>CM035132.1:84676856-85959356 GCA_020205605.1 Panax ginseng
ATAAATGAGCAATAATTGCTACTAATTCACATGCTCATATAAATATTTGTTCACATGTGTGTACTATTGAGTCACATTCACTTACTATTACGGGAGTTGGTGCAAGATTGATAATACTTGCATGACTAAGTTAAAAATGGAGGTATAGATGGAGGTACTATACTGTAATTCGTATTTTCACATGATTATAACTATTGGTTCACATGATTGAAATATTGAATCACATTATTTACTATTAGGGGAGGTGGTGCAAGTTTGATAATACTTGCAGGACTAAATTAAAAATAAAAGAAAAGAGGAAGGTATTAGACTGTAATATTTTGAGCCCCAAAACGTGTAATCATCGAAACTATATTTTTCAATAAATAGAAGCTCATTCTTCCTTCATTTCTCACCAATTCACAAAAGCTTTAGAGCAATTATTATAGAGAGAAATTATAGAGAGAAAGAAGAAGAGAAGTCTGCTACATTTCTATTCCAGTATCCAGCTTTATTCTAAGGTAAGGGGTATTATTTCTTTCGTATTCATGAAGAGAGCTATTGTTATTCCATTCCTTATTATTCATTTGAATAACTTTGTATATCTAAGTACCGCATACATGGTGAAATTCTTCTGTTATTCCATTCTTTATTATTATGTTGGAATAACCTGTATATGCAAAGTACCGCATACATGGTGAAATTGTTCTATTATTCCGTTCTTTATTATTCTCGCGGAATATCCATGCTCGTGCATTTACTGGGACTGGTTCCATTATTTATTATTCTATCGAATATCCCGTCTGCGTAAGCGCGTTTACGCTGGACACGGGTTCCATTATTTATTATTCGCCGGAATATCACGCTGCGTGCGTTTACGCATTTGACCGGTTCCATTATTTATTATTTCATTTGAAATAACACTCGCCTATGCGATCTATCGCACGCATGGTGAATCCTTCGTTATTCCATTCTTTATTATTCTCATTGGAATAACTCACATGCATATGTATTACCACATGCATGGTGAATGACCTTTCGTATTCATTCTTTATTAAATTGTGGAAATGATCTGTATACGTGGATTACCGCATGGTGGATGAAAATCCATTTGCAGTTTCGTATATTCTATTTGTTAGGTTTGTAATATTCATGAACGCAATACAATTGCACAAATAAGCGGAAACGTGTAAAAATTAGAGTTTAAAATTTTACAAACCATATACCCGGATCATCCTTTATGTACAATTATTAATTAAATGAAAAGATATGTAGAACAAGAATCATACCCTTGAAGATTCGAGCTTCCTCAAGTAAAAGTTCACCTCCAATCCTTTCGCGTTCAACTTGAATCCACCGGGTTTGGTTCCTTCCTTTGATCAACGTTAGCCACCCAAGTGTTTGGCCTCTAGAGGTGATCCACCAAGGAAAAGAAAAATTCAAGAAGATGGGTGTTTGGCAAATCCCTAGTTTTTCTATGTCTCATAGAAAAGGGTGTACTCTCCCAACTATTGAAATTACGTATTCTGTGAAAACGTCAACCACCTCACTCATAATAAGACTCCTCTTATTTATAGATGTAGGCAACCCTCCTTAACAATTAAGGAATTGAGTTTTATTTAATTAATTAAATTCTTTTAATTAATTAAGCTCCCTAATCTTATTAGGGATAATAGAGAGTACTTTTATTAATTAATTCCCAAACTCCTTTAGGAATTAAATAATAATAAAAGTAATAATAATAATAAGACTCCTCTTATTAATTTATATTTAATATTTCTAAAATATTAAATAATAAATATTAAGCTATTTAATTTATTCTATCACCATAGATTAAATTAAATATACTTAATTAATATTATAATTTCGCCATTAACTTCTTAAATAATTATTCTTCCTTTTATGGTGTGACCCTTTAGGTTCTCCATCTTAATAGGTTGTGAATAAATCAATTAGAACAATTCTAATCTTATTTAAATAAATAAATTAAACTAATAATTTATTTAAATAAATAATATTTATTCTACAATAGGATAAGCCTCCTAGCGATTAACGACTTTCCAGATAATATAGATTTTAACATTAATCATAAAAGAACCTTTGAGTAAATAGTTATGCAGACAATTCAATCCTTCTACCATACAATGTCCCAATTAAATATAAGACATGGAATTCATCACAAGTCTTATTTTATTTAATTATATGTATTTCGACTCTTAAATGCACAACTCCAAATAATGCAAATTAGAAACTCCTTTCTAATTTTATTCTACCTCGCCAAGGACTCACTTTGGGTTATCATTTATCGAATCACATAGGACATTTCTCTTCTTTTACTAGAAGCGGTAGATTCTTTATTGATCATACATTATCTCCATGTACAACTTATTATACCCAAGCATACCCTTTGATATACCCTAAGGGTCTTAAGGAATAAGTCAAAGTATAACTCATCATACACAAGATACTATGATGATCTCAAGTACAAGGATCACTTGTACTACTATCACTACATGAATTCCTATTGACAGGCAAGTAAAACTCCATTAGGTATTCCTTAGTGAGCCACGTTCAGTTAACTTATTCTCTAATAAGCACCTACATACTTGCTTTAGTGTCTCCACATAAATGATCATGAGATCAATCATCCTCATCCAATGAGCAAACAACGTATGTACCAATCTATCCAGATTCACTAATCCCCAATTTTGTAATCCAACGATTGAGAACTATTTTAGTTTTAAGCTTTCTAAGAATTTAGATCTCAATAGAATGATCATCATCATTATTCTAAAAGCATTGCTTAAAACTATGGGTTTATCACATATTATAAAATAACATCATGTAGATAATTAAAAGCCTTTAATAAATTAATACTTTTTTATTAATAAATGAATAAGATTGTTACAAAGTATATGCTTTATCATCAAACATGATTGGCTTGTGTGCATACTACTTTCAATCTCCCACTTGCACTAAAGCCAATCGTCATGGTATCTCATACCCTTCTTCTCTAAGTGACGATTATCCTGCTGTTGGATAAGCTTTAGTTAATGGATATGTAATGTTGTTCTTGAGAGTCCACTATCTCTATAGTTATTTCCCGTCTTTCAATGATTCTTTAATCAAATGAAAGTTCTGCAACACATGTTTAGATCCAAGATGAGACTTAGGAACTATTCCTAGTTCTGTAATGAATTTTTCATCCAAACAATCAACTTGCATCTTCATTTATAGCTATATACTTTGTCTTCATCACTAAATCAGCAACTCTTTGCTTTTTGGAACCTTTCCAATTCACTGCACCACCGTTTAAGGTAACACTTTATCTTAAAGTGGATCCACCATGAATAACTTGAGTCTGTTAAGCCCTCTAGTTTTAATTTAGACACACCATGAATATGATCACATCCTTAGTACCGGTTAAGTACTTTAAGATGTTTTTCACTGACTCATAGTGAACTTCTCCAGAATATGACTGATCATCATCAGGTCTCGTACATTTCATTGCATACATGATAGTTACTCATGCGATCTCTCTTTTATGAGTCTATGTGGACTATTAAGAGAGATACACTCCATGTCTCATCAACATGAGACAACTCTTGGAGTTTTTCATGCTAAACGACTTTAGCATCAAATGATTATACATTCCTTGGGTTAAGCTGAGCATCCTTTTAAATCTATCTATATAGATTTTTATTCCCAATTACGATACTCATCCCAAATCATTCATGGATGAATGTTTAGACAACTTTATCTTTATTGATTCTAGCATTGGCATGTCATTCCTTATCTGTAGTATATCAACATATAATACTAGGAATGTCACGACGCTCCCACTGACCCTTTTGTACACACTAGGTTCATTCTTGTTTGTGATAAAATCAAACTCTTTTGATTTGTTTCATCAAAACGAATGTTCCATTTTGAGAAGCTTGCTTCAATCCATTTCTCTTAGTGCCTACAACTCTTACCTCATCGTATATAACTGGATCTTCATCTTCTATGATGCGTACCTCATCATCATCATCTATGATGAATCCATACCTCCTGTGTATCTTCTTGAGACTATTCGATTCTGATTAGGGTTGTGGTACAAGACATCTACAGGTTCCTCTTATTTAACTTATAGTAATTTGTGGTTCTTGAACTTTTCAAGATCAATTATCCTCCCACTAGCTCCTTCAATGATAAACATCTTTATCTTAGAAGGCAGCGTATTTCACAACAAACACCTTTTGCTAAGTAGGATTATAGAACATATACCCTAAACTTACTTTAGGATGTCCCACAAATCAACACTTGTCAAATCTTGTCCCAAGCTTATCCTTTGAAACCTTTTCAAATAAGTTGGACAACCCCTTATCTTAACACACTTAAGATTAGGAATCCCCATGTTCAACTTTTATGGAGTCTTGAGGCTGGATTTTGAGGTTACCTTTTCGTAGATATGCAGCCATTTCTAGGGCATGACCCCAGAGGGATACTGGATTGTTGGTAAAATCATTATGGATGCACCATGTCCAACTAGGTACGATTTTTCTTTTCAGTTATATCAATCAATTATTGCGTATCAGGAGGCGTCCATTGTGAGAAAACCATTTGAGATGATCTAGAAACTCATTGTACAATGATTTATTCCTTGATCTAATCAAAGAATCTTAATACTTTGTCAATTTGTTTCACTTCTGAATTCTTTGACCCTTTCAAATAATTCACACTTGTATTTTAGCAAATACACACATTCAACTCTTGGAATGATCATCTCCTTTTCTTATACTAGTTTGTTCAATTTGTAAAATAATTTTTCACGTAAGTCAAGTATACAAAATCCATTAAGTAATATTTCAGTTCTATACAAAACATTATTATTATAAATAGAACAACAATTGTTCTTAAATATAATACCAAAGATTTCATTGTCCAACAACAAAATGGAAATAATGTTTCTAACAAGAACTGAAATACAATAACAACTTATTGACTTAATAGATTTGCCCGTAGGCATTGCTAAACTATAAGTTTCTATGGCTAATGTAGCAACCTTTGCTTCATTTCCTACACATAGGATTACTTATCTTTGTTTAGCTTCCTACTTCTACTTGGTCCCTTCATAAATTTATATTTATGATAACCAAAGCCGGTATCCAATACCCAAGTAGAACCTTGACTTAAAGAAAAATTTATTTTAAATCATGAACAAAATTGTATTTGTAACCGAAGCTTCACTAAGCTTCTTCTGGTTAGCTTTGCAAGATGCTTCTCGCAGTTTCTTTTCCAGTGTCCTGACTTATTGTAGTGGAAGCAAACTCCTTTGCTATTCGTATCAGTTTTGTTCTTATTATCCTTTGTTTATGCCCTTTCTATTTACCTTCTTAGAATCGTTCTTCTTTTCAGAAGATCCTTTGGCCCCTACTAGTAAGACTTGGTCTTTCTTGGTGGAAAGTGACTCAACATTTTCAACATGCTAAGCAAATCAGCGAGACTGATATCTAGCTTGTTCATATGAAAAAATCACAACAATTGTGAAAGGAGTCCGGGAGTGAGTGCAAGATCAAATCTTGGTTCAACTCTCCATCCATGACAAAACCCATTGTCCTAATTGTTCAATCAATTTGATCATGTTTAGGACATGTGTCTGTACTGTAGTGTCGTTGGTCATTCTAGATCGGAAGAGCTCCTTAGATATCTGATATCTATTAGTCCTACTTTCCTCACCATCAACTACTTGACGTGCATGAGTATAGTAGGAGTATCCATAGTTTCAGGCTGACGCTGAAGCTTGTTACTCATGGATACGAGCATGATGCATTGAGCCAACTGTGCATCATCTTGCCACTTTCTAAAAGTAGCAATCTCTTCCTCAGAGGCATTGTCTGCAACCATTGCAGGGATAGGCGTATTAAGGACATAAGATAGCTTTTCAGCCATGAGAACTATTCTCAATTTCCTTAACCAATCCATTTAATTCGGTCTGGTAAATTAACATCTAATATGTTTTGTAGTGATAGTAATTTAGACATTGTGAAATTTTGTAAATGAATTTGTTCTTAACAACATTTTAGCATACATTCTTTTATTAATTACCAAAATAATTTAGGCCTTGTTTTAAATTGGTATCTCCCACTATTTTCTTCAAACTATATTACCCTCAATATATATAGTTCGACAATATCTAATTAAAGATATGCTAGTGAGAATAAGGATCTCATTTCAAATGTATATAACCTTGTGTGTGCACAACAAACCATATATAAATAAATAGGTAGACAACTCTTGTCAATTACATCAACTATGTAACTCCTTGTATTTTGCCTCTTAGATCATAATGGTCAAGTGTGTGCACATCCGAACTAAAATGATCTAAGTTAAGTCATACCTAGCACTTCCATATATTCGAAAGAAAAACACTGTCCTTGTGTGTGCACAACAAAACAACATTGTTCAGTCTATTTATAAGCATTAAATGTGATAAACAACATCTTAAATATTTAATACTTGCCTTGTGTGTGCACAACAAACTCATATTAAATATTTAATACTCTATTGTTTTACCATGCTAGAAGGCGACGTTCGATATTCCAAATATCTTTGAACGTTACAACTTAATATAAAATATTTGAGGGATTTGTTATTAATTTGTCTCATCTTGTTTAGATTTGAGAGATTTGTTATTAATTTGTCTCATCTTGTTTAGCGCACATGCACACACACACACACACACACACACACACACACATATATATATATATATATATATATATATATACGCGTCATATTAATTAACATGTGAAGCATGTTTGCATAATATATAATATATATATATAGTATAAACATGCACATATAGAATACTGTATTCTACCTAGATTGATTATGGACTTTTATTCTAGTTTGGTTCATTAGAGCCACCAAGTGAACCAAAAGGTCAAAGCCTAGGGGTGCATGAATTAATATTTAAATATAACTATTACATTTAAACTCGGACTCCATTACAAACGGGTCTTCAAGCGCTCATTGCTCCTTGATCTCCAATTCTTCAAAATTAATTCTAACTATTCCTATTACAAAATTATTTAAAATAAATAGAAACCTTGATCAACAGTCAAGGGGAAGTACATAGGATGGGGTTAAAATTTACATTAAGAAAAAATTAGAGAAGACGAGGTACGCAGACCCCATTTAATAAAACCCATACATTCATGCATCCAACTAAAATAAAATCCAATCACATTGGTCAATAGTCCATAATCAATCCCATTTATTATCATACACATCACCATATGCATCAATAAATAACATTCATCTCATGAATAATTATCATTCAATATATATATTGATATCATTTAATGGGCAAAATTTAGTTAGTATAAAATCTAATTTTGAATCAAAATAAATTCCTTTATTTTACTCCAAATTTAAATTAAAATAAATCTATTTTATTTTAATTTATCCTATTTTGAATAAAATAAACTATTTTATTTTAATCAAAATCTTTAATAAAAAAAACTCCTTTATTTTAATTAATTATGGAATCCAATTCCATAAAAAAAACTCATTTATTAAAGGAAACACAGATTCTCTTTCCTATTCATAAATAAACTCCTTTATTTTGAGTAATATGAAATCTTATTTCATATCTAAATAAACTCCTTTATTTAAGGAAACATGGATTCACTTTCATATTCACAAATAAACTCCTTTATTTTAGAAAACATGAAATCCAATTTTAACTCCAATTAGTTATCATGGAATCCAATTCCAACTCTAATTAGTTAGCATGAAATTTAATTTTAAAATTAAAATAAACTTTTTATTTTAAAATTAAAATAAACTTTTTGTTTTAATTATAAAATTATTAAGAATATTATATGTGACGCCCCCAAAATAGGTATACATCACCCATCTTGAGTCGCCAAATACATGGTACAAAATACAAATACAATCTTAAATATACAACAAGAGTTGTGAGTTTTAATACAAATATTGTCTTCTAGACAATATCCACTCTCAGAATAAGTTCTCATTACAATTATTATCACACTATTTTATAGAATAGTGAGGACTACTAATGCTATCATCTGGACCATCACTCCGTCCCCCGACTAGTCCCTGCTACGTTCTCATTTCCTGAAGAGAACAATGAAAGAAAGGGTGAGCTCAACTAGCTCAGTAAGAAATATTATGACTAAGATAATGCAGGATAAATTATCATTAGCCTTCAACAATGTTAAACTGATAAAATACAATAGACAACAAGTTTAACTGCAGCGGAATAAGCAATCCATTAAAAGAGTCAAGTAGAGAATAAAATCTACTATCTTTTATGATTTAAAAAGTTTTTCATCACTTTTATCGCTGAGACTCGGCTTAATAAATAATCCACATCATCCCTGCACTACGGCCAAGGATATTCATTAGGGTCACGACCACAAATTATCCATGCACTACGGGCCAAGGATATTCGTGTATTCATCAATGGTCATGATCATGCCAACAACTGTCCATCAATGCACTACGGGCCAATGAGGACTTTTATCACATCATTTGTAACATTACGGTCATGATTATATCAAATAATCCCTGGTCATATTCATACCAAGTCCATCTATACACTACAGGCCACAGATGACTTTCAAAAATATAAACACGAGGATGATGACAATGATATAAGAATTCAATAAAACAAGTTCACGAATTAATTTATCCAGGAACTAATAACGTCCAAATTGTCAACATGATACTTCTTTGTAGAGTAAAATTCAAGAATGCTCAGAAGAATATTTCCATGAAAAGATACTGGATGAAGCGCAAATATCAAGGATATTCCACTAATTTCATAGAGTATAGAAGTTAAAACTTTAACCAACTGAGTATAATAAATAATGGAATAACAAAAGAAATCACCAGGCATGTGATAGATAGCACATGCAGGTTATTCCAACAAAATAATAAATATTGAATCAGTCCCACAGAAGCGATGTATGCGAGAATATATTCGACGTAATAATAAATACGGAATAATAAATAATGGAACCAGGTCTGGCGTAAAACGCACAAACAGGATATTTCGACAGAATAATAAATGCGGAATAATAAATAATGGAACCGTGTCAAAGTAAATTAAGACTATTGTGATATTAAAGCGTAATAATAAAGAACGGAATAATAGAAGAATTTCACCACGTATGCGGTATTAAGATAAACAAAGTTATTCCAACATAATAATATAGAATGGAATAACAGAGGATTTCACCAAGTATAGGGTATGCCTGGCGATATCTGATTATGTATAGGGTATGCAGGTGTATCTGAGTTATTCAATGTAATAATAAAGAATGGAATAACAGAGGATTTCACCAGTATATAGGTATCTGGCGTATATAGGTTATGTATAGGGTATGTGGCAGATCACTGAGTTATTCCAAATGTAATAATAAAGAATGGAATAATGTAAGGATTTCACCAAGTATAGGGGTATGCCGTGACACTGAGTTATGTATAGGGTATCACATTTCTGAGTTATTCCAATGAGAATAATAAAAAGAATCGAATAATAGAAGTTCTCTTCATGAATAAGAAAGAATAACACCCCTCTAGTAAAAGACCTTTGGATATCGAAGTAGTGAAGTAGCGAATACTCTTCTTCTTTCTCTCTATAATTTCTCTCTAGAGTTTCGGTGAATTAAGTAAGAAATAATGAAGGAATGAGCTTCTATTTATAGAAGAATGGATTGAATAGTAACTAATTCCTGAACGGTCCAGATTGATTTACTTTTAAACGGACGGTCCAGATTGATTTACTATTAAAACTTTAAACCAGCGATCCATATTGATTCACTATTATAATTTTCCACCAGCGGTCCATATTGATTCACTAATATAACTTCAACCAACGGTTTGAAAAATTAACACATCTCCTCATGGAATAATATTGTACTCAAATACCCGAATGCACAATACTAGAGTGAATAGTAACCGGGTGAATAGTAACTCATGAATAGTAACTCATGAATAGTAACTCGTGAATAGTAACTCGTGAATAATACTCCAACACGAAAAGTTCTCCGAATACCCGATTGCACAATATAACCTCTAGACATCAATTATCATCGGAATAGATGTCGATTTCTACTAACACAAATAATCCCAACACAATGAAACTATCAAATTCATCTTTAATTAACACGAACTTATTCATCATTAATATTATAACTCACAATATTTAGCAACTGTGTTGTTCCGAGGAAAGAGGGCTTTCAATAAGGATTTCTCCCTATTGGCGCAATTAGGTGACCAAACCTCTCCTCGATGTAACTTCTAGACATTGTAAATATTGCAATTTAATAATATGAATAACTTTGTCGTCTCAATTATTGATTTAGTAATATAACATATAATGCGGATGATCTTTGTGACAATAATCGAATCAATAATATGAGAGATATGATGCGACAATTATTGTAGCAATAATTGAGTATAACTGAGTGACTTCTCACATAAGCATCAATAATCAATCTGGTGTGCTACTATACAACCACGCCAGATTATTATACTTACTACTAGGGTAGTTCAGCAGCTTTTAACAATAACACCTCCGTCGTTATTTATAAAATATTTTTGTCATTTTCTAAATCCGACAATAATTCTGTTGCGAGGTCCACCAATGATTGTGCCGTTGTATGAATATTTCCGACAAAAAGAATATTCCCCGACCAATCGAATATTTTATAATAACTTGCATACTTAGCAAAATTTATAAATATTACCCACAACTATAATATTATATCAAATTCATTTTGTAATATTCAAAAATGATATTTATAAAAAAATCATCTTTATAAATAAAAAAAAAAAGTTGGAGTCTTACATTATATATATATATATATATATATATATATTAATTAAAGGAATCATGCCAAGAATCTCTGAATACATAAGCACGTGATTCCTTAATAAAAAAAATGGAATGATAATGATCCTGGCCACGTGGAGTTAACAAACTAAAAAGGTGGCCACGAAAATTCCTGGCGATTCATTGATTTTGCCATTTTCATTCAAGTGATCATATCAATTCGTGGGATTAGCATATTTAATAACTAAGAGTCCAGCAAAAAGTAAAACCAGTATTCGCGTTTTTTTTTAAAATTTTATACAACAAAATTATGCTCAATTAAATTATTATAAACACATATCAATATATATATCAAATTAAAATAATTAATAATTCATATAAAGGTTTGGCTCTGATGCCACTGTTAGTTTTGTAATATTCATGAACGCAATCAAATTGCACAAATAAACGGAAACGTGTAAAAATCAGAGTTTAAAATTTTACAAACCATATACCTGGATCATCCTTTATGTACAATTATTAATTAAACGAAAAGATATGTAGAACAAGAATCATACCCTTGAAGATTCGAGCTTCCTCAGGTACAAGTTCACCTCCAATCCTTTCGCGTTCAACTTGAATCCACCGGGTTTGGTTCCTTCCTTTGATCAACGTTAGCCACCCAAGTGTTTGGCCTCTAGAGGTGATCCACCAAGGAAGAAGAAAAATTCAAGAAGATGGGTGTTTGGCAAATCCCTAGTTTTTCTATGTCTCATAGAAAAGGTTGTACTCTCCCAACTATTGAAATTACGTATTCAGTGAAAATGTCAACCACCTCACCCATAATAAGACTCCTCTTATTTATAGATGTAGGCAACCCTCCTTAACAATTAAGGAATTGAGTTTTATTTAATTAATTAAATTCTTTTAATTAATTAAGCTCCCTAATCTTATTAGGGATAATTCCCAAACTCCTTTAGGAATTAAATAATAATAATAGTAATAATAATAATAAGACTCCTCTTATTAATTTATATTTAATATTTCTAAAATATTAAATAATAAATATTAAGCTATTTAATTTATTCTATCACCATAGATTAAATTAAATATACTTATTATTATTATTACGATTATGCCATTAACTTCTTAAATAATTATTCTTCCTTTTATGGTGTGACCCTTTAGGTTCTCCATATTAAACCTAGGTTGTGAATAAATCAATTAGAATAATTCTAATCTTATTTAAATAAATAAATTAAACTAATAATTTATTTAAATAAATAATATTTATTCTACAATAGGATAAGCCTCCCTAGCGATTAACGACTTTCCAGATAATATAGATTTCAATATTAATCATAAAAGAACCTTTGAGTAAATAGTTACCGTACAATTCAATCCTTTCACCATACAATGTCCCAATTAAATATAAGACATGAAATTATTGTCAAGTCTTATTTTATTTAATTATATGTATTTCGACTCTTAAATGCACTACTCCAAATAATACAAATTAGAAACTCCTTTCTAATTTCATTCTGCCTTGGCCAAGGACTACTGAGTTATCATTTATCGAATCACATAGGATATTTCTCTTCTTTTACTAGAAGCGGTAGATTCTTTATTAATCATACATTATCTCCATCTACAACTTATTATACCCAAGCATACCCTTTGATATACCCTAAGGGTCTTAAGGAATAAGTTAAAGTATAACTCATCATACACAAGATACTATGATGATCTCAAGTCCAAGGATCACTTCAGACTACTATCACTACAGAATTCCTATTGTGAGCAAGTAAAACTCCATTAAGTATTCCTTAGTGAGCCACGTTCAGTGAACTTATTCTCTAATAAACACCTACATACTTGCTTTAGTGTCTCCACTCAAATGATCATGAGATCAATCATCCTCATCCAATGAGCAAGCAACGTATGTACCAATCTATCCGGATTCACTAATCCCCAATTTAGTAATCCAACGATTGGAAACTATTTTAGTTTTAAGCTTTCTAAGAATTTAGATCTCAATGGAATGATCATCATCATTATTCTAAAAGCATTGCTTAAAACTATGAGTTTATCACATATTATAAAATAGCATCATGTAGATAATTAAAAGCCTTTAATAAATTAATACTTTTTATTAATAAATGAATAAGACTGTTACAAAGTATATGCTTTATCATCAAACATGATTGGCTTGTGTGCATACTACTTTCACTATTATACTCATATGAGATATCAATTCTTTTGTATTCGTTATGACAACATTTTATTTGGTATTTTCTGTTACGAGTTACTATTCATGGGTTACTATTCACCTGGTTACTATTCACTCTAGTATTATTTACTCGGGTATTCAGGGCACTTTTTATACCAAAATACTATTCACAAGTTACTATTCATGGGTTACTATTCACCCAAATTACTATTCATCCGAATATTATTCACTCGGGTATTTGGAGTACTTTTCATGTCGGGGTACTATTCACGAGGTACTATTCCCAAAGTCCTATTCACGGGTTACTATTCACGACAAAAAATTGATTCTTTTCTGTCCAAATTATTTTTGGTGCATGAATATTATTCTTGAATTTTACTCCACAAAGAAGTATCATGTTGAGAATTTGGACGTTATTGAGTTCAGGACATAGTTCATGGTCTTATGACCCTCAGTTATAGTTATTCTACATTTTGGATTTCAATTTCTGATTATTGATGATAAAGTACTATTCATTGTTGATGAGCCTATTATTGGCAGTTAATATTACTATACTCCTGTTGATTTCATATTGTATCCAGTGAACAATTATTTTGCTCACTTTTTCATATTTTAAAACTCATTGTAGCTAAAGAAGAGAAGGTAGATGAACCTTCGTCTAGCAAAGGAAAGGGAAAAATGTGCAAGTGATGAAGACTTGTAATTTTACTTTGATTGAGATGTTTGATTTTTATTATGATAATCTTAGACTTTTATTATTATGATCTTAGACTTGGTTTTAATGAAGTTTATTTAATTTCCGCATTTGAATGATTGTAATTAAAGGTTAGATAACCTGGGAGATTTTATTATGTAACCCTTTAATGGGAAATGTTTTATTTATCCAGTTTTATTGTGATTGGGTAGTTAGATATGAATATTTGATTAAGTGAACACCAGATCCTCGTGGGAATGAAGTACCGGATTTGAGGGTGTCACAAAGTTGGTATCAAAGCTTTAGGTTATGAACCTTAGGTGGGGAAAAGCCTTAGGAAGTAACCTTGAGAAGATAGTGATGATAAACTATTATCGAGTTTCAAGGAGAAAGTAATAAAACACTTATGTGCTTATGTGTTTACAACTTATGTGCTCGTGAGAGTCGAGTAGTGATGATTAATAACTAAAACTTAAAAATCTTGTTGTCAGGATGACTAATGTCGGAGAATCCAGTCAGGCTAGGGAGGAACGACCTCAGATGCCTGGAGAGGAGGAATCTCGTGATATTCAAGTGGTTTGGGAACAACTGCTTCCACGAGAGTCAACTCCATTACTCGCAGTGGTCGAGGATGATGATGATGATGATGTAGAAACAGATGAGGAAGATTCCGTGGAGCTGCCGCAGACGGATGAAGAGGACGAGGAGGAAAGGATTACACTTAACTCGATAGTTGGCCGTATATACGATGAGGTGCATAACCGCAACGTGGAACTTCAAGATACTGTTGAGGAATTGCAAGAGATAGTAGCTGAACAACAGACTTCGTTGGCATAGAAGGACGACGAGATTCAGGATCAAGAAGAACGACTGAACAATGTTGAGAGAAGCTGGTTCACACTGAAGAAGAGAATGATCAAATGAGAGCAGGAGTTGTAGAGTTGAAGAGCAAGTTGAGAGAAGAATCTGCAAAAAGGGCAAGAGCCAAGACGCAGCGCATAAATGAAGCTTATCAACAATAGAAATAGCAAAGGGAGACGACAAGCAAAGAGAAGGAAGATGGAAGAAATGGATAATGTGTTCAACACCGCGATCAATCGAGCTCAAGATCGGGTCATGGGTTATCAATTCGATTCGAGACGCTACCCTCGTTCATCATGGACCGTCGAACCATGTTCGAAAGTTATGGAAGAAGAAGAGCGTCGTAAGGCCTTGTAATATCTTAATAGGACATCGTAGGAAGTGTACTTGAGTTATGTTATGATAAATAATTTGTTAATCACAAGTGTTATGCAACCTATGGGATATGATGATGATGTCCTGAAACTTTAGTAGTTCAGGAAAATAATGTAAATAGCAGTGATGCTATTGATATGATGTTTTCAAAGAAGTTTTGAATAAAAGATATTATTTTCTTTATCCAAAGTGTTATGTGTTATGTGGTGAATACTTTTATGGGGGAAAGTTAATTAGAAATTACTTGAAAGAGTTGAGTAATAATCTAATGAGTGTATTTTTAACAGAAAATGCCTCCAAGACGTCAACCACCCGTCGAGAAATCATTGAAGGAACCAACAACGATAATCGGTGAAGCTAACCTCATTCGGCAGATTTGGTGACGTTATTAACCGATTAATCGCAAAATCAATCGCAGAATCAACCTCAGAACTAAGGTGCTACGTTTAAGGACTTCAAGGCAGTTGGACCACCAGAATTCCGTGGATCCATGAACCCAGTTGAAGCATAGACTTGGATTATGGAAATTGAGAAGGTTTTTGATGTTGCTAGGGTAGAGGAGAATCAGAAGACTGCTTTTGCAACGTTTATGTTGAAAGAGGAGGCTAGCTATTGGTGGCAGGCCAACAAGACTCGGGAAGGACCAGGAGTAATGACCTGGGATAGGTTTAATGAGTTGTTCTTCGAGACTTATTTCCCTAAGAGTTCGAAGAGTCAGCTAGACGTCCAGTTTTTGGAGTTGAAGCAGGGAACAATGTCGGTGTTGGAGTATGCCACAAAATTCAACAAGTTGGCGAGGTTTGCGCCATATCGTGTCAAGACAGACGAAAGCCGCAAGGCAAAAGAGGTTTGAGCGAGGATGAAACCCAAGTTATCTGAAGAGGGTCTCCCTGTTCCAATTGAAGACATTTTGCAAAGTGATGATGGAGAAGGCAATTCTCACTGAAAGTGGAGGCGAAAGCAGAATAAAGCATAATCAAGAGCAGAGAAAGAAGAAAAGTGAAGGTGAAGCTAAGAGTAGTGGTAGCAGTAGTAATGGAAACAACCTAAAGAGGAAGTGGAATGGAAATGTGGAGCCGGAAATCAAAGAAAGAAACCGCAAAATAAGAAGTTGAAGCATGTGCTACTACGTGCGGAAAGTTTCATAAGGGAGTGTGTTTCTTTGGGGAAGAGTATGCTTCAATTGTGGGCTGGAGGGTCACATCGCCCCAAATTGCACTCAAGTTAAGAAGAATGTGTGCTTCACGTGCGGATCCAAGGATCACTTTGCTCGTGAATGCCCTAAGAAAGAGATCTGGTGAGACAAATGGGAGCAAGGGAAATGCTAGTGGAGGTGCGTTGGCTATTGCGGGACCAACAACAACAAATAAGCCCACAGCCAAAACCTTCAACATGACTGTGCAAGATGCTGTGCAATCAAAGGATGTGGTGTCAAGTATTATCCCGATCAATGATATTGATGCTTATGTATTATTTGATTCGGGTGCTACTTGCTCATTTATATCTGATGAATTTGCTATAAGATTAGGATTGCCTAGTGAAGATTTGAATTTCCCTTTAAACATAAAAATTATGAATAAGGAAGTAATTCTTGTTAGGGTCGTATACAAGAACTGTAGGGTGAACATTAAGGGAAGTATTTTGATGGTAGATTTGATTCCGATCAGGCTAGGAGAGTTTGACGTTATTTTGGGAATGGATTGGTTGTTCAATTATGGAGCGATAATTGACTGCCAAAAGAAATGTGTAAACCTTATGACTCCGTCAAAGGTAGTATTTAATGGTAGAAAATCACCTAGACAAATGAGATGTCTGATGATTATGCAGGCCAAAAAGTTGTTGAGTCAGGGCTGTGTGGTTATTTAGGTTACATAGTCGATACTCAGATGAAGGGTGCGAAACTGGAAGAAATACCAGTGGTTAGGGAATTTGTGGACGTGTTTCCAGAGGATTTGCCAGGACTTCCGCCTGACAGAGAAATCGAGTTCGTGATCGACTTAGCGCCGGGAACCGCTCCGATATCGAAAGCCCCATACAGAATGGCTCCAGTGGAGATGAAAGAACTGATGGTAAAACTACAGGAACTGTTGGATAAGAAATACATTCAGCCGAGTTGTCACCGTGGGGAGCACCCGGTGTTATTCGTAAAGAAGAAGGATGGGTCAATGCGTCTTTGCATTGATTATAGAGAGTTAAACAAAGTCACTATTAAGAACAAATATCCATTGCCGAGAATAGATGACTTGTTTGATCAATTGAAGGGTGCTAGATATTTCTCAAAAATAGATTTGAGAAGTGGGTATCACCAACTGAAAGTAAGGAAGGAGGATGTACCAAAGATGGCATTCCGAACTCGGCATGAACATTACGAATTTTTGGTGATGTCTTTTGGTTTGACAAACGCCCCTGCAACGTTCATGGATTTGATGAATAGGGTGTTTAAACCATTTTTAGACAAGTTTGTGGTGGTGTTTATTGACGATATTCTGGTGTACTCTAAAACTCAAGAGGAACATGTGGAACATTTATGTCTAACGCTGGAGACGCTAAGAAAAGAAAAGTTGTATGCAAAATTCTCTAAATGTGAATTTTGGCTGGATCGTGTACAATTTCTTGGGCACGTAATTGACAAGGATGGAATTTCAGTGGATCCATCAAAGGTTGAAGTTATGATAAATTGAGAACAACCGGGAACTCCATCAGAAGTGAGAAGTTTCTTGGGATTAGTAGGGTATTACAGACGGTTTATCCAGGATTTTTCCAAGATTGCCACTTCGTTAACAAATGTAACGAGGATATCTGTAAAATTTGTTTAGACGGAGAAGTGTGAAGAAAATTTCCAAGAATTAAAAAAGAAGCTAAGTATGGCACCTGTGTTGTCATTACCAGATAATACAGGAAATTTTGTAGTGTATAGTGATGCTTCACACAAGGGATTAGGGTGTGTTCTTATGCAAAACGGTAAAGTCATCGCGTATGCATCAAGACAATTGAAAGATTACAAAAAAGGATATCCGACTCATGATTTAGAGTTGGTGGCGGTTGTGTTTGCTTTGAAGATATGGAGACACTATCTCTACGGAGAGAAATGCGAGATTTACACAGACCATAAAAGTCTCAAGTATTTTTTCACACGAAGGACACGAACATGCGTCAAAGAAGATGGATGGAAATCGATAAAAGATTATGATTGTGAGATCTTTTATCATCCGAGCAAAGCAAACGTGGTTCTGAGATGCCTTGAGTAGGAAAGGCAGGGAAAAGTTGATGTTGTTAACTGATAAGGAGGAGCTTATTACAGCAATGTCAAGGTTAGAGTTGGAAATCAAATTTCCAAGAGAATCCAATGAAAGATGTTACCAGATGGAAGCCAGTCAAACTTTGGTGGATAAAGTGAAGAACGCTAAACTGCAGGATGAGGAATGCAGAAAAATTAGAAAAAGTGTGGTTGAGGAAAAAGAGGTGAAATACAAGATTGATACCGATGGAATGCTGCGATTTGAAGGACGAATATGGGTTCCAGCAGTACTAGAGGTTAAAGAAGAAATCTTGACCGAAGCTCATAATTCGAGATATTCGATTCATCCAGGAAGTACGAAGATGTATCAAGATTTGCGACGACATTTTTGGTGGCCAAATATGAAAAGAGACTTTGCAGAATGCGTTGCAAAGTGCTTGACATGTTAGAGAGTCAAGGCCGAGCATCAAAGACCAAGCGGGTTACTTCAACCATTTGAGATACCGGAATGGAAATGGGAGCATATCATAATGGATTTTGTGGTAGGTCTTCCAACAACTCAGAAAGGATACGATGAGATACGGGTGATAGTGGACAGATTGACAAAATCTGCACACTTTTTGCCAATAAAGATTAGATTTAATCTTGATCAGCTGGCGAAACTGTACGTTAAGGAGATCGTTTCAAGACATGGAGTTCCAGTATCAATTGTGTCAGATAGAGATCCGAGGTTCACATCAAACTTCTGGAAGAGACTACAGGAATGTATGGGAACACAATTGTGAATGAGTACAACATATCACCCGTAAAGAGATGGCCAAAGCGAACGAACGATTCAGACATTAGAAGATATGTTGAGAGCATGCGTCATGGATTTCAAAGGAAGCTGGGATGAAAAATTACCATTGGTGGAATTTGCCTATAATAACAGTTATCACGCTAGCATCGGCATGCCACCTTATGAAGCATTATATGGCAGAAAGTGTAGAACTCCACTGTGCTGGGATGAAGTCGGTGAACGTCAACTGTTAGGACCAGAACTGGTACAACAAACTGCTGAGCTTGTCAAACTCATCAGAACAAGATTGATAGCTGCTCAAGACAGACAAAAGAAATATGCTGATCAATATAGACAAGATTGTGCATTCGACGTAGGAAGTTACGTATTCCAAAAGGTTTCTCCTTGGAAGGGAAAAATTCGATTTGGTAAGAAGGGGAAACTAAGTCAAGAGATTTATTGGACTCTTCAAGTCTTGCGAAAGGTTGGAGAGGTGGCTTACGAGGTAGCTCTACCTCCAGAGTTGCAAAACATTCATAATGTTTTTCACGTGTCGGTGTTACGACCGTACAAACCTGATTACAAGCACGTGATTGAGTACAAACCATTACAGTTTGAGAAAGATTTGTCCTATGAAGAGATTCCTATCCAGATAGTCGACAAGAAAGAACAGGTGCTCAGTAATAAGGTGATACCTTCTGTGAAGGTAATTTGGAGGAACCACAATGTCGAAGAGGCTACGTGGGAACTCGAAGCTGAAATGATGAAGAATTACCCTGAGTTATTTGTTTGATCTGTGTCTTCGATTCCGGGGACAGAATCTTTGTAAGTAGGGGAGAATGTGACAAATGAATTGTTTGAATTATGATTCTGGCGATAAAATCCTTGTAAGGAGGGAATGATGTAACATACTAGAATTTTAATTGTTATATTAAATATTTATTGAATTATTTAAATATTTTATGGATGTGTTTATTGTTGAATAAATAATTATTCAAATTTGAATTGATGTGGTTAATTATTTGTTAAATAAATAATTAAGGAAAATTAATTATTTTGCTAATTTAATTTAATTATTAAGTTAGAGAATTTTGATTAATTGAATTACTATTCTTTTTATTGGAATTGTAATTAAAAAGGATGTGTTAGTTGATTAAATAAAGTTATAATTATATAGAAAATTATAATTTTGTGATATTGATTTATGTGTTAAAGTGATTTGATAAATTATTTTTAGAATTAATTTAATTAAGTTAATGTGTGACAAATAACCTTTTATAAAGGAGTTATTAAAATAACTTAAAGGAGTTTTAATTCCGTTTTGGCTAAATAAGGCCTAATGCCTATTAAGTCTTTAATTTATTTGAGTTTTACCAAACAAGGTGTAAGGTTAATGGGTTATTTTTTTTAGTTAGTAACCAAACAACCCTTATGGCTTTTGATTTCAAAATTCACATAACTGATATAAGTTATGTTTATAATTATATTATATAATTAATATATATAATATCTATATGCGTTATTTGTTAAGACGTATGTTAGAGGAGAGAGGTTAGAGAGAAGAAAGAAAACTCAGAGGAAGAAAAAGAAGAGAAGAAGAAAAGAAGAGAAAAAGAAAGGCTAGAGATTGGTGAAGGAGAGGCTTGAGAGAGAAAAGAATAGCCATATCATCTTCTATCAAGGTATTCTCCAATTTCTTTTTAGTTTTAAAAGTCTTGTTTCTCTTCCCAAATTCTCTGTAGAATTTTTGTGTAAGCATGAATTATTGTGTTATGTGGCTTTATATGACTTATTAGTGATGTTAAAACGATTTTCATAAGTTATAATCTATGAATTGATGATATGTATGTAATTTGGGAAGAAAAATATTTTACAGTGAGTTTTGGTGATTATATATTGTCTAGTTAAAATAGAAATTATGGGTTGAATAGTTGTTTTATTGATAAATTGGCTTTTCAATTTGTTAGAGTATATATATACTTTGATAAAATGCTTTGAATTAATGGTTTTGGTTGCAAAACAAAATTACAGTGGTTGTTTTCTTCAAAAATATCAAAAAAATGAGTTTTAGCCAAAAACAATGAAATTGGGTGTGTTAATTTTGTTGTTTATGTTGTTATATGAGTAGAAACATGTTAGGAATTCTTGAATTATGTTTACATGAAGTTTTGTATGAATTATATGTAAATCAGTCTGCTAGAAACGAACTTGTAGGTCAAAATTGGCTTTTTTCTGACCTTTTGTCAAGTCACATCCAAATCAGCTAGCGATTTTTGTGCCCAAAGCTCCAAGATAGTAGTTTCGTGTCAGTGAAATGACCTACCACGTGAGACGGCCTTGTAGCCTTATTCACCTCGCCAGCAGATGCTATGTTTTCCATGTGCAGCAAATACACCACATTGTAAAGGCGTGGTGGCTGATGCATGAAAGTTAGCGAGAATGGTCTGACAAAGTGTACTTTTTGTACACCTAAATTTTAAGAAAAGTTATGTGATGATAGTAGGGATCGCTAAATGTTGATTTTAGTATATCTATACTATGAATAAGTATGTTATTAACGATTAACTTGTGTTATAACTCAATTATGTTATTAAAAATCCAATTTTAAATGATGAACGTACTTAGTTATGTTTGTAAGATGGTAATGACTAATTATGTCATGATGACATATGTTTATAGGATATTGTGATTCGTATTGATTTGGTTTAGCCTACGAGCAAGGTAAGTTCTCTAACTCTACTTTTGTAATTGGAATCAATTATTGTTCCCAATATAGTAATGCAAGTTTTCTAAACTTTCTTTTTACATTGAGCAAGTTCTCTAACTCTGCTTTTGTAATTGGAATCAATTATTGTTCCTAATATAATAATGCAAGATTTCTAATTCTTTATCTTGTTGAACTATTTATTGTTTCAATTCGATTACCTTATGAATGATGCAAGCTTTCTAAACTTTGGTTTAATGTTGACAAGTTATTCTTGTATTTAACTTGTTGTTTAGCATGCACAACTATTTATACTAATGTTGAGCAATTTCATCGTTCAAACTGTTATGCATGCTTAGTACCCAATTCTAATTTAACCTTGACTTAATATTGTTCAAGCAAGGTATGTTATAATTATTCAAAATATATGCTATTAGATTATTCCTAAAGCATGATTTTGGTTTACCATGTTGATTCAATTACGATTATTCTGTAATATGATGTTATTAATTCAACTAGTCCTCTAGTTGATGATCGTTGAACTTCAAATTACCCTTGAAAGCTTATCCAAACCAAACTCTCTTTGGTGCGGACTTGTACTCCAAATACTGAGATGAACAACCCTATTATTATTAGGGGATAACTTACGCGTAGCGTTAAATGTTTGTGCACAATACATGGTACGAAGGGCTGATCCCCTAAGTACGAGGAGTCCTTATAGTCTTATGACTGTTAAAGTTGGAGTTGAAAGATTACTCGCAACTGTGGACATAGTTCATGGTCTTATGACCCTCAGTTATAGTTATTCTACATTTTGGATTTCAGTTTCTGATTATTGATGATAAAGTACTATTCATTGTTGATGAGCCTATTATTGGCAGTTAATATTACTATACTCCTGTTGATTTTATATTGTATCCAGTGAGCAATTGTTTTGCTCACTCTTGCATATTTTAAAACTCATTGAAGCTAAAGAAGAGAAGGTAGATGAACCTTCGTCTAGCAAAGGAAAGGGAAAAATGTGCAAGTGATGAAGACTTGTAATTTTACTTTGATTGAGATGTTAGATTTTTATTACGATGATCTTAGACTTTTATTATAATGATCTTAGACTTGGTTTTAATGAAGTTTATTTAATTTCCGCATTTGAATGATTGTAATTAAATGTTAGATAACCTGGGAGATTTTATTATGTAACCCTTTAATGGGAAAGGTTTTATTTATCCAGTTTTATTGTGATTGGGTAGTTAGATATGAATGTTTGATTAAGTGAACACCAAATCCTGTGGGAATGAAGTACCTAGATTTGGGGGTGTCACATAATTGATGTCTGGGGGTTATATTGATAAAACGGGTAATTTATATTGTCACATGCTCATATAACAATTTGTTCACATTTGTGTACTATTGAGTCACATTCACTTACTATTAGGGGAGTTGGTGCAAGATTGATAATACTTACATGACTAAGTTAAAAATGGAGGTATAGATGGAGGTACTATACTGTAATTCGTATTTTCACAAGATTATAACTATTGATTCACATGATTAAACTATTGAATCACATTATTTACTATTAGGGGAGGTGGTGCAAGTTTTATAATACTTGCAGGACTAAATTAAAAATGAAGGAAAAGAGGAAGGTATTAGACTGTAATATTTCGAGCCCCAAAACGTGCAATTATCGAAACTATATTTTTCTAGAAATAGAAGTTCATTCTTCCTTCATTTCTCACCAATTCACAAAAGCATTAGAGCAATTATTATAGAGAGAAATTATAGAGAGAAAGAAGAAGAGAAGTCTGCTATATTTCTATTCCAGTATCCAGCTTTATTCTAAGGTAAGGGTTATTATCTCTTTTGTATTCATGAAGAGAGCTATTGTTATTCCACTCCTTCTTATTCTGTTGGAATAACCTGTATATGCGAAGTACCGTATACATGGTGAAATTCTTCTGTTATTCCATGCTTTATTATTATATTTGAATAACCTGTATATGCAAAGTACCGCATACATGGTGAAATTCTTCTATTATTCCGTTCTTTATTATTCGCGTTAATATATCCTCATCATGCGTTTACGTGGGACCGGGTTCCATTATTTATTATTCGCGTCGAATATCCTATCGTGCGTTTGTTGGGACTTCGGTTCCATTATTTATTATTCGTTAATATCCTATATGTGCGTTACGCATGACCGGTTCCATTATTTATTATTCTATTGGGAATAACCTATATGTGCGATCTATCGCATCGCGACGCATGGTGAATCCTACATTATTCCATTCTTTATTATTCATTTGAATAACTTCGCTCATGTGGATTACCACATGCACGGTGAATGACCTTTCGTATTCATTCTTTATTAAATTGTGGAAATGATCTGTTTAGGTGGATTACTGCATGGCGGATGAAAATCCATTTGCAGTTTCGTATATTCTATTATACTCATATGAGATATCATTTCTTTTTTACTCGTCATGAAATATCATTTTATTTTGTATTTTCTGTTACGAGTTACTATTCACGGGTTACTATTCACCCGATTACTATTCACTATAGTATTATTCACTCGGGTATTCGGGGCACTTTTCATGCCGGAATACTATTCATGGGATACTATTCACCCGAATATTATTCACTCGGGTATTTGGAGTACTTTTCATGTCAGGGTACTATTCACGAGGTACTATTCCCGAAGTACTATTCACAAAGTACTATTCACGACAAAAAATTGATTCTTTTCTGTCCAAATTATTTTTGGTGCATGAATATTATTCTTGAATTTTACTCCACAAAGAAGTATCATGTTGACAATTTGGACGTTATTGAGTTCAGGATAAATTAACTGATAAATCTTTAAAATTAATTCTTGAACTTGTTTTATTGAATTATTATGTAATTGTCATCATCCTCATGTTTATATTATGTTGAAAGTCATCTTTGGCTTACGTGCATAGATGAACTTGGTATGATTATGACCAGGGATTACTCGGTATAATCATGTTCGTAATGTGATGAATGATGTGGTAAAAGTCCTCAGTGGCTTGTAGTGCATTGATGGACAATTTTTGGTATGATTATGACCAGAGATTATTCGGTATAGTCATGACCATTGATGATTTAATAAATATCCTTGGTCGTAGTGCAGGGATGATTCGATGATGTGGTTTATTTATTAAACTGAGTCTCAGCGATAAAAATTGACGAAAACATTTTTAAATCATAGAACATAGTAGATTTTATGCTCTAATTGACTCTTCTAATGGATTGCTTATTCCACTGCAGTTAAACATGATGTCTATTGTATTTTATCAGTTTAACATTGTTGAAGACTAATGATAATTTATTCTGCATTATCTTAGTCATAATATTTCTTCTTGGGCTAGTTGAGCTCACCCTTTCCTTCATTGTTCTCTTTGAAATGAGAATATAAATTTGGGACAAGTCGGGGAACGGAGTGACGGTCCAGATGATAGCATTAGTAGTCCTCACTATTACATTAAATAGTGTGACAATAAATGTAATGAGGATCTTGATTGAGTGTGAATATTGTCTAGATGACAATATTCTTATTAAAACTCTTAGTTTATGTTTTGTCGTATTTTACATTTACGGTTGTATTATTAAGTTGTATTTGTATTTTTGTACCATGTATTTGGCGACTCAAGATGGGTGATGTATATTGTTTGGGGGCGTCACACGCATGCACAAGAGGATATTCCAATGTAATAATAAAGAATGGAATAACAACAAAATTCACGGGCATGCGATAGATCGCATGCATAAAAGTTATTCCAATGTAATAATAAAGAATGGAATAACAACCCTTACGAGTATTGAAAGAAAATAACTCTCTTCATGAATACGAAAGAAATAATACCCCTTACTATAATAATAATATCCCTTACCTCAAAAGAAGACTGGATACTGGAATAGTGAAGTAGCAGACTTCGCTTCTTCTTTCTCTCTATAGCTTCTCTCCCTATAATTTTTCTATAATAATTGCTCTTGTGAGACTTAGTGAATTGGTGAAAAATAATGAAGGAATGAGCTTCTATTTATAGGAAAATATAGTTTCCATAATTGCACGTTTTACGGCTCGAAATATTAAAGTATAATACCCTTTTCTTTTCCTTCATTTTTAATTTAGTCATGCAAGTATTATCAAACTTGAACCACCTCCCCTAATAGTAAATCTTGTGAATCAATAGTAAATCATGTGACTCAATAGTTCTTAAAATGTGAAAAAATTAATTATAGTATAGTACCTTCAACTATACCTCCATTTTTAACTTAGTCATGCAAGTATTATCAATCTTGCACCAACTCCCCTAATAGTAAATGAATGTGAATCAATAGTACACACATGTGAACAAATAGTTATAATCATGTGAATCAATAGCAATTAATTACTCATTTATCCGGTTAATTACCCGATTGGTCAATATAACCTCCAGACATCAATTATTATCGAAATAAATGTCGATTTTCACTAACACTAATAATTCCAACACAATGGAACTATCAATTTCATCTTTAATCAACACGAACTTATTCATCATTAATATTATAATTCATAATATTTAACAACCAGTCATTCCGTGAAAGAGGGGCTTTTCGATAAGGATTTCTCCTTATTGGTAGCCGCAATTAGGTGACCAAACCTCTCCTCGATGAAACTTCTAGACATTGTCAATATTGCAAATAATAATATGAATAACTTTGTCGTCTCAATTATTGATTTAATAATATAACATATTATGCGATGATAATAATTTGTGACAATAATTGAATCAATAATATGAGAGAAATGATGCAACAATTATTGTAGCAATAATTGAGTATAACCCGAGTGACTTCTTATGTAAGCATCAATAATCAATACTGCAGTGCTACTATGCAACCACGCATATTATCGTATTTTTTACTAAGGGTAGTTCAACAAAGAACACTTTTGCCGTTATTTTTAATAAAAGATAAATCTATCGTTTTTTAAATATGAAAATACTTCCGTTGGGGGGTCCACCAATGATTATGCCATCGAACGAATATTCTCTGTGAAATGAATATTCTCCGACCAATCAAATATTCCTCAACACAACGAATAACAACTTGCTTACTTTGTAAAATTTTCAAATATCACCCTTAACTTTAACCCTTTCTCAATTTAACCATTTACTAAATAACATAATAATTATAAGAAAATTGAATACTTTCATTTCATAAAATTCGGGGTCTCACACTACTACCTGCTGTAAGACCCCAATTTTTTATAAATAAAATTGGATTTCCTTTATTAATTATTTTGAAATAGTAAGGGGTGGATTTGATTAATGTGGTTAGTTATGGGTAAAATGTGCAAATTTTGTGAAATAAACAAGTGGTTAATCAACACTTTTGAATCCTATTTATAACGTATTATATGTTCAAGATGTTCATTAGCTAACACAGTCTTTAAACAAGCTTGACATGATTCAAGTATGCACATATGGTACAGAAATCAAATTATCAATTCATCATGAATAAAATACTTAGTTACTTCATAAGAAAATCAAGAATGCTTAACTTTAAGACCTCCTTACTCATGGACTTTCCATTACAAGGCAACACCAACTTATCATCTAAGCATCACACACACACACACACACACACACACACACACACACACACACACACACACACATATATATATATATATATATATATATATATATATATATATATATAATTAGGTTTTAAACCACCTCTAGCATTTTAGGTACCATAAAAGTTGACTGCTAAAGTTTAGATTTCAAAACTGACCAAGTCTTGATTTCAGACTGGCGTAGTTACGCCATGGCTAAGTTTAAATACCGGTAGCAATTGCTGCCAATCTCCCGACCTAGCTAAAACTCAAATTTCTTTGCCTTGTGGTCTCGTCAGAAGCTTGAACACACAATCATATATAATATATTTTAACATGTTAAAGGCCTTTTCATGCTCCTTAAGTCAATCTAGGTTCCTTCTTTCATAATAGAATTCTAAGTTGATCATTTCAATCATTTAAGGCCATTCGAGGTCATGAACTCACAAAGTCTATCAGCTTGCTCTCTAAACATATAAGATAGTTATAAAACTCATATTAGGCATGCTTGTGAGTATTCGTAACACATACACAAAAATTTAGTTGAAAATACGCTTCGTTCATGCTTTATTTGAAATATGACACACATGCATTGTATGTATATATTTATAGTACATGAGTGAGTTTAATAGTTACATCAAACATGATCACAATTGTCAAATTCTAACCTTCAAGGTAGCGTGTTAACATTCACTTCAAAAGTCGTATTTTTTTTATAAAGTTTATAAATTAGCCCAACATGTTCATGCTTTCTTACTAATCACATAAACACAATATAAAGGTTTATTCATGCATTTCTAAGTCATACTAACATGCTTGCAAAGTCAGTACACATACATGTCATACATACATGTCAAGTTCGTTTTTAAAGTTCTAATTTCATTCCAACTATATACTCTCATTATTCATGAATACTAATCTATTAACACATGCTCACATCAAGTCAATATACTGGTATATGCCCCTTTCACATGCTTGTAAGCTAGTACATGTCATAATGAGTGACTACCATTGATCGACGAAAAGCAGAACATCCAACTGAAAAGCGAGGAATAAGCAAGCACTTACTCGGTTCGAGCGAGAAACGATCTGCTCAAAGAATTTATTTAGCCCAAACACAGAATTTACTCACAAATTCATTCCTAAATACTCATGTATCAGTTTAAACATGCTCATAAGGCCATATAACAACTATATAAACATTACCCACCCTCATTAGTATCCAATTCCACAAAATCAAAAATTTGAATTTCAAGAACTTAAAACTCTGTTTACAGAAACTGAATTGGAAAGCATGGAATAAAGTTATACCTCTGCAATATGAATGGACTTGCTACTAGTTGAACTCTTAAGCTCTTAGAACACTTGTATTCTCTCAATCTTACACTAAGCAATTCTCAGACAACTTCAAGCAACACCAACTGATAAACATGGCTGCTATTTATAGAAGAAGTTTGGACTGGGCATTGGTGTTACACAAGATGGAAATCCATGGTGCAATGGAATAAAACAATGGTTACTCAAGGGTTGTCCAACCACCCTCAAGCTCAGCCATCATCTCCTACAACTAGCCTTTTGAAGAATACGTATTCTAGCTTGGAGTTACTATTCACTGTACTTGGTGACACTAATTATGGGACAAGAGAGAAAATCTCAACATTTCATGTTATCTAGGCTTGGTTTGGTCTACTTAATTTCCACAATGAAATCTCAATGTACAATTGTTACCATATTAGGAATTTAAGGATTAATTATACACTTACATCATATAGTCCATGTACATTAAATATTCACAATAAAATAATACAGTCAGATATTATTGTCTGGGTAGTTCCATAATTATCTCTACCACTCATATAACCATATTATAACCTTATTATATTAATAACTTATTTATTTATGTTAAATAAATAAATTTATCCCTCCCCTTGATTAATTACCACGCTAAGATAAGTTCTTAAACACATATGGTTGTGGAAAGTTTCTAAACACATAAAGTGTGGTGAGTTGATGGACTATACTAAGGTATATGAATGTTTAGACTGAAAACGAGTTATTTTCAGTAGACTTATCATTTTAAGGTGCTAGAGAAGATTAAGTATTATCGCAAGTAAGACAATGAAGGAAGATGGAGAAATAGGATATTCCAAGTCATCTAGTTATGCTAGATTTTGAAGTTTATTGAAATCGTGCTTATGTGTGCGCATTTTGAAAATGAAAGAATTAGTTCAACTTTTGGAACCAATGGATTTTAAAAAGAACTATTCTTTATTCTTTATATGTCTATGCTAATTATTTCGGCTAGACATGAATTAATTTGAAATATCAAACTGAATTTTATATCATCAGTGCATTTGATGCAAGGATGGTAAAAGGATGGAGTTATTAACGCAAATTGAACCTGGTGTTGGATGTGATCATATGATCAACAACCCACTATGGTATGATGTATAATGACAAAGTCATAAACTGATGAAGTCCTCAACGTATTGTGAAAAGTACGGTATCATGACGTCATAAATCGTTTTGATGTATTGCAAAAAAATTTAAAGAAGTAGTCGATGTCAATTGATTTGACTAGACGAATGTTTACAGTTGATGTCCAATTTATTGGTATGGTCTAAGCTATTTGATTTGGCTAAGACAAATGGTATGTCATGTCATAAGAAAATCGAGCTTTCTTTGAAGAGTTATGCGGAACCAATGTGTTTTGGTGAGGAATCTAATTATTAAGTCTGAGGTGAACATACCCTGAAATGGGGTTATACGATGGGTTGATCGCCTATATATGGAAGAGGTAGTTTACCTTCTTAGTGATTGTAAACTGACCGTGATAGAAGGGTTTACGGTGAAATACTGTTAAACCTAGTAAGAGTTCATGGTCAATTTGACCCCTCAGCAAAAGTATGAAATGTTTTAAAGGAATCTTTATATGCCTATTTATTCCTTCTACTTCATGATTCTTGATAAGTTATGAAGGTTAGAGAATGTTTGAAAGATAAGAACTTCTTTGAAAAGAAGTTGAGAAGAAGGGTAAGCTAAAATTTTGAGGACAAAATTCTGTGAAGAAGGGGTGAATCTGATGACCCGAGAGATTGAAAGTATAGGTAGACGTGAGGTTTAACTAATGACAATTATGTCAACAGATAATCCTTATAAAAAGGATGAATCAAGATTAAACCTTTGCTAAAGGTTGTAGGAATAAAGCACCCAGGTATGGGTGTGGTTTTGGAAATTTTGAGGACGAAATTTTTATAAGGAGGGAAGAATGTGACAACCCGAAAAATCGGATTGTCCAGAATTTAAGATTTAAAGAAATAGTTATTAAAAAATGAATTTTTATTAATAATATTCTATGCTATGTGTTTATTAATCATTCTAGAACCTAGGATGATTATAAAACGAGAGGATTCTGGCTACAAGCTAGACTGAACGAGTAAGAATTTGCAAGATGAAAATAAAAAAATTTTAGGAACAAAAATATTTTCGAGAAAAAAGACGAAATAGGCACTATTCACCTGACAAAACCCTAAGGGTTAGGGTTTGAATAACCTAAGCCTTTTTTAGAGTTCGGCATGTCGAAATGACATTCGGTCGAAAGATTTGACGATAATATATTGTGAAAAGTTAAGTAAGCCGATAAAATTTTTTCTTGAAAAACGTGCAAAAATCGAACGAAATAAAAACGACGAAAAGTACTGTTATGTACTTTTCATTCGTTTAACTACGTTAGGAGAAAACGTGAAGAAAAATGCTTAACATTAAAAAGTGTTTTTTTAGTTTTTCGGAGATTCGAAGAATACGTAAAAGTTAATCGGTAAAGGAAAGACGAAATATCCAAAATTATTTGAATTCCGAGAATCACAGTTTTTTGAATTGTTGGACGAATTCCGCAAGACGGAAGCACGAAGCTTCCAGGAAAAGCTTTATGAATAGTAAGGAGGTTAGTTAAGGAGGTGGGAATAGTAACTTTTGGGGCGAAATGACTATTTTACCCATAGCCTTGGTTTTCTATAAAAGGAAAGCTCATTTGTTGGGATTTTGAAAATTCACCAACACTTGAGAGAGAGAGAAATTAGAGGGAGGAAAAGGAAGAGGAAAAGCTAGCTCGAGAGAAAACTTTGTCAAACGGAAGAAGATTAAAGGAGAAATGTAATCCAAAACCTAGTCTCTTATAAATTTTCTTTAAGTTTTATATGTTAAAAACATAACTTAATGAGAATAGAAATAAAAGATGTTAAGAATGATTTCATATGGTTGAAATCATGAGAAAACGAAGAAATAAGAATTAGAAATTTAGTTTATAAATTTCTTTAGGAAGTATAAGTTTCGTAATGAATTTAAACAATCCAAATGAATCATATGAACGATTCGGTGAAATTAGTAAGGAATGGTGTTTTATAACACCAAATTCCAAGAAGAAGTGAAATCGTAATCAAAATATCAATTAAAAATGAGGAACTAACGAAGAACGCGAAGAACACGAAGAACGTTATTGATGGACAAATTTAAAACCATCGTAGTATAATTGTTATGGAGAAAATTTTGTAAAAGATGAACGAGATGTAAAAAGTATGTAAATGAACCTGAACGTGTAAGATTTCATAAGAATGTAAGAGAACGTAGAAAACGCGAGTCATGGACTTAAGAATGAAGAAGTTCTGAGTTTGAATGACCGAATTACGGACGAACGAACGAAGAACATTAATAACGTTAAATGAACAATTGATAAAGATTAAGCTAATCGAATGGCATGTTAACGAATTCAGAATAAATTTTTGTTTCAGGGTAGTTAAAGTACATAAGATAAGGAAGAGAATGGCTTTAGAACAACATCATTTTGAGTTATATGAAGAAGTTATGAGATTGTGAAATAAGCGTCTCAAGTATGTAAAAGACGTAGAAAAATTTTCAAGGATTAAGGCTTGGCGCCGCAACGCCAGCCATGCCTTGGGAGGCGGCACCGTAGCACCAGCTTGGGTAGTTAGCTACTGTTGAGTGGCGCTGTAGCGTGAGAGAAAGAGAAGGAACTGGCACCGCAGCGCCGGTGCAGGTCAAGGCCTAGAGAAGAGCTTTTAACTGCTCAACTCTTGGGAAAAGTGTAAGGGAAGATAAAGAACATATAGTTCGCGTAAGGTAACAATTAATCAAGTGATTTAAACCTTATATAAAGGTTAAACGGAAAGATTGAACGGGATTAAAAGACAAAGAATGTAAACGCAAATTACGGAACCGATATCCGGGGACCATAGTCGCGATAAAATGAACGTGGGGGATTGCTATAATTATGATTCCTTAGATGTTGAGTGACTAGGGTAATGAATAACATTTTGATGTTATGTTGTAGTAATGAGAGTTACGAGTAAAGCGTATAGACGCTATGAACGCAACACAGTTGCAATGAACGATCGGTCTTAGCATACGACGAATCATATGGCTTCGACATTAAGAAAGAGTAATGAGCGTGGGGTTCATGTAATGGATAACGAAAGTAGTAAGTAAGATATGATTTATCAAGAAAGCCGTAATGAACGGTAATAAGATTAATGGAAGCCAATGTGAGTCGGATAGAGAATGTTAGAATGAAATGTAAGCGTTAAACACTTTAACCGACGTGAAGGTTGAGTGTACGCGATTATTAAACGGGCAGAACCTACACTCCGTGTATGGTTTGACCGTAGGGTAATGAAGACCAATGATTAAACCTGTGAATGATGAAGAACTGAATTAAAGACAATGACGTATAACGTAAAGCAGCTGAGTTAATGTGTATAACTTGGATGATGTTCCGAGTTGAATGAACCGGACGTTGTAAGATAAGAATAAGTAACATAAAATGTTTAACGCTATAAACGTATAGTATTGACATTGAATGACCGTTTTAAGTTTACAAAAGATTGTATGACTTAGACGATAAGAATGAATCCCGAGGTATGGCATTTAATTGCCAGAAAGCCATAAGGAATAAGAAATTGACTTAACAAATATTATAGTTTTAATGGTTCGGATAAGTTAAGATAAGTTAGGTTGTGGTACAATCATAATCTTTGATGGTTGACATATGAGAGCTGGGCTAAACAATTCTTTTAGAGAGCAGAGGTATATACAAAACTGGCAACCGATCTAACTCACTGTGAAAATAGTGTAGATGAGACGGGAACTTGTTTGTTGGTTATTTGTGGGAAACCACTCAGAGTACCATATGGACTACTAGCAGAGATACGATGTGTGCTGGGTCCTAGAAGAGTATAAGAAGAAGATAAGAATGTAAATCATCAAAGATGATGATCGTATGAGTTAAGACATCTCCATATGTCATGAAGCCGTAAACCGGTAGTAAAGAAAGTTGGTCGTGTAAACTTTGTTTACAAGAATGCGAACCCTAAGAAGTAAAGTTAAGTAAACCAATGCGTAAAGTCAAGTATATGACTAATTGGTGTATGTACTATTTCCTTATGTGTTATATAGGGATTGCGCTAAACAGTTCAGCGTAACTATAAGTTGTAGCTGTGCATAAGGCAAGTTTCCTAACTTCATTCATATTCTAAATGAATTCTAGTTTCTTAAACTTCTCAGATGTTGAACTTGAGATGTTTTGTCTATGTGCAAATGTGCAATATTTGTACAAGGTGGTAGAATGTATGAGGTCTTATGCAACAATTTTAACACTTCAGTGTTTTTATGTGATGAACTGTTCTGTGATTGAACTGTTCAATAAGAGAATATTTTGTTTATACATGAACCGTTATTGTTAAGTCTGTGCTAATGATTCTAGTTAGACAGGATGTGTATTGAATAAGGTAGAAGAATGAAAGTATTTCAAAGTGAATGTGACTAATTTTTGGCAATAATAGGAATCGAGATTATTCCTATTATTCAAGATGCTTCATAACCTTTGTTCGGTTATTGAAGTTTTAAAAGAATGTTTAAATTCTTAAAGTTGTTTGTTCAACTGGTAAGACTTGCTGAGCAATTGAATGCTCACACTTGCTTTAAATAAAAATATTTTCAGCGAACGATGTTAGAAAGAACTTAAGGACCCCGTAAAGATCAAGCCAACTGGTATCCAGAAGAAGTGCCATTCAGTATATGAATGTGCGTGAAGATCAAGCGAAGACTTGTAATATAGAATAGTTTAATGAACTGTTATGTATCTTTAGTGGCAGATAAAAGTCACTCATCTAAGATGAAAAGAATAATGTATTTATCATTATTTGTAATGAACGAGGTTATAAGGTATTAGAACCTGGGATTTGAGAATGTATGTTGTTATATTTAGCTATATAATGATGTATGTTTGGAAGAATAATGGAATCATGACTTACGTAATCAAAGGTGTGAAGATAGAATAGGATTTCGGGTGTTACATATGTTGTCTGGGAATATTAAAGACGATTTGTACGCGACCATTTGTGGGCCCCATAATGGAAAATGGTCGGATAAAGAAAATGACAAGTTTTAGTTTTTTTATATAAATAATGGCGTAGTTGTTACTGTTAACACTGTTGGAATACCTGGTGGTTAAAGTACAATAATACGCATGGTTGCACAGTAGCACACGGTATTACACTGTATTTTTGGATTATTGATTCTTACGTAAGAAGGCACTATTCAATAATTGTTACAATAATTACTATTCAATATTTTATTTTATTGATTGAATAATTGATACGTTGATATTTTATATTATTGTTGTTTCAATAATTATTACTGCACAATATTTCCCATTATTAGATCAATAATTCATATTATTTGAATAATATTATTAGATAACATTATTGGAAATATTTAAGGAAGTTCTATCTAGGAAATGGGTTTGGTCACCTAATTGCGCGCCAGTAAGAAGAAATCCTTATCGGAAAGCCCCCTCTTTCCTGGGAATGACCTGATTGTCATTATTGTGATTCTATAATATTATTTGTGAATAATTAATTATTAATTTATATGATAAGGAAATATTTATTTTATGTAGATATAAATGAAAGAATTAATGCTAATATATTTTATTAGTATTTTGTCGGAATGGAGGTATTAAAAATCATCCGTATGTGAATTTCGGTCATTTTCTGTTTGGAATTTGGAAAAACTTTCTTCTACGAATTCACTTTTTTCTGATAAAAGAGCTATTTATTGTGAATTATTGAAGTTTCGAAAATAAATGTTTTTTTATTAAAAACATTGGTGGGCCCCACTTTTGTTTTTGTGGAAAAATGTGCTGAAAATTATTTCAAAGGTGGTGTGCTTCAAAGATGAAGTGCCGGAGAGAAAAAAAGGCACCGTATGTAATGTTTGTCAACTATGTCGTTCTGGCATTTTCCTATAAATAGGGTGATTAGTTAGAATTGAAAATCACACCAGAATAAGAAATTTTCTTTTTCTATAATATCGAGTGTATTTTTGTGAGTATTTAAATACTTTGAGTGTTGCTATTCAATGCAAGTTTTCTTCAACATTATATCCAATATTTCAGCCAGAAGTACTATTCTTTTGAGGATGCGAGAATATAGCGGGAACTAGTCGGGGTATAGAGTGATGTTTCAATATAGTTGTTTAGCAGTCCTCACTATTTTGTAAAATAGTGCATTAATAATTGTAACGAAGACTTTATTTGAGTGTGGATATTGTCTAGAAGACAATATTTGTATTTAAACTCACAGTATATGTGTTGTCATATTTTGCACGACAATTGTAATAATGAAGTTGTAGTTATTTTCTGTACCATGTATTTGACGACTCGAATGGATTGTGTGGACCTATTTTGGGGGCGTCTCAATTGGTATCAGAGCTTAGGGATATTATGACGCCCCCAAAATAGGTATACAACACCCATTCTAAGTCGCCAAATACATGGTACAGAAACAACTACAACTTTATTAATACAATTATCGTACAAAATATGACAACACATAAACTGTGAGTTTAAATACAAATATTGTCATCTAGACAATATCCACACTCAAATAGGTCTTCATTATAATTATTGATACTTCATTTTACAAAAATAGTGAGGACTACTATAATAACTTTCTAGAACCATCATTCTATACCCCGACTAGTACTCGCTACATTCTCGCCTCCTGAGAAGAAAAATGGAACAAAAAGGAAAAGGGTGAGCTCAACTAGCCCAATAAAGAATATTATGACTAAGATAATATAGAACAAATTATCGTTAGTCCTCAACAGGAAAAAATCTGATAGAATATAATAAACAACAAGTTTTAGATCAATATTCGCAGCGAAAATAACAATTCATTAGAAGAGTTACGTAGAGAATGAAATCTACTTTCTTCTATGAATTTAAAAGTTTATCATCAATACTTTATCCCTCTAACATCAATCAATATACATCTTGAAACAAATATTCTTCTTTGCACTACATGCCAAAGATATTCATCAGTTGGTCATGTTCATCTCAACACATGTTCATCTTTGCACTATGGGCCAAAGATATTCATCAGAAAATCATTTATCTTTGCACTACAGGCCAAAGATATTCAGTTATATCATCATTTAGGATTGAGGATGATGAAAACTATTTTAAAGAAAACGAATCCAGTGAGACAAAAGAGCAAATATTAGGGATTCATACTTCGGTTTATCCATGTTCAAAAATACCGCATAATATACTATTGTGAAGCAAAATTTAAGAATAATAATCAAAACATGGATACAATCAAAGATAGTGACAAAAATAGACATCTGGGACAAAGAAGAGAAAATTTTATTTTTGGGGGAATAGTGTCGTATTCGTGAATAGTGCAATATACGTGAATAGTATCGTATACGTGAATAGTATCCCAACACAAAAAGGTAGAAATTCCACAATAAAATTTATATCAATATTTCGGCATAATGATATTAGAAGAAATAATATCATTTTAAAAAAATAACATCCCTTACCTCAAAAGAATAGTACTTTTGGCTAGAATTTCAGATATAACGCTGAAAGGAACTTGCACCATATATCAACACTCAAAGTATCAAAATACTCACAAGAATACGCTCGATAATATAGAGAGAGAAAATTTCAGTTTCTGGTGTGATTTTCAATTCTAACCTAAGCACCCTATTTATAAGAAAATGCTTAGAACACCAAAGCAGAAAATTTAATAAAATATTAATAAATTTTCAAACTTTTCACGCCCACCTTAGAAATCTGAATTCAGCATGTTTTCAATACTATTGGGGCCCACCAACATAATAAAAACATTTTTCTTAAAAAAAATAATTAAAACTTCAAAAATCAATTATTTCGGAACTTCAATAATTCATAATAAATAACCCTTTTATCAGAAAAATTCGAATCTTATATCCATTCCATAGAAAATTCAATTCTCTACAACTTTGTAAGTTTAAGTTTTTCCAAATTCCAAGCAGAACTTTACCGAAATCCATATACGGACGATTTTACGGGCTATAATTAAATTTCAGTCAAGAAATGGGGCCCACGAACATGCTTGACATGTTTTAAACATTTTTTGTAACAAAAATACTCCTCCTCATTTATTCATATATCATACATTCATTGTAAAATATCACCATTATTATATTATTATAATATAATAATATATTTAAATGAATTATTTTATCAGAAAAGATAAAAATATCAATTTTCAACAATTGTCACATTACAAATTTTCTTCATCTATATCCACATAAAATGAATATTTTTCTTATCATATAAATCAATAATTAATTATTCAAAAATAATATTACAGAATCACAATACTGACAACCAGGTCGTTCCCAAGAAAGAGGGGGCTTTCCAATAAGGATTTCTCCTTACTGGCGCGCAATTAGGTGACCAAACCTCTCCTTAGACGGAACTTTCTAGACATTGCCAATAATGATATCTAATAATATTATTCAAATAATATGAATTATTGATCTGATAATAGAAAATACTGTGTAGTGACAATTATTGAAACAACAATAATATAAAATATCAACGTAGCAATTATTGAATCAATAAAATAAAATATAGAACAGTAATTACTGTAACAATTATTGAGTTGTGCCTTCTTACGTAAGAATCAATAATTGGTACAATACCGCATAATACTGTGTTTTAACCACCGGGTATTCAAACAGTGTTAACGGTAACAACTATGCCATTATTTATAAAAACTTATACTTGTCATTTTCTTCATCCAATCACTTTCCGTTATGGGGCCCACACAAAGCTGCGCCGTCGTACGTGTGAGACCCCAAATTTTATAAATAAAGATTTAAATTTCTCGAAATATTTTTTAATATTATGGTGTGGATTTGATATAATGTTATAGTTGTGGGCAGTATTTATAAATTTTATAAAGTATGCAAGTTGTTATATTATATTCGATTGGTCGGGGAATATTCGTTTTAACAAAGAATATTTCGTACGACGGTACAATCATTGGTGGACCCCATAATGGAATTATTGTCGGATTGAGAAAACAACAAAAATATTTTTATGAAAATAACGGCGGAAGTTTTACCTTTAAAACTGTTGAACTACTCGGTAGTAAAAGTACAGAATCTGGCGTGATTGCATAAGTAGTAACACGATATTGATTCATCGATGCTTACGTGAGAAGTCACTCCGCTTTTGTTCAATTATTGCTACAAAGAATTGTTGCATAGTATCTCATGTTATTTGATTCAGTTATTGTCAATATTTTATATATTATTAAATCAATAATTGAGATGACAGAGTTATTAATATTATTATTTGCAATATTAACGATGTCTAGAAGTTCTGCCAAGAAGAGGTTTGGTCACCTAATTGCGCGCCAATAGGGAGAAATCCTTATTGGAAAGCCCCCTCTTTCCTGGGAATGACCTGGTCGATTAATATTGTGAATTATAATGATGATGATAAATGTTGTTAAGTATATTGAGGTGTCTTTTTATGAAGTCACAAAAATTTATATATATATATATATATATATAAATTTTGTTTTATTAGTATTATTAATGTAATAAAATAGAAAAGCTTTTTATATAAAACAGATTACTTTTATAAAGTTATTTATTTTATTGTATAATAATTAGAATATAATATATTTTATTATGCATATTGTTTTGCATAATAAAATCTTTTTTATATAAAATGTAATACTTATATAAAGTTATTTGTTTTATTAGACAATAATTAGAATATATTATATTTTATTAGGTATAGTGTTTTGATAAGGCTCATATAGTGTTTCAGATAGTAAAATCTTTTTTATATAAAATGTAATACTTTTATAAAGTTATTTATTTTATTAGACTATAAATAGAATATATTATATTTTATTTAAAAGATTTTGTTTTATTAGAATAATTTATTAATATGCATAGTAAATCAATATGGACTGCCTTCATGAATTAGTTACTATTCAGGTCCATTTTCCTATAAATAAGCTCATTCCTTCATTATTTCTTATTTAATTCATTGAAACTCTAGAGAGAAACTATAGAGAGAAAGAAGAAAAGTATTATGCTACTTCACTACTCCAATATCCGGTTTCTTCTAAGGTAAGGGGTATTATTTCTTTCAGTATTCATGAAGAGAACTTCATTATTCCATTCTTTATTATTCGTTGGAATAACTCAGTATATGCTGCAAGCTATCCTATACTTGGTGAAATTCTTACGTTATTCCATTCTTTATTATTATGTTGGAATAACTTTGTCTATCGCGGGCACCGCATACATGGTGAAATTCTTCTTATTCCATTCTTTATTATTCATTTGGAACATCCTATCTCATGCGTTTATGCATGACCGGTTCCGTTATTTATTATTCTCGTTGGAATATCGCCGAATTATGCGTATTACGCCTGACCTGGTTCCATTAATTATTATTTTGTTAGAATATCCTGTCTGTGCAGTCTATCGCATGCATGGTGATTTCTGTTGTTATTCTATTCTTTATTATTCTGTTGAAATATCTTGTCGGTGCGAATTTCGCTTGACCTGGTTCCGTTATTTATTATTCTGTTGGAATAACCTGTCTGTGCGGTCTATCGCATGCCTGGTGATTTCTTTTGTTATTCCATTCTTTATTATACTCAGTTGGTTAAAGTTTTGACTTCTATACTCCATGAAATTAGTGTAATATCTTTGATATTTACGCTTCATCCAGTATATTTTTATGGAAATATTCTTCTGAGCATTCTTAAATTTTACTCCACAAAACAGTATCATGTTGACAATTTGGACGTTATTGGTTCCTGGATAAATTAATTCTTGAACTTGTTTTATTGAATCCTTATATCATTGTCATCATTCTCATGTTTATATTATGTTGAAAGTCATCTGTGGCCTGCAGTGCATAGATGGACTTGGTATGATTATGACCAAGGATTATTCGGTATAATCATGACCGTAATGTTACAAATGATGCGGTAAAAGTCCTCATTGGCTCGTAGTGCATTGATGGATAGTTGTTGGCATGATCATGACCATTGATGAATACACGAATATCCTTGGCCCGTAGTGCATGGATAATTTGTGGTTGTGATACTAATGAATATCCTTGGTCAGAGTGCGGGGATGATGTGGATTATTTATTGTTTCGAGTCTCAAATGATAAAAGTGATGAAAAACCTTTTTAAATCACAAAGGATAGTAGATTTTATTCTTTACTTGACTCTTTTAATGGATTGCTTTTTTCGCTGCAGTTAAACTTGATGTTTGTTATATTTTACCAGTTTAACATTGTTGAAGACTAATGATAATTTATTCTACATTATCTTAGTCATAATATTTCTTCTTGGGCTAGTTGAGCTCACCCCTTTCTTTCACTGCTCCTTCGTGAAATGAGAACGAAATGGACTACTAGTGGGGAACAGAGTAATCTGGTCTAGATGATAGCATTAGTAGTCCCTCACTATTCTCATTAATTAGTGTGACAATAAATGTAATGAGGACTCCATTGAGTGTGGATATTGTCTAGATGACAATATTCTTATTAAAACTCTCATTTATGTTTTGTCATATTTTACACATTGTTGTATTATTATTAAGTTGTATTTGTATTTTTGTACCATGTATTTGGTGACTCAAGATGGGTGATGTATACCTATTTTGGGGGCGCCACAACAGTATCAAAGCTTAGGGATATGATCCCTGGCTAAGATGTGAGAAAAGAACTAGGAGGGGAGAGACGGGGAATTCCTTCACTAGTATGACCTACCTAAGTTTATTTGGTATGTAATTGGTCGGTCAGAGTATAGGGATAATATTTGATATGTTAATTAACCCTTGTTTTATGGCAGTATTTGAAAATGACATCCGAGAATGTTGAGAACATCAATGGAGCACAGGAGACCGTTGAGTCTCCACAGATCAATAATCAGGATAATGTGCATCAGGAAGGCGACAATCCTCAAGCAAGAGCGGCTCCTGTACAAAATGCAGGTGGAAACACTAGCAACTCTCGGACGGTCACCGCTAAGCAGTTCAAGGAACTGGGACCACCAGAGTTTTTTGGAGAGCCAAAACCACTTAAGGCGGAGACGTGGATAAAGCAGATCTGCAAGATATTTGATGTCCTGGGATTCTCCGAGGAGCAAAAGGTTCCCTTTGCCACCTTCATGTTATGTCAAGAGGCAGACATCTGGGGGAATCAGAAACGACTCAACCCGCCGCACTAAGGATGACTTGGGAGAAGTTCCAAGAATTGTTCAACGACAAGTACTTTCCCAAAGTATTCGTCACATGAATGAGGTAGAGTTTATCAAGCTGGAGCAAAACAATATGACCGTGTCACAGTACGAGGCTAAGTTTTCCGAGTTTTCCCGGTTTGCGTCCCATTTGGTTGATAATGAGGAGAGAATGACGCGAATGTTTTTTAGAGGTTTGAAACCCGAGATACGTCAATATCTTATCTCTCATAAACTGTGTTTGTATTCAGATGTTGTTAATAGGGCTCAGTTATTGGAGCGCGATAATGAGTCAACTCAACCATAAGCGAGCAGTCGGCAAAATGATAATACCAGTGATAGCAGTCATCGAAGCGGTGATAATAAGCGTGGAGGGAATCAACATGCCAGAAATGGTAACCACTTCGGTGGTAATCATGGCCAAAATGATAAGAATGGACATTTTAAGAAGAGAAGATTCAACAATAATAGAAAGGCATCAGCATCAGCACCTGTCGTTAAGGAAGGAGAACGACCACCTATTATATGCTTCAAATGTGGAGGGGAGGCACACATCAGTCCAAACTGTGCGATGCCATCCAAAGCATACTACAATTATGGAAGAGAAGGTCACCTAGCTCGATTTTGTCGTGTAGTGAAGTCAAGTCCAGCTGGGATAGTAATGCCAAAGGATGTCTCAGATGAGTCAAAGCTATTAGTTTAAGTGAGAGCGTTTGTCGAGGAACTCGAACGAAGTTATCACGAGTAAGTTAATCATAAACGCTTACGAAGTCTTTACCTTATTCAATACAGGTTCTACCTATTCTTTTATCTCTCTTTCTTGTGCTTAACGTTTAAATTTGACTCCTGAGAAATTAGACTTTGACTTATCTATTGAAACTTCGTTAGGAGAAACCTTCGTTACCTCCACTGTCTATAAATCTTGTTTGATTCATATCGATACCCTCACGTTACCTGTCGATCTTATCTCTTTGAAAATACTTGCCTTTGATGTGATTTTAGGAATCGATTGGTTAACTATTCATCATATTTTTCGTAAGGTTGTTAGCTTTCATATTCTTAACCAACCTATCATGCAAATTCAAGCAACCAAACCACTAAAGTCAATCATTGTCATATCAAGCCATAAGTAAAGAGCCACGAGCCCTTTGCCGGTGACTTCTAAGTCTTGGAATACACCGAAGCTAGAATATCCGTAGGAAACGTCGTGAATAACGGTGGCAAGTTGATAGGTATCAATATGACGTGCTATCCAAGTCTTGGATGAGGGTCATAGTTTTGAATGATATTTCTATCGTTAATAAATTTCTTGACGTATTCTTGAAGACTTCTTGGCCTACCCCAGAGCGTGAAATCAAATTTTGTATTGACCCCAGTACAAAACCTATTTCTTCAACCCTTAAATATTTCTTCAACCAAAACGAATGTATAATGCGCCAAAGACATTGGCTCGAGTTGTTGAAAATTATGATCATACCATTCAATATCATTGTGGTATAGAGAACGTGGTAGCTGACGCGTTGAGTAGAAGATCGTATGCATTTATGAGTGCGATGTTGTTAACACAAAAACCCATTTCGTATAACTTACAAATGATGAAGATAGAGTTAAAGACTCTAGGGACCCACATGAAGATAACAAATATACGATTAGAATCAACTTTAATCGATAAAGTTAAAGCCGCTCAAGCTACATACTTAGAGCTGATGAATGTGAAGAAGAAGGTTCAAGAGGGCGTTATTCTAGAAGCTAGAATCGATGAAGAGAGGAAATCTCAACCCTTGATTTTATTGGCCCATTTGAAATCCTTGATCGAGTAGGAACTATGGCCTATAGACTCATTTTACCGCCAAGTATGTCGCGTGTTCATAACGTTTTTCATATATCCATGTTACGTAAATATGTGAAAGACCCGAACCACATTATTGAGTTAGAACCGGACGAAATAGCGGAAGATTTAACGTATGAAGAGGTTCCTGTTCAAATATTGGATAAGAAGGAACATATTCTATGCTCCAAGGTTATACCTCAAGTTAAAGTTTTATGGAGGAACCACGATGTTGAGGAAATGACCTGGGAGTTAGAATCTGAAATGAAGTCAAGGTATCCTCACTTCTTCGGCATACCAGGTATGTACGTAAATTTCGAGGGTGAAATTTCATAAGGAGGGGAGATTGTGAGACCCCAAATTTTATAAATAAAGATTTAAATTTCTCAAAATATTTTTTAATATTATGGTGTGGATTTGATATAATGTTATAGTTGTGGGTAGTATTTATAAATTTTACAAAGTATGCAAGTTGTTATAATATATTTGATTGGTCGGGGAATATTCATTTTAACAGTTCGTACGACGGCACAATCATTGGTGGACCCCACAACAGAATTATTATCGGATTGAGAAAATAACAAAAATATTTTTATGAAAATAATGGCGGAAGTTTTACCGTTAAAACTGTTGAACTACTCGGTAGTAAAAGTACAGGAATACGCGTGGTTGCATAGTAACACACAGTATTGATTATTGATGCTTACGTGAGAAGTCACTCAGTTTGTTCAATTATTGCTACAGTAATTATTGCATAGTATCTCATGTTATTTGATTCAATTATTGTCGATATTTTATATATTATTAAATCAATAATTGAGATGACAAAGTTATTAATATTATTATTTGCAATATTAACGATGTCTAGAAGTTCTGCCAAGGAAAGGTTTGGTCACCTAATTGTGCGCCAATAGGGAGAAATCCTTATTGGAAAGCCCCCTCTTTCCTGGGAATGACCTGGTCGATTAATATTGTGAATTATAATAATGATGATAAATGTTGTTAAGTATATTGAGGTGTCTTTTTATGAAGTCACAGAAATTTATATATATATATATATATATATATATATTATATGTGACGCCCCCAAAAATAGGTGTACATCACCTATTCTGAGTCGCCAAATACATGGTACAGAATACAAATACAATCTTTAATATACAACAAGAGAGTTGTGAGTTTTAATACAAATATTGTCTTCTAGACAATATCCACTCTCAGAATAAGTCCTCATTACATTTATTGTCACACTATTTAACAGAATAGTGAGGACTACTAATGCTATCATCCGGACTTTCAATCCGTTCCCCGACGTCCAAATTTATATTCTCATTTCAAGAGAACATTGAAGAAAAGGGTGAGCTCAACTAGCCCAAAGAAGAAATATTATGACTAAGATAATGCGAATAAATTATCATTAGTCTTCAACAATGTTAAAGCGATAAAATACAATAGACATCAAGTTTAAGCTGCAATGAACAAGCAATCCATTAAAAGAGTTAAGTAGAGAATAAAATCTACTATCTTTTATGATTTAAAAGTTTTCATCACTTTTATATCACGAGACTCAAATTTTAATAAATAATCCACATCATCAAATCATCCTCGTACTACGTGCCAAGGATATTATTTAGTATCACGACCACTAATTATCCATGCACTACGGGCCAAAGATAATCGTGTTTTCATCAACGGTCCTGATCATGCCATAAAATAATTCATCTTTGCTTCCTTGGCCGAAGAAAATCCATAGCCATAATCATACCAAAAACTGTCCATCAATGCACTACGGGCCAATGAGGATTTGTTTCACATCATTTGTAAAATTACGGTCATGATTATATCGAATAATCCCTGGTCATAATCATACCAAGTCCATCTATGCACTACAGGCCATAGATGACTTTCAACAAAATATAAACGTGAGGATGATGACAATGATATAAGAATTCAATAAAACAAGTTCAAGAATTAAATTATTCAGGAACTAATAACGTCCAAATAGTCAACTGTTAGAGTTTATGCCCTAGAGGCCAATTATTTGATATAATTGCTTAACGTATTGATATTATATTTGATTGAATAAATGAATGGTTTTATTATGGTTTTATTTACTGCGTTATATAATTGTTAACATAATAAAATTCCTTAGAATAGTGATACAAATTATATAGTTTCAAGTATGTGACTTGAACATGAGATTATATAATTATAATTAGTATCATTGTTCTTAAATGTCCCTAGTCGAGTATCATTGTTGATGGGACAACATTGATGCATTGAGACTAGTATGTGGATTGACTGATGACCAAATCTCATTGGTCATAAATATATGAGATATTAAGTCAATGCATAGGTACATGTTAGAGAACGATATACTAGACAGACCCACCATGAGAATTCTATGTGGAGCATTATGCGAAGTGTCATTAGAAATTCTCATAGTGATAATGATGTAATGGTCCTTCGACCTAAAATCACTATATTACTACACGGAAATTTATGTACTTTGATATCATTAAATGTCACCTTTAATAGGGTGGACTATAAAGGTGATTATTAGGTACATCATGAATCGTGTGAGGAATATGAGTGATCTCGATGGAATTTAACCCTCCTATATATTAGGGATGATATCCATAGGCCTCTTGATTGAGTAGGACTATGAAATGCATGGCCATGCTCAAATAGTGATTTGTTTCATATAGTCTACTTATTGATCAAGAAAAATCAGATTAAATTATGAAGAGTATGACACATTCCATGACTCGAGTTTAATCTAGGATATTAAGGTTAAAAGGATTAAATTACATTGAAACATTGGTCACGAAAAGGTTGTATCGAATCATCGATCTTATTATTACTTGGGTAGCGATGATGCATTACTAGATGCCGCCATCATTTATAATTTTATAATATGATTTTAGAATTATTGCCAACGTAATAATAACCTATATAGGTCACACACATAGAACGTAATTTAAAATGGAATTAATTTAAATTTCAAGGATTTAAATATATTAATATGATTAATAGTATTTAAATCATTTAATTTAAATTAAAAAGGATAATTTGTATATATGTATATTAATTAAGTAAGACTTAATTAAGATATATAAATATATAAATTTGGATTTTATTAAAATACGTTTTTGATTAATCCCTTTTTAACTACTATATATAGGATATAGTAGCCACTTAGGGTAATATCATAACATCATAACCCTAGTCGCTCTTAGAGAGAGACTAGAGAGAAACAGTTCTAAAATCCATTCCTTTTTGGTGGCTATCTGCTTGATTAGTTCATCGCAGATCTCATTGACCGTTCATGCATGCGTTCGTGTGGATACCGTAGAGGCGCGATTCGTTTGGATTGCGTTGGAGATTCGAGCGCATCAATTTTAGAAGCATTTTCATATTCGGTATAATTTCTAACCATTGAATTAATTATTTTCGCATGGATCCTGTTTAGGGTTTCGGAAATTGCTTTAAATTGTTCTATTTTCGCTGTGCGTTTCTGTGTCGAAACCCTACATCAACATGATACTTCTTTGTAGAGTAAAATTCAAGAATGCTCAGAAGAATATTTCCATGAAAAGATACTGGATGAAGCGCAAATATCAAGGATATTCCACTAATTTCATGGAGTATAGAAGTCAAAACTTTAATCAACTGAGTATAATAAAGAATAGAGTAACAAAAGAAATCACCATGCATGCGGTACTACGCAGACAAAGAGTTATTCCAATAGAATAATAAATAACGGAAACCGGTCAAAGTATGTCATACGACAAGCGAGGATATTCCAATGTAATAATAAAGAATGGAATAACAACAAAAATCACCATGCATGCGATTAGCATAGATAGGTTATTCCAATAGAATAATAAATAACGGAACCAGGTCAGGCGAAATTCGCATCGACAGGATGTTCCAACAGAATAATAAAGAATGGAATAACAACAGAAATCACCATGTATGCGGTACTTCGCATAGACATGTTATTCCAACAGAATAATAAATAACGGAACCAGGTCCGGCGTAAAAACACACAGACAAGATATCCCAACAGAATAATAAAGACGGAACCAGTCCCAAGCATAAGCGCCTGAAACATGGATATTCCAATGAATAATAAAGAATGGAATAATAGAAGAATTTCACCAAGTATAGGGTAGACCGCGTATACAGGTTATTCCAACAGAATAATATATAATGGAATAACAGAAGTTCTCTTCATGAATACGAAAGAAATAATACTCCTTACTAGTATTGAAAGAAAATAATTCTCTTCACGAATACGAAAGAAATAATACCCCTTACGAGTACAACAAATAATATCCCTTACCTTTGAAAGAAGAGTACTCCGACTGGTAGGGCGAGGATATACTCGAAGAAAACTTGCACTATGCTCAAAGCTTTCTTAAACTCCAAAGAAATACGCTCAAGATTATAGAAGAAGAATTCTCTCTATAGTTTCTCTCTCTAGAGTTTCAATTGAATTAAGTAAGAAATAATGAAGGAATGAGCTTATTTATAGAAGAATGGACCGCATAGTAACTAATTCATGAACGGTCCAAATTGATTTACTTTTAATCGGACGGTCCAGATTTAAAGCAAAATCTTTTAAATAAAATATAATATATTCTATTTATAATCTAATAAAACGAATAACTTTATAAAAGTATTCATTTTATATAAAAAGATTTTACTATGCAAAATACTATGCAGCACTATGCAACACTATGCATAATAAAATATAATATATTCTATTCATAGAATAACTTTATAAAAAGTATTACATTTTATATAAAAAGATTTTACTATGCAAAACACTATGCATAATAGAATATAATATATTCTATTTATAGAATAACTTTATAAAAGTATTACGCTTTTTATATAAAAACTTTTACATTTTATTACATTAATAATACTAATAAAATAAAACTCATATAATATATATATATATATATATATATATATATATATATATATAACAATCAACGATAATTAAATCAAATAACGTGAGATACTATAAAAGCAATATCTTTGTAGCAATAATTGAGTATAATCGGTGACTTCTCACGTAAGCATCAATAATCAATATCGTATTGCTACTATGCAACCACACGTATTATTATACTTTTACTACGTGTAGTTCAACAAAGATTAACGGTAAAACTTCCATAATTATTTTCATAAAAATATTTTTGTCGTTTTCTCAATCTCGACAATAATTCCGTTTAGGGGTCCACTAATGATTGTCTTGGTCGCATCACGAATATTCCCCTACACAAAGAATATTCCCCGACCAATCGAATATAATATAACAACTTGCATACTTTGCAAAATTTATAAATATTACCTACAACTATAACATTATATTAAATCCACACCATAATATTCAAAAAAAAAATCGAGAAATTTAAATCTTTATTAAGTAAAATTTGGGATTTCACATTATATATATAATTTTGTTTAATTAGTATTATTAATGTAATAAAAGCAGAAAAGCTTTTTATATAAAAGCATTACTTTTATAAAGTTATTTGTTTTATTAGACAATAATTAGAATATAATATATTTTATTATGCATAGTGTTTTGCATAGTAAAATTTTTTTTATATAAAACAAAATACTTTTATAAAGTTATTTGTTTTATTAGACAATAATTAGAATATATTATATTTTATTATGCATAGTGTTTGCATAGTAAAATCTTTTTATATAAAACAGAATACTTTTATAAAGTTATTTGTTTTATTAGACTATAAATAGAATATATTATATTTTATTTAAAAATTTTGTTTTATTAGAATAATTTATTAATACTGCATAGTAAATCAATATGTACTATTCGTTTAAAAGTAAATCAATCTGGACCGTTCATGAATTAGTTACTATTCAGTCCATTCTCCTATAAATAGAAGCTCATTTCTTCATTTCTTACGAATTCATTGAAACTCTAGAGAGAGAAACTATAGAGAGAAAGAAGAAAAGTATTATGCTACTTCACTACTCCTATATCCAGTTTCTTCTAAGGTAAGGGGTATTATTTCTTTCGTATTCATGAAGAGAACTTCTGTTATTCCATTCTTTATTATTCTATTGGAATAATCAGATATATCTGAGCTACCTTATACTTGGTGAAATTCTTACATTATTCCATTCTTTATCATTATGTTGGAATAACTTTGTACATGCAATCACCGCATACATGGTGAAATTCTTACATTATTCCATTCTTTATTATTACATTGGAACATCATATTATGCGTGCGTTACTACGGATGACTGGTTCCGTTATTTATTATTCATTGAATATCCTCCGGCATGCGTACACGCTTTGACACGGTTCCATTAATTATTATTTTGTTAGAATATCACGTGCATGCATGCGGTCTATCGCATGCATGGTTATTTCATTGTTATTCTATTCGTTATTATTATTATCGTTAAAATATCTTGTCATTGCAATTTCGCTTTGACTGGTTCGATTATTTATTATTCGTTGGAATAACTTTGTCTATGCTGATCTATCGCATGCCTGATGATTTCTTTTGTTATTCCATTCTTTATTATACTCAGTTGGTTAAAGTTTTGACTTCTATACTCCATGAAATTAGTGGAATATCTTTGATATTTGTGCTTCATCCAGTATCTTTTCATGGAAATATTCTTCTAAGCATTCTTAAATTTTACTCCACAAAGCAGTATCATGTTAACAATTTGGACGTTATTGGTTCCTGAATAAATTAATTCTTGAACTTGTTTTATTGAATTCTTATATCATTGTCATCATTCTCATGTTTATATTATGTTGAAAGTCATATGTGGCCTGTAGTGCATAGATGGACTTGGTATGATTATGACCAGGGATTATTCGGTATAATCATGACCGTAATGTTACAAATGATGTGGTAAAAGTCCTCATTGGCCCGTAGTGCATTGATGGATAGTTGTTGGCATGATCATGACCATTGATGAATACACGAATATCCTTGGCCCGTAATGCATGGATAATTTGTGGTTGTGATACTAATGAATATCCTTGGCCGTAGTGCAGGGATGATTTGGATTATTTATTAAGCTGAGTCTCGGCGATAAAAGTGATGAAAAACCTTTTTAAATCATAAAGGATAGTAGATTTTATTCTCTACTTGACTCTTTTAATGGATTGCTTGTTCCGCTGCAGTTAAACTTGATGTTTGTTATATTTTATCAGTTTAACATTGTTGAAGACTAATGATAATTTATTCTACATTATCTTAGTCATAATATTTCTTAATGGGCTAGTTGAGCTCACCCCTTTCTTTCACTGTTCTCTTCAGGAAATGAGAATGTAGCCGGGACTAGTCGAAGAACGGAGTAACGGTCCCGATGATAGCATTAGTAGTCCTCACTATTTACATTAAATAGTGTGACAATAAATGTAATGAGGACTCCATTGAGTGTGGATATTGTCTAGATGACAATATTCTTATTAAAACTCTCAGTTTATGTTTTGTCATATTTTACACGACAATTGTATTATTAAGTTGTATTTGTATTTTTGTACCATGTATTTGGTGACTCAAGATGGGTGATGTATACCTATTTTGGGGGCGTCACAGTATGAATATTCCCCGACAGTAAGAATATTCCACGACCAAATGAATATTCCCTGATAACAATGAATATTTTATAACCACTTGCTTATTTGAGATATTTGCGCATTTTACCTATAACTAACCAAATTAATCAAATCAACCCTTACTACTTCAAAATAATAAATAAAGAAATTCAATTTCATTTATAATAAGTTAGGGTCTTACAACCTCCCCTCCTTATGAAATTTCATCCTCGAAATTTACGTACGTACCTGGTGTTTCGAAAAGGTGAGGATACCTCGCTTTAATTTTCGTTTTCAACTCTCAGGTCATTTCCTCAATAGCATGGTTCCTCCACAAAACTTTGACTTGTGGTATGCCATTTGTGCGTAGGACATGCTCCTTTTTATCCAAAATCTTGACAGGTACCTCCTCATACGTTAAGTCTTCGGCTATCTCGTCCGGTTCTAACTCAATAACGTGGTTCGGGTCTTTCACATATTTACGAAGCACAGATATGTAAAAAACATTATGAACACGAGACATACTTGGAGGTAACGAGAGTCTATAGGCCACATTTCCAACTCGGTCAAGAATCTAAAATGGACCAATAAATCGTGGATTGAGCTTTCCTCTCTTCCTAAATCTTGTAACTCCCTTCCATGGAGTAACTCACAACAATACATAATCCCCAATACTAAATTCCACGTCCTTTCGATGAAGATCCGTATAATTCTTTTGTCGATCCTGTGCCATTTGTATACGTTGTCGAATCATTTGGATCTTTTCTGTAGTCATACGTACCAACTCTGGTCCCAATAATGTTGCTTCACCAACCTCATCCCAACATACTGGAGAGCGACACTTTCGTCCCATACAATGCTTGAATGGAGCCACACCTATACTTGCACGATCGGCTGTTGTTGTTGTAGGAGAATTCCACCAATGGTAAATACTTATCCCAACTCCCTTTGAAGTCTAGGACACAAAGTCTTAATAGATCTTCAAGAGTTTTAATAGTCCTCTCTGATTGTCCGTTCGTTTAAGGATGGTATGCCAAATTGAATCGTAAATCTGTGCCCATAGCTTTTTGCAAGCTAACCCAAAATCGTGAAGTGAATCTTGGGTCACGATCTGAAACTATGGATACTGGCATACCATGCAATCTCATAATCTCATTTACATACATACTAGCAAGAAGTTCAAGGGAATAAGTCTCCCGTATCTGCAAGAAATGATCAGACTTAGTTAATCTATTAACAATAACCTAAATCGCATCTATGCCTTGAGAAACCGTGGGAAGACCCATAACAAAATCCATGGTAATGTGTTCCCACGTCCATTTCGGAATCTCAAGTGGTTGCAATGGACCCTTTGGTACTTGATGCTCCACCTTTACACGTTGATAAGTTAAACACCTCGAGATAAACTTCGCGATCTCTCTCTTCATATTGTTCCACTAAAATGTATGTCGAAGATCACGATACATTTTGGTACATCCAGGATGGATTGCAAACGGTGTATTGTGTGCCTCCATCATGATCTTTTACTTCAAATCAGAGTCGTTAGGAACACAAAGTCTGGAGTTGACTCGTAGTATTCCTTCTTCATCGATTCTTTCTTCTGGGATAACACCTTCTTGTACTTTCATCTTCATACGCATCATCTCCGGGTCTGTGGCTTGAGCAACTTTAACATTATCGATTAAAGTTGGTTCTATGCGTATACTTGACATCATCGCATGGGTCCCTAGAGTCTTGAATTCTATCTTCATCTTTTGTAAATCACACAAAATGGGCCTTTGTGCTGACAACATCGCACTCGTTCCCGCATATGATCTTCTACTCAACGCATCAACTACCACATTCGCTTTTCCAGGATAGTATTGAATGGTGTGGTCGTAATCTTTCAACAGCTTGGGCCAACGTCGTTGCCGCATGTTGAGTTCATTTTGGGTGAAGAAATATTTGAGGCTTTTATGGTCTGAATATATCTCCACTTTCTCCCCATATAGATAGTGCCTCCAGATCTTTAGCGCAAAAATGACTGCTACCAACTCTAGATCATGAGTAGGATAATTCCTCTCATATTCTTTAAGTTGTCGCAAGGCATAGGCTATGACTTTCCCATGTTGCATGAGAACACATCCTAACCCTTTGCCTGAAGCATCGCTGTAGATAACAAATCCATCTGTACCAGATGGTTTTGTCAAAACAGGTGCCAAAATAAGTCTCCTCTTAGGCTATTGAAAACTCTTCTCGCATTCCTCGCTCCATATGAATTTTGTATCTTTCTGAGTCAACTAAGTTAACGGAGTAGCAATTCTAGAAAATCCTTCTACGAACCTCCGATAATAACCAGCTAAGCCCATAAAGCTACGTACTTCGGTCACCGACTTCGATTGCTCCCAACTTTGTATTACTTCAATCTTCTCCTGGTCAACAGATACTCCATGTTTTGACACCACATGCCCAAGGAATGCTACTTCCTCAAGCCAGAACTCGCATTTCTTCAACTTGGCATATAGCTTGTTTTCACGAAGCCTTTGGAGTACCAGCTTCTAATGGTGCTCATGATTTTCACGACTTTTGGAATATATGAGGATGTCACCAATAAAGACAACAATGAACTGATCCAAATATTCCTTGAATACTCGGTTCATCATATCCATGAAAGCCGCAGGAGCATTAGTCAATCCAAAAGACATGACTAAGAATTCATAATGCCCGTACAGAGTTCTAAAGGCAGTCTTTGGAATATCCTCAGTTCTAATCTTCAGCTGATGATATCCAAAACGAAGATCGATCTTTGAAAAGAATTATTCTCCTTGTAACTGGTCAAACAGGTCATCAATGCAAGGTAGCGGATACCTATTCTTGATGGTGACATGGTTCAATTCCCGGTAGTCAATACAAAGTCTCATACTCCCGTCTTTCTTCTTTACGAATAAAATAGGAGCACCCCAAGGAGATGTACTAGGATGAATAAAACCAATGTCTAACAACCCCTATAGTTGGACCTTTAACTCCTGAAGTTCAATAGGAGCCATTCGATATGGGGTTTTAGAAATGGGCTTTGTACCAGGTTAAAGGTCAATAAAGAATTCAACTTCACGTTCTAGGGATAGACCGGGAAGTTCTTCAGGAAATACATCAGGAAATTCACTAACCACAGAAATATTATTCAAATCAGACGTGTCTTTATTCAAATCCATAACATGGGCTAAGAAAGCTTGACAGCCGTTTTTCAATAAACGAATGGCTTTATGGCTTGATATGACAGTGACTGATTTTAGTGGTTTAGTTGCTTGAATTCGCATAACAGGTTGGTTAGGAATATGAAAACTAACAACCTTACGAAAATAATCAATTTTGGCATAATGAGTAGTTAACCAATCAATCCCTAAAATCACGTCAAAAACAAGTATCTTTAAAGAGATAAGATCAACAGGTAATGTGATGGTGCCAAATTGGATCAAACAAGATTTATAAACAGTGGATGTAATGAAAGTTTCTCCTAATGGAGTCTCCACAGATAAGTCAAAGTCTAATTTCTCCGGAAACAAGTTTAAATGTTGAGCACAAGTAGGAGAGATAAATGAATGGGTAGAACCGGTATCTAGTAAGGTATAAACTTCACAAGAATTTATGATTAGCTTACCCGTGATCACCTCGTTTGTGTTCCTCGCATTTTGACCAGTCACGACAAACGCTCTTCCAGGAACCGCCGACTTTGACTTTTCTGGGACAGCCTTTTGAGTCACCATCCCCATTGGACTTGGTTTCGCTACAGTACAATCTCGAGCGATATGTCCTTCCTTTCCACAATTATAACATACCTTGAACTGTTGTGGGCAGTTTGGGTTGATATGTCCTTCTTTCCCTCATTTATAACATATGATCGATGGTCGTTCTCCTCCCTTAGAAATAGTTGATGCTGGTGCTGATGTCTTCACATTGTCATTGTTGTACCTTCTCTTTTTAAAATCTCCCCCCGACTCACTTCTTTTATTATCATGGCCACGATTACCACCAGAGTGGTTACCGCTTTTGTCCGTATTTTCTTTCCCCGCTGGTTATCGTTGGTCCTATGACTGCTATCACCGGTATGACCCTAGTTGTGGTCCCTCGATTGAACGTACTCGTTATCTCGCTCTAATAATTGAGCCCTGTTGACAACATCTGAATATAGAGAAAATTTATGAGAAATGAGATATTGACGTATATTGGGTTTCAAACCTCTTAGAAACATCCGCGTCATACGTTCCTCATTCTCCACCAAATGATGTGCAAACCTGGATAACTCCACGAACTTCGCCACGTATTGGGACACCGTCATGTTGTTCTGTTCCAGTCTAATAAACTCCACCTCCTTCATATGACGAATACTTTCAAGAAAGTACTTGTCATTGAATAATTTCTAATATGTCTCCCAAGACATCTTTGAGTCTTGTACTGGATGGGTACGCGCTCATGATTCCCACGATGAATCGCCTCATTACGGAACATAAAGTGGTGAATGGAACCTTCATTCCTCCGTGCATCCTAAGACATAGAATATCTTGGTAATTTGCTTGACCCACGTCTCGCCTTTAATCGGATCCGGCTTCCCCTGCATTCAGTGGTCCCAACTCTTTGAAGCGCTTGCATTTGTGACAAACAAATGCGTTGCTATCATTTCCACCTCTATTTTATACACGAGTCTCCCTCGTCTGATTTTGCATGAACTGCAAAAAACTTCTAAACATCCCGTCGTTCATCTCTGATCAGTGGTGTTGTTTACAGGAGGAACATTGCCATCCTATTGCACGTTCTCTTGGTTGTTGACTAAAGGTGTTTCCACGATCTCATTCACTCCATCGTTAATATTTTCAGCTGCCATTTATAAATACTACCACAAAACAAGGGTTAATTAAAGAAATTGACATGCAACATAATAACCCTATACTCTGACCAACTAACAAATAATCTTAGGTAGGACATACTAGCGAAGGATTTACCCGTCTCTCCCCTCCTAGTTCTATTCCCCGATCTCCGCCAAAGACCATATCCCTAAGCTCTGATACCAACTGTGATGCCCCCAAAATAGGTATACAACACCCATTCTGAGTCGCCAAATACATGGTACAGAAACAACTACAACTTTATTAATACAATTGTTGTACAAAATATGACAACACATAAACTATGAGTTTAAATACAAATATTGTCATCTAGACAATATCCACACTCAAATAGGTCCTCATTACAATTATTGATACTTTATTTTACAAAAATAGTGAGGACTACTAAATTAACTTTCTAGAACCATCATTCCATACCCCGACTAGTACTCGCTACATTCTCGCCTCCTGAGAAGAAAAATAGAACAAAAAGGAAACGGGTGAGCTCAACAAGCCCAGTAAAGAATATTATGACGAAGATAATATAGAACAAATTATCCTTAGTCCTCAACAGGGAAAAATCTGATAGAATATAATAAACAACAAGTTTCAGATCAATATTCGCAGTGGAAATAACAATTCATTAGAAGAGTTACGTAGAGAATGAAATCTACTTTCTTCTATGAATTTAAAAGTTTATCATCAATATTTTATCCCTGTAACATCAATCAATATACATCTTGAATCAAATATTCATCTTTGCACTACAGGCCAAAGATATTCATCAGTTGGTCATGTTTATCTCAACACCTGTTCATCTTTGCACTACGGGCCAAAGATATTCATCAGAAAATCATTCATCTTTGCACTACATGCCAAAGATATTCAGTTTTATCACCATTTAGAACTGAGGATGATGAAAAATATTTTAAAGAAAACGAATCTAGTGAGACAAAAGAACAAATATTATGGATTCGTACTTCAGTTTATCCATGTTCAAAAATATCCCATAATATACTATTGTGAAGCAAAATTCAAGAATAATAATCAAAACATGGATACAATCAAAGATAGTGACAAAAATAGACATCTGGGACAAATAAGAGAAAATTTTATTTTTTGGTGAATAGTGTCGTATTCGTGAATAGTACCGTATACGTGAATAGTGTTGTATACGTGAATAGTACCCCGACTCAAAAAGGTAGAAATTCCACAATAAAATTTATATTAATATTTCGGCATAATGATATTAGAAGAAATAATATCATTTAAAAAAAATAACATCCCTTACCTCAATAGAATAATACTTCTAGCTGGAATATCAGATATAACACTGAAAGGAACTTGCATCGTATAGCAACACTCAAAGTATCAAAATACTCACAAGAATACGCTCAATAATATAGAGAGAGAAAATTTCAGTTTCTGGTGTGATTTTCAATTCTAACCTAAACACCCTATTTATAGAAAAATGCTTAGAACACCAAAGCAGAAAATTTACTAAAGTATTAATAAATTTTAAAAAAAAATCATGCCCACCTTATAAATCTGAATTCAGCATGTTTTCAATACTAGTGGGGCCCACCAACATAATAAAAACGTTTTTCTTAAAAAAATAATTAAAACTTCAAAAATCAATTATTCCGGAACTTCAATAATTCATAATAAATAACCTTTTTATCAGAAAAATTCAAATCTTATGTCTATTCCATAGGAAATTCAATTCTCTACAACTTTGTAAGTTTAAGTTTTTCCAAATTCCAAGTAGAACTTGACCGAAATCCACATACGAACGATTTTACGGGCTATAATTAAATTTCAGTCAAGAAATGGGGCCCACGAACATGTTTAACATGTTTTAAACATTTTTTGTAACAAAAATACTCTTTCTCCTCATTTATTAATATATCACACATTCATTGTAAAATATCACCATTATTATATTATTATAATATAATAATATATTTAAATGAATTATTTTATCAGAAAAGATAAAATATCAATTTTCAACAATTGTCACATTAAAAATTTTCTCTATCTATATCCACATAAAATGAATATTTTTCTTATCATATAAATCAATAATTAATTATTCACAAATAATATTACGAGAATCACAATAATCGTGACCGAAGTCGTTCCCAAGAAAGAGGGACTTTCCAATAAGGATTTCTCTCATCTTGGCAAGCAATTAAGCGACCAAACCTCTCCTTAGGCAGAACTTTCTAGACATTGCCAATAATGCTATCTAATAATATTATTCAAATAATATGAATTATTGATCGATAATGGAAAATATCGATGCGGTGACAATTATTGAAACAACAATAATATAAAATATCAACGTAGCAATTATTGAATCAATAAAATAAAATATTGAGCGGTAATTCTTTGTAACAATTATTGAGTAGTGCCTTCTTACGTAAGAATCAATAATTGGTGCAATACTGGCGTAATCTTTGTGTTTTAACCACCGGTATATTCAACGGTGTTAATTGGTAACAACTCTGTGAGTTATTTATAAAAACTTATACTTATCATTTTCTTCATCTAGTCGTTTTCCGTTATGGGGCCCACACAAGGCTGCGCCGTCGTACGAATATTCCCCGACAGTAAGAATATTCCACGACCAAACAAATATTTCCCGACAACAATTAATATTTTATAACCACTTGCGTATTTGAGATATTTGTGCATTTTACCCATAACTAACCACATTAATCAAATCAACCTTTACTATTTTAAAATATTAAATAGAGAAATTCAATTTCATTTATAATAAGTTCGGGTCTTACAGATATGATCTCTAATGGAGATCTGGGGTTAGAACTAAGAAGGGAGTGACGAGTAAATCCTTCGTTAGTGTGTCTTACGTAAGCTTATTTGTGTTTAATTGGTCGGTCGAAATATAGGGATAATATGTGGAATATCAATTTCTTTAATTAACCCTTATTTTATGGCAGTATTTGAGAATGACAGCTGAAAATATTAATAATGGAGTGAATGAGACCGCAGAGACACCTTTAATCACCAACCAGGAGAACGTGCAACAGGACAACAATGTTCCTCCTGTAAACAACACCACCGATCAAACGATGAATGATGGGACGTTTAGAATCTTTTTACAATTCATGCAAAATCAGACGAGAGAGACTTGTGTACAAATATTTGATGTCTTGGGATGCACAAAGGAACAGAAGGTTCCATTCGCCACCTTTATGTTCCGTGGTGAGGCAGATTACTGGTGGGAATCTGTGAAGTGTACCCAGCCGGCTGCACTCAATATGTCTTGGGAAATATTTCAGAAACTGTTTAATGATAAGTAATTTCCTGAAAGTATTCGTCATATGAAGGAGGTAGAGTTTATTAAACTCGAATAAAACAACATGACTGTGTCCCAGTACGAGGCTAAGTTCTCGGAGTTATCCAAGTTTGCACCTCATTTAGTAGAGAATGAGGAACTTATGACGCGGATATTTCTGAGAGGTCTAAAACCCGAAATTCGTCAATATCTTATTTCTCACAAATTTTCTATATATTCAGATATTGTGAACAGGGCTCAATTATTAGAGCGAGATAATGAGTCTGTTCAACCGAGGGACCACAACAAGGGTCATACCGATAGCAACAGTCATCGGAGCAATGATAACCAGCGGGGAGGAAAATATCCGGACAAAAGCGGTAACCACTCTGGTGGTAATCAAGGCCATGAAAGTAGAAAAATTGAGACGGGAGGAGACTTCAAAAAGAGAAGGTACAACAATAACAATGTGAAGACGTCAACATCAGCATCAACTGTTCTTGGGGGAGAGGAGAACGACCACCAGTCGTATGTTATAAATGCGGGAAAGAGGGACACATCAGCCTAAACTGCCCACAACAATTCAAGGTATGTTATAACTGTGGAAAGGAAGGTCATATAGCTCAAGATTGTCCTGTAGTGAAACCAAGTCTAGCGGGAATGGTGACTCCAAATGCTGTCCCGGACAAGTTAAAGTCGGTGGTTCCTGGAAGAGCGTTTTTTGTGACTACTTAAAACGCGAGGAATCTAAATGAGGTGATCACGGGATTTAAAGGTCCAAGTACAGGAGTTGTTAGACATCAGTTTCATTCGTCCTAGTATATCTCCTTGGGGTGCTCCTGTTTTATTCGTAAAGAAGAAAGACGAGAGTATGCGACTTTGTATTGACTACCGGGAATTGAACTATGTCACCATCAAGAATAGGCTCGAGCTGCTGAAGGATTACGACCATACCATTCAATATCATCCTGGAAAAGCAAACGTGGTAGCTGACGCATTGAGTAGAAGATCATATGCGGGTACGAGTGCGATGATGTTAACACAAAGACCCATTTTGTAAGACTTACAAAGGATGGAGATATAGTTAAAGGCTCCAATTACCCACGTGATGATATCAAACATACGAGTAGAACTGACTTTAATCGATAAAGTTAAAGCTACTCAAGCCACAGACCCAGAGCTGATGCGTATGAAGAAGAAAGTACAAGAAGGTGTTATTCTAGAAGCAAGAATCGATGAAGAAGGAATACTTCTTTGCATTCCTAACGATTCTGACTTGAAGCATAGAATCATAATGGAGGCACACAACACACCATTTGCAATCCATCCTGGGAGTACCAAAATGTATCATGATTTTCGACATACATTTTGGTGGAAGAATATGAAGAGAGAGATCGCGGAGTTTATCTCGAGGTTTTTAACTTGTCAACGTGTAAAGGAGGAGCATCAAGTGCCAAACATTACAACCACTTGAGATTCTGAAATGGAAGTGGGAACACATTACCATGGATTTTGTTACGGGTCTTCCCAAGGTTTCTCAAGGCATAAATGCGATTTGGGTTATTGTTGATAGATTAACCAAGTCTGCTCATTTCTTAACGATACGGGAGACTTATTCCCTTAAACGTCTTGCTCATATGTACGTGAATGAGATTGTGAGATAGCATGGCATGCCAGTATTCATAGTTTCGGATTGTGACCCAAGATTCACTTCATGATTTTTGGTTTGTTTGCAGAAAGCTATGGGCACAGATTTATGATTCAGTTCGGCATACCATCCTTAAACGGATGGGCAATTAGAAAGTACTATTCAAACTCTTGAGACTCTGTGTCCAAGATTTCAAAGGAAGTTGGGATAAGTACTTGTCATTGGTGGAATTCTCCTACAATAACAGTTATTAAACAAGTATAGGCATGGCTCCATTCGAGGTGTTGTTCGGACGAAAGTGTCATTCTCTAGTATGCTGGGATGAGGTGGGTGAAACAACATTGTTGGGACCAAAGTTGGTACATATGACTACAGAAAAGATCCAAATGATCCGACAACGTATACAAATGGCACATGATTGACAAAAGAGTTATGTGGATCTTCATCAAAATGATGTGGAATTTAATATTGGGGATCATGTATTGTTACGTGTTGCTCCATGGAAGGGAGTTACAAGATTCGGGAAGAAAGAAAAGCTCAATCCACGATTTGTTGGTCCATTTGAGATTCTTGACCGAGTAGGAAATGTAGCCTATAGACTCGCTGTGACACCCCCAAATCTAGTTACTTCATTCCCACAAGATTTGGTGCTCGCTATTCAAACATTCATACTATCTACCCAAATAAAATAATATTTAAACTATAAAAATCATCCCTTTAAATAGGGTTACATAATTAAACTCAAAACATCCCAGGTTATCTAACCTTTAAAAGTCATTCAAATGCGGAATTAAATTATTACATAACATCATTAAAATAAAGTCTAAGATCATTATAATAAATAAAAGTACAAATCAGCATCACTTGTACAATTTTCTCTTTCCTTTGCTAGTTGAAGGTTCATCTACCTTCTCCACTTTGGTTGCAATGAGTATATAAATATGCAAGAGTGAGCAAAACAATTGCTCACTGGATATAATAATGGATCAACATGAGAATAATAATAATAACTGCCAACGAATAGGCTCATTAAAACTGAATAGTACTCTAACAATAATAATCAGGAACTGGAATCCAAAATATGGAATATACATAACTGAGGGTCATAAGACCATGAACTATGTCCACAGTTGTGAGTAATCTTTCAACTCTAACTTTAACAGTCATAAGACTATAAGGACTCCTCGTACTTAGGGGGATCAGCCCTTCGTACCATGTATTGTGCACAAACATTTAACACTACGCGTAAGTTATCCCCTAATAATAATAGGGTTGTTCATCTCAGTATTTAGAGTACAAGTCCGTCCCAAAGAAAGTTTAGTTTGGATAAGCTTTCAAGGGTAATTTGAAGTTTAACGAACATCAACTAGAGGACTAGTTGAATTAATAGTGTTTGATAATCACAACAGATGTTTTAATATAATATAGAACGATTGAGAAACATAAATGAACTGATTATACATATTAAACTCATGCTAGAAATAACTATAGAGCATAAGTATTCAACAAAATGAGTAAAATGGTAAACCTTTGCTTTGAACAATCAATAAGCTAAGGTTAGAGTTTTATAATATTAGAAATGAAATTATTGAACGTACATTAACTGATAGCAAGCTGAAAACTAGAACTTGCCCATCAAGGTATTAACTCATGCAAAGAATTAAAATAGTTCAATAATAAGGACGAGAATTCAAAACTACATTCATTATACAAGAATATAACTTAAGAAACTTGCTTAACTATAAACAAGTTAGATTGAATCAATCAAATAAGAATTTCAAATAATATTAGAGTTAAAGTTTGCTCGAATAAATTTTAGGAATAATTGACTTATTCAATAACAGATAAGATAACAAAACTCGCTCAATCAAAAGAATAAAGTTACACAATGTAATAATAGAACGAACTCAATGAAAGAGTAGAGTTAGAAAACTTTCTCAACGTAAAAAGATAGGGTTTAGAAACTTGCCTTGAGCGTAAGCTATAAAATTAAACTCACGATCACCTACACATAATTTTAGAACCACAACACCTATTAGATATGCTAACATACCATAACATGTTCATTTCTAGCTAAACTTATCATTGAAGCACAAGTCCTTCATTAACATTTACATTTCAGAAAATCCAAGTGTTTTACTTCGCAACACCTGTCTAACGCTTATTATGTATACCAAATTATCACATAACGCATTCTCGGTTTACTAATCACTTTTAAAATTTTGAATTCATAATCCACATAACATGTCTCTATTTCACCTTGTTGTTACATGATTCTCACATTCCCTAACCTTATGCTAAGCTACAACGAACAACCAAAGTATGCAGAATAACAGACTTGATTGTCTAAAATGGGAGCCTTTGCGTAGCGCGGCCACCCGAATTTTATATATGGGAAAAACCGCTAGCTCTCTAAGGTTCTTGCGCTTGCATGACTTACGAGAACCAGATATGCGGAGAGCGAGCCACAACACTTTTCATAAGCCAACTAACACGAATTTCACTCATCAAATAGTGAAATTAACACATACAAATGATACAACACCATTACAACTTGTTTCCTCACTTATATATCAATATAAAACAACTTAACAGCAATTATACTACTGTAATTTCTCAAATTTCATGTTTTTCATATAAAACTCAATATTTTTGATATTCATCCAAAAATTAACACTGTGATTTCAAAACATGGCCAAATCATCTCATTCAAATTACATTATGCTCATTTGCTAATGAACTACCATATACAAGCGTAAATTTTCAGTTTCACACCCGAATTGGCCACTATAATTGAAAATTACTCAAGCCATATGAAGAACACATATACTGTCAAAATTTTCTACTACTGCCAAATGAAATTAGCAAGAATTTCTTGTTTTACACATAACCTCAGCATCATAAATATGTATAATCACAATTAATAGTTATTCATTTCAACAATTCCACAAATTGAATTCACAGACTTAGAAGGTTTATAGCGTAAAAACTCTGATATGCACGTTCATATATAATTAGGGAAAATACCTTCAACTAGTGTGATAATTCCTTGCAATTGCAGACAATCCTTCTCAATTTCTCTCAAGCTTTCTCTCAATTCTCTGAACTCTACTTAGCCAATATTCAACTGACCAACTAGTATGCGTAATAACAAAGATATAAAACTGATATGGCCATAATAAGCCTCATCAGTTACAACCAATAACGTATATATTATATTAATTATTTTATTTTATTTATATTATATTATTAAATTTAAATTTCAAAAATTAGAAATATCAAAAGCCATAAGGCTTGTTTGGCAACCCATTTAAATTTTAAAGAATTAAAATACTTAAGCCTTATTTGACAAAAATCAATTTAAATCCCTTTTAATTTATTTAATAAACACTTTAGTTTATAAATTATAATCACATATTATTTTCATATCCAACATTAACCCATTAAATTAACCACATACTATATTTTAATTAAATATAGCGTTTTTGCAAATACCACAAAATTATAATTTCCATTATAACTTATTTAATAATTTAATATACCATCTAAATTATTAAATCAAAACAATAATATAACATCTCATGTTAAACCACAATTCTCTAAATTATAAATTAATTTAATTTAGAAATTTATCTAATAAATTGATTTATAAATATTTATTAATGACCATCTCATCAATAATTATTTATTCAATATTTATATATATTTATAAATATTTATATATTTCAATAAATATTTAAAATTACACTTTAAAATTTCAGATCGTTACACTCGCATTACCTCTAAGTATGTCTCGTGTTCATAATGTTTTTCACATATCGATGCTTCATAAATATGTGAAAGACGCAAACTACATTATTGAGTTAGAACGAAACGAGATAGCCAAAGATTTAACGTACGAGGAGGTACATGTCAAGATCTTTGATAGGAAAAAGCACGTCCTACACGCAAAGGTTATACCACAAGTCAAAGTTTTGTGGAGGAACCATACTATTGAGGAAATAACCTGGGAGTTGGAGTCGAAAATGAAAGTGAGGTACCCTCACCTTTTCGAAACACCAGGTACGTACGTTAATTTTGAGGACGAAATTTCATAAGGAGGGGAAGTTGTAAGACCCCGACTTTTTATAAATAAAATTGAATTTCCTTTATTAATTATTTTGAAATAGTAAGGGGTGGATTTAATTAATGTGGTTAGTTATGGATAAAATGTGCAAATTTTGCGAAATAATTAAGTGGTATAAAATATTCATTGTTGTCGGAGAATATTCGTTTGGTCTTGGAATATTCTTGTTATCGGGAAATATTCATACGACAGCGCAACCATTTGTGGGCCCCATAACAAAAAACGGTCGGATGAAGAAAATGACAAGTTTAAATTTTTTTATAAATAACGGCGTAGTTGTTTCTGCAGAATAATTGTTGGAATACACGGTGGTTAAAGTACGATGTCTGGCGTGGTTGCATAGTAGCACATGGTATTACACAGTATTTTTGGAGTATTGATTCTTACATAAGAAGGCGCTACTCAATAATTGTTATAGTAATTACTGTTTAATATTTTATTTTATTGATTCAATAATTGTTGCGTTGATATTTTAAATTATTGTTGTTTCAATAATTATTACTGCACAGTATTTTCTATTATTAGATCAATAATTTATATTATTTGAATAATATTATTAGATAACATTATTAACAATGTCTAAGGAAGTTTTGTCTAGGAAAGGGGTTTGGTCACCTAATTGCGCGCCAGTAAGGAGAAATCCTTATAGGAAACCCCCTCTTTCTTGGGAACGACCTGGTTGTCATTATTGTGATTCCGTAATATTATTTGTGAATAATTAATTATTGATTTATATGATAAGAAAATATTTATTTTATGTGGATATAAATGAAAGAATTAATGCTGAGGTGTTTTATCAGTATTCTGTCAAAATGGAGGTATTAAAAATTATCCGTATGTGGATTTCGGTCATTTTCTGTTTGGAATTTAGAAAAACTTTCTTCTACAAAGTTGTAGAGAATTAAATTTCCTATAGAAAGGACATAAAATTTGTATTTTTCTGATAAAAGGACAATTTTTTGTGAATTATTGAAGTTTCAAAAATAAATATTTTTTTATTAAAAATATGGGTGGGCCCCACTTTTGTTTTTATGGAAAAATGTGCTAAAAATTATATCAAAGGTGGTGTGCTTGAAAGATGGAGTGCTGAAGAGAAAAAAAAAGTCAACGTATGTAATGTTTGTCAACTATGGCGTTCTGGCATTTTCCTATAAATAGGGTGCTTAGTTAGAATTGAAAATCACACCAGAATCTAAAATTTCTCTCTATAATATCGAGTGTATTTTTTTTGAGTATTTAGATACTTTGAGAGTTGATAAGCAGTGCAAGTTTTCTTCAGCATTATATCCGATATTTCAGCCAGAAGTACTATTCTTTTGAGGAGGCGAGAATATAGCGGGAACTAATCGAGGTATAGAGTGATATTTCAAGATAATTGTTTAGCAGTCCTCACTATTTTGTAAAATAGTGTATCAATAATTGTAATGAGGACTTTATTTGAGTGTGGATATTGTCTAGAAGATAATATTTGTATTTAAACTCACAATATATGTGTTGTCGTATTTTGCACGACAATTGTAATAATGAAGTTGTAGTTGTTTTCTATACCATGTATTTGGTAACTCAGAATAGGTTGTGTGGACCTATTTTGGGGTCATCACACCTGCCTTATTCTCACTTTCATTCTTCCTCTTCTTCTTCTTCTCCTGGTTGTACATCAACATCTTAAAATTCCAGGATTACATCATCAACATCTTATCCCATTATTTATATCAACATTTGGGATTTACATATTTATTAATTAAGAGAGTTATTAACATATCATGTCATTGCTTTCGTCATATCCTACTAAGACATTCCACGACGCACAACTTTACCGCACTCTTGCTCCATGATGTGAATCATTGCCCTACGATTCATCATGTACCACGACAACTCTTCAAACTAATTTGGATAGTAGAAGACTCGATCTTGGGCCCTATTAATCGTTGTATGGAAAGTGTAATCCATCGCATCAATTTTGGCCTTCTTTGACGGAACCTTATCTTCAACTAAGTCTGCACATTGAGAAGCCTTTATCCAAGCGTCTTTAGCTCTCGCCCGCTTAGCCGACTCCTCTCTCAGGTCGTCCTGCACGTTCTCAATCTCAGCCAATAGCTAACCTCTATGATTCTCTGTCTGAGCTAATTTCTGTTCTACCTCTACAAGACGTGCAGTGAGGTCTCAATCATCTCATCTTTCTACTCCAACACAACATGGTGCTCTTCAGCTTGCTTTTCTAACACCTCTACCCTATCCTGTAATTCTATGTTATGATCATATACCTCCTCAAACATCTCAGCTCCAATTGAGTTGAGTGTTATCTCTTCAGGATCCTTTTCTTCATCTGTCTCTACATCCTTCTCCTGATCAAACTCAGGCATCTGGCCCGATCCTACCACAGTAACCAATGGGGATGGCTCCCTTGGCACTAGATGCTTCCATATAGTATGGATGTCTCGGGGCTCCTCCTCCCTAGGAGGTCGAGACTCCTCCTCTCTAGGCTGTCTGGGTCTCCTATATCTGTCATCCTAATAACAAAATATTTTAATTACTACTCGATACTACTCTCGAGCACATAGGTTATTAACAAATAAGCACATAAAGTCTTTTATTATTTTATCTTTTAATGAATTCCTTAATTTATTCCTTAGATCTCGATTAGAGTTTATCACCACTATGTTTTTGAATACCTATAAGGTTATTTCCTAAGGTTTTCCCAACCTAAGGTTCATAAGCTAAGGCTTTGATACAAACTTGTGATACCCCCAAATCTGGGTACTCTAATGTGATGCCCTAAAATCCAGTCTATTTTCATATCCAGATTCTGTACATCACGGTCCCATCTTTTTCTAAACATACATCATTATATAGTTAAATATAACAACATACATTCTCAAATTCCAGATTCTAATACCTTATAACCTCGTTCATTACAAATAATGATAGTTATATTATTCTTTACATCATACAAGAGTGACTTTCATCTGCCACCAATGATATATAACAGTTCATTAAACTATTCTACATCTTAATTACACAATTCTACATTACAAGTCTTGGCTTGATCTTCACGCTCATTCATATACTGAATGATACTTCATCTGGATTACCGGTCAACTTGATCTTTGCGTAATCCTTAAGTTTTTCTACTCGTACACTGAAAATGTTTTTCATTTAAAGCAAGTGTGAGCATTCAATTGCTCAGCAAGTCATAGCAGTTGAATAAACAACATTAAGAATTTAAGCATTCCTTTAAAACTTCAATGGCCGAATAAAGATTATGAAGTAGCTTGAATAACAGGAATAATTCTGATTCTTATCACTTTAAAACATTAGTCGCATTCACTTTAAAATACTTTCATTCTTCTACCTTTTTCATACACATTCTATCTGGCTAAAAGCATTATCACAAACTTAATAATAACGGTTCATGAATAAACAGAACATTTTCATATTGAATAATTCAACCACAGAACAGTTCATCTCATAAAAACACCAAAGTGTTAAAATTATGACACAAGGCCTCATATATTTTACCACCTTATGAAAATATCACACATTTGCACATAGATAAAACTAGCATTCATTTCAAATATGAATAAAGTTAGGAAACTTACCTTACGCACAACTACAACTTAGAGTTTACGCTACACTGCTCAATCCAATCCCTATATAACACATAAGGAATACATGCACCAATTAGTCATATACTTGACTTACTCATTGGTTAAACTTGACCTTACTCCTTATGATTGGTTTTTATAACCTAAATTTATGTAACCATCTTTCTTTATTATTTTATGGCTTTACAACATACAAAAATGACTTAACTCAAACGATCATCATCTTTGATGATTTATATTCTTATCTTCTTCTTATAACCTTTCTAGGACTTAACACACGTTGAATCTCTACTAATAGTCCATATGGTACTCTGAGTTGTTTCCTAGAAATAACCAACAAACTAGTTTCTTGTCTCATCTACACTGTCTTTCACAGTGAGTTAGATCGGTTGCCAGTTTCGTATATATCTCCGCTCTCTGAAGAAATTGTTTAGCCCAACTCCCATATGTCAATAATTAAAGATTATGATTGTACCACAACCTAGCCTTAACTTAACTTATCCGAACCATTAAAACTATAATGTTCATTAAGTTGATTTCACATTCTTTATGGCTTTCTGGCAACTAAATGCCATACCTCAGGATTTATTTCTTATCGTCTAATTCATACAATTTTTAGTATATTAAGAGCGATCTTTCAATGCTAATACTATGCGTTCATAACGTTAAGCATTTTATATTACCTTATTCATATCTTATAACGTTCGGTTCATTCGACTCAGAACGTCATCCAAGTTATTATTACTAACTCGGCTTCTTAACGTTATATATCATTGTCATTATTTAAGTTTCTTCACCGTTCACAGGTTTAATCATTATTATTCATTACCTTACAGTCAAACCATACACGGGTGTAGGTTCCTCCCATTTAATATTCGCATACACTCAATCCTCATCTCTTAACATCTAAGGAATCACAATCATAGTAATCCCACACGTTCGTTTTATAGCAACTACGGTCCCCGGATATTGGTTACGTATTTTGCGTTTACATTGTTTGTTTATTAATCCCGTTCAACCTTTACTAAAGGTTTAATTCACTTGATTAAGTGTTATATTATGTGAACTATATGTTCATTATCTTTCCTTACACTTCCCCCAGGAGTTGAGCAGTTAAAAGCTCTTTTCTAGGTTTTGCCCTGCACTGGTGTTGCGACGATGGTTCCCTTGTTATAAGTGTAGTATTGCAAATCAAGAAGTCTCCGAAGAATCGAGCCTCCTCGGATCAAGGCCGCCACATAGCCTTCCAAGGCATAACTGGAGCTGCAGCGCTAGTTCTAAAACTCAAAAATTTTTTCTAAGTGTTGAACATGTTTGAGATGCCTATTTTGAAATCTCATAAGTTCTTTGTTATAACTCGGAATGAGGTCGTTCTAAAGCCATTTTCTTAATCTCATTACGAACTTCAACTTCCTTCAGAAAAAATTTCATTCTGAATCAGTTAACATGCCGTTCAATTGACTTAAATGTCATCCTTCGTTCATTTTATGTTATTAACGTTCTTCGCTCATTCGTCTGTAATTCGATCCTTTGAACTCAAAATTCATTTGTTCTTGAGTCCATGACTCACATTTTCTATGTTTTTTTACATTCTTATGAAAACCTACACATTCGGGTTCCTTTATGTACTTTCTACTTTTTGCTCGTCTTTTACGAAATTTTCACCATAACTTCGTTATAGCTAAGTTCAATCCGTTCTTCATGAACGTTTCTATTGTTCCTAACCAAGAAATAAGCATCTAACTTATACGCGATAGTTTTAAACTTGTCCATCAATAACAAGTTATAACTACGATGGTTTTAAATTTATCCATCAACAACGTTCTTCGTTCATTTTCTATTTTTTAATCCATAATTTGATTATGATTTCACTTTTTCTTGGAATTTGGTGTTATAAAACACCATTCCTTACTTATTTCACTGAATCGTTTATATGATTCATTCGTATTGTTCAAATTCATTATGAAATTCATACTTCCTTAAGAAAGCTTTTTAAACTAAACTTCTAATTCTTATTTCTTCGTTTTCTCATGATTTCAACCATATGAAAATCATTCTTAACATCCTTTACTTCCCTTTTCATTAAGCTATGTTTTTAACATATGAAACTTAAAGAAAAATAACTTATAAGATAGGTTTTCAATACCTTTCTTCTTTATTCTTATTCCTCTAGACAAAGCCGGCGATTTACTAGCTTTTCTATTTCTCGATCTTCTCTGATATGATCATTCATGCTCTTTCTCTTCCTTCTTCTTCTCCAAGCTCTCAAGCTTTCTCTCTCTCTCTCTCTCAAAGTTTTGGTTGATTTCAAAGAAATCAACTACACATTTCTCTTTTATAGATTTTTAAAGCTAGGGGTAAAATAATCAATTTTCCTCCAAAGTTACTATTCTCCCCTCCTTACTAACCTCCTTACTATTCACGAAGCTTCTCTTGGAAGCTTCGTGGTTCAGTCTTTCAAGATTCGTCCGACAGTTAAAAAAAACTGCGATTTTCGGAATCTAAATATTTTTGAATATTTCGTTTCTTTTACATATTAACTTTTACTCATTATTTGAAAATTTGATAAACTGAAAAACACTTTTTGATGATAAGAATTTTCCTTCACGTTTTTCCCCAACGTAGTTAAACGAATGAAAAGTACATAACAATACTTTTCGTTATTTTTATTTTGTTCAATTTCTGCACATTTTTCGAGAAAAACTTTTATCGGCTAACTTAACTTTGCACAATATTTTATCGTCAAATATTTTAATGGAATGTCATATCGACATACCAAACTCTCAGAAAGGCTTAGGTTATTCAAACCCTAACCCTTAGGGTTTTGTTGGGTGAATAGTGCATATTTCATCTTTTTCCTCAGAAATTATTTTTGTTCCCAGAAAATTTTTATTTTTGTCTTGAAAATTCTTACTCGTTCAGTCTAGCTCGTAGCCAGAATCATCCCTGTTTATTATCGTCCTAGGTTCTAGAATAGTTAATAAACACATAACACATAATATTATTAATAAAAATTTATTTTATTAATAACTAATTCTTTAAACTTAAATTTTGGATGCTTTATTCCTCCTCGGAATTTCTTAAAACCACGCCCATACTCGGATGCTTTATTCCTACTACCTCTCTTTCAATCTCTCGGGTAATCACATTCACCCATTCTTCCCAGAATTTCGTCCTCAAAATTTTAGCTTACTATACTCTCAACTTCTCTTCGAAAAAGTTCTTATCTTTCAAACATTCCCTAATCTTCATAACTAAAAAACTATGAAGTAGAACGAATAAAAAGGAATATACAAGATTCCTTTAAAATATTTTATACTTTTGTTGAGGGGTCAAATCGACCATGAACTCTTACTAAGTTTAATAGCATTTCACCGTAAACCCTTCAATCACGGTCAGTTTACAATCACCAAGAAAGTAAACTACCTCTTGTATACATAGGTGATCAACCCATCATATAACCCCAAATCGGGATATGTTCACCTCAGACTTATTCATCAGATTCTGCACCAAAGAAATTTTGTTTGGCACAACTTCTCAAAGAAAGTTTAATTTTCGTATAACATGGCATACCAGTTGTCTAGCCAAATTAAATAGCTTAGACCATACCAATAAATTGGACATCAACTGAAACATTCGTCTAGTCAAATCAATTGACATCGACTAATCTTTAAATTCTTTTACAATACTTCAAAATGTTTTATGACGTCATAATATCGTACTGTTTCACAACACGTTGACGACTTCATCAGTTTATGACTTCTTCATACTACATCTTACCATAGTGGGTTGATGATACTATGATCACATCCAATACTAGGTTTAATGTATTGATAGCTCCATCTTTTTACCATCTTTGCACTGATGATATAAAATTCATTTTGATATTTCAAATCAATTTCTGTGTAGCCGAAACAATTAGAATAGTTCTTTTAAAATCTATTGGTTCACAAAAATTTGAACCAATCCTTTCCTTTTCAAAATGTACATATCAGCACGATTTCAATAAACTTCGAAATCCAGCATAGCTAGATGACTTGGAATATCCTATTTCTCCATCATCCTTTATTGTCTTACTTGCGACAATATAAAATCTTCTCTAGCACCTCCAATGCTAAGTATATTGAAAATAACCCATTTTCAGTCTAAACATTCATATACCTTAATATAGTCCATCAACTTACCACACTTTATATGTTTAGGAACTTTCCACAACCATATGTGTTTAAGAACTTATCTTCGCAATATGTAATCCAAGAATAAATCAAGGACTATCCATACGCTCAGGGCTCAGAAACATAACATATAACTATGAGCTACAAACTTTTCATAAGTATGAGTTTCAAGAACTTGCACCTATCTTATCATTCTCTACCTATCAAGTATATACATGAGAAAAAATTCATCTTCTCGTCATATACATATTGATAGCGCGACATTACTATTTTAATGACTATCTCTGTAATAAACTGAGTGGTTGTTACCCCCAAAGCACAAACTCCTGCCCATAACAAAAGTTCGTACAACTCAGCTATCACATGAGCCCTCAATTAAAATATTATAACTTCTAACTTCCCGTTAGCTTAATACGAATTTTCTTTAATTTATATGATATCCTTCACAACTCAATCCGAGTTTTTCTTCCCGTGCTACTTTATAGTACCATTCATTTATAACATTAGATATAAATCATCCATCGTTTAACAGAACATATGTTATTACGATTCAATATGATCACGTGGTGATCTTCTTCCTTAATTGTTTAACTCACAGATTTTCTTATCATTCTCTCTACGATTATAGTCTTAGGTACTCATACCTAAGGTTTATAACCTATCAGCTCTGATACCACTCTATGACGCCCCAAAATCTGACCTATCAACTCTGGTTTTAAACTTGTCCATCAATAATAAGTTATAACTACGATGGTTTTAAATTTGTCCATCAACAACGTTCTTCGTGTTCTTCGTTCATTTTCCATTTTTTAATCCATACTTTGATTATAATTTCACTTTTTCTTGGAATTTGGTGTTATAAAACACCATTCCTTACTTATTTCACCAAATCGTTCATATGATTCATTCGTATCATTCAAATTCATTACGAAATTCATACTTCCTTAAGAAAGCTTTTTAAACTAAACTTCTAATTCTTATTTCTTCGTTTTCTCATGATTTCAACCATATGAAAATCATTCTTAACATCTTTTACTTCCCTTTGCATTAAGCTATGTTTTTAATATATGAAACTTAAAGAAAAATAACTTATAAGTTAGGTTTTGAATACCTTTCTTCTTTATTCTTCTTCCTCTAGACAAGCTGGCGATTTACTAGCTTTTCTATTTCTCGATATTCTCCGATCCGAGCATCCATGCTCTTTCTCTTCCTTCTTCTTCTTCTCCAAGCTCTCAAGCTTTCTCTCTCTCTCAAAGTGTTGGTTGATGTAAGACCCCAACTTTCATGAATAAAGAATAATTTTTCTCGAAATATATTTTTGAATATTATGGTGTGGATATGATATATTGTTATAGTTGTGGGTAATATTTGAAAATTTTGCAAAGTAAGCAAGTTGTTATAAAATATTCGATTGGTCGGGGAATATTCGTTTTAACAGGGAATATTAAATGCGACGACATAATCATTAGTGGACCCCCATAACGGAAGTATTGTCGTAGTTAGAAAAGCAGCGAAATATCTTTTATAAAAAATAACAATGAAAGTTTTACCATTAAAACTGTTGAACTACCCGGTGATAAAAGTACGATGAATGGCGTGGTTGCATAGTAGTACGGTATTGATTATTGATGCTTTACGTGAGAAATCACTTTCGGTTATACTCAATTATTACTACAGTAATTCTTTATAATATCTCTCATATTATTAATTCAATTATTGTCACAGTATCAATATTTTATATTATTAAATCAATAATTGAGATGACAAAGTTATTCATATTATTATTTGCAATATTGACGATGTCTAGAAAGTTCTGTCGAGGAGAGGTTTGGTCACCTAATTGCGCGCCAATAAGGAAAAATCCTTATCGGAAAGCCCCCTCTCTCCTTGGAATGATCTGGTTGTTAAATATTGTGAGTTATAATATTAATGATGAATAATTATTAATAGATTAAAAATATGTTTATTAAAGATAAATAATTTGTGGTAAATATTTATTCAATTTTTGATATAAATATAGGGATTGTTATGAGGCGTTTGTTGTAAGTTTGACTTAGTATTCCATGGGAAGATTTACTAATTTTATGGACCATCGATGGTGGTTTTAATAGATAACCAATCTGGACCGTCGGTGGTGGTTTTAATAGTAAATCAATCTGGAACGTCGGTGGTGGTTTTAAAAGTAAATCAATCTGGATCGTCGGTGGTAGTTTTAAAAGTAAATCAATCTGGACCGTCGGTGGTGGTTTTAAAAGTAAATCAATCTGGACCGTCGGTTGTGATTTTAATAGTAATCAATATGAATCGTCCATTCTAATAGTAAATCAATCTGAACCGTTCTTGAATCAGTTACTATTTAGTCCATTCTCCTATAAATAGAAGCTTAATTCTTCTTTCATTCTCACTAATTCACTGAGATTCACAAGAGACACTATAGAGAGAGAAACTATAGAGAGCAAGAAGAAGAGTATTCTGATACTTCACTATTGCAGTATCCAGTCTTCTACTAAGGTAAGGGGTATTATTTCTTTCGTATTCATAAGGAATACTATTTTTTGTATTCATCCTTTAATATAGCAGAATAACCTGTCTAAGTGTATTACGTACCATATGACAGGTAAAAATTCATTTATAGTTTCGTATGTTATTTATTTTTATATTCTTAAAATCTAAACTTACTATGGTAAGTATTGCTTCGATAATCCTTGAAATTAGTGAAATATCCTTGAGTTTTGAGCTTCATCCAGTATTGTTTTATTGGAATATTAATATGAACTTTCTTATTAAATATCAATATTTTCACCCGGGGTACTATTCACGGGTTACTATTCACCCAATTACTATTCATTATAATATTATTCACTCAGGTATTCGAGGCACTTTTCATGCCGGGGAACTATTCACGAGTTATTATTCACGGGTCACTATTCACCCAATTACTATTCACTCAAATATTATTCACTCGGGTATTTGGGGCACTTTTCATGTCGGGGTACTATTCATGGGGTACTATTCCCAAAGTACTTTTCATAGGGTACTATTCACGAGGTACTATTCATCAGAAATTTTTTTTATTTCTTTTCTGTCCAAATTATTTTTGATACATGGATATTATTCTTGAATTTTACTCCACAAAGCAGTATCATGTTGACAATTTGGACATTATTGAATTCTGGATAAATTAAATTATAAATCTTTAAAATTTATCCTTTGCTTTTATTTAATTGAATTCTTATATCATTGTCATCATTCTCATGCTTATATTATGATGAAAGTCATCTTTGGCCTGTAATGCATAGATGGACTATTGATTGGTATGATTATGACCAGGGATAATTCGGTATGATCATGACCATTGATGATTACACGAATATTCTTGGCCCGTAGTGCAGGAATAATTTGTGGACGTGATACTATTAAATATCCTTGGCCTGTAGTGCAGGGATGATTCGAGGATGTGATTTATTTATTAAGCTGAGTCCCAACGATAAAGTTAATGATAAACTTTTTAAATCATAGAATATAGTAGATATCATGCTCTACTTGACTCTTTTAATGGATTGCTTGTTCCACTGCAGTTAAACTTGATGTCTATTGTATTTTAACAGTTTAAAAATGTTGAAGGCTAACGATAATTTATTCTGCATTATCTTAGTCATAATATTTCTTATTGGGCTAGTCGAGCTCACCCTTTTGCTTTCATTATTCTCTTTAGGAAATGAGAATGTAGCCGGGACTAGTCGGGGAATGGAGTGATGGTCCGAGATGGTTGTTTTAGTACTCCACACTATTTAGTGTGATAATAAATGTCATGAGGATTGAATTTGAGTTTGAATATTGTCTATGAGATAATATTCGTGTAAAAACTCTCAGCTCATGTTGTATAATTAAGTTTGTATTTGTATTCAGTACCATGTATTTGGCGACCCAAGATGGGTGATGTATACCTATTTTGGGGGCGTCACAGTTGATTTCAAAGAAATCAACTAACACGTCTCTTTTATAGATTTTCAAGGCTAGGGGCAAAAATTTCATTTTTCCCCCAAGGTTACTTTTCCCACCTCCTTACTATTCACAAAGCTTCTCTTGGAAGCTTCGTGGTTCAGTCTTTCGGGATTCGTCCGACAGTTCAAAAAAAGTGTGATTCTCGGAATCCAAATATTTTTGGATATTTCATCTTTCTTTTACAGATTAACTTTTACGCATTCTTCAAAACTTTGAAAAACTGAAAAACACTTTTTGATGATAAGCGTTTTCCTTCACGTTTTCCCCTAACATAGGTAAACGAATGAAAAGTACATAACAATACTTTTCGTCATTTTTATTTCGTCTGATTTTTGAACATTTTTCGAGAAAAACTTTTATCGGCTAACGTAACTTTTCACAATATTTTATCATCAAATCTTTCGATGGAATGTCATTTCGACATACCAAACTCTTAGAAAGACTTAGATTATTCAAACCCTAACCCTTAGGATTTCGTCGAGTGAATAGTGCATATTTTGTCTTTTTCCTCAGAAATTATTTTTGTTCCTGGGAAAATTTTATTTTCCTCTTGAAAATTCTTACTCGTTCAGTCTAGCTCGTAGCCAGAATCTTCCCGGTTTATTATCATCCTAGGTTCTAGAACGATTAATAAACACATAACACATAATATTATTAATAAAAATTCATTTTATTAATAACTAATTGTTTAAACTTAAATTCTGGACATTCTAGTTTTTCGGGTTGTCACATCTAACCTCGTAGATTTGGTGTTCATTACCTAATAAGAGCACATCTATCTATCTATAACTAAAGGATATAAATAAATCTCACAAGCTTAAACAATAATCCTCCCATTAAAGGGTTACATAGTCTAAAAATAAATCCAATGTTATCTAACCTTTATTACATCATTTGCGGAATAAACATAACAATATATAAATCTCATTACATAAAATTTGTCAAATAAAAGTAAACTAAACATCTTCTATTTGTTCATCTTGCCCTTGCCTTTGCTCGTCGATGGCTCATAAGATTTCTCAATCTTAGATGTAATGTTTTATGCAAGGGTGAACAAATAATTGCCCACAAGTATAGCAACAATAATAATAACATATGAATAGTCAACGAATAAAGCTCATCTGAATAATGTAATCTTTCCCGTCAACGATGTTCAAGAACTAAAAGCTTAATAGAAAACTCGATTCTTGAATCAAGATTTAGAAAATAAGATCAAAAGTACATTTGAGGGACACCCCCAAATCCAGGTACTCTAACCCCACAAAGTTGGTGCTCATTGTCTAACAAGAACACATCTATCTACCCATAACTAAAGGATATAAATAAATCTCAAAAGCTTAAACAATAATCCTCCCATTATAGGGTTACATAGTCTAAAAATAAATCCCAGATTATCTAACCTTTATTACATCATTTGCGGAATAAACATAACAATATTTAAATCTCATTACATAAACTTTGTCAAATAAAAGTAAACTAAATGTCTTCTATTTGTTCATCTTGCCCTTGCCTTTGCTAGTTGATGGCTCATCAGATTTCTCAATCTTAGCTACAATGTTTTATGCAAGGGTGAGCAAACAATTGCCAATAAGTACAACAACAATATGTACAAGGACTTAGAATGAATTGATCAAATATGATAGGTTGATCCTACATAAGCAAAATAGCTTTGTAAAGTCCTTAAAAAGAAATGATGTACAAGGACTTTATAGAACGATCAAGCTTGTTAGGTTAATCTTATAATGTAATAGATAGGCATATTTGATCGTCGATCACTGCACCAGAAATCGTAGTCTGCCGAGAGAGTCAAGGAAAGCTCGAGAACTATTAAGGCGGAATCGTAGTCTACAAGATACTAGATCTCGGAGTTCGTAGATTGCCAGGAGAGACGAGGATGGATCATAGTGTGTCGAGAAGAACTTACTCAAAGTCATAGTCTATTGAGGAAGTCATATTCATAATCGTAGAGACAGCCTGTCTAAGAGCCGACCGAGCATCTACCAAAGCCAAGTTAAGAATCATAGACCACACTCAAAGTCGTAGAGTCTACTGATCATATCAGAGGCAGAAATTGTAGTCAAGCCAGATCAGACGAAGACAACAAGCTTAAAGACAGAAATCGTAGAGTGTCAAGATCTGATCTCGGAGTCGTAGTGTCTGCACAACCAAAGCCAAATCGTAGTATACAGAACTAAGGCTTCAACAGAGGTGCTCACAACGTCAAGGCAGAATCGTAGAGTAAACACGATTCTCAACAAATGACCACTCCTAGAAGATCCAAAGTATGAAGCCTCTGGTCTGAGCTGCAAAGATACATTCCACCTTAAGGAAACCAGAGAGCACTTAACGAATGGCTTGCAAGCTAACAGAAGATCTAAGCATCAACCCAATCAGCATCCAGATTGAGTTGTGAAGCCATTCAAGATGAAGTCTTCCACAAGTAGATCAAAAGAATACTTCAGTAAAAGTGACTGACTGAGGAAAGTCAGTAGATGCAGTAGCTGTCAAGAGAATAGAAGACAATGATCTTGGGGTCAACCAAGATCGTAGTGTTTGCCAAACAAAGCAGGAACTGATGTAGTTTATATAGAGATACTGGTCAGCTTTTGAAAAACAAGGAAAAGTGATTAAGCATGGGTCAGTCCATTGATGATAAGTGAACCAAAGATCACAAGGAGAAAGAGAGTTGGGTATGCCACAAATTTGATGTGTCTTGCTATTCAGAAGAGACTAGAACAAGGAGACAAGCTATCAGATCCTGAGATCAGTCTAGGAAAATAGAAGTGTTGAAGCACTTCACAAGTAAAGAAAGAGGTGTTCTAAATTGAAGATCCAATGAACACTCTTCAGGATCGTAGTGTTGTCTCAATCAGTCAATGAGCAACATTCAACAAGACACACTACTATCAGATCTAAGAACATGCATCAGAATCGTAGAGTTCGGTCATCTGAAGATTGAAGCATTAGCAACGGTTCAATATGAAGACTGATATTTTAACATTGTTATTTGAGAGCATAGATGCAAAAAGACAAATTCTGATGTTCTAATCGAGAAGTCAGAAAGAAGAAATAAAGATGACTACCTGTCTGACATGAAGTGGTGACAACTCTAAGGCGGTAGGTAAGGTAGCAGACTGCTGTGTCAGTAAAGTCATAAAGGAGTTGTCATGTCACGTCAAACAGTCTGCACCAAATAACTCGAGATCTATGAAGCAATTCAAATAGCTTTCAATGGCTATATTGTGATAACCCGAAATTTCAGAAATGATTAAAATAAGAATTAGTAAATAAAATTCTTATTATAAGATATGTCGTGTTAAAAATATGAATGTATATATGTGTTATATAATTTAGAATTTGGGATTATATGGGAAAAAATTATATATGAGATTTTATAGTTAATTAAACTATTAAAGAAAAAAGAGTTAAACTTGAAGTTTAAATCTCTAAATTATTGAAGAATGTAGTAATTGGAGATTTATTTTGGTTAGTATAGTGAGATAGCATGTATGGAGCATGTTAAAGGATTTGCGAGTTAAGTTCTATTTCTGTTGAAGCATAACATGTCTACATCCTAACTTAAGGTGGCGCGACCGTGCCACTCTCAAGCCTAAGACTCGTGCAGCTGCGCCGGTCTATAGACAGTTCATGATGAGTTTGTGTAATCTGATGAGTTGGGTAATCTGAACTATAGGAATTGTATATTAGTGGCTAATATGTTATCATAAGGGTCATATTTAATATTTATAGTGTCCATAAATGGATTGAGATAGCAAAGCATGAATTGAATGAGAGTTAGTTATGGAAATTAACTAAAGAAGAATCAAAATTGGTTAACTTGAATTAAGTTAAAAATTATATTATGGAATAATATAATTTGAGTATTAAAGCCTTGTGTGGCAGTGGCGTGATAGTAAATTGAATGAAAGGAGTAATTCACTTAAGTAAAATGGTGAATTAATATATGTGTTTTACATGAAGAAAATAAAATGATTATGTTAATTAATTTTGGTATTTTCATATATTACGTAATATGATAATATATGAAAGGATTTAATATTTGAAAGATGATAATGGAAAATAAGTAAAGGATAATAGAAGAAAACCAATATAATTATAAATAGATATTGGCTGGAGATTTGTGCATTAAGTAATAATTAAATTATGGCAAACTAAAATGTGTTGGGACAATTTATGGAAGAAAAGGAATTAAAGAATTATAGTATAATAATTGGTATTGTACATATTAATTATTTTAAGGAAAATGGTTATCTTAAATAAAGGGGCATGAGTATTAAAGTTAAATTAGAATAAACGTTTAATTAGAATTATAAAAAGAGAATTAATGGAAGATAATAGATGATTGATAATAATCATTGTGATATTAAAGTGTGATAGGGAATAATGGGTTGAGAGTACCCAACTGATTTATATTTAGCCCAATTAAAATATTATTTGGACTAGCCCAATGTACATGGGATATAAGATTATATTAGTGTATATTTAAAATATAAGTATACTTCTTATATGTGGGTAGGTACATATATGTGTACATATGTGCCCATAACTTAAATTAATGTAGTAATACTAAGTCATTATAATTGACTTAAGGAGTCCCAAAAGGAAATAACCTTGGTACATTAAGTGGCTTTGTTGTTAAAACAATAAGCTAAAAAGCTTTGTCCCAATTTCTCAATCATTTTCCTTACTCACGTGACTAAGCCATTGGCCTAGTATATTTCTCCATGCTCAAAACTCAGTGATATCAAAAGGCCAGATAGGGTGATGATGAAGTGAAGAATGGAGAGGAAGGAGCAGGTAACCAACCCTTTATTGCCCATTGGCTTCTTCTTCTTCCTCTTAGTTTAAATCTTTGGGCAAAATCATTGTATGGACAACGATTTCCCTATAAATAGGGACTCCTCCTTCTCAATTCCCATTGGTTGAGTTGTCTGAGAAAATGGGTTATGGAAGTTAGTAGAATTGGAGAGTGAGTGTGGTAGAATTGAAGAGCAATTGGAGAATTGAGGATTTATAATTACCAATTAAAGCTTCAAGAGGTAACCTTACTATCATACATGTTCTTAATTCCAAAGTTTGATAAATTCTCATAATTCTCCAAAAATTTTCTGTTAAGTGGGTGGAAAATTTAGTGTTATGGTATTAACCTAGTTTACATGTGTGTTATGTATCAATGTAATGTGTTGAGCATGATGACTGTGTAAGACCCCAACTTTTTATAAATAAAATTGAATTTCCTCTATTAATTATTTTGAAATAGTAGGGTGGATTTGATTAATGTGGTTAGTTATGGGTAAAATATGCAAAGTTTACGAAATAAGCAAGTGGTTATAAAAATATTCATTGTTGTCGGGGAATATTTGTTTGGTCATGGAATATTCTTATGGTCGGGGAATATTCGTACGACGGCGCAGCCATTTCTGGGCCCCATAATGGAAAACGGTCGGATGAAGAAAATGACAAGTTTAAGTTTTTTTTTATAAATAACGACGTAATTGTTACCGTTAACAATGTTGGAATACTTGGTGGTTAAAATACAGTAATACGCATGGTTGCACAGTAACACACGATATTGCATAGTATTTTTGGATTATTGATTCTTATGTAAAAAGGCGCTACTCAATAATTATTACAGTAATTACTGTTTAATATTTTATTTTATTGATTCAATAGTTGCTACGTTGATATTTTATATTATTGTTGTTTCAATAATTGTCACTGCACAGTATTTCCCATTATCAGATCAATAATTCATATTATTTGAATAATATTATTAGATAACATTATTGGCAATGTCTAAGGAAGTTATGTCTAGGAAAGGGGTTTGATCACCTAATTGCGCACCAGTAAGGAGAAATTCTTATAGGAAAGCCCCCTTTTTTCTGGGAATGACCTGTTTGTCATTATTGTGATTTTGTAATATTTTTTATGAATAATTAATTATTGATTTATATGTTAAGGAAATATTTATTTTATATGTATATAAATTAAGGAATTAATGTTGATAAACACCAGTATTTTATTGGAATGAAGGTATTAAAAATCACCCATATGTGGATTTCGGTCATTTTTTTTTAGAATTTGGAAAAACTTTCTTCTACAAAGTTGCAGAGAATTAAATTTCCTATGGAAAGGACATAGAATTCATATTTTTCTGATAAAATGGCTATTTATTGTGAATTATTGAAGTTTCGGAAATAAATATTTTTTTTATTAAAAACATGGGTGGGCCCCACTTTTGTTTTTGTGGAAAAATGTGCTAAAAATTATTTCAAAGGTGGTGTGCTGGAGAGAAAAAAAAAAGGCACCGTATGTAATGTTTGTCAACTATGGCGTTCTGGCATTTTTCTATAAATAGGGTGCTTAGTTAGAATTGAAAATCACACCAGAATATGAAATTTCTCTCTCTATAATATCGAACGTATTTTTGTGATTATTTAGATACTATGAGAGTTGATAAGCAGTGCAAGTTTTCTTCAGCATTATATCTGATATTTCAGTCAAAAGTACTATTCTTTTGAGGTAAGGGATGTTATTTTCTTCGTAAATGGTGTTATTTCTTTCAATATCATTATACCAAAATATTGGTATAAATTTTATTGTGAAATTTTTACCTTTTTGTGTCGGGGTTACTATTGACGTATACGGTACTATTCACGAATACGACACTCATAGAAAAATGAAATTTTTTCTTCTTTGTCCAAGATGTCTATTATGGTTACTATCTTTGATTGTATCCATGTTTTGATCTTCATTCTTGAATTTTAGTCCACTCTGATTTATTATGGAGTATTTTTGAACTTGGATTATCTAAAGTACGAATTCCTAATCTTTATCCTTTTACCTCACTGGATTCGTTTCTTTAAAATATTTTTCATCATCCTCAGTCCTAAATGATGATATAACTGAATATCTTTAGCCTGTAGTGCAAAGATAAATGATTACCTGATGAATATCTTTGACCCGTGGTGTAAAGATGGACAGATGTTGAGATGAACATGACCAACTGGTGATACAAATGAATATCTTTGGCCCGTAAAGTAAAGATGAATATTTGGTTCAAGATGTATATTGATTGTTGTTACAGGGATAAAATATTGATGATGGACTTTTAAATCATAGAAGATAGTAGATTTCATTCTATACTTAACACTTCTAATGAATTGTTATTTCCGCTGCAAATATTGATCTAAAACTTGTTGTCCATTATATTTTATCTGATTTATTGAAGGCTAACAATAATTTGTTCTACATTATCTTAGTCATAATATTCTTTACCGGGCTAGTTGAGCTCACCCTTTTCCTTTTTGTTCCATTTTTCTTCTCAGGAGGCGAGAATATAGCGGGAAATAGTCGGGGTATAGAGTGATGTTTCAAGATAGTTGTTTAGCAGTCCTCACTATTTTGTAAAATAGTGTATCAATAATTGTAATGAGGACTTTATTTGAGTGTGGATATTGTCTAGAAGATAATATTTGTATTTAAACTCACAGTATATGTGTTGTCGTATTTTGCACGAAAATTGTAATAATGAAGTTGTAGTTGTTTTCTGTACCATGTATTTGGCGACTCAGAATGGGTATTTTGGGGGTGTCACAGATTGGGTGATTATAATACATGTTCTTCACTTCAAGTTTTGAATTCGTTAGAAATGTTAAGATATACTCACTTTTGAGTCACAAATTTGATTGCTAAGGGTTGTTGTAATCCATGAATTGTTTCTAGATGTTGTTAATACAGTTAAAAAAGAAAACAACGAGAGTTAAACGAACCAATTTTGTTTAGAAACGAATTCGTAGTGAATGAATTTGCTAAATTTGTTAAAACATGAAAATTTAGTATGAACATGAGTTTTGGATTAATATTTGGGTTAGTTAATATTTTTGAAGTGTTATATTTATTCTGTAGATGAGTAGTTAAGAGTTTAACGAGTTCAACGAATCGAACACAAACTAATTTAGACTTAAAATGAAGAAGTTATGGCAAAAACTGTAAATTGAGCAAGGCCAAGCCTTGGTGGCGTCGCCCAGATCGATGGCCTTGTGATTTGAGCCTCGCCAAATGGCGCGGGTGCACTGGAATGTGACAGATTTGGGCGCGGTCGCGCCCAAAGTGTGACTATTTTGGTAAAAAGGCTATAACGTTTTCATACGGGCTTCGATTGAGGCGATTCAAGATGATCCGGAACGAGAACGAATAGACCTACAACTTTTGTTCTTTAAGTTTTTCAATTTGAGGTCGTTAGAAGGGGTAACAATAGTCATCTTTAGGACTGATGTGTAATAGGAGGCAATCAGAGGGCGTCGGGCATGCACATATGCAAGTGTAGTGCTCCCGACGATAAAATATGTTATTCTAAGTGATAAAACTTGAATATGCATGATAATAGACATGTCATATGGCTAAGATTACTTTACTCATAATGAAATGCTTAACATAATTTTCTAAAAGAAAACTTAAAGTTTTTGAGAAACGAAAGTTGATGAATTTGGTGTCCTTTGAGTTCTAACCTTGGACCCTATGTACGCATATCAACGTGCATAAAATGTAGTTTTAAAGTTACCTTGCATATACTAGATTGATATAGCTTGGTTTAAAATGTTTTGACAGAAAACTCAGAAGTTTTGAGAACTAATAGTTTCAAACATTTTGTAAATGGTATTATGGCTTTTCAAAGTATGCATACTAGGACGCTTTATGCCTCTAGAACATGTCGAGTGTGTTCACCATCTAGCTAAGCATGAATTAGACCTTTTAAGCATGGTTTAAAATAAATTTTCAAGTAAATAAACTATGCTATGTCTATGTAAATGAGATAGATACATGTGAACATGCGTATTAAAGGCTTGTTAGTACTAATATAAGGTTTAAAAGCTTATAAACATTGAACCTTATTAAAAGAAGTTGTTAAGCCTTGTTGATGTAAATAATTCAACATAGAGCTATGCAATTCAAAACTAAATGATTTGAAATGTGAGCTTAAACAAATATCAGAACCTACTTAATGTATGTTTATAGTATGTATTAGAATGCATAGTAGGTTAGGACTAAACTGAGCAATGAAAAGCTCAAGTCTGGTTTTAAGGGGGAGTAAGCAGCTTGGTGGGCCACTCCAAGCTTTATGTGTAGCATGTTGCAGCACTGATTACGTAGAGTGACCAAGAGCAGTTTGTTAACTGCATGGTCTTAAGTTATGGTTATATGTTTTCCTTAAGGACTACAAGATATGAAACAAGATTGTTTAGATAAATATGATAGTAGAATAAGCTAGTCTCATGGTTATCCTAAGTTCAAGTAAAAAGTGAAACCAAGTTAGGAAACAATATTTGTTCTTATATTAAGAGCGTATGAAATGTATGACTGATGGGTATGAATCCATGATTATATAAGCGTAGGAACACACCAATGCGAGATAAGCTTTAGCGGTTAAGTAAGTAGTTGATAAACTACTAATCGTGCAAGTCTTTCAGTTCCTATTTGATATATGAATTCGATAACTGTTAGTTGAGCTATATTATGCTATAAGAATGTTGATATATATATATATATGAAATGCATATGAGATATGTATGAAATTGAAAGTTGATCTTTGATGATATGCTTGTGAAGTAAATCCTTATGCCTGTTATGTGAGAAGTAACATGCGTAGTAAATATTAATTGATTATGAATGCATGAACAGTATGTTATTATATATATTATCTTTGCATAAAAGCTTAGAATTTGTGGTCATCGAGCTCACCCTTGCAAATAACCACTTTTACAAGTTAAGGACTCACGGTAAAGATTACGTGCTACTTGATTGATAGAGTTCAATAGTATCGAAGAAGATTGATTTATTTATCTAAATATATGCTCTTGAACCATGTTTAGGTTCTAGGAGATGTACATGATAGTAGTTTACGATGTGTAATACATGTTGAGTTGTAAAGTTATACTATGTGATACATAGAAGAGTTTGAATCGAGATGTAAAAATTTATACAGTAATTTGGATAGAATGAATCCTAACATAATTTGATTCAAGGATATGTAATTGATTTAAGTTAAGCAATCAATAAAAGATTTTTTTCAAAGGAGATTGAAAAAGTTTAAATTATTTTGCATATTTTTATAACATCGAATATAATGTAAGACAGGAATGGTAAATGACCAAGATTTGAAACTTATAAAAGTTTGGGGTCATTATATAGATCTTGGATATGAAAATAATTTATATTCTAAATTGTAATAAGCAAAGTTATATTCATTAAGTTATGAATAAAAGATATAAATAGTTTGACGATAGTAGTATCGTGGTGGACCGGATCCAAGGTTCAAAGGGACCCGGATTTGGGGGCCTCACATATATTCCAACGGGAAGATTAAGAAGGAGTATATATCAACCAGAGCTTCAAAGATCAAGAGTTGCTGAGTTGAAGGATCGTTGAGTTGTTGGAATCCTATAGTGTTGACTCTACGAGTTCCACCAGAGCTGAACGGAACAAGTCTCAGTGAGAGTGAGACTACGGAGGTGGAAGTGAAACAGATTTGAAGAAGGACTTAAATAGACTAAAACTTCACTCAACAAGGATAAGAATGCCACTGAAGATGGCAGCTAAGCTGAGAGCCGAGAAGGCAAAGAAGATAGCATTCAGAAAAGTGGCAGAGCACAAAGAAGATCCAGAGAGCCACTCTACGAATCACCATGAATCAAAAGCTGAAACAAAATAGATGCAGAATCATGTTTGCAAACCATTCAAGAGGGGTTCAGGGAATGCTAAGTGCCAGACGAAGTCTACCAAAAGCTCAAACACTTAGCAAACCTAAATGGCGATGGTGCACAGCTGACATTGGATGAAGATGAGCAGAAAAGAATGAAGATCAACTGCACCAAAGAAGAAGTGCTCCAGACTCTACGTAGAATGCAAAGAGGACCACACCAAGCTACTAAGTACAAAAGATGTTCAAGCTTAAAGATATCTTAGCAGCTCAGCACCATCAACAACAACACTAACAACAACAAGTAGCCAGGGCCTGAGGGGTCCTTGTGTGGAGGGACTAAATGAAGATCCAAGCCTGCTGGGCTTGAATAGTTCCTAGGGAACTAGAGGAGTTCCAAGCCTGTTGGGATTGAAGAGTTCTTAGTGAACTAAAGTTTCAAGGCTGCTGACCTTGAAGGAATTTTAATGATTCAGGGTGTCTCCATTCCTTAGTGGAATTCATGCTCGTTAAAAGCAGAAGAGTGGATTAGGAGCATGAGTCTCTGAACCGCTTAAAATCCCTTGTGTCTTTTACATTCAGTCATTTACTTTCTGTCATTTTCATTATGTACCTAACTGCTATAAATGATATGTGTGTATTAACTGCTTATAACCTAACTAACTCTATGAACAATGTATGCATATTCATGAATATTTCAATGAAGGGGATCTTTTGTTTATTCCGCTGTGCTTGAAAAGATTCTTATGCTAGTTATATGCTAATTTATTAGCAATACAAAATAAACAAGAAAAGTATTTAAAAAGGAAAAGAATCTATTCAACCCCCCTTATAGATCTATTCTGTGCTATGACGCCCCCAAAATAGGTATACACCATCCATTCTGAGTCGCCAAATACATGGTACAGAAACAACTACAACTTCATTAATACAATTGTCGCGCAAAATACGACAACACATAAACTGTGAGTTTAAATACAAATATTGTCTTCTAGATAATATCCACACTCAGATAAGTCCTTATTACAATTATTGATACACTATTTTACAAAAATAGTGAGGACTGCTAAAACAACTGTCTAGGACCATCACTCTATATCCCAACTGGTTCCTGCTATATTCTCGCTTTCTGAGAAGAAAAATAGAACAAAAAGGAAAAGGGTGAGCTCAACTAGCCCAGTAAAGAATATTATGACTAAGATAATGTACAACAAATTATCCTTAGTCCTCAACAGGGAAAAATCTGATAGAATATAATAGACAACAAGATTTAGATTAACAACTGCACCAGAAACATTAATTCATTAGAAGAATTAAGTAGAGAATGAAATCTACTATCATCTATGAATTTAAAAGTCCATCATCAATAGTTTATCCCTGTAACATCAATCAATATACATCTTGAATCAAATATTCATCTTTGCACTACAGGCCAAAGATATTCATTTGTATCACCAGTTGGTCATGTTCATCTCAACACCTGTTCATCTTTGCACTACGGGCCAAAGATATTCATCAGGTAATCATTCATCTTTGTACTACAGGCCAAATATATTCATCCAGTATCACCATTAAAGACTGAGGATGATGAAAAACATTTTAGAGAACGAATCCAGTGAGATAAAAGAACAAAGATTAGGGATTCGTACTTTAGATAATCTAAGTTCAAAAACACTCCATAATAAACCATAGTGGAGTAAAATTCAAGAAATAAGATCAAAACATGGATACAATCAAAGATAGTAACCATAATAGACATCTGGGACAAAGAAGAGAAAATTTTATTTTTTGGTGAATAGTGTCGTATTTGTGAATAGTGTCGTATACGTGAATAGTAACACCGATACAAAAAGGTAGAAATTCCACAATAAAATTCATACCAATATTTCAGCATAATGATATTGAAAGAAATAATATCATTTACGAAGAAAATAACATCCCTTACCTCAAAAGAACAGTACTTCTGACTGGAATATCGGATGTAAAGTTGAAGGAAACTTGCGCTGAATAACAACTCTCAAAGTATCTAAATACTCACAAATATACGCTCGATAATATAGAGAGAAAACTTATATTTTTGGTGTGATTTTTAATTCTAACTAAGCACCCTATTTATAGGAAAATGCTAGAACGTCAAAGCAGACTAACCTGCTACCTGATGGCTTTACCTGTTACTATTCATGCCCACCACTTTTGAAATAAAATTTTAGCACATTTCTCACGAACCAAAAGTGAGGCCCACCCATTCTAGAAATTTCCAAAATATTTTACCATTTAAAAAATAATCAAAAACTTCAATAATTCATAATAAATAGCCCTTTTATCATAAAAATATGAATTTTATGTCCATTCCATAGGAAATCGAATTCTCTACAACTTTGTAGATTTAAGTTTTTCTAAATTCCAAACGAAAAATGCCTGAAATTCACATACGGACGATTTTTAATACCTCCATTCCGATAAAATACTGATAAAACACCTCAGCATTAATTCTTTCATTTATATCCACACAAAATAAATATTTTCCTATCCATCATTTATGTTCACATAAAATAAATATTTCCTTATCATATAAATCAATAATTAATTATTCACAAATAATATTACAGAATCACAATTATGACAACCAGGTCTTTCCCAGGAAAGAGGGGGCTTTCCGATAAGGATTTCTCCTTACTGGTGCGCAATTAGGTGACCAAACCCCTTTCTTAGATAAAACTTCCTTAGACATTGTCAATAATGCTATCTAATAATATTATTCAAATAATATGAATTATTGATCTGATAATGGGAAATACTGTGCAATGACAATTATTGAAACACCAATAGTATAAAATATCAACGCAATAATTATTGAATCAATAAAATAAAATATTGAACAGCAATTACTATAACAATTATTGAGTAGTGCCTTCTTACGTAAGAATCAATAATTCAAAAATACATGCGTAACATCGTTGTGTCTTCTCTTGTGCAACCACGCATATTATTGTATTTTAACCACCAGGTAATCCAACAGTGTTAACGGTAACAATTACGCCATTATTTATAAAAACTCAAACTTGTCGTTTTCTTCATCCGACCATTTTCTGTTATTGGGCCCACAAATGGTTGCGCTATCGTACGAATATTCCCCGACAGCAAGAATATTCCACGACAAAAGGAATATTCCTTGATAACAATGAATATTTTATAACCACTTGCTTATTTTGTAAAATTTGCACATTTAACTCATAACCAAAACATTATATCAAATTAACTCCTTATTATTTCAAGATAATGAATAGAGGAAATTCAGTTTTATTTATAAAAAGTTGGGGTCTTACATGTGCCTACTGGGAACTAATAATTGGTATCAGAGCAGGTTCTCATGCTATATTCAAAAGCTAATCGCTTTGAGTCTGATCCTAGGCACAAACATTGTTCTAAACTTAGTTTAGTAGTAAGTCACTTGTAAATACAGATGAGCTCACACATTGGAAATATTATGTACAGGTAAATGTGTATATACACCTGAAGTTGCTCAGATTGGTCCATGTTCTTAAATGTCATAGCAACAAGACCAATCCTTGTCCACATTCAATCTTGTAGTCTGAAGACCAGAGATGAGAGGTCAAGAGGCATCATCAACAAATAGTCAAGCATCCACCAGTCTGAAAGATGAAAGGCTATACATTCTAAGAAATACTTATCCAAAGGAGAAAGAAGAATCTGTCAAAAATGTATTTGGCTATCCAGCAGATGGATGTGAATCTTGAGGTTCAAAGTCGTCAAAAAACTAAGTATGCCAAGATTTTCTTAGCTTACATCTTCAAGACTATAACTGATCGATCGAAAGACAACTGGAGCAACAAGCTGTCAGAAATGAATGTAAAAATACACACATCAATACATAACCTCATTATATCAAGATAAATGACTGTCAAGAAACTGACAATGGAAAGGTACGATTCCTCATTAACATAAATGTGTACATCATGTTGCATCAACTTATGTACTATAACAGTATTCTGTCAAGAGACCATACTCTACCTTAAAAGGGGAAGAGAGAAATTACACTAAGGTTGGAAACTCAAATGCTAACAAACTTTCTCTCCATCCAAGTTTTAGGTTGAAGATAACATCTTGAAAGAAGTCTGAAATAGGTCATAAGCATATCAATTTTTCTTAAGTGGAGTAATCCTTACTGACGGGTTAGTATATACGTACAAACCTTTACTCTAGGTTTTTGATAATACATAGAGTATGATCAGTTCAACAAGAGTATCTTGAAGACTCATAGAAACTGATCATCTCCATGAATCAACCAGATACAAATAAGTGATAGAACTGATTCTCACTCTGTGAACATTTAAAATCCGTGAACATAACCAAGAAAATGATGAAACCATCAAAGAAAAAGAGTGTTTTATTAAAATGGTTAATCTTACACACACTTATCATCATGCATCTTAAAATGTCATACCTAAATTGAATACATGCATAAATATGATTGTTGATGATCAATGTGATGTAAATTCAAATATATGAGAAATAAAGATTTTGGAAATAACCTAGCAGGACTCGTTTAACCATGAGAACCAAAAATAGAAATTTATCCAATCTGCAGGTAGTTGGTCTATCTGACCACACTAAGGAATACTGAAGCAGATGACTTCAGTCGAGAAGATTCAACCAGTTGGATGATTAAGACATTTCAGAAATGTTATGACAAAATCATTCTCTATCAAAGTCTGTTCCTGAAGACTTACTGAGCTAACATGGATAAAGCCCACCTGATTGCTAATCTCTATAAGAAAGCAGACCATTCATGCGAAGAGGAAAAGGGTCTTATATGCTTACTCATGCAAAGCATATCATCTGAGAAGAACCCACAAGGAAGTTCACATCAAAGGATCATTGAGCATTGATCATAAAGAAGTCATCACAGAAGCAGAACTCCATGAATGCAATCGGTTAAGGAACTTAAGGAAGATCTACAAGCCTGTTGAAAACACCTATTCAGGTTCTAGATAAATAAGACTACGTTCGTAGTTCTGTCAACAATCATGGAATGATTTGTCCTGAAGATATCTATTTCTATGATCCAAGAAAGTTTAAATGATGGTAATGATTCCAGACAGAAGGAGAAATGCAAGGCTGCCTTCTGATGCATATGAAGAAGATCTCACATCTCTCTGAGAAGATAGTATCAACTATGGGGGAAAAGTGATCTGTTAAAGGACACCAGTACTATAAAATTATCAGAAGTGCACTATGAAGTAATATACCAGTTACAAAGTCCCAAAACTTTGTGGCTGATGAACCAAATGAAGATCCATAGTCAGTAGGAACGTCTCAAAACTTGCCATTGATAACCTTATCAAACACCCAACTCAAAATTGTGGAGTACCTATAATCAAACATATGATTATAGTGTAAGAGCACGAGGACATCACGATTACAGCCAATGCTAATGTCTAAAGTTGGTAGATGAACTCCCCAGCAAAAAGATCAAATGAGATATCAGCACTAATGGTCTAAAGTTTTTCATCTGATAAGCACCTCAGGGACACACCTGACCCTTAGTTCACTCTAAGAGGTTGGCCCTTCCTGAGCTACATTAACCAAGAATGAATGCTAAGTCAAGGTCATCTCAAGGACCAGGACAAACAACGTTCGTAGAGTATGTTCAGCAGTAGACTCAACGATCGTAGAGCAGCATCGACGATCATAGTCTTCCCAAAAGATACACTATGTGACGCCCCCAAAATAGGTATACATCACCCATTCTGAGTCGCCAAATATATGGTACAGAAACAAATACAACTTCATTAATATAATTGTCGTGCAAAATACGACAACACATATACTGTAAGTTTAAATACAAATATTGTCTAATAGACATTATTCAAACTCAAAAGGAGTCCTCATTACAATTATTGATATAGTATTTTACAAAAATAGTGAGGACTGCTAAAACAACTTTCTAGAACCATCACTCCATACCCCGGCTAGATCCTGCTATATTCTCACCTCCTGAGAAGAAAAATTGAACAAAAAGGAAAAGGGTGAGCTCAACTAGCCCAGTAAAGAATATTATGACTAAGATAATATACAACAAATTATCCTTAGTCTTCAACAGGGAAAAATCTGATAGAATATAATAGACAACAAGTTTTAGATCAACAACTGCAGCGGAAACAACAATTCATTAGAAGAGTTAAGTAGAGAATGAAATCTACTATTATCTATAAATTTAAAAGTCCATCATCAATATTTTATCCCTGTAACATCAATCAATAAAAATCTTGAATCAAATATTCATCTTTGCACTACGAGCCAAAGATATTCATTTGTATCACCAGTTGGTCATGTTCATCTCAACACTTGTTCATCTTTGCACTACGGGCCTAAGATATTCATTAGATAATCATTCATCTTTGCACTACAGGCCAAAGATATTCATCAAGTATCACCATTTAGGACTAAGGATGATGAAAAAATGTTTTTAAGAAACGAATCTAGTGGGACAAAAGAACAAAGATTAGGGATTCATACTTTAGATAATTCAAGTTTAAAAATACTCCATAATAAATCATAGTGCAGTAAAATTCAAGAATGAAGATCAAAACATGGATACAATCAAAGATAGTAACCATAATAGACATCTGGGACAAAGAAGAGAAAATTTTATTTTTTGGTGAATAGTGCCGTATTTGTGAATAGTGCCGTATACGTGAATAGTTACCCCGGCACAAAAAGCTAGAAATTCCACAATAAAATTCATATCAATATTTCAGCATAATGATATTGAACGAAATAATATCATTTACGAAGAAAATAACATCCCTTACCTCAAAAGAGCGAAAGACTTGATTGGAATATCGGATGTCGTCAAAGAAGGAAACTTCATATGTTGAATAACAACTCTCAAAGTATCTAAATACTCACAAATATCGCTCGATAATATAGAGAGAAAACTTATATTTTGGTGTGATTTTAATTCTAACTAAGCACCCTATTTATAGGAAAATGCTAGAACGTCAAAAGAGACTAACTTTTACACCGATGGCTTTACCTGTTACTATTCATGCCCACCACTTTTGAAATAAAATTTTAGCACATTTCTCACGAACCAAAAGTGAGGCCCACCCATTCTAGAAATTTCCAAAATATTTTACCATTTAAACAATAATCAGAAACTTCAATAATTCATAATAAATAGCCCTTTTATCAGAAAAATATGAATTTTATGTCCATTCCATAGGAAATCGAATTCTCTACAACTTTGTAGATTTAAGTTTTTCAAAATTCCAAACAAAAAAATGCCCGAAATCCATATACGGACGATTTTTAATACCTCCATTCCGATAAAATACTGATAAAACACCTCAGCATTAATTTCTTCATTTATATTCACTCAAAATAAATATTTTCCTATCCATCATTTATGTCCAAATAAAATAAATATTTCCTTATTATATAAATCGATAATTAATTATTCACAAATAATATTACAGAATCACAATTATGACAATCAGGTCATTCCCAGAAAAGAGGGGGCTTTCCGATAAGAATTTCTCCTTAATGGCGCGCAATTAGATTACCAAACCCCTTTCCTTAGACAGAACTTCCTTAGAAATTGTCAATAATGGTATCTAATAATATTATTCAAATAATATGAATTATTGATCTGATAATGGGAAATATTATGCAATGACAATTATTGAAACAACAATAATATAAAATATCAATGCAGTAAATATTGAATCAATAAAATAAAATATTGAACAATAATTACTATAATAATTATTGAGTAGTACCTTCTTACGTAAGAATCAATAATTCAAGAATACTGTGCAATATCGTGTGCTACTGTGCAACCACGTGTATTACTGTATTTTAACCACCAGGTAATCCAACAGTGTTAACGGTAACAATTACATTGTTATTTATAAAAACTCAAACTTGTCGTTTTTTTCATCCAACCGTTTTACATTATGGGGCCCACAAATGGTTGCGCCGTCGTACGAATATTCCCCGACAACAAAAATATTCCACGACCAAACAAATATTCCCCGACAACAATGAATATTTTATAATCACTTGTTTATTTTGCAAAATTTGCACATTTCACCCAGAACCAAAGCATTATATCAAATTAACTCCTTATTATTTCAAGATAATGAATAGAGAAAATTCAATTTTATTTATAATAAGTTGGGTTCTTACACACTAGCTCATGGGAAGCTCAGCAAAACTTGGCACATGCCAAACTATTCAGATCGTGTGGAGTGAAGTTACGAATATAGTTTGGAAAGATGTCTTGCAAATTTACTTCAGAATTTTAGTACTCAAACTCTCTTGGGGCGCATTAGTGGTTAATCCATGCAAAATGTGGATCAGTGTCAAAATGTTCACTAAAACATCTCTTAAGAGACAATCGTTGAGTTGTCAAAGAAAATTGTAGAGTCCATAGCTATCTCATCAAGCTACTCTACGTACTGGAAAAGTCAACGGTCAATCTGTGTCAGTAATACTTGTTTTCTTAAAGAGAAATTTAAAACTGAAAAACTAATCAATTTATGGGAAGTTACAGCTTCTTACTGCGCATCGTGCAGCCAATAGCTTTTTAATACATCAAAGCTTATGCAGAGTCAGAAGGAACCGTCATAAAGACAAATTCAAAATCTCCAAATAGTTAACAAAAGCTATCAATCTTCTTTCCTTCCCATTTTCAAACCCTAGAATCCTTTTCAAAACCTGAATCCAGTAAACCTTGAGTTTCGCCCAAATTGCATTCAATTAACCCTTATAAGAGTTCTGAAACTAAATACCTATATATTTCAAACCCTCAAGATGGAAGAATGGCGTGTTATAACTGGAATCAACCTCGGCTTTAAGAAGTTCGAAAGGTCAGAAAAGAAGTTAGGGATATACTTGAGCTTGTAAAGAATGTTGGGTTTTCAGAGTACTTGGAAGCTAACACTCCAGTCTATACATAGCTAGTGAAGTAATTATACTCCAATGCATCGATAGAATCTGGGCTTCTGTCCACAAAGGTCAAAGGAGTAAGGCTGAAAAATAAAGGCATCAGACATCAACCAAAGTCTAGGGTTTCCTGGAAAAGGTCTGATAAATTCGTAGATGATAGTAGATTTCATTCTCCACTTAATTCTTCTAATGAATTGTTGTTTTCGCTACAGTTGTTGATCTAAAACTTGTTGTCTATTATATTCTATCAGATTTTTCCCTATTGAGGACTAAGGATAATTTGTTGTACATTATCTTAGTCATAATATTCTTTACTGGGCTAGTTGAGCTCACCTTTTTTCCTTTTTGTTCCATTTTTCTTCGCAGGAAGAGAGAATATAGCAGGAACCAGTCGGGGTATAGAGTGATGGTCCTATATAGTTATTTTAGAAGTCCTCACTATTTTTGTAAAATAGTGTATCAATAATTGTAATGAGGACTTATCTGAGTGTGGATATTGTCTAGAAGATAATATTTGTATTTAAACTCACAGTTTATGTGTTATCGTATTTTATGCGAAAATTGTATTAATGAAGTTGTAGTTATTTCTATACCATGTATTTGGTGACTCATAATGGGTGGTGTATACCTATTTTGGGGGCGTCACAATTGGTATCAGAGCTTAGGGATATGGTCTCTGGCGGAGATCGGGGAATAGAACTAGGAAGGGAGAGACGAGTAAATCCTTCGCTAGTGTGTCCTACCTAAGCTTATTTGTTGGTCGGTAAGAATATAGGGGTATTATGTGGTATGTCAATTTCTTTAATTAACCCTTATTTATTAGCAGTATTTGGGAATGGCAGCTGAGAACGTTAACAATAGAGTGTATGAGACCGTGGAGACACCTTTAATCACCAACCAGGAGAACGTGCAACAGGACGACAATATTCCTCTTGTAAACAATACTACCGAACAAACGATGAATGATGGGATGTTTAGAAGCTTTTTATAGTTCATACAAAATCAGACGAGGGAGACTCGTATACAAAATACAGGTGGAAATGATAGCAACGTGCGGTTTGTCACAGCCAAGTAGTTCAAAGAGTTGGGACCACCATAGTTCTGGGGAAAGCCTGATCTGATTAAGGCAGAAACGTGGGCCAAACAAATTACCAAGATATTCGATGCCTTGGGATGCATGGAGGAACAGAAGGTTCTATTTGCCACCTTTATGTTCCGTGGTGAGGCAGATTACTGGTGGGAATCTGTGAAGCGTACCCAGCCAGTCGCACTCAATATATTTTGGGAAACATTTCAAAAACTGTTCAATGACAAGTACTTTCCTGAAAGTATTCGTCATATGAAGGAGGTAGAATTTATTAGACTGGAACAGAACAACATGACGGTGTCCCAGTACGAGGCGAAGTTTGCAGAGTTATCCAGATTTGCACCTCATTTGGTAGAGAATAAGGAACGTATGACGCGGATGTTTTTGAGAGGTCTAAAACCCGAAATTCATCAATACCTTATCTCTCACAAATTTTCTTTACATTCAGATGTTGTCAACATGGCTCAATTATTAGAGCGAGATAATGAGTATGTTCAACCGAGGGACCACAACCAGGGTCATATCGGTGACAGCAGTCAACGGAGCGATGATAACCAGCGGGGAGGGAAAAATACGGACAAAAGCGGTAACCACTCTGGTGGTAATCGTGGCCATGATAATAAGAGAGGTGAGTCAAGTGGAAATTTCAAAAAGATGAGATTCAACAATAACGGAAGACGCGTCAAAGGCTGACAAGACCAAAGAACAAATTCTAGGGAGGAGAACGACCGCCAGTTAGATGCTACAGATGCGGAGAGGAGGGACACATAAGTCCAAACTATTCACAGCCTTCCAAGGTATGTTTTAGTTGTGGAAAAGACGGTTACATAGCTCAATTTTGTCCTGTAGCAAAATTAAGTCCAGCTGGGACAATGGCACCAAAGGCGGATACGGACAAAACAAAGTCAGTGGTTTCAGGAAGAGTATTTGTCGTGACTTCTCAAAAAGCGAGTAGCCCAAACAAAGTTATCACGGGTTAGTTAATCATAAACTCTTGTGAAGTTTATACCCTGTTAGATACCGGTTCTACCCATTCTTTTATCTCTCCAGCTTGTGCTCAACGTTTAAACTTGACTCCGGAGAAATTAGACTTTGACTTATCTGTGGAGACTCTGTTAGGAGAAACTTTTGTTACATCCACTGTTTAGAAATCTTGCTTGATCCAAGTTGGAACCATCACATTACCTGTTGATCTGATCTCTTTAAAGATACTTGCATTTGATGTGATTTTAGGGATTGATTGGTTAACTACTCATCATGCCAAAATTGATTATTTTCGTAAGGTTGTTAGCTTTCATATTCCTAACCAACCTGTTATACGAATTCAAGAAATAAAACCACTAAAGTCAAACACTTTCATATCAAGCCATAAAGTCATTCGTTTATTGAAAAACGGATGTCAAGCTTTCTTAGCCCATGTCATGGATTTAAACAAAAATACGTCATATTTGAATGATATTTCTATTGTTAGTGAATTTTCTGATGTATTTCCTGATGAACTTCATGGCCTACCCCCAGAGTGTGATATTGAATTTTGTATCAACTTTGAACCCAGTACAAAACCCATTTCTAAAACCCCATATCGAATAGCTCCTATTGAACTTCAGGAGTTAAAAACCCAACTACAAGAGTTGGTACCCGAGCCTCTATCTGGTGACTTCCTTTGTGGAATGCACCAAAACCAGACTCTCCGTAGGGGACTCTATATTTTTATGGTGGTAAAACGATAGGTACCATTGTGACGTGCTATCCAAGATTGGGATATGAGTCACAGTTGAGAGCAACCTAAGTCAGTAATCGAAATATCTAGCTTTCTAGGCTTAGCTGGTTACTATCTGAGATTCGTGGGAGGATTTTCTCGAATCCCTACTCCATTAACTCAGCTAACTCGAAAAGATATAAAATTTAAATGGAGCGAGGAATGTGAGAAGAGCTTACAAGAACTAAAGAGGAGACTCATTTCGACACCTGTTCTGACCATACCATACTGGAAAAAGCGAACGTGGTAGCTGATGCGTTGAATAGAAGATCATATGCGAGTACGAGTGCGATATTATCGAACACAAAGACCTATTTTGTATAATTTATAAACGATAAACATAGAGTTAAAGACTATAAGGACCCACGTGATGATGTTAAATATACGAGTAGAACCGACTTTAATCGATAAATTTAAAGCTGCTCAAGCTACAGACCTGGAGCTGATGAATATGAAGAAGAAGATGCAAGAAGTCGTTATTCCAAAAGCGAGAATCGGCGATGTGAGGAAAGCTCAAACCTTCGATTTATTAGTCCATTTAAAATCCTCGATCGAGTAGGAACTGTGGCCTATAGACTCGCATTACCTCCGAGTATATCTCGTGTTCATAATATTTTTCACATATCTATGCTTCGTAAATATGTGAAAGACCCAAACAACATTATTGCATTAGAACCAGACGAGATAGCCGAAGATTTAACGTACGAGGAGGTACTTGTCAGGATCTTGGATAGGAAGGAGCATGTCCTACGCACAAAGGTTATACCACAAGTCAAAGTTTTGTGGAGGAACCATGCTATTGAGGAATTGACCTAGGAGTTAGAATCGGAAATGAAAGCGAGGTACCCTCACCTTTTTGAAACACCAAGTATGTACGTTAATTTCGAGGACAAAATTTCATAAGGAGGGGAGGCTGTAAGACCCCAACTTTTTATAAATAAAATTGAATTTTCTCTATTCATTATCTTGAAATAATAAGGAGTTAATTTGATATAATGCTTTGGTTATGGGTGAAATGTGCAAATTTTGCAAAATAAGCAAGTGGTTATAAAATATTCATTGTTGTCAGGGAATATTCGTTTGGTTATGGAATATTCTTGCTGTCGGATAATATTCGTACGACGGTGCAGCCATTTATGGGACCCATAACAAAAAAATGTCGGATGAAAAAAATGACAAGTTTGATTTTTTATAAATAACGACGTAATTGTTACCGTTAACACTGTTGGATTACCTGGTGGTTAAAATACAGTAATACGCGTAGTTGCACAGTAGCATATGGTATTGCACAATATTTTTGAATTATTAATTCTTACGTAAGAAGGCACTACTCAATAATTATTACAGTAATTACTGTTTAGTATTTTATTTTATTGATTCAATAATTGTTGCGTTGATATTTTATATTATTGGTGTTTCAATAATTGTAATTGCACAGTATTTCCAATTATCAGATCAATAATTCATATTATTTGAATAATATTATTAGATAGCATTATTGGAAATGTCTAAGGAAGTTCTGTCTAGGAAAGGGGTTTGGTCACCTAATAGAGCACCAGTAAGGAGAAATCCTTATCGAAAAGCCCCCTCTTTCCTGGGAACGACCTGGTTGTTATAATTGTGATTCTGTAATATTATTTGTGAATAATTAATTATTAATTTATATGATAAGGAAATATTTATTTTATGTGGACATAAATGATGGATAGGAAAATATTTATTTTGTGTAGATATAAATGAAGGAATTAATGCTGATGTGACGCCCCCAAAATAGATATACATCACTTATTCTGAGTCGCCAAATACATGGTACAAAATACAAATACAACCTTAAATATACTACATGAGCTGTGAGTTTTAATACAAATATTGTCTTCAGGATGTGATTCAAACTCAAAATAAGTCCTGAATACATTTATTATCACACTATTTCATAGAATAGTGAGGACTACTAATACTATCATCTGGACCGTCACTCCGTTCCTCGATTAGTCCCTACTACGTCCTCATTTCCTGAAGAGAACAATGAAAACAAAAGGATGAGCTCAACTAGCCCAGTAAGAAATATTATGACTAAGATAATGCAGGATAAATTATCATTAGCCTTCAACAATGTTAAACTGATAAAATACAATAGACATCAAGTTTAATCTGCAATGAATAAGCAATCCATTAGAAGAGTCAAGTAGAGCATGATATCTACTATCTTCTATGATTTAAAATGTTTTCATCAATTTTTATCATTTGAGACTCAACTTAATAAATAAACCACATCATCGAGTCATCCCCGCACTACTGGGCCAAGGATATTCATTAAATCATCGGTGGTAATGACTATACCGAATAATCCTCGGTCATAATCATACCAAAAAGCGTCCATCAATGCACTCTGTGCCACCGAGGACTTTTACCACATCATTTATAACATTACAGGTCATGATTATACCGAATGATCCCTGGTCATAATCATACCAAGTCCATCTATGCACGTAAGCCAAAGACGACTTTCATCACAATATAAGCATGAGGATGATGACAATGACATAATAATTCAATAAAACAAGTTCAAGAATAAATTTTAAAGATTTATAAGTTAATTTATTCTAAAATCAATTACGTCCAAATTGTCAACATGATATTGCTTTGTGGAGTAAAATTCAAGAATGCTCAGAAGAATATTTCCATGAAAAGATATTGGATGAAGCGCAAATATCCAGGATATTCTACTAATTTCATAGAGTATAGAAGCCAAAACTTTAACCAACCGAGTATAATAGAATATATGAAGCGCAAATGGATTTTTTCGCTCGCCATGCGGTAATCCACGAGATGCATCATTTCCACAGATTTAATAAGGAATGAATACAAAGGACCATTCACCATGCATGCAGTAATCCACATAAAGTGATTATTCCAACAGAGTAACAAAGAATGGAACAGTCGCGCGTAATCCGCATGCAGATGTGATATTCCAATAGAATAATAAAGAATGGAACTAAAAGTTATCGTAATCCGCATGCAGATGAGGATGTTCCAAATGTAATAATAAAGAATGGAATAACAACATAATTCATCGCAGGCGCGATAAACCGCATGCATGGAGTTATTCCAATGAGAATAATAAAGAATGAAATAATGTAAGAATTTCACCATGTATGCGGATTGCAGACAGATAAAAGTTATTCCAACATAATAATAAAGAATGGAATAATGACTCTTACTTAGTATTGAAAGAAAATAATTCTCTTCATGAATACGAAAGAATAATACCTCTTACAAGTATTGAAAGAAAATAATTCTCTTCATGAATACGAAAGAAATAATACCCCTTACCTTAGAAAGAAGAGTACTCCAATTTGGTAGTATGATGATATTCTTAAAGAAAACTTATCTTTGTTTTTCTACGCCAAAGCTTCTTAAAACTCTAAAGAAATACGCCAAAATTATAGAAGAAGAATTCTCTGAATTTCTGGTGTGTTTTCAATTCTAACTAAGCATCCTATTTATAGGAGAATGGAAAGGATACTATGCAATAAAATATATTATATTCTATTTAATATATATATATATATATATATTATTTAAAATCTAATAAAACAAATAACTTTAAAAAAGTATTATATTTTATATAAAAGATTTTACTATGCAAACACTATGCGAGCAATTATTCAAACACTATGCATAATAAAATATATTATATTCTATTTATAATCTAATAAAACAAATAACTTTATAAAAGTATTACATTTTTATATAAAAAGATTTTACTATGCAAATACTATGCAGCACTATGCAAACACTATGCATAATAAAATATATTATATTTTATTTATAATCAAATAAAACAAAACTTTATAAAAAGTATTATGTTTTATATAAAAAAAATTGTTTTATTACATTTATAACAATAATAAAACAAAATTCATCATCATTATTATAATTCACACTATTAATCGACTGTGTCGTTCCTCAGAAAGAGGGGCTTTCAATAAGGATTTCTCCATATTCAGCGCCGCAATTAGGTGACCAAACCTCTCCTCGATGTAACTTCGAGACATCGTTAATATTGCAAATAATAATATTAATAACTTTGTCGTCTCAATTATTGATTTAATAATATATAAAATATTGAGAATAATTGAATCAAATAACGTTAGATATTATGCAAAACAATTATTGTAGCAATAATTGAACAAAACTGAGTGACTTCTCATGTAAGCATCAATAATCAATATCATCAGGCGCTACTATGCAACCACGCCAGACATCGTACTTTTAACACCGTGTGTTTCAACGATTAACAGTAAAACTTCCGCCGTTATTTTCATAAAAAGATATTTCTATCGTTTTTCTATCCGACAATAATTCAAGTTATGGGGTCCACTAATGATTGTACAAATTGCATGACGGATATTCTCAAACAAAAAAGAATATTCCCCCACCAATCGAATATTATACAACAACTTGCATACTTTTCAAAATTTATAAATATTACCCACAACTATAACATTATCTCAAATCTACACCATAATATTCAAAAAAATATTTTGAGAAAATTAAATCTTTATTCGTAAATTTTGGGGTTTTACAATCTCCCCTCCTTATGAAATTTCGCCCTCAAAATTTACGTATGTACCTGGTATGCCGAACAGATGAGGATACCTCGTCAGATTCTAACTCTTGAGGTATAACCTTTGAGTGTTGAATACGATCCTTCTTATCCAAGATTTTAACACGTATCTCCTCATACGTTAAATCTTCTGCTATATCATCTAGTTCTAATTTAATAATGTGGTTCAGGTCGTCCACATAATTACGTAACATTGATATATGAAAAACGTTATGAACACGCGACATACTTAGCGGTAAAACGAGTCTATAGGCCACAGTTCCTACTCGATCGAGGATTTCAAATGGGCCAATTAAATCGAGGGTTGAGATTTCCTTTATTAATTGATTCTTGCTTCTAGAATAACGCCCTCTTGAACCTTCTTTTTCACATTCATCAGCTCTGAGTATGTAGCTTGCACGGCTTTAACTTTATCGATTAAAGTTGATTCTACTTTGATATCACCACGTGGGTCCTTAGAGTCTTTAACTCTATCTTCATCATTTGTAAGTTATACGAAATGGGTTTTTGTGTTAACAACATCGCACTCGTAAACGCATACGATCTTCTACTCAACGCGTCAGCTACCACGTTCTGTCTTCCACAATGATATTGAATGGTATGATCGTAATCTTCAACAGCTCGAGCCAACGTCTTTGGCACATTATACGTTCGTTTTGGTTGAAGAAATATTTAAGTATTTTGTACTGGGGTCAATACAAAATTCAATTTCACGCTCTAAGGGTAGGCTAAGAAGTCTTCAAGAATACGTCAGGAAATTTATTAACAATAGAAATATCATTCAAAACTGTGACTCTCATCCAAGACTTGGATAACACGTCACATTGATACCTATCAACTTGCCATTGCCATTTACACCGTCGCCTACAGAAATTCTGTCTTTGGTACTTTCCACACAAGGAAGTCAACAACGAAAGGATCGGGGCTCTTTACTTATGGCTTGATATAACAGTGATTAACTTTAGTGGTTTGGTTGCTTGAATTCGCATAACAGGTTGGTTACGAATATGAAAGCTAATAACCTTACGAAAAGCATGATGAGTAGTTAACCAATCGATTCCTAAAATTACATCAAAGGAAAGTATTTTCAAAGAGATAAGATCGACAGGTAACGTGAAAGTGTCGATTTGAATCAGCAAGATTTATAAACAGTGGAGGTAATGGAGTTTCAACAGATAAGTCAAAGTCTAATTTCTCAGGAGTCAAATTTAAACATTGAGCGCAAGCAAGAGAGATAAAAGAATAGGTAGAACCGGTATCTAATAAGGTATAGACTTCGTTCGAGTTCCTCGACAAATGCTCTCATTTAAACTACCGGCTTTGACTTGTCTGAGACATCCTTTGGCATCACTATCCCAGCTGGACTTGACTTCACTACACAACAAAATTAAGCTAGATGACCTTCTCTTTTGCAATTGAAACACGCTTTGGATTGCTGCGTACAATTTGGACGGATGTGTCCCTCCTGTCAGCATTTGAAACATACGACCGGTGGTCATTCTTCTTCCTTTGAAACGGGTGCTGGTGCTCCTGTCTTTCCATCATTATTGAACCTTCTCTTCTTGAAATTTCCACTTCTATTATCTTGGCCATGATTACCACCGAAGTGGTTACCATTCTTGGCATGATAATTTCCCCCACGATGGTTATCATTGTTCCGATGGTCGGTTGCTGCACCCGCAGACGATTATTATCGTGTTGTTGGTCGTTGCCTTTTGGTTGTGCTGACTCATTATCGCGCTCCAATAACTGAGCCCTATTTATAATATCTGAATATAAACAAAGTTTGTGAGAAATGAGGTATTGACGTATTTCAGGTTTCAAACCTCGTAGAAACATTTGCGTCATTCTCTCCTCATTATCAACCAAATGGGACATAAACTGGGACAACTCGACAAACTTGGCTTCGTACTGCGACACGGTCATGTTGTTTTGCTCCAGCTTGATGAACTTTACCTCCTTCACGTGACAAATACTTTTGGGAAAGTACTTATCGTTGAACAATTCTTGGAACTTCTCCCAAGTCATCTTGGTCTTGGCAGTTGAGTACGCTTTCTGATTCCCACCAATGTCTGCCTGCCTTCATAAGATGAAGGTGGCAAAGGAACCTTTGCTCTCCTGAGCATCCCAAGACATCAAATATCTTGCAGATCTGCTTTATCCACGTCTTCGCCTTAAGTGGTTTTAGCTCTCCAAAAATCTCTGGTGGTCCCAGTTCCTTAAACTACTTAGCGGTGACCGTCCGAGAGTTGCCAGTGTTTCCACCTGCATTTTGGATAAGAGCCGTTCTTGCCTGATGTTGCATGAATTGCATAAAGCCTCTGAACATTCCATCATTCATCATTTGGTCAATGTTGTTATTTGCATGAGGATTGTCACCTTCCTGATGCACATTATCCAGATTATTGATCATTGGAGACCCAACGGTCTCCTGTGCTCCATTGCTATTCTCAACATTCTTGGATGTCATTTTCAAATACTGCCACAAAATAAGGGTTAATTAACATATCACATATTATCCCTATACTCTGACCGACCAATTAAATACCAAATAAACTTAGGTAGGTCATACTAGCGAAGGAATTCCCCGTCTCTTCCCTCCTAGTTCTTGTCTCACATCTCAGCCAGGGATCATATCCCTAAGCTTTGGTACCAACTGTGACACCCCCAAAATAGGTATACATCACCTATTCTGAGTCGCCAAATACATGGTACAGAATACAAATACAACCTTAAATATACAACATGAATTGTGAGTTTTAATACAAATATTATCTTCTAGACAGGATTCAAACTCAAAATAAGTCCTCAATACATTTATTATCACACTATTTCATAGAATAGTGAGGACTACTAATACTATCATCCGGACCAAGTTACTCGTTCCTCGACTAGTCCCTCGCTACATTCTTATTTCTCAAGAGAACAATGAAAGCAAAAGGGTGAGCTCAACTAGCCCAGTAAGAAATATTATGACTAAGATAATGCAGGATAAATTATCATTAGCCTTCAACAATGTTAAACTGATAAAATACAATAGACATCAAGTTTAACTGCAGCGGAATAAGCAATCCATTAGAAGAGTCAAGTAGAGCATGATATCTACTATCTTCTATGATTTAAAATATTTTCATCAATTTTTATCGCTGAGACTCAGCTTAATAAATAAACCACATCATCGAAGTCATCCCTGCACTACGGGCCAAGGATATTCATTAAATCATCAATGGTCATGACTATACCGAATAATCCCTGGTCATAATCATACCAAAAACTGTCCATCAATGCACTACAGGCCACTGAGGACTTTTACCACATCATTTATAACATTACAGGTCATGATTATACCGAATGATCCCTGGTCATAATCATACCAAGTCCATCTATGCACGTAAGCCAAAGACGACTTTTATCACAATATATGCATGAGGATGATGACAATGACATAATAATTCAATAAAACAAGTTCAAGAATAAATTTTAAAGATTTATAAGTTAATTTATTCTGAAATCAATTACGTCCAAATTGTCAACATGATCTTCGCTTTGTGGAGTAAAATTCAAGAATGCTCGTAAGAATATTTCCATGAAAATCTTTGGATGAAGCGCAAATATCCGTGATATTCTACTAATTTCATGGAGTATAGAAGCCAAAACTTTAACCAACTGAGTATAATAGAATATATGAAACTGCAAATGGATTTTCACCCGCCATGCGATAATCCACGTAGACAGATCATTTCCATAGTTTAATAAGGAATGAATACAAAGGACCATTCACCATGCATGCGGTAATCCACATAGGCAGGTTATTCCAACAGATTAACAAAGAATGGAACCAGGTCATGCGTAATCCGCACAGACAGGATATTTCAACAGAATAATTGTGACGCCCCCAAATCCGGGTCTCTTCCAACCCGACAGATGGTGCTACACGATTCTTATAACTGTACATTCACTCTATTGAAACGACATCAAAATGTGTGTCTTACTGACATTCTTATTACAATAACAATATTACATCCCGTTCCTAGGTTCTAAAACCATTACATTCTTTGTTCATCATATTATAATATATACAACTTACTAGTTTATTACAAGGTAAACTAATCGTTCATCTTTGTCTTGCCTTTAACCTTGTCAGATCCCTCGATTCGTCCGGTCCTAGCTGCATTCATATGGTTCAAGCAAGAGTGAGCATAACAAGCTTAGCAAGTACAACAATTTCTTTTAAATGACATACTTAAAACATAAGAATCATATATCTTCAATAACTAGATAATAGTTATGAAGTACTATCAATAATTCAAAATAGCATTTCTTTTCCTTCAAAACGTATTACAATAACAATATTCAGTAAAACATCAATTCTGGCTCAAGACCATGAGCAGTTCATAATTTTTTTGAAAAGGACAACCCGACACTAAGTCCGTAAGTCCGGCATATCTTACGAGCACTTCTGGGTGATCAGCCCATAGTACTCTATGTTAATCAACACTACATTCTTTAAACGTGTTTACGTTTAAGTTTTGGTAACCTCGCATGCCCATCGAATAATCGATGAAAATACATTTGTTTATTCAAACTCAGGCTTACCTTGATATAAACTAGTAAGTTGTATATATTATAGTATGATGAACAAAGAATGTAATGGTTTTAGAACCTCGGAACGGGATGTAATATTGTTATTGTAATAAGAATGTCATTGAGACACACATTTTGATGTCGTTTCAATAGAGTGAATGTACAGTTATAAGCACCGTGTATCACCATCTGTCGGGTTGGAAGAGACCCGGATTTGGGGGCGTCACAAGTTGGTATCAAAGCTGATAGGTTATAAATCTTAGGTATGAGTACCTAAGACTATAATCGTAAAGAGAAGGATAAGAAGATCACCATGTGATCACAGTAAATCGTAGTAACAGATGATCTGTTAAACGATGGATGATTTATAGTTAATGCTATGAATGAATGGTACTACGAAATAGTACGGGAAGAAGAACTCAGATTAAGTTGTAAAGAATAGCATACGAGTTAAAGAAAATTCGTATTAAGTAAAGAGAATGTCAGAAGTTCTAAGATTTCAATTGAGGACTCATGTGATAGCTGAGTAGTACGAACCTTCGAATGGGAGGGGGTTTGTGATTACTTAGTTATTACCGTGATAATGGAATAGTATGTCGTGCTATCAATATGTATATGACGAGAAGGTGAATCTTTTCTCATGTATATACTTGATAGGTAGAAAATGATAAGATAGGTGCGGGTTCTTGAAACTTATACTTATGAAAAGTTTGTGACTCATAGTTATATATTATGTTTCTAAGCCCTAAGCGTATGGATAGTCCTTGATTTGTTCTTGGATTACATATTGCGAAGATAAGTTCTTAAACACATATGGTTGTGGAAAGTTCCTAAACACATAAAGTGTGGTAAGTTGATGAACTATACTAAGGTATAAGAATGTTTAGACTGAAAGTAAGTATTTTCAGTAGACTTAGCATTGAAGATGCTAGAGAAGATTAAGTATTGTCGCAAGTAAGACAATGAAGGAAGATGGAGAATAGGATATTCCAAGTCATCTAGCTATGCTAGATTTTGAAGTTTCTTGAATTTGTGCTAAAGTACGCGTTTTGGAAAATGAAAGAATTGGTTCAATTTTTGGAACCAATGGATTTTAAAAGAACTATTCTTGATATGTCTATGCTGGTTGCTTCAGCTAGACAAAAATTGATTTGAAATATCAAAATGAATTTTATATCGTCAATGCATTTGATGCAAAGATGGTAAAAGGATGGAGTTATTAATGCAATTGAACCTAGTGTTGGAAGTGATCTTAGGATCAACAACCCACTATGGTATGATGCATAATGATGAAGTCATAAACTGACGAAGTCCTCAACGTACTATGAAGAGTGCAGTATCACGACGTCATGGAATGTTTTGATGCATTTTAAAAGAATTTAAAGAAGTAGTCGATGTCAAGTGAGTTGACTAGACGAATGTTTCAAGTTGATGTCCAATTTATTGGTATGGTCTAAGCTACTTGATTTGGCTAAGACGAATGGTATGTCATGATTAAAGGAAAATCGAGCTTTCTTTGAAGAACTTGTGCCAAACCAAATTGTTTTGGTGCGGAATCTAATGATTAAGTCTGAGGTGAACATACCCCGAAATGGGGTTATACAATGGGTTGATCACCTACGTATGGAAGAGGTAGTTTACCTTCTTTGTGATTGTAAACTGACCATGGAAAGAAAGGTTACGGAGTCATACTAGTTAACTTAGTAAGAATTCATGGTCAATTTGACCCCTCAGCAAAAGTATGAAATGTTTTAAAAGAATTCTTATATTCCTAGTTATTCCTTTCACTTCAAGATTCTTGATAAGTTATGAAGGGTAGGGAATATATGAAAAATAAAAACTTCTTTGAACAGAAGTTGAGAAGAAGAGTAAGTTAAAATTTCGAGGGCGAAATTTTTGTGAAGGAGGAGTGAATGTGATGACCCGGGAATGGGTGTGGTTTGAAGAAATTCTGACGGAATTTTTATAAGGGGGGAAGTGTAATAACCTGAAGAATCCGGATTGTTCAGAATTTAAGATTTAAGAATTAATTATTAATAAAATGAATTTTTATTAATTAATTCTGTGTTATGTGTTTATTAATCGTTCTATAACCTAGAATGATTATTAATCGGGAGGATTCTGGCTACGAGCTAGATTGAACGAGTAAGAATTTTCAAGACGAAGATAAAAAAATTTCGGGAACAAAAATATTTCCGGGGAAAAAGACGAAATAGGCATTATTCACCCGACGAAACCTAAGGGTTAGGGTTTGAATAACCTAAGCCATTCTGAGAGTTCGGTTTGTCGAAATGATATTTCGTCGAAAGATTTGACGATAATATATCGTGAAATGTTAAGTAAGCTGATAAAAGTTTTTCTCAAAAAACGTGCAGAAATCGAATAAAATAAAAACGACGAAAAGTACTATAATGTACTTTTCATTCGTTTAGCTACGTTAGGGGAAAACGTGAAGGAAAATGCTTGACACCAAAAAGTGTTTTTTCAGTTTTTCAGAAATCCAAAGAATACGTAAAAGTTAATCGGTAAAGGAAAGATGAAATATCCAAAAATATTTGGATTCCGAGAATCGTAGTTTTCGAACTGTCGGACGAATTTTGCAAGACGAAAGCATGAAGCTTCTAAGGGAAGCTTCGTGAATAGTAAGGAGGTAGAAGTAAGGAGGTGTGAATAGTGACTTTAGGGGCAAAATGACTATTTTGCCCCTAACCTTGGTTTTCTATAAAAGGAAGCTTAGGTTTCATTTGTTTGATTGAAAACTTCAACCAACACTTGAGAGAGAAAGAGAGAGACTTCGGGTGGGGAAAAAGAAGGAGAAGAAGGAGGAAAAGCTTGGTCGTGAGCAAACTTTGTCCGACGGAGGAAGATTAAAGAAGAGAGGTAATCTGAAACCTAGTCTTCTATAATTTTTCTTTAAGTTTTTATGTTTAAAAACATAGTTTAATGAGAATAAAAAGTAAAAGATGTTGGTAATGATTTCATATGGTTGAAATCATGAGAAAAGAATAAATAAGAAATAAGAAATTTAGTTTATAAATTTCTTAAGGAAGTATAAGATTCGTAAGGATTTTGAGCGATCCGAATGAATCTTATAAATGAGTAGGTCAAATAAGTAAGGAATGATGTTCTATAACATCAAATTCCAAGAAAAAGTGAAATCGTAATCCAAAATATCGATTAAAAATGAAGAACGAACGAAGAACACGAAGAGCACGCGAAGAACACGAAGAATGTTGTTGATAGACAAATTTAAAACCATCGTAGTATAATTGTTGTTGATGGACAAGTTTAAAACCATCGCTTATAAGTTAGATGCTTATTGCTTGGTTAGGAAAAGTAGAAATGTTCATGAAGAACGGATTAAACTGAGCTATAACGAAGTTATGGCGAAAATATTGTAAAAGAAGAACGAAATTTTAAAAGTTAGTAAATGAACCCGAACATGTAGGGTTTCATAATAATGTAAGAAAACGTAGAAAATGTGAGTCATGGACTCAAGAACAAACAAATTCCGAGTCGAATTACGGATGAACGAACGACGAACGTTATAAACGTAAAACGAATGAAGAGCGAAGATTAAGCCAATTGAATGGCATGTTAACGGAATCAGAACAAATTTCTATCCGAGGGTATTTGAAGTACGTTAGATAAGGAAGAAAATGGCTTTGGAACGACCTCATTCCGAGTTATAACGAAGAAGTTATGAGATTTTGAAGTACGTCTCAGAACGACCAAAGACTTAGAAAAATTTTCAGGAAGAAGGTCTCAGCCATGCTGGCTCATCATGCCTAGAATGGTGGCAACTGCAGCAGCCTTGGTAGGAGGGTCACGTCTTCGCTAACTCGTGCCTTGGCAATTGAAGTCTTAATCTTGAGAGTGGGCATTCTTGGCGCGCCAAAGTGTAGAGCAATGCCAGAAATGAGATTTTAACTACTAAATTTCTAGGGGATGTGCAAGAAAGAAATAAGAACATATAGTTCAATTAATGTAACACTTAATCAAGTGTATTAAACCTTTGATGAAGGTCGAACGAAAAGATTAAACGAGATTAAAAGAATGTAATTACGGGTTACGGAACCGATAGCCGGGGACTGTAGTCGCAATGAATCGAACGTGAGGGATCGCTATGATGGTGATTCCTTAGACGTTAATGGACGATAGTAATGTATAACGTTTTGATGTTATGACATAGTAATATGAGATGAATGTAAAGCGTTTAGAAGTTGTGAACGCAACGTTGTTGTGATGAACGATCGGTCTTAGCATACAACTAACCGTATAGCTTTGACATTAGGAATGAATAATGAACATGGGGGTTCAGGTGACGAGTAATGAATGAAAGTGTATTAAAACCTTGGATGAAGGTTAAATAGAATTAAGAGACAAGTAACGTAAATGTTGAATACATAAACGATCCTCGTGAATCGTATTCACGTTGGGCGAACGTTCTAAGTATACATTGGTTGTATGACTTAGACGTTGACGGGAGTAGTAAGTAAGATATGAATTATCAAGAAAGCCGTAGCGAATGGTAATAAGATTAATGAAAGCCAAACGTGAGTCGGATGAGAATGTTAGAATGAAATGTAAGTGTTAAACACTTTAACCGACGTGAAGGTTGAGTGTACGCGAATATTAAACGGGTAAAACCTACACTCCGTGTATAGTTTGACCGTAAGGTAATGAAGATCAATGATTAAACCTGTGAGCGATGAAAAAGCTGAATTAAAGACAAGTACGTATAACGTAAAGAAGCCGAGTTAATGTTTATAACTTGGATGACGTTTTGAGTCGAATGAACCGGACGTTGTGAGATAAGAATAAGGTAACGTAAAATTTTTAACGCTATATATGCGTAGAATGAATATTGAATGATTGTTCTGAGCATACAAAAGACTGTATGACTTAGACAATGATGAATGAATCCTGAGGTATGACATTTAATTGTCAGAAAGCCATAAGGAAAAAGAAATTAACTTATCGTATATTATAATTTAATAGTTCGTATAAGTTAAGATAAGTTTAGGTTGTGGTGCAATCGTAACCTTTGATGGTTGACATATGGGAGCTGGGCTAAACAATTCCTTCAGAAAGCGAAGGTATATACAAAACTGGCAACCGATCTAACTCACTGTTATGGGCAGTGTAGACGAGACGGGAACTTGTTTGTTGGTTGTTTGTGGGAAACCACTCAGAGTACCATATGGAATACTAGCAGAGACACGATGTGTGCTGAGTCCTAGGAGAATTATAAGAAGAAGATAAGAATGTAAATCATCAAAGATGATGAATGTTTTGAGTAAGACATCTCCGTATGTCATAAAGCCGTTAACCGGTAAAGGAAGTTGGTCGCGTAAACTTAGTTTGTAAGAACGTGAACCTTAAGAAGTGAAGTTAAGTAAACCAATGTGTAAAGTCAAGTATATGACTAATTGGTGTATGTGTTATTTCCTTATATGTTATAGGGATTGGAATGACCAGTTTAGCGTAAGCTGTAGCTGTGCGTAAGGCAAGTTTTCTAACTTTATTCATATTTTAAATGAATGCTAGTTTCTAAAACTTCTCAGATGTTGAACTTGAGAAGTTCTGTCTATGTGCAAATGTGGGATATTTGTGCAAGGTGGTAGAATGTATGAGGCCTTGTGCCACAATGTGAACACTTCGGTGTTTCTATGATATGAACTGTTCTGTGTTTGAACTGTTCAATACTGAGCATCATTCGTTAATGCATGAACCGTTATTGTTAAGTCGTGCTATTGATTCTAGCAGCATGAGAATGTGTATGAAAGAGAGTAGAGAATGAAAGTATTTCAAAGTGAATGTGACTAATGTTTTAAAATGATAGGAATCAAGATTATTCCTATTGTTCAAGCTGCTTCATAACCTTTGTTCGGTTATCGAAGTTCAAAAGGAATGTTAAACTCTTGAAGTTGTATGTTCAACTGCTATGACTTGCTGGGCAATTGAATGCTCACACTTGCTTTAAATGAAAAACATTTTCAGCGAACGATGTTTAGACGAATTTAAGGATCCCGTAAAGATCAAGCTGACGGTATCCAGATGAAGTGCCATTCAGAATGTGAATGAGCGAGAAGATCAAGTGAAGACTTGTAATGTAGAAAGAAGAAAATTAAACTATAGACTAGTTTAATGAACTGTTATATATCCTTGGTGGCGGATAAAAGTTACTCTTGTAAGATAAAAGAAATAATGTAATTATCATTATTTGTAATGAGAATGGTTATAAGGTTTTAGAACCTGGGAATTTAGAATGTATGTTATTATATTTCAGTATATAATGATGTATGTTAGGATGAATGATGTACTCGTGACGTACGGAATCCGGGTGTGAAAATTGATCGGATTTTGGGGCGTTACAATAATAAAGAATGGAACCAGGTCATGCGTAATCCACACAGACAGGATGTTCAAACAGAATAATAAAGAATGGAATAACAATGAAATTCACGGGCATGCGATAGACGCGCAGACGAGTTATTCCAATGAGAATAATAAAGAATGAAATAATGGAAGAATTTCACCATGTATGCGGTACAGACAGAGATGAGTTATTCCAACATAATAATAAAGAATGGAATAATGACTCTTACAGTATTGAAAGAAAATAATTCTCTTCATGAATACGAAAGAATAATACCCCTTACAAGTATTGAAAGAAAATAATTCTCTTCATGAATACGAAAGAAATAATACCCCTTACCTTAGAAAGAAGAGTACTCCGACTGGTAGGGCGATGATATTCTTGAAGAAAACTTATACTATTTTCTACGCTCAAAGCTTCTTAAAACTCTAAAGAAATACGCTCAAGATTATAGAAGAAGAATTCTCTGAATTTCTGGTGTGTTTTCAATTCTAACTAAGCATCATATTTATAGGAGAATGAAAAGGATACTATGCAATAAAATATAATATATTCTATTTAATATATATATATATATATATATATATTATTTAAAATCTAATAAAATAAATAACTTTGTAAAAGTATTCATTTTTATATAAAAGATTTTACTATGCAAACACTATGCATAATAAAATATATTATATTCTATTTATAATCTAATAAAACAAATAACTTTATAAAGTATTTTGTTTTATATAAAAAAAAATTACTATGCAGACACTATACAAATGCTATGCATAATAAAATATATTATATTCTATTTATAATCAAATAAAATAAAACTTTATAAAAAGTATTACATTTTATATAAAAAGTTTTCATTTTATTACATTTATAATAATAATAAAACAAAATTCATCATTATTATTATAATTCACACTATTAATTAATCGACGTGTCGTTCCCGAGAAAGAGGGGCTTTTAATAAGGATTTCTCCCTATTGGCGTAATTAGGTGACAAAACCTCTCCTCGATGTGAACTTCTAGACATTGTTAATATTGCAAATAATAATATTAATAACTTTTTTGCCTCAATTATTGATTTAATAATATATAAAATATTGACAATAATTGAATCAAATAACGTGAGATACTTATCAAAGCAATCATTGTAGCAATAATTGAAACAAAACCGAGTAACTTCTCATGTAAGCATCAATAATCAATACGAAGGTGCTACTATGCAACCACGCATATTATCGTTTTTTAACTTTGGGTGTTTCAAAAGTTAACAGTAAAACTTCCATGAATTATTTTCATAAAAAGATATTTTTGTCGCTTTTCTCAATCGATAATAATTCTATTGTGGGGTCCACCAATGATTGTATAAATAAATACGGATATTCCCCGACAAAAAGAATATTCTCAAAACCAATCGAATATTATACAACAACTTGCATACTTTTCAAAATTTATAAATATTACCCACAACTATAACATTATCTCAAATCCACACCATAATATTCAAAAAAATATTTCGAGAAAATTAAATCTTTATTCGTAAAATTTGGGGTTTTATAGCTGAGGTGTTTTATCAGTATTTCGTTAGAATATATGTATTAAAAATTGTCCGTATGTGGATTTCGGGTATTTTTCATTTGGAATTTAGAAAAACTTAAATCTATAAAGTTGTAGAGAATTCGATTTCTTATGGAATGGACATAAATTTCGTATTTTTCTGATAAAAGGGCTATTTATTATGAATTATTGAAGTTTCTGATTATTGCTTAAATGGTAAAACATTTTGGAAATTTCAAGAATGGGTGGGCCCCACTTTTGGTTGTGAGAAATGTGCTGAAATTTTATTTCAAAAGTAGTGGGCATGAATAGTAACAGGTAAAGCCATCAGATAGCAGGTTAGTCTACTTTCGCGTTCTAGCATTTTCCTATAAATAGGGTGCTTAGTTAGAATTGAATATCACACCAGAAACATAAGCTTTCTCTTTCTATATTATCGAGCGTATTTTTGTGAGTATTTAGATACTTTGAGAGTTGCTATTCAGTGCAAGTTTCCTTCGGCTTTACATCTGATATTCCAGTCAGAAGTACTGTTCTTTTGAGGTAAGGGATGTTATTTTCTTCGTAAATGATATTATTTCTTTCAATATCATTATGCTGAAATATTGGTATGAATTTTATTGTGGAATTTCTACCTTTTTTTTGTGTGGGGGTTACTATTCACGATACCAAGACTATTAACGATATCTGACTATTCACAAATATGGCACTATTCACCGAAAAATGAAATTTTTTCTTCTTTGTCCCAGATATCTATTATGGTTATTATCTTTGATTGTATCCATGTTTTGATCTTCATTCTTGAAGTTTACTCCACTATGGTTTATTATGGAGTATTTTTGAACTTGGATTATCTAAAGTACGAATCCATAATCTTTGTCCTTTTATCTCATTGGATTCGTTCTCTAAAATGTTTTTCATCATCCTCAGTCTTTAATGGTGATACTTGATGTGAGACCCCAAATTTTATGAATAAAGATTTAAATTTCTCGAAATATTTTTTTTGAATATTATGGTGTGGATTTGAAATAATGTTATAGTTGTGGGTAATATTTACAAATTTTTCAAAGTAAGCAAGTGGTTATAAAATATTCGATTGCTCGGGGAATATTATTTTTGTCGGAGAATATCCATACGACGGCACAATCATTGGTGGACCCCACAACGGAAGTATTGTCATAGTTAGAAAATGACAGAATTATCTTATTATAAAAATAACGACGAAAGTGTTACCATTAAAACTATTGAACTATCCGGTAGTAAAAAAATAAGATGTCTGGCGTGGTTGCGTAGTAGCATTACGGTATTGATTATTGATGCTTACGTAAAAAGTCACTCGGTTATACTCAACTATTGCTACAGTAATTGTTGCATCATATCTCTCATATTATTGATTCAATTATTGTTATAGTATCATCTGCATAATATGTTATATTATTAAATTAACAATTGAGACGCCAAAGTTATTCATATTATTATTTGCAATATTGACAATGTCTAGAAATTCTGTCAAGGAGAGGTTTGGTCACCTAATTGCGCGCCAATAAGGAGAAATCCTTATTTGAAAGCTCCCTCTTTCCTGGGAACGACCTAGTTGTTAAATATGGTGAATTATAATATTAATGATGAATAAGTTCGTGTTGATTAAAGATGAAATTGATAGTTCCATTGTGTTGAAATTATTAGTGTTAGTGAAAATCGACATTTATTTCGATAATAATTGATGTCTGGAGGTTATATTGACCAATCGGGTAATTAATCGGATAAATGAGCAATTAATTGCTATTGATTCACGTGATTATAACTATTTGTTCACATGTGTGTACTATTGATTCACATTCATTTACTATTAGGGGAGTTGGTGCAAGATTGATAATACTTGCATGACTAAGTTAAAAATGGAGGTATAGATGGAGGTACTATACTGTAATTCGTATTTTCACATATCTAGAACTATTGATTCACATGATTTACTATTGATTCACATGATTTACTATTAGGGGAGGTGGTGCAAGTTTAATAATACTTGCAGGACTAAATTAAAAATAAAGGAAAAGAGGAAGGTATTATTCTGTAATATTTTGAGCCCCAGAACGTGCAATTATCGAAACTATATTTTCCTATAAATAGAAGCTCATTCTTTCTTCATTTCTCACCAATTCACTAAAGCTATAGAGTAATTATTATAGAGAGAAAGAAAAAGATAAGTCTGCTACCTCACTATTCCAGTATCCAGTCTTCTTTTGAGGTAAGGGGTATTATTCTTTCATATTCATGAAGAGAGTTATTTTCTTTCAATACTCGTAAGGGTTGTTATTCCATTCTTGATTATTATGTTGGAATAACCTGTCTATGCAAAGTACCGCATACATGGTGAAATTCTTCTGTTATTCCACTCTTCATTATTCTATTGGAATAACTTTATGCATCTTGATCTATCGCATGCCAGTGAATTCTGTTGTTATTCCATTCTTTATTATTACGTTGGAATATCACATGCATGCGGATTACACATGACTGGTTCCATTCTTTATTATTATGTTGGAATATCACATGCATGCGGATTACATGATGACCTAGTTCCATTCTTTATTATTACGTTGGGAATAACACATGCATGCGATCTATCGCATGCATGGTGAATTCTTACGTTATTCTATTTTTTATTATTACATTGGAATAACACGTCACGTGGATTTACGCATGCATGGTGAATGATCCTTCGTATTCATTCTTTATTAAATTATGGAAATGATGCATACATGTGGATTCTGCTGTGCACGGGTGGTGAAAATCCATTTGTAGTTTCGTATATTCTATTATACTCATCTGGGATGTCATTTCTTTTGTACTCGTCATGAAATATCATTTTCTTTGGTATTTTGTTGTTACGAGTTACTATTCATGGGTTACTATTCACCCAGTTACTATTCACTCTGGTATTATTCACTCGGGTATTCGGGGTACTTTTCGTGCCGGAGTACTATTCACGAGTTACTATTCACGGGTTACTATTCACCCAATTACTATTCACTCTAGTATCATTCACTCGGGTATTCGAGACACTTTTTGTGTCGGGGTACTATTCACGGGGTACTATGACACCCCCAAATCTAGGTACTTCATTCCCACAAGATTTGGTGCTCACTATTCAAACATTCATACTATCTACCCAAATAAAATAATATTTAAACCATAAAATCCTCCCTTTAAATAGGGTTACATAATTAAACTCAAAACATCCCAGGTTATCTAACCTTTAAACGTCATTCAAATGCGAAATTAAATTATTACATAACATCATTAAAATAAAGTCTAAGATCATCATAATAAATAAAAGTACAAATCAGCATCACTTGTACAATTTTCCCTTTCCTTTGCTAGTTGAAGGTTCATCTCCCTTCTCCACTTTAGCTGCAATGAGTTTATAAATATGCAGGAGTGAGAAAAACAATTGCTCACTGGATATAACAATGAATCAACAAGGGAATAATAATAATAATAACTGCCAACAAAAGGCTCATCAAAACTGAATAGTACTCTAACGATGACAATCAAAAACTGGAATCCAAAATATGGAATATATCTAAGCGAGGGTCATAAGACCATGAACTATGTCCACGATTGTGAGTAATCTTTCAACTCCAACTTTAATGATCCATAAGACTATAAGGACTCCTCGTACTTAGGGGATCGACCCTTAAGTACCATGTATTGTGCACAAACATTTAACGCTACGCGTAAGTTATCCTCTAATAATAATAGGGTTGTTCATCTAAGTATTTAGAGTACAAGTCCGCCCCAAAGAAAGTTTGGTTTGGATAAGCTTTCAAGGGTAATTTGAAGTTTAACGAACATCAACTAGAGGACTAGTTCAATTAATAGTGTTTGATAATCACAACAGATGTTTTAATACAACATATAACGATTGAGAAACATAAATGAACTGATTATACATATTAAACTCAGGCTAGAAATAACTATAGAGCATAAGTATTCAACAAAATGAGTAAAATGGTAAACCTTTGCTTTCAACAATCAATAAGCTAAGGTTAGATTTTTATAATATTAGAAATGAAATTATTGAAAGTACATTAACTGATAGCAAGCTGAAAACTAGAACTTGCCCAACAAGGTATTAACTCGTGCAAAGAATTAAAATAGTTCAATAATAAGGACGAGAGTTCAAATCTACATTCATTATGCAAGAATAGAACTTGAGAAACTTGCTTAACTATAAACAAGTTAGAATGAATCAATCAAATGAGAATTTCAAATAACATTAGAGTTAAAGTTTGCTCGAATGAATTTTAGGAACAACTGACTTATTCAATAACAGATAAGATAACATAACTCGCTCAATCAAAAGAATAAAGTTACACAATGTAATAATAGAACTAACTCAACGAAAGAGTAGAGCTAGAAAACTTGCTCAATGTAAATAGATAGGGTTTAGAAAACTTGCCTTGAGCGTAAGCTATAAAATTAAACGCACGATCACCTACACATAATTTTAGAACCACAATACCTATTAGATATGCTAACATACCATAACATGATCATTACCATTTTCATTACAGAAACTCTAACTGTTTTACTTCACAATACTTGTCTAACGTTCATTATGTATACCACATTATCACATAACGCATTCTCGATTTACTAATCACTTTTAAAATTTTGAATTCATAATCCATATAACATGACTCTAATTCACCTTATTGTTACATGATTCTCACATTCCATAATCTTAAGCTAAGCTACAATGAACCACCAAAGTCTGTAGAATAAACAGACTTTCGATTAATCGAAAATGGCCACTTTCATGCACGGCCATGAAGTTTTATATAGGAAGGAAAGCGTGCGTGCGCATGACTTGCAGAACCCAGATATGCAGAACAGAGCCACGACACTTTTCATAAGCCAACTAACACGAATTTCATTCATCAAATAGTGAAATTAACACATACAAATGATATAACATCATTACAACTTGTTCCCTCACTTATATATCAATATAGAACAACTTAACAACAATTATACTACTGTAATTTCTCAAATTTCATGTTTTTCATATAAAACTCAATATTTTTGATATTCGTCCAAAAATCAACACTGTGATTTCATAACATGCTCAAATCATCTAATTCAAATTACAATATGTTCGTATCTCAATGAACTAACATATATAAACTTCAATTTATAATTTTCCATACGAATTGGCCAATAAAATTGATACTTACTCAGACTGTATGAAGAACATAAACACTGACATCATATTTTTTTCTACTGTCGAACAATTTAGCATGCAATTTCCTTGTTTAAACAATACTTCAGCATTACAAACATGTATAATCACAATTATCAACTATATATGTCCATAATTCAATAATTGATTTTACAGAATACAAGAAAATTCTTGCCGTGAAATACATATACACATATACATTATCACAGTTATGAACATACCTTTCAATTAGCGTGTAACTCTTGCTAACCCACTGGAATCGCTTGAAAATCCTAAGCTTTCTCTCAATTTCTCTCAACTCTCAATTCTCTGAACTCTCAAGCTTGGAAAATAGAGTGCGTGAAAACAAAAAGCTAGACTAATATCCAATTAGTGTGCGTAATAACAAAGATATAAAACTGATATGACCATAATAAGCCTCATCAGTTACAACCAATAACGTATATATATTATATTAATTATTTTATTTTATTTATATTATTAAATTTAAATTTCAAAAGTTAGAAATATCAAAAGCCATAAGGCTTATTTGGCAACCCATATAAATTTTAAAGAATTAAAATACTTAAGCCTTGTTTGATAAAAACCAATTTAAATCCTTTTTAATTTATTTTAATAAACACCTTAGTTTATAAATTATAATCACATATTATTTTCATATCCAACATTAACCCATTAAATTAACCACATACTATATTTTAATTAAATATAGCCTTTTTGCAAATATCACAAAATTATAATTTCTATTATAACTTATTTAATAATTTAATATGCCATCTAAATTATTAAATCAAAACAATAATATAACATCTCATGTTATACCACAAATCTCTAAATTATAAATTAATTTAATTTAGAAATTTTTCTAATAAATTTTATTTAAATTCTCAACCATCACATCAATAAAATATTTATTTTATCAATTCACAATAGACACCTCAAATAAATATTTATATAACTCAATAAATATTTAGGTTACAATTTGAAATTTTCGGATCGTTACATCCTTCCCTCCTTACAAGGATTCTGTCCCCAGAATCACAATTCAAACAATCAAATCGTCACAGGTACTATTCTCGAAGTACTATTCATGGGGTACTATTCACCCGAAAAATATATTTCTTTTTTGTCCAAATTATTTTTGGTACATGAATATTATTCTTGAATTTTACTCTACAAAGCAGTATCATGTTGACAATTTGGACGTTATTGATTTCTGGATAAATTAAATTATAAATCTTTAAAATTTATCCTTTAACTTATTTTATTGAATTATTATGTCATTGTCATCATCCTCATGCTTATATTGTGATGAAAGTCATCTTTGGCTTACGTGCATAGATGGACTGTAATGTGACGAATGATGTGGTAAAAGTCCTCATTGGCGTGTAGTTCATTAATGGCAGTTGTTGGTATGATTATGACCAGTGATAATTCGGTATAATCATGACCATTGATGATTACATGAATATCTTTGGCCATGGTGCAGGGATGATTTGATTTTATTTATTAAGCTGAGTCTCAGCGATAAAGTTAATGAAAAACTTTTTAAATCATAGAAGATAGTAGATTTTATGCTCTACTTGACTCTTCTAATGGATTGCTTATTTCTGCTGTAATTGTTGATCAAAAACTTGTTGTCTATTATATTCTATCAATTGTTATACTGTTGAAGGCTAAGGATAATTTATTCTGCATTCTCTTAGTCATAATATTTCTTACTGGGCTAGTTGAGCTCACCCTTTCTTTTCTTTGTTCTCTTGTGAAATGAGAATATATATTTGGGGACGAGTCGGGGAAGCATTGACGGTCCAGATGATTGTTTTAGTAGTCCTCACTATTCTATAAAATAGTGTGACAATAAATGTAATGAGGACTCCATTGAGTGTGGATATTGTCTAGATGACAATATTTTTATTGAAACTCTTAGATTATGTTTGTCGTATTTTATACGACAGTTGTATAATTAAGTTGTATTTGAATTTATGTACCATGTATCTGGCGACTCAAGATGGGTGATGTATACCTATTGGGGGGGCGCCACGATTAGTATCAAAGATTAGGATATGATCCTGGCTAAGATGTGAGACAAGAACTAGGAGGGGAGAGACGGGGAATTCCTTCGCTAGTATAACCTACCTAAGTTTATTTGGTATTTAATTGGTCGGTCAGAGTATATGGATAATATGTGACATGTTAATTAACCCTTGTTTTGTGGAAGTATTTGAAAATGGCAACTGAAAATGTTAACAATGGAGTGACTGAGACCATTGAGACACCTTTAATCACTAATCAGGTTAATGTGATGTCAGACGAAGAAGAAATTATAGATATCTACGTGGTAAGTGAAGAACTAATAGTTGCACCTGAGCTAGTCGCAGAGGTAGCAGCTGAGAGTGAGGAAGAAGAAGAAGAAGAAGAAGAAGAAGAAGAAGAAGAAGAAGAAGAAGAAGAAGAAGAAGAAGAAGAAGAAGAAGAAGAAGAGGAACCTGAGGATAATTTATTAGAAGAATTTTATGATCGAAATTTAGAATTACAAAATCGTATTCATGAGTTAGAAGAGCAGACCAAAGAACGGCAGGCGGTCATGGAACAAAGGGATGCAACAATTCAAAATTGTGTTATCCGATGTGCGATGCTTGAACAGAAGCACTCTTTGGCAGAGTATAAGATATTAGAGTTGGAATCTGAGAATGCTATGATCAAAGTTCTGATGAAAGAAGCAAATAAACGAATGAGAATAGATGATGCATGGGTAAAAGTCGCACGATGCGTTGATATTGTAGAAAAAGACGTCCAATCTAATAAGGCCAAAATAGATGAAATGGATTTCGCTTTTTGGACAGCAATTGGGAGAATTCAACATCGAGTTCAGAATTACCCTGTGCAGAGCGGTCAACCCCAATTTGATATGGATCGGAGAGTAATGATTCGAATCATGGATCAGGAATGTGACGAAACAATTAAGGGTGGAATGTACTCTATAGCAAAGTCAAATCCGGTAGTTTAAGTGAGAGCGTTTGTCGAGAAACCTGAACGAAGTTATTACGGGTAAGTTAATTATAAATTCTTGCGAAGTCTATACCTTATTCGATACCAGTTCTACCCACTCTTTTATTTCTCCTACTTGGGCTCAATGTTTAAATTTGACTCCGAAGAAATTAGACTTTAATTTATCTGTTGAAACTCCATTGGGAGAAACCTTCGTTACCTCCACTATTTATAAATCTTGTTTGATTCAAATCAACACTTTCACGTTACCTGTCAATATTATCTTTTTGAAAATACTTGCCTTTGATGTGATTTTAGGAATCGATTGGTTAACTACTCATCATGCTTTTTCGTAAGGTTGTTAGCTTTCATATTCCTAACCAACCTGTTTTGCGAATTCAAGCAACCAAACCACTAAAGTTAGTCACTGTCATATCAAGCCATAAGTAAAGAGCCCCGAGCCTTTCGCTGGTGACTTCCAAGTATTGGAATACACCGAAGCCTAACTTTCCGTAGGCGATGATGTGAATGACGGTGGTAAGGTGATAGGTATCAATGTGACGTGCTATCCAAGTCTTGGGATGAGAGTCACAGTTTTGAATGATATTTCTATCGTTAAAAAATTTCCTGATGTATTCTCTGAAGACTTCTTAGCCTAACCCTAGAGCGTGAAATTAAATTTTGTATTGACCCCAGTATAAAACCCATTTTGTATTGTCCTTCAACCCAGTACCAATAGCAGCAGGGATGGCTCTTGGGGAGTCAATGATGTCACTCTTTATATCGGTGTTGGATAGAAATATCCATTACTGTAAGGAGGTTAAGAAGCTAAAAGCAGAGCTCTAGGCTGTCATAGAAGATAAGATGGACGTGGAGTCCATGTGGGAACAGGAGCATGATGAGAGGATTTTGGCTAAGGACAAGGTCCATGAGCTAAAGCATGAGGTTTTTGAGCTCAAGGAGTAGCTAAAGACCAAAAAGTAGAAGATAAGGAAAATGTCATATATTCATAGGAGTTCTCATGCAGACTTCCAGCAGTAGGTAGCTGGTTATCCCATAGAGGCGGGGCAGACGCGGCATACTATCAGCCGTGATATTATTGTCAGTCTTGCCAAGGAAGATTTTGATAATGCCTTAAGGCAGATGTGATCTAGTAGTGGATAGAGTAGTTTAGATATGTAAATATTTTGTATCTAGTAATGACCTAAAACCCTCTTTTGTATAACAAAGGGTAGTCTTTTGTAAATCCCAATTTTTTGGAAAGCAATAGCGGGATAGTAATGTAATCAGCTTAGGCTGTGTAATATAAACGATGTAGTATTATACTACAATGAATGAATCAATATAAGCCTTTTTATGAAACATACTGAGCAATGGATGTTGAAGTTATTGTTTAATATTGAATAATAACTAACTAATAAGGAAGGAATAATAACGAAATGTGTTGTTTATTATATCAGCAAAATGCTACCGAGAAGAGTACAATGAAACCAAGGCGCTAATGTAAATCAACAGGAGGGAGGTCCAGTTAACCCCATGCAGGAGTTTGTTAATCTTTTAACAGCCGCATTTAATAGAACTGGGGCTAATATCCCTGTAAATCCGGGAGTAGAACGAGCTACTACCTTTAAGGATTTTAAGAGTATTGGTCTGCCGGAGTTCAAAGGAACTACGGACCCTATCGAAGTCCAAACGTGGATGAAAGAAATCGAGAAGGCATTTGTGATAGTAGTCCACATGTCAAGGTACAATTATCAATCATCGGGTCAACCTAACTACATCAAAATCATAAGATCTCATACGGTCAAACCTTGTCAGAAATAATGTTCTTGAGTTTTCTGGGTTTTCCAGAAAACTACAACCATGCTCGTCCAGCCTAGTTTGACCATCGATTACTTTCATTATATTTGTTATCTAAGTGATTTAGGAGCATGAATCTGTAGTATACATACAAGAGTATAATCTTAAAACATCAACACAAACAAAATATCAAACACATGCAAGATCTGGGATCACAAACTTCTTGTCAGACGCTGAAAATCAACTTCTGGGTTACCCAGAATTTAAAAGTCAATGTCGAGTAGGCTACTTTGACCATCCACTACTTACAATCTGTTGATTTTTTGAGTGATTTAAAGGCATAGATCTATAGTATAACTAATAGGCTACAAACTAGATACAATAACATCAACAAAACACTTAACACCTGATAGATCAAGGCTAGACAAAACCTTGTCAGACACTAATTTTGAGTTTTTGGGCTGCCCAAAAACTCTTGGTCATGCTCAGTCAACTGAGTTTGACCATGAATATCTTTCATTCTGGACATGATCTAAGCATGATTTCAAGTCCAGATCAAAGTTTATAAAGCAAACCATAATTCTAAAGCATCAAACATACAAAATCATTAACAGGCAAGAATCTACAGCCTCTAACTTATGCTTGTCAAACACAAAATTAAGGTTCATGGCAGTTTTGAAAAACTTTAATTTTTTAGGTACTTTGAGGTTATAAATCTATGATGTAACATCATAGATCATCATATAACATCCTCTAGCATGCATCTAAACACTTAAACACAAAATTTATCCTAACATGTAAGATCAAATAGGGCTAGGGTTTTATACCTCTTTCTTGACAAGCTTTGAATCCTTGCTTCCTAATTTGTTTGTGATGGTCTAGAGGTTATTTAGGGACTGATTTACTAAGAAATTTTGTGGCTTAGAGAGAGAAAAGAGTTGGTTGTGATAGATAGCAAATGAGCAATTTCTTTAGACTTTCTCTTTCTTTAATCCTTTATATTTTGATTCAATGAATCTAAGCTTGCAATGTGTCAATTGGGATAAGATTTGGCTGAGATTTTACACACATGAGAGATCTTAACTTGGTGAGTCATGCCTTCTAGAAAATCTTTTTGCTTACAAGTTAAGTAAAAGGGTAATTTGGTCATTTTACATATTAAAGGGTATTTTGGTCTTTTCCACTTAAATTTTAAGGGTAGTTTGGTAATTTCGTATATTTCTCATAACTTTTAAATCTTAAGATTTGTTAATTACTATTAGGGCTGGCTAATCACCAATTAGGGTTTTAAAATTAGGTTTAGGGTTCCTCGGAAATCAAATTAGGGTTTCTAAATTAGCATTTAGGGTTTCTTGATAATCGTTAGGGTTTCCCCTAATTAGATTCATAGACACTATCATATCTCCCTAATCACATGCATCTGATTAACAATCAGTCTCGATTTTTCCTAGTTAGAGTTTGGTGGTTTAAACTTAGGGTTTTCTAATACTCTGCTATATCTGATCAACATTAAACCATACATACATATAGTACATACATATCATATTGAAATATAATTATTATATCTTAATATTCTCTTTCCTTGTTCAAATCCATGAATTAGGGTTCTGGACCATATCTGACTTAACTTTCATTATCCGTCAACTTAAAAAATTTAAATTGACTATGCTGCTAAATCCATCACACATATATTCAAAATATTATTTGTAATATCCATCTTTAAATAATAAAAAAAAAATATTCGTAAAAATACAAATATAATCATTCGAAAATTTTCGGGTCTTTACATTCTCCCCTCCTTATAAAGATTCCATCCTCGGAATCACCATTACCTTACCCTTAATATTAATGTTTTATCCTTAGATTTTTAATTATGAAAAATTGAATTACTATATTCTCCCCTCCTTATAAGATTCGTATTACAAATCCGAAACTCAAATTCCTCCTTCAAAAGTCTTTTTATTAGTAATTTATTATATCAAACTTATGATACGAGAATAGGTTAAATCCGAATTAGGTGTATATATTAATGTCGTTAATCGTGTTCATACCTGGAACTCCATCTCCCGCTACGACCGTATCTTTAACTGTCATATTGAAGGTCCTTGCGGTCGATTTGGTTGACTGGCTTGGTGGAGTTGGATCCGATATTGCTAGCATCCCACTACTCTTCTCCGTATTGATATTTCCCCCATCAGCTCTCCTTTTCTGACATTCCCTTACCCTATGTTCTGTTGACCCACAAATAAAACAACCACAATTTATCTTAGGATTCGGACAGTTAGGAGAGATATATCCCTCCTGCCTACACTTAAAACACATAGACTTTCCCTTCAAGCACTCTCCAGAATGGTTCTCCCCACAGTTTCCACATTGCACAACTTGCTTCTTTACACCCTCCTGCTTAATTTGGATATTTCCTAAATTGTCCTCTTTTCTTTTTCCCATCCTACTCCCATTACTCCCTTCCATTTTGACAACTCTCTCAACCTTAGCTTTATTCTTCTTCTCCTTATTGTAAAGAGTCATGGCTTCACTCCCTCTTTGGCTATGATAGCCTTGTCCACTAGTGCTGCAAAAGTACTTATATGTAATATTTCCACCTTGTTGTAGAGCCAGGGCTTTAAGCTCAGCTCAAACCTTCGTGTAAGACCCCAACTTTTATGAATAAAGAATAATTTTCTCGAAATATATTTTTGAATATTATGGTGTGAATTTGAAATAATATTATAGTTGTGGGTAATATTTACAAATTTTGCAAAGTAAGCAAGTGGTTATATAATATTCGATTGGTCGGGGAATATTCGTACGACGGCACAATCATTGGTGAACCCCACAACGGAAGTATTGTCGTAGTTAGAAAACGATAGAATTATCTTTTTATAAAAATAACGGCGAAAGTGTTATCGTTCAAACTGTTGAATTACCCGGTAGTAAAAGTAAAATAATACGCGTGGTTGCATAGTAGCACACGGTATTGATTATTGATGCTTACGTGAGAAGTCACTCAGTTATACTCAATTATTGCTACAGTAATTGTTGTATCATATCTCTCATATTATTGATTCAATTATTGTCACAGTATCATCTGCATAATATATATTATTAAATCAATAATTGAGACGGCAAAGTTATTCATATTATTATTTGCAATATTGACAATGTCTAGAAGTTCTATCAAGGAGAGGTTTGGTCACCTAATTGCGCGCCAATAAATAGAAATCCTTATCGAAAACCCCCTCTTTCCTGGGAACGACCTGGTTATTAAATATTGTGAATTATAATATTAATGATGAATAAGTTCGTGTTGATTAAAGATGAATTGGATATTTCTATTGTGTTAGAATTATTAGTGTTAGTGAAAATCGACATTTATTTCGATAATAATTGATGTCTGGAGGTTATATTGACCAATCGGGTAATTAATTGGATAAATGAGCCATTAATTGCTATTGATTCACATGATTATAACTATTTGTTCACATGTGTGTACTATTGATTCACATTCATTTACTATTAGGGGAGTTGGTGCAAGATTGATAATACTTGCATGACTAAGTTAAAAATGGAGGTATAAATGGAGGTACTATACTGTAATTCGTATTTTCACATATCTAGAACTATTGATTCACATGATTTACTATTGATTCACATGATTTACTATTAGGGGAGGTGGTGCAAGTTTAATAATACTTGCAGGACTAAATTAAAAATAAAGGAAAAGAGGAAGGTATTATTCTGTAATATTTTGAGCCCCAGAACGTGCAATTATCGAAACTATATTTTCCTATAAATAGAAGCTCATTCTTTCTTCATTTCTCACCAATTCACTAAAGCTATAGAGCAATTATTATAGAGAGAAATTATAGAGAGAAAGAAAAAGATAAGTCTGCTACCTCACTATTCCAGTATCCAGTCTTCTTTTGAGGTAAGGGGTATTATTCTTTCATATTCATGAAGAGAGTTATTTTCTTTCAATACTCGTAAGGGTTGTTATTCCATTCTTGATTATTATGTTGGAATAACCTGTCTATGCAAAGTACCGCATACATGGTGAAATTCTTCTGTTATTCCACTCTTCATTATTCTATTGGAATAACACATGCATCTTGATCTATCGCATGCTTTGGTGAATTCATTGTTATTCCATTCTTTATTATTACATTTGAATATCACATGCATGCGGATTACACATGACTGGTTCCATTCTTTATTATTATGTTGGAATATCACATGCATGCGGATTACGCATGACCTAGTTCCATTCTTTATTATTACGTTGGGAATAACTTTTATGCATCTGATCTATCACATGCATGGTGAATTCTTACATTTATTCTATTTTTTATTATTCATTGGAATAACACATCTATGTGGATTACCGCATGCATGGTGAATGATCCTTCGTATTCATTCCTTATTAAATTATGGAAATGATCTGCCTATATGGATTACCGCATGGCAGGCGAAAATTCATTTGCAGTTTCATATATTCTATTATACTCAGTTGGTTAAAGTGTTGGCTTCTATACTCCATGAAATTAGTGGAATATCCTTGATATTTACTCTTCATCCAGTATCTTTTCATGGAAATATTCTTCTGAGCATTCTTGAGTTTTACTCCACAAAGAGGTATCATGTTGACAATTTGGACGTTATTGATTTTTGGATAAATTAAAATTATAAATCTTTAAAATTTATCCTTGAACTTGTTTTATTGAATTAGTATGTCATTGTCATCATCCTCATGCTTATTTTGTGATGAAAGTCATCTTTGGCTTACGTGCATAGATGGACTTGGTATGATTATGACCAGGGATTATTCGGTATAATCATGACCGTAATGTGACGAATGATGTAGTAAAAGTCCTCATTGGCATGGAATTCATTGATGGACAGTTGTTGGTGTGATTATGACCAGGGATTATTCGGTATAGTCATGACCATTGATGATTACATGAATATCCTTGGCCGTGATGCAGGGATGATTCGATTTTATTTATTATCTTTGAGTCTCGTGATAAAGTTGATGAAAAACTTTTTAAATCATAGAAGATAGTAGATTTTATGCTCTACTTGACTCTTCTAATGGATTGCTTGTTCCACTGCAGTTATACTTATTGTCTATTATATTCTATCAGTTTAACATTGTTGAAGGCTAATGATAATTTATTCTGCATTATCTTAGTCATAATATTTCTTACTAGGCTAGTTGAGCTCACCCTTTCTTTCATTGTTCTCTTTGAAATGAGAAGCGTGGCTAAGGACTAGTCGGGGAACGAAGTGACGGTCAGATGATAGCATTAGTAGTCCTCACTATTACATTAAATAGTGTGACAATAAATGTAATGAGGACTCCATTAAGTGTGGATATTGTCTAGATGAAAATATTCTTATTAAAACTCTTAGATTATGTTTTGTCGTATTTTACATGATTTGTTGTATAATTAAGTTGTATTTAAATTTTATACCATGTTTTTGGCGACTCAAGATGGGTGATGTATACACATTTTTGGGCGTCACGGTTGGTATCAAAGCTTAGGGATATGATCCTGGTGAGATGTGAGACAAGAACTAGGAGGGGAGAGACGGGGAATTCCTTCGCTAGTATGACCTACCTAAGTTTATTTGGTATTTAATTGGTTAGTCAGAGTATAGTGATAATATGTGATATGTTAATTAACCCTTGTTTTGTGGCAATATTTGAAAATGGCATCCGAAAATGTTGAGATAAGCAATGAAGCACATGAGACTGTTGAGTCACCACAGATTAATACCCAGGATAATGTGCAAGAGGAGGACAATAATCCTCAGGTAAACAACAATGAGCAAATGATGAACGATGGGATGTTCAGAGGTTTTATGCAATTCATGCAACATCAGGTGAGGGCGGCTCCTGTCCAGATTGCAGGTGGAAACACTGATAACTCTCGGACGATCACCGCTAAGTAGTTCAAGGAGCTGGGACCACCGGATTTTTTGGAGAGCCAAAACCACTTAAGGAGGAGACGTGGATAAAGCAGATCAACAAGATATTTGATGTCTTGGGATGCTCTGAGGAGCAAAAGGTTCCCTTTGCCACCTTTATATTATGAGCGGAGGTGATTCTTGGTGGAAACACGTAAAGCGTACTCAACCGCCAAGACTCAAATGTCTTGGGAAAAGCTCCAAGAGCTGTTCAACGACAAGTACTTTCCTGAAAGTATTAGTCACATGAAGGAGGTAGAGTTCATCAAGCTTGAGCAAAACAATATGACCATGGCGTAGTACGAAGCAAATTTTGTCGAGTTTTCTCGGTTTGCGTCCCACTTGGTTGATAATGAGGAGAGAATGACGCGGATGTTTCTAAGAGGTTTAAAACCCGAGATACGTCAATACCTAATTTCTCACAAACTGTGTTTGTATTCAGATGTTGTGAATAGGGCTCAGTTATTGGAGCGCGATAATGAGTCAACCCAACCAAGAGAGAGTAGTCGATAAGTCGATAACACCAGCGATAGCAGTCATCGAAGCGGTGACAACAAGCGTGGAGGGAATCAACATGCCAGAAATGATAATCACTTCGGTAGTAATCATGGTCATGACAATAAGAGTGGACATTTCAAGAAGAGGAGATTCAACAATGATGGAAAGACGTCAGCACCAGCACATGTTGTTAAGGAAGGAGAACGACCACTGGACGTATGTTACAAATGTGGAGGGGAAGGACACATCAGTCCAAACTGTGTGATGCAGTCCAAAGCGTGTTACAATTGTGGAAAAGAAGGTCACCTAGCCCAATTTTATCGTGCAGCAAAGTCAAGTCCAGCTGGGATGGAGGCATCAAAGGGTGTCCCAGACAAGACAAAGCCGGTAGTTCAAGGGAGAGCGTTTGTCAAAACCTCCCAAAAAGCGAGGAATCCGAACGAGGTGATCATCGGTAAGCTAATCATAAACTCTAGTGAAGTTTATACTTTATTTGATATCGGTTCTGCCCATTCTTTCATTTCTCCTACTTGCGCTCAACGTTTAAATTTGACTCCGGAGAAATTAGACTTTGACTTATCTGTTGAAACTCCGTTGGGAGAAACCTTCATTACATCCACTGTTTATAAGTCTTGTTTGATTCAAATCGGTAATCGCGTTACACGTTACATCGATCTTATTTCCTTGAAAATACTTGCATTTGATGTGATTTTAGAGATTGATTGGTTAACTACTCATCATGATAAAATCGATTATTTTCGTAAGGTTGTTAGCTTTCATATTCCTAACCAACCTATTATGAGAATTCAAGCAACAAAACCACTAAAATCAATCACTGTCATATCAAGTCATAAAGCTATTCGTTTATTGAAAAATGGATGTCAAGCTTTCTTAGCCCATGTCACGGATTTAAATAAAAATATGTCAGATTTGAATGATATTTCTATTGTTAATAAATTTCCTGACGTATTCCCTGAAGAACTTCCTGGCCTTCCCCCAGAGCGTGAAATTGAATTTTGTATCGACCTTGAATTCGGTACAAAACCCATTTCCAAATCCCCATATCGAATGGCTCCTATTAAACTTCAGGAGTTAAAAACCCAACTACAGGAATTATTAGACATCGGTTTCATTCGTCCTAGTACGTCTCCTTGGGGTGCTCCTATTCTATTCGTGAAGAAGAAAGATGGAAGTATGCGACTTTGTATTGATTATCGGGAGTTGAATCATGTCACCATCAAAAATAGGTACCCGTTGCCTCGCATTGATGACCTGTTTGACCAGTTGCAAGGAGCCAAATTCTTTTCCAAGATTGCTCTTCGTTCCGGATATCACCAGTTGAAGATTAAAACTGATGATATTCTAAAGACTGCTTTCAGAACTCGGTACGGGCATTATGAATTCCTAGTCATGTCTTTTGGATTAACTAATGCTCCTGATGCCTTCATGGACCCGAGTATTCAAGAAATATTTGGATCACTTTGTGGTCGTCTTTATTGATGACATCCTCATATACTCCAAAACCCGTGAAGACCATGAGCAACACTTGAGGCTGATACTCCAAAAGCTTCGTGAAAATAAGCTATATACCAAGTTGAAGAAATGGGAGTTCTGACTTGAGGAAGTTGCATTCCTTGGGCACATAATATCAAATCATGGAATATCTGTTGACCTGGCAAAGATTGAAGCAATTCAAAGATGGGAGCAACCTAAGTTAGTGACCGAAGTACGTAGCTTTCTCGGCTTAGCTGGTTATTATCGGAGATTAAGTAGAAGGTTTTCTCGAATCGCTACTCCATTAACTCAGCTGACTCAAAAGATATAAAATTCGGTTGGAGCGAGGAATGTGAAAAGAGTTTTCAAAAACTCAAGAGGAGACTCATTTCAGCACCTGTTCTGACAATACCATCTGGCTTGGAGGGATTTGTCATCTACAGTGATGCTTCAAGCAAAGGGTTATGATGTGTTCTCATGTAACATGGGAAAGTCATAGCCTATGCCTCGCGATAACTCAAAGAATATGAGAGGAATTATCCTACTCATGATCTAGAACTAGCAGCAGTCATTTTTGCGCTTAAGATTTGGAGGCATTACCTGTATGGAGAGAAGGTGGAGATCTATACGGATCATAAAAGCCTCAAATATTTCTTCACTCAAAAGGAACTCAACATACGGCAACGACGATGGCTTGAGTTTTTGAAAGATTATGATCATACCATCTAATACCATCCTAGAAAAGCGAACGTAGTAGCTGACGCATTGAGTAGAAGATCATATGCGGGCACGAGTGCAATATTGTCAACGCAAAGGCCCATTTTGTATGACTTGGAAAGGATAGAAATAGAGTTAAAGACTCTAGGGACCCATGTGATGATGACAAATATATGATTAGAATCGACTTTAATCGATAAAGTTAAAGCCGCTCAAACTACACATCTGGAGCTGATGAATATGAAGAAAAAGGTTCAAGAAGGCATTATTCTAGAAACAAGAGTCGATGAATAAAGGAAATCTCAACCCTCAATTTAATTGGCCCATTTGAAATCATCGATCGAGTAGGAACTGTGGCCTATAGACTCGCCTTACCGCCAAGTATGTCTCGTGTTCATAATGTTTTTCACATATCTATGTTACGTAAATATGTGAAAGACCCGAACCACATTATTGAATTAGAACCAGACGAGAGAGAGGAAGATTTAATGTATGAAGAGTTATCTGTTAAAATCTTGGATAAGAAGGATCATATTCTACGCTCCAAGGTTATACCTCAAGTCAAAGTTTTGTGGAGAAACCACGATGGAAGAAATGACCTGAGAGTTAGAATCTAAGATGAAGTCAAGATATCCTCACCTCTTTGATATACTAGGTACATACCCTAATTTCGAGGATGAAATTTCATAAGAAGGGGAGGTTGTAAGACCCCAACTTTTATGAATAAAGAATAATTTTCTCGAAATATATTTTTGAATATTATGGTGTGGATTTGATATAATGTTATAGTTATGGGTAATATTTACAAATTTTGCAAATTAAGCAAGTGGTTATATAATATTCGATTGGTCGGGGAATATTCGTTTTAACAGGGAATATTCGTACGACGGCACAATCATTGGTGGACCCCACAACGAAAGTATTGTCATAGTTAGAAAATGAAAGAATTATCTTTTTATAAAAATAACGGTGAAAGTGTTAGTTAAAAGCTGTTGAACTACCCGGTAGTAAAAAGTACGATGAATGGCGTGGTTGCATAGTAGCACACGGTATTGATTATTGATGCTTACGTGAGAAGTCACTCGGTTATACTCAATTATTGCTACGATAATTCACGCATCATATCTATCATATTATTAATTCAATTATTGTCACAAGATATATCCGCATAATATATATTATTAAATCAATAATTAAGATGGCAAATTATTCATATTATTATTTGCAATATTGACAATGTCTAGAAGTTACATCGAGGAGAGGTTTGGTCACCTAATTGCGGCATGATAAGGAGAAATCCTTATCGAAACCCCCCCCTCTTTCCCGTGAGCGACACGGTTGTTAAATATTGTGAATTATAATATTAATGATGAATAAGTTCGTGTTGATTAAAGATGAATTGGACAGTTCCATTGTGTTGGAATTATTAGTGTTAGTGAAATCGACATTTATTTCGATAATAATTGATGTCTGGAGGTTATATTGACCAATCGGGTAATTAACCGGATAAATGAGCAATTAATTGCTATTAATTCACATGATTATAACTATTTGTTCACATGTGTGTACTATTGATTCACATTCTTGTACTATTAGGGGAGGTGGTGCAAGATTGATAATACTTGCATGACTAAGTTAAAAATGGAGGTATAGTTAAAGGTACTATACTGTAATTCGTATTTTCACATTATTATAACTATTGATTCACATGATTGAACTATTGATTCACATTATTTACTATTAGGGGAGGTGGTGCAAGTTTAATAATACTTGCAGGACTAAATTAAAAATAAAGGAAAAGAGGAAGGTATTATTCTGTAATATTTTGAGCCCCAGAACGTGCAATTATCGAAACTATATTTTCCTATAAATAGAAGCTCATTCTTTCTTCATTTCTCACCAATTCACTAAAGCTATAGAGTAATTATTATAGAGAGAAATTATAGAGAGAAAGAAAAAGATAAGTCTGCTACCTCACTATTCCAGTATCCAGTCTTCTTTTGAGGTAAGGGGTATTATTCTTTCATATTCATGAAGAGAGTTATTTTCTTTCAATACTCGTAAGGGTTGTTATTCCATTCTTGATTATTATGTTGGAATAACCTGTCTATGTGAAGTACCGCATATACATGGTGAAATTCTTCTGTTATTCCATTCTTTATTATTCTATTGGAATAAACTGTCTGTGCGGTCTATCGTATGCCTGGTGATTTCTGTTGTTATTCCATTCTTTATTATTACATTGGAATATCTCCATGCATGCGGATTACGTATGACTGGTTCCATTCTTTATTATCCTATTGGAATATCCTATCTCATGCGGATTACGCATTTGACACTGGTTCCATTCTTTATTATTCTATTGGGAATAACTTTTGTCATGCGATTCTATCGCATGCATGGTGAATTCTTACGTTATTCTATTCTTTATTATTACATTGGAATAACCACATCTATGTGGATTCTCGCATGCATGGTGAATGATCCTTCGTATTCATTCCTTATTAAATTATGGAAATGATCATCTACGTGGATTCTGCATGGCATGGCGTAAAATTCATTTGCAGTTTCATATATTGTATTATACTCAGTTGGTTAAAGTGTTGGCTTCTATACTCCATGAAATTAGTGGAATATCCTTGATATTTTTGCTTCATCCAGTATCTTTTCATGGAAATATTCTTCTGAGCATTCTTGAATTTTACTCCACAAAGAAGTATCATGTTGACAATTTGGACGTTATTGATTTTTGGATAAATTAAAATTATAAATCTTTAAAATTTATCCTTGAACTTGTTTTATTGAATTATTATGTCATTGTCATCATCCTCATGCTTATATTGTGATGAAAGTCATCTTTGGCTTATGTGAATAGATGGACTTGGTATAATTATGACCAGGGATTATTCGGTATAATCATGACCGTAATGTGATGAATGATGTGGTAAAAGTCCTCATTGGCTTGTAGTTCATTGATGGACAGTTGTTGGTGTGATTATGATCAGGGATTATTAGGTATAGTCATGACCATTGATGATTACATGAATATCCTTAGCCGTGATGCAGGGATGATTCAATTTTATTCATTAAGCTGAGTCTCAGCGATAAAGTTGATGAAAAACTTTTTAAATCATAGAAGATAGTAGATTTTATGCTCTACTTGAATCTTCTAATGGATTGCTTGTTCCGCTGTAGTTAAACTTGTTGTCTATTATATTCTATCAGTTTAACATTGTTGAAGGCTAATGATAATTTATTCGCATTATCTTTAGCCATATATTTTTCTTCTGGGCTAGTTGAGCTCACCCTTTCTTTTCTTTGTTCTCTTGAGTGAAATGAGAAGCGTAGCCGAGGACTAGTCGGAGAAAGCGGGTGGCGGTCCGGATGATAGCATTAGTAGTCCTCACTATTACATTAAATAGTGTGACAATAAATGTAATGAGGACTCCATTGAGTGTGGATATTGTCTAGATGACAATATTCTTATTAAAACTCTTAGATTATGTTTTGTCGTATTTTACACGACTATTGTATAATTAAGTTGTATTTGAATTTTGTACCATGTTTTTGGCGACTCAAGATGGGTGATGTATACCTATTTTGGGGGCGTCACACTTCGTGTCTTCCTTGCTTCCGTGTCCACTTGATGTGGAGCGAACCTAGCTAATTCATTAAAATTTACGGCATACTCTGCAATTGACATGTCTCCTTGCTTCAACTCCGGAAATTTCACCTCCATCCTAGCCTGCATACTAGTCAAAAAGTAATTCTCAAAGAACAGTGTTTTGAACCTAGTTCACGTCACCTCTCCTGCTCCAGCTCTAGTTTGATTGGCCTCCCACCAGAAATTTGCCTCCCCTTTCATCATATAACTGGCAAAAGCTATCTTTTGCCCTTTAGCTACCCTAGCGATTACAAAAGCCTTCTCTATCTCCTTTACCCAAGTCTGAGCTTCTACCGGGTCAGTTGTCCCTCTAAACTCTGGCGGTCCTACTGCTTTAAAGTCTTAAAATTTTGTCAATCGATTATCGAGCTGGTTTTCTCTTGCTGGTATCGCATTTCGCATAGCTTGAGCTATCATGTTAGCAAAATTCTGTATTGGGTCTGGTTGTTGTTGTCCTCCCACGTTGTTAACAGATTCTTCTGCCCTCTAGTTTCGATTTTGTCTTCTTGGCGGCATTATCTGATAAAATCATAAATTATCCTTTTATTGTCTTATATTTCATGTCTTATCGCATATGTTTAACATATAATGTGTGATTCAAACTCAAATAATCACATACTCAAAATATTTTGAAACTTGGTTTACTATATTATCAAATTACCAGATAGATACATAAAACTTATTTCATTAAACAAACATATATTCATATTCATTCATAATACTTTACACCAGATAACACATATTGTTATAAGCATCCGCTATCCCTTTATGACCACAAAAGTCGGGATTTACTAACACAACTTATACAAAAGTTAGGAATATTACACTACACACATATTATATCATTAAACATACATATTCAAATACTAATCCTACTTATTTCCTACACCTTCTCCTCATCTTAGACAATCTTTCGCCTGATGATCTTCCAACCCACACATAAAATATGCACCTTGCTTATAGTCAGGACAATAAAAAGAGGTATGTCCCTCATAGCCGCAAATGTAACATATCTTTTTCCCTTTCCTGCACATGCCTCTATGTTTCCTTTTACGGTTTCTACACTTTCGTATTTTCTTCAAGTTTTTAGAATTTTCTAACTCATGGTCGTTCATCTTTCTTTTCCCCTTCTGGCTCGGAATTGCACCTGATATTCTGCTTTTAGCTCCTATCTGATCTATTTGGATCTTAAGCTTATCTTGTTCTTCCATTTTTTTGATCAACGCCTTCTGCAATTGACTATTAAATAGCTTTTCTATTTCCAACAACTTTTCTAAAGAAGAAACCTGGTCCTGCAGATTCTGCACTTCTGTTGATGCTTGATCAGCTCCAACTTCAGTGTCCGAATCACTATCTGCTAGTCCACCATTTTTGGGTCTGGTTCTATATTTTCCAAAATAATCACTTCATCAAGGTTACTTTCAACGTGAGCCTCTATTTCAGCTATTGACTTCGATATTAGCTCGGGTGTATTGATTTGATCCTTCTTCATGTTATAAGCATACAATAATCCCTTTCCGCCTGACATCTACACACAATTTATTTTGATTAGTACATATAGTATATATACACAACAATTAATAGTTTTATATAAGTTATCTTTTATTTTGTTTTACGATGAATTTATTTAATTCATCTCCTTTAAACTCTATTTGAGTTATTTATATTTTCAACATTTCCCTCTGTCCTAAGGTTATAGCCTAAGGTCTTGTAACAACCCAATATTTTCTATACAAATAAATTAGAAATTTTGCGTATAAATTTTTTATTATTTATGGGGAATATGTGCCAAGATAATGTGTGTATGTATTTATGTGATATATTTATTACATAAATGATTTTAAATAATTTTATTTTAGAATTATTGGTCATTATAAATTATATTCTTAGAATAATTAATTTTATAGTAGAAATGTTTATTACTTATTTTCCATGAAAACATAATCATGTATTATTTATATAATATATGAAATGATTTTTAGAATTATTATAATAATTATTTTATTATATGAATTTTGTTCATATTATTAAGTTAATTATCTTAACTTAATTAATAATGTTAAGTATGGCAGATAAATCAGATATGGAATCCAAACCCTAATTTTTGGATTTTGATCAAGGAATGAGAATAATAATATAATATTATTTATATTTTGATTTTCCAGTGCAATAATTATATACTGTATGTATGTGGACTGAAAATGATTGGTCAGTTATGGTATATTATGTCAAACCCTAGTTTTACTATGGAAACCCTAATTTGAAACACAATTGTGAGTTCAAGACTATTATATAACTGTGTTGTATGATTTTGCTATTAATTAGGTCAACCCTAATTAGCATTTATATATATATATATATATATATATTAATTTCTTAAAATCCTAATTATTAAGTATAAACCCTAATTGTGATTTGGCAACCCTAGTTACCAAAAATTATATACCCTAATTGCTAAGGATAATTATAATTATTATATAATAAACCCTAATGTTCATGTATGATTAGAACCCTAATCAAATTAAGAAAACCCTAATTATAAATTTTGCAACTAATTATATTTTATTTTAAACCCTAAATAAACAATTTGGGAAACATATATTAAAATTGTTAGACTATGATTATTACATGGCTCAAAACAATTATGGGAGAAGCCCAAAAGAAATCAAATTCAAGCCCAAACTTAGCCCACATAATTAAGGGTATTCTAGACCTTTAATTTATCTAATTTATGCATTAAAATAAAAGCTAAATAAAGGAATTAGTGGCATTTATATAGCTGGCCACAATAGGCCTTTTAAGGCAACAAATAAAGCTAATCAAGTTCCTTAACATGATAACTCCTACATCAAGTACATGTGTGTCAATTTCCCATTGGTTGAAAATCTACTTAGCACCCTTAATCACATGATTAGGCTTAATTGGAAGAGATAAGGAGTTTTGTCTAATGGACAACAAAAGTATGGGGGATAATAGTAAGTCACACACTTACAAGACTTCTATAAATAGATTTAAGAGAGAGAAATAATCATTTGTTAGGACATTTTATGCACAACACCCATCTTAACTCTCTCAAGCTCTCACCTCCGAAAATAACAAGATATATCAGTCATAAACCAAGCCCCACTAACACCACAATCAAATCAGAAAGCTAGAAACAAGAATTGATCAAAGAAGGTATAAAACCCTAGCTTGAAATCTGACCATAAATTTGTTGTTAGATGTTATGATTCTGTGTTTTAATATGTTGTTAGTAGTGTATATTGATGATTTGGGTTGCTAGATGTTAGATCCATAACATCTAGAGCCTCGAATTTGATGTTCTTCAAAATCTGGAAATTTTGTTATTTGTTGTCTGACATCGAATGTCAGGCCTTATATCTCTATGATCTTTAATGATTTTTGTGTTTTGAAAGTTTGTAGTTGTAGTATGATATGTGATCTTTTATCTGGGACAAGAATTAGGCTTAGATCTGGTCTATATTGCAAGTTATTCATGGTCAAACCACGTTGATCGGCATTGACTGGTTAAAATCTGGGCAACCATGAACTTGCCCAGAAAGCTCTGACAACAAGTTCATGGGCCCAGATCTTTGAGTTGTTAGTTGTTTTGTTTCGGTTCTTGTAGAAATATTGTAGTATGGTATAAGTACTTTAAGATTATGCCTTAAAATCTCCTAAACGTCAAGTAGGCTGACTTCAGTGCCCGGTCAAAGTAGGCAAAAAGATCACAATGGCTGTTTTCTGGGCAAACCCAAAAAACATTTGAACGATTTTCTAATGACCTTTGGTAAACATATCTCGCTTAATTTATTGTTATTTTGATGCTTTTATGTAATGAATCTGTAGTCCTACATGTTGGCTACAGACTGAAGTTTATAGAACACAAAAACATTTCACGATCAGAATGTAATGGGAGTCCAAAGTGAGCCCCACGATCTGTTCTTCATTTCTGGGCAACCCAGAAATGAAGAACAGCCTCTGACAGCCACTTTGATGTTTCATTTGATGTATGTTATTGACATTTTGGTTGTTGTCTTGTAGTATTACATTAGCTCTACCAGATCTGACCAAAAACAAGTCTAGAAACACAACACACGCTGATTTACACTTGGTCAAACCCACGCACTCGGTAACTAGCTTGAAGATCTGGGTTTGTATGAAGAACACGAAGAACACCTACAGCGACGGTTTTGTCGCTATAGGTGGTCTTTATGACAATTATTTTTATAAAAATCATATTATTATTAAATAATTATACAAAATTAGTTTTTAATTATTAAAAATATAAAATAAATTACTAAAAATTATTTTAAACTCAAGAAAATTATATTTTAATTATTTTGGATATATTTCACAAATATTTAATATTTTTGGAATATTAAAGTTATTAAATTTATTTAATAATTATATTAAATAAATTATTTAAAATGATTTTAATACTTAAAAATCATTTAAAATTATATTATGGAATAAGAAAATATTTTAAGTTATTTTTAATGACTTTTAATATTTTATGGTGAATTTCATTAACTAATTATTATTAATGTTATTAAAGTTATTTAATAATTATATTAAATAATCTAGTTTAAAAATGATTTTAATATTATAAAAATTATTTTAAATAAAAATAAAGTGTTTAAAGATATTTTAAGTTATAAATATAACTTTTAATATTTAAAGGATAATTTCATTAATAATTTATTATTAATGATATTTATTTAACATTAATGATATTAAATTTATTTAATAATTATATTAAATAAATAGTTTTAAAATGGTTTTATTGATTTAAAAATCATTTAAAAGGATATAAATGAATTAAAAATATTTTAAGTTATACTTACGACTTTTAATATTTTGATAAATGGTACATTAATATTTAAATATTAATGGAAATTATTTATAAATGATATTAAATGTTTTAAAAATCATTTAAGGGTAATATTAATACTTTAAAAATATTCTAAGTTATTATAAATAACTTTAATATTTTGGCAATGGATTCATTAATAGTTTAATATTAATTAAATATTAATGATAATAGAATTGTTTGATATTTAAATCATTTGATAATGATTTCGGTGTTTGAAAATTTATGATAAATTATAATAAATGTTTATTGAGTCATTTAAAATGATATGACTAATATTCATAGATATTGAGTTACAGAATAGAGTCTTAAACTCGATAATTACCCAATAAAGTTGTCGGTACTCCGACATATTTTAGGAATTGATCTGGACTTAGATATTTTGATTGTATTAATGGTTGTTTGTAATTCAATGACTGTTGAACAATGTGTGATAATGTGATTAGGTTATGTGCTAACTGCGAAATGCAGTACTATGTGTTATGGTATATTATTCTAATCGAACGAATGATCTGATTAATGATAGGTGATTACATAAAAGATAAAACTAAGTTGCATTTTGTAAGAAGCGCATCAGGAAAGTATCCTACCTTTGCATTTCTTTTATGTAATGGACATGAGTAAGAATGTTTCAGAATTATATTATTACTGTACAGATTATTAACCCTATATTATATACGTTCATTGATTATCAACATGTTAGTATATGGTAATTCAGATATATATTATGTTCGTTAGTTTCTATAGATGGTTATACAAGTGTCCCCACTTGGATAATCATTGCATTTAATCACATATTGATACACCTTTGTCAATTACCCGTATATATATATATATGTTGAATTATAAATTATTGTTGAATAAGATAAAACCTACTTATTATCCAACCGAATTTCTTTGGTTTGGAACCCTGACAAGTATGAACATCCCACTCATGGGAAAATTTTTATGTTCCCAAGGCAGCCAGAGTGAACGATAATATCGTTCTTGTAATGTAGTATTGATCAATACAGGGTCCATGGGATGTACACCCTCGTGCCCGTAAGTTATGACGGTTTACAGATGAAGTTCTGTATAACCTTTTCGAAAATGAAAACAATGTTCATAGTATGTCCCCTTAACCCTAATTATAGTCAGTACGTAGTTTTAAAAACTTGAAAGAGGGTTGTTATGTTATTATTATCGGTTCAGATTACTTCACAACTATTGATTTGTTGTAGAAGGGTAGTATAAAGAAAACATTTAAATTCTTTCAACTTATATATATATAATTGCTATTACTTGCTGGGCACTCAAATGCTCATCATTGCTTAATTTAAATGTTTTCAGCTAAGTGTGGTCAAGTAGAAGGTTCGGCTAAGAATAAAGGAAAAGAGAAGGTTGTTGATTGAATTTTAATGATATGTTATGTAATAGTTTGCTTTATTATGATAAGGATGATATATATATATATATTATTATTATCATGTAATGAATGTATTAGAGGTTGCGTACTTGGGAATAGACTCTGATAATTATGTACATTAAGTTTAATATTTATATTATTGTTATTATTATTAGTATTATTTCGCTCATAGAAATGGTATCGTGAAGCACCAAGTTCGGGTTTCAAGTACCCGAGTTTGGGGGCTTTACAGGTCTACTCCCACCTAAGGTTTCTAACCCTAAAGCTTTAATACCGTGTTGTGACGCCCCCAAATCTGGGTACTTGAAACCCGTACTTGGTGCTCCACGATAACATTCATTCAATTACTTGATATATTAAATAAACAAAATTATTATATCAAAGTTATCTACCTTCCCAGTCTCGAGAACCTTTATTGTGACGCCCCCAAAACAGGTATACATCACCAATCTTGAGTCGCCAAATACATGGTACAAAAATACAAATACAACTTAATAATATAACTGTCGTGTAAAATACGACAAAACATAAACTGAGAGTTTTAATAAGAATATTGTCATCTAGACAATATCCACACTCAATGGAGTCCTCATTATATTTATTGTCACACTATTTAACAGAATAGTGAGGACTACTAATGCTATCATCTAGGCCAGTCACTCCGGTTCTCAGACTTGTCCCAGCTATATTCTCATTTCCCGGAAGAGAACAATGAAGGAAAGGGTGAGCTCAACTAGGCGGGTAAGAAATATTATGACTAAGATAATGCGAATAAAGTATCATTAGTCTTCAACAATGTTAAACTGATAAAATACAATAGACATCAAGTTTAAGCTGCGGGTGAATAAGCAATCCATTAGAAGAGTCAAGTAGAGCATAAAATCTACTATCTTCTATGATTTAAAAATGTTTTCATCAATTTTTATCCTTTGAGACTCGACTTAATAAATAAACCACATCATCGAATCATCCTCGCACTACTCGGCCGAGGATATTCATTAAATCATCAATGGTCATGACTATATCCGAATAATCCACATTCATAATCATACCAAAAGCGTCCATCAATGCACTACTGAGCCATCGAGGACTTTTACCACATCATTCGTCACATTACGGTCATGATTATACCGAATAATCCCTGGTCATAATCATACCAATTCCATCTATGCACGTAAGCCAAAGATGACTTTCAACATAATATAAATATGAAGATGATGACAATTACATAATAATTCAATAAAACAAGTTCAAGAATTAATTTTAAAGATTTATCAGTTAATTTATCCTAAACTCAATAACGTCCAAATTGTCAACATGATACTTCTTTGTGGAATAAAATTCAAGAATAATATTCATGCACCAAAAATAATTTGGAGAGAAAAGAATCAATTTTGTGTCGTGAATAGTACCTCGTGAATAGTACTTTAGGAATAGTACCTCGTGAATAGTATCCCGACATGAAAAGTACTCCAAATACCCGAGTGAATAATATTCGGATGAATAGTAATTTAGGTGAATAGTAACTTGTGAATAGTAACTCGTGAATAGTATTCTGACATGAAAAGTGCCCTAATACCCGAGTGAATAATACTAGAGTGCATAGCAACTGGGTGAATAGTAACCCATGAATAGTAACTCGTAACAAAAAATACCAAATAAAATGATATTTCATGACGAGTACAAAAGAAATGATATCTCATATGAGTATAATAGAATATACGAAACTGCAAATGGATTTTCATCTGTCATGCGGTAATCCACGTAAACAGATCATTTCCACAATTTAATAAAGAATGAATACGAAAGGTCATTCACCATGCATGTGGTAATCCACATAGACAGGTTATTCCAACAGAATAATAAAGAATAGAATAATAGAAGGATTCACCATATGTGTGATAGACTGCACAGACAGGTTATTCCCAACAAAATAATAAATAATGGAACCAGTCATGCGAAGCGCATGCATGTGATATATTCAGCGCGAATAATAAATAATGGAGGCGAATTACAGAACGTAAGCGCATGTGAGGATATTCCGATAGAATAATAAATAATGGAACCCGGTTAAAGGCGAACGCATATGCACGAGGATATTAAGCGGACTAATAAAGAAGCGGAATAATAGAAGAATTTCACCATGTATGTGGTACTTTGCATATCTGAGTTATTCCAAAGATAATAATAAAGAATAGAATAATGAAGAATTTCACCATGTATGCGGTGCTCAGCATATACGAGTTATTCAACAGAATAATAAGGAATGGAATAACAATAGCTCTCTTCATGAATACGAAAGAAATAATACCCCTTACCTTAGAATATAGTTGGATACTGGAATAGAAATGTAGCAGACTTCTCTTCTTCTTTCTCTCTATAATTTTTCTCTATAATAAATGCTCTAAAGCTTTTGTGAATTGGTGAGAAATGAAGGAAGAATGAGCTTCTATTTATAGAAAAATATAGTTTCAATAATTGCACGTTTTGGGGCTCAAAATATTACAATCTAATACCTTCCTATTTTCCTTCATTTTTAATTTAGTCTTGCAAGTATTATCAAACTTGCACCACCTCCCCTAATAGTAAATAATGTGATTCAATAGTTCAATCATGTGAACCAATAGTAAGAATCATGTGAAAATACGAATTACAGTATAGTACCTCTATCTATACCTCCATTTTTAACTTAGTCATGCAAGTATTATCAATCTTGCACCAACTCCCCTAATAGTAAGTGAATGTGACTCAATAGTACACAAATATGAACAAATAGTTATATGAGCATGTGAATTAGTAGCAATTAATTGCTCATTTATCCGATAAATTACCCGTTTTATCAATATAACCCCCAGACATCAATTATCATCGGAATAGATGTCAATTTCAACTAACACCAATAATCCCAACACAATGGAACTATCAAATTCATCTTTAATCAACACGAACTTATTCATCATTAATATTATAACTCACAATATTTAACAATCAGGTCGTTCCCAGGAAAGAGGGGGCTTTCCAATAAGGATTTATCCCTATTGGCGCGCAATTAGGTGACCAAACCTCTCCTTGGCAAAACTTCTAGACATTGTAAATATTATAATTTAATAATATGAATAACTTTGTCGTCTCAATTATTGATTTAATAATATATCATATAATGCAGATGATACTGTGACAATAATCGAATCGATAATATGAGAGATATGATGCAACAATTACTGTAGCAATAATTGAGTATAAGCGGTGACTTCTCACGTAAGCATCAATAACCAATACTGGTGTGCTACTATGCAACCCATGCAGTATTTTGTACTTTACTATCGAGTAGTTCAAGCGGTTTTAACGGTAACACTTTTTGCCGTTATTTTATAAAATGATAATTACATGCGTTTTCTTACTACGACAATGATGATTGTCAAAGTCGTCACGGATATTCCCCGAAACAAAAAGAATATTCCCCGACCAAACGAATATTATATAACAACTTGCATACTTTGCAAAATTTATAAATACTACCCACAACTATATCATTATATCAAATCCATACCATATCAAAAAAATACTTCGAGATACTTAAATCTTTATTCATAAAATCTGGGGTCTCACAATCTCCCCTCCTTATGAAATTTAGCCCTCGAAATTTACATACGTACCTGGTATGCGGAAAAGATGAGGATACCTTAACTTCATTTCAGATTCTAACTCTTGAGGTATAACCTTTGAGTGTTGAATACGATTCTTCTTATCCAAGATTTTAACACGTATCTCCTCATACGTTAAATCTTCTGCTATCTCATTTAGTTCTAATTTAATAATGTGGTTCGGGTCGTCCACATATTTACGTAACATCGATACATTAAAAATGTTATGAACACACGACATACCTGGCGGTAAAACGAGTCTATAGGCCACAGTTCCTACTCGATCAATGATTTCAAATGGGCCAATAAAATTGAGGGTTGAGATTTCCTCTCTTCATCGATTCTTGCTTCTAGAATAACGCCCTCTTGAACCTTCTTCTTCACATTCATCAGCTCTAAGTATGTAGCTTGCATGGCTTTAACTTTATCGATTAAAGTCGATTCTACTCGTATATTCGTTATCTTCACATGGTTCCCTAGAGTCTTTAACTCTATCTTCATCATTTGAAAGTTATACGAAATGGGTCTTTATGTTAACAATATCGCACTCGTAAACGCATACGATCTTTTATTCAACGCGTCAGCTACCACGTTCGCTCTTCCACAATGATATTGAACGGTACAATCGTAATCTTCAACAGCTCGAGCCAACGTCTTTGGCGCATTATACGTTCATTTTGGTTGAAGAAATATTTAAGGGTTGAAGAAATGGGTTTTGTACTGGGGTCAATACAAAATTCAATTTCACGCTCTAGAGGTATGCTAAGAAGTCTTCAAGAATACGTCAGGAAATTTATTAACGATAGAAATATCATTCAAAACTATGACTCTCATCCAAGACTTGGATAGCACATTTAATGAAGGTTTCTCCTAACGGAGTTTCAACTAATAAGTCAAAGTCTAACTTCTCCAGAGTCAAATTTAAATGTTGAACGCAAGCAAGAGAGATAAAATAATGGGTAGAACCGGTATCTAATAAGGTATAGACTTCACAAGAATTTATAATTAACTAACCCGTGCTAACTTCGTTCAGTTCACTCGCTTTTTGAGAAGTCACAAAAAATGCTCTTCCTGAAACTACAGACTTTGTTTTGTCTGTATCCACCTTTGGTGCCACCGTCCCAGCTGGACTTGACTTTGGTGCACGACAAAATCGGGCTAGGTGACCTTCTTTTCCACAATTGTAACATGCTTTGAACTGCATCACGCAGTTTGGACTGATATGTCCCTCCCCTCCGCATTTAAAATATATGACCGGCGGTCGTTCTCCTTCCTTTGAAATGGGTGATGGCGTTGCTGTCTTTCCATCATTATTGAACCTTCTCTTCTTGAAATTTCCACTTCTATTATCTTGGCCATGATTACCACCGAAGTGGTTACCATTCTTGGCATGATAATTTCCCCCATGATGGTTATAATTGTTTCGATGACCGTTGCCACCGGTATGATTATTATCGTGTTGTTGGTCATTGCCTTTTGGTTGTGTTGACTCATTATCACGCTCCAATAACTGAGCCCTATTAACAACATCTGAATACAAACAAAGTTTGTGAGAAATGAGGTATTGACGTATCTCTGGTTTCAAACCTCTTAGAAACATTTGCATCATTATCTCCTCATTATCAACTAAGTGGGACACAAACCGGGATAACTCGGCAAACTTGGCTTCGTACTGCGACGCGGTCATGTTGTTTTGTTCCAGCTTGATGAACTCTACCTCTTTCATGTGACGAATACATTCGGAAAAGTACTTATCATTGAACAGTTCTTGGAACTTCTCCCAAGTCATCTTCAGTGCGGCAGGTTGAGTACGCTTTATAGATTCCCACCGATGTCTCGCTCGCTTTCGCATAACATGAAGGTGGCAAAGGAACCTTTTGCAACTTCAAGCATCCCAAGACATCAAATATCTTGCGGATCTGTTTTATCCACGTCTCGCTTTTAAGTGATTTTGCCTTTCCAAAAACTTGGTGGTCCCAGTTCTTGAAGCTGTTTAGCGATGTGGACCGTCGAGAGTTGCCGGCTTTTTCCACACCGTATTTTGGATAGGAGCCGCTCTCGCCTGATATTGCATGAATTGCATAAAACCTCTGAACATTTCATCGTTCATCATTTGGTCAGTGTTGTTGTTTGCATGAGGATTGTCGCCTTCCTGATGCACATTATCCTGATTATTGATCTGTGGAGACTCAACGGTCTCCTGTGCTCCATTGGCTATAACTTTCCCATGTTTCATGAGAACACATCCTAACCCTTTGCCTGAAGCATTGTTGTAAATGACAAATCCCTCCGAACTAGATGGTATTGTCAGAACAGGTGCTCAAATAAGTCTCCTCTTGAGTTCTTGAAAACTCTTCTCACATTCCTCGCTCCAATCGAATTTTGTATCTTTTTGAGTCAGCTGAGTTAATGGAGTAGCGATTCGAGAAAATCCTTCCACGAATCTCCGATAATAACCAACTAAGCCCAGAAAGCTATGTATTTCGGTCACTGACTTAGGTTGCTCCCAGCTTTGAATTGCTTCAATCTTTGTCGGGTCAATAGATATTCCATGATTTGATATCACGTGCCCAAGGAATGCTACTTCCTCAAGTCAGAACTCGTATTTCTTTAACTTGGTATATAGATTGTTTTCACGAAGCTTTTGGAGTATCAACCTCAAGTGTTGCTCATGATCTTCACGGCTTTTGGAGTATATGAGGATGTCATCAATAAAGATGACTACAAAATGATCCAAATATTCCTTGAATACTTATCATATCCATGAAGGAACCAGGAGCATTAGTCAATCCAAAAGAAATGACTAGGAATTCATAATGCCTATACCGAGTTCTGAAAGTAGTCTTTGGAATGTCATCAGTTTTAATCTTTAATTGATGATATCCGGAATGAAGATCGATCTTTGAAAAGAATTTAGCACCTTGCAACGGGTCAAATAGGTCATCAATGTGAGGCAACGAGTACCTATTTTTGATGGTGACATGATTCAACTCCCGATAATCAATACAAAGTCACATACTTCCATCTTTCTTCTTCCCAAATAGAACAGGAGCACCCCAAGGAGACGTACCTGGACGAATGAAACTGATGTCTAATAATTCCTGCAGTTGGGTTTTTAACTCCTGAAGTTCAATAGGAGCCATTCAATATGGGGCTTTGGAAAAGGGTTTTGTACCGGGTTCAAGGTTGATACAAAATTCGATTTCTCGCTTTGAGGGTAAGCCAGGAAGTTCTTCAGGGAATACGTCAGGAAATTTATTAACAATATAAATATCATTAAAATCTGACATTTTTTTGTTTAAATCTGTGATATGGACTAAGAAAGCTTGACATTCGTTTTTCAATAAACGAATAGCTTTATGACTTGATATGACAGTGATTGACTTTAGTTGTTTGGTTGCTTGGATTCACATAATTGGTTGGTTATGAATATGAAAGCTAAAAACCTTACAAAAATAATCAATTTTAGCATGATCAGTAGTTAACCAATCAATCCCTAAAATCACATCAAATACAAGTATTTTCAAAGAGATAAGATCGACAGGTAACGTGCGGTTGTCGATTTGAATCAAACAAGACTTATAAACAGTGGATGTAGTGAAGGTTTCTCCCAACGGAGTTTCAACAGATAAGTCAAATTCTAATTTCTCCGGTGTTAAATTTAAACGTTGAGCGCAAGTAGGAGAAATAAAAGAATGGGTAGAACCGGTATCAAATAAGGTATAAACTTTGCAAGAGTTTATGATTAGCTTACTCGTGATAACCTCGTTCGGGTTCCTCGCTTTTTGGGAGGTCATGACAAATGCTCTCCCTTAAACTACCAGTTTTGTCTTATCTGGGACGGCCTTTGGTGTCTCCATCCCAGCTGGACTTGACTTCGCTGCATGATAAAATCTGGCTAGGTGACCTTCTCTTCCACAATTGTAACACAATTTGGACTGCATCGTGCAGTTTGGACTGATGTGTCCCTCCCCTCCGCATTTGAAACATACGATCGGTGGTCGATCTCCTTCTTTAAAAACGGGTGTTGGTGCTACTGTCTTTCCATCATTGTTGAACCTTTTCTTCTTGAAATTTTCACTTCTATTATCTTTTCCATGATTACCACCGAAGTGGTTACCATTTCTGGCATGTTGATTCCCTCCACATTTGTTGTCACCGCTTCTATGACTGCTACCACTGGTATTATCGTTTTGTCCGTTGCTCTCTTTTGGTTGGGTTGACTCATTATCGCGCTCCAATAACTAAGCCCTATTCACAACATCTGAATACAAGCAAAGTTTGTGAGAAATGAGGTATTGATGTATTTCAGGTTTCAAACCTTGCAAAAACATTCGCGTCATTCTCTCCTCATTATCTACCAAATGGGATGCAAACCAGGATAACTCCGCAAATTTAGCCTCGTACTACGATATGGTCATATTGTTTTGCTCCAGCTTGATGAACTCCACCTCCTTCATGTGACGAATACTTTCGGGAAAGTACTTGTCGTTGAACAGTTATTGGAACTTCTCCCAAGACATCTTTAGTGCGGCAGGTTGAGTACGTTTTACAGATTTCCACCAGTAATTTGCCTCTCCTCTCAACATGAAGGTGGCAAAGTGAACCTTTTTCTCCTCGGAGCATCCCAAGACATCAAATTTCTTGGTGATCTGCTTTATCCACGTATCTACCTTAAGTGGTTTTGGCTTTCCCAAAAACTCCGGTGGTCCCAGCTCTTTGAACTGCTTAGTAGTGACCATCCGAGGGTTTCCAGTGTTCCCACCTGCATTTTGAACAGGAGTATTTCTCGCCTGATGTTGCATAAATTGTATAAAGCCTCTGAACATCCCATCGTTCATCATCTGGTCGGTGTTGTTGTTTACCTAAGGATTATTGTCTTCCTGATGCACCTTATCATGGTTATTGATCGTTGGTGACTCAACGGTCTCATGTGCTCCATTGCTTAACTCGACATTTTTAGTAGCCATTTTTAAACACTGCCACAAAACAAGGGTTAATTGACATGCCACATATTATCTCTATACTCTGACCGGCCAATTAAATAACAAATAACTTAGGTAGGTCATACTAGTGAAGGATTAACCCATCTCTCCCCTCCTAGTTCTAGTCTCACATCTCAGCTAGGGATCATATCCCTAAGATTTGATAGCATATGTGACGCCCCCAAAATAGGTATACATCACCCATTCTGAGTCGCCAAAACACATGGTACAGAATTTAAATACAAACTTCTTTTATACAATACGACGAAAGCGTAGCTGAGAGTTTTTACACGAATATTATCTTCTAGACAATATCAAAACTCAAATAGAGTCCTTATTACAATTATTATCAAACTATTTCATAGAATAGTGAGGACTACTATAGCCACCATCTTGGACCATCACTCTGCTCCCCGACTAGTCCCGGCTACATTCTCATTTACTGAAGAGAACAATGAAAGCAAAAGGGTGAGCTCAACTAGCCCAGTAAGAAATATTATGACTAAGATAATGCAGAATAAATTATCGTTAGCCTTCAACAGTGTTAAACTGATAATAAACAACAAGTTTAACTGCAACGAAATAAGCAATCCATTAGAAGAGTCAAGTAGAGCATGATATCTACTATCTTCTATGATTTAAAAAGTTTATCATCAATTTTATCACTGAGACTCAGCTCAATAATTAATCCACATAACTGAATTATCCATGCACTACGGGCCAAGGATATTCATTAGTATCACGTCAGTGAATTATACATGCACTACGGGCCAAGGATATTCGTTTAATCACCAATGGTCATGATCATGCCAACAACTGTCCATCAATGCACTACAGGCCAATGAGGACTTTTTATCATTTGTAACATTACAGGTCATGATTATACCGAATGATCCCTGGTCATAATCATACCAATCAACAGTCCATCTATGCACTACGAGCCAAAGATGACTTTCATCACAATATAAGCATGAGGATGATGACAATGATATAAGAATTCAATTAAAAGAAAGGAAAGGATAAATTTTTAAATATTTATAATTTAATTTATCCAGAATTCAATAATGTCCAAATTGTCAACATGATACTGCTTTGTGGAGTAAAACTCAAGAATAATATTGTATCAAAAATGATTTGGACAGAAAAGAAATTAATTTTTTGTCATGAATAGTACCCCGGGTGAATAGTATCCGTGAATAGTACTTTGTGAATAGTACTTCGAGAATAGTACTTTGTGAATAGTACCCCGTGCATAGTACTTTGTGAATAATACCTCGTGAATAGTATATTATGAATAGTACCCTGTGAATAGTACTTTGTGAATAGTACTCCAGCATGAAAAGCTTAAAATTTAACAAGAATATTAAAAAAAATATCCTTATGAAACGATACTAGATGAAGCGCAAATTTCACGGATATTCTACTAATTTCACGGAGTATAGAAGCAATACTTTAACAAAATGAGTGTAGAATTAGGAATACAAAACGAAATAATATTACTTACATACTATAGAGTATGGAAGAAAATATTATTTCATACGAATATTGAACAAAAATAATATCCCTTACCTAGTAGAAATTTGGATCTTTGCAATAGTGAAGTAGCGAGTATACTCTTCTTCTTCTCTCTATAGTTTCTCTCTATAATTGCTCTTGTGAGTCTTAGTGAATTGGTGAGAATGAAAGAAGAAATGAGTTTCTATTTATAAGAAAACATAGTTTTGATAATTTCACATTTAGGGGCTCGAATTATTACAGTATAGTACATTCATCTTTACCTCCATTTTTAATTTAGTCCTTCAAGTATTATCAATCTTGCACCACCTCCCCTAATAGTACATGCATGTGAACCAATAGTTCCATGCATATGAACCAACAGTAATTTGCATGTGAACCAATAGCAATTAATTGTTCATTTATCCGATTAATTACCCATTTGGTCAATTATAACAAAACTAGTCAATCACAGAATTACCTCCTTTGAGGGTAATTGGGTCACGGAAGAATTAAAGAAAAATAAATGAACAAACATCTTTAATCAACACGTACTTATTCATCATTAATATTATAACTCACAATATTAACAACCAGATCATTCCCAAGAAAGAGGGGGCTTTTTGATAAGGATTTCTCCCTATTGGCACGCAATTAGGTGACCAAACCCCTTTCCTCGACAGAAATTTCTAGACATCGTTAATAATGCAAATAATAATATGAATAACTTTGTCGTCTCAATTATTTGTTTAATAATATAAAATATTGTGCAGATGATACTGTGATAATAATTGAATTAATAATATGAGAGATACTATACAGCAATTATTGAGGCAATAATTGAATAAAATTGAGTGACTTCTCACGTAAGCATCAATAATCAAAGATATTGTACAATATCGTGTGCTACTATGCAACCACGCTTATTACTGTACTTTTATCACCTGGTATTTTAACAGTTTAACGGTAAAACTTTCGCTGTTATTTTTATAAAAAGATATTTCTGTCGTTTTCTAACTCTGACAATACTTCCGTTGTGGAGTCCACCAATGATTGTGTCGTCATACGAATATTCCCTGTTAAAACGAATATTCCCTGACCAATCGAATATTTTATAACAACTAGCTATTTTGCAAAATTTATAAATATTACCCACAACTATAATATTATATCAAATTCACACCATAATATTCAAAAATATATTTTGAGAAAAATTAATCTTTATTCATAAAAGTTGGGGTCTTACAGATGCACTCAGATTCGTGGAAATGGTCCGAGCGCCTGCCGAGCCAAGTCAAGAATCGTAGTCAGCTCTCGAAAACGTGGAGTCTGTAAAACGAGAAAGTTGAGATCGTAGTCTATCAGAGCTTAAGAGAAATCATAATGTTCTTTTCGATCAAGACTAAATCAAGCACGAGCATAACAAGACACAACGATCATAGTATAAAGACAATAATCGTGGTGTCTCCCCAGTCAGCATCAGAAGCACCAAGTTTTCTCTATTTGATAAAAGAGGAAGTATAACAAATGAAAAATGGCTTATAGACATTAACATTTCGGGAATCCTAATAATCCAACACGCATCCTTACTATGTATTGAAGAAACATATAGAAGAAGCTAAGGAAAAGACTGTATGCCTACTAAAAGCACCTTTTCAGATGTTAGATGAGATAGCAGTCTGTTGTGTCAGTGGGCCAGACGACTGAACAACAGATTTCCAGGAAGTCAACATCAGTGCTTAGAAATGTCTGAAGCATTAAATGCTACAACGGATGCCTTCAACGGAAACATTTCAAAAGTTCCTTATAAGCAAATCAGACAGAGATTAAAAGTAAGCAAGCAAAAACGAAAAAGAAAAAGAACTCTCAACTTCCAAACTCTACGATCAAGAAAGAAAAGCTTGCACAGCTACTCTGTTCTTTCGAACATATGCTTAACTACAACTGAGTAGCACAACTCAAGAACTCAACTCTCATCAAGTGTATTCCAAGTCTGCTGGACTTGAAGAGTTTTAAGTGAACTAAGAAGTTTCAAGACTACTGGTCTTGAAGGAATCTAAGTGATTCAAAGATTGTAAAGATATCCTTAGTGGATTTCCTACTTATGGAGTAAAAGAGTGGACTAGGAGCCTTGAGTGCTCTGAACTACTTAAAATCACTGTATTTGATATATCTACTTTAACTACTATATCTGTCATACCTACTTATCATCTATAATCTCAGTTTATCTTAAAGGGGAACAAACAAATCACATATTCCGCTGTGGTTCATTTATTAACAAATCTGATAAGTATTTTGAAAAGGGAAAAGTTGTATAATATCTATTTAACCCCCCCCTCCTTCTAGATAACTATTGTGCCTTTAGGAACTAACATACCATGCCATAAATCAGATGACTCAATCATATAAGTAGAAGATGTAATTTTATTAATATTAGAAGGTGCAATTGTCATTACATTCATTTTGACGAGCCCATTGCTCATATATCCCTTCCCCACATACATCCCATTTTTAGTTAAGACAAACTTGTCCAATATAAAGACCAATTTAAATCTCTTTTGGCTAAAAAGAGATCTTAACACTAGATTCTTCCTAATATCAGCCATATGGAGCACGTTATTGAGGGCGAGTTCCTTACCAGATGTCATTTTCAAAATCACATTTCCTTTTCCAACAATCTTGGATGAAGAAGAATTTTCTATGTACAATTGTTCTCCATTCTCAATTTCTTGATACGTAGAGAACATCTTCCGGTCAGAACATACATGGCGGTTTGCTCCAGTATCTACCCACTATTCCCTGAGATTCTCAACCATGTTTACTTCAGAAACAACCGCTCAAAGGTTCATTTTAGAAACATCTTGAAGAAAACCATCCACTTCCGTTACATTGGCTTGTGCAGACTTCTTGTTCTGGTCTTTGCGTTTACAACAATCATTTGCCCTATGTTCGGGCTTATCATAAATGTTAACAAATGCCATATCAAAAAATGTGCCCGATCTAACCTCTAGGTCAAACTGTCAATCTGCGCCAAATAAGTGGGCTCTCGGACGCAGGCAATCTAGTCTGTCATCATAACAGACCCAGGAACTATATCCTCCATAAATTGTGTGGCGCGGGTCAAGCTCCAATGGTGCGAGGGAACCACCAGCAGTAGAAAGCCTCTTGAGTAAAGGGGCCCTCTAATAAAGTGAAGCCATCTAAACCCATCAGGGGAATCTCGGTGATCGGCTGAGATAAAGGCCAATGTCACCTAGCAAGAGGAAAGAACGGAATGTAAATCTCCCTTGTGATGCTTCGATAACACGCTCTCTTAAATAGAGCTCCCAGCCTCCATCAGTCAGGAAAGGAATCCGACGGGTGGATAATATATACTCGACCCCAGTCGGAAAGCCACCCTCAAAGCCTACTGTCAAATAGTCCTCGAAGTATGGAACCCATGTGATGACATCGGCTGTCAATAACTCCAACTGCAAACAAGAATGGGTAAACCCCTCGGCTACAAGAACCTCTGCAAGAGTGGAGTAATGTCATCGCCGTCCCCGTGGATAGGTCTCCAGACCTAATGTAGTAATGGGACGACGACATAGAAGCCTCTCATAGGCCCAAAATTAAAAATGCAAAGATTAAATATCTTCAGTCATGAAAACTGACAACCCGAGCGGGGGGAAATTAAAAGATAAAGAGAAAATACTCACCAGTAAAAATGGGTAAAAGCCTAGCTAAGCCTCCGTCATACCTTCTAAGCGTAGGCGCATCCCTCTAAAGAAATAGGCAAAGGTTTATGAGCCCCAGTCAAAGTCCCTGATACGGTCCACATCACGAGTGGCGCTGACTAAAGCGAAAGGAGTTATCTGTTAGAAAACAACCCCTGATGATGAGCAGGAATAATTGCTAAATAATGCGATCTCTAACCCTCAGATCATCAAGCAAAGGCTCAATCAAAGCCCCACTCATGGCATCTACACTCATGGGACCAAAATGAATAGTCCGACCCTATAGGGTCGTGGCCGGAACTCCCAAAAGGAATCGAACAGCGGTCGAAGAAATGTCAGCCACCAAAGGCACTGGCACCCCTAAAAACACCAACCTAGTGATGAACCACCAGTCCATCGGTGTCATCATTACCTTGCAATCTAACAAATGGAGAGATTGAGTATGGTGGAACCAGCGCTCAGACAAAGCCCTTAAATAACCCCAGGGGCAGCGACGGGGGGAAGGAAAAGAAAGCCTAAAATCCCTATGAATGGACGATCTCCCGGTACACTAGATGGACGATCTGGTACAAGGAGTGAATGCTAAACTAGTTCTCCCTAGGCTGAGTAAAGCCAGGAACCTGTATCAAATTGCAAATCAAGATCAAAACCCTTGCCCCAAAAATGGGAAAAGAAGATGGAAATGGTTATTACCTCGTTCGCATGAAGGTAGATCGAGGGATGACGACTCAAATCATCTAAAAGATCTGGAATCATCACGTTAATAGCTGGAAACTCCCAATAGGGAATGGAAGAAGAAGCAGGATCCACGATAGGAACATCCTCCTCCTCGTCTACGACATCCAGCCTCTCAACTCGGATAGGGTGAATAACTGACTTATTCAATCGGCGAGGCTGCCAAGCTAGACGAGGCTGAGGAACATCAAAAACTCTCCTCTTTACACCTGTAGAGTCCCTACAAGAGCTACTCGGCTGATCTGGATCCATAATCTGAGCAAAGTCTCCAAATCATCTTAGAAAGGGTGGGGTAAGTTATAAACGTAAAGCTTATTAAATTCAAATCATTGCTTCATGCATAATCTAAGTCTCTACATGCATCGATTTAACATACATCCATAGTAAAGTTAAAATTGCATGTTCATTAAATGCTCATACTTATGAAATTTTTTGCCAGTCTCCTTTGTAAAATGGATTATCCGCATGCACATAGGCATGACTAGGTGGCCATTCAATAGCACACCAACCCAAAATCATGAACATCTTATATATATGAAAAAACATCAAAATTAAATCCACCGTGGTAGCAAAATTACCATGTGTGCTTTATTTGAAAACCTGTGCTCATTTGTCCTCAAATAGGATGAGTAAACTAGCAAAAAAGGGGTGCCAAATGACTGTCTCAAAAGTCAATTTTTTTCATATTAATACGTTTAGCATGGTAAAATATGAACATTTACTACGTTGAATAATTTTTATCAAGTTATATGAGCATGCATATTCACTATATTGTGTTTAAAAGCATTCTATATGAAATCTAACGTTCTAATGGTAAAAACTTGAAAAGAAAACATGTAAACATTACCAGCGTAGTGCAAAACATTTGTACAGTGACGGATTTTGCAAAAAGTAGTCGGAATCAGTAGATCTAAAGAGGAAATTTTGGATTTTCTATTGTGTTCAACATGAAAATGACTTATGAAAGAGAAGGGAGGGAGAAAATATACTCGATGGGAGCCACGGGTCTACCTGAGGCCACCCAAGTTGGTCCCCACGCCCTCAAGCTTGATAAAATTTTAGTTACAACAGAATTCTCGGAAGCTAAAAAGTCAAATTAGGGAAAAAGGTAATACGCGATTGAGTGGAAAGGGCCTAAAACCCTGAATTCAGATACCAAACTTCTGATCTACATGTGAGTCATTGGTATTAACCCGGTTGTGGGGTTCAGAAAGCCGATGATAGAGGTTATTGAAAACGGCCCTTGTCAAATCATCGGGAAGGTCTGGTGTCATGAACCGGGGGTATTGAGTGCAATTAAAACTTCTAGATTTGTTCCACGGTATGATTCATTAGAAAGATATCCCCAGTAGAGATATAAGGCATGTCTAATATTGCAAACCATTGGTGACAACTCCAACGTAGCATCGGGAATGGTCTGATGATGTAAGTCGTTAAAAACTACTTCAACGAAGGTCAGAATGTCTGACATTGCAAACCGTTAGCGACAACTCCAACGTAGCATCGAGAATGGTCCGGTGATATAAGTCGTTGAAAACTACTTCAACGAAGGTCAGAATGTCTGACATTGCAAACCGTTGGTGACAACTCCAGCATAGCATTGGGAATGGTCCGGTGATGTAAGCCATTAAAAGCTACTTTAACGAAGTTTAGAGTATCTGATATTGCTAATTATTGGTGACAACTCCTGCGTAGCATCGGGAATGGTCTGGTGATGTAAGCCGTTGAAAACTACTTCAACAAAGGTCAGAATGTCTGACATTGCAAACCGTTAGTGACAACTCCAGCATAGCATTGGGAATGGTCCGGTGATGTAAGCCGTTGAAAACTACTTCTAAGAAGGTCAGAATGATTGATATTGGTAATAGTTGGCGACAACTCCAACGTAGCATCGGGAATGGTCCAATAACGTAAGCCGTTGAAAACTACTTCAATGAAAAGCAGAGTATCTGATATATAAATCCCCAGCTAAGGCACCGCAAAGGTTCGGTTATTTCCATACCGTTGTAAACTATTATTCAAGTAGGCACCGAGGAAAGTCGGTGATGGTCAACCTTCACAAAACTACCGTTCAAGTAAGTATTGTGAGGATGCTGTGAAAGCAAGCAGTAAAAAAAATTATATCTCCAGCGGAGCTATCGGCATCAACCAGATAGAAAGCCCGGGTGGTGGTGACAATCACAGCGTAACGGCAGGAAGAATCCAATGATGGCAACCAAGGCAAGCTATCATCAGGATAAAAATCAATAATCCCTATAGAGTCACTCGCAAAAGAGAGGAACATCTCCGGCGGAAGTAAAATCAGAAAGCACATCTAAAGATAAAGAGCGTTGGTGACAACCTCAATGTCAAAATCCAATGGTCTCAGCCATAGGAAAACCTCCACAGCATGGATCTTGAAAACATATCTACAAACTTGTCATCGAATCAGTCTCAATAGCATTGATGGACATTTCAAGCCATTGGAAAAAAACCCAACGTAGCATCGAGAAAGATCCGGTGATGAAAGCTTTGTAAACTACTGTTTGAGTAGACATCAAAGCGGTTCAATAAAGACCATCACTGACAATTACATCCCCAGCAGAAACGACAGGAGCAGTCAGTGATAAAATCCCATTGGAAATAATTCCAACTAAAAACATCCAGCATTTATAACATCACATCATACTGCATTGCATGGCATCATTTAAATCTTATCGTATTTCAAGTATCTAGTAATATTTATCATGTTCATTCCATTACATTGCATACACATGATAAAGAGGGGCATCTATAGACACTTGAAATTTTGCATTCCTATTACTAACCATGCAGGAGGACAGAATCGTCTTTCATCTCCCAGAAACAACCCTAGAAGTCAAAGCATCAATTCAAGCCCCGAAGATAACCCTAGAAGATCAAATCAAAGCCCTGTAGATAACCTCGGGAGATCAAATCTAGCCCTGGTGATAACCCCGGGAGATCAAGTCAAACCTCGGCGACAACCCCGGGAGATCAAGTCAAGCCCCGAAAAAAACCCCGGGAGATCAAGTCCAACCCCGAAGACAACCCCGGGAGATCAAGCCAGCCCCAGAAAAAACCTCGGGAGATCAAACCATCCTTAAAGATAACCTCAAGGACTGTCAAAAGTCAAACAGTAGTCCAATATCGGAGACAACCCTGAGAAAAGACGACTACAACTACATCAAGCCTGAACTAACCCGGGAGGGGAAAAATAGTAATTTTGCCAACTCAACATCAATTCAGCCAAAATCTTTACAAAAGAAGTCACGAAGAACCATAACATTAATCTCGAGTGAAAACAACACAAGGCAGCTCAACAAATGGATTGCGAAGACTCAAAGATCTGCTCATGGACCTATCTTCTCGGATACAGAAAATATCAAATCCCATGTTATTGTGTAGCCCTCTTCAAGGGCTTTCCAGAAAGGTATAGCACGCCTCCATCAGATTTCCGGATTGAAAGTTATGAAGGTTCGAGCGGACAACGCATTGGACCGAGTGCACGTACTTTGAGACAACAGGACCCACGAGGCCCGGACCCACCCAGGAAGCCGTAGGTAGACCCACGGTATCTGTCATGTGTAGACCATGGCTACATTTGGTCTATAAATAGACCCTCCCCCCCCCCCCCATCAGCCAAAAAGAAAAAAAAAGGAAAAAAAACTATCCATTTTAGCTCTTAACCCCATCTATAATGTTCCAAACTTCAATATTCTTCTTTCTAAACACTTTTATACATATATTCTACGACATATCAAATTTTAACCAGTGGAAACTGAGTTTTCAAGCTCCGAAAGTGGTCTAAAGCCTTCTTTGCAGAACAATGTAAGATTTTTTCAGAAGCTTTCTACTGCTTTAATGTGTGTGTGTATATATATATATATTATTTACTGTGTTTAAATATATGTTTTATTTTAGTATCCTCGTTAGGCAGAATATTCATATGATATTATATGACCCTAAGAGACACGGGATCTAAGATCCAGCTGACGGATCTAGATCTGATTCCCATGATGGACCTTTTTCAGCTGTACAGCTAGCTTGTAAATTATTTGTTGTGTTTGGACATCCTTCAATGGCTTTCATGCCCATAAGAAGTCCGACACTTATATGTATATTATTTTATCGAAGATGCTTCGCATCTCGAGAATAAAATCAAATCAAGTCGAATACGAAATAAAATGAAAGTATTAAATGCCTTAATTACTATGTGAGCATAAGTGTTTGAAAACTTGTTTTCAAAACATTATTTCTGTATATATTGCTTATAATTGAACTCTTATGCAAATCAAACCCTTTGTATATAGGTGCACACGAGGCATAGCACTACTTCCAAATAATGCACTTAGGCCCAATAACCACACACACACTTTAGATAAATTAAGGAATTGAAAAGACGCGATAACCGTATTTTCACGAAAGTCAGAGGGTGCCTAACACCTTCCCCCCGCTTAATCAAGCCCTCAAACTTTGTGAATCTCGGTTTCCAAGGCCTGTTAAACAGAGTCCAATAATTGGGCCTTTTGTAAACCTTTTCAAAATTGGTTGAGTTGGTATAACCATTTCAAAACTACCAACTAGCGACTCTGAATTTTTAAATCATCAACATTTTGTGTCGAACTCTTTTTAAACTCGCCTTTTCAAACAAAACTCAACACATAGAAAACATAAAGGATAAAAAGAGGAATTTCAAAGAAAATAAAATTTTCCCGACGTCGACACTACTACATAATGAAAATTTGGGGTTTATATATGTACACAATCATATAATCCATGTACATTGGGTTTAAATAAAATAATATTTAATTTAGGTAAAATAATGTAGTTGTGTATTATTAACCCAGTATTCTCCATAAATTTATTATTACACTTACACTTCAATATTATAATGATATTCAATATTAAATGTTTATTTTTTAAATTTAACTTTCTTCCAAAATTCTGAGATGCACAATTAATTAACTCTTTCGGTATTAGAATGCTACACAGGATTCTATTTTGCAACTTAATAAATCATATCATTCAATTTACTTTTACCACATGATTTTAATAATGTCACACATTAAAATAATGTTCCATATTTTATCCAAAGTAATAAACTAACTTTTCCAAGTCTTACCATTTGGTAGCAACTACTCCAATTTGTCTATCATAGGAGAAGGCGCAATTCATACCGCTTCGATCGTGCTGTTGGTTTAGCTACTTGCCAGTTCTAGTTTCCATTGTGACGCCCCCAAATTCAGACCACACTTGTCTCAAATTTGGTTGTCACGTACTAACTCTAATAACATACTAAAATCATCACAACGGAATAATAGAATAAATTACATTGTTATAATATAATTATTCTCATCCCAAGGGTTCGTAACTTAAACATCTCTTACATACCTTAAGCATAATTAAACATATTTGAGATATAACTAATACATAGTACAACTTATGTCATTTCATGAATATAATAATCTTCACTAAATATAAACTACTTAGTAGCTTTGCCCTTGCCCTTATCAATGCCTAAGGGTCCGCCTTGCTCTGCCTTAACTGAAATGTTTTTAAGGAAGCAAGAATGAGCAACAAATTTGCCCAGCAAATAATATAGCAATAAAGGTGCTCAATATAGTTTTAGCTTCTCAAGGGTACAACAATAATGATAGTTCAAAGATAGTATGAAGTATCAATAGTCTTTAACAATAGTCGCTAAGGACAGAAAATATCAATAAGATTCAATGATTAATTAATTTCAAGATTTCAAAGTAATAAATACTGAGCAGTCACTAAGGACTATGAACTTCTCCTAGAATTAACAGTAATAAACTGATAATTCTACAAAACGAGTACAACAGATGATCAGCCTAAAGTACGATATGTCATGTATAACATTTAATCATTCTCATGTGTGCACGTCGGTTTCCCGACAATATATAATTTCCCTACCAAGAGGGTTGTTCATCTCAGTTGTAAGAGTCCGCACCAAGTTAATTTGGTTTGGATAGCTTTCGATCATATATCAATAGTCTAGCCGAATCAATGGCTTAGACAGCTTTCTTTTAAAGTATATACATGAAAAATTATCGTTCAAAATCAAGGTTTGAAAACAATTTCATTTCTAAACTTATGAAGTATTAAGTCATGAGATATGAATCATACTTTCAAGGATTTACTTGTACAACCAATAATATTATAAGCTAAAGTAATGCTCAATAAAGAGTAAGGTTTGAGTACTTGCCTCAAGCGTAGTTTACCAAAGTATAGCTTATCAACACTCTTTGAATCCTAACATAATATAGTTACGCGTATAGGATATTCATTAGTTACGTATACTCATACATGATATGTAAGTTTAAACGCATACATAAACGTCTAACTTAGTTGTATACTCTTCACATACTTTATCACACACTTTTAGCACAAAATCAGTTTATAAGTCACCATAAAGTCAAATAACATAGTTTCTAATCATTGCTTTGCAAATACCTTTTGGACATAACATTTGAAAGTTTATAATCACTCATTAAACATTTAATTTTATCATTTAGCATGCTTCTTAACACATTGGATAGCATATTGGTCATATAATACAGGTTAAGGTAACAACATAAGCCTACAAACACCCTCATACTAATAGCAGAAAATTGATCCTACTGCAGACTAGTGCGGCCGCGCTTGGTTTGTACTAAGGAGTGGCGCGGCCGCGCTACTCTTGGTGTAAACCAAGATATGGCTGCTTCTGCAGAAGGTCAGTGTACACCCGTCTTGCACATATATAAATAATCATGCAAAACACACATGTTAGTATGTGGATAACTAAGTTTGACCTTATATCATAACATTAACATAGGTCATTATCTATTCTCATTTAATCAAGACTTTAAGTGTTCAATTCACAATTTTCTTACGTTCAATCGTTAAACACATGCTATTTGGTCCATAGGTCTCAACTACACATGCTTTCATTAGATTAGTCATGTATGTCAAGTTTGTATAACTTTACTTCATTTAGACTTGATCTAACCATTCTTAACTACTTTATAATGCATATGATTAGCTAGCATGCTTGTCAATCATGTCTACATGCATGATACACCTAATCATGATGTCAAGTGCTAGAATACTCGTAATAAGTTATTGACAAAACTAGTTTTCAAGGTTTTTTGTGAAAATCTCATGTTAAGCTACCAAGTATGCAAAGTCACTTCATTTACTATACATCATGCGCTCACATATACATATTAGAATATATAAGCATGCTCATAAGTTCCCATATAGTTTATCAAGTTTGTATTTGAAACTTAAAGTGTCCCTTAGTAAAACTTATTCAAGTATGCAAGATAAGTCCACATATTCTATAGCATGCTTTCATAATCATACAATAGATCACATGAGCATGTTTTGAAGTTTAAACTTAGTATATGCATAGTTCATGTACACATAGCTAGTATAGTCTTTCACTTGCATTTTCCTTGAAGTCATACTTGAATATCTTATACTATCTTCAACAATATAAACTAGTATATTGGTCACATATCATAACTTAACATGTTGGAGCTTTAGGTCAGGTTATACATTATTTCGTGTTCATGAATTCTAGTTCCCAATTTGTTAAGTTTTCTTTGAATACATACTAAATCAAGCTAAAATAACTTACTATGTTCATAACAACATCTATTCATGTGTTAAGTTCATTTATATACATATTCAAACTTAAGTAGCATCCTCATGACATCTTAAGGAATCAACAGCAATAACTGTGATAGGCAACCCGCGCGGCCGTGCGGTGAAGGACTAGGGAAGTGTCGCGGCCGCACCACTTCGTCCAAAGGTAAAAAAAATGGCTCTACTTCTGCAGAGCCTCAACACATGCATTGATAACCTTCTTCTAACTGCAACTCAGACTAACTCTAATACTTCCATACATGCATATCAACTCAGATTACACATACATGACAACTCAGAATCCAATTAACAAGTTATTACCAGAAATTCTAGAATTCTCCAATTATCAAAATAAGAACACTGATGTTACCTTTGTGATAAGAATTGGGCAGAGCTTCTACTCAAAATCAAATTGCTCTCTATAGACACTAAGCAAGTAATCTCAGCAACATAGAAAATGAAGGGGAATGCTCAATTTATAGACAATTTACTAACCATGCCAAGCCATTGTTCAAGGAATTAAACCAAGAGATGGAAGGAGAATTCATTGGGTAATCAAGAGTTGGTGCAATAGTGGTCAACCACTCCCATCACCCACACCCTTCTTCATCATGGCTATCTACTGGGAAGTTTGAGAGATGAAGGAAATAGGTAGCCTTAGGCCAATGGCCCTTCACGTGTGGAAGAAGAGAGTGACTCACAAAATGGGATAATTTTACTCTCAGCATTTGATAGATGAATAATGCCACATACTATATGTTTAATACACATATATGTATACTTAGGTTTTAAATCCAATTGGGTGCATACATGGATTTAAATGATATAGCAATATTATGTTAGCAATTTAGTGGTATAAATATAATCCATGTACATTTTGATAATGCCAAATTATGATTTAATTGAGTAGTGACACACCACATTATTATAAACCTTATTATATTATTTATTCACATAGTCTAAGTTGATATTCCATAAAATATATATTAATGCACTATACACATTACATGGTCACATAGACATCATTTGTATAACTTACACATTTCATTAATCTTATTATATAGTTTCCATGTTATATAGTCGTATCACAATGTCACACTACACATTCTTTTTAATGTAGTTACTAAATATTACTACATACCTTCATACCTTGCACACATCAATTAAATGAATAATATAATTCTAATTATGTAAATTACTTTGCTTTTTTCGTAATTTATTATTCACAATAATAATTAATTAATAATATAATATTAATTAATCATTCACTCCTTAAATTTATTCACTAACTTAAACCATTTAAATTAAACCACCTAAATCTCCATTCTCATGCCACACAAGGCATCTTACAATTCTCATCATCAATTCCATATTTTCTCAATTCTTATCAATTCAATTTGAATTAATTGAATTACTCATCTCACAACACATCAATATTTATATTCAAATAAATATTCATTTTCTTATTACAGTAAAACTCCTATTTATGAATACTTTTTTATTTTATGGAATATCATAAGAATAACCTCTACAATATTATAAAAAAAAAAATTGGTCCCAATTTGAGCCAGTTATAAATAGGAATAACCTCTAAATTGTAATATATTATATACTTTTTAAGTCCCGTATTAAAAAACTATACCTCTATATAATAATAATTTCATATATATATATATATATATATATATATATGTGAGAGAGACAATATTAATTTTAAAAGACTACATTTTCTATAAAAGACTACATTTCCTATAAAGAACTATATTTTCCTATAAAAGACTACATTTCCTATAAAGCCTTACATTACCACAATTCTTGATTATCAACACTTAGTTTAATTTAGCTGCATATTCACATTTCATGCCACATGAATATATATAGTCATATAAATATTCAAATTATTATTTATTTAATTATTAATATTATTTTTGAAATTCATGGATATTACAAGAGCTCCTGCTAGTAAAGGTAAAGCTAAAGCATCACAAACATCTATAGCTCATCCTCCTCCTTCCAGAGTTGTGCCTCCTATGCCACAAGTTGTTCCCCTTAACAGTAGCCTACGTCAATCGTAAAGCAAAACTCCACAGTCATCGAGTGGAGTTACTCTTACTGGATCAAGACTGTCGGGGATATAAATGATCCAAGTTTCCTAAATAGAAATATATATGGGATCAATATTGAATGAGATGAACAACCAAATATTTTGTATCATGGCCCAAGGGATACTCTGGACGAGCTAAGAAGAAACAAGTTAAGCATCGGAAAGGAGAAGAGCAAATGAGAGAAGGAATCCCCCTAGAAGAAAGCCCTCATATAGAATACCTTAGTTTTCTTTTTATCTGTTAAAACTTGAAATTATTTTTATTTTCAAACACTTGTAAATTTCTTATATTATCAATAAAAGTTCATTCTTTTCTCTAGATAATATAGTTGCTCACTGTATATATACATAGGCATATTTAATTTTCATGAATTATCTTGCATATTAGAATTGATACTTGAACTTAAACTACTTGTTTTATCATCATCAAATAGGAGGAGATTGTTAGTACCTACAATTTGTGTTTAACATAATTGATTTGATGATGATATGAGTTAAATGTATAATTGTATTCAAGTAGCTTTTGTAAAGTCCTCATGAAATGATTCTTATGTAAAATGACTTAGTTTAGGAATCAAACATGTTGGGTTGATTCGAATTCGTAGAGTTTAAACTCCGTAATAGCTAAGTTGTTCAGGCCAGAAGACGATCACAGTGCCAGAGGAAAAATCACTCTAAGATCGTAAAGTAGTGTGAAGATCGTACAGTACAAGTTTGATCGTAAAGTCAAAATTGTAGAGTCACCATCATTTATAGAGCAAAAGAATTACTCTACGATTTCACTCTGAGGAATCCAAAATCGTAGATTGTAGAAATTTGACAAGTCAGTAATAGGTTATGACATTTCATCAACCTTAACACTCGACTCTCTGATGTTATCACTAGATGATTTTGTGATAAGGACAAGAGTTGACAAAGTCTCTATCTAACATCTATTTTAGCATAGTCAAAGGACATATGGTCGTTACTGCACTGTTCACAAGACTTAAGAAAGCGGCCTGATGTGGTCTAAATAGGCAGCAATTCAAAGTTAATCGATTGTTAAAAGACAAGTGTCCAAGCAATAGTAGAGCAACGGTAACTTTCCAACGTAAAGATACCTAGAGAACACTATATAAAGTCAACAAATTCAATTCTCGAAATAGAACAGATCAATCAAGTCCAAACGCTAAAAAATCTGAGTTCATACTTGTTCCACTCTACGATTCCAAGAAATACACCCCGCTGCTAAGTCATTCGAAGAGAACCTTAAAGCAACTTGTCAGAACTTAAAACAAATTACTTCTCTTAGTAATTAGTCTGATCTATATGATCTTTTGTAAACTAAGTATGTGTGACTTGAAGGATTCTTTGTGAATGATTGTGTAAAAGTTCTTTCTGAACTATAATCTCGGTGATTACCCTCGTTAGTGGAAAATACCTATCTCTACGAGTATAAGAGAGAATTAAGAGACTTTTGTACTGTGAACTTTTTAAAAATCTCGTGTTCTTTAAATTTTGCATTTTAGTTTCTATCGCTCTACGTTTTATATTTGTGTCTAATCTCTACATTATCTCATTAAATTTAAAACTATAGATTTCATTATAATCTTTAAATGGCTTTTCTTAAAACATTTGTTGTACTAATCTAATCAATTAAATTGCTTCATCTTTAAAAAGAAATTTTGAAGAATCTATTCAACCCCCTTCTAGCATGGGCGGAACTAGTGGGGGACTAGGGGGGTCATATGACCCCCCAACTCTGAAATCTGAAGCATATTAATATTAATTAAACTTGATCGTTGTTATGAGATGGTATTAATTTATTTGTTTACTCATGTTCTTCCACCTATAATAAATTAACAATATTACTATAAGATAAAATAATGTTAAATAAGTTTGATGATTAATTACTTAATATTGCACTCATTTGTCTTGTTGACTTAATCATACCTTAATTAGTATCAATTTTTTGTAAATAAGAATAACTTAAATTATTTTCTTGCTTTGAGTGGCTCCTCTCAGTTGTCTCCAAAAAAGATGATCAAAATCACAATATACGATTTTGAATATATAATATTATAATTTGTAAGTTATCTATAAAAGTAGCTAATCAATTGACTGAAAAATTAAAAATCTAATTAATAGTCTCATAGTTCGAGGGAAATTAATATATATATATATATATATGGAAAAATGTATGTATACAGCTGTGTATTCAGTGGTGAAGCCAAGAACGTATAGTAGTAGGATCAAAATTATTAGTAAGTTTAAAAAGATTTGGCGGGGGTTCGGGGGCAGCGCCCCCGAGCCAATTTTTTTAATACTTTATACTTTCGGGTTAGACAAATACATCCAAATATCCAATTTAATAATACTAACAAAAAAGGGAAATCACAATTGATTTCTGAAAATAAAACTGAGGTTGGAGAAATTGAAGAGAGAGTAATTTATGTTACCTGCAAGGGCACAAAGCTGCAAGAGAGTCACAGTAGAATAGAGTCGCACTCCATTCTCCACGCTCGCGGCTCGCCAATCACCAGTACCCACTTCGACCACTTGCGAAAGGCTTTGATGGTTCACGGTTTGGCTTTTGCCTTTGGCGATTTGGCTTTGCCCCATCTCTCTCTATTTTGTGGTTTGGCCGCTTGGGTACCTCTAATTAAAAAAAAAAATCGGAGTGGAGTCAAAAATTGAGTGGAGGTCAAAAATTGAGTGGGGTAAAAAAAATTTTGTAAATGATTTTAAAAATTGAGTGGGGTCAATTGACCCCACAAATTTACCATAGCTTCGCCCCTGTGTGTATTACACAGTAAGCTATGACGACGGTTTTTGGGGCTATAGTGACAGTTTCACCCGTCGTCAAAGCTATTATGGGCTATAGCGACAGTTTACCGTCGCTATAGCTTAAAAAATCTGTCGCCATAGCCTTACTGTGTAATACACAGCTGTGTATATACATATAGCCCTATATATATATATATATATATATATATATATATATATATATATGTGTGTGTGTGTGTGTGTGTGTGTGTGTGTGTGTGTGTGTATTTAAAGTTATTAGACTCACAATTCAAAGGTTGACAATGGTTGGAATAGGATGTTGTGAAATAATATAATTGAGCAAAAATAATTTGAAAGAGCACTCCAAGCGTCAATAAATAATTTTTTACTGATATATTTTGACCCCCTCAAAAAATGTTCTGATTCCGCCACGGCATTCTAGATCTCTTTTGTACATATATGGGAATAACAGAGTCTGGTATCTATGTTTGTCAAAGAAAATATGCTCTGGATATTCTCAAAGGCGCTAGTTTAGAAGGTGCTAAGCCTAGTTTAGTTCATATGAAACAAAATCATAGATTGTCCTCTAACCAAGGTGTTATTTTGTCTGATGCAGCTCCATGTAGGAGATTAGAGGGGAGACTTGTTTATCTCACTATTACAAGGCCAGACATTAGTTGTGTTGTTCATATTCTTGGCCAATTCCTCTCTCAGCCTCGAGAACCTCACTTGGATGCAGCTTTTAAATTGGTCAAGTATTTCAAAGGCAGTCCAGGTCAAGGCATATTTTATCATGTTTCTTCTTCTCTTTTTCTTACTCCCTATTGTGATGGTGACTGGGATTCATGTCCTACATCTAGAAGATCTATTTCTGGTTATTGTGTTGTGTACTTGTGTTTGGTTCTTCAGCTATTTCTTGGAAGTGCAAGAAACAACATACAATGTCTAAGTCTTCTGTTGAGTCTGAGTATAGGGCCATGGCCAATGTCTGATGTGAATTAGCTTGGCACATTGCCATTCTCAAAGATCTTCATATCATTGTTCCCCTCCCTATTCCTCTTCATTGTGATAGCCAAACAGCTCTACATATTGCTTCGAACCTTGTGTTTCATGAGAGAACTAAACACATTAAAGTTGACTGTCATTTGGTCAAGGACAAACTCTTGTTCAAGGTTTTATTTCTCCTACTCATTTATCTACTCATGCTCAACTAACTGATCTTTTTACTAAGGCATTAGCTTCTTTTCACTTGCATGATTTACTTGGGAAGTTGGGTGTATGTAACTTCTTCCTACCTCCCAATTTGAAGGAGGATGTTAAGGATATAGTCTCCAGTTAAAACACATGCACAAGCATGGAGCATATGCAACATGTGCATCAATAACCAACTCATAACAGTAAGCCAACAACACATGACAAGCAAGGCTGATAAGCATGTGTCATTAAGCTTAAGTGGCAGTTAGTTTAGGCATTTCTGTAATTAGATAGAACTTAGGTAGCTTGCAAGATATGTTGAATATTGATGAATAAATATATAATGTGATGTATGGATCTGATGGATATTAAATGGAATAAGAGATTTTCTTTGTTACATGAGTTCATTGTTGTAACATATTTAACTTGTGTAATGGTATATTTTTTAAAGTTGTATTTTTAATATTTTATGTTAAATTTTATTTTTAGAAGTAAAATAAGAATATAAATTTATCAAGAGTACTAAAGAAGGGGAGAAAAAAAAAAAGAAGAGGAAAAGACCGAAAAGCCTGAAGCCCGGGCCAAAGCCTAGGGCTCTCACTGCTGGCTTGCTTTAGTCCAAGTTTTGAAAGCTAAAGATTGACATTGTTTGTCCAAGCATCAAGATTGGGCCTAGTCTGGACATATCAGGCCTAGTCAAAACATGTTTCAAGCCTGGTCCAAACTCGGCTTTGTATTCTAATATATTCCGATACAATACAGAGGGATAAAATAATCAAATTATTTACTAGATTTCTTATTTTCCTAAAAAGTCATTGATAGAAAAACTGATTTAACTTGACCTTTAGTCTTCACGCCTCTTTAGTGATTTCATTATTTTTACAGCATTTTAGGTAGGGGTGTAAATCGAGCCAAGTAATTCAATACTCGACTCGAGATCGACTCGAAAATATGATCCAAAACTCAAATTCGAAATTGATCCGAGTCGAATCTGATCCATACTCGTTTTCTGTTTAATGATACACGAGTCGAATTCGAGCATACCAATGTTCGCTCAGATTAGGGTTCGAGTATTTCATTTTTTTCTCGAACCATACTAAATCATAACGATGGATCATATTCGAATATTGAATTCGATCCATGCTTTAGTAAGCTAAATATGTGATATTTGTATCAATCTTTTATAATTTATAAAGTGTAGTATGAAATTGTGTAAACTTGTACATGAATAAACCAATGAATTGAATGTCAATTTTTATTACATTCTTTATAATTTCAATACATAAATAAAAGTGAAAAAGTTTTATATATAAATATTAGTTAAGTAACCAATTTAGTATGTAGTGGTTCAATTTTAAGTGAAATAATTCATATTCGAAACTCAATTTGAAGGCTCATGAATAACTCGTTTTGTAAACGAGTCGAGTACTTACGAGCCGAGTAGGTTCGAGTAATGATCCGAATCGAATCTGGCGCAAAAATATAAATCCCTTATCGAATCCGAGTCGAATTCGAGCTCAATTTTTTCGAGTCGAGCCGAATCTGAGCATGAAAGTGTTCGCTAAGATTCGACTCGTTTACACCCCTAATTTTAGGTTAATCCTACAAAAAAAAAAAAGATGTAACTTGACCAATCTGAAAGAAATAGAAAACATTTTTAAACTCAAAACTGATATATAATCATTTAATTTCTATTCAATACAAAAATGAATATTGGAAATTATTTAAAAAATATTACTAATTATAAAATTTATTTTTATACTTTTAAATAGATCATGTCAATTTTAAAATTAAAAGTCTCTCAAATTGACTTTAAAATAGATGAAAAAACGCACTCTTAACTCGAAACATGTTCTTTCCTTCCCTTTCATATATCAAAATGTTTATACAACACTAGGTGTGGTGAAGAGATACAAAAGATCAACACAAACTACTAGCAAAAGGGGTGAAGAAAAGAAGAAAAACAAAAGAAGCCTAAATTGACTCGACTCCACCACTTTACCTTTATCCCAAGTACCTATTTTTTAAGATAAAGGGCTAAGTAGATCCTTCCAAAAAAGAAATTGTAAAGGGTTGCTAGGTTGATCATCGTACTACAATAACTCTTGTTACAGTGTTATCTCACCTACTCGCCTTAAACCTCCAATGATGACTGTCTGGGAGAGACCTAATCCTACCAGCACTTTTGTTGCATACATAGTTAGCATCATATACTTCCATTCTTTTCTCTCTATGGCTTTCATGCTGCATTTTCAAGTCTGGTGCCATTTGCTTGTCTACTATAAAAAGTTTGGAAGAGCAAGAAAAACAAGAGTCTGGTGAGGAACTTATAGCTTTGGGAATATTAGATTGTAGGGGGTTTAAAATGTGGCTACCAGCATTTAACGGAATCTGGAAACTCTGATTGTTCATAGTTTGTCCGGTTACAGCTTGATTTGTGAGCTTGGGAGACAAAGCACATTCAGCACTGCTATTTTGAAGAACAGGATTGTCCTCCGGTATAAGGGCAGGGGAATACTGTTTCGGCTTAAACACGCCCCACAGATAATACTTTCTCTGAAATCCTGCAAGTCAATTTGTTAGTATTAGCATAAACTTCATTTTGTAAATGAAATGCTTAATCAACAGAAGATATAGAAGGTAAGTTTCCCCTAGTTCTCCTCCTGGCCCTTCCCCAGGTTCCCCCTAGTCCCCAAGATTGAAATGTATCCTTAGAATTAGATCGAAATAGTATAGGTTCTATAAAAAAGACGCACAAGATATAGAAAAGGCTGGATCAAGTAATGTAATTTACACATACTCCAGTGTTGCTGTGGCAATTCAAGAGATGAAAAAATCAAGAGCTCCGCATCATTGATTATGGCCTTCAGAGTGAGATCGTGATCAACTATGTCATCCAATAGAGCATCAAAGTATTTTTCATCCCTTTAACATAACATATAGATGATCAAAAGGGGGGGTGAGAAAAGAACCAAATATCAACAATGCACAAAATAAATAAATAAATAAAATTTGAGTAAAAGCTACCTCTCAGTTGCAGGAAAGAAGTACAGAGCAATACTTTCATCCGTGGGTGGCGACCTTTGGAAGCTCTTTGGCCATGCATTACATTTGGCCAGAACCTTTATGTCAAGCAGAGACGGTAGTCCAGTTACAGCATCAGAGACCTTTGGGCAAGCTTTGCTTGATAAATGACCCATCATGTTGATGAGAGTATCTTTCTTTCCGCTCTTAATACAGAAGCTACCCCTATATACAGAAATATGTCAATGGAATTTAAGAATCCTATACTGTGTCAGACATTTTTTCTTAATAGTTAAAATTGATGGAGACCAGTAGTCGTAAAATGATCCCAAAACTTCCATTACTTCAGTCTTCACTCCAAGAAAATAAGGGTTAATTGAAATAACAATATTTTAGAGAAATTGAATAATGACAATTAAAATCCTCTTAGTGAGCTCTGATAATTGGTAAAGCCAAGTGACAAATGAGTGATGTAGTATAACAACTAAAATCATGTTTGTTTGCAAGAATTATAATTCCTGGATTATAATCCATGGAATTATAATTCAAAGACTATTAAATCCTATTATTAAATAGTACAAGTCACTATGGAATTATTCATGGATAACTTAAAATAATCTCATCTTATGTTTGTTTTTTCCAAGATTAATTAAAGGATTGGATAAAAAATATCATTTAGACTTATACTTTTATCAATAATAATATATTTTAAATTATAATTTAAACTTATTTATACATCAAAAAATAATTAACAATTAATTATAAACTTTATATAAACTGGATAAATTGTAACCGTTCATATAGCGTGGGGCCTTACTACGTTAATAATATGTCTCTTCTTGCTTGCATGTGTAACAGTCATTGTTTACATATGATTTCTTCATGTGTTTAAGCATTGTAGATTACGGCAGGAATAATTTAAATATTTTCCTCTTACCAACACTACGCTGTAACAATTTAATAATTAATAATTTAAATATTAATTATAATTTTGTATAAACAATTAATTATAAACTTTATATACTATGGTCATTTTAAAAAAAATGTTGAGGTTAGTTTTGTCTAAAAATTTGTAGTCCCAAATGGTGGGGATTATAATACCTGGTTGAACATGGTATTAAATAGTTCCCCATATTAAGTTATTTTATAATCCCGGGACTCCAAATTTTAAAAACAAACATGACATTTGGGATTAATAGTCATTGCAAACAAACATAGCCTAAGTGAAAATTCATACCTCCAGATCGAGTCAATAACTGGCTTGGCATAGTAGTTATAGTTATCAGATTCCAAAGATGACTGGCTATACGAAGTGTTAGATTGAACAGAGGGAACCAATGGAGATGAATTAACTTCAATGGAATCAAGCCATTCATCACAATCACCTTCATTTTCTAGAATTAACCTTCTCCGTTTTCTGAGGTCTTGATAACCAAGCGATTCGACATAATCAAACTGTTCATGGGAATCACCTTCACCTTCATCTTCAAGAATTAACTTTTTTCTCTGATTTTTGAGCTCCTGATTTCCAAGTGTTTCACCGAATGATTGATCTCTCTTTGTCTCTTCACCAGGAAGAGAATGATCACCTGTTTTGTGAGCTGTTTTAGATATTATATCCTTCAAATTGGCCTGTCTTCTCTCTGAGGCTGAGAAACTGTACTGGTTTAGCCTCCTTCTCCAGTTTCTTTGAACTTCGACAGCTCGGTCTTCTCTAAAGCTGATTCTTTCACTTTTTCTGAAATTCATGATCTTATCGACCCTTGGGGCACATTCCTCACATGTCCACAAAATCTCAACCTCGTCAGGAATTTTTTTTGGCATACAATAGCTATTAAGCATAACAACAAAAGTGTAGGTTAGTCAAGTATACGATTAAACCATTCGTATATCATTAATTGTGACATAAAACCACAAGCTTTTCATAAGAAAAAACATCTATCACTACATTAATCATGCAACAAGTCTCTTTTCCTCATTCTTTTTTCTATTCGCCTAAATTGGTAACCAATCTTATGAAATCTTAAGTGCCTATAGAAATGTAAAAGAAAGTAAACCAATCCAACACTAACGCAAGAGAAATGAAGCAACCTCAGTTTTAAAAAAGAATTAAATACTAAACTCTTAAGATTTCTTAAGCATCTATCTAGACAAAAGCCAATAATTAAGACTTAATTAATTATAATGCATATCCCCAAGATATTGAAGGCTGATCCTTATTTCTTTGTCAATAATTCTGGTCCTTATTGTAAAAGGCCACATAATGAAAGTAGTATGCATACAAGCCAATCATGTTTGATGATAAAGCATATACTTTGTAACAATCTTATTCATTTATTAATAAAAAGTATTAATTTATTAAAGGCTTTTAATTATCTACAGGATGCTGCTTTATAATATGTGATAAACCCATAGTTTTAAACAATGCTTTTAGAATAATGATGATGATCATTCCAATGAGATATAAATTCTTAGAAAACTTAAAACTAAAATAATTCCCAATCGTTGGATTACTAAATTGGGGATTAGTGAATCCGAATAGATTGGTACATACGTTGTTTGCTCATTGGATGAGGATAACTGATTTCATGATCATTTGTGTGGAGATACTAAAGCAAGTATGTAAGTGCTTATTGGAGAATAAATACACTGAACGTGGCTCGCTAAGAAATACCTAATAGAGTTTTACTTGTCTGTCAATAGGAATTTTTGAAGTGATAGTAGTAGAAGTGATCCTTAGACTTGAGATCATCATAGTATCTTGTGTATGAATTATACTTTGACTTATTCCTTAAGACCCTTAGGGTATATTAAAGAGTATGCTTGGGTATAATAAGTTGTACATGGAGATAATATATGATCAATAAAGAATCTACTGCTTCTAGTAAAAGAAGAGAAATGTCCTATGTGATTCGATAAATGACAACTCAGTAGTCCTTGGCCAAGGCAGAATGAAATTAGAAAGGAGTTTCTAATTTGCATTATTTGGTGTTGTGCATTTAAGAATCAAAATACATATAATTAAATAAAATAAGACTTGACAGCAATTCCATGTCTTATATTTAATCGGGACATTATATGTTGATTGAATTGTACAGTAACTATTTACTCAAAGGTTCTTTTATGATTAACGTTGAAATCTATATTATCTGAAAAGTCGTTAATCGCTAAGGAGGCTTATCCCTATTATAGAATAAATGTTATTTATTTAAATAAATTATTAGATTAATTTATTTATTTAAATAAGATTAGAATTGTTCTAAATGATTTATTCACAACCGGTTTAATATGGAGAACCTAAAGGGTCACACCATAAAAGGAGGAATATTTATTTAAGAAGTAAATGGCATAATCGTAATAATAAGTTAAGTATATTTAATTTAATCTATGGTGATAGAATAAATTAAATAGTTTAATATTTATTATTTAATATTTTGGAAATATTAAATATAAATTAATAAGAGGAGTCTTATTATTATTATTACTATTATTATTATTTAATTCCTAAAGGAGTTTGGGAATTAATTAATAAAAGTACTCTTATATATTCCTAATAAGATTAGGATGTTAAATTAATTAAAAGAATTTAATTAATTATCCCTAATAAGATTAGGGAACCTAATTAATTGAAGGAGTTTAATTAATTAAATAATACCTTATTTTAATAAATTAGAAGGATTAACTGATATCTTTATAAGAGGAGTCTTATATCAAATATTAATAGACGTGATTCCAATGGTTGGAGAGTACGCCCCTTTTTCTACAGAGATAGGAAAAACCAGGGTTTGAGCCAAAACAACCTTCTTTTTGAATTTTTGTTCTTCCTTGGTGGATCACCTCTAGAAGCCAAACACTTGGGTGGCTAACGTTGATCAAAGGAAGGAATCTAACCCGGTGAATTCAAGTTGAATGCGAAAAGGATTGGAAGAGGTGAACTTGTACCTGAGGAAGCTAGTTCTACAAGGGTATGAATCTAATCTCCCTCTCTTTTCTATTGATTGATAATTATGCACATAGTATGATCATGGTGATGTGTTTGTATGAAAATTTTAAATTCCTATTTTATCGCGCTTCCGCATCTTTTGTGTAATTTGATTGCATGATCGCGCTGTATACAAACCCAACAGTGGTATCAGAGCCCAACTTTGTGCTAATTATCGATCTTGATGATTCCATGTATGTATGATATGCGATTTGATCGAATTTTCTGGGCAAAAATTTTTTCTGTTTCATCATGCGCACGACGTAAATTGAAAAAAATATTTTCTGGCTAGCAGCAAATTGCTTTTATAACCGGAAAAAGGTTTTACGGGCTAAGATAAATTGCTTATATTCGAAGATATTCAGGCGATTTTATTTCAAGGCTTAATTGCGCTTGACACCGACATTCGAAAATTTTAGTTTTAGTATTTATTTCAAGATAAAAATATTTATTTTGAATTGGAATATGATTAAAATAAAAGTTTTATATTAACTTGGAATAGGATTCCATGTTTGTTTGAATAAAAGAGTTTATTCAAAAGTTGTATATTAACTTGGAATTGGATTCCACATTCGTTTGAATAAAAGAGTTTATTCAAGAGTTTTATATTAATTTGAAATTGGAATCCACGTTCGCTTGAATAATAGAGTTTATTCACATATGGAATAAGATTTCATGTTTCCTAAAATTAAAGATGTTTAATTTTGATAAGGAATTGAATTCAACATATTTTATTTTTCCAGCAATTTTAAGTTAAAATAAAGGAGTTTATTTTGTACTTGAAATTGGATTCCTTATTAATTAAAATAAAAGAGTTTATTTTGATTTGGAATTTGATTAAAAATAAAGGAGTTTATTTTTATTCAAAATTGGATAAAATAAAATAAATAAATTTGTTATGATTTAAATTTTGATTAAAATAAAGGAGTTTATTTTTATTTCAAAATTGAATTTTTAATAAATTTGAAATTGCCCATTAAATTGATATCGATGCATATATGGAATGGATTTATTATTCATGAAATGAATTTATATATTGATGCATATGTTGATGTGTATGATAATAAATGGGATTAATTATGGACTATTGACCAATGTGATTAGATTTTATTTTAGTTGGATGCATGAATGTATAGGTTTTATTAAATGGGGTTTGCGTACCTCGTCTTCTCTAATTTTTCTTAATGTAAATGATCAAGGTTTCTATTAATTTTAAATAGTTCTGTAATAGGAATAGTTAAAATTAATTTTGAAGAATTGGAGATCAAGGAGCAAGGAGCGCTTTGAAAACCCGTTTGTAATGGAGCCCGGATTTAAATGTAATAGTTATATTTAAATTTAATTCTTACACCCTAGGTTTGACCTCTTGGTTTATTTGGTGGCTCTAGTGTACCAAAGTCCATAATCAATCCGGGTAGAATATAGAATTCTATATGTGCATGCTTATACCATATATATATATATATATTATATATATATATATATAATACGGTCTGAATCTTAAGCTCACCTTTTATTTAACATACCTTGCTCACCCCCCTTTAGCGACGGACCGGACGACGATTCGGTCCGTCATTATATATAGAATCGTCGTCTTAGCTTGTCTGTCGCTATATGTTGTCCGTCGCAAAAAGCTAAGACGACGGTTCTATATATAGCGACGGACCAAATCGTTGCCCGGTCCGTCGCTAAAGGGGATGAGCAGGGCATGTTAAATAAAGGGTGATCTTAAGATACGGACCGTATATTGTGTGTGTGTGTGCGTGCGCGCACGCATGCGCGCTAAACAAGATGAGACAATAATAACAATCCCCTCAAAGATTTTATATCAAGTCCTAATCGTTCAAAGATATTTGAAATATCGAAAGTCGCCTTCTAGCATGATAAAAATAATAGAGTATCAATTAATTATTATAAGTTTGTTGTGTCACCACAAGGCTTATCTTAATTTTTTGAGATGTTAATTTTATCACATTTGATGCTTATAAAAAAAATTGAATAATGTTGTTTTGTTGTGTCACCACAAGGACAATGTTTTTCTTTTTTGAATATATGAAAATGCTAGGTTGGACTTAACTTGGATAATTTTGATTCGGATGTGCCACCACTTGATCAAAATAATCTAAAAGACAAAATAAAAGAAGTTACATGATGTAATTGACAAGAGTTGTCTACCTATTTATTTATATATAGTTTGTTGTGTCACCACAAGCTATATACATTTGAAATGAGATCCTTATTCTTACTAGCAAATCTTTAATTAGATTTTGCCGAGCTATATAAGTGAGGGTAAATATAGTTTGATGAAAATAGTGGGAGATACCAATTTAAAACAAGACTTAAATTATTTTGGTAATTAATAAAATGAATGTATGCTAAAATGTTGTTAAGTACAAATTCATTTACATAATTTTATAATGTCTAAACTACTATCATTGCGAAACATATTAGATGTAAATTAACCGGACCGATTTAAACAGATTGGTTAAGGAATTTGAGAATAATTCTCACGGCTGAAAAGCTATCTTATGTCCTTCATAAGCCTATTCCTGCAATGGTTGCAGACAATGCCTCTGAGGAAGAGATTGCTACTTTTAGAAAGTGGCAAGATAATGCACAGTTTGCTCAATGCATCATGCCCGTATCCATGAGTAACGAGCTTCAGCGTCAGCATGAAACTATGGATGCTCCTACTATATTCCTTCACATCAAGTAGTTGATGGTGAGGAAAGTAGAACTGATAGATCAGATATCTAAGGAGCTCTTCCGATCTAAAATGACTGATGACACTACAGTACAGACAAAAGTCATTAACATTATCAATTTTATTGAACAATTAGGACAATGAGTTTTGTCATGGATGGAGAGTTGAGCTTGATCTTGCACTCACTCCTGGACTCCTTTCACAATTGTTGTGAATTTTTCATATGAACAAGCTAGATATCAGCCTCGCTGGTTTGCTTAACATGTTGAAAAATGTTGTCTTTTTCCAACCAAGAAAGAGCAAGTCTTACTGGTAGGAGCCAAATGATCTTCTGATTAGAAGAACGATTCTAAAAAGGTAAATAGAAAGGCAAAAACAAAGGATAATAAGAACAAAGCTGATACGGATAGCAAAGGAGCTTGCTTCTACTGCAATAAGCCTGGACACTGGAAAAGAAACTGCAAGAAGCATCTTGCAGATCTAACCAGAAGAAGCTTAGTGAAGTTTCGGTTACAAATACAACTTTGTTCATGATTGAAATTAATCTTTTTGTAAGTTAAGGTTCTACTTGGGTATTGGATACCAGGTTTGGTTCTCATAAATATAGATTTATGAAGCGATCAAGCAGAAGTAGAAAGCTAAACAAAGATAAGTAATCCTATTTGTGGAAAATGAAGCAAAGGTTGTTGCATTAGCCATAGGAACTTATAGTTTAGCACTGCTTACGGGCAAGTCTATTAAGCCAATAAGTTATTGTATTTCAATTCTCGTTAAAACATTGTTTCCATTTTGTTGTTGGACAACAAAATTTTTGGTATTATATTTCAGAACAATTTTTGTTCTATTTATAATAATAATGTTTTGTATAGAACTGCAATATTACTTAATGGATTTTGTATATTTGACTTACGTGAAAATAATTTTGCATATTGAACAAATTAGTATAAGAAAAGGAGATGATCATTCAAAGAGTTGAATGTGTGTATTTGATGAAATACAAGTGTGAATTATTTAAAAGGTTCAAAGAATTCAGAAGTGAAACAAATTGGCAAAGTATTAGGATTCTTTGATCGAATCAAAGAAGGAATACTTGTGCAATGAGTTTCTAGATTATCTCAAATGGTTTTCTCACAATGGACATCTCCTGATACGCAATAATTGATTGATGTATCTGAGAGGAAAAATCGTACCTTATTGGGCATGGCGCAGTCCATAATGATTTTACCCACATTCCAGTATCCTTCTGGGGTCATGCTCTAGAAATGGTTGTATATCTACGAAAAGGTAACCTCAAAATCCGACCCCAAGACTCTATAAGAGTTATGGACAGGGAGGATTCCTAATCTTAAATATGTTAAGATAAGGGGTTGTCCAATTTATGTAAAAAAGGTTTCAAAGAGATAAGTTTGGGACAAGATTTGACAAGTACAGATTTGTAGGACATCCTAAAGTAAGTTTATGGTATATGTTCTATAATCCTACTTAGCAAAATGTGTTTGTTGCGAAACACACTGACTTCTAAGATAAAGGTGTTTATCATTAAAGAGGCTAGTGGGAGGATAATAGATCTTGAAGAGTTGAAGAACCACAAAGTACTATAAATCAAATAAGAGGAACCTGTAAAATGACCTATTGTACCACAACCGAATTGTAAATCTAGAATAGTACTGAAGATACCTGGGAGGTATGGATTCATCATAGATGATGATGATGAGGTACGCATCATAGAAGATGATGATCCAGTTACATACGATGAGGTAAGAGTTGTAGACACTCAGAGAAATGGATTGAAGCAAGCTTCTCAAAAATGAAACATTCGTTTTGATTAGACAATCAAAAGAGTTTGATTTTATCAAAAACAAGAATGAACCTAATGTGTACAAAAGGGTCAGTGGGAGCGTCGAGACATTCCTAATATTATATGTTGATATTCTATGGATAAGGAATGACATACCAATGCTACAATCAGTAAAGATAAAGTTGTCTAAACATCCCTCCATGAATGATTTGGGAGGAGTATCGTAATTGAGGATACAAATATATAAATAGATTTAAAAGGATGTTTGGCTTAACCCAAGAAACGTATATTCATTTGATGCTAAAGCTGTTTAGCATGGCAAACTCCAAGAGATGTCTCATGTTGATGAGCCCTGGAGTGTATCTCTCTTAATAATTCACCATAGACTCCTGAAAAGAGAGATCGCATGAGCAAATATCATGTATGCAATGAAATGTACGAGACCTGATGTTGATCAGTCATTCTGGAGAAGATCACTATAAGACAATGAAAAACATCTTAAAGTACTTAACTGGCACTAAGAATGAAATCATATTTATGGTGGGTTTGAATTAAAACTAGAAGGTCAGACTCAAATTTTTTCAAACTGACCAAGATGACACCAAATCCACTTTAGGATAAGTTGTTACCTTGAACGGTGGTGCAGTGAATTGAAAAAGTTCCAAACAGCAAAGAGTTGCTAGTTTAGTGATAAAGACAGTATATAGCTGTAAATGAAGCTGCAAGTTGATTGTTTGGATGAAAAGTTCATTACAGAACTAGGAATAGTTCCTAAGTCTCATCTTGGATCTAAACATGTGTTGTGGCACTTTCATTTGATTATAGGAATCATTGAAAGATGAGAAATCACTATAGAGATAGTGGACTCTCAAGAACAATATTACATATTCATTTACTGAAGCTTATCCAACAGTAGGATAATCGTCACTTAGAGAAGAAGGGTATAAGATACCACGGCGATTGACTTTAGTGCAAGTGGGAGATTGAAAGTAATATGCATACAAACCAATCATGTTTGATGACAAGGCATATACTTTGTAACCATCTTATTCATTTATTAATAAAAAGTATTAATTTATTAAAGGCTTTTAATTATCTACAGGATGTTGCTTTATAATATGTGATAAACTCATAGTTTTAAACAATTCTTTTAGAATAATGATGATGATCATTCTAATGAGATCTAAATTCTTAGAAAGCTTAAAACTAAAATAGTTCCCAATCGTTGGATTATTAAATTGGGGATTAGTGAATCCGGATAGATTGGTACATACATTACTTGCTCATTGGACGAGGATGATTGATCCCATGATCATTTATGTGGAGATACTAAAGCAAGTATGTAGGTGCTTATTGGAGAATAAGTACACTGAACATGGCTCGCTAAGGAATACCTAATGGAGTTTAACTTGTCTGTCAATAGGAATTTCTGAAGTGATAGTAGTACAAGTGATTCTTAGACTTAAGATCATCATAGTATCTTGTGTATAATGAATTATACTTTGATTTATTCCTTAAGACCCTTTGGGTATATCAAATGGTATGCTTGAGTATAATAAGTTGTACATGGAGATAATGTATGATCAATAAAGAATCTACCGCTTTTAGTAAAAGAAGATAAATGTCCTATGTGATTCGATAAATGACAACCCAGTAGTCCTTGGCCAAGGCAAAATGAAATTAGAAAAAAGTTTCTAATTTGCATTATTTGGTGTTGTGCATTTAAGAATCGAAATACATAGAATTAAATAAAATAAGACTTGACAACAATTCCATGTCTTATATTTAATTGGGACATTATATGGTGGAATGATTGAATTATACGGTAACTATTTACTCAAAGGTTCTTTAATGATTAATGTTGAAATCTATATTATCTGGAAAGTCGTTAATCGCAAGGGAGGTTTATCCCTATTGTAGAATAAATGTTATTTATTTAAATAAATTATTAGATTAATTTATTTATTTAAATAAGATTAGAATTGTTCTAATTGATTTATTCGCAACCGGTTTAATATGGAGAACCTAAATGGTCACCCCATAAAACGAAGAATATTTATTTAAGAAGTAAATGGCATAATCGTAATAATAAGTTAAGTGTATTTAATTTAATCTATGGTGATAGAATAAATTAAATAACTTAATATTTATAATTTAATATTTTGAAAATACTAAATATAAATTAATAAGGAGTCTTATTATTATTATTACTATTATTATTATTTAATTCCTAAAGGAGTTTGGGAATTAATTAATAAAAGTACTCTAATATATTCTTAATAAGATTAGGAGGTTAAATTAATTAAAAGAGTTTAATTAATTAGGCTCCCTAATCTTTTAGGGAGCCTAATTAATTAAAGGAGTTTAATTAATTAAATAATACCCTATTTTAATAAGATTAGAAGGGTAACTGATATTTTATAAGAGGAGTCTTATATCAGATATCAATAGACGTGATTCCAACGGTTGGAGAGTACGCCCCTTTTTCTACAAAGATAGGAAAAACTAGGGTTTGAGCCAAAACACCCTTCTTCTTGAATTTTTTTTCCCTTGGTGGATCACCTCTAGAAGCCAAACACTTGGGTGGCTAACGTTGATCAAAGGAAGGAATCTAACCCGGTGGAGTCAAGTTGAATGCGAAAAGGATTGGAGATGAACTTGTACCTGAGGAAGCTAGTTCTACAAGGTTATGCATCTAATCTCCATCTCTTTTTTATTGATTGATAAGTATTCATATAGTATGATTATGGTGATGGGTTTGTATGAAAATTTTAAATTCCTATTTTATCGCACTTCCGCACCTTTTGTGTAATTTGATTGCATGATCGCGCTATATACAAACTCAACACATAAGTCATCCTGATTGACACTCCCAGATAACTCAAGTTAGAAAGGAAATGACTGAAATTTGTGATATTAATTTCAGCAGCAACATGATATTGTTAACTTTGTTGGTTATGCTCCAAAATCTATAGTTTTGACAAAGTCCCATATCATCTATTTTGAAAACATTCCTTGTGTATATATTAGTAAGTGTTGGCTTGGGTTTAGTAACTTGGTTAAGGAAATAAGGATGGGCTCGTGCACATGAGGACGGCTAAGGAATTGGACTAGACCAAACTTGGTTCTTGCACTTTCGGTCAAAAAACCTTAGTGCGTGTGTAATGCTGACACGCCTGTGTGAGGGGGTGCCGATCCGGTCGAATCAGGTTCATGGGTGCACCGGGTAGCCCAACGTTTTGCTTAAATCCCTTTTATTTCTTTTTATACTAAGTCTAAATACCGCGGAATCACTTTTTAGGACGATAGCTTTGCTACGCCTCGACTTTCTTCGATTTCGACTAAGTTGTTCCGATTTTATTTGGTAATTAGTCTTGTTAATTCTGCTAATATTCCAACAATCAAAAAAGTAATTAACGGTTATTAACAAGATAATGAAATCTGCCTTAGAGTTATCTAAAACTGAACTTTTTGATGGCTACTAATTTTAAGAGATGGTGCGAAGATATATTTTTTTATTTGGAAACCATGAATTTGGAATATGTGTTATATATGGATGCTCTGTTATTATTCTTACATTAATGATGTTACTCTCTGCTATTGAAATTGTTGAAAAATGGGATGTTGATAAAAAGGGATTATGTTAAGGATAATCGTGCGTGTCGTAGATATTTGTTGCACTATTTATCTAATTCGTTGTTTGAGATTTATTATCCGTATGAAAGTGCTAAGAAGATTTGGGAAGCTTTAAAATCTAAGTATGTTGTTGAAAACTCTTGACTTAAGAAATATGTTGCGGGAAAATTTCTAGATTTTAAGATGCAGGATGGAAAATCAGTAATAGATCAAGTTCATACATACCAAACAATTGTGGGGGAAGTTATTGGGGAAGGAATGAAAATATGTGAGAATTTTCAAGTTGTTGTACTTAACAAAAAATTACCACCCTCGTGGAAAGATTATAAGATGAATCTTAAACATGAAACTAAAGATTTCACTATTCAGGAATTAGTGGCACACATCCATATTGAAGAACAAAAGCAGGGGCTAAAGAAAAGGGAGGCGTAGTTCAACTCATCTTGTCGAAAGCTAATCTCGTAGAACAAAAGCCCGCGATGGAAGAGCCAAAATTATCGGTCAAAAACCACAAAGGAAAAATCAAAAATCAATGGGAAGAAAGGATAATAGGTTCAATAATTCCAATCAAATTCAAAAACCTTTCACTAAAGGTCCTTGCCGTATGTGGCAAATTTGGCCATATTGCTATGAAGTGTCACTTTTCATGAGGGCAAAGATAACAAAAATAATAACTCTCGACCCTAAGCCCCAAGCGAACTTAGTTGAATCAGATGACATTATTATTTGTTGTTGTCTCGGAAGTAAACCTTGTTGACAACTTCACGGAATGGGTAGTGAATCTGGGGCCCCTTTAGACACATTTCTGTGCGAATAGAGGCGTAATTCTCAACTACGAAAATGTGACTAATGGAGAAAAAAGTTTTATGGGGGATTCTCGAGAGCCACCGATGTTCTGGGAAAAGGAAAAGTCTTACTAAAATTAACTTACGGGAAAACAATTGCCCTCTGAAGATGTACTTCATGTGCTAGATATTCGTAGAAATCTTGTGTAGGGTCTTTGTTGAACAAAAGTGGCATTAAACTTGTGTTTGAGTCGATAAACTTGTACTTACTCGTAATGGAGAATTTGTTGGGAAAGGTTTTTGTAATGGGGGTTTATTTGTACTTGATGCTTCTCTTTGAATTGAATAATAAGAATGCTTCTTTTGCTTATATTGTTGAATCTTTGGATATGTGGCATGCTAGATTAGGACATGTGAATGTAGCTTCATTAAAAATTGAAACAACTTGAACTTATACCTAATCTTGCAAATCTAGGAGTTTAATAAATGTGAAATTTGTGTAGAAGCAAAACATGCTAAGAAACCTTTTAAAAGTGTTGAAAGAAAAATGAACTACTTGAGTTAATTCACGGTGATCTAGTTGATTTTAAAAAATACTTGAGTAGAGGTGGTAAGAAATATTATATTTCTTTTGTGGATGATATGTCTAGATATACTCGAATTTATCTACTTTCCTCTAAAGATGAAGCGGAAGAAATGTTTATTAAATATAAAGCGGAAGTTGAAAATCAGTTAGAAAGAAAAATTAAAAGACTTAGATCGATCGTGGAGGTGAATATGATGAGGAAGTCTTAAAAATTTTGTGAACTAAATGGAATTATACATGAAACTTCTCCTCCTTATTCTCCACAGTCAATGGAGTTGCGAGAAAGAAAAAATAGAACACTTAAAGATATGATGAATGCTATGTTAATTAGTTACGGTTTACCTTTAATATGTGGGGAGAAGCTTGCCTTTACGCAAATCATATTTTAAATAGAGTTCCACATAAAAAGATAGACTCTACACCATATCATTTATGGAAGAAACATGCACCTAATTTGGGGTATCTTAAAAGTGTGGGAATTGTACAGCTAAAGTAGCTATACCCGAATTTAAAAGGAATAAAATTGGACCTAAAACAATGGATTGCATTTTTATTGGATATGCTTCTAATAGTCTTTGCTTATAGATTTTTGGTAATTAAAGATCTGACTAATAATTATCAAAATAATTCAATTTTGGAAACAAAAGATACAGAATTTTTTGAAAATATATTTCAATGAAAATAAAGAGATGAGGCAATCCCTCTTCTAGTGAACATCTTAAAGGAAAGATAAAGAACATGTACTGCATCTACTAGAAGTAAAAGGCAGCGTTTTGAGAAAACTTTTGGTCAGATTTTATAACTTTTGCTTTTATAATTGAAGATGACCCTAAAACTTATGAAGAAAGCAATGAAATCTATTGATGCAAATTTTTGGAAGGATCTTTATTAATAGTGAACTAGATTCTATTATGTCTAACCATACATGGGAACTAGTTAATTTGCCTAGAGGATGTAAAACACTATTGGATGTAAATGGGTGTTTAAAAAAAAGTTAAAAGTGATGGGTCTATTGATAAATTTAAAGCAAGACTTGTAGCAAAAGGTTTACTCAAAAAGAAGGTTTTGATTATTTTGACACTTACTCACGATAACTAAATTAGCAACTATAAAATTTTAATTGCTTTGGCTTCTATTCATAAATTGATAATCCACCAAATGGACGTTTAAAGCGCCTTTTTGAATGGAGAGTTAAATGAAGAAATATATATGTGTCGACTGAAGGGTTTGTTGTTCGGTGAAGAACAAAAAGTGTGTGAGACTTGTAAAATCTTTGTATGGTTTGAAACAAGCGCCAAAACAATGGAATGACAAATTTAATAAAACTCTCTTGTCTAATAATTTTGTGACAAATGAATCGATAGTTGTGTTTATAGTAGATTGATGGAAATTGTGGTGTGATTATTTGTTTATATGTGGATGACTTGCTAATATTTGGTACTGATGAGAAAGTTGTGAAAACTACTAAAGATTTTTTATCTTCTAAATTTGACATGAAAGATTTAGGAGAAGCGGATTTGATTCTTGGCATGAAAATAAATAAACATGCAAATGGTTTAGTTTTATCACAGTCTCATTATGTGGAAAATATTCTTAAGAAATTTAATTTCTTTAATGAAGAGCCATTAGGAACCCCTTATGACTCTAGTGTGCATTTAAAGAAAAATAAAGGGAATGGTATTGCACAAATTGAATATGCTAGAATCATTGGTAGTGTAATGTATTTAATGAACTGTACTCGACCTGATATTGCATATGCCATTAGTAGACTTAGCAGATATACACATAATCCTTCACAAGATCATTGGAATGCATTGTCACGACTAATGAGGGTATTTAAAAGGAGAGTTAATGTAGGTGTACATTTTTCTTTGGTCATCTAGTGTTTTAGAAGGATATTGTGATGCTAATTGGGTGTCGATAATGATGAAACAAACTCCACTAGTGGTTATGTGTTTACTTTTAGGTGGAGAGTTGTTTCTTGGAAATCTGCTAAACAAACTTGTCTTTGCTAGATCTCTTATGGAATCTGAATTTATTGCTTTAGAATTGGCGGTCTGAAGCGAGTGGATAAGGAATTTATTGGTTGATATACCATTGTGGTATAAGCCGATTCTTTATTCTGCATTGTGATTCTCAAGCGACTATTGGCGAGCGATGAACCATGTTTATAATGGAAAGCGAGAGACATATTCGCTTGAGGCATAATATTATGAGGGTGATCGATCGATGTGAGGTTATTTCCATGGAATTTGTGAGGTGCGAAAAGAACTAGCGGATCCGCTTACTAAGGGATTGAGTAAAAGGTAGTCAAGAAGCATCGGAGGGATGGGACTATTGCCAACATTTTGAGTAAATAATATGTGATGGAAACCCAACCCATGTGATTGGAGATCCCATGAATTGGGTTGATGGGTAACAACAAGTCATGTAATTATTTAATTAAAGCACTACAATTATTTATATTTCTCCTGTGTGTATGTGGTGCTTCTTGACAAATTGTGATAGGATGAATCATTTAGATTCTTAATGAAACTCATAGCCCTAAAGGGTGGGTGTATGTCGATATACACTTGATGGGTTCACTATATATAAAGGTGGAAGTGTGTAGTAAGCTTCTATGAGAGTCTTTGGCAAACTCTCTAGAGCCTTTATGAAAATACGGGATATGGCGCGCATGGCCTAAAGCGCGCATCAACCGGACTTGTGTGGATTCGAGGATTTTTTAGATATGTGTGCAAGTTCAATTGATTGTATCATAGATAATGAGTTCAAGAATATAGTTCACCTATAATCTACAATCATGAGCTTGTTACACTAAGTGTCGATTCAAACCCACAAGGTATCGACGTTATGTATCTAAAATCCATTACCCTTCTCACTTCCTTTTAATTTTTATCTCTTTGACAATTTTGGATCATGTGGGGGATTGTTGGTTATGCTCCAAAATCTATAGTTTTGACAAAGTCCCATATCATCTATTTTGAAAATATTCATTGTGTATATTAGTAAGTGTTGACTTGGGTTTAGTAACTTGGTTGAGGAAATAAGGATGGGCTCGCGCACATGAGGACGGCTAAGGAATTGGACTAGGCCAAGCTTGGTTCTTGCACTTTCGGTCGAAAATAATAGTCTGCTTTTTCTACTCTGAAATCGTTAATTGGGTAATCCACAAAGACAAGTCCATAGCTATCTTCTGCGAGTACACGCAATTGAAGGCTTTGCCGTTGAATCCTGGAAGGTGAACGCCAAGAAGCTCGTCTGTACCGAAGGTTATAACCAATGAGGACGGAATCACTTTTTAGGACAGTAGCTTTGCTACGCCTCGGCTTTCTTCAGTTTCCAGCTAAGTTGTTCCGCTTTTATTTGGCAATTAGTCTTGTTAATTCTGCTAATATTCCAACAAACTTAAATAATGAAGAGTTTGTAAAGTATCACTAATTCAAAACAACATTCAAAAATTAGGTATATCTGGATGATATTACATTATTACTGTCTAGCTAGACAATATCAAGAGAACCAATATGTTCAACTTAATCTAGACGAGGTTGATTGCTTACACTACTAAATTTCTACCTCTTATATAATTTAACATATTATTTTTTACAACAAAATTTAATTTATGAAAAAACAAAAATAAATCTATTGGGATGCCCAAAATACCTATTATAAGTCTTATCCAATATACATTAATCAATGGCAAAAAGCACTTTTACACCACTGTAGTTGTAGTGTTTTAAGCAATAAGTCACTGTGCTTTTAAAATATTCAATTAGCCCACTGTACTTTTTAAAAATGTTCAATCAAGCCATTCCGTCCAATTTCTTGGACGGACGTTAAAGAATTACACACGTGGCATTGAAAAAAAAATTCAAAAAACATTATTTTCTGATGTGGCAACACAAAAAAAATAATAAAATAAAATCATTGATTATGTGGCAAAAAATAATTAAAATAATAATAAAATTAAAATAAATATTTTAATTCATTTTTTAATAATTTTTTCATTTCCTATTTTCTTTCTCCTTCAAAATGAATAAATAAGCCTAAAATAAAATAATAAAGAAAAATACAATTTTGCCATGTACATGATTATATTTGACGGTATAAGACAAATTTTTTTTAAAAAAAAAATTTAGAAAAAAAAAAATAATGCAAATTACAAACATAAATAAATAAAACATTATTTATCCTCATTTTTTTCCTAATTAATTCAAACTCAAACTCCCCTACTGTTCATCTTCTTCCTCACCAAAATTGAAACCCTAGAATCCATCGAACCCATAGCATCAGAAATTCAATACCCAACACCAGATCAAAATAAAAAACAGCCGATTAATTGATAGGCTCCACTCCAATCTCTCTCCTCAATTTCGGATTTTCGGATACAAGCGCGTGACGGCATCGTTCAATTCGAAAAAGTTCTGTGATCGAGTATGTTTATTTGATGCCTGTTTTTGCTCTCGATCCAAAGTTCCCATCGTGATAGAGAGTGTAATAGCTAGTTTGGGTTCTGATAGTGAGCTTGTTAAGTGTTTGGAGTGGTCAGAGAGAGGTCGGAGTAATTGGAGTAATGGAACTGCGTTATTGAGCTCGGAAAATAAAGAGGGGAAATTGTCCTTTAGTTCCTGAGCCAATAAGGGAATTAGAGAACGGGAAATTGTTTAACTAATTTTTGCTAATTAAAATATTTATTTTAAATTTATTATTATTTTAATTATTTTTTGTCACGTAATTAATGATTTTTTATTTTTAATTTTTGTAGAAATTAATATAATGTTGTACTAGATCTCATTGATACAAAATTTTTGATAAAGAGGGTTTAATGAGATGAATAAAATTAAATTTATTATTATTTTAAAAAATCACAGTGGGCCAATTGCATTTTTTTAAAGTACAGTGGCTCAATAGTATTAAGAATTTGGCTGACTGGCTTGTCATGTAGGAAATAACTTGTTTTATTTATTTATTTTCAAAAGCCACGTAGGAAAATCAGCCCAATTTTTTAACGTCCGTCTCCAAAATTGGACGGAATGGGTTGATTGAACATTTTTAAAAAGTACAATGGGCTAATTGAATATTTTAAAAGCACAGTGGCTAATTGCTTAAAACACTACAACTACAGTGGTGTAAAAGTGTTTTTTGCCATTAATCAATATTAACTACACAAGTACTTAGAAATTAAAATCAAGAAACTTAGCATAAAGTGTCTAATAGATGTGATGGAACAGTATATAGGGGCCCGAGCTTGTTTTAGGTGGATAGCTTTCACAACATTTAGATAGTATCATTACCTATCATATCACGCGTCAGACAACTCATTCTACCCTATGATTCAAAGCATGTGCCCTTACGCATGAGCTTTTTGAATTTTGATCATTTATGGTAAACGACTTAGGTAATTTGCTCAAAGACGGTCAAAAAGAAGTGTAATAAGCAACAAGAAGGTAACAGACAATTATAACCCAGAATCCAAGCTTGGAAAGTAATAAATTCACCAAATCTTACTACCCAAAAAATATGTACAACATTTCTATTCACAGTCAAAATTTGTCAATATTGTAAATCCTTCAAACTTTTTCAACATCCAGAAAACTAGAAAAAAATAATTAACTTGGCCAAAATAATACAGCATAGCTTATCATGATACAATGTTCTAAAAGGCGCTAGGCGGGAGGCGGGCGGCCGAGGAGGACCTAGCGCCTAGGGGGCCTGGGCGGGGGGCCTAGGCGGAATTTTTTTATTTTAAACTAATTTTAATATTTTATCTTACATTTATCCAAATAAAACAATAATATAAAGCAAAACAATTTATAATAAAGATAATAAAGACATTTGCTTAAAGTTCAAACACAAACATGAAATTATTCAAAATTCAAACATATTTTTAACGTATTAGTTTTATTCATAAACAAGATTGTTATTAAATAATAAAATTTAAAATTTTAAGAATTTAATTCAATTTTAAAACTTAAGAAACTAAACATAAATTTAAGAATTACATTGAATTAAACTAAATATTACAAATATATCATCATTTATATAATTTGAAGTTGGTACAAGTTCAAAAAATTACAACTATAAAATTATCCATTTTGACTTGATATTGTTCAATTCTTGTTGTGATTTGATATGCTACAACATGTATTATGAATATGGTAAATCATTTGAAAAATAAATATATTAAGATCTGATTTGGGTAGTTATTAAAATTAAAAAAAAACTCTCCGCCTAGACCCCACATAGGCCCCGCCTAATTTCCTGGAGTGATATTTTTGCCTCCTTGGGCTTAGGTGAGAGGCGTCAGGGGCCAAGACAAAGTGGGCGCCAAGGGGGGGCCCCTGGCGCTTAAGGCGGGCCTAAAGTAACCTAAGCGGGATTTTTAGAACAATATCATGATAAATGAAACATGTAAAGTTGTGTTTGGTTGGTGGAGCTGGGAATGGAATGGCCATTCCTTATGGAATGACTTAAAACATGTTTGGTTAGTCAATTAGAATGACCATTCCATTCCTTTAGTTATTCTCTTTCAAATTTGAAAGCTATTTTTCATTCCTTTCTAAATAGGTAGGTTTATTTCATTCCTAGGCCAACCTCATTCCCCTCTTCTCTTTGCTATTTATCATCATTTCTTTTCTTTTCCTACCTCTTTTTTTTGCTACTTCATAAAATTTTATTACAACTATATACAATAAAATTATAGTTGTATTTTTATGATACTGTTGAAATAAATTACTACTATTTTTATTCAAATTATTGTTATAATAAAATTAACAGTAAATTACGTAGGATTAAAATTATAGTTGGATAAACTATATTTATCCAACAGTAATTTTAGTTGTAATAAAATTATAGTTGTAATTTTATGTAGCATAAAATTTTAGTTGTAATAGTAGTAATTTCTACTAAAATTAATGAAAATAGTAGTAATTTATTACAACTAAAATTACTGTTGTAATAGTAGAAATTACAACTATACTTGCTCAAATAGTAGTAATTTCTACTAAAATTAATGAAAATAATAGTAATTAGCTGTAATAGTTGTAATAGTAGTAATTACTACTAAAATTAATGAAAATAGTAGTAATAGTAATAATTTATTACAACTAAACTTACTGTTGTAATAAATTACTACTATTTTTTATTCAAAATATTGTTCTAATAAAATTAACTGTAAATTACGTGAGGATTAAAATTATAGTTGGATAAACTATTATCCAACAGTAATTTTAGTTGTAATAAAATTATAGTTGTTTTTTTATGCTACTGTTATAAAAAGTAGTAGTTGTTGTTTTATGCTACTTCATAAAATTATAATAAATAGTAGTATTTATTTATTTTTTTTTCATGAAGGTGTTTATTTGAATTTTAAATGCATAGAAATATAAAAAATATATTTTTCTAGTAAAAATAATATTTTTCATTCATTTTATAAGTTTGTAGTATATAAAAAATGAAAATGATCATTTCACATTTCATTCATGATGTAATTCATATAAACTAAACACTAAAGTAGAATGGTGATTTTATTTCTGAAGGATAGAATGGACAAACCAAACATAAAAATGAGAATGACCATTCCATTCTCATTCTCATTCCATTCCTCAAGTCATTTCATTCCTTAAGTAATTCCATTCCTTAAGTAATTCCATTCCATACATGCGAAGGAATGAGAACCAAATATAGCATAAAAGAAAAAGGCCAGGCACAATATTAATTTGCAGGTTTGCAGCAAATAAATAAAACATATCACCTAATACACTTGGTTTCAAAAAATGCACAGTTTCAAAAAAGTGCACGCATCTCCACCTAAGGGACTACACACCTTACAAGAATTTTGCCTAATAATCTTTCTATTAACAAAGAAGTTTTGTTTAAACTTGAACGCCTCAAGCATACTCCCTTGAGTTCCTTCACTAAATATACTGCTTACCAGAGATTCTTAGAGTAGAGCCTTATGCAAACCCACACTTAGTTAAAACGAAAGCAAGACAAAATAGTAAAGGCAGCAAAAGCAGGAATATATTAGATGCATTTGAGTAGAAGAGGTCCTGAAAAATCTCATAGATGCAAGAACTTGGAGAGATGAACTCTGGAGGAAGTGTAGTGAATGCTTCAAATATAATATCTATCTTGTAAAGTTCAGATCTGTACACATATCCAGAATGATGCTACTACTGATGCTGATTAGCTTCATATTCGGGGCTTGTACTAATTTGTTAACATGTCATATCAGGTAATGTGGGCAAACTTAAAAGGGCTTGCGGGTTAAACTGCAGTAATATTAGAAGGTTTGGATACTATATATTTTCTGTTCAAAATACATATATATATATATATATATATATATATATATATATATATATATATATATATATATATATATATATCAAGTATACTTGTCTAATTGTCTATATATGAGTAAACTACCCCTCTCCCTCCAATCCTTCATGAGCAATCAACCATAAAAAAACATATCAAAGTATCAAACATTACATAAAATTAGATATCAGACATCAAATAAAATCAAATGCCAAACATTGTGAAAATAGATATCAAACATCACCAACAGATAACAAACATTCACAGATAGGGACTGAGTTTAGGTGATAGAACATACTGGTGCACAGCAGAATCCTTACACATCGTGCAGTATATAAGAACTTTTGTTTCGCCTTTGTCACCACATGTCTCACAAACTGTCATCTGAAACAAAATTTAAAAGTTATTCCTGCATTTTATACCATATTCATGTATTTGCAATAAAACAACAGAAACAGAATCTAGGAATCATGATTTACAAGTAATTTCAGAACTAAATTCTCACATAATTCAACAAGAACACTTGTAAGATGCATTTAGGTCATTATGCTCATTTAGATAAGAGAGACAACAGCCAAGCAACTAGATGGACGGGTTTCTATGGTAAAAGGCAAAATATTTTTATCTTAGCCAATTAAAGTGAACTCGACATTACATCTCTGCTTCACACATTCCAACAGAAAGTTGATCAAAGAAAACTAAGGACCCAATTAATGTTGTACTCAACATTCATTAGCAATTATAAGGAAAGCCTGCACATTAACAACAACAGATAGTGAGTGCATATTTAAAATTGACCCCATTAATTCCTTTATGAACTTAATCTAATATAGAATATTAAAAATATTTAACATTTCAAAGCCTGGCACAATGTGTTGGCCAAACTCAAAAATTCAAGTCAACTGATTCATTAAAATGGTCCATTTTTTAGCTAGTGAAAGTACATGAAACTCAACATCAGACTCATGGCGATAAGTAATAGGCCTTAAGCATAGCCAAAACCATAATTAGAATGCTCTATGAAATCAAAATTCACACACACAGACAACATAAATGGGGGAAAAGGGATAAAGGGAAACTCACAATAAATTTTTTGTTATTTCCACAACCGAAATATGATATTTCCACAATGTCTTGAATAATCATTGCGGGCCCCATTTACTATTTATGTGACGAAAGAGCCTTGTGAAACTATCAAATTTTTTAAGGTTATGTTTGTTTGCAAAAAACATGCTTATAACTGGACTATTTGTATTAATTTAATACTATTTCGGATTATTTTATCCCATGATGGAGGATTAATAGTCCTTTAAATTTTAAATAGTCATATGGACTATTTTTTGTCATTTTTAAGGCTATAAGGATTATATAATCTTATAATAAATGTGGAATTAATAGTTCTCCCATTTTAAGCTATCAAAAGGCTTTGTGAGGCAAATAGTCATTAATAGTCCTTGGTCAAATGATTAAATAATCCGAAATACTGGTAAATTAAGACAAATAGTTAGCTTATGGAAAAATCAATTCCCAACAAGCCCTTTTTCCTGTTCTTGTTTGGCCACATAAGAAAAAGGCATGGTAAACAAAACCAAAAAAAAATCTGAAATAATTCTCTAAATTTGGAGAAAAAAAATGCAGAATAAGAGCTTATGAAGAATTAAAACTACATATTTCACAAATTCAATCAGCAATTCTTAAATCTACCTTTACGTATTCCCTTTACTAAACCCACATTTTCCCAGAAAATTACAAGGAATTCAAGAGACAGAAAAGAATGCTGAAATATAATTCAATCCCAGTTCATTAAATACAAAAATATATACATATATGATAGTAGACTACTGCTGCTACAGATACAAGTGAAGTTTTACCGGAGCAACAACTGACTCGGGAGACCACGCCATTTTTAATAATTTTCTTCAAAATGACACCAACCCAGAACAGAAACAGGGAAATTACAAGGAATTAGAAAGCGAAGACAGAGTAGATTACTACTAGGCACAAAGTGTTTGCAGTTTACACAAAATGCTTATATGCATAAGTAAACATGTACAGAGATTTATTGAGAGTTGAGACTACTATAGAGAGAGAAAGACCTTTTGGGGAGCTTTTAGCGGATTAGAATTTATTAGGACTTCTCAATTAATTAATGAAAATTAGTATTGCGACTTGCAAGTGTAAATAACAACGGATAAAATAAAAAATTTATAAACATGGAGGATTAAATAAGAATATATATATATATATATATATATATATATATATATATATATATATATATTCCATACCCTTCCATAATTTTCTTGCCACATGTAGAATCGCCATGTAACAACCCTTTTAGTAATAGTTGATAAATTGAATTGAAGGCTAAGATTAGATTTTATATTTGATAAGCCGGCACAGGTTGTTGTTGTAAGACCCCAACTTATTATAAATAAAATTGAATTTTTCCTCTATTCATTATTCTAAATTAATAAGGTATTAAATTGATATAATGTTTTGGTTATGGATGAAATGTGCAAATTTTGCAAAATAAACAAGTGGTTATAAAATATTCATTTCTGTCGGGGAATATTCGTTTGGTCGTGGAATATTCTTTTTTGTCGGGAATATCAAATGCGATTTGCCTAAATACTTGTGGGCCCCATAACGGAATAAGCCGCGGATGAAGAAAACGACAAAGTATGAGTTTTATAAATAATTCACAGAAGTTGTTACTCAATTAACATCGTTGGAATACCGGTGGTTAAAATAAAGAATATGCATAGTTGCACAAAGAATAATACTGCAGATTATTACAAAGATAGTTGAATTATTGATTCATACGTAAGAAGGCACTATTCAATAATTGTTACAGTGAATTCTTGCTCAATATTTTATTTTATTGATTCAATAATTGTTGCGTTGATAGTTTATATTATTGTTGTTTCAATAATTATCACGCACAAGATTTCTCATTATCGGATCAATAATTCATATTATTTGAATAATATTATTAGATAGCATTATTGGCAATGTCTAGAAAGTTACATCAATGAGAGGTTTGGTCACCTAATCATGGCACGAAGAAGGAGAAATCCTTATTGGAAAACCCCTCTTTCCTGGGAACGGCCTGGCTATCATAATTGTGATTCTGTAATATTATTTGTAAATAATTAATTATTGATTTATATGATAAGAAAATATTTATTTGATGTAGATATAAATGATGGATTTATTTATTTATGTGGTTATAAATGAAGAAATTAATGCTAAGGTGTTTTATCAGTATTTTGTCGGAATAGAGGTATTAAAAATCACCCGTTTGTGGATTTCGGATATTTTTTGTTTGGAATTTGAAAAAACTCAAAGCTACAAAGTTGTAGAGAATTCGATTTCATGCGAAATGGACATAAAATTCGTATTTTTCTGATAAACGGGCTATTTTCTATAAATTATTGAAGTTTCAGAAAATAAAATGATTTTTATTAAATTATGGGTGGGACCCACTTTCGTTTTAACACATATGGGCTGCTGAATTTCTTCCAAGATGGCTGCCCAAAAATTCAACAAAGCATGCGTAAGGAATTTTGAATAATTGAGCGTATTTTTGTGAGTATTTAGATACTTTGAGAGTTGTTGTTCGGTACAAGTTTCTTTCGGCTTTCTATCCGATATTCCGATCAGAAGTACCGTTATTTTGAGGTAAGGGATGTTATTTTCTTCTTAAATGATATTATTTTCTTCAATATCATTATGCCGAAATATTGGTTGAACTTTTTAATCAAATTTGGAACTTTTTGTGTTGGGATTACTATTCACGTATACGACACTATTCACGTATACAAAACTATTCACGAATACGGCACTATTCACCAAAAAATAAAAAATTTTCTTTTTGTCCAAGATGTCTATTTTGGCTACCATCTTTGATTGTATCCATGTTTTGATCGTTATTTTTGAATTCTGCATCACAATTGGTTATTATGAAGTATTATTGATCTTTGATAAACTGTTATACGAATCCCTAATATTTGTCCTTCTGTCTCACTGGATTTATTTTCTTTAAAATATTTTTCATTATCCTCAGTCTTAAATGATGATATTACTGAATATCTTTGGCCACAGTAGTGCAAAGATGAATGATTAATCGATGAATATCTTTCGCCCGTAGTAAAAGATGAAGCGGTGTTGAGATGAACATGACTAACTCGGTAATATAAATGAATATCTTTGGCATGTAGTGCAAAGATGATTATTTGATTAAAGATGTATATTGATTGTTGTTACAGGGATAAAATATTGATGATGGACTTTTAAATCTTAGAAGATAGTAGAATTCATTCTCTACGTGACTCTTCTAATGGATTGTTGTTTTCATTGCATTTGTTGATCTAAAACTTGTTGTCTATTATATTCTATCGATTTTTTTGTCCGTGAAGACTAATGATAATTTGTTGTATATTATCTTAGTCATAATATTCTTTACTGGGTTAGTTGAGCTCACCCTTTTCCTTTTTGTTCCATTTTTCTTCTCAAGAGGTGAGAACGTAGCGAGGATCGAAGTCGGGGTATGGAGTGATGGTTCTAGAAAGATGTTTAGCAAAGTCCTCACTATTTTCTCGTAAAATAGTGTATGAATAATTGTAATGAGGACTTATTTGAGTGTGGATATTGTCTAGAAGACAATATTTGTATTTAAACTCATTAGCAGTGTGTTGTCGTATTTTGTACGACAATTGTATTATTGAAGTTGTAGTTTGCTTTTCTCGTACCATGTATTTGGCGACTCGAGAATGGGTGTGTTGTATGGGGCGCCAGGTTGGTATCAAAGCTTAGGGATATGGTCTCTGGCAGAGATCGGGGAATAGAACTAGGAGGGGAGAGATGAGTAAATCCTTCGCTAGTGTGTCCTATCTTAAGCTTATTTGTTGGTCGGTCATACTATAGGGATATTATGTGATATATTAATTTGTTTAATTAACCCTTATTTTATGGCAGTATTTAAGAATGGCTGCTAAGAACGTTAACAATGGAGTGTAAGAGACTGTGGAACAACCTTTAGTCACAAATCAGGAGAACGTGCAATAGGATGGCAATATTCCTCCTGTAAACAACACTACCGAGCAAACGATGAACGATGGAATGTTTAGGAGCTTTTTGCAGTTCATGCAAAATCAAACAAGGGAGACTCGTGTATAAAATACGGGTGGAAATGATGGCATGCGATGCATCATCACAAATGCAAGGCTTCAAGGAGTTGGGACCACTAGATTTCTGGGGAAAGCCCGATCCGATTAAGGCGGAAACATGGGTCAAGCAAATCACCAAGATATTCGATGTCTTGGGATGCACGGAGGAACATAAGGTTCCATTCGCCACCTTTATGTTCCGTGGTGAGGCAGATTACTGGTGGGAATCTCTGTGAAGCGTACCCAGCCAGCCGCACTTAACATGTCTTGGGAAAGATTTCAGAAACTGTTCAATGACAAGAACTTTCCTGAAAGTATTCGTCATATGAAAGAGGTAGAGGTTATTAGACTGGAACAAAACAACATGACGGTGTCTCAGTACGAGGCAAAGTTCGCGGAGTTATCTAGGTTTGCACCTCATTTGGTAGAGAATGAGGAACGTATGACTCAGATGTTTCTGAGAGGTCTAAAACCTGAGATTCGTCAATACCTTATCTCTCATAAATTTTCTCTATATTCAGATGTTGTCAACAGGTCTCAATTATTAGAGAGAGATAATGAGTATACTCAACCGAGAGATCACAACCTGTGGTCATACGGTGATGCAAAGTAATCATCGAGCGATGATAACCCGGTGAGAGAGGAAAATACTGGACAAAAGCGGTAACCACTCGGGTGGTAATCGTGGCCATGATAATAGGAGAGGTGAGTTAAGTGGAAATTTCAGAAAGAGGATATTCAACAACGACGGGAAGACATCAGCAGCAGCACCAACACCAACAACAAATTCTAGGGGAGGAGAACGACCGCCAATTAGATGTTACAAATGCGGAAAAGAGGGACATATCAGCCCAAACTGCCCACAACAATCCAAGGTATGTTATAACTGTGGAAAGGAAGGTCATATAGCTCGGGATTGTTCTGTAGCAAAACCAAGTTCAGGGGGGATGGTGACTCCAAAGGCTGTCCCGGATAAATCGAAATCAGCAGTTCCTGGAAGAGCGTTTGTCGTGACTGGCCAAAACGTGAAGAACCCAAACGAGGTGATCACGGGTAAGCTAATCTTGAATTCTTGCAAAGTTTATACCTTGCTAGATACCGGTTCTACCCATTCTTTTATCTCTCCTGCTTGTGCTCAACGTTTAAACTTGACTCCGGAGAAATTGGACTTTGACTTATCTGTTGAAACTCCATTGGGTGAAACCTTCGTTACATCTACAGTTTATAAATCTTGCTTAATCCAAGTTGGCACTATCATATTACCTGTTGATCTTATCTCTTTAAAGATACTTGCTTTTGATGTGATTTTAGGAATTGATTGGTTAACCACTCATCATGCCAAAATTGATTGTTTTCATAAGGCTGTTAGTTTTCATATTCCTAACCAACCCGTCATACTTAATTCAAACAACTAAACCACTAAAATCAGTCACTGTCATATCAAGCCACAAAGCTATTCGTTTATTGAAAAATGGATGCCAAGCTTTCTTAGCCCATGTTATGGATTTGAATAAAGACAAGTTAGATTTGGATAATATTTCTGTTGTTAGAGAATTTCCGATGTATTTCTGAAGAACTTCCGGCCTACCCCGAACATGATGTTGAATTCTTTATTGACCTTGAACCGGGTACAAAGCCCATTTCTAAAATCCCATATCGAATGGCTCCTATTGAACTTCAGGAGTTAAAAGTCCAACTACATGAGTTATTAGACATCGGTTTCATTCGTCCTAGTACATCTCCTTGGGGTGCTCCTATTTTATTCGTAAAGAAGAAAGACGGGAGTATGCGACTTTGTATTGACTACCGAGAATTGAACCATGTCACCATTAAGAATAGGTATCTGCTACCTCGCATTGATGACCTGTTTGACCAATTGCAAGGAGCACAATTCTTTTTAAAGATCGATCTTCGTTCTGGATATCATCATTTGAAGATTAAAGCGAGGATATTCCAAAGGCGCCTTCGTAACTCCGATGACGGGCATTATAAATTCTTAGTCATGTCTTTTGGATTGACTAATGCTCCTGCTATTTTCATGGATATGATGAACCGAGTATTCAAGGAATATTTGGATCAGTTCGTTGTCGTCTTTATTGATGACATCCTCATCTATTCCAAAAGCCGTGAAGATCATGAGCACCATTTGAAGCTGATACTTGTAAGGCTTCGTGAAAACAAGCTATATGCCAAGCTGAAGAAATGCGAGTTAAAGCGAGGAAGTAGCATTCCTTGGGCACGATGGTGTCAAAACATGGAGTATCTCATTGACCCGTGAAGATTGAAGCAATACAAAGTTGGGAGCAACAAAGTCGGTGATCAAGAACGCTGACTTTTCGGGCTTATTTGGTTATTATCGGAGATTCGTGGAAGGATTTTCTCGAATCGCTACTCCGTTAACTCAGCTGACTCGGAAAGATACAAAATTTGTATGGAGCGAGGAATGCGAGAAGAGTTTCTAAGAGCTCAAGAGGAGACTCATTTCGGCATCTGTTCTGGCAATACCAGCTGGTTCAGATGGATTTGTTATATATAGCGATGCTTCAGGCAAAGGGTTAGGATGTGTTCTCATGCAACATGGGAAAGTCATAGCCTATTCCTCGCGACAACTCAAAGAATATGAGAGGAATTATCCTACTCATGATCTGGAGTTGGCAGCAGTAGTTTTCGCGTTGAAAATCTGGAGACACTACCTGTATAGGGAGAAAGTGGAGATTTATACGGACCATAAAAGCCTCAAATATTTCTTCACCAAAAAAGAACTCAACATACGGCAACGACGTTGGCTTGAGCTGTTAAAAGATTATGATCACACTATTCAATGCGTCAGCACGCATTGAGTAGAAAATCATATGCGAGTACGAGTGCAATATTGTCAACACAAAGGCCCATTTTGTATGACTTGCAAAGGATGGAGATAGAATTAAAGAATCCAGGGACCCACGTGATGATGGTGAATATACGAGTAGAACCAACTTTAATCGAAAAAGTTAAAGCTGCTCAAGCTACGGACCTGGGGCTGATGCGTATGAAGAAAAAAGTGCAAGAAGGTACTATACCGGAAGCAAGAATCGATGAAGAAGGAATACTTAGAGTTAACTCTAGATTTTGCGTTCCTAACGACTCTGACTTGAAGCATAGATTCATGATGGAGGCACACAACACACCGTTTGCAATCCATCCTGGGAGTACCAAAATGTATCATGATATTCGACACGCATTTTGGTGGAACAATATGAAGAGAGAGATCGCGGAGTTTATCTCGAGGTGTTTAACCTGTCAACGTGTAAAGGCGGAGCATCAAGTGCAAAAGGGTCCATTGCAACCACTTGAGATTCCAAAATGGAAGTGGGAACACATTACCATGGATTTCGTTACAGGTCTTCCCAAAGTTTCTCAAGGCATAGATGCGATTTGGGTTATTGTTGATAGATTAACCAAGTCTGCTCATTTCTTGCCGATACGTGAGACTTATTCCCTTGAACGTCTTACTCGTATGTACGTGAATGAGATTGTGCGATTGCATGGCATGCCAGTATCCATAGTTTCGGATCGTGACCCAAGATTCACTTCAAGATTTTGGGTTAGCTTGCAGAAAGCTATGGGCACGAATTTACGATTCAGTTCAGCATATCATCCTCAAACGGACGAACAATCAGAGAGGACTATTCAAACCCTTGAAGATCTATTAAGACTTTGTGTTCTAGACTTCAAAGGGAGTTGGGATAAGTACTTGCCATTGGTGGAATTCTCATACAACAATAGTTATCAAGCAAGTATAGGCATGGCTCCATTTGAGGCGTTGTATGGACGAAAGTTTCTTTCTCCAGTATGCTGGGACGAGGTGGGAGAAGCAATGTTGTTGGGACCAGAATTAGTACGCATGACTACAGAAAAGATCCAAATGATTCGACAACGTATTCAAACCTCACAAGATCGACAAAAGAGTTATGTTGATCTTCATAGAAAGGATGTGGAGTTTAATATTGGAGATCATGTACTGTTACGTGTTGCTCCATGGAAGGGAGTTAGAAGATTTGGAAAGAGAGGAAAGCTCAATCCAAGATTTGTTGGTCCATTTGAGATTCTTGACCGAATAGGAAATGTAGCCTATAGACTCGCATTACCTCCAAACATGTCTCGTGTTCATAATGTTTTTCATATATCTATGCTTCGTAAATATGTGAAAGACCCAAACCACATTATTGAGTTAGAACCAGACGAGATAGCCGAAGATTTAACGTACGAGGAGGTACCTGTTAAGATCTTGGATAAGAAAAGAGCATGTCCCACGCTTTCAAGGTTATACCACAAGTTAAGGTTTTGTGGAAGAACCATGCTATTGAGGAAATGACCGGGAGTTGGAATCGTAAATGAAAGCGAGGTACCTCACCGCTCGAAACACCGTGCACGACGTCAATTTTGAGGACGAAATTTTATAAGGAGGGGAGGTTGTAAAACCCTAACTTATTATAAATAAAATTGAATTTTTCCTCTATTCATTATTCTAAATTAATAAGGTATTAATTTGATATAATGCTTTGGTTATGGGTGAAATGTGCAAATTTTGCAAAATAAGCAAGTGGTTATAAAATATTCATTTCTGTCGGGGAATATTCGTTTGGTCGTGGAATATTCTTTTTATCGGGAATATCTGCATTTACTGTATGAGCATACTTGTGAGTTTTATAAATATTGGCGTAGTTGTTACCAAGTATACACTCGTTGGAATACGGTGTTTAAAATACAAGAATATGCATAGTTGCACAAAAGTTACACCAGATTGCACAAGATAGTTGAATTATTGATTCGAACGTAAGAAGGCACTACTCAATAATTGTTACGAAGAATTATTCTTGTTCAATATTTTATTTTATTGATTCAATAATTGTGCGTTGATAGTTTATATTATTGTTATTTCAATAATTGTCATCGCATAAGATATTTTCCATTATCGGATCAATAATTCATATTATTTGAATAATATTATTAGATAGCATTATTGGCAATGTCTAGAAAGTTACATCAATGAGAGGTTTGGTCACCTAATTGCGCGCCGAAGAAGGAGAAATCCTTATTGGAAAGCCCCCTTCCTCAGAAGGCAGTGCAGTTGTCATAATTGTGATTCTGTAATATTATTTGTGAATAATTAATTATTGATTTATATGATAAGAAAATATTTATTTGATGTGGATATAAATGATGGATTTATTTATTTTATGTGGTTATAAATGAAGAAATTAATGCTGAGGTATTTTATCAGTATTTTGTCGGAATGGAGGTATTAAAAATCACCCGTTTGTGGATTTCGGATATTTTCTGTTTGGAATTTGGAAAAACTCAAAGCTACAAAGTTGTAGAGAATTTGATTTCATGTGAAATGGACATAAAATTCGTATTTTTCTGATAAACGGGCTATTTTCTATGACTTATTGAAGTTTCGGAAAATAAAATAATTTTTATTAAATTATGGGTGGGACCCACTTTTGTTTTAACACATATGGGCTGCTGAATTTCTTTCAAGATGGCTGCCAAAAAATTCAACAAAGCATGCGTAAGGAATTTTGAATAATAATAATATTATTTTATTATTTAGTCTCCTATAACGTTCTAGCATTTTCCTATAAATAAACGCTTAGGTTAGAATTGAAAATCACACCAGAAACAAGTTTTCCTTTTCTCTAGATTATCGAGCGTATTTTTGTGAGTATTTAGATACTTTGAGAGTTGCTGTTCGGTACAAGTTTCCTTTGGCTTTCTATCCGATATTCCGTCATCGTAAGTACCGTTATTTTGAGGTGTGGATGTTATTTTCTTCTTAAATGATATTATTTTCTTCAATATCATTATCTTAGAAATATTGGTTGAACTTTTAATCAAATTTAGAACTTTTTGTGTCGAGGTTACTATTTCACGATACGACATTATTCACGATACTGCAAGACTATTCACTTATCACGACACTATTCAATTTAAAAATGAAAATTTTCCTTTTATCCAAGATGTCTATTTTGGCTACCATCTTTAATTGTATCCATGTTTTGATCGTTATTTTTGAATTTCGCTTCACAATTGGTTATTATGAAGTATTATTGATCTTGGATAAACCGTTATACTAATCCCTAATATTTGTCCTTCTGTCTCACTGGATTTATTTTCTTTAAAATATTTTTTATCATCCTCAGTCTTAAATGATGATATTACTAAATATCTTTGGCCTGTAGTGCAAAGATGAATGATTAACTGATGAATATTTTTGGCCCGTAGTGCAAAGATGAGCAGGTGTTGAGATGAACATGACCAACTGGTGATATAAATGAATATCTTTGGCATGTAGTGTACAGATGATTATTTGATTAAAGATGTATATTGATTTTTGTTACAGGGAAAAAATATTGACGATGGACTTTTAAATCTTAGAAGATAGTAGAATTCATTCTCTACGTGACTCTTCTAATGGATTGTTGTTTCCGCTGCATTTGTTGATCTAAAACTTGTTGTCTATTATATTCTATCATATTTTTTTCTGTTGAAGACTAATGATAATTTGTTGTATATTATCTTAGTCATAATATTCTTTACTGGGCTAGTTGAGCTTACCTTTTCCTTTTTGTTCCATTTTTCTTCTTAGGAGGTGAGAACATAACAGGATCGAGTCGGGGTATGGAGTGATGGTTCTAGAAAGATGTTTTAGCAGTCCTCACTATTTTCTGTAAAATAGTGTATGAATAATTGTAATGAGGACTTATTTGAGTGTGGATATTGTGTAGAAGACAATATTTGTATTTAAACTCATAGTTTGTGTTGTCCTATTTTGCACGACAATTGTATTATTGAAGTTGTAGTTTGCTTTCTGTACCATGTATTTGGCGACTCAGAATGGGTGTTGTATACCTATTTTGGGGGCGTCACAATTATGCCTAATTATTTACTTGTACCGGCTTCTATTTTAATAATAGAGGCCCACGTAAAATTATATTGTCAGTATAGTTATAAAAAATGAATATTTATTATTAAAATAATTAGTAAAGACAAACTTGTACTTTTGCCTTTTCTTTTTTTTCTTTTCCATTTCTCCATTATATGTCATCACTCAGTTAATAATTAATTTTAAATGTTAAGTAATGCACAGCTTTTGTATTTACCTTTTTTTCTTTTTTTTTCTTTTCTCCATTATATGTCATCACTCAGCAAGTTAAAAGGGAATAAAAAAATAAATTGAACCCGGCCGGACCAAGCTGTCACAACTGGGAAATAAATTTTTTTTTCGCTACCCAACTATTCGCTGCTAAATAGATTCGAACTCGCAACCTCAAACACCAATCCCTCGTCATATGACCACCCGAGCACCACGGGCCTAGCTGCTAATTTCAACCAAGGATATATCTTTATAATAAAACTTCACCATCCCCCAAAATCTATATATTATTATATTACGATTTATTTTTATATAAATCTATATTATTAATTGGGTTTGTTAAAATAGAAATAAGTTAATCAAAATATTTAATATTATCCCCTTTAATGTTTTTTCTTATTTTTGTAATACTATCAATAAAAGGATTATTAATATAAAAAATAAATACCATTATTAATATAAAAATAAATATCATTCTTTAATAAAATATAAAGTGATCATTATAAATCTTGCATTATTATTATTAGTAATTTTATTATTAAATTGGTTGAGTGGAATTTAAATGGATTTAGATTATAGTAATTTATTTTATTATTACACATTTATTTATTTTATATTTATTTTAATTATTATTTGAGTATGAGTAAATAATATAAAACATTATTTTTAATATTAATATAAATAGTGTGATTATTAATAACTAGATTGAATAATAATATCCATACAGTTCAACCAAATAGATATTCTTATTAATTAATATGTACATTAGATAACGCTGGACAAGTTTTATATCTCAGAAGCCGGAAGTAATCTTGCTGATTTCTTGTAGAGCCACCATGCGAAGCGGTAACGAAAGACCGTGACATCTTTCAATGACCACTTCTCTAGGCAAATATCACTATTGGCCTTAACGAATGAGTCAACATACTTACATACAAAAATGCCACAGTCTGAGTCGTTGTGTTGTTTGATTCGAATCTTTGCAAGGCCTTGCGGTAGGATTATTCTTTTCAATACATGACGATCGGATTACCATTTCGCAAACAAAATGGTATCAAATGTACTTGCATGTACAAAGTAGTTGGTTAATGAATTTGTAATATTAAAGGACATTATAAAATTAAACTATTTTAAAACTACACATACCGCAACTTTAACGAATTCTGCGTACATTTCCTGTAACTTCATATGTTTGGTATCATTGTAGTACGAGTCAATTATCGTAACCAATTAATCTTCAACTCCAAATAGGAACAAGACAAAATGGCGTTGATGTGTACTACACACCGGCATGAATATGTATTGGCATTCGTGTAAAGGTGGGCCAACATCTAGGTTCACATACGGATGACAAAAACTCCATGCATGAATCTCTTCAGTTATGGGCACATAGCTCTGCCCAAGATGCATGAAGAATGAATTTATGAAACCAAATTTGGCCCACCTTTGTATTCCTCGCGACCTGTAGTATTCCTCCCTGTCTCGTAGCAACAACATATAAGCATCGAGGACATGCTCGAAAATCCAATTCCCAGGTCCTAAGGAATGCAATGCATTGTGGTCTAAAACATATAATTATCGTGGATGTGACAAAGGATATAAATTCATTTCCGAGGCCACCACGTTTCCAAACATCTGTTTATTGATAAATGTCTCCTTCCAATCTTTCAGTTTTTTGGTAATGGACCCTTTTGGTCTATAAGAGATGTGATCTCTCGCATCTTGTACCTGATTTAGACCCAAGTGTACATTATTATTATTGTGCATGCCGTTTTTATTTAAAAATATGAAAATAAATAATGCAAAGCTTGCTGAAATTAAAACCATCATTATATATACCTTAAGTGAACAATCTCCTATAACGTTAGAAAGTCCCGCAAAATCAGAGGTGGTTGGAATGTAACACTCCTCATAGGCTTGGGAGGTCGGGACGTAACACTCCTCATTGGCAAGAGAGATTGGAATGTAACACTCCTCGTGGGCTTGGGAGGTGGGAATGGAGCTCTCCTGTCGTGCTTGTGTGGTGGGTATGTAGCTCTCTTGTACAACATAATCAGTTTGTTTCCAAAGCCCTTCATTGAATTGAGAGAATTTGGTTGGTGGTGCAGAAATATTGGGACCCATCTGTCGAGGTATTTGTTTCCCTCTTGCTTCAAAGTCGTATAGACTGTATTGGTAATCCCAATTGTGTTTTTGCAGAACCAACTCGGGAGGTAGCTGAGTAAGTGCTAAAAATTTATCAAGCAAAGACTTTGCACTCTCAACCTGTCATGTAAGATGAACACAAACAAATATTAATAACACTAAATATGAATAAATATAATATTAAGTATTTACTCTAATACATGATTAATTAAAGAAGAATAAATGTAATATTAAGTATTTACTCTAATACAGGATTAATTAAAGAAGAATATAATTTCCTACCATTTTAATAAGGTGTTGTTGGTTGTAAATGGCCCGAGGCTCATAACAACTGTCGAGGTCCCTTGCCTCTCGAGGTCGGTGAATTTTCCAACGTGTAATTTTTCTATACCAGGCCATGTAATCATCTACTGACACATAATTAGAAATTTCATATTGTTGTCCTTCGAGATGATCCATGTATGCCTCCCAAATCGAAATGTATTTTCCTTGCAAGGCCATGCAATCCTCGACATCAATAAATTTAAACTTTTTCTCCTTCCTAAGGTCATCATGGTTTTTGGCGGGTGATGGTATGCCTTGCATGAACCCGAACTGTCTCATCACACAGTCCGGCATCTGAAATTCCACAATATCAAAGTGGATCAAGGGGACCCCACCAGATCCCAATAACCTGCCTTCAAAATTAAATCCACTGATATCATCATCCCACATCATGTAAGGCCGCCAAACCACATCCCATATAAACTTAATGTCTAACTCCCCTCGATAAAATGACAAATGGTGGTGGGGATTTTCACGCCTACCAGGATAACTGTGGGCTCCAAAATATGACCATGCTAAAGCCCTAGGTAACCATATGGATGATTGTGGCTAAGGGTTTGGCCTTTCAATATTTACACGCTCATAGGCCCAAATTTGTAACAATGTTACACAACCATTGATGTATTTAACTCCTTTCCTAGTAGCAGTATATAAAGATCTGTACAAATATGCTAACACTGCCGCGCCCCAAGAGTAAGTTACACAATCTTCTGCGTTGGCAATAAAAGACATATATCTTGGGTGCACACTATTCCTATTCCTATTCGGGAATAATATTGCCCCACACAACCACAACATGTAGGCCTTTGTGTGTTGCCCTACAATATCTTTACTTGCATTCTTGGGACAATTATTAAAATGTTCGTGCAACCACACTAATGAAATTGCACTGCGCTAATTTTTGCCCAAAACAATCCCTAAAATAATTCAAATTGGTGACAGCAAGGGGACCCGTTATGGGCTTTCCCACCACCGGTAACCCAAAAATAAAGTGAACATCCTCTAACGTGATTGTTATTTCTCCATAGTTTAAATGAAAAGTATTAGTCTTCGGGCGCCATCTCTCAACTAGGGCAGATATTAGACCAAGGTCAATTTGGTGTACAACACCTCGAAAACTAAATACTCCAAATTCACATTTATCTAAAAGGATTTTTTGTTCTTTTATCAAATTCCACTGATTATATTTTTGATCAGTATATTGACTGGAGCCTAGTTTTCGCCTATCTTTCCCATGATATATGTCATCTAATACGTGATCTTGTTGATCATGAAGAACACTTGGATCAATTGGCCCATATTCCCAGCTGTCCATCTTTTACCTAAAAATACAACATCAATTCCATATTAGTATATATGATGCATGACAAAATGACTGAATACCATGCTGCAAAATGACAGTAATAACATGCATGACAAAAACAATAATTATGTATAAGTGTATTAATGACAACAAAAACAATAAATGAAAAATAATGTAACAAATTTTTTTATTTATATAATATAATAATATTATTTTACTATTATATGAAAATAATAACAACAACAGAAACTATTAAAAACTGAACAAATAACAATAAATAAAAACTATTACAAACATAACAAATAACAACAACAGCTATAACAATATCTTACATACTGCAAATAATAATATTAAATACCAATAACAATATCTTACAAATAATTCGGTGTCTTCAGAATATGCAAAATGGAATCCAGCCGCTTCAACTTGTTGAAGTTTTTTGCTCCTCTCCTCTGAAATACTCTCTACTCTCTGTTATTTTTATTTTATCTAGCTATATACTGAACTTTAGTTTGAACAACGTGTGTTCTCAATAGATGGTTAAATAAGCTCATGCAAGCCGGTACAAACTTAGACTATTGTGGGTCTCAGCTTTTTAGTTTATCGAGCTTGCAGGTGGTCTTTCCCAAAATTGTCTTTTAGCTCTGTGTTCTAGCAGGTGTTCTTTCCCGAGGCATTGTGGCAGAAAAAGTAGTCAAATATTCGGTGTCTTTCAGAGTTAATGTGGCAGAACTTTGCTCGGCCGGTATAGGCTATACCGGCTTAGAATAAAAAATTAATTAAAATTTTTATAAAAATGCTCGGCCGGTACAGGCTATAGCTGTGACGCCCCCAAAATAGGTATACATCACCCATTTTGAGTCGTCAATAACATGGTACAGAAACAACTACAACTTTATTAGTACAACATAAAAACTGTGAGTTTAAATACAAATATTGCCATCTAGACAATATTCACACCCAAATAAGTCCTCATTATAATTATTGGTACATTATTTTACAAAAATGGTGATGACTACTAAAACAACTCTCTAGAACCATCATTCCACACCCCGACTAGAACTCGCTACATTCTCGCCTCCTGAGAAGAAAAATGGAACAAAAAGGAAAAGGGTGAGCTCAACTAGCCCAGTAAAGAATATTATGACTAAGATAATATAGAACAAATTATCATTAGTCTTCAACAGGGAAAAATCTGATAAAATGCAATAGACAACAAATTTCAGATCAATATTCGCAGCGGAAATAATAATTCATAGATGAGTTACGTAGAGAATGCAAACTACTATCTTCTATGTATGAATTTTAAAGTTCATCATCATTATTTTATCCCTGTAACATCAATCAATATTTATCTTGAATCAAATATTCATCTTTGTACTACAGGCCAAAGATATTCATCAGTTGGTCATGTTCATCTCAACACCTATTCATCTTTGCACTACGGGCCAAAGATATTCATCAGAAAATCATTAATCTTTGCACTACAGGCCAAAAATATTCAGTAATATCATCATTTAGGACTGAGGATGATGAAAAATATTTTAAAGAAAACGAATTCAGTGAAACAAAAAAAACAATATTAAGGATTCGTACTTTAAACAATTCGAGTTCAAAAATACTTCATAAATAATCATAGTGAAGTAAAATTCAAGAATGATCAAAACATTGATACAATCAAAGCTAGTATCCATAATCGATATTTTAGAAAAAAAAACAAAAATTTAATTTTTCTGTGAATAGTGCCGTATACTTGAATAGTGCGGTATACGTGAATAATAACCCCGACATTAAAAGACAAGAATTTCACAAATTTTTTTTTACTAATAATCCGACATAATGATATTAGAAGAAATAATATCATTTTTTAAAAAAAATAACATCCCTTACCTCAAAAAAATAGTACTTCTGGCTGGAATATCAAAGATAACGCTGAAGGAACTTGCACCGTATAGCAATACTCAAAGTATCAAAATACTCACAAGAATACGCTTGATAATATAGAAAGAGAAAACTTCAGTTTCTGGTGTGATTTTCAATTCTAACCTAAGCACCCTATTTATAGGAAAATGCTTAGAACACCAAAGCAGAAAATTAAATAAAATATTATTATATTTATAAAATTGTCACGCCCACCTTTGAAATCTGATTTCAGCTCATTTATATCACATGTGAGACCCACTCATCTCATCAAAAACGTTTTTCTTGAAAAACATAATTAAAACTTTCAAAAATCAATTATTCTGGAACTTCGGAACTTCAATAATTCATAATAAATAGCCCTTTTGTCAGAAAAATTCTAACCTTATGTCTTTTTCATAGGAAATTCCATTATCTACAACTTTGTAAGTTTAAGTTTTTCCAAATTCTAAGCAGAAATTGACCGAAATCCACATACGAACGATTTTACAAGCTATAATTAAATTTCAGTCAAGAAATGGGGTCCACAAACATGAAAAACATGTTTTAAATATTTTTAGTAACAAAAATACTCCTCCTCCTCATATATCCCACATTCATTGTAAAAATATCACCATTATTATATTATTAAAATATAATAATATATTTAAATGAATTATTTATCAGAAAAGATAAAATATCAATTTTTCAACAATTGTCACTTTAAAATTTTCTCCATCTATATCCACATAAAATGAATATTTTTCTTATCATATAAATCAATAATTAATTATTCACAAATAATATTATAGAATCACAATACTGGCAACCAGGTTGTTCCCAGGAAAGAGGGGTCTTTCCAATAAGGATTTCTCCTTACTGGCGCGCAATTAGGTGACCAAACCTCTCCTTAGACAGAACTTTCTAGACATTGCCTATGTTATCTAATAATATTATTCAAATAATATGAATTATTGATCTGATAATGAAAGTACTGTGTAGTGACAATTATTGAAACAACAATAATATAAAATATCAACGTAGCAATTATTGAATCAATAAAATAAAATATTGAACAGTAACTACTATAACAATTATTGAGTAGTGCCTTCTTACGTAAGAATCAATAATTGGTGCAATACCGTGTGCTACTGTGTTTTAACCATCGGGTATTCCAACAATATTAACTTGAATAACAACGCCAATTATTTATAAACAACTTATACTTGTCAGTTTTTTTCTTCATCCAATCGCTCAGTTATGGGGCCCACACAAAGTCTGCGTTGCCGCATTTAATATTCCCGAAACGGTAAGAATATTCCACGACCAAACTAATATTCCTCGACAACAATGAATATTTTATAACCACTTGCTTATTTGAAATATTTATGCATTTTACCCATAACTAACCACATTAATCAAATCAACCCTTACTATTTCAAAATAATAAATAGAGGAAATTCAATTTCATTAATAATAAGTTGGGGTCTTACATATGTAGTCGGTATTCCTCTCCCTGATAAACTGTCTTTCTACAACCTTTTGACTCTTCAGTACAAAACATAGCATACCTGTTGATGCATTAACATACTCATCAAAAAAGGCATTCATGCTCTCGCTTCTTCCAGTGGTAGTCATTCCCGCGGAAAAATATCTCTTTGTATATGCTGGAATCCATTTCTGTCGTACATCATACAAACTTCCAATCCATTCATTGGTATACAATTCATAGGAACTTATCAGAATATGCCAACGCTCTTCAAATTCCTCGATGGACAATGAGTTATACACACAGTTGTTAAAATCATTTTTGAACGATAGGTGCTCAGAATAAACATGATGCAATTTTTCAGGAAATTTATTGTTAATATGCCAAGAACACAATAAATGATAACTAGAAGGAAGTACCGTAGCAATAGCATTACTCATGGCTCTGTCTTGATCAGTGATGATGGTTGTAGGTGTCCTAAGTGTCCTCTATTGATACGGTACCGTAGCAATAGCATTTTCTCTTCTTTGTCCCAGATGTCTATTTTTGTCACTATCTTTGATTGTATCCATGTTTTGATTATTATTCTTGAATTTTACTTAACTATGATTATTTATGAAGTATTTTTGAACTCGGATTGTTTAAAGTACGAATCCTTAATATTGTTTTTTTTGTTTCACTGGATTCGTTTTCTTTAAAATATTTTCCATCATCCTCAGTCCTAAATGATGATATTACTGAATATTTTTGGCATGTAGTGTAAAGATTAATAATTTTCTGATGAATATCTTTGGCCCGTAGTGCAAAGATGAACAGGTGTTGAGATGAACATGACCAACTGATGAATATCTTTGGCCCGGTAGTGCAAAGATGAATATTGATTGATGTTACAGGATAAAATAATGATGATGGACTTTTAAATTCATAGATTATAGTAGATTTCATTCTCTACGTAACTCATCTATGAATTATTATTTTTACATGAATATTGATCCGAAATTTGTTGTCTATTGTATTTTATCAGATTTTTCCCTCTTGAAGACTAACGATAATTTGTTCTATATTATCTTAGTCATAATATTCTTTACTGGGTTAGTTGAGCTCACCCTTTTCCTTTTTGTTCCATTTTTCTTCTCAGGAGGCGAGAATGTAACGAGTTCTAGTCGAGGTGTGGAATGATGGTTCTAGAGAGTTGTTTTAGTAGTCCTCACCATTTTTGTAAAATAATGTACCAATAATTATAATGATGACTTATTTGGGTGTGAATATTGTCTAGATGATAATATTTGTATTTAAACTCACAGTTTTTATGTTGTATTAATAAAGTTGTAGTTGTTTCTGTACCATGTTATTGACGACTCAAAATGGGTGATGTATACCTATTTTGGGGGAGTCACAACATAACAAAACATCGTAAAAGGATTATGGTACTCGGTTCATCTTTAGAAGTTCATGCTGCACAAGTGTACACAAAAGAGATGTTTAGACGTTTCCAACGTCAATTCATCGATTCCATGAAATACAATGTTCATAAACTTAGTGAGTTGTGTGTCACTGATACTAAGGTTTATGCAGTGTATAATGCAGATGCAACTGAAAGTGGTGGAAGATATAAAGAAGTTGCCAACAATCGTCAACTGGGATCAGTAACATGTAACTGCCAAATGTTTTCTCACTCTAGTGAAATAATCTAGATTCAAGAGTGCACTCGAGAAAATCATTCCTTCTAAGCCTCATCGAAAATGTGCAATTTGTGGCTTTGGCCCGACCACGATAAGCGAAATCACTATCGAAAAGTGCTAGGGATTCTGAGCCAAAAAAATAGGCGTCGGTTGTATTAATCATGCTATGTTTTTTTTATTTCATGAAAATGAACATGTAATATGTACTATTCCTCTTAATGTTATATGTGATGCCCCCAAAATAGGTTCAATCCACCCAACCTATTTTTAGTCGCCAAATACATGGTACAGAAATAACTACAACTTTATTATTACAATTGTCGTGCAAAATACGACAACACTTATGTTATGAGTTTAAATACAAATATTGTCTTCTAGACAATATCCACACTCAAATAAAGTTCTCATTACAATTATTGATACACTATTTTATAAAATAGTAAGGACTACTAAAACAACTATCTTGAACCATCACTCCACACCCAAACTAGTTCCCGCTATATTCTCACCTCCTGAGAAGAAAAATGGAACAAAAAGGAAAAGGGTGAGCTCAACTAGCCCAGTAAAGGATATTATGACTAAGATAATGTACAACAAATTATCGTTAGTCCTCAACAGGAAAAAATCGATAGAATACAATAGACAACAAGTTTTAGATCAACAAGCTTAATGAAACAACAATTCATTAGAAGAGTTAAGTAGAGAATAAAATCTACTATCATCTATGAATTTAAAAGTCCATCATCAATATTTTATCTACGTAACATCAATCAATATACATTTTGAATCAAATAGTCATCTTTGCACTCTGTGCCAAAGATATTAATCGATCGGTCATGTTCATCTCAACACTGTTCATCTTTGCACTCTCTGTGCCAAAGATATTCATCAAGAAATCATTCATCTTTGCATTACACAGCCAAAGATATTCAGCTTATATCATCATTTAGGACCCGAGGGCGATGAAAAATATTTTAAAGAAAACGAATCCAGTGAAACAAAAGAATAAATTTTAAGGATTCGTATTTTAAACAATCCAAGTTCAAATGTAACGACCCCAAATCCAGGTACTTGAAACCCGAACTCGGTTCTCCACGATACCATTTCTTTAAGCTGAATAATACTAAAATAATAATACATTCGAACTTAATTTACATACATCAAAGTTTACTTCCCTGTGCACGTGACCTTCAAATACATTCCTTATAATACTTGAATAGATACCAATACAACTATAACCATTAACTCATGATACACACTTATTCGATCACTTTCCTTTTCCTTTGTTCGTGTTCTGAGCCTTCAAAGTTGCTCATACATAATCGAAAATATTTAATTTAAGCAAGGATGAGCATTTAAGTGCCCAAAGAAGTAATAGCAATTATATATAATTTGAAAGAATATAAGTATTCTCTTTACATAACACTTCTACAACGAATTGAAAGTTGTGAAGTAATCAGATCTTGATAAAAAATTCACATAACAACTCTCTTTCAAATTCTTTAAATTTGGCTTTGGCTCTACCCTTGAATAGGGTTTAAGAAACATACTATGAACATTCTTTTCATTTTCGAAAAGGTTTAGCGGAATTCTATCCTCAAACCGTTATAACTTACGCACACGGAGGGTGATCAATTTCATTGTACCTGTATTGATCAATACTACATAACTTGAACGAAATTCATCGCTTTCACTCTATACGCTTATGCAAAAATCTTCCCATATAGGGATGTTCATACATGCACGGTTCCAAACCCAAGGTTTTAATCTTGCTCAACAATAATATGTAATTCAACATATATATACGGGTAATTGACAAAGGTGTATCAACATGTGAACAAATGCCATGATTATCCAAGTGGGGACACTTGTATAACCATTTATAGAAATCAATGAACAAAATATATATACGAGCTAACATGTTGATAATCAAAGCGCATATAACTGCATGACAGAATAGAATAATTCAAACTTCTTACTCATGTCCATTGCATAAAGAAAATGCAAAGGTAGGATACTTGCACCGATTCAACGATTACAAATCTCAACTTAGGTTTTATCTCTTTATCACAACCTATCAATAATCGGATCATTTGTCTGATTAGAACAATATATCTTAACACATAGTAATCGTCTATTACAAGTCAAGACATAGTCTAATCACATAATCACAGTGATCATACTTTTAGTTCCTATTCTATACTTGAAATATTTTTATACATTTTTCAAATATCTCATCCATGCTCTTACAAAGAGCCTTTTTTCTTTCTATTATAGGGTCTAACATTTGTTTGCCAGCATCTGACAACTTTATCGAGTAAATCTGAGTCTAAGACTCTTATTTTATACCTCAACATCTCAGTAAATATCAAACATCTTAATTTTTAATCATTTTCAAATTTTAAATTGAAAAATTTAAAATAATTCAAATCATCACTAAAGGGCCTATAGTGATATAAGCTATTACTATAGGTGTTCTTCTTCAAATTTAGAACTTCATAATCGGTTCTCAAGTCAAATTTAGTTTGGTAAATTTATAACTTTCAATTATCGGATCATAATTAAATGATTTAAACATTAAACAATTCCATTATCATTAATAGTTTAATTAATACTAAACTATTAATGAAACCATTGCCAAAATATAAAAGTTATTTATAATAACTCAAACTATTTTTAAAACATTTATATTACCCTTAAATGATTTTTAAAACAATAAAATCATTTTAAATAATTACCATTAATATTTAAATATTAATGTACTATTTATCCAAATATTAAAAGTCATTAATTATAACTTAAAATGTTTTTAAATCCTTAATATCCTCTTTAAATGGTTTTAAATAAGTAAAACTATTTTTAAACTATTTATTTAATAATAATTATTAAATAAACTAAATATCATTAATATTATCTTAATATCATTAATATTTAATTATTAATGAAATTATCATTTAAATATTAAAAGTTATATTTTATAACTTAAAATATTTTTAAATACCTTATTTTCATTTAAAATGATTTTTATAATATTAAAATCATTTTTAAACTAAATTATTTAATATAATCATTAAATAACTTTAATATCATTAATAATAATTAATTAATGAAATTCATCACAAAATATTAAAAGTCATCACAAATAACTCATTTACATAACCAATTCTAAGCCAAAATAAACATAGTAAACTAACTAGTTTATTAACAACACTAACTAAACTTCAAAAATTCAAACTTTAACTAACAATTAAAAATAATAACATTACAAAAATTAAATAAGAAACATATCCGTAAATACGAATTCCACAGACTGAATACGCACTTCCACGCCAAAATTTAACTAAGGAGATCTTTATAAAAAGTTCTCCCACAACAAAGCCTTTCTCAAAAAAATTGGAGGCCTTATTGTTGGTGAATGAAACAAAGGCCAAGCCCTTCTATTTATAGGTTTAGAAAATGGTGAAGTTCTCAACTTAGTCGATGTGGGACTTGGTTTATACCAATTTTTCAATAGCTCTCTTTGCGATTTTCTAACGCAGTGCTCATAACTCCGATAAATCTGTTTTGGATATGTTATATACATGGTATGTAAGAATATTTTAAAAATATGAATTACCCAATTCGGGTTCATTAGGTAGCCCAAATAAAGCAGGTCAAAAGTGGACGTTCATAACAGTTTTCAATCTCGTTTCAGCTTTACCCTCTTCCGCTAAAACAGTCATAACTCTTTCATTTTAAAACATTTTTGAGCGATTCTTGAGCCCACGCGAAGCTAACTTCTGGGGCTACAACTTTTATTCTTTGACTATTTCCAAATTCCGAACATATCAGCCCAGAAATTCCGTTCAAATGGACTGCACCGTACTTGTTGGGAAGTTTTGACACTACTACTTTGAAATGTCATAACTCTCTCCTCCGATATCGGATTTAGTCCGTTTCGGAGTCTATGGAAAGCTTATTCGGTGTAATATAACATACCAAAAGCCCAGAAGGTTTTGAAAACATTAACTGATCGAAACAGTGTCCCGAATAGCACATCCCGCTGCTGACTTTCAGTTTTGACACATTTCCTTCCAATCACCGTAATTCCCTCATCCGAGGTCGGAATGAGGTCATTCCAAAGCCTATGGCTTCCTAACTCAGTGCACTACAACATATCAAAAGTCCAGACCTTTTAAAGCACAAAAAGTGGACAAGAATGCCCCCATTACTGCATCGCCTAAAAGCAGGTTTATCATGATCGGTCAACCATGTTTGACCATCTATAACTTCTAATCTATACATGATATGGACTTGATTCTTTTTGCAGATTAAAGACCACATATCAGGCTACACATAACAACTTTTGAAGAACAAAACTCATGATCGAGCAAAGAGTTATGGCCTCTGACATTTGGTGAAAAAATAATGTAATCTTGGTTTTCCAACTTGCTTAAATCTTCAAATTCGTGCACTTTGATGTTATGGGTCTTTGATTTATCAACCCATATCATCAATTAACATTCTATTACACAACTTTAAACAATCAATTGTATCAAATAACATCGAATCAAAGGATTTCTAGGTTTAGTGTTCTTATACCCTTTTTGCCAAAAATTCTTGATTCTTGCTTCTGATTTGTTATGGGTGATGGTTGGGCTTTGTTTAAGAGTGTATGGGCAATCTAGTACAAGGCAATTAAATGTAATATTTAATCACTAGATTTAATTCTTATAATTTACCAATTAACTTCTATCCTTTGGTAAATTAAAACACTTATATAATAACATCGAAATTAAACCCGGTAATTAAAATTAGGGTTTCTAATTGACCATTAGTGGTTCTTTAATTATCTGTGTATGTTACTAACACAGTCGTTACGGTTTCTAATTTCAACCGGTTAGGGTTATAATAATTAGGGTTTGTCCTAATTATCGATGTACAACAAAGAATTAGGGTTTCTTCTAATTACCGATATTCTTATTCACAATAACTTCATATACACAAATACCACTCGTAAATACCCCATAACCGAGTTTAATAATTAGGGTTTCACAAAGACGGTAATATGTTATGACCTAATTGACCGTCATTGCTCAATATTATCTCTGTCAAGCACATACCCAAAGACATAATTATGGTAATCGTAAAATAATATAATATTATTATTCTCATCTCTTGATCACAATCCCAATCCAGGTTTGGATCTCATGTGTCGACTTATTCTTCGTACACAACATCAATAATCAAGTTAAAATAATTAACTTAAATATTTCGAACAATTCATATAATAAAATATTTATTATATAAATCTAATTATCACTTCATATATTATTTCCAATCATGTTTCAATGGAAAATAATTAATAAAATATTTCATTATGTAAATTTATTACCATATAATTTGTGGTAATTAATAATTCCAAAATTATTTCTAATTTTTCAAGTAATAAATGTATTCGCATTTATCGTTCACTTTACTTGACACTTAGTCTCGTCATTAAAAAAAAAAAATTTATACGCAAAATTTCTTATTTATTTTATATAGAAAATCTCGGGTTATTACATTCACCCTCCCTTATAAGGATTCCGTCCCCGGAATCACCGCTTTAAAAACTCATATGCAGGTAGGGTACATAGATATATAATCAGACGTAGATCTCGATCATACTTGATCGAACCGATCTTTAATTATTCATCATAACACTTGTCATCCGATTAAGCGTAAATATAAGATATATAAGTTATTCAAATAAGACTGGAGTTCATTTCCAAACCGCCACCGCAGATCCGGGATGGCCATGTTATAAACCCTGAGTTGCTTTCGTTGGGTTATTGGTTGAGTTTGGTCTCGAAATTGCTAACGCCCCACCGCTTCTCCCCGTGGTTACGTTCCTCGCCTCCATTCCCTCTCGTGGATGCAGTTTCCTTACCTTATGCTCGGTCGATCCACATATAAAACATCCATCGATCATCCTTGAGTTGGGGTAGTTGGGAGAGATATGACCCTCTTTGCTCAAGACTCAGTAGCATACAAACTTGCCCTTGAGACACTCGCCAGAGTGATTCTTCCGCAATTCTTGCCTTTGCACTACACCGCTTCTTTATACCAACCTCGCTTTTATTTGCATTTTCTCGAAAAAATCCTCATTCTTTTCTCACCCCTATTCCCACTACTACTTTCTATCTTTATTGTTCCTTCTGACTTGCTTTTATTCTTCTTCTCCTTATGGTAGAGGCTCATGGCCTCACTTCCCTGTTCAGCAATGATAGCCTTCTCCACATGAGTCTTTGCAAAAGTATTGATTTTGCAAGATCGACACCTTATTGTAGAGCTGTGGTTTTAAGCCCATTTCAAATCTCCTTGCCTTCCTAGCCTCCTCAGATCCACTTGATGTGGAGCAAACCTAGCCAACTCATTAAATTTTGCGGCATACTCCGCAACAGTCATGTTATCCTGCTTTAACTCCAGGAATCTCACCTCCATTCTAGACTGCATACTAACAGAGAGATAGTTTTTGAAAAATAAATCCTTAAACCTATCCCAAGTAATTTCTTCTTTTCCTGCCCGAGTCTTATTTGCCTCCCACCAAAAGTTAGCTTCCCCTTTCATCATATAAGTGGCAAAAGCGGTCTTTTGCCCCTCATCTACTTTAGCGATTACGAACGCCTTCTCTATCTCGTTCACCCAAGTCTGGGCTTCTATAGGGTCAGCTGATCCTCTGAATTCTGGTGGTCCTACGGCTTTGAAGTCTTTGAATTTTGCCAAGCGATTGTCTGGCTGGTTCCCTTCTGCAGCTGGTATTCCCTGATGCATAGCCTGAGCTACCATGTTTGCAAAATTTTGCATCAGTTCTGGCTGCTGTTCTCCAGATTAGTAGATTCTTCTACCCTTTGGTTTCGAGTTTGACGTCTTGGTGGCATTATCTGGTTAAATAAAACCATAAATTATACCCTTACATTTTAAACCTTATTGCATAAGATTAATGTATTAAACTCGTTTCATTTCTCAAACTTAGATTCATATTCATTTATCGAATATTTACACAGCACATCCTGCTTTAATCAACAACTATCCCTTTGTGACTACGTAAAGTCTGGATTTAAAATCTTGACCAACATAAAAGTTGAAAATAGTTCATTACTTATCACACACATTACATAAACACAACATAACCCATACTACTTATTTACCAAACCTTTTCTTGGACATTCATTCGCTTTCGATGTCCTTCCATTCCACAATTAAAACATCCACCTTGCTTATAGTTGGGGCAACGGGAGAGGTATGTCCTCACTACCACAAATATAACATATCTTTTTTCTTTCTTCTTATCAGTTTTCCTAAGTCGGGATCTTCTACCTTTCTTTTTTCCCTTACTCTCCTGAGTTGCACACGAGGTGTTGCTTGAGGCTCCCATCCGGTCAATTCGGATTTTGAGCTTATCCCGCTTCTTCCATTGTTGCTAGCAATGCTTGATGCAGCTGGATATTAAGCAACGTCTCAATCTCCCACAGCCTTTCCAGCGTAGAAACCTTGTTCTCCAGATCCTTTATCTCCGTTGATGCTTGAGCAACTTCAACTTTAGTGTCTGAATCACTATCTGTCAAATCCACCATTTCTGGATCTGATGCTACGTTTTCCACTATAGCCACCACGCCCCGATTTGGGTTCTGGTGAGCTTCTATTTCAAACCATTGGCCTTGATATTAGCTCTGGGGTATAGATCCGATCCTTCTTATTCCACATATCTTTCTCACCGGACATCTACATACATAAGTTACCCGATTAACATATAGTATATATATACAGCAATCAAGAGTTCTATATACGTTGTCTCTTATTTTGATTGACGATAAATTTATTCAATTCTCATCAACGCCTATCTCTGCCGAAAGGCAGGTCCATCCACTCTGCATCGAATCGCATGAAGGTGATGACTAAAGCCCGTCCAAGGTATGTATCCGGTGTCTTTGACTTCTATTTCAACCTTCAATTGTCTTATCTCGAATATCTCCCCTCCGCTTCCAACCTCCTCATAACTCGGCTTAACGCTATCTCGTGCTTACAACATTCACACATATCATCACATGCTACCCAATACACCTCTCACAAGAGTAAAAGTTTTCAAATTGTCTTTGAGGGGTCATATAGACCTATGAACACATAGTTTTAACGGTATTCATACCAAGTAAAACATTACCGGTATGTTTACAATCACAAAGAAGGTAAACTACCATTAATAAGTACTTTAGGTGATTAGCCTATTGTACCCCTACGCCATGCATAACGTATTAATCATGCCTAGCTTAATATTTACGCTATTAGATTGGATTATTTTATCCAAACAACATCGTTCACCTCGGCCTTTTATCATAGGATTCCGCACCAAAACAATTTGGTTCAGAAATTTCTTTCAATGAACACTTAGAGTTTTCATAAACATTAGTCTAGTCGATTCAAATAGCATAGACTCATATCAATAATTCAATTCAATCAATTATTTAGATGTAGCCAAACCCGATTGGCAAATTAAACTTTTGAAAACATTTTTTGAGAATGACGCCATGATGCCGCATCAGTATTAACAATCCGTTGAGGATGTCGTCATTGTATGACTTTGTCATAACACATCATACAATAGTGGAACGACGACTTCAGTCAAATTCACACTAAGTATTCCCTATTTACAACTCCATCACATTTTTATCATCTCTCGCACTAAAGTTACATGGTACATGAGTGATAATTAAAAACAATTTTGATATTTCAAATCATTTGCGTCTCAGCCAGAAATAAGTAGCATAGACCAGTACTTTTAAACCGTTTCAAAAATGATTACGAAGTCTACATTTTGTTTTCAAAAAAGCACATAGTGCGATTTAGCTTGATGTCAAAAATTTTGAAGTTTAGCATAGCTAGGAGTTTAGGAAAACCTAACACCTTCACTAAAAATCATTTACTTAACAATCTATCTGTTCCTGTAATCCATAATACTCCATTCACACAAAACTATACCCAGTTCATCAAACCACACTTATGAGTTCATAAATTGCCACAATCATATGAGTTTAAGAACTTATCCTAGTCAGACCTTTGGCGTCCATTCGCTGAGGGGTTCATAAACATTTCATATAATTATGAGTCAAGAATGTCTCATAGGTATGAGTTTTAAGAACTCGAACTTAATCTTATATTCTCTATCTATGACCTATCTACTGTTATACACCGAGAATGGAGTCATCCTCTTAATGTGCATATAACAAATAAGCGCGACCTGAGACATTTCAATGATTATCGATTGCGAAACTAAGTGGTTTTTACACCAAGTACAATTCAGCTCCCATACGAAGAATCATACAACTCAGCTGTCGACATGAGTCCTCAATTGAATCCCCATCTAACACTAACCCCATTCTCCATACGAATTTAATTCATATTTATAATTCTCTTCTGGATCTATACCAATTTATAGTACAATTCATACACAGCAATCTTGCTGTAAACTTTCCAATCATCAGATTGATTCCTTCTGGCTGTCATAGCCTTATCAGATCACGGGGTGATCTCATCGTATATATTACGATTTAGTTCTATATCTTGATCGTTTTATTTTACGATCTCTCATAACTGCACTTTTAGTCTTTTAGACTCAATCTATTCCCCACTACTGTTTAACTTTATAATCAAAGTTAGGGAACTCTGTATCTTTACACTCGCCGAGATTCATCTTTGAATCTTATCGACCAACTAACTCTAGATGAGTTAATACTTATCCTAATCATTGCGGTTATTAGTCTCAGGTATTTCTACCTATGTTTTATAACCAACAGCTTTGATACCAACCTGTGACACTCATGGTGCTTCCAACCATAGCACCTCACAAGGGTACCTATCAACTTGCCACCGACTCGCTCGGCGTCCCCTACGGAAAGTCTGGCTTCGGTGCCTTCCCTTAAAGGGATGTCACCAGATAAAGGCTCGGGGCTCTTTGCAAATTCATGCTTATGGCTTTGATACCAACCTGTGACGACCCCAAATCCAGGTACTTGAAACCCGAACTCGGTTCTCCACGATACCATTTCTTTAAGCTGAATAATACTAAAATAATAATACATTCGAACTTAATTTACATACATCAAATACATTCCTTATAATACTTGAATAGATACCAATACAACTATAACCATTAACTCATGATACACACTTATTCGACCAGCTTTCCTTTTCCTTTGTTCGCGTGCTCGAGCCTTCAAAGTTGCTCATACATAACTGAAAATATTTAATTTAAGCAAGGATGAGCATTTAAGTGCCCAGCAAGTAATAGCAATTATATATAAGCTGAAAGAATATAAGTATTCTCTTTACATAACACTTCTACAACGAATTGAAAGTTTTGAAGTAATCAGATCGATAAAAAATTCACATAACAACTCTCTTTCAAATTCTTTAAATTTGGCTCTGGCTCTACCCTTGAATAGGGTTTAAGAAACATACTATGAACATTCTTTTCATTTTCGAAAAGGTTTAGCGGAATTCTATCCTCAAACCGTTATAACTTACGAACGCACGGAGGGTGATCACTTCATTGTACCTCAGATTGATCAATACTACATAACTTGAACGAAATTCATCGCTCACTCTATCTCGCCTTGCATGCAAAAATCTTCCCATATAGGGATGTTCATACATGCCGGGTTCCAAACCCAAGGTTTTAATCTTGCTCAACAATAATATGTAATTCAACATATATATACGGGTAATTGACAAAGGTGTATCAACATGTGAACAAATGCCATGATTATCCAAGTGGGGACACTTGTATAACCATTTATAGAAATCAATGAACAAAATAGATTTTACATTCACCCATTCTTCTAAGAATTTCGTCCTCGAAATTTATTTATTAATCTTTATTCATTCAGTCTATCAAAATAGATTTTACGTTAATACTTTATTCATTCATTGGGTTCTACAGCCAAATTCTTTCTCTAAGGATCTTTCTAAGATCATCATATTCTTCACCTCTTCCTCTTCTAAAAGTTTCACATTTCTCTTCTTTCTGGAGTTTCAATTATTTCTTGAAATTATTATGTTTTGCTTAATTTTCTCATCCTTCCCACTTTCACCTTTACGAATAATAAGAATCTTCCACAATTGCTCAATAATTGGGAAGCGATATGTGTGACGCCCCCAAAATAGGTCCAATCCACCCAACCTATTCTGAGTCGCCAAATACATGGTACAGAAACAACTACAACTTTATTATTACAATTGTCGTGCAAAATACGACAACACTTATGTTGTGACTTATAATACAAATATTGTCTTCTAGACAATATCCACACTCAAATAAAGTCCTCATTACAATTATTGATACACTATTTTATAAAATAGTAAGGACTACTAAAACAACTATCTTGAACCATCACTCCACACCCCGACTAGTTCTCGCTATATTCTCGCCTCCTGAGAAGAAAAATGGAACAAAAAGGAAAGGGGTGAGCTCAACTATCCCAGTAAAGAATATTATAACTAAGATAATGTACAACAAATTATCCTTAGTCTTCAACAGAAAAATCGATAGAATACAATAGACAACAAGTATTAAATCAACAATGCTAATGTTAAACAACAATTCATTAGAAGAATTAAGTAGAGAATGAAATCTACTATCATCTATGAATTTAAAAGTCCATCATCGATATTTTATCCCTGTAACATCAATCAATATACATATTTAATCAAATAGTCATCTTTGCACTACTGAGCCAAAGATATTAACTGCCCAATATGTTCATCTCAACACTGTTCATCTTTGCACTACGGGCCAAAGATATTCATCAGAAAATCATTCATCTTTGCACTACATGCCAAAGATATTTAGTTATATCATCATTTAGGACTGGGGATGATGAAAAATATTTTTAAAGAAAACGAATCCAATGAGACAAAAGAACAAATATTAGGGATTCGTACTTTAGACAATCCAAGTTCACAAATACTCCATAATAAACTATTATGGAGCAGAATTCAACAATGAAGATCAAAACATAGATCCAATCAAAGATAGGAACCATAATAGACAATCTTGGACACAGAAAAGAAAATTTAATTTTTCTGTGAATAGTACCGTATTTGTAAATAGTGAAGTATACGTGAATAGTAACTCCGACACTAAAAGATAGAAATCCTACAAGAAAAATCATCATGCTTCGTGAATATTACTCGTGAATAGTAACTCATGAATAGTAACTCATAAATAGTAACTCGTGAATAGTAACTCATGAATAGTAACTCATGAATAGTAACCCCGACATGAAAAGATAAGAATTTCACAAGAAAAATCTTACCAATATTTCGGCATAATGATATTGAAAGAAATAATATCATTTTAAAAAATATAACATCCCTTACCTCAAAAGAATAGTACTTACAATTTGGAATATCGGATATATTTGAAGGAAACTTGCACCGTATAGCAACACTCAAGATATCAAAATATTCACAAGAATACGCTCGATAATATAGAGAGAGAAAACTTCAGTTTCTGGTGTGATTTTCAATTCTAACCTAAGCACCCTATTTATAGGAAAATACTTAGAACACCAAAGAAGAAAATTTAATATAATAATATTATTTATTAAATTTTTAAGCCCACCATAAAAGAATCTGATTTCAGCCATTTAACACATGCCCACAAATGAAAAAAACGTTTTTCTTTTAAAAAATATTTAAAACTTCAAAAATCAATTATTCTGGAACTTCGAAACTTCAATATTTCATAATAAATAGCCTTTTTATCAGAAAAATTCAAACCTTATGTCTTTCTCATAGGAAATTCCATTCTATACAACTTTGTAAGTTTAAGTTTTTTCAAATTCTAAACAGAAATTGACCGAAATCCTCAAACGGGCGATTTTTCAGGCTATAATCAAATTTCAGTCAGGAAATGGGGTCCGCCGACATGTTTAACATGTTTTTAATATTTATTGTAACAAAAATATTATTCCTCCTCATTTATTCATATATCACACTTTCATTGTAAAATATCACCATTATTATATTATTAAAATATAATAATATATTTAAATGAATTATTTTATCAGAAAAAGATAAAATATCAATTTTCAACAATTGTCACATTAAAAATTTTCTTCATCTATATCCACATAAAATGAATATTTTCCTTATCATATAAATCAATAATTAATTATTCACAAATAATATTATAGAATCACAATAATGACAACCAGTAGGTTCCTGTGAAAGAGGGGCTTTTCTATAAGGATTTTCTCCTTCATCAGTGCGCAATTAGGTGACCAAACCCCTCCTTAGATGTAACTTTTAGACATTGCCAATAATGCTATCTAATAATATTATTCAAATAATATGAATTATTAATCGATAATGGGAAATATCGCGTGCGTTGACAATTATTGAAACAACAATAATATAAACTATCAACGCAACAATTATTGAATCAATAAAATAAAATATCGAAACAAGAATTATCGTGAAACAATTATTGAGTAGTGCGTTTCACGTAAGAATCAATAATTGGTGCAATACCGCAAAGCTTCGTGTGTTTTAACCAATTTAGTATTCCAACAAGATAAATCAGAATAACTACGCTGTTATTTATAAATAACTTATACTTGTAATTTTCTTCATTCAATTGCTTTAGTTATGGGGCCCATTACAAGGTCGCTACCGTCGCATTTAATATTCTCCCGCTGAAGAAGAATATTCCACGACCAAACGAATATTCCCTGACAACAATGAATATTTTATAACCACTTGATTATTTAAAATATATGCGCATTTTACCCATAACTAACCACATTAATAAAATCAACCCCTTACTATTTCAAAATAATAAATAGAAGAAATTCTATTTTATTAAAAAATAATAATAAATAAATAAAATTGGGGCCTTACAATATGAATAACAGGAATTTCAAAGATTCCAAATCATGCTGAGGGGTCACAAGACCGTGAACTCTATTCTCGGTTTACTAGTGATTCAACTCAATCCTTCACACTGCAAACCAGAGTGTTTATCAATCACAAAGACTGAAAACACCCTCCACACGTACACTAGGTGGCCAGCCTATTATACCACTACGTTGGGCCGCAACGTAACGTTGGGCCGCAACGTAGCGTTTTGTAACGACTATATGCGTTACGCTCGGAACCGTTGTCCCCGAAAAACATGTCCCCTTATAGGTTAAGACCCCAACTTATTATAAATAAAAAATTTTTTCTATTCATTATTCTAAATTAATAAGGTGTTAATTTGATATAATGTTCAAAACATACCAAATTATTTGAGGTTATGGGTGAAATGAAATGCAAAAATTTACAAAATAAGCAAGTGGTTATATAAATATATCATTCATTTTTAAATTAATAAGGGAATATTCTTTGGTCGTGGAATATTTATAAAATTTTTTTGTCGGGGAATATTCTTTTGGTCGAATACTTTTGCACAGGGAATATTCGTCAGGGTAACCATTCATGGGCCCTATATGTAATAATCCGCTTGGATGAAGAAAACGACAAAGTTGAGTTTTTATAAATAACTACAGTAGTTGTTACCGCTAACATCATTGGAATACCGGTGGTTAAAATATAAAGAATACGCTGTGGTCGTGCACAAAGAAGATACCAGATTGCACAAAGATTGTTGAATTATTGATTCGTACGTAAGAAGGCACTACTCAATAATTGTTACAAAGAGTTATCGCTCAATATTTTATTTTATTGATTCAATAATTGTCGCGTTGATATTTTATATTATTGTTGTTTCAATAATTGTCACCGCACACAAGATTTCCCATTATCGATCAATAATTCATATTATTTGAATAATATTATTAGATAAGCATTATTGGCAATGTCTAGAAAGTTTCACAAGGAGAGGTTTGGTCACCTAATTGCGCGCCAAGAAGAAGAGAAATCCTTATCGAAAGCCCTCTTCCTCGGAAACTACCGTTGTCATAATCAGGATTTTGTAATATTATTTGTGAATAATTAATTATTGATTTATATGATAAGGAAATATTTATTTGATGTGGATATAAATGATGGATTTATTTATTTTTATGTGGTTATAAATGAAGGAATTAATGCCGAGGTGTTTTATCAAGATTTTATCTGAATGGAGGTATTAAAATCATCCGCTTGTGGATTTTGGATATTTTTTGTTTGGAATTTGGAAAACTCAAAGCTACAAAGTTGTAGAGAATTTGATTTCGTGTGGAATGGACATAAAATTCGTATTTTTTCTCGATAAACATGCTATTTTCTATGAATTATCAAGTTTCGGAAAATAAAATAATTTTTATTAAATTATGGGTGGGACCCACTTTTGTTTGTTAAAACATGTGGGTCGCCGATTTTTCTTCCAAGATGGTGGTTGCTTGTTTTTTCAAAGTGATGGCAAAGAAGAAAAAAAAAAAAAAATAATATTTTATTATTTTAGTCTCCTACATGTTTCTAGCATTTTCCTATAAATAGACGCTTAGGTTAGAATTGAAAATCACACCGTAAACAAGTTTTTTTTCTCTCTAGATTATCGAGTTTATTTTTGTGAGTATTTTGATACTTTGAGAGTTGTTATTCTAAGACAAGTTTTCTTCGACTTTATATCCGATATTTCATCGTAAGTACCATTATTTTGAGGTAAGTGGATGTTATTTTCTTCTTAAATGATATTATTTTCTTCAATATCATTATGTCAAATATTGGTTTGAACTTTTTAATCAAATTTGGAACTTTTTGTTGGGATTACTATTCACGATACTAATACTATTCACGATACAACACTATTCACTTAATACTTAGACTATTCACCAAAAAATAAAAATTTTCTTTTTGTCCAAGATGTCTATTATGGTTACTATCTTTGATTGTATCCATGTTTTGATCTTTATTTTTGAATTTCGCTTCACAATTGGTTATTATGAAGTATTATTGATCTTCGATAAACCGTATATACTAATCCCTAATATTTGTCCTTCGTCTCACCGGATTCGCTTTTCTTTAAAATATTTTTTCATCATCCTCGCCTTAAATGATGATATTATCGAATATCTTTGGCCCAGAAGTGCAAAAGATGAATGATTAATCGATGAATATCTTTCGCCCCGTAGCGCAAAAAAGATGAACAGTGTGTTGAGATGAATAATGACCAATCGGGTGATATAAATGAATATCTTTGGCCTCAGAAAGTGCAAAGATGAATATTTGATTAAAGATGTATATGATTGATTGTTGTTACAGGATAAAATATTGATGATGGACTTTTAAATCTTAGAAGATAGTAGAATTCATTCTCTACGTGACTCTTCTAATGGATTGTTGTTTCACCGCATTTGTTGATCTAAAACTTGTGTTGTCTATTATATTCTATCGATTTTTCCTCGTTGAAGACTAATGATAATTTGTTGTATATTATCTTAGTCATAATATTCTTTTTCGGGCTAGTTGAGCTCACCCTTTTCCTTTTTGTTCCATTTTTCTTCTCAGGAGGTGAGAACATAGCAGATCTAGCTCTGGGTAATGGAGTGATGGTTCTAGAAAGATGTTTTTAGTAAGCCCTCACTATTTTCAGTAAAATAGTGTATGAATAATTGTAATGAGGACTTATTTGAGTGTGGATATTGTCTGTAAGACAATATTTGTATTTAAACTCACAAGATGTGTTGTCGATTTTGCATTTACAATCAGTATTATGAAGTTGTAGTTTGCTTTCTCGCATCATGTATTTGGCGCACTCGTAATGGGTGTTGTATACCTATTTTGGGGGGCGCCACAGCTTGGTATCAAAGCTTAGGATATGGTCTCAATGAGATCGGGAATAGAACTAGAGGGGAGAGATGAGTAAATCCTTCGCTAAAGTGTGTCCTATCTAAGCTTATTTGTTGGTCTGGTCATAATATAGGATATTATGTGATATGTTAATTTGTTTAATTAACCCTTGTTTTATGGCAAGATTTAAGAATGGTCACGAGAACGTTAACAATGGAGTGTATGAGACTGTGGAACAACCTTTAGTCACAAACCAGGAGAACGTGCAACAGGAAGGCAATATTCCTCCTGTAAACAACACTACCGAGCAAACGATGAATGATGGAATGTTTAGGAGCTTTTTGCAGTTCATGCAAAATCGCATTTAGGAGACTCGTGTACAAAATACGGGTGGAAATGATGGCAACGCTATCCATCACATACCAAGCAGCTTCAAGGAGTTGGGACCACCAGATTTCTGGGGAAAGCCCGATCCGATTAAGGCAAAAACATGGGTCAAGCAAATTACCAAGATATTCGATGTCTTGGGATGCACGGAGGAACAGAAGGTTCCATTCGCCACCTTTATGTTCCGTGGTGAGGCAGACATCGTGGGAATGTGAAGCGCACTCCAACCACCACCACACTCAACATGTCTTGGGAAAGATTTCAGAACTATTCAATGACAAGTACTTTCCCGAAAGTATTCATCATATGAAGGAGGTAGAGTTTATTAGATCGAATGTAACAACATGACGGTGTCTCAAAGACGAGGCTAAGTTCGCATGAGTTATCCTGTGTTTGCACCTCATTTGGTAGAGAATGAGGAACGATGACGCTGGATGTTTTCGAGAGGTCTAAAACCCGAGATTGGCCAATACCTTATCTCTCATAAATTTTCTCTATATTCAGATGTTGTCAATGTGGCTCAATTATTAGAGCGAGATAATGAGTATGTTCAACCGAGGGACCACAACTGTGGTCATACCTATGGAAAGAAATCATCGTGAGCGATGATAACCAAATGAGGAGGAAAAAATACGGACAAAAGCAGAACCACTCTGTGGTAATCGTGGGCATGATGATAATAGGAGAGGTGAGTCAAGTGGAAATTTCAAAAGAGGAGATTCAACAATGACGGAAGACATCAAACAGCAGAACACCAACACCAACAACAAATTCTAGGGAGGAGAACGACCACCCATTAGATGTTATAAATGCGGAAAGAGGGACATATCACCCCAAAACCGCCCACAACAATCCAAGGTATGTTATAATTGTGGAAAGGAAGGCCATATAGCTCGAGATTGTTCTGTAGCAAAACCAAGTTCAAGGGGATGGTGACTCCAAAGGTCGTCCTGATAAGTCAAAATCAACGGTTCTCGGAAGAGCGCTTTGTCGTGGATCGCCAAAACGTGAGGAACCCGAACGAGGTGATCACGGTAAGCTAATCTTGAATTTTTATGTAAGTTTATACCTTACTAGATACCGTTCTACCCATTCTTTTTATCTCTCCCGCTTGTGCTCAACGCTTAAACTTGACTCCGAGAAATTGGACTTTAACTTATCTGTTGAAACTCCGCTGGGTGAAACCTTCGTTACATCTACGCTTTATAAATCTTGCTTGATCCAAGTTGGCACTATCACATTACTGTTGATCTTATCTCTTTAAAGATACTTGCTTTTGATGTGATTTTAGGAATTGATTGGTTAACCACTCATCATGCCAAAATTGATTTATTCGTAAGGTTGTTAGTTTTCATATTCCTAACCAACCCATATACTAATTCAAACAACTAAACCACTAAAATCACCATCACCGTCATATCAAGCCACAAAGCTATTCGCTTATTGAAAAATGGATGTCAAGCTTTCTTAGCCCATGTTATGGATTTGAATAAAGACAAGTCGATTTGGATAATATTTCGTTGTTAGAGAATTTCCGATGTATTTCAAGAACTTCCTGGCCTACCCCGTAACGTGATGTTGAATTCTTTATCGACCTTGAAACCGCACAAAACCCATTTCTAAAACCCCATATCGAATGGCTCCTATTGAACTTCAAGAGTTAAAAGTCCAACTACGTGTGAGTTATTAGACATCGGTTTCATTCGCCCTAGTACATCTCCTCGGGGTGCTCCTATTTTATTCAGAAAGAAGAAAGATGGGAGTATGCGATTTTGTATCGACTACCGAGAATTAAACCATGTCACCATCAAGAATAGGTATCCGCTACCTCTGTTGATGACCCGTTCGACCAGCCATAAGGAGCACAATTTTTTCAAAGATCGATCTTCGCTCGATATCATCACCAAGATTAAAACCGAGGATATTCCAAAGACCGCCTTCGTAACTCTGCAGACGGCATTATGAATTTTAGTCATGTCTTTTGATCGACTAATGCTCCCCGCCGCTTTCATGGATATGATGAACCGAGTATTCAAGGAATATTTGGATCAATTCATTGTTGTCTTTTATTGATGACATCCTCATCTATTCCAAAAGCCGTGAAGATCATGAGCACCATTTGAAGTCGATACTTGAAAGGCTTCGTGAAAACAAGCTTTATGCCAAGTCAAGAAATGCGAAGTTCGCTTGAGGAAGTAGCATTCCTTGGGCACGTGGTGTCAAAACATGGAGTATCCGCTGACCCGCCAAGATCAAGCAATACAAAGTTGGGAGCAACCAAGTTTCATGGATCAAGCACGCAATTTTTTGGGCTTAGCCGGTTATTATCTGAGATTCGTGGAAGGATTTTTCGAATCGCTACTCCGCTAACTCAATTGACTCTTAAAAGATACAAAATTTAGATGGAGCGAGGAATGCGAGAAGAGTTTCCAAGAGCTCAAGAGGAGACTCATTTTTCGCACTGCTTCGCAATACCATCCGGGTTCGGATGGATTTGTTATATACAAACGATGCTTCGTGCAAAGGGTTAGGATGTGTTCTCATGCAACATGGGAAAGTCATAGTTTATGCCTCGCGATAACTCAAAGAATATGAGAGGAATTATCCTACTCATGATCTAGAGTCAGCAAGCAATATTTTTTCGCTGAAAACTGGAGACACTACCAGATGGGGAGAAAGTGGAGATTTATACTTGATCATAAAAGCCTCAAATATTTCTTCACCCAAAAAGAACTCAACATGCAAGAACGACGCTGGCTTGAGCTGTTGAAAGATTACGATCACACTATTCAATATCATCCTCGAAAAAGCAAACGTAGAGCCGACGATCGAAAGTAAGATCATACGCGAAAGTACGAAAAGCGATATTGTCAACACAAAGGCCCATTTTGTATGATTTGCAAAGGATGGAGATAGAATTAAAGACCTCAGGACCCACATGATGATGGGTAATATACGAGTAGAACCGACTTTAATCGATAAAGTTAAAGTTGCTCAAGCTACGGACCTGGGGCTGATGCGTATGAAGAAGAAAGTGCAAGAAGGAGCTATTCCGGAAGCAAGAATCGATGAAGAAGGAATACTTCGAGTCAACTCTAGACTTTACGTTCCTAACGATTCTGACTTGAAGCATAGAATCATGATGGAGGCACACAACACCCCATTTGTAATCCATCTCGGGAGTACCAAATGTATCATGATATTCGACATACATTTTGGTGGAACAATATGAAGAGAGAGATCATGAGTTTATCTCGAGGTGTTTAACTTGTCAACGCAGTAAAGGCGAGCATCAAGTGCCAAAAGGTCCATTGCAACCACTTGAGATTCCGAATGGAAGTGGGAACACATTACCATGGATTTTGTTTATGTGTCTTCCCAAAGTTTCTCAAGGCATAGATGCGATTTGGGTTATTGTTGATAGATTAACCAAGTCCGCTTTCATTTCTTGCCTATACGTGAGACTTATTCCCTTGAACGCTCTTGCTCAGATGTACTTGAATGAGATTGTGAGATTGCATGGCATGCCAAGATCCATAGTTTTGGATCGTGACCCAAGATTCACTTCAAGATTTTGGGTTAGCTTGCAGTAAAGCTATGGGCACGGATTTACGATCTGGGGCTTCAAGATACCATCCTCAAACGGACGGACAATTAGAGAGGACTATTCAAAACCTTGAAGATCTATTAAGACTATGTGTCCTAGATTTCAAAGGGAGTTGGGATAAGTATTTACCATCGGTGGAATTCTCCTACAACAACAGCTTATCAAGCAAGTATAGGCATGGCTCCATTTGAGAGGCGCTCAGATGGACGAAAGTGTCGTTCTCCAAAGATGTCGGGACGAGGTGGGAGAAGCAACGTTGTTGGGACCGTAATTAGTACGCATGACTACGTAAAAGATCCAAATGATTCGACAACGATTCAAACCTCACAAGATCGATAAAAAGAGTTATGCCGATCTTCATCGAAAGGACGTGGAATTTAATATTGGAGATCATGTATTGTTACGTGTTGCTCCATGGAAGGGAGTTACAAGATTTGGAAAGAGAGGAAAGCTCAATCCAAGATTTGTTGGTCCATTTGAGATTCTTGAATCTAATAGGAAATGTGGCCTATAGACTCAAGATTACCTCCAAACATGTCTCGTGTTCATAATGTTTTTTCATATCTATGCTTCAGAATATGTGAAAGACCCAACCACATTATTGAAGTTAGAACTGCAGACGAGATAGCCAAGATTTAACGACGAGGAGGTACCTGTTAAGATCTTGATAGAAAGAGCATGTCCTACGCACCAAGGTTATACCACAAGTTAAGGTTTTGTGGAGGAACCATGCTATTGAAGAAATGACCGGGAGTTGGAATCTAAATGAAAGCGAGGTACCTCACCTTTTCAAACACTGTGTACGCACGCCAATTTCGAGGACTTAAATTTTATAAGGAGGGGAGGTTGTAAGACCCCAACTTATTATAAATAAAATTGAATTTTCTCTATTCATTATTCTAAATTAATAAGGTGTTAATTTGATATAATGCTTTGGTTATGGGTGAAATGTGCAAAATTTTGCAAAATAAGCAAGTGGTTATAAAATATTCATTTTGTTGGGAATATTCTTTTGGTCGTGGAATATTCTTTTTGTTTGGGAATATTCGTATTTACCACGCATAGCCCATTTGTGGGCCCCATAATGTAATAACTATCTGATGAAGAAAATGACAAAGTTTGAGTTTTATAAATAACGACAGTAATTGTTACCGCTAACATCGTTGAATACCGGTGGTTAAAATACAAGAATACGCGTGGTCAGGCACAAAAGAATATTACCAGATTGCACAAGATTGTTGAATTATTGATTCGTACGTAAGAAGGCACTACTCAATAATTGTTACAAAGAGTTATCGCTCAATATTTTATTTTATTGATTCAATAATTGTCGCATTGATATTTTATATTATTGTTGTTTCAATAATTGTCACCGCACAAGATTTCCCATTATCGATCAATAATTCATATTATTTGAATAATATTATTAGATAGCATTATTGGCAATGTCTAGAAAGTTCTCACAAGGAGAGGTTTGGTCACCTAATTGCGCCAAGAAAAGAGAAATCCTTATCGAAAGCCCCCTTCCTTCCGGAACTACCGTCATCATAATTGTGATTTGTAATATTATTTGTGAATAATTAATTATTGATTTATATGATAAGGAAATATTTATTTGATGTGGATATAAATGATGGATTTATTTATTTATGTGGTTATAAATGAAGGAATTAATGCCGAGGTGTTTTATCAAGATTTTGTCGAAATGAGGTATTAAAATCATCCGCTTTGTGGATTTTGATATTTTCTCGTTTGGAATTTGAAAACTCAAAGCTACAAAGTTGTAGAGAATTTGATTTCGTGTGGAATGGACATAAAATTGTGATTTTTTGATGATAAACGGCTATTTTCTATGAATTATCAAGTTTCGTAAAATAAAATGATTTTTATTAAATTATGGGTGGGACCCACTTTTTTTTGTTAAAAACATGTGGGTCAAATTTTTTTTTCAAAGATGGTTGTCTTTTTTTTCAAAAAGCATGCATGAAGAAAAAGAAAAAAAATAATAATATTTTATTATTTTAGTCTCCTATGGCGTTTCTAAAGCATTTTCCTATAAATAAGACGCTTAGGTTAGAATTGAAAATCACACCGTAAACAAGTTTTCTTTCTCTCTAGATTATCGAGTTTATTTTTGTGAGTATTTTGATACTTTGAGAGTTGTTGTTCTAAGACAAGTTTTTCTTCGCTTTTATATCCGATATTTCATCGTAAGTACCGCTATTTTGAGGTGTGGATGTTATTTTTTCTTAAATGATATTATTTTCTTCAATATCATTATGCCAAATATTGGTTTGAACTTTTTAATCAAATTTGGAACTTTTTGTGTCTGGGGTTACTATTCACGATATATTACACTATTCACGATATGACACTATTATTCACTTAATACTAAGACTATTCACCTAAAAATAAAAATTTTCTTTTTTGTCCAAGATGTCTATTATGGTTACTATCTTTGATCAGATCCATGTTTTGATCTTTATTTTTGAATTTCGCTTCACAATTGGTTATTATGAAGTATTATTGATTCGATAAACCGTTATACTTAATCCCTAATATTTGTCCTTCCGTCTCACCGGATTCGCTTTTTTTAAAATATTTTTCATCATCCTCGGTTTTAAATGATGATATTATTGAATATCTTTGGCCTCAGAAAGTGCAAAGATGAATGATTAATCGATGAATATCTTTGGCCCAGAAGTGCAAAAGATGAAAAGTGTTGAGATGAACACGACTTAATCGGGTGATATAAATGAATATCTTTGGCCTCAGTAGTGCAAAAGATGAATATTTGATTAAAGATGTATATTGATTGTTGTTTGTGGATAAAATATTGATGATGGACTTTTAAATCTTAGAAGATAGTAGAATTCATTCTCTACGTGACTCTTCTAATGGATTGTTGTTTTCACCGCATTTGTTGATCTAAAACTTGTTGTCTATTATATTCTATCAAATTTTTCCTCGTTGAAGACTAATGATAATTTGTTGTATATTATCTTAGTCATAATATTCTTTATCGGGCTAGTTGAGCTCACCCTTTTCCTTTTTGTTCCATTTTTCTTCTCGTGAGGTGAGAACATAAAGCAGATCTAGTCTGGGTAATGGAGTGATGGTTCTAGAAAGATGTTTTAGAAGCCCTCACTATTTTGTAAAATAGTGTATGAATAATTGTAATGAGGACTTATTTGAGTGTTGATATTGTCTAGAAGACAATATTTGTATTTAAACTCTCACAAAGATGTGTTGTCGATTTTGCACCACAATTGTATTATTGAAGTTGTAGTTTGTCTTTATAATTTTCTTAAATTATTTCTTATTGTTCAAACTCTACTTGAGCTTATTCTTTCATTATCTTCACCTTCCTTCTCTAAGGTTATAGCCTACGGTACTCCTACCTAAGGTTTATAACCTACGGCTTTGATACCAACTGTAATAACCCCAAAATTCATACAATATAATTCTCAACTTCGGTCGTTAATAACACATCTACCTTCTAATTTTACATCCTTATTCGACGTTACACTTTATAAAATGCGGAATAATTTAAACTTTTATGTCTTTTTACTTTAATTCCCTGAATCAAAAGCTTTATCATCTACCTGTCTTTGAATCAATCTTATTTTATGATTCACATTATCACTATTAATATATAAAATTTTACATTTCAATCCGATAACCTTTACATATCAGACAACTCTAACTTTAGCTTTACAACTCAACATAAAACTATACATCATAAAATATTTAGTATGTAATACCCAATAAAATAATAATAAATTAATTAAGTAAGCTTTAAAATATTTAATTGGGCTTTTCTTATGTTTGGGTCAGATTCTATTTAATTTATTTGGACCATAATAAGTAATATTACATTAAATTGGGACTTTTAATTAATTGGGTCTAATTTATATTTGAGTCATTTTAAATCCTAATAAAATTAAAAGTATTAATAAAATATATTAATTAATAAATAAACCAAAACCTAACCCTATTTTCATTAGTTCTGCTACGATTTGAAAAGAGTTGGGTGTGAGACGAAAAAGAACAAAAAGGGAGAGGTAATCAATTCGATCCGTTATTTAGCAAGAAACATACTGGTAAGATTCTTCTTTTTTTTTTGAGAGGTTTTCCTGCTTGGTATTTTCTTTAGGTATTAGCAACATCTAATTTTCGTTCCCATGTATGGACCAAAAGTGAAAACAAGAATTCATGTAATCATTATATATATATATATATATATATATATATATATATATATATATGTTTATTCATGAATCTACCAATTACCTAACGTAAATTCATTATTATATATATATGTGTGTGAACCCGCAAATTGCATACTAGTCATATATATATATATATATACACTATAGATTAGTTATATATATAAGTCTTCGTATTTTGTTTATATATATATATATATATAATATTTACGTAAATTTAATAATGGAAAAGTGATAAATAATATTATAATATTGTTATTACAATTAAAATATATCTTTTGATTACAAGTGAATATAGTATATGAAAATTTATTGAATTTATGAAAATATAATTTGTATGAGTTTGTAATTTAATTATATGCTTATATTTTATTTTGATAATTAGATCGGATTGGGGGAGTTTAGCGGGTGATATTTGGATTCGGCGAATTATTTTGGTACTATATTAAGGTACGGATTTCGTACTTTTTCAGCGATATTCCTTTAAATTTAATTCGTTCGTTTTGTACTCATTTAGAAATTTGGTATTGACTCTCAGGATTATTCGTTGTTGTCAAAATTATTGAGATAGTTTCATTTTGCTGTTGATATTTGAATTCGTATTTGTACTCTTTGAACTAGTTAATCGTGTCAACATGTTTTGGAGACTTTATTCGTTTGTACCATTGTTCGTATATTTTCGTTCACACTCGAAGTTGTTTTGATCATTGATATCTTGTAATAATTGGGTATGTTTGTATTTGATAATTCAATTTCATTTGAATATGGTCATGTAAGCCTTGTGATTTGAACCCCTTTTGGCTTACATTTTGTAGTTTGATCCTTAGGGTATACTTGAGCTAACCACCGTGGGGTACCATGTGCATGTCCTCTCGACACAAGTGGCATGACACCTTCCGTGGCGGTGTGATTAGTCCACGGCGATCCTATTTTATGCTCGTGGTATGAGCTTTGGCCATTTGATATATTTGTTCGGGATAATATGGGTCGTAATTCCAAGATTTGATTTGATTCAATTTTATTCGCGGATATGCGTATGTGTCGTATGCGATTATCCGATTTGATTTGTATACATCATGGTACCGATGTATTTCGTTAACCTTTGGCTATTTTTATTTGAGCTCAGTATAAAATTGTTATCTTACAACCATTTGATTCAGCCTTATTTGTTTGGGATTCTTTTGGCTATAATTATTCGATTGACAGTGTTAGTCATTTGTAAATGGACTCACAAATTCTGATTTATTCGTAATTCATTTGTATTTCACATGTGTTCATTCATTCAACTCTTTTAGATTCATTACTTATTGTGATATATTTATTCATCTTCATATCTGTACTGGGCAATTGGCTCACGCTGTGTTCTTTTTCCAGCAGGTAATCAAGGGTGATCAGGATTTATGGGATGAGAGCTACATTTGATCCAAATGAGTAGATTAGCTTTTGAGATTATTATTAGACTTGGTTTTCCTAAGATTTGTAATTGGATGTTTTGGGGTCTATTTTGACATTTATTTCTTATTAGTAGAGACTATGTAAATGTGGAGTTCTTTCTATTTAAATTGGAGTATGTGACTTTTGGTATTAAATTTTATTGGAAATATTTTGAGGTTTATTAGAGGTTTGTATTTATTATGTTTGTGTGTGACATCCTTTTTTTTCCTTTTGGAAAAGGGGGTGTTACAGAGTTGGTATTAGAGCTTAGGTTATGATCTTGTAGACTGCCTTTTAGGCTTGACCTGTGAGTTATGGGTAGACCATTGGGTAGTTGTAAGATTTTATTATAGATTTGTATTGCGATTGATTTTTGTTTTGCATAAATTTGGCTTTGATTATTTGTTTTGATCTGTTTGTTCTCGTTTGTTTGATTTTGTATCATACATGGCTCGTAGGTCTTCGAGAATTGCTGGGAGGCAAGGTAATAACGGTAGGAGGGGTCAGAGGTAGCCCTAGGTTGAGGCTATTAACCAGGGTGGAAATGATGGGGCTCAGGGTAATGCAATAATAACCCCGGCTATGGTTGCAGCAATGGTGAATGAGGTAGTTACGCAGGCTGTGGCACAGGCTATGCAGGGTATTCCACAGATGCAAGGAAATCACCATGTAAATGGCATGGGGGATGATGCAGAGATACCACAACATGAGCAGAATGTTCCTCTTGATGATCAAGTGGGTCAGCAAGTGCAGCCGTTGTATGTGTTATTGGAGAGGTTCATTAAGCAGAAGCCCAACTCTTTTCGTTTTGCTCCAACTCCAATTGATGCAGAGAACTGGATCGCCCACTTGGAGAAGATTTTTGATGTTATTGGGTGTTCAGAAAATCAGAAGGTGAGATTAGCAGTTTATAAGCTAGAGGATGATGCTCAACGATGGTGAAAATCGTTGAAGGCTACACAGGGAATTGAATTTATGGATGGACTCATATGGAGCGGTTTTTGTGACCTTTTCTATCAACAGTATTTCCCAAACGCTGATAGGGACGCATACATCAGGGAATTTGTGTCCATTCGGCAGAAGGAAGATGAGATTATTACCGATTTCATAGCGAGGTTTATTTAGATTGGTCGGGTTTTATGGGTTCAATATTTGGACAAACCATACAATAAAAGTAAAAGTTCAAATGGGCTTTAAATATGAGTATAGGAGATCGCTCATCCACACCATATTTACAGACGTATCACAGGTGGCTAATGCAGCTAAGAGTGTGGAAATGGAACACAAGGACTTTCGAGCTTCCAAGTTAGAAGGGAGTCGAAAGAGAGATATAGATGACCAGCAAGGGCAAGGAATGGGGCATTTTAGCAGGAATCAGAATAGAAGGCAAAATAATTGGAATGAGCCTCCATCGGGTCAGCGATTTAATCCTCGAAGGGATTTTGCTTACCCACTGCAGCAGGGTGGTCGTGGAGGTCAGCAGCAGGGTCAGTGGCAAGCTGGAGGACAATATCAAAATAGGGGATTTCAACAGAATAAGGGTTTCCAACAAAATCAGAATCAGGGTCAGCATCGCCAACAGGGTCAAATTTAGGGGCGGTATCCAAGACTGGCAGGTGGGGGCAATCCGAACCTTTTTCCACTTCAACCAGGTCCATGTGCTACTTGTGGTGGATATCATGCTGGTAGGGTGTGCTATAGAGAGACATGGGCTTGTTTCTTATGTGGACAAATGGGACATAGAGCAAGGGACTGCACAGTTCAGCGTGGTAATGGGGGAGGCGGTAATGCTGGTAATGGTGGTCAGCGCAACACTGGTGGATGAGTATTTGCATTGACAACTAATCAGGCAGCCCAAGCACCAGGTACTATTTCAGGCATCCTTCTTGTAGGAAATCGTGAGGCATCAGTTTTGTTTGACACTAGATCTACACACTCTATTGTTTCACTTTCATTTGTTCGCCATCTTGGATTGTCTTCTCAAATATTAGATCCCCATTTGTCTATTGCTACCCCGATGGGGAATTCTGTGATTATTTCTGAGCAATTTCGCGAGTGTCCTTTGAAGTTAGGGAGGAGGGTGTACGCAGCTGACTTACTTCTAATGGTGATGCATGATTTCGATATCATCTTGGGTATGGATTGGCTGAGTAAGAATCGAGCCACTATTGATTTTCAGGCGAGGAAGGTTATTTTTGGAACCTTAGAAGCTCCAGAATTCGAGTTTCAATGTTCCAAGCCGAATGGTGTTGTAAAGTTGATCTCAGCTTTGAAGGCGAGCAAAATGATTGCCAAGGGACGCGATTGTTATTTGGCTTATGTGAAATATACCTCAAGGGATGAGCTCCAACTTGATGACTATCCAGTTGTGCGAGAATTTCCTGAGGTGTTTCCTAAGGATCTGCCAAGATTGCCACCACCAAGGGAAGTTGAGTTTACTATTGAGCTCATTCCTGGAGTGGAACCCATCTCTAAGGCACCCTATAGAATGGTTCCATTAGAGTTACAGGAGTTGAAGGAAAAATTGCAGGAGTTGTTAGATCGTGGATTCATTAGACCGAGCGTATCGCCATGGGGTGCTCCAGTCTTGTTTGTGAAGAAGAAGGACGGATCTATGAGATTATGTAAAGATTATAGGGAGCTAAATTAGATCACTATCAGGAACATATATCCATTGCCATGGATAGATGACCTTTTTGATCAGCTCCAAGGGGCAAAGTTCTTCTCAAAAATAGATTTGAGGTCGGGGTACCATCAGTTGAGGGTGAGGGAAGAGGACATTCCAAAAATAGCTTTTCGTACTCGGTATGGGCACTATGAGTTTTTGGTGATGTCATTTGGGTTGACTAATGCTCCGGCAGTGTTTATGGATATGATGAATCGGGTTTTTAGCGAGTATTTGGACCAATTTGTCATTGTCTTCATTGATGACATTTTGGTGTATTCCAAGTCTAAGGAGGAGCATGAAGAACATCTTCGTACTATTTTGGGGGTTCTGCAGAAGAATAAGTTATATGCTAAGTTCTCCAAATGCCAGTTTTGGTTAGAACAGGTAGCATTTTTGGGACATGTCGTGTCTGCTGAAGGTATTAAGGTGGATCCTGCGAAGGTTGAGGCTATCACTAATTGGCCAAGACCTACCATGGTAACTGAAGTAAGGAGTTTCTTGGGTTTGGCAGGGAACTACAGGCGATTTGTGGAAGGTTTCTCTTTGTTAGCTTTTCCATTAACTCAGTTGATGAAGAAGGGCATAAAGTTTGTGTGGAATGAGGAACGTGAGAAAAGTTTTGAGGAGCTTAAGAAGAAGCTTGTGTCGGCTCCAATGCTTACATTACCGTCGGGAACAGGAGGTTATCAGATTTACAGTGATGCTTCCAAGAAGGGATTAGGGTGTGTTTTGATGCAAAATGGTAAGGTAATTGCTTATGCTTCCAGACAACTTAAACCTTATGAGGTGAATTACCCTACCTACGACTTGGAGTTAGTAGCAGTTATTTTTGCCTTAAAGATTTGGAGGCACTATTTATATGGAGAGACTTGTGACATTTTCACCGACCATAGGAGCCTTAAATATATTTTTACTCAGAAGGAGCTTAACATGAGGCATAGGCGTTGGTTGGAGCTTCTCAAGGATTATGATGCCAGGATTCAATATCACCCCGGTAAGGCTAATGTGGTTGCAGATGCTCTTAGTCGGAAAAGTTCAGGGAGTGTAGCTGCCTTGGTTACACAACCTCAACTTATCTCGGATATGGAGCGTGTGGGTTTGGAGCTATATGCTAGAGGTTCTGATGGGTTGGTAGCAGGTATGAGGGTGGAACCTTCTCTTATTTTGCGTATCAAAGAAGCCCAAAAAGAGGATGGCGAGTTGTGGGCTATAGCGCAGAATATGGATGAAGGTAGGCAGCCAGAGTTTTGCATTGATGAGCAAGGTGTGATATGATTTGGTAAATGGTTATGTGTTCCAGTGGATCCAATGATTCGTGAGGCAGCGTTCACTGAAGCTCATAGTTCGACATTTTCTATTCATCCGGGGTCTACAAAGATGTACAAGGATCTGAAGGAGAATTTCTAGTGGAGCGGAATGAAAAGGGATGTGGCTGAATTTGTGAGTAAATGTCTAACTTGTCAGCAAGTGAAAATTGAGCATCAGCGGCCTGGTGGTTTGTTGCAACAGTTAGAGATTCCTGTGTGGAAATGGGATGGCATTTTGATGGACTTTGTGATTGGATTACCGAGGACTCTTAAAAAGAATGATGCTATTTGGGTGGTAGTGGATCGTTTGACCAAATCGGCGCATTTTCTGACTATTTGTGAGGATTTTTCGGTGAATAAGTTAGCATATATTTTTCAACGTGAGATTGTTAGGCTTCATGGGACACCAGTTTCTATTATTTCGAATCGGGATCCGCGGTTTACTTCTCGATTTTGGAAAGGATTTCAACGAGCTTGGGGAACGCTACTCAACTATAGTACAGCTTTTCACCCGCAGACAGATGGACAATCAAAGAGAACTATTCAGACATTAGAAGACATGTTGCGATCTTGTGCTTTAGAGTGGACAGGAAACTGGGATGATTATTTGAGTTTGGTGGAGTTCGCATATAATAACAATCGGCAAGCTAGTATTGGTATGGCTCCTTTTGAAGCCTTGTATGGTAAGAAGTGTCGAGCTCCGACTTGTTGGGATGAGGTTGGAGAAAGGGTAATAAAAGGACCCGATTTGGTTAGGATTACTACGGAGAAGGTAGCGGTGGCTAAAGAAAAATTGAAAGAAGCTCGATCGCGACAAAAGAGTTATGCTGATATTCATAGGAGGGCTCTTGAATTCACACCTGGTGAACACGTGTTTTTGAAAGTTTCTCCATGAAAAGATGTTCGAAGGTTTGGTTTGAAAGGGAAGCTTAGTCCGCGTTTCATTGGCCCTTTTGAAGTCCTTGAGAGAGTTGGAGAAGTGGCATATCGGGTGGCTTTGCCTCCACAATTATCTCATGTGCATAATATCTTTCATGTTTCGGTGTTAAGAAAATATAACTATCATCCGCTTTATGTTGTGCAATACCCGTTACATAAGATTCAAGAAGATATTACTTGTGAGGAAGAAGCCGAGGCGATTCTAGATCGTCAAGAACGGATTATGAGGAGAAAGACAATTCCATTTGTTAAAGTCTTGTGGAAAAATCATTCGGAGCGGGAAGCTACTTGGGAGATGGAGGAGTCTATTCGAGCGGAATATCTGTATCTTTTTGAAAATTAGGTACGTTCTGTTCTATTGATTCTGGGGACGGAATCCTTTTTAAGGGGAAGGTGATGTAATACGCAATAAAAAAATAATAAAATAATTAAGTAAGCTTTAAAATATTTAATTGGGCTTTCCTTATGTTTGGTCAGATTCTATTTAATTTATTTGGACCATAATAGGTAATATTACATTAAATTGAGTCTTTTAATTAATTGGGTCTAATTTATATTTGTGTCATTTTAAATCCTAATAAAATTAAAAGAATTAATAAAATATATTAATTAATAAATAAACCAAAACCTAACCCTATTTTCATTAGTTCTCTTTGCGATTTGAAAAAGTTGGGTGTGAGACGAAAAAGAAAAAAAGGAGAGGTATTCAATTCGATCCGTTATTTAGCAAGAAACATCTTGGTAAGCTTCTTTTTTTTTTTTGAGAGGTTTTCCGCTTGGTATTTTCTTTAGGTATTATTAGCAAAGATCTAATTTTCGTTCCCATGTATGGACCAAAAGTGAAAACTAGAATTCATAATATATATATATATATATATATATATATATATATATATATATATATATATATAATATGACTAGTATGCAATTTGGTGTTCACACACACATATATATATATAATAATGAATTTGCAAAGAGTAATTGGTAGATTCATTTAAATGTGTGAACTCTGCATGATTGCATACTAGTCATATATATATATATATATATATATATATATATATATAATATTTACTGAGAAATTTAATAATGGAAAATTGATAAATAATATTATAATATTAGTATTACAATTAAAATATATCTTTTGATTACAAGAGAATATAGTATATTAAATTTATTGAATTTATGAAAATATAATTTGTATGAGTGTGTAATTTAATTATATGCTTATATTTTATTTTGATAATTAGATTGGATTGGGGAAGTTTAGCGGGTGATATTTGGATTTGGCGAATTATTTTGGTACTACATTAAGGTACGGATTCCGTACTTTTTCAGCGATATTCCTTTAAATTTAATTCGTTCGTTTTGTACTCGTTTAGAAATTTGGTATTGCCTCTCGGGATTATTCCTTGTTGTCAAAATTATTGAGATAGTTTCGTTTTGGCGTTGATATTTGAATTTGTATTTGTACTCTTTGAACTAGTTAATCATGTCAAGATGTTTTGGAGACTTTATTCGTTTGTACCATTGTTCGTATATTTTCGTTCACACTCGGAGTTGTTTTGATCATTGATATCTTGTAATAATTGGGTATGTTTGTATTTGATAATTCGATTACATTTGAATATGGTCATGCAAGCCTTGTGATTTGAACCCCTTTTGGATTACATTTTGTAGTTTGATCCTTAGGGTATACTTGAGATAACCACCTGTGGGGGTACCTCATGCATGTCCTCTTGACACAAGGGCATGACACCTTCCGTGGCGGTGTGATTAGTCCACGGCGTATCCTTTTGTATGCTCTGGGTATGAGCTTTGGCCATTTGATATATTTGCTCGGGATACGTATGGAATTAACCCAAAGATTTGATTTGATTTGATTTGTTTGGCGGATTAGTGACGTATGTGTCGTGCGTACTATCAGATTTGATTTGTATACATCATGGTACCGATGTATTTCGTTATCCTTTGGCTATTTTTATTTGAGCTCAGTATGAAATTGTTATCATACAACCATTTGATTCAGCCTTATTGTTTGGGATTCTTTTGGCTATAATTATTCGATTGACAGTGTTAGTCATTTGTAAATGGACTCACAAATTCTGATTTATTCGTAATTCGTTTGTATATCACATGTGTTCATTCATTAAACTCTTTTAGATTCATTACTTATTGTGATATATTTATTCATCTTCATATCCGTACTGGGCAATTGGCTCATGCTGTGTTCTTTTTCCGGTAGGTAATCAGGGGTGATCAGGATTTGTGAGATGAGAGCTACCTTTGATCCAAATGAGTAGATTAGCTTTTGAGATTATTATTAGACTTGGTTTTCCTAAGATTTTGTAATTGGATGTTTTGGTGTCTATTTTGACATTTATTTCTTATTAGTAGAGACTATGTAAATGTGGAGTTCCTTCTATTTAAATTGGAGTATGTGACTTTTGGTATTAAATTTTATTGGAAATATTTTGAGGTTTATTAGAGGTTTGTATTTATTATGTTTGTGCGTGACATCCTTTTTTTTCCTTTTGGAAAAAGGGGTGTTACATAGTACATCTCATGAATCTTAATCATGGTATTAAGAAATAACAACTTTAGCTAAAATATTAATCTTCATGTATTATTTCTGATCCACGTCATTCAAGTAGCACATAGTGTTACCTTCGATCCTTAACCTGCAAAAATGGTTATTTGCAAGGTTGAGCTCGACAGCCCAGCAAAATCTAACAGTTTTCATGCATCACGTAGCACATAATAACATGCTCAACATATATCTCATAAACATTGGACTAACATAACATACATCTTACAGTTCATATAACAAGTATAAAGATTGAGTTCCTTACTCAATCAGCATGCTTTACTCAAGAAACGTAGTCATATGTTAACTTTAACATTTCATACATTCAACATATATATAACACATCATGCTCTTTGCAACAAAGATTTAAAATAATAAAATTCACATAGCAAATAGGAACTGAAAGACTTGCCTGATTCGTAGTTTATGAACTACGACTTAACTGCTTAACGCTTATCTGCACTTCGTGTAATCCTACACAGTTATATAATCATGCACATCAACTATTAGTCACATAGCAATGCATAGTAGCTGTAATGTAAACTTTACTCTACATCTCATAACCCTTCCCATTACATATACACAATGTTCAATTTTATTGTGTTAATTTTCAACTTATATCTCACTGTATTTTATATTCGAAGTTCATTCAAGTGTTTAAGTCTTGCTAGGACTAGTTATGGGTTTTATATTAACACTATTCAATATCTTATTATATTCATTTCATTTGATTTAAAACACTTTATGTTCATTATCACTTATCACGGCGTTTCGACGTTTATTCGTCACACGCCTAATTTGTCTCTCTTGTGTGTGCTTAGTATGCGTATTCAACTTATTTAATATATCATTTATTAATGTTAATCATCATTATACTTCATAATATTCATGTTCTATAACTTAGAACAACATCTTTTATCGTCAAGAGCATTACACTCGCATACGTGCATGCCCGACACCCTCCGATTGCCTCTAAAAACACAATAGTCCTAAAAATGACCATTTTGACCCCTGTTCCCAACCTCAAATTGAATAACTTAAAGAATAAAAGTTTTATGTCTATTCGTCCTCGTTCCGGATCATCTTGAATCACCTCAATGGGAGTTCGTATGAAAACGTTATGCCTATTTTACTAAAACAGGTCAAAGTAGTCACACCTGACATACTTTGGGTGCAGCTGCGCCCAATTAAGCCTTGGGCACAGCACAACTGCACCCCAAATGACATAGGGCACAACACAGCTGTGCCCGTTAGCAGAAACGGGAGCTGAAGCTACTGTTCTTCGCGATTTTTGATCCTTTTTCTCCTACTAATCTTTATAACTTGAGTTATACACATCCAAATTAGTCCATTTTTGATTTTATGAATTCGTAATTCATAGAACTACAACATACTAGAATTATAACAATTTATAGAAACACTAGCTAGCCTAAATCTTAACCCAAAACTCATGTTCATACTAAACTTTCATATTTTAACATGTTTAGCGAATTCATTCACTACGAATTCGTTTCTTAACCAAATTGATTCATTCAACTTGCGTTCTTTTCGTTTCTTATCGTATTAACACAATCCATCACCAATTTTATAATTATAACATAAACTCCTAACCAATTTTAGTCTTAAAACAGACCTAAAATATATATTTTAAGCCAAAACCAAACTCTTCTTATTTATCATCAACAATATGAATTTGTTTACCGAAAACTCAACAATAAACAATATAGAACATATTATACGTACTCAAGAACATATATAACAAATTAATAGATTAACCATAGAAATTCATTTTTAGAGAAGTATACTTTAGAAAATAAACAAAAACTTTAGAACTTGCCTTTGATTCTTCTAAGCTCAATTAGATGATATTAATCTCCTTCTTCTTCCTCCTTAGAATCTCAAAACTCTCTCAACTTCACAGAGAATCTATCTCCTCTCTCAATTCATCTTTTCTTCTCTTCTCTCAAACCTATGAAAATAATAAGCGTAACACCAAATAACTGAAAAGTAGTCTTTACATAGCTTTATCTCAGCTGTTACAAAAGGCAAAGGGTCACAAGGCCATGTTTGGCTAGACCCATAAACCCTTTTTAATTTATTTTTATAGTTCCCTTTAACATATGATTCATTCATGTCACAACCATTAACAAATTCTAACATTTTAACTTAAATTAAACCTTATTATTATAATTATAATTTCTATCATTATAATTATAGTTTCTATTTATCCAACCATAATTATAATTTTATTCAACAAATCAACCCTTTAACTTAATTATTAGATTAAATTGGAATATTTCCATCAAATATTTACTTTTCTCAATAAATATTTCAATTAAAATATTTATTCTATTTAATAAATATTTTAACTATTTACAAAATTCACAATCATATTACATTAACATACCATATTTATATATATACTCTCTCATTTTATTAAAACAAATATATTCACATTAATTCTTTATTTTAATTAAGTGAATTACTCATATTATTTATGAAATTTAATTCATAACAATTCCATCGCCAATCAAGGCATACCAATTAAATTATATTATTCCACAATATAATTTCCATCTTAATTAACTAATATTATTCAGTTAATTTCTTTTGCCACCATTTTCCTATTTCATAACTAATTTGCTTCACTTTCTTCAATAGTTTAATCAACTATTAAATCTCATAAAAAAAAATTAATTTCTTCACACCAAAATACATAATTCAAAATATATACATCTCATAATAAGAATTTTAATTACTAAATTCTTATTTTAATAATTTATAAAAATTCGGGTTGTCACAGTTCTGGAGCACCCCAGAATTTGTGGGGGGAAGCTTTGCTTTCTGCCAATTATATTTTTAATAAAGTGCCTCATAAGAAAACTCATAAAACACCTTATGAATTATGGAAAGGTCATAAACCTTGCTATAGATACTTAAGAGTGTGGGGGTGTCTAACAAAAGTAATGATTCCTAAACCTAAAAAGGTTAAGATAGGACCAAAAACAATTAACTGTGTATTCATTGGTTATGCAAATAACAGCAGTGCTTATCGCTTTCTTGTTCATAAATCTAAAATTTCTGATATTCATGCTAATACTTTTATTGAATCAAGAGATTCATCATTCTTTAAAAATATGTTTCCATATAATTTGAATAATGATTCAAATTCAAACAAAAGACCTTTGGATGTTACTAGTAATAATCCTGAAAATATAGACAAAGAGTTTGTATTGGATGAACCTAGACGTAGCAAAAGGGCAAGGACTTCAAAGTCTTTTGGTCCAAATTTTTTAACATTCTTGTTAGAAAACGATCCTTAAACGTATAAGGAAGCAATATCCTCTCCAGATGTTTCTCATTGGAAAGAAGCAATTAATAGTGAAATTGAGTCCATTATGTAAAATCATACATGGGAATTGGTGGACCTTCCACCTGGTTCCAAACTCTTAGAGTATAAATGGATATTCAAAAAGAAGATAAAAGCTGATGGTTCAATTGATAAATATAAAGCAAGGCTTGTTGTTAAAGGCTATAGACAAAAGGAAGGATTGGATTATTTCGACACTTATTCACCTGTTACAAGAATTACATCTATTCGAATGCTAATAGCAATAACATCTTTAAATAGACTTGAAATACATCAAATGGATGTAAAGACTGCATTCTTAAATGGTGAATTAGATGAAGAAATATATATAGAACAACCTGAGGGTTTCATAGCTCCTGGACAAGAGAGGAAAGTATGCAAACTTGTTAAATCCTTGTATGAATTAAAACAAGCACCAAAACAATGGCATGAGAAATTTGATAATGTTATGTTATCAAATGGATTTAAAATCAATGAGTGTGACAAATGTGTTTATGTCAAAAGCACTCAAAAAGAATATGTCATTGTTTTTCTTTATGTGGATGATATGTTAATCATGGGTAGCAACAATGAAGTTATCAACTCTACCAAACGTATGTTGTCAAATAGGTTTGACATGAAAGACTTGGGGGTTGCTGATATAATATTAGGAATCAAGATTTCTAGAACATCTGATGGAATTATATTATCTCAAACTCATTATATTGAAAAAATACTTGAAAAATTAAATAAGTATAATATAATTTTGAATAAAACCCCAGTTGATATAAATATTCATCTAGCTAAAAATGAAGGTGATAACATATCTCAACTAGAATATTCTAGTATAATAGGCAGTTTAATGTATGTCATGAACTGTACTAGACCAGATATAGCTTATTCGGTAAGTAAGCTAAGTCGATATACGAGCAATCCAGGTAATGATCACTGGAAAGCTATTTTGAGAGTTTTGGGATATTTAAAACATACTAAAAAATATGGACTACACTATACAAGATATCCAACAGTATTGGAAGGATATAGTGATGCTAATTGGAAATCTGACAATAAAGACTCGAAATCCACAAGTGGATATGTCTTTACCCTTGGAGGTGCAGCAATATCTTGGAAATCCTTAAAACAAACGTGTATTGCTAGGTCTACAATGGAATCAGAATTCATTACGTTAGACAAAGCTGGAGAAGAAGCAGAGTGGCTTCGTAATTTCTTAGAGGATATTCCAAATTGGTCAAGACCTATGCCAGCTATATGTATACACTGTGATAGCCAATCAGCAATTGGAAGAGAACAGAGTCAATTATATAACGGTAAGTCACGCCATATGCGACGAAGACATAATACCGTTAGACAATTGCTCTCAAATGGAATTATCTCAATTTACTATGTAAAGTCAAAAGATAATATTGCGGATCCGCTTACAAAAGGTTTAACAAGAGAGCAAATGGAAAAATCATCTAAGGGAATGGGTTTAAAGCCTACTGTTTAAATAAGAGTCGTCATAGTGGCAACTGTTGGGTAAAATCTAATTACGCACAACACGCAAGTATACGTGGTCAACAAGTAATAGAGTGATGAGTAAAGTATCGTTCCCACAGAGACTAACTAGCAATAATCCTAACTTACAATTACCAACTTTATATTAATCCTAATTTTATTAAACAAATCAACTCAATGATTAAAATTAAAAACTCTAAATTAAAGAATAATTAAACTATCACAAAATAATCACAAATATCAAAATCTGGAATTTCAAACAATTAATGGAGAATTAGACTTATGATCTCACCCTAAGCTTCATTCTGATTTTAACACCTTTATTCCAATTTAATTCACTATCCCAGTTTATTAATCAAGAACACGAACGTAGTATTAACCACTTCTCGATGCACTAATACCGTATTAACGTCAATCCACAATTAAGATAGAAATCCGTTAAACACCTTAATCAACTAACCCACTATATCTCTATGTGAATTATAATTGAAGAAGGTTTAAGAACAAGTTCTCTATCCGATTACATGCGATGTCAAACATATCTCTACCTTAACATTCATCAAGATTAAGCTATTCACAAAATTCATGAACACATACTATATCAACTAGGTCTAGATTTGCATATCCTCTCTCGATTCCATACAAATCCACAAAGAATTGTTGATCGGCAATTCATAGATTCAAGCTCAAATCAATATAGATAAACTGGAAATAGCTTATTAAATTGGAAATCAAAGTTTACAAAATCATAGATTCACTCAAAGATCCATCATAAGCCTAAAAAGTGAATTAGTTCATAATAAACGAAATAAACACTGAATAAATCATGGAAATCATTCTTTCAATTACAAATAATAGCCTAAGACGAAGAATATTGAAAAACACCCTTCACGTAGCCTAGAATAGCAATCGTCTCGAAAATCTCCTTGAATTACTCCTCCAACGCTTGCTTAGAAAAACTGAGATTATTCTTCGTAATTTGCCTTTTTTTTTCCTCTAATCTCATTGTTTGTTGTTAATTATATACTTCAACATGTATTCTGATTACAATTCCATGCCAATACAAGTCCCAAGTCATCACCATCACTTAAACTCCACGTTTGTAGCATTAGAAACCAACTAGGAGACCTTTTATTCGCATACCCAAGCCCCAACTTGCCTTTTCCCTTTATAAAAGCAAGCCCCAACTTGCCTACCTATTTCTAAACAGCCCAGGACCCAAGCCTCGGCTTGCTATCAAGTCATAAAAGGGCAAGCCCCAGCTTGGGTACCTTCTGAAAATCTGCTGCAACATCCTCTGCTAAAACTGCCATAACTTCTAATCTGGGAGGAGTTACGAGCCCCACCACCTATCAAATCGAAGCTATCGACGAGCTCTACAACTTTTATTCTTTGAGTTTTCAGAAATAACGAACAGATGAAGGTAGAAATTGGACTGGAAGCAGCTGCTGTGTAAATAACAAACATAACAACTCTTAGCTTTGATAATTATGCAATAATCTCACATCCGAACTTCCGATTGGAATGATACAAGACGTTCTGGAAAGCCAAGAAAAAGTTCCACAACACAGTTCAAGTTCCACGCCAAGAACATGAAATACACATAAAATGACATGAAGGCCCGAACGATATCTGGAATTGCTTTTCCTTGCAATTTCATACCAATAGTTGCTCACTCAGCTTCCAAGCATATAATCTACAAAATGGAAACAAAATGCATGAAAAGTAACTAAGAAACACGAGATTAAACAAATAATTCAAGTAATAGATGTCGGATAAGTAGGTATAAAACCTACTTATCAAATACCCCCAAACTTAAACCTTTGCTTGTCCTCAAGCAAAAACAAAACAAAAATGCAATGCAATGGAATGCAACTAATCTATATGCCTACGAATCCAGCAATAATGAGAAAAACAAGTCTTTTCTCCCGGCCTCAGAGAAATCAAGTAAACATGATAATACATTATATCAAAACTCATCAGTAATTTCCCGATCAATCACCAAATCTTAGACTGTTATTACTGATATAGTGCGTGTGTTCTCAACAACAATGCTAACTGATATAATGCTAAATACAACACATAATAGATCTCTTTAAAGGCATCATACAGTGCAAACTCATAAAATTCATGAACACGCTAGATCCAACTGAAGTCAAACATCCACCAAGTTCAAGAGTCCAATCCGGGATACTTATGCTTTACTTTGCATTACGGGGGCTTTTTGCACTTTTTCCGTTTTATTGTTTTTTTTAAGCATGGACTGTGCAATGTCTCATTCCATTAGGCTAATGAGTATACCCCTTAGCGAAGCCACCAACGACTCCCGGATCATATAAGACCTTAGGGCGCTTAGGTGTAAAGACAATCCCCTCAAAGGCATTTTTGCTCAAGTAACAAAGGCCCCGAAATAAGACTAGCCACGATATTATTTTTTTTTATTATATTTTTTCATCATTTTTTTTAAGTTTATATATCCCAAATTTTTCCCCCAAACTTAAGTTTTTGTCTAAATTTAGCCATCTCTGCCTATTCATGTCTTTCATTTATTCAAACTAATATTATCCTTAAGAAGTCAATTATGTATCAATTTAAACTTAATCAGTCAACACAGTTGTCTCTAACGTGCTAACTTGATTATACCAGTTTCAAATATGAAAAGATACAATTCATAACAAGAAATCACATTAAAGTTATAATAATCAGTACTATACTTGTCTACTCAATCCCATTCTCATCATTGGCCACAATAGACTGTAACTATCAAACAGCTGGACTCATGCAAGATGAACATAGTAACTAACTAACTATTATTTTTGAATTTTTTTTTTGATTTTTTTTATAGATATATGTGGCAAACATAACATGATTGCAAAGATAAATAAAAACTATTTACATTCCTAAGCTACTATGCAACTACATGATTACCTGAATGCAACATTTAATAATCCTAAACATAAACAATGAACTAACATATGCAAACCTAGCTAATGAAATTAAATATGCAACATGCAACTAAATCCCCCAAACTTGAAAATTACAATGTCCTCATTGTATAGATAAAGCAATAAATAAGAGAGGACTTCCCTGTAATAGCCTAAGTCTGGGTTGGTGGTGTCTGTTGTTCTTCATCGGAATCGCTGGGTGGGAACCTTGGCATTGGGGCTGGTTGCTGGTATGAGAATTGGGCAGTAGGATTGAAGTTCTGGAGCGTAGCGTTCAATGAGGCGAAAGATAAATTCATCGCCTCAAACATGTGGTCCTGCCTCGCTGCTAGTCTCCGCATTTCTCTTCATGCTTCCTTGTTGTGCTCATCCACTTGTCATTGAAGGTTGAGGAACTGAGGGCTAGATATTACTCCAGGCTGTGGTGATATCTCTGTTTCTTGCTTTCCCATTGTCGCATTCTCCTGAAACTCATCGTCATCCGAGGTGTCCTTAGCATCAGCCTCATCCTCCGAGGTTGAGGGAAATACAAATCCTACTCCTCTCGGGTGCGACTCGCCTCCGGGCCACACTGCATATCTTGCAATCATTCTCGAGTCGAGTGTTTGAAGCGGCATCTGGGTTATCTCATCATCAGACCAACGCAATCCCGCCTGTATACATAACCCACAAACGAGAGATGGGTGTGGCAAGCCGCCAGAGAATGGTCCTCGAAGGCATCTTCGGATTGAAAAGTTAATTATAGCCCCTATGTTAATGATGAAATCTTGTACCATGGCATACAAGAGCACTACCTTATCCTTAGGCACATCTGACGTGTGTGTAGATGGAAGTAACTTAGTGCACAGAAAGGCGTACCATATCTTCCCATACCGACTAAGATCCTTACTGCGAAAGACAGTGCCTCCATGATTTGATTTTGTCCATGAGGTACCCGGATTTGTCATCTCTTTCATAATAGCCTCATAATCTGGATCATTATCACGTAAGTGTTGGTACTGGAAATGTCTCGGCACTCGTAACTGATAGTACATGTTGATGGCGTCGGTACTGAAAAGAACTAACCTACCCCGTACAAAAGCATTGAAGGGGGCCTTATCCTCGGCGTTAGCATAGAATTCTTTGACCACACTCTGGCTATGACCTTAGGCTCATTGTGAATTTATTCCAACCTTTTCGATATATTTGTTGCATCATTTCGCCATCCACAGGCTCAGGTGCCAACCCCCACTCAGGTGTGAGTGATTTTGTCACCATATAGTCGTAGCATTATTGGCAATGGTAAGCACTTATGAATTTTCGCTTGTCAAAAGTTCGTGTTGGTGGTGTGGCCCCTGAACTCTCTCCTCGTTGCCTCTTTGATGTCGGTTTTGGTGCCATTGATTTGGAATTGATGAGTTTTTCCCCCAAACATTACTTAAGCAATTTGTCGAACACTTGGTGTGCGAGACTTGAAATTCCCACAACTTGGTGATTTGATTTGAACTATGGGGATAGAAATTGAGGAATTAGAAAACCAACTTCTCCTTTCAGTATATTTCCAGGTTGGTTGTAGAGAATTGCACAAACCCTATCCTCAAACTTCCAAATTATTGTTGGTAGATTGTGTGGTGAAGGGTGGTTTTATAGAGAGGAGTTTATGTATGGAATAGTGGGTCACTAGGTTGTAGGAGTGGTTAATTGTTTGATTATTGTGAGGAGATGGGAAGTAAATTGCAGTCGTGGGTGTAAGTTGTGAAGGAGTGGGATGGTAGGAAGTTGAAGTGTAATGGAATTAGGATATCATGTCTGCATCTTTGTAACTGCTGTAACTACTCTTCAAAATTCTGACCCCCAAGCCCCGGCTTGGGTCTTCTTCATTAAAAGGCAAGCCCCGGCTTGCCTATGGTCTGCTAATGCATTATAACCCAAGCCCCAGCTTGGGTTTTCTTCTTCACAGGGCAAGCCCCGACTTGCTATCACTCTGTTAAGGCACCATGAGGGCAAGCCCTGAGTTGCTATTTTCTCTTGGAGAGGCAAGCCCCGGCTTGGTCTGATCCTATTTCACATTACAAGATGAGGGGCAAGCCCGGCTTTGGTCTGGTCTTCAGAAGGGCAAGCCCGACTGGGGGTCTTCTGCTATTGCTCCTTAATCTGCTAATGCACAAGTTTCTTCTTCCTTGCCTCATGTGATTCCCATAGCTTCTTTGAGTACCTGATCAACATGAAAAACATACTCATAAGTGGATATTGAGCAAATTCAAGCATGGAGGGTAAGATTATTTAGCTATCAAGTATACTTTAAATACTACATGATTATATTCTAGACCAAATATTATTCTAAACTACCATTTCACTAGCATGGATAAAATTACTTAAGAAAAGAAAAATGAAGAAAAAGCATAAAAATAAATAAAAATTGGGTTCCCTCCCAATGAGCACTTGATTTTAAGTTGTTTAGCCTGACTACTCCCTGTTTATGGTGCGTCTGCAAGTGTGATAGCTATGACGTCCGTGTTGGCCTCGCCACCCCAATAGTGCTTGAATCTCTGACCGTTGACCTTGAACGTTTCCAACGGGTTCCTACTGTAGAGTTCAACAACGCCATGGGGGAAAACCTTTTTTATGGTAAATGGACCCGACCACCTTGACTTTAGCTTTCCTGGAAACAACCGCAATCTTGAGTTGAACAATAGGACTGATTGTCCCGTTTCGAACGTTCTTTGTATCAATTTCTCGTCGTGCCATCGCTTGACCTTTTCCTTGTACAATTTTGAGTTCTCGTAGGCTTGCAGTCGGAAATCTTCAAGCTCATTTAGCTGAAGTAGCCTAATAAGCCTTGTGCTGTAACTCGACCGTTAAGTGACAAACCTTTCCGTACAGTAGTTGATATGGTGACATCCCGATCGGTGTTTTATAAGCAGTCCGATAGGCCCATAATGCATCATCCAACCTGAGCGACCAATCCTTTCGATTTGGGTTCACCACTTTTTCCAAGATTCTCTTTACTTCCTCATTCGAGACCTCGAAACTTGTCCCTTTGGTTTGGGGATGATATGCTGTAGCAACCTTATGGTTGACCCCATACTTTGCCAATAGAGCTGTGAATGACTTGTTGCAAAAATGACTACCTTCGTCACTGATAATTGCTCTTGGCGTGCCAAACCTTGTGAAAATGTTCTTTTGTAGGAATTTGAGGTCCACCTTGGCATCATTTGTTGGTAATGCTACAGCTTCAACCCACTTTGATACGTAGTCCACTGCGAGTAGAATATACTGATTGTTCAAAGATGTAGGGAATGGCCCCATGAAATCAATGCCCCATACATCAAAAATTTTAACTTCAAGAATCGTTTGTAGAGGCATTTCATTCCGTTTTGAAATGTTGCCCACACCTTTGACATCTATCACATGTTTTAACAAAATGGTGGGCGTCCTTGAATAGTGTAGGCCAATAAAACCCAGATTGCAACACCTTCGCTGCTGTCCTCTCACTCCCATAATGTCCTCCATACGCAGATGGGTGACACTCATGCAGAATGTTCTTCACTTCACTATAGGGCACACACCTTCTAATCATCTTGTCGGCGCACTGTTTGAACAAGTAAGGCTCATCCCACATGTACCATTTCACATCATGAAGAAACTTCTTTTTCTGTTGTCTAGTGAGATCAGGTGGAAGTACGTTGCTCACAAGATAATTTGCATAATTCGCATACCAAGGAAATTCTGCATTTATTCCAAACAGTTGTTCATCCGGGAATGATTCATTGATTTCACATTTGTCCTCTTTCAATTTCCCTTGGTTTTCCAGCCTAGACAAGTGATCGGCTACCTGATTCTCCATCCCCTTTCTATCTTTTATTTCCAGATCAAACTCTTGAAGTAGGAGAATCCATCGGATAAGGCATGGCTTAGCATCTTTTTTCGCAATTAGGTACCGAAAAGCCGAATGGTCCGTGTAGACTATCACCTTAGTTCCGATCAAGTATGCCCAGAATTTGTCAAACGCATACACCACTGCAAGTAACTCCTTCTCCGTAGTTGTATAATTTATTTGAGTCTCTGTGAGTGTTTTGCTTGCATAATATATAGCGTGAAATACCTTCTCTCGGCGTTGTCCCAACACAGCCCCAACTGCGTAGTCGCTTGCATCACACATCAGCTCAAAAGGCATACTCCAATCCGGTGCAATGATTACGGGGGCTGTAGTCAACTTCTTTTTCAATGCTTTGAAGGCTGTCTTGCAACTTTAGTCAAAACTGAAAACAGTATCCTTCTCTAATAGACTGCATAGAGGCTTGGAAATTTTTGAGAAGTCCTTTATGAACCTCCTGTAGAATCCAGCGTGTCCCAGAAAACTTCTAATACCTTTAACTAAGCTCGGTGGAGGCAATTTTTCGATTGTTTCCAGCTTCGCTTTGTCGACCTCCAATCTTTGAGCCGATACCTTGTGGCCCAAAATTATGCCCTCCTCAACCATGAAGTGGCATTTTTCCCAGTTAAGCACGAGGTTCATATCCTTGCAGCGCTGTAATACCATTACCAAATTCCCTAGGCAGGTATCAAAGTTGTCCCCATAGACAGAAAAGTCATCCATGAAGACCTTAGCATTTTTCTCCACCATGTCTAAGAAAATGGCCATCATACACCGTTGGAAAATTGCAGGTGCATTGCATAACCCGAATGACATCCCCCTAAATGCAAATGTGCCGTAAGGGCACGTGAATGTCGTCTTTTCTTGATCCTCTGGCGCGATGACTATCTGGTTATAGCCCGAGTACCCATCCAATAAACAGTAATATTCATGTCCCGCCAATCTATCCAACATTTGATCAATAAAGGGCAGCGGGAAATGGTCTTTTTGGGTTGCCTTGTTCAATTTTCTATAATCCATGCAAACCCTCCAACCGGTCACTGTTCTAGTCGGTATTAATTCATTGTCCTCATTCTGCACCACTGTCATTCCTCCTTTTTTTGGCACGCATTTACCTTTGGACTCACCCATTTGTTTGTTGGAATCGGGTAGATGATGCCGACATCTAACCACTTCAAGATTTCTTTCTTCACAACTTCCTTCATAATCGGGTTAAGTCGTCGCTGTTGCTCCACCGTCGGTTTTGCCTCATCTTCCATTAAGATCTTGTGCATGCAAAATGAAGGGCTGATTCACTTTATATCTGTAATTGTCCACCCGATCGCTGATTTGTGTTCCTTAAGCACCCTCAGCAGCTTTTCTTCCTACAATTCGTTAAGTGCAGCAGAAATAATAACAAGTAAAGAATTTGAATTGCCTAAGTATGCATACCTGAGGTGTTTAGGGAGTGGCTTGAGTTCCAACTTTGGTGGCTCTTCCAATGATGGTTTCAATCTTTCTGTGGTTACCTCCTCCATGTGCAGTGGTTCAAACGATGTTCTAAATCTGGAAACTCGTGGCAATGAGTCTAGCATTTGTAAGTACTCCACCAATTCTGGATCGTCGACCTCTTCATCCCCCAATAACGTTGTTTCTAACAGATCGTTGACCAAACTCTTGCTCATATCATCACTGATGATTTGCTCAATTAAATCCATTCGAAAACATTCTTCCTCATCCGTAGGGAATTTCATGGCCTTAAACACATTAAATTTTACTTCTTGATCTTGGACCCTCATAATGAGTTCTCCCTTTTGTACGTCTATTAGTGTCCTACCCGTGGCCAAAAATGGTCTTCCTAGGATACTTGAGATGTTCTTGTCCTCTTCAAAATCCAGAATGATAAAGTCTGCGGGGAATATAAACTTATCCACCTTCACTAAAATGTCCTCTACTATGCCTCTCGGATATGTGACTGACCTATCTGCCAATTGTAATGAAATATTAAATCGGCCTTAGTGCGAGTAAACCCAATTCTAAGTATACTGACAATGGCATCAGGTTTACACTTGCCCCCAAATCACATAAACACTTGCTGAAATGTATATTCCCGATTGTGCATGAGATAGTGAAGCTCCCCGGGTCCTTGAGTTTTGGTGATAATTTCTGTTGTAATACCGCACTACACTCCTCTGTTAGTGCCACAATCTCAAAATCTTCCCATTTCTTCTTCCTTGACAGAATCCCTTTCATAAATTTTGCGTAGCTCGGCATTTGCTCTAAGGCTTCTGCAAACAGAATATTAATCTGAAGTTTCTTGAATACTTCCAAAAACTTGGCGAATTGCTTGTCTAATTTCTGTTTTTGGACCCTCTGCTGAAATGGTGGAGGTGGATAAACAATTGGCTTATTGTTTAGCTTTGTTTCCTTACCTTTCTTATCCTCACCTTTGTTTTCTACACTCACGTCCCTATCATCAACTTTTTCATCCCGAGTTGCTGAATTTTCTGCATTAGTACCTTCAAGATGTTTTCCACTCCGCAATGTAATTGCTTGACACTGTTCATGGTTACCCTTAGGATTTCTCTCGGTGTCACTTGGTAACGTCCCTTGTGGTCTATTATTTAATGCCAACGCAATTTGTCCTATCTGATTCTCTAGATTCTTGATCGCCATCTCTTGTGATTTCATAGCCATTGCTTGATTTTTCATAGCCACCTCATTGCTAGTTATGTATTTTGTCACCAACTCCTCTAGATCTGATTTCCTTTCTTGATATTGGTGGTTATCGGTTGGTTACGAAATCTCGTGGATATGATTGTCGTGAAGCTTGATTTTGCTGGTTGTTGCTCCATGAGAAATTCAGATGATTCCTATTTCCTTGATTGTATGTGTTCTGGTATGTGTTATGCGGAATTCTATTGTAATTACTGACGAATTGCACAGATGCTGGATTAATTGCGCATTGATCCATTGGGTGCTCTCCTGCGCATAACTCACATATTATTGCCACTTGCTGTGCTTGCGTCTCTTTCATCGAATCCAACTTCTTTGAAAGTGCAACAATCTGTGCTTATATAACTGTCACACCATCTACTTCTAACACCCCAGCTGCCTTTGCCTGTGTCATTCTCGCTGTGGGCCATTGGTAGTTATTAGCCGCCATGGTTTCAATCAACTCGTAGGCTTCCTCGTAACTCTTAGCCATGGATGCTCCGCCTGACGCTGCATCAATACTTGTCCTAAGATTCCCATGTAGTCCGTTGTAAAAGGTGTTCATTTGCAGCCACTTGGGCAGTCCATGATGTGGACATTTTCTGAGCAATTCTTTATATCTCTCCCCAGGCCTCATATAACGACTCCCCATGTTGCTGTTCAAACATCGTTATCTCGTTCCTCATCTTCGCAGTTTTCGCCGGTGGAAAGAATTTTGCAAGGAATTTCTGAGCTAAATCCTCCCATGTAGTAGTTATCAAACCGGACGGTAAAGAATACAACCAACTCTTCGCCTTGTCCCGTAAAGAGAATGGGAACAATTGAAGTCTCACTGCCTCATCCGACACCCCATTGAACCTAAAGGTGTCACACATTTCCAAAAAACTGACTAGATGCTCGTTCGGATTGTCATTTGCCAATCCCCCAAACTGAACTGAATTCTGAATCATTTGTATCATCCCAGGCTTGATTTCAAATGTGTTAGCAGCTATCGCGGGCCTGGGATGCTTGTCTACAGTTCACCTTGGGTGTGGCGAAGTCCCTTAATGCTTTCCGGTCTTCGGCTGCCATTTCCTCTTCTTTTTTAGGTGTTTCAAATTCTTGTCTCGTTTCCTTGATCCACTTACTCAACCTCTGAAACCTTTTCTCAATGTCGTCCTCAAAAGGCAACAAGTCTGGATTTTTAGACTGAGTTTGCATAAACTGCTTCCAACACCTGAAATAAGAAGCACAAAACAAAAATAAAAATGTCTAAGTAAAACTGGATTAATTAAACTGATATTGTAATACTATTAAGATTTATACTAAATAGTCCCCGGCAACGGCGCCAAAAACTTGTTGGGTAAAATCTAATTACGCACAACACGCAAGTATACGTGGTCAACAAGTAATAGAGTGATGAGTAAAGTATCGTTCCCACAGAGACTAACTAGCAATAATCCTAACTTACAATTACCAACTTTATATTAATCCTAATTTTATTAAACAAATCAACTCAATGATTAAAATTAAAAACTCTAAATTAAAGAATAATTAAACTATCACAAAATAATCACAAATATCAAAATCTGGAATTTCAAACAATTAATGGAGAATTAGACTTATGATCTCACCCTAAGCTTCACTCTGATTTTAACACCTTTATTCCAATTCAATTCACTATCCCAGTTTATTAATCAAGAACATGAACGTAGTATTAACCACCTCTCGATGCACTAATACCGTATTAACGTCAATCCACAATTAAGATAGAAATCCGTTAAACACCTTAATCAACTAACCCACTATATCTCTATGTGAATTACAATTGAAGAAGGTTTAAGAACAAGTTCTCTATCCGATTACATGCGATGTCAAGCATATCTCTACCTTAACATTCTATTCACAAAATTCATGAACACATGCTATATCAACTAGGTCTAGATTTTCATATCCTCTCTAGATTCCATACAAATCCACAAAGAATTGTTGATCAGGTAATTCATAGATTCAAGCTCAAATCAATATAGATAAACTCGAAAATCTCCTTGAATTACTCCTCCAACGCTTGCTTAGAAAAACTGAGATTAATCTTCGTAATTTGCCTTTTTTTCTCTAATCTCATTGTTTGTTGTTAATTATATACTTCAACATGTATTCTGATTACAATTCCATGCCAATACGAGTCCCAACTCATCACCATCACTTAAACTCCACGTTTGTAGCATTAGAAACCAACTAGGAGACCTTTTATTTGCATACCCAAGCCCCAGCTTGCCTTTTCCCTTTATAAAAGCAAGCCCTGGCTTGCCTACCTGCTATTAAACCGTCCAGGACCCAAGCCCCGGCTTTCTATCAAGGCATAAAAGGGCAAGCCCCAGCTTGGGTACCTTCTGAAAATCTGCTGCGACATCCTCTGCTAAAACTGCCATAACTTCTAATCCGGGAGGAGTTACGAGGCCCGCCACCTATCAAATTGAAGCTATCGACAAGATCTACAACTTTAATTCTTTGAGTTTCCAAAAATAACGAATGGATGAAGGTCGAAATTGGACTGGAAACAGCTGCTATGTAAATAACAAACATAACAACTCTTAGCTTTGATAATTATGCAATAATCTCACATCCGAACTTCCGATTGGAATGATACAAGACGTTCCGGAAAGCCAAGAAAAAGTTCCACAACACAGTTCAAGTTCCACGCCAAGAACATGAAATACACATAAAATGACATGAAGGCCCGAACGATATCCAGAATTTCTTTTCCTTGCAATTTCATACCAATAGTTGCTCACTCAGCTTCCAAACATATAATCTACAAAATGGAAACAAAATGCGTAAAAAGTAACTAAGAAACACGAGATTAAGCAAATAATTCAAGTAATAGATGCCGGATAAGTAGGTATAAAACCTACTTATCAGCAACCCAACCTAGCTGACTGGAGATCCCAAGATCTAAGTTCAATGGGCAAACCAAACTATGTAGTACTCAGTAAAGCACTGAGGAGATATTTACTCCTAACCATTCCTATTATGAGACAGTGCACATCTGCTGCGAGAATCAGGATAAGATACACTTTTAATGATTTTTATATCTTGAAATATGTTCAAGTGGGGTATTGCAGGATACTCTTGATAGAAGTCACCTACGTGAGTAAGAAAGGGGGCCACTTCTGTGAGAATTTTGAAGGCTGAATTCTCTAATATACTCACGGAACCAAGAGGTGTTTCAAGGCCAAAATGAACACAAACGTGAGAACCAACTATGTCTGAAGAGATATTTTGTGAATTCTATTGTCTTGGTTTACACGAAAAGCTGACAATTCAAAGACATCAAGTCTACTGATTAGCCAAGTAAATCCGATAGACTTTACTAGGGCAAGTTCAAAGCCACTAGGCTACTTAACCCGATGAAATATCTTTTCTCATGTACTCGAACTAGTGTCTGCATATTCATAACATATTTTACATATTGTAAAGCCAATTTTACATTCATGTGGGGGATTGTTGGAAATGGGTTTGACAAAATAAATATTAAAGCATTTTGAGGCTTAATTTACTGTAGGACCCACACTCCGGAAATGTCGGGTCTTTGCACCAATGTGTTCTCCTTCGTGAAGAGTATAACTTGGTATATTTATGTGTTCAAATCCATTAAGAATGAATGAGAAAATTGACTCCAAAGTCACCTACTTGATTGTTGAAAGTTGCAAAAGTCCCACATAGGGCATTAGAGGAAAAAATGAAGAACATATATATGGGATGTTTGCTCAATGGGAAGGGCCCCAAGGGGCACCCCACTTTTGTGGAAGGGAGAGGACCTAGCCAAGGCATGGTTCAAAACCACGCGCTGCAAGCCATCCGTCTCGTCATTAAATTAAATTGGTAGGAGCTCGAGCGGGTGGGTGGGTCGGGTCATGATATATAACTTTTTGGACAAAATCCGTTTAGCATTATACTACGTCGTTTTGATTTTATTATCATAATACTATGTAGTTTTGATGACGGTTGCTCTCCAACGGTCTAATATGCTGCAGAATTATTCTATAAATAAACGGTGTGGGAACATTTCAAAGATATAATAATTTTCCTTCTCTTTCCCGTTTCAGAAGTCCCGTTCTATTTTCTGCAATTCCCGTTCTGCAGTATATTAATTCCCGTTCCCATTCTGCAATATATCCTATTTCTGCTCTGCAATAAATTCCCGTTTCCCGTTCTCTGCAACAAATATTGTGCAGTAAGATTTATTTTAATCTGTTTTAAGTTTACTTTGTGCATGCATCATTAGTATCATTTTCGATTCAGTACATAACATAAATATTGAAAGTGTTCTTAATTTTGAAGTGCTTCTAATTAAGAACTGGAAATCCGTTTTATCTTGGGAAGCAATTATTCAATTAATCCTTAGCACCTATGAGGGAATAAATTTGCTTTAAGGAGACTTTGTGAATTCAAAGGACTCAAATTTATTTATTAATATTTTCTGTGTTATATATATATATATATATATATATATATATATGAAATTATGTTCTGTTTTATTATATTTATATGTATATTAAATAATACTATATATTACAGATAACAGAGAACACGGTATGAGAAGGTGCAGTTAAAGAATAAATGGTCAAAAGTTTCCAAATCATTATGACAGAACACACAAATGGGATTAACATGAATCCCAAAACTAACAAGTCTATCAAGGGTGCGCAACCCCTTTTGAAAAGCCAGCTAAAGGTTGAAAGAGAAGCGATGCATAATCAATTTATGCCAAACTATCTTTGCCCAAGGAGTTTCAGAAACCACCACCCTAATCGAATTCCATATAGTAGCAGCATTAACCTCGAAGGCTTTAGTATCATCCCAAAAGATTTGATCCAGAGAGGTGGAATCACAGTGCCTATTAAAATCAAACTTTTCCCTAAAGTTAATAATATCCTGATGGTTGGAAGAGGGAAGAGCCCAAAAAGAGCTATTAATGATGTGGCTCACAGTAATAAGAGGGCCAAGTCCAGAGTTAATAACCAGAGATGAATGGGTAGAGTTGGCTAAAGTGGAATCACTTAACCAAGGATCAAACCAAAGGCTCGTGCCTTCCCCATTACCTATGTAATATCTGATGTGCTTAACAGCAATAGGTCTAAGCTGCAGCACCTTCCTCCAAATCCACGAACAGTCATCAGGGATAGGCAAATTCTAGAATTATTTAGTTTTTAAAGAAGACCGAATCCAAGAAGCCCAGAGAGAGGCATGGGAGGGGTTAACCACTCTCCAAAGGTGCATCAAAATTTATGCTTTGTTCTAATCCTCAAGCTGTTTTATAGCAAGGCCTCCTTCAGAGATCGATAATGTAATTTTTCTCCATGCAACTTTAGCACCATATTTGAGCATGGAGGGGCCCTTCCAGAGAAATTTGCACATGATAGACTTAAAGGACTTAAGCACCGAAGCTGGCAAAATAAAGAACGAGGCCCAGTAAGATTGGATTGAAAAAATTATGGATTTAATTAATAGAAATCTCCCCGTATAGGATATAAATTTATTTATCCAGGAGGAAATTCTGGCCATTATCCTTTCAATAAGAGGGCGGCAATCCGCTAGACTGAGCTTAGAAGTTAACAGAGGTGTTAGGAATAAGCATGTGAATGATATTCCTATTTGTTAGGAATAAGCATATGAATGATATTCCTATTCATATATGATTTGATTATGATATAAATGAATGAATATGCAAGTATGCTTGCATTAATAAAAGTTGTAAAGTCCTTTGATAGATAATAGGAGCATATGCACAAGGACTTAGAATGAATTGATCAAATATGTAAGGTTAATCCTACATAAGCAGAACAACTTTGTAAAGTCCTTAAAAAGAAATGATGTACAAGGACTATAAATATAGAAAGATCAAGCTTGTTAGGTTGATCTTATAATGTAATAGATAGGCTTGTCTGATCGTCGAGCACTGCACCAGAAATCGTAGTCTGTCATTAGAGTTAAGGAAAACTCGAGAGCTATCAAAGTAGAATCGTAATCTGCAAGATAGTAGATCTCGGAGTTCGTAGACTACTAGGAGAGACGAGGAAGAATCGTAGTGTATTGAGGAGAACTTCTTCGGAGCCGTAGTCTGCTGAGGAAGTCATGTTCAGAATCGTAGAGATAGCTTGTCTAAGAGCCGAACGAGCATCTGCCGAAGCCAAGTCAAGAATCGTAGACCACACTCGGAGTCGTAGAGTCTACTGATCACATCAGAGGCAGAGATCGTAGTTGAGCAAGATCAGATGAAGATAACGAGCATAAAGACAGAAATCGTAGAGTGTCAAGATCTGATCTCGGAGTCGTAGTGTCTGCATAACCCAAAGCAGAATCATAGAGTGCAGAACTAAGGCTTCTACAAATGTGCTCATAACGCCAAGGCAAAATCATAGAGTAAACACGATTCTCAACAAATGAGCACTCCCAGAATATCCAAAGAATGAAGCCTCTGGTCAGAGATGCAAAGATACATTCCACCTAAGGGAAACCAGAGAGCACTCAACTAATGGCATGCAAGCTAATAGAAAATGTAAGCACCAACCCAATCAACATACAGATTGAGTTGTGAAGCCATTCAAGATGAAGTCTTCCACAAGTTGATCAAAAGAAGATTTCAGTCAAAGAAACTGACTAAGGAAAGTCAGCAAATGCAGTAGCTGTCAAATGAACAGAAGACAACAATCTTGGGGTCAACCAGGATCGTAGTGTTTGCTAAGCAAAGAAGAAACTGATGAAGTGTACACAGAGATACTGGTCGATTTCTGAAGAACAAGGCTAAAGTGATTAAGAATGGGTCAGTCCATTGATGATAAGTGAACGGGAGATCACAAGGAGAAAGCGAGCTGGGCATGCCACAAATCTGAGGTGTCTTGCTATTCAGAAGAGACCAGATCAAGGAGTCAAGCTATCAATTCCTGAGATCGGTCAAGGCAAACCGAAGTATTGAAGAAATGCACAAATGAAGAAAGAAGTGTTCTACATTGAAGATCCAATGAACACTCTTCAAGATCGTAGTGTTATCTCTACCTGTCAACCAGACACTATGATCTAGTCCAAGAAGATATGCATCAGAATTGTAGAGTTCGGTTGTCTGAAGGTTGAAGCATTGACAACGATTCAATCTGAAGATTCATGGTCGAACAGGGCTTATTGGAGAGCATCGATGCAAAAGGACAACCTCTGATTGAGAAATCAGAAGAAGGAAATAAAGTTGACTACCTGCCCAAGACATCAAAGTGACATATCTGACAGAGTAGGTGAAACAGTAGACTGCAGTGTCAGAAAGTCAGAATAGGGGATGTCATGTCACATCTGCAGTCTACATCAAATAACTCGAGATCTGTAAAGCAATTTAAAAAGATTTTAACGGCTACTTTCCAACGGAAAGATTGGGAAGGAGTATAAATCAACAGAGCTTCAAAGATTAAGAGTTGCTGAGGATTGAAAAAGTTGTTAGAATGCTACATTGTTGACTCTACGAGTTCCAACAGAGCTAAACAGAACAAGTCTCAGTGACAATGAGACTAAAAAGGTGGAAGTGAAGCAACCTTGAAGAAGGACTCGAACAGACTAAAAGCTTCACTCAACAAAGATGAGAATGCCACTGAAGATGGCAGCTAAGCTGAGAGCCGAGAAGGACAAGAAGATAGCATTTAGAAAAGTGGCAGAGTATAAAGAAGATCAAGAAAGCCACTCTACAGATCACCATGAACCAAAGGCTGAAAAAGAACAGATGCAGAATCATGTCTGCAAAGCATTCAAGAAGGGTTTAGGGATTGTTAAGTGCCAGACGAAGTCTACCAAAAGCTCAAAGACTAAGCAAATCCAGATGGTGATGGTACACAGCTGATATCAGATGAAGATGAGTAGAAAAGAGTAAAGATCAACTACACCAAAGGAGATATAGTGCAGACTTCAAGCAGAATGCCAAGAGGACTACACCAAGCTGCTAAGTACACAGAGATGTTCAAGCTTAAAGATATCTTAGCAGCTCAGCACCACCACCACCACCACCAACAACAACTATAACAACAAGAAGCTAGGGCCTGAGGGGTCCTTGTCCGGAGGGACTAAACAAAGTTCCAGGCCTGCTGGGCTTGAAGAGTTCCTAAGGAACTAGAGGAGTTCCAAGGCTGTCAGCCTTGAAGAGTTCTTAGTGAACTGAAGTTCCGCTTTGAAGGAATCTTAGTGATTCAGGGTGCTGCCCTTCCTTAGTGGAAATCCTGCTAGTTAAAAGCAGAAGAGTGGATTAGGAGCTTGAGTCTTTGAACCACTTAAAATCTCTTGTGTCATTTACTTTATGTCATTTACATTATGTACTTAACTGTTATGTTTGTATTAACTGCTTACCACTGAACTAACTCTAAGAACAATGTATGTATGATTATGGATATATCAATGAAGGGGATCTTTTACTTATTCCGTTGTGCTTGAAAAGATTCTTATGTTTGTCATATGCCAAATCATAAACGAGAAAAGTAAAAAAAAAGATCTATTCAACCCCCCCTTCTAGATCTATATTGTGCCTACTGGGAACTAAAAATTGGTATCAGAGCGGGTTCTCATACTATATTCAAAAGCTAATCGCTTTGAGTCTGATCCTAGGCACAAACATTGTTCTAAAATTAGTTTAGTAGTAAGTCACTTGTTATATGCAGATGAGCTCACACGTTGGAAATATTGTGAATAGGTAAATGTGTATATACACCTGAAGCTGCTCAGATTGGTTCATACTCTTGATTGTCATATCAACAAGACCAATCCTTGCCCACGATCAATCTTGTAGTCTGAAGACCAGGCTAGGAAGCTCAAGAGACATCAACAGAAAAGAGTTAAGCATCCATTAGTCTGAAAAGATGAAAAGGCCATACGCTAAGAAATGCTTTCTCAGAGAAGAAAGAAGAACTTCTCAAACATGTATCAGGCCAACCAGCAGCTGGATGTAAACTTTGTGAACTCAAGGATGTTAAAGAACTAAAGATGCTGAGATTCTCTTAGCTTACATCTTCAAGACCATGACTGATTATTGATGCTTACGTAAGAAGTCACTCAGTTATACTCAATTATTGCTATAGTAATTGCTGCATCATATTTCTCATATTATTGATTTGATTATTGTCACAGTATCATCTGCATAATATTTTATATATTATTAAATCAATAATTGAGACGAAAAAGTTATTCATATTATTAAATTGCAATAGTTATAATGTCTAGAAGTTCTGTCAAGGAGAGGTTTGGTCATCTAATTGCGCGCCAATAAGGAGAAATCCTTATCGGAAAGTCCCCTCTTTCCTGGGAACGACCTGGTTGATAAATATTGTGAGTTATAATATTAATGATGAATAAGTTCGTGTTGATTAAAGATGAAATTGATAGTTCTATTATGTTGGGATTATTAGTGTTAATGGAAATCGACATCTATTCCGATGATAATTGATGTCTGGGGGTTATATTGATAAATCGGGTAATTAATCGGATAAATGAGCAATTAATTGCTACTAATTCATATGCTTATATAACTATTTGTTCACATGTGTGTACTATTGAATCACATTCTTGTACTATTAGGGGAGTTGGTGCAAGATTTATAATACTTGCATGACTAAGTTAAAAATGGAGGTATAGATGGAGGTACTATACTGTAATTCGTATTTTCACACAATTATAACTAATGATTCACATGATTGAACTATTGATTCAGATTATTTACTATTAGGGGAGGTGGTGAAAGTTTGATAATACTTGCAGGACTAAATTAAAAATGAAAGAAAAGTTGAAGGTATTGTACTGTAATATTTCGAGCCCCAAAACGTGCAATTATCGAAACTATATTTTCCAATAAATAGAAGCTCATTCTTCCTTCATTTTTCACCAATTCACTAAAGCTATAGAGCAATTATTATAGAGAGAAATTATAGAGAGAAAGAAGAAGAGAAGTCTGCTACCTCTCTACTCCAGTATCCAGTTTCTTTCTAAGGTAAAGGGGATTATTTCTTTCGTATTCATGAAGAGAGCTTCTGTTATTCCATTCCTTATTATTACGTTGGAATAACCTGTCTAAGCGAAGTACCGCATACATGGTGAAATTCTTCTGTTATTCCATTCTTTATTATTATGTTAGAATATCCTGTCTGTGCGGATTACATATGACCTGGTTCCATTCTTTATTATTCTGTTGGAATATCCTGTTGGTGCGTATTACGCATGTCTTGGTTTCATTATTTATTATTCTATTGGAATAACCTGTCTGTGTGGTCTATCGCATGCATGGTGATTTCTGTTGTTATTCCATTCTTTATTATTATGTTGGAATATCCTGTCGGTGCGTATTACGCCTGACATGGTTCCATTATTTATTATTCTGTTGGAATAACCTGTCTATGTGGATTACCACATGCATGGTGAATGATCTTTTGTATTCATTCCTTATTAAATTATGGAAATGATCTGTTTACGTGGATTACCGCATGGCGGGTTAAAATCCATTTGCAGTTTCGTAATTTTTCGGACCTTTAAAAATTTTGGAAAAATTTGGGAGGATATTATGATAAGTTTTCTAACATCTCCAAGTGGAATCACTGAAAGAGGAGTTGTAGATTTTTGTATGGACTATTTTTAACAAAGCATGAAAAAGTGAAAAAAAAAGAGAAAAAGCTACTGCCCATAATTTTGTAAGGGCTGTTTCGACCACTTAATTTCTGAGAAAAATTCCAGCCTTTTGGGACATGGAAATATATGGTATAAAGTACCTCCTATCCAAAAATGAGCTCATTCTGACTTAAAATGAGCAAGTTATGACTATTTCAATATTTAGGTTTTTCTGACAAAAAATGCTATAACCGGAGTTCTATTACTCCGATGACCATGAAATTTAAACTGGAAGCTTACGTTAACATGTGTAAGATCCTGCCAAGATTTGGGAATTTTTGGAGTTAAACTTGAGGTAGCTAATTTCTGAAGGAATTAATTAGAAATTGATTTTTGAAAAATACTTAAGAGAGTTGAAAAATTATAAAAAAATACTTGTTGTGTATGAAATATATGTATATATGTTTGGACAAAGGATAAAAAAATAATAAGTTGATTTGGTAATTTTTCATGAAAATAGTTTAGTTACAAACATATGAGTTAAATATGTTATGTGAAGTTGAAGAATTGGTAAATACGATTTTAGGGCTTGAAAATCCTATATAAGGCATATGCAGATTTTTGATGAGTGATTTGATCATTGGTGATGAAATCTTATGAGTATGACATTTTTGAATGATTAAATGAATTATTTGGTAAAAGTGTAAACAATTAAATTAAATTGTTTATAAGTTTAAGAAGTGATTAAAATATTGTTATAATATTAACAATATTAGATTATGAGTTATTTAAGTGATGGATAATATTTGGATAAATTTAAAGTCTTTAATATTTATCCTTGTTTTCGTTTGATTAATGCCTTATATTATTGTCATCATCCTCATGGTTATATTGTGATGAAAGTTATCTTTGGCTTACGTGCAGAGATGGACTTGGTATGATTATGACCAGGGATTATTCGGTATAATCATGACCGTAATGTAACGAATGATGTGGTAAAAGTCCTCATTGGCCTGTAGTTCATTGGTGGACAGTTGTTGGTATGATTATGACCAGGGATTATTCGGTATAATCATGACCATTGATGATTACATAAATATCCTTGGCCGTGGTGCAGGATTGATGTGGTTTATTTATTGTCGAGTCTCAAATGATAAAGTTGATGAAAATCTTTTTAAATCATAGAAGATAGTAGATTTTATGCTCTACTTGACTCTTCTAATAGATTGCTTATTTCATTGCGATTGTTGATCTAAAACTTGTTGTCTATTATATTACATCGGTTGTTATCTTTGTTGAAGGCTAAGGGTAATTTATTACGTATTATCTTAGTCATAATATTTCTTCTTGGGCTAGTTGAGCTCACCCTTTCTTTTCTTTGTTTCTCTTGAAATGAGAACGTAACCGGGACTAGTCGGGGAAGCAGAGTGACGGTCCGGATGATAGCATTAGTAGTTCTCACTATTCCATTAAATAGTGTGACAATAAATGTAATGAGGACTCCATTGAGTGTGGATGTTGTCTAGATGACAATATTCTTATTAAAACTCTTAGATTATGTTTTGTCGTATTTTTACTTAATTGTTGTATAATTAAGTTGTATTTGAATTTTGTACCATGTATTTGGCGACTCAAGATGGGTGATATATACCTATTTTGGGGGCGTCACGGGTTGGTATCAAAGCTTAGGGATATGATCATTGGTCGAGATGTGAGACAAGAACTAGGAGGGAAGAGGCGGGAATTCCTTCGCTAGTATGACTGCGCTAAGTTTATTTGGTATTTAATTGGTCATTGAGTATAGGGATAATATGTGATATGTCAATTAACCCTTGTTTTGTGAAGTGTTTGAAAAAGGCAACCGAAAATGTTGAGATAAGCAATGGAGCAAAATAATATGACCGTATCGCAGTACGAGGCTAAGTTTGCGGAGTTATCTCGGTTTGCATCCCATTTGGTCGATAATGAGGAGCGAATGACGTGAATGTTTCTAAGAGGTTTGAAACCCGATATACATTAATACCTCATTTCTCATAAACTTTGTTTATATTCAGATGTTGTGAATAGGGCTCAGTTATTGGAGCGCGATAATGAGTTAGCACAACCAAAAGGTAACGACCAACAACTTTTGCTCCTCGGAGCATCCCAAGACATCAAATATCTTGTTGATCTGCTTTATCCACGTCTCCGCCTTAAGTGGTTTTGGCCCTCCAAAAAACTCCGGTGGTCCCAGCTCCTTGAACTGTTTAGCGGTGGACCGTCAAGAGAGTTGTCAAGTGTTTCCACCGCATTTTGGATGAGGAGCCGCTCTCACTTTGATGTTGCATGAATTGCATAAAGCCTCTGAATATTCCATCGTTCATCATTTGGTCAGTGTTATCGTTTGCATGAGGATTGTCGCCTTCCTGATGCACATTATCCTGAGTATTGATCTGTGGAGACTCAACTGTCTCCTTTGCTCTATTGCTATTTTCAACATTCTCGGATGTCATTTTCAAATACTACCACTAAACAAGGGTTAATTAACATATCACATATTATCCCTATACTCTGACCGACCAATTAAATACCAAATAAACTTAGGTAGGTCATACTAGCGAAGGAAGGAATTCTCTCTCCCTCCTAGTTCTTGTCTCACATCTCGGCCGAGGATCATAACCCTAAGCTTTGATATTAATCATGGACGCCCCAAAATAGGTATACATCACCTATTTTGAGTCGTCAAATACATGGTCTGTAATACAAATACAATCTTAAATATACAACATGAGCTGTGAGTTTTAATACAAATATTGTCTTCTAGACAGTATTCAAACTCAAAATAAGTCCTCAATACATTTATTATCACACTATTTCATAGAATAGTGAGGACTACTAATGCTATCATCTGGACCGTCACTCCGTTCCCCGACTAGTCCCTGCTACGTTCTCATTTTCAAGAGAACAATGAAAGCAAAAGGGTGAGCTCAACTAGCCCAGTAAGAAATATTATGGCTAAGATAATGCAGAATAAATTATCGTTAGCCTTCAACAGTGTTAAACTGATACAATATAACAAACATCAAGTTTAACTGCAGCGGAACAAGCAATCCATTAGAAGAGTCAAGTAGAGAATAAAATCTACTATCTTCTATGATTTAAAAGGTTTTTCATCACTTTTATCGCTGAGACTCAGCTTATTAAATAAATCACGTTATCCCTACACTACGGCCAAGGATATTCATTAATATCACGACCACAAATTATCCATGTACTATACGGACCAAGGATATTCGTGTTTTCATCAACGGTCATGATCATGCCAACAACTGTCCATCAATGCACTACGGGCCAATGAGGACTTTTACCACATCATTTGTAACATTACGGTCATGACTATACCGAATAATCCCTAGTCATAATCATACCAAGTTCATCTATGCACTACAGGCCACAGATGACTTTCAACATAATATAAACATGAGGATGATGACAATGACATAATAATTCAATAAAACAAGTTCAAGAATTAAATTTTAAAGATTTATAAGTTAATTTATCCTGAACTCAAAAACGTCCAAATTGTCAACATGATACTTCTTTGTGGAGTAAAATTCAAGAATGCTCAGAAAAATATTTCCATGAAAAGATACTGAATGAAGCGCAAATATCCAGGATATTCTACTAATTTCTTGGAGTATAGAAGCTAAAACTTTAACCAACTGAGTATAATAGAATATATGAAACTGCAAATGGATTTTCGCCCGCCATGCGGTAATCCACGTAGACAGATCATTTCCACAATTTAATAAGGAATGGATACAAAGGATCATTCACCATGCATGTGGTAATCCACATAGACAGGTTATTCCAACATAATAATAAAGAATGGAATAATAGAAGAATTCACTATGCATGCGATAGACCGCACAGACATGTTATTCCCAATAGAATAATAAAGAATGGAACCAGGTCATGCGTAATACGCACAGACATGATATTCCAACAGAATAATAAAGAATGGAATAATAGAAGAATTTAACCATGTATGCGGTACTTCACATAGACAGGTTATTCCAACAGAATAATAAATAGTGAAACCAGGTCATGCGTAATACGCACAGAGGATATTCCAACAGAATAATAAAGAATGGAATAACAGAAGAATTTCACCATGTATGCCAGAGTATTAGCAGTACAAAGTTATTCCAACATAATAATAAGGAATGGAATAACAATAGCTCTCTTCATGAAGATGAAAGAAATAATACCCCTTACCTTAGAATAAAAGTCGATCTTTGGAATAGAAAGGTAGCAGACTTCTCTTCTTCTTTCTCTCTATAATTTCTCTCTATAATAATTGCTCTATAGCTTTACTGAATTGGTGAGAAATGAAGGAAGAATGAGCTTCTATTTATAGAAAAATATAGTTTCGATAATTGCACGTTTTGGGGCTCAAAATATTTCAGTACAATACCTCCAACTATAGTTCAATCATGTAATTCAATAGTTATAATCATGTGAAAATACGAATAACAGTATAGTACCTCCATCTATACCTCCATTTTTAACTTAGTCATGCAAGTATTATCAATCTTGCACCAACTCCCCTAATAGTACATAAATATGAATCAATAGTACACACATGTGAACAAATAGTTATAATCATGTGAATTAATAGCAATTAATTGCTCATTTATTCGATTAATTACCCGATTGGTCAATATAACCTCCAGACATCAGTTATTATTGAAATAAATGTCGATTTTCACTAACACTAATAATTCTAACACAATGGAACTATCAATTTCATCTTTAATCAACATAAACTTATTCATCATTAATATTATAACTCACAATATTTAACAACCGTGTCGCTCCTCAGAAAGAGGGGCTTTCCGATAAGGATTTCTCCTTATTGGTGCGCAATTAGACAACCAAACCTCTCCTCGATGTAACTTCTAGACATTGTAAATATTGCAATTTAATAATATGAATAACTTTGTCGTCTCAATTATTGGTTTAATAATATATCATATTATATGATGATACTATGACAATAATCGAATCAATAATATGAGAGATATGATGCAAAGAATTATCGTAGCATTAATTGAGTATAATCGAGTGACTTCTCACGTAAGCATCAATAACCAATACCGTAAGTGCTACTATGCAACCAAGCGTAGACATCGCATTTTTACTACTAGGGTAGTTCAACGGTTTTAAAGGTAACACTTCCGCCAAGTTATTTTTATAAAAGATAATTTCATCATTTTCTTACTACGACAATACTTAGTTATATGGGTCCACTAATGATTGTACCGTCGCATTTAATATTCCCCAACAAAAAGAATATTCCCCGACCAAATGAATATTTTATAACAACTTGCATACTTTGCAAAAATTTTCACATATCACCCTTAACTTTAACCCTTAATCAATTTAACCATTTATGAAATAAAATAATAATTATAAGAAAATTGAATACTTTTATTTCATAAAATTCGGGGTCTTACAATCTCCCCTCATGAAATTTTGCCCCCAAAATTTACGTACGTACCTGGTATGATGAGGATACCTTGACTTCATTTTAGATTCTAACTCTTGAGGTATAACCTTTGAGTGTTGAATATCATCCTTCTTACACGTATCTCCTCATACGTTAAATCTTCTGCTATCTCGTCTAGTTCCAATTCAATAATGTGGTTTGGGTCGTCCACATCGATACGTAAAAAAAAACGTTATAAACACGCAACATACTTGGCGGTAAAACAAGTCTATAGGCCACAGTTCCTACTCGATCGAGGATTTCAAATAGACTAATAAAATCAAGGGTTGAGATTTCCTCTATTCATCGACTCTTGCTTCTAGAATAACGCCTTCTTGAACCTTCTTCTTCATATTCATCAGCTTCAGGTGTGTAGTTTGAGCTGCTTTAACTTTATCGATTAAAGTCGATTCTACTCGTATATTCGTTGTCTTCACGTGGGTCCCTAGAGTCTTTAACTCTATCTTCATCATTTGTAAGTTATCTGAAATGGGTTTTTTTGTGTTAACAACATCGCACTCAGAACGCATACGATCTTCTACTCAACACGTCACCTACCACGTTCGCTTCTTCCACAATGATGATCATTGAATGGTATGATCGTAATCTTCAACAGCTCGAGCCAATGTCTTTGGCGCATTATACGTTCGTTTTGGTTGAAGAAATATTTGAGGGTTTTAGAAATAAGTTTTGTACTGGGGTCAATACAAAATTCGATTTCACGCTCTGGGGTAGGCCAGGAAGTCTTCAGGAATACGTCAAGAAATTTATTAACAATAGAAATATCATTCAAAACTGTGACTCTCATCCAAGACTTGGATAACACATCACATTGATACCTATCAACTTGCCACCGTTACTCACGGCGTCCCCTACGGAAAGTCTAGCTTCGGTGCATCCCAAGACTTGGAAGTCACCAGCGAAAGGCTCGGGGCTCTTTACTTATGGCTTGATATGACAATGATTGACTTTAGTGGTTTGGTTGCTTGAATTCAGTATAATGAGTTGGTTAGGAATATGAAAGCTAACAACCTTACGAAAAGCATGATGAGTAGTTAACCAATCGATTCCTAAAATTACATCAAAGGCAAGTATTTTCAAAGAGATAAGATCGACAGGTAACGTGAAAGTGTCTATTTGAATCAAACAAGATTTATAAACAGTGGAGGTAACGAAGGTTTCTACTAACGAAGTTTCAACCAATAAGTCAAAGTCTAACTTCTCTGGGGTCAAATTTAAATGTTGAGCGCAAGCAATAGAGATAAAAGAATGGGTAGAACCGGTATATAATAAGGTATAGACTTCGTAAGAATTTATAATTAACTAACCTGTACTAACTTCATTCGGGTCACTCACTTTTTGAGAAGTCCCAAAAAACGCTCTTCCTGAAACCATCGACTTTGTTTTGTCCGTATCCACCTTTGGTGCCATCGTCCCAGCTAGACTTGGCTTTGGTGCACGACAAAATCGGGCTAGGTGACCTTCTCTTCCATAATTGTAATGTGTTTTGACCATTGCGCATAGCTTTGATCGATATGTCCCTCCCCTCTGCATTTGAAGCATATGATAGGTGGTCGTTCTCCTTCCTTAACAACGGTCTTTGATGTCGACGTCTTTCCATCATTGTTGAATCTCCTCTTCTTTAAATGTCCATTCTTATTGTTTTGGCCATGATTACCACCAAGTGGTTACCATTTCGCATGTTGTTTCTCCTCCACTTATTATTGTCACCTTTCGATAACTCGCTATCATTGGTATTATCATTTTGTTTACCGCTCTCTTTTGGTTGGGTTGACTCATTATCGCGCTCCAATAACTGAGCCCTATTAACAACATCTAAATACAAACACAATTTATGAGAGATAAGATATTGACGTATCTCGGGTTTCAAACCTCTAAGAAACATTCGCATCATTCTCTCCTCATTATCAACCAAATGGGATGCAAACTGGGACAACTCGGCAAACTTAGCTCCGTATTGCGACACGGTCATGTTGTTTTGCTCCAGTTTAATGAACTCTACCTCTTTCATGTGACGAATACTTTCGGGAAAGTACTTGTCTTTGAATAGTTCTTAGAACTTCTCCCAAGACATCTTCAGTGCGGCAGGTTGAGTACACTTTACAGATTCCCACCAAGAATCGCCTCCGCCTGCAACATGAAGGTGGCAAAGGAACCTTTGCTCCTGAGCATCCCAAGACATCAAATATCTTGTTAATCTGCTTTATCCACGCCTCTACCTTAAGTGGTTTTGGCTCTCCAAAAACTCCGGTGGTCCCAGCTCCTTGAACTATTTAGCAAAGTTGATCGTCCTCGAGAGTTGCCGATGTTTCCACACCGCATTTTGGACAAGAGCCGCTCTACCGATGTTGCATGAATTGCATAAAGCCTCCGAACATTCCATCGTTCATCATTTGGTCATTGCTTTGTCGTTTGCATGAGGATTGTCGCCGCCTCGATGCACATTATGCCGATTATTGATCTGTGGAGACTCAACGGTCTCTCGTGCTCCATTGCTATTTTCAACATTCTCTCGATGTCATTTTCAACACCGCCACAAAACAAGGGTTAATTAACATATCCCATATTATCCCCTATACTCTAACCGACCAATTAAATACCAAATAAACTTAGGTAGGTCATACTAGCGAAGGAATTCTCCGCTCTCCCTCCTAGTTCTTGTCTCACATCTCACCAGGATCATATCCCTAAGCTTTGATACCAACTGTGACGCCCCCAAAGCAGGTATACATCACCTATTCTCGAGTCGCCAAATACATGGTATGGGATACAAATACAATCTTAAATATACAACATGAGTTGTGAGTTTTAATACAAATATTGTCTTCAGATAAAGATTCAAACTCAAAATAAGTCCTCAATACATTTATTATCACACTATTTCATAGAATAGTGAGGACTACTAATGCTATCATCTGGACCGTCACTCCATTCCCCAAATAGTCCCGGCTACGTTCTCATTTCCTGAAGAGAACAATAAAAGCAAAAGGGTGAGCTCAACTAGCCCAGTAAGAAATATTATGGCTAAGATAATGCAGAATAAATTATTGTTAGCCTTCAACAGTGTTAAACTGATACAATATAACAAACATCAAGTTTAACTGCAGCGGAACAATCAATCCATTAGAAGAGTCAAGTAGAGAATAAAATCTACTATCTTCTAGGATTTAAAAGGTTTTTCATCACTTTTATCGCTGAGACTCAGCTTATTAAATAAACCACGTTATCCCTGCACTACGACCAAGGATATTCATTAATATCACGACCACAAATTATCCATGCACTACGAACCAAGGATATTCGTGTTTTCATCAACGGTCATGATCATGCCAACAACTGTCCATCAATGCACTACGGGCCAATGAGGACTTTTACCACATCATTTGTAACATTACTACCACGACTATACCGAATAATCCTCGGTCATAATCATACCAAGTCCATCTATGCACTACTGAAGCCACGAGATGACTTTCAACATAATATAAACATGAGGATGATGACAATGACATAATAATTCAATAAAACAAGTTCAAGAATTAAATTTTAAAGATTTATAAGTTAATTTATCCTGAACTCAAAAACGTCCAAATTGTCAACTTGATACTGCTTTGTGGAGTAAAATTCAAGAATGCTCAGAAAAATATTTCCATGAAAAGATACTAGATGAAACGCAAATATCCAGGATATTCTACTAATTTCATGGAGTATAGAAGCCAAAACTTTAACCAACTGAGTATAATAGAATATATAAAACTGCATATGGATTTTCGCCCACCATACGGTAATCCACGTAAACAGATCATTTCCATAATTTAATAAGGAATGAATACAAAGGATCATTCACCATGCATTTGGAGACAGGTTATTCCAACATAATAATAAAGAATGGAATAACAGAAGAATTCACCATGCATGCGATAGATCGTCTGAATGATAAAGTTATTCCCAAATGTAATAATAAAGAATGGAATAATGAAGAATTTCACCATGTATGCGTGATGCTTGATGATAAAGTTATTCTAACATAATAATAAATAGTGGAACCAGGTCATGCGTAATACGCACATACATGATATTCCAACAGAATAATAAAGAATGGAATAACAGAAGAATTTCACCATGTATGCGGTACTTCGCATAGACAGGAAAATAAGGAATGGAATAACAATAGCTCTCTTCATGAAAATGAAAGAAATAATACCCCTTACCTTAGAATAAAGCTGGATACTGGAATAGAGAGGTAGCAGACTTTTCTTCTTCTTTCTCTCTATAATTTCTCTCTATAATAATTGCTCTATAGCTTTAGTGAATTGGTGAGAAATGAAGGAAGAATGAGCTTCTATTTATAGAAAAATATAGTTTCGATAATTGCACGTTTCGGGGCTCGAAATATTACAGTACAATACCTCCAACTTTTCTTTCATTTTTAATTTAGTCCTGCAAGTATTATCAAACTTACACCACCTCCCCTAATAGTAAATAATGTGAATCAATAGTTCAATCATGTGATTCAATAGTTATAATCATGTGAAAATACGAATAACAGTATAGTACCTCCATCTATACATCCATCTTTAACTTAATCATGCAAGTATTATCAATCTTGCACCAACTCCCCTAAAAATACATGAATGTGAATCAATAGTACACACATGTGAACAAATAGTTATAATCATGTGAATTAATAGTAATTAATTGCTCATTTATTCGATTAATTACCCGATTGGTCAATATAACCTCCAGACATCAGTTATTATTGAAATAAATGTCGATTTTCACTAACACTAATAATTCTAACACAATGGAACTATCAATTTCATCTTTAATCAACATAAACTTATTCATCATTAATATTATAACTCACAATATTTAACAACCAGGTCGTTCCCAAGAAAGAGGGGGCTTTCCGATAAGGATTTCTCCTTATTGGCGCGCAGTTAGACAACCAAACCTCTCCTTGACAGAACTTCTAGACATTGTAAATATTGCAATTTAATAATATGAATAACTTTGTCGTCTCAATTATTGGTTTAATAATATATCATATTATACAGATGATACTGTGACAATAATCGAATTAATAATATGAGAGATATGATGCAACAATTACTGTAGCAATAATTGAGTATAACTGAGTGACTTCTCACGTAAGCATCAATAACAAATACCGTGTGCTACTATGCAACCAAGCGACATCGCATTACTTTTACTCTAGGGTAGTTCAACAGTTTTAACGGTAACACTTCCGCCGTTATTTTTATAAAAAGATAATTCTGTCATTTTCTTACTACGACAATACTTTCGTTGTGGGGTCCACCAATGATTATGCCGTCGTACGGATATTCCCCGACAAAAAGAATATTCCCCGACCAAATGAATATTTTATAACAACTTGCATACTTTGCAAAAATTGTCACATATCACCCTTAACTTTAACCCTTTATCAATTTTACCATTTACGAAATAAAATAATAATTATAAGAAAATTGAATACTTTTATTTCATAAAATTTGGGGTCTTACACTTGCATTTCCACTCCCTCTTACTCGGTCAAGGTAAATGGGTCCCTTTGCGGATTTTTTAATGGGGTAAAGGGTTTTCGTCAAGGAGACCCTCTTTCCCCCTACCTTTTTGTAATTGTCATGGAAGTTCTATCTCTTATGCTCTCTCAGACTTCAAAGCTGCCTACTTTCAAATTCCATTGGAGAACTGCACCTTTATCTATTACTCACCTATGTTTTGCGGATGATATTCTTATATTTTGTCATGGTGATTTGGGATCAGTGATGAATATTAAGCTTAGTCTTGATCGGTTTTCTACTAGGCCGGGTCTAAACATAAATGCCTCGAAGAGTATGTGCTTCCTCTCTTATGTCCCTCCATCCCATGCTGCTCTCATCTTAAATTGTTTGGGATTCCAGCTGGGAGTGTTCCCTGCAAAATTTTTGGGTGTCCCTCTTATCACCTCAAAGTTAAGCCTTGCTGATTGCCGGCCTCTTCTTGAAAGGATTACCTCCAAAATAAGCTCTTGGACAAACAAATTTCTTTCCTTTGCCGGTCGAATGGTACTTATAAAGTCGGTTATCTTTGCAACTCAAGCTTATTGGTCGGCACATTTCATCCTTCCTGCATCCGCTATAAAAGAGCTTCAGAAATCCCTGTCTAGATTTTTATGGAAAGGACCTTCCATGGATAAGCATGGCTCCAAAGTTGCCTGGGCTAAAATTTCCTTACCATTTGCTGAGGGGGGACTTGCTATAAAGAGCCTCATTAATTGGAATAAATCGCTTATTATGACGCACCTTTGGAAAATTGTAGATCCTTACTCTTCCTCTATTTGGGTAAGGTGGGTGCATGCTACTCATCTCAAGAATAAATTCTTCTGGATTATTCCCATACCAAATGATAGCTCTTGGATCTAGAGGAAAGTGCTTCAGTGTAGGGATCTTGCACGTAGATTTATCTCTTATGACATTGGTAATGGTGCTAGGACTAGCCTCTGGTTTGATCCTTGGCTTGGACAATCCCCTTTGGCTACCTCTATTCACTCATCTTTGATTGTCAACTCTGGGCTTGGTCCTAATGCTTGTGTGGATAGCATCATTCAAAATTCTGGATGAGTTCTCCCTTTCTCAAATCATCAGGATGTTATTACCTTCCGTGGATCTTTTGAATTTTCTAGATCTTGCAATTCTGCAAAGAATGATGGCATAATTTGGGATGGTACTAGGGCAAAGGATGTAAAGGCCACCACTATTTGGAACTCTATTAGGCAGGTGGGGTTGGTTGTGGGTTGGCATAAATTAGTTTGGCATAAAAGGGTTCCCCCCGTCACTCTTTCATCCTATGGCTTGCTTTCCATAAGGGACTTAGAACGTTGGATAGACTATTGCAATTTGGGATTGATATAAACCCCATCTGTGTGCTGTGTTCAAATGAATCTGAAACTTTCAACCACCTATTTTTTTAATGTCCTTTCTCATTCTAGATTCTTGTTGCAGTCCTTCGCCTTTGTGGTTGGCGTGGATTAAGTACAAATTGGTCTTCTATTACTGGGTTTATCATTCATTACTCTTGCAAAAACTTTCATCATAGTCTGTTGTCCATTGGGTTTGCTACCGTGGTCTATCGGATATGGCATGAACGTAATGCTCAGATTTTCTCAAAAAATCCACCCTTGCTAGGACTATTATTCGTGATATTATTCATTTACTTAAGTGTGGTCTTCAAACAAATGCTCGTTTTCAAAAATTAAAGTCCAACTCATATTTTCACCATCTTATTTTATAAGTTGTTGCTGGTTTGTGGCCCTTTTGGGTGGGCTGTCTTGGAGCTGCTTTGAAATGGGAGCATGTCTGGATTATGTGGGGGAGTTACTCGGTTGTTGCTGGTTTTGTTATGGGGCTACTGTTGAGGGCTTAAAATCTGTTTGGGAGAATTTGGACATGGGAGTGGAAAAGAGCTGGGCCTCCTGCTACTTCTGATGCTGTGTTGATGTATACTTGTTTGGTCTGTTGATGTATGATGGGTCTAGTCTGGTTATTTATTGCTGTTGAGATGATGATGCCAGATGTCCTGTGGTTGCTGTTGTTATGTTGCTGTGCTGAGCTTGGCTTAGCTGGGAATCAGCTGCAAATGCAGCGTTTTGGGCTATGAAATTGTTATAGTCTTTGACATTCTTTATTCTCTTTGCTAGGTGCGTGTATACTACTTGTTCTCATTGTTGGGCTATTCTGTTGTTGATGGCAGGTCTGATTTTTCTTGGTTATTGTGGCCTTGGTTCTGCTTAGGTCTATTTGATCGCTACCTAGTCTTCTTGTTCTTCACGATCATTGCCTACCTTTTGATTGCTACCTAATCGCAGATCGTCTTCTTTCTTGTTACCTACCTTTGACTGCTTCATTTGGCTACTTGAGCTTTACATGGCTTTTATACTGTTTTGGGCTATTCTTCTGCATACTCCCTTTATGGTTAGGGATTTTGGCTGTTGGTTTGCTTTATTTGTAGTTTTATTGCTGCCAGCTGGTGCAGTTTGTTTTGCTGCTTCTGATCCGGTTTGCTTCTGGGTTACTGGTTTTTGGCCCTCTGCTGCTGGGCTATTTCCTTGCTACTCTGCTTCAGTTTGGGAGCTGCTGGGAGGTGGGGGTTTATTTTGTTCTTGACTTGGTCTTACGCCTTGGGTTATTCATTTCTTTATTTTAGTCTCATTGTTATGTCCTATATGGTCAATTTGGAAATGTTTTTAGTAGCTTGTTTATTGTTATCATTTGATATGAAAGTTTAATGTAATTGCTTGTTGGACATCTGGCGCTGTAATCTTTTATAGTCTTAACATCATGAGGCATATCCTATGATGTCTATCCTATACATCCCCTCAAGTACTTATTCTGTAGCCAGTAACCAAAGGGTCAATTAGCTATTGATTCCATTGGAGTGTTATAGTTCAAAGTCTATTTGACTAGCAGTTATTCTAAAAGCAATCATTATCTTTGCTTATGATATTCATATTGTTTAATCCTTCAGATATTCATATTGTTGAATCCATTGCCAGATATTTTTCCATTCATCATGATATATCCTTATTGTTGTATTTAAACTTGTTGAGCAAACTTGTTGCTCATCCTTGCTATATCATGAATATATTGCAGCTAAGCCCGAGACCTCAGGGAAGGGCAAGGGTAAAGGAAAGATGTAGAATATTGGCAAGGAACAAACTTTACCTTGCGCTTAGTTTAAATTACTGTTATGTAATATGAACCCTAATAATTATTTTAAGGTATGTTTGTAAGATGATATTAAGGTTATCGTATCTTGGGACTACTAGTAACACCTCTTGAATAAATGACGTATGTTTATTATATTCTACATTTTAATTATCGTATGTTGTTTAGAGGTGGATGTTTGTATTTTATCGTGATGACCGAACCGAGGTCAGAGGACCCAGATTCGGGGGCGTCACAGATCACCTCTATGAATCAACCAGATACAAATAAGTAATAGTGTTGATTCTTTCTTTGTGAACATTTAAACTCTGTGAACATAACCAAGCAAATGATGAAACCAACAAAGGAAAAGAATGTTTTATTAAAATAGAAAATCTTACACACACTCACCATCATGCATCTCAAAATACATTATCTAAATTAGTTACATGCATGAATATAATTGCTGGTGATCAATATGATGATTATTCAAATATATGAGGAACAAGGTTTTAGAAAACTAACCTAGCAGGACCCATTTAATTATGGGTACCAAAAATAGAAATGTAGCTAACCTGCAGGTACCTGGTCTATCTGGCCACACTAAGGAATGTTGAAGCAAAGGACTTCAGTCAAGAAAGATTCAACCAGTAGAAGGCTTAAGACTGTTCAGAAATGATTTTGATAAAATTCCTATATGTCAAAGTCTGTCCTTGAAGGCCTGCTGAGCTAATCTAAATGAAGCTCACATGGCTGCTGATCCCTATATGGAAGCAGGCCACTTAACCAAAGATGGAAAAAGTCTTATATGCTCAATCATGCAAAGCATGTCATAAGAAAAGAATTCTCAAGGAAGCTCACCTCCGAGGATCATCGAGCATCAAATATGAGAAACTCATTACGGGAGTAAAACTAAGTACAAGCTGTCAAGGAAGACTTCGTTCATAGTGCTGTCAAAGGATCGTAGAATGATCAACCCTGAAGATACTCATTTCTACGACACAAGAAGATTTGATGACTTCAACCAGAATGAGATATGCATGACTGCCTTCTGCTACACATGAAGAAGAAGAACATATGTCTCTTTGAGAAGACAGTATCAACTATGGGGGAGCAGTGATCTGCTAACAGAACAACAGCTCTAAAACATTAGAGATATACTATGAAGAAATGTACCAGTTACAGACTCCCAAAACTTTGTGGCTGACGAACTAAATGAAGATCCATAGTTAGTAGGAACGTCTCAAAACGTACTACTGATAACCAGTCAACCATCCAACTCAAAATCGTGGAGAGCCTACGATCAAACATCTAATCGTAGTGTAAGAGCAAGTGGAAACCACGAATACAACCAGTACAAATGTCTAAAGGTGGTAGAATATCTCCTCAGTAGAAAAGGTCAAATGAGATATCAATGCAAATCACTTCTAAAGTTTTTCATCTGGAAAGCGCCTCAGGGACAAACCTGACCCTTAGTTCACTCTAAGAGGTTGGCCCTTCCTCAGCTACCTTAACCTAGAAGGAATGCTTAGTAAAGTTCATCTCAAGGACGAAGACAGTCAACGATCGTAGAGTAGAGGTTAAAGAGAACTCAACGATCATGGAGCAACCTCAGTGATCGTAGAAGCAGACTCGACGATCGCAGTCTTACCAGAGAATATCCTAGCTCATAAGGAGCTTGGAAGAATTGGATACTTGTTCAACTACTCAGATCATGTGAAGATAAATACGAACACAGTTTGGAAAGACATCATGCAAATGCACCTAAGAAACTTAAGTGCCCAAACTGGTTTGGGGTACATCAGTGATCAAGCTATGCAGTTTCAAGATGAGGATTAGTGCCAAAACCATCCACTGCAGCATCTCTCGGAAGAAGATCGTTGAGTCAACAAAGGAAAATGTAAAGTCCATAGCTACCTCACCAGGATACTCTATAAACCAAAAAGGTCAACGGTCAATCCACGTCAGTAATGCTTATTCTCTTAAAAAGGAATATAAAATCGAAAAGCTTATGGGGAGTTACAGCTCATTACTGGGCATCGTGTAACCAATGGCTAGTTTACACATCACAGTGTATGCAGAGTCAGAAGGGACTGCTATAAAGACAAATTCAAAATCTGCAAACAATTATCAAAAATTATCAAACCTCTCCCCCTCCCAGCTTCAAACCCTAGAATCATTTTCTAAGCCAGAATCCGTTAACCCTCTAGAGCATTGCCCAAATCACATTCATCGATCTCTCAAAAGACTCTAAATCAAATACCCATATTCTTTGAACTCTTCAAATGGCAGATTGGCAAGTAATCACTGGCATTCAGCTAGGAACCAAGTTATTTGAGAAATCCAAAAAGAAGTTCAGAGACATTCTCTAACTTGTAAAGAATGCTGGATTCTTAGAATGTCTTGAGGCAAGCACTCGAGTATATACTGAACTGGTTAAGGAGTTCTACTTAAACGCATCCATAAATTCTAGAACCCTTTCTACCAAGGTCAAAGGTCAGTCTCTAAAGCTGAAATCATCTGATATCAATCAATGCATATGCTTTCCTAACCGAGGACTGAATAGCCTTGATGAGATCGACACTGAACAAGCGAAGAAAATTATGGGGTACCAAAGAAACCCTTGTCTGAAGGATATGAAGAACAAGGAGTTTCCAGAAGAATTCGAGTTCTTTGCAGAGATAGTGGGAAAATATATACTATGCAAGAACACTGCACATGACACTGTGCTTGATCAACAACTGAAGATTATGTCTGCAATAGTTTTGAAGAAGAAAATAAACTTTAGAGCTATCTTGTTCGATCAAATCTCCAAATGGGTGGAAAAGGCTGAGACGAAGAAGTCTATGGATAAACCCCTCATAAAGGTTTTCCATGGAAGACTATTGAGAATTGTGCTAAAGAAGAAACTAGGAGGCAAGATCAAGGATGATGAAGGAGAGCCTCTGAATATTCACAAAGTAATGTCTCCACAACTGTTTGTGAACTGGAAGAAAAACCCAAAAGAAAATAGGAGGTTAACATCAACTGGCAATAACAAGGTCTCTGCAAAGAAGAGGAAGGCACAAGAGGTGGAAAGCTATCAATCTGATGACTCTGTACTGGTAGCAGCCACAGCAGCAAAGAAGAAATGCAAGGGTGTGAAGAAAATATAGGCTCCACCAAGAAGTGTCTCCACTGACAGCAAGGAAGCATAAAAAGAAAAGGTCTCAACTGCAGAAACCCCAAAGAAAAGGAGTAACAAATTACTCCAAGGGTCATCTAAAAAGAAATCAAAGGCGATGAAGAAGTCAGCCCTAGTTCCCAAAGAAAGTTCATCTGATAAAGAAGAGCACGTAGAGTCAGAAGATGGGAAGAGAACTGAGAGTTTCAAGATTGAACCATCAAAGAACAAATCCAGCAATGAAGGTGAAGCTGGATCAATGAAAGAAAATGCAGACTCTGATAACGAAGAAGAATGAGCAACAGACTGCTTGCCTGGTCTGTTCTAAAGAAGAAAGGAGAATCCTCTACTGCTGTCATTTATTTGAGTGATGATGAGTCTGAATTCGAGGGAGAAAATGCTAAAGAAGGCACTAATGATGAAAACCAGCATGAAGAATTCTCTGATGGATTGGATGAAAGGAATCAGCATGGTACAAGCTCAGAAGGTGAAAAAATGGAGAATGATGATACAATGAAGGAACAAACTGATGAGCCCGATGAGGGAAATCTACAAAGGTCTAACTCCAGTTTAGAACAGAGAGAAGATGGAAGAAACTCCAGTTCTACAGAAGAAGAACCAGAAGATTTTCACATTCCCCATCCTGTAAATCGCAAGATAAAGATTGTAGTCGAAATTGACGAATCATTGGATGTGCTTCCTGGAAGATGGATCAATCATGGAAATGAAAGGCTAACTGTGGTAATGATGACTGCAGAAAATGCTCTCAACAATCATATGACTATGAAGCTAGATACATCAACTATAATATATGAGCCTAAAGTTAAGAACCATGCAATAAGATGGTTCGACCCTCATATGCCATGGGTAAAGGCATCTCTTACTGGAGATAATAGCTATCTAACATGGGTCTTCTCTCACCTTCTCAACGTAGAGCTGGTGGCACAGAACTTCTCAAGAATTAAGAAATTTGTAACTCAAATGATAAAGGATCAGTCTCACTACAAAGTCTACCGACATACTGGCAATCATTATATTCTTTATGATCATAGAGTAGACTCTAATGGCAGAAGAAGTATGGCCAAGGAGATGATCATACAGTCTATTCACTCTACCAATGATGTTGATCAAGTCCAAAATGAGAAGCCTCCTCTACCAAGCATCAACATTGCAGACATTTCTTCATCCTCCAATAGCGATTGGTACTCAACGATTGTTCAGATTCTCATCGTTTTTGAAAATCTGTCCAAAGATGAAAATCGTAGAGTCCAATCCGGTTTTCAACAAGAGGATGCCCAACCAGATGACCAAATTCCCATGGAGAAGGAGCTATTAAAGAATTCTGATGAGCTGATTGAGAAGATATCTCAAATCAATGAAGAGTCAAAGATGTTGAAAGTAGCAGGAGATAATTCAGCTCAAGACAGACTTCAAGCCACTATGGCTGATCTATCTCTCAGAATCAAAGAGAGAGATCAAATTTATCTGAAAGCCATACATGATCAGAAGGTAGAAGCTCTACGAACATAGGAGGCCAATGAAGAGCAAATTCGAGTCCTCTCTGACAAGATTGACAACCTGAATCAGTCTTTCTCCATGCAACTTGAGCTGAGCCACCAAGAACTCAAGATTGAAGTTGGTAACTCCTCTTATCTGATGGAACAACTTATATCCAACATGGAACAGCTCTCTCAAGTGATTAATGACAAAAAGGGGGAGAAAAAGAGGCATAAAAAGAGGCATTCAAGGAAGAGCAAGGAGAGCAGAAGCAAAGAAGACAAGAAGGCAAAGAAGAAGATAACAGCAATGGAATCATCATCTGAGGGGGAGCCAAAGGATGATGATCCTATGAATGCAGAGTTTGAGGGGGAGCTGGAGAAAATAAACTAAACAGATGAATAACTGATCAACAGACATACTGGAAACTCACATGGAGCCAAAGAGGTACATCTCTAACTAGTTATGTATGTTCTGGATCCAGGATGTAAAGTGTCATAGTTTATGCAATTCCATATTATTATCAGTGACATTCATGATTATTTGTTTTAGAAATACAGCTGCTCACTGTATATAAGATTCATTCATATCATGCATATGCACTTATTGTTTTTGTCATAATCAAATAGGGGGAGATTGATCTCCGGAAGGCTTTTGATTCTATTTCTTGGGACTTTTTGTGGGCTGCCCTAAATTTCTTTAAGTTTCCTCCTAAATTTGTTTTTTGGATAAAGGCGTGCATTTCCACTCCCTCTTACTCGGTCAAGGTAAATGGGGCCCTTTGCGGTTTCTTTAAAAGGGCAAAGGGTCTTCATCAGGGAGACCTCTTTCCCCCTACCTTTTTGTGATTGTCATGGAAGTCCTATCTCTTATGCTATCTCAGAGTTCAAAGTTGCCTACTTTCAAATTCCATTGGAGAACTGCGCCCTTATCTATTACTTACCTTTGTTTTGCGGATGATATCCTTATATTTTGTCATGGTGATTTGGGATCAGTGAAGAATATAAAGCTTAGCCTTGATCGGTTCTCTACGGGGTCGGGTCTAAACATAAATGCCTCGAAGAGTATGTGTTTCCTATCTCATGTTCCTCCCTCCCATGCCACCCTCATATTAAATTGTTTGGGATTCTAGCTGGGAGTTTTCCTTGCAAAATTTTTGGCTGTTCCTCTTATCACCTCCAAGTTAAGCCTTGCTGACTGTCGGCTTCTTCTTGAAAAGATCACCTCTAAAATAAGCTTTTAGACGAACAAATTTCTTTCCTATGCTGGTCGACTGCAACTTATAAAGTCGATTATCTTTGCAGCTCAAGCTTATTGGTCAGCCCATTTCATCCTTCCTGCTTCCGCTATAAAAGAGCTTCATTCCTCTCTGTCTATATTTTTATGGAAAGGACCTTCCATGGCTAAGCATGGCTCAAAGGTTGCCTGGGCTAAAATTTCCCTACCATTTACTGAGGGGGGACTTGCTATAAAGAGCCTTATCGATTGGAATAAATCGCTTATTATGATGCACCTCTGGAAAGTTGTCGATCCTTACTCCTCCTCTATTTGGGCAAGGTGGGTGCATGCTATTCATCTAAAGAATAAATTTCTCTGGATCACCTCCACACCAAATGATAGCTCTTGGATCTGGAGGAAAGTTCTTCAGTGTAGGGATCTAGCGCGTAGGTACATATCTTTTGACATTGGTAATGGTGCTAGGACAAGCCTCTGGTTTGATCCTTGGCTTGGGCCGTCCCCTTTGGCTAGTTCTATTCACTCGCCTTTGATTGTCAATTCTGGGCTCGGTCCAAATGCTTGTGTGGATAGTATCATTCAAAACTCTGGATGGGTTCTCCCTGTCTCAAACCATCATGATGTTATTGCATTCCGTGGATCTTTTGACCTTTCTAGATCTTGCAATTCTGGAAAGAATAATGGCATACTCTGGGATGGTACTAGGGCAAAGGATGTGAGGGCCACCACTATTTGGAATTCTATTCGGCGGGTAGGGTTGGCTGTGGGTCGGCATAAATTAGTTTGGCACAATAGGGTTCCTCCCCGTCACTCTTTCATCCTCTGGCTTGCTTTCCATAATGGGCTCAGAACGTCGGACCGACTCTTGAAATTTGGGCTTGATATAAACCCCATCTGTGCGCTTTGTTCAAATGAAAATGAAACTTTCAATCACCTATTCTTTGAATGTCCTTTCTCATTTCAGATCCTTGTTGTTGTCCTCCGCCTTTGTGGTTGGCCTGGGTTAAGTAGAAATTGGTCTTCTATTTCTGGATTTATCATACATTTCCCATGCCAAAATTTCCATCATAGTCTGTTGTCTATTGGGTTTGCTATCGTGGTTCATCGGATATGGCATGAGCGGAATGCTTTCTATTGTTTCTCCAAAAAATCCACCCCTCTTTGGGACTATTTTTCGTGATATTATTCATTTACTTAAGTGTGGCCTTCACACAAATGCTCGATTCGTAAATTAAAGTCCAGATTATGTTATAACCATCTTATTTTATAAGTTTGGTCCACGATTAATTACGATGGGGAGGGAACATCCTTGTGGGGATTAGAGTCTGTAGGATTTGGTTTAGAGGCTCGGGTCTGCAGTTGGTGGTTTGAGCACAGATTCAAGGGTCAAAGGTTTTCGGGCAAACCAATTTCTCGCTAAGGAAAATTGTGTGATTGTATTCATATAAACCCAAAAATTACAATGGCTCAGGGCATACTCCAGACTATATCAAGAGGTCACCAAAAAGATGATGTAGCTATAAATAAGTGAGAGACTCACATGAACAAAGTAGAAGTAAATCCATAACCATGGTTATCTAAGCCATTTACAATAATATTGACAACAAATTGTGGCTTTGTGGAATTTTGAATAAGTAGATAACCTAGATTTAATAATATTAATAACATCAGTAGCAAGGCAGCTGGGAGGGATACTGTGAAGCTTTTTGTTTCTGGCTTCCCAAATTTTGTAGAAGGAGACGGCCAAAGAGAGACTAAGGATGTGTTTTGATAACTTCCTTCCTTGAAATGATGAAATAAAGTGTGTAATACCATTCCAGTCCAAAGGTGTTGAAGTCCAGTCACCCAAAAGAAGAGCAGCTTTGATAACGATGGTTGAGTATTCACAGTTGAAAAAGAGATGAGAGAAAGTTTCTGGTTGATTGTTACATAAGGGACAGTTGAAGATTCTTCCAGAGTAGGCTCTTGTGATGTCATTTGTTTGAAGCTTTCCTAGAAAACCAAGCCAAAGCATGAAGGATTATCTTGGAACATGAAGATTGTTCCACAGGATGGGGTACCAGTCTACTACCTGCTGTCGGTGTCTAATGCAGTCCCAGATGTGCCAAGCCTTGATGTTGAATATATTGGTTGAGTTCCAAGGAATGCAGTCACTTAAGGCAGTAGGGACTGGGACAGAATTGAAAGCTGTCCTGGACATAATAACTTCATGATGGTTTGACTGTGGAAGATTCTAAGAGGAATTCTGCAGAATGTCAATGACTTTTGCTATAACCGGAAGGCTAGAGTTTGAAATCAGTGTATCTGAGGGATTAAAAGCAGAGCCATTTAACCATGGATCAAACCAAAGGCTAGTGTTACTCCCAGACCCAACCGTGTAGCTCAGATGAAGAATTGCAGTGGAGCGACACTTTAATAATTGCCTCCATATCCAAGAACAATCAGTGGGGATTTTTACTTTCCAAATTGATTTTCGAAATAGAACAGTGGATTTCACCCATTTAGCCCAGAGGGATTTCGGCTCAGATTGCAGGATATGAGTTAGGTGCAGGATAAGGAGGGCTTTATTCCATTCCAGAATGTTTTTGATACCCAGACCACCTTCCTCAACAGGTAATGATAAGTTTTTCCAAGCAACCTTTGCACCATGATGAGCCAGTGTTGCACCTTTCCAAAGGAATCTACAAAGAATGGATTGAATGACTCGGATGACAGCTTTAGACAGGAGGAAGTGGTTACACCAATAGGCTTGTATTGCAAAGAGCACAGATTTGATGAGTTGTAGTCTACCAGAGTAGGCAAGAATAGTTGTAGTCCAAGATGACACTTTTTGGGTGATTCTATGAATTAAAGGGATACAATCTTGGTAAGAAAGCTTTGAAGAGATCAGAGGAACTATAAGGAATCTGGCTGGAAAAGAACCTGGGGCAAAGCCCAGGTAGGAAAGGCTAGAATCCCTTGTTGCAGAATCACCACATGCTAGGAAACATTGACTCTTATGTATGTTTGGGATGAGGCCGGAAAATAAGGAGAAAGAATGGATGCAAGAGTTAATAATAGAGATAGTTTGAAGATTTGCATGGAAAAAGATAAGAATGTCATCAGCAAAAAGAAGATGGGTAATGTCAGTAGCTTTGGTACGCCAGTGGAAAGAAAAGCCGGGTTGCTTTGATCCCCAGTTCAGTTTCAGGGAAAGCATTTCCATAATAAGAACAAACAAATACGGAGAGAGAGGATCTCCCTGTCTGAGGCCTCGAGAGCTGCCAAAAAAACCGGCTAGAGATCCATTGATCTTAACAGAGAACATGGCAGTTGAGATACAAGAGTATACCCAGTCAATATAAGCAGTGGGAAAGTTTAGAGATTTTAGAGTGTCAGACAAAAATTCCCAATTGACTATGTCAAAAGCTTTCCTGAGATCAATTTTTAAAGCACATCTAGGTGGCCCAGAATTTTTATGATAGTTCCTGAAGAGTTCCTGGGCAAGGAGAATATTATCACTAATGTTTCTTCCTGGAATGAAAGAAGTTTGTGCTTTGTCAATAATAGAGGGGAGAGAACAACTTTGAGTCTGTCGGAAAGGATTTTGGAGATACACTTGTAAATAGTATTACAATAAGAGATGGTTCTAAAGTCGGACATGAGAGAAGGGTTTGAGCATTTTGGAATAAGAGCAATGGCAGTGGAGTTTATACCTTTAGGCATTCTGTTTGTAGAGAAGAAATATAAGACAACTTTTGTAAAAGCTTCCCCAACAAATGTCCTAGCAGTGTATAAAGAAATTAACGTTGAAGCCATTTGGACCCGGACTTTTGTTTCTTTTCATACCATTTAGAGTTTTGAAGACCTCTGAAGAAGTAATAGGGGCTGATAGAAAAGCAACTTGAGATCCACTGATTTGTTTTGATGGAAGGACTCCAAAATTTGCAAAGTCATCACAAGGAGTGGGAGGGGTAGGGTTGAACAAATCTTTGAAGTAATTCATTGCAACAAATTCAACTTCCTCCTGCCCATGGACAAAATCACCCGCAGAATTTCTGATAGATAGGATTTTGTTTGTGTTCCATCTAGACTTCACCAGATTTGAAAAAAATCTTGAGTTTCTATCTCCAGTGGCAAGCCAAGTAGCTCTAGATTTTTGATATAACATGGTCTCCTCTAAAGCCAAGGAGTTCTAAAGAACATGAAGACAACTTTGTTCTTGGGAAAGGAGAGTAGCATCATAAGGCCTGTTTGAGATTAAGTTCTGCACTCTGTGTAATTCAGCAGTAGCATTCTTTACAGAAGAAGACAGGTTACCAATGGAATGGTTGAGGTGGATAAGAGCTTGTTTGGTTTTTTTGAGCTTAGCAGAAAGGGCATGGAAGGGTTGCCCGGATCATGTTGCTGCCAGGCAGAGGCAACACATTCATTGAATCCATCTAAAAGAATCAAGTGGTTGAAAAATTGGAAGGGTTTCCTAGATTTAGCAAGAGGGATGCCAGTGTTTAATATAACAGGAGAGTGATCAGAAAATCCCCTTGGGGCATAGGAAGCTTGGGCAAGAGGACCAAGAGGCATTTCCCAGAGCTTTATCAAGTGTCTTGTGTATAGGGTTTTCAGTTTGACTGTTCCACCAGGTGAAGAAGGGACCAATGCCTCTAATATCATCCATCTCAAGGGCAATTAGACATTCTTTTAAATCCTCCATACCAGAATTCCAGAGAGCCCCTTCCCTATCAGTTTCATTGAGGTTCCTTATTGCATTGAAATCTCCCAGAATACACCAGCTGAGGGGGGAACTAAGGGAAGACAGATCAGTCCATAAGTCTTTCCTATCTGAGATTGAATTTAGACCATAGACAAAGGAAACCATAAAATTACAATCATTTGATAAAAGCTTGATATTACAGTGGATAACTTGAGAGGATACAAAAAGGATATCCACCTGCCAAACAGTAGAATTCCGTCCAACCCAAATTCTGCCATTACAATGATAATCATAATTATAAACCCAAGTCCAGTTTCTGTAAATAGATCTAGAAATTCGATTTGCATTGTGCTGCTTGACTCTAGTTTCCAAAAGACCAACAAAAGAGATACTATTATCTAAGTTGAACTGTCTAACATAAGCCTGCTTAGGCTTTTTATTTATGCCTCTAATATTATAGCTAACTAACATTAAATCTAATAAAGATGATTAATGGGAGGATTTGCCCCCATGACCCTTTCCTTTGTTTCTTCGCTTGGCATCTTGAGACGGTTCATTTCCAGTTCTCAATTTTGCTTCAGGTCCTTACCCTCCTTTTCATCAATAGCTACCAACTTATCCAATATAGGATAGTTTATGGGAGAGGAATCATTTTCAGATGGGAGAAGAGCTTCATGGGCAAAAGCAGTGGCAATGGGAGAAAATGAGTTTGTGGAGGCCAGTGTGGGCACAAGAGAGTATAGATCCTTTCCAACCTTTGCTCCTCTAGAGACAGTGACCCAATCATTTGTAGGGGGAGCAGGATTTGCATCAAGGGAAGGGGAGACAGGGACCAAAATGTCCACAGCAGGAGTTGGGTTTGTAACAGTTGGGTTTGCTTCGGTTTTTTGCTGCTGCAGGTTTGGTATATGCTGGTTGGGTCTGCAGGTTGAGGCTTGTTTTGTTGCAATGCAACAGTGGTAGGCTTTGTGCAGAAACACTGGGTCGTTCGTATGGGCAGGGTTGATCTCGGTTTGGGCCATTTTGGGTGCTTTTGATGCTACCTCTTGGTTTTGGTATTAATGGGTCATTGTTGTGTCTTCCGCGATCGTTGTTGTGTCATCTTGGCTAAGCACTTTTGGGATGTTTGGCAGTTTGGCTACTCTACAAGTTATTTGTTTCCATTATCAATTTGGTTGGTTATTGTTATTACTTTGCTCCATTGTTGGATCCTTGTACGCTAGTTTACTAGGTTTGGTTTACTTTAGCCATCATAGGGCATGTCCTATGATGGCTGAGGTATACTACTGGGGTTTTCGACCCATGTAGTTTGTACTTATTCTTTCTTTTATTTCAGTCTAAATTTAGCAACAAAAAAAAGAATCAATCTTCCTCATCTATGAACTCACTGTTCACAAGTCAGAGAGTTTCCTCTAAAAGATCAAATCGGGATTTAAAGGTTTGTCTTCATCAAATCTAAGTATGGAAAAATATCTGGAACCAAACAAAAATAGTTCTTCTTCCTCTCATACAAGCATTGTGTTTGTGAAATCCAATGAGGTCATTGAACTAAGTATTTTTTTTTGTTAATGTGGAGTTTCCCAACCGCAGTCAGACTAAGTCTCCCCACCCCAGACCAGGCTTTGCGCACAAGCTCGACCGAAGACATGGCTCTGCCTAGAAATATATGATCCATGGCCTTAAAGACCAGTTTTTAATTGGCCCTCACACTTGTTACAGGCGGGGATCGATCCCAGGATGCCCGGGTTTATTGTTCACCCCAGGTCGAAACTTACCGCTGCGTCAAGTGCTGTGGTTTGAACTGAGTATTTCTTGTCAACCAACCTCTCCTGACCAGATTGTTGTCCCAAAGAATAACATGACACATGTTGGCTTGGGTTTTGTAAAATCAAGTCTACGACCATATCTAGAAAAGTCGTAGAGATTGGAAATAACACTATAGAAAAGTTTAGAAATAATCGTAGAACTGGCTCTTACTTTACGAAAGGTTAAGATCGTAGAACTGTATGGAAGCAAGAAGGTGAATCAAGGAGAAAAGTTCATCATCCATACAAGTTTCAAATGAGAAGAAATCCATAAACACACTCACACATACAAAATATAAATGGTTACAAATATCATAGATATGGGCATAAAACTGTTGATTGTTACAATACATATTATCGACCCAAGATTAGGCAAATCTGGGTTCTCAAGATAACTAACATTGAAGGACCCAAAAGAGTATGGGTACTAAAATAAATAATATTCATCCATGTAGGCATCAAAATCAACGAAATCCATTTGGTATCTTGATAGTGGATGCTCTAGGCACATGAATGGAAATAAAGCTCTTTTATCTAAATTTAAGGAAAAAGATGGTCCAGTTGTTATCTTTGGAGATAACAACTCTAGTAAAATCAGAGGTTATGATTCCATCGGAAATGAAGTTGTTTCCTTCAATAAAGTAGCCTATGTTGATGGATTAAAACACAATTTGTTAAGCATTAGTCAGTTGTATGATAAGGGTCTGATAGTCATCATCCTCAATAACAAGTGTCAAGTTCGAGACCTGAAAACCAACTCTGTCAAGCTAACTGGATCAAGAGAAGGAAATTTTTATGTGATGAATCTCTTTGAAGCAAGTTCCTCAGTATTAGCCTGTTTCTTTTTAAAAGCTTCAGAAGATGTAAGTTGGTTATGACATAGAAGACTATCTCACTTAAACTTCAAGAACATGTTAAAGCTTGCATCAAAGGATCTAGTCAGAGGTTTACCAAAATTGAAATTTGTCAAGGAAAGACCCTATAAAGCTTGTCAGTTATGAAAGCATACCAAGAGCTCATTCAAAAGCAAGATGGTTAACTCAAATGAAAAACCAATACAACTTCTTCATATGGATCTTTTTGGGCCTATTCTAATATCTAGTCTTGGAGGTAAAAGATACTCACTAGTAGAAGCAATCCATTAGAAGAGTCAAGTAGAGCATGATATCTACTATCTTTTATGATTTAAAAAGTTTATCATCAATTTTATCGCTGAGACTCGGCTTAATAAATAAACCACATCATCGAATCATCCCTGCACTACGGGCCAAGGATATTCATTAGTATCACGTCCACGAATTATACATGTACTACGGGCCAAGGATATTCGTGTAATCATCAATGGTCATGATCATGCCAACAACTGTCCATCAATGCACTACAGGCCAATGAGGACTTTTACCACATCATTTGTAACATTATAGGTCATGATTACACCGAAATATCCCTGGTCATAATCATACTAATCAATAGTCCATCTATGCACTACGGGCTAAAGATGACTTTCATCACAATATAAGCATGAGGATGATGACAATGATATAAGAATTCAATTAAAAGAAAACAAAGGATAAATTTTTAAAGATTTATAATTTAATTTATCCATAATTCAAAAATATCCAAATTGTCAACATGATACTGCTTTGTGGAGTAAAATTCAAGAATAATATTGTGTCAAAAATAATTTGGACAGAAAAGAAATCAATTTTTGTCATGAATAGTACCTCGGGTGAATAGTACCAGAGTGAATAGTACCCTGTGAATAGTATTTCAGGAATAGTACCTTGTGAATAGTACCTTGGTATGAAAAGATCAAAATTTAACAAAAATATTCTTGTGAAACGATACTAGATGAAGCGCAAATTTCAAGGATATTCTATATTAATTTCAAGGAGTATAGAAGCAATACTTTAACAAAATGAGTGTAGAATTCAGAATCTGAAACGAAATAATATTACTTACATACTACAGAGTATGGAAGAAAATATTATTTCATATGAATATTGAATTAAAAAAATATCCCTTACCTTAAAAAGAGAGTACTTCTGACTGGTAGGGCAGGGATATTCTTGAAGAAAACTTAAACTGTTTTCTACACGCAAAGCTTCCTTAAACACTAAAGAAATACGCTCAATATTATAGTAGAAGAATTCTCTGATTCTGGTGTGATTTTTAATTCTAAATTAAGCATCCTATTTATAGGAGAATGGAAGGGGTACTGTTTAAGAAAATCATGGATGCACAATTTTTTGAAAATCATGGACGCCGAAATTTTCTGAATAATTCGATTTTCTTACTATGCAAACATTATGCAGACACTATGCATAATAAAAGATAATATATTCTATTTTTAATAAAAAAACAACTTTTATATATATATATAGAGAGAGAGAGAGAAAGAGAAAGGATCCTGTCCGATCTCCCGGACAGGCTTAAAATGCGGACCTTTAATTTTATTTTATTTTTGCTTTTTTTAGAATAACTAAAATAAATAAATTGTGGAACTAAAATTTTTACATAATACAGTGTACAGACATGTTTTGTTATATGTATCCAAATCACACCCAAAACACTGTATTATGTAAAAATTCCAGCTTCATAATTTTTTTTTAGTTGTTATAAAAAAAAGCAAAAAAAAAAGGTTTGTATTTTGGTAAAGTCTGGGATCCCTGACTGGATCGTTCCCAAGAAAGAGGGGGCTTTCTGATAAGGATTTCTCCCTATTGGCGAACAATTAGGTGACCAAATCCCTTTCTTCGACAAAACTTTCTAGACATTGTTAATTATGCATATAATAATAACTTGTCATCTCAATTATTGATTTGATAATATAAAATATTGTAACAATAATTGAATCAAATAACGTGAGATACTATGCAATAATTACTGTAGCAATAATTAAATAAAACTGAGTGACTTCTCACGTAAGCATCAATAATTAATATTGTGTGCTACTATGCAACCACGCGTATTACTGTACTTTTATCACCGGTTATTACAACAGTTAATGGTAAAACTTTTGCCATTATTTTCATAAAAAGATATTTTTGTCGTTTTCTAACTCTGATAATAATTCCGTTGTGGGGTCCACCAATGATTGTGTCATCGTCTGAATATTTCCTGTTAAAACGAATATTCCTCGACCAATCGAACAACTTGCATACTTTGTAAAATTTATAAATATTACCCACAACTATAACATTATATCAAATCCACACCATAATATTCAAAAATATATTTTGAGAAAAATTTAATCTTTATTTATGAAAGTTGGGGTCTTACATTTATGATTCGTATAAGGGAAAAAAATTCTGAGAAAAAGACGTAAAAACACTATTTACCCGAAAATGCTTGTGTTTTTTTGATTTTTTGAAGAACGCACTAATATTAATATAACGAGGAAAGGCGGAATATCCAATAAAATTTAGAAATGAAAAACGCAGTTTTGGTGGCAACTCAAAAATTTATAAGATCTTGAGTGATTAAAATAAAGGTTAAATTAAAACCTAGATGAGAATTTGAGGATTAATTAAATTTTTTAAAGAACCTATATGGTTTACTTTTTGAATGAGAATAGAGAGAATATGGGTTACAAAATTCTAAAACCCTATAAATGAAATTATATGTATTTGAAGGAATATTAAGGACAAGGTACTATGATACCTATAAATTTAATGTGAACTAAATGGTGTAAGAAATTTTATAATGATATATGTGAAAATTTTTATTAAGAAAATAAATTTCAAAATGAAGTGATGCTATAAGGTTAAAGAGAATGTGTATATGTATAGATACATATATTCTTAAGAATGAGCTAATTATCTTTTAGCCAAATAAGAAGAATGATTAATTAAAATTAATCATACAAGTATGAATTGAAAGCTTAATTATAAAAGCTTGTGAAAAATTATGCCTTAAATGGTAAATAGAACCCAAAAATATTAAATTGGGAGAAGTCAAGGATGGTGGGCCCCACTAGGGTGTGATAATTGGTGATGATGGTTAGAAGTGGGGAAATAACTATTTTGCCCAAAAGAAAATTGTTAATGACTTTTGTACCCTGGGAAGGAAATTGCTAGGAAGTTTCTTAGTAATGATAAAATGACTATTTTACCCCCAAAAAAAAATTATTAATAACTATAGTGTCCTTGTAGGAAATTTCTAAAAAAATTTCTATTGAATGATTAAATGACCAAAGTGCCATTGAAGAATCTAATTAATGACCCTTGTATCCTAGAGGGAAATTTCTAGGAAGTTTCCTAGCAAATGGCCAAATAACCATTATACCCTTGATAAAAATTACTAATGATGAATATGTCCTAGAAGAAAATTTCCTAAAGATAGTGGAATGACCATTTTGCCTTTTTCTAGTGATGGCATAATGACAATTTTACCCATGATGGTAGCTAACTAATTGACCAAATTAGTGTAGGGACTTTTGGGTCATTTGATTAAGCAAAAATTGGGCATTAAAAATAAATCAAAATTGGGGCATTTGGGGGGAGGAGTATTCGGCCAACAAAAGGAGAAAAGGAACATGTGGTGTTTTTTTTTTCAAAGATAAACATCATTACAAGTTAGGTGTTTCAAATTGATTTGGCCACCTTATTTCACCACATTTACAAGCAACTTAAAATGATAAGTGAGAGAGAGAAAGCTAGATTATGTTGGAAGATTTAGATAGATATACATGGTATATCTATCCCTATTTACTAAACCTTACCCACTCTTACATATGTGTCAAGTTTTCATTCGAACAACACTTTTTACCAAGAGTGCAAGCTAACTATTACTAAATAAGAGAGAGAAAGAGTTGTGTTGGGCAAAGTATAGATATACATATGATATATCTATATTTTCTTCCAAACAACTAGAAATTTTATCCTTTTTCTCTTTCTCCTCATTTGCAACTTAACTAGCAAATTTAGAAAAAGAAAAAGAGAAGGAGAATTTCAGGTAGAAGAGAGAAGAAAAGAGAGAATAGGTTGAAGCTTTATGCATCCTAGATTTAGATCCTATTTTGGAAAGATAAGAAAGTGTGCTCAAAAATCAAGGTAAACCCTAATTTTAATGCTTTTAATTCCATTTCTTTTGGTAGTTTAATGGGATCTAGAGTTTATACTCTCTAACTTAAAAACTCTAGATCTTTATGATTTATAGTGTTAAATGTTTAGATCTAACATATTTATGTAACGCCCGAGAAAATATGATTTTTATGATAATTAAATTTTTATTTGATTATGTGGATTAAATGAATTTAATTGATTATTTATGTGAGTAAGCTATTTGAAGGTCGTTCTATGACCTAAAATGTGCGGATGTGGTTAGGATTTTGGCTATGTGGTAGAATTAAAGTGTTTGAATTTCCAAGACAAAAATAAAAGTTTTTTCAAGAAATTTTCTGAAAAACACTATTCACTGATTTCTGCTCATGAATTATTTTTTGAACTTCCGAGAAATATGTAACGATAGAATATCGAGGTGAGATGGATTATGTAATAATAATTCACGTATGGAAAATGCAGTTTTTCATCTGCGGACTTAATTTGAGAACGTTAAGAGAAGTAAAGCGTCAATGAATTAAACAATGATATTGTATGATACGTAAGTATTGTACGAGATAATGAATACGAGTATAATACGAGGTATTATGCGAATATGTATGAATGATGGTATGTCGTATATGATGAATAAGTATACGAGTTAGAATACGAGATTAATACGTAGACGATACGTTCTAAGGCTTTAAGCCATATGTAATGGACTTGTAGGATTATGTAGGAAGTTGTAAAGTCCAATTGGGATTATGATAAAGCTCAATGCTTATTAATGTTAAAGCCCAAGTGTTTGTTAAATGCAAGCCCAAAGCATAAGTTAAGTTAATTAAACTAAAAGCCCAAAGTAAGAAATTAAACCACGGATTGAACCGATGGGTTACCAGATGGTTAAAACCCATGGGTGACCCAAAGTGGTGGCCAAGTAAAGTGCTTATACTTGGTGGCTAAGTAAAATGCTTATACTTGATGGCTAAGCAACGGATAAGCTATGTGATGACCAAGTAAACTTGGTGGCTAAGTAAATGATAAGATATGTGGGTGATCTTGGAGGGAAAGCAAATGGAGTATTGTGAACTCCAAGTAATGAATAGTAAGGAGGTGGTTAAGGAGGTGGAATAAGGATAATTACTTAGCAATGTAAACTAAAACGTAAAAGATTTTTTAAAATGAAAAGGATCTATTCAACCCCCCCTTTCTAGATCTATTGTGTGCCCTCTGGGAACTAACAACATGAATATCACGTTCATCATCCTCTCATGATGTCTAAGCCATACTGTTCATTGTATGCTAAGACCGATCGTTCATCACAATAACTTTGCGTTCACAGCATTTATACACTTTACACTTAACTTTCATTACGACTTTATAACATTGAAATGTTATAAGTTACCATTATTACCCAACGTTTAAGGAACTATAACCTTTGTAATCCCAAACGTTCACTTAACGCGAATACGATTTCCAGATATTAGTTTCGTATTTTGCGTTTATATTCTTTATCTTTTAATCTCAATTAATCTTTCTGTTCAACCTTTACTAAGGGTTTAAATCACTTGTTTAAGTGTTATAATAGTTGAACTATATGTTCATATTCATTTCGTATATTTTCCCCAAGAATCGAGTAGTTAAAAGCTCTTTTTGGGGCCTTGCTCTGCACCAGCGCTGCGGCGCCGGTTCCTTTTATTTTGTTGGCGTTGTAGCTTGAGTTAGCAATACATGGCTTCTTGGCCAGGCGTTGCAATGCCCCATTCGATTCATTCGCGCTGCTGATTACCACTACATTTCCTGATTTTTATGGAAAATTTTCTATGTGTTCTTCCTCGTACAGATCGTCTACTTTGAAATCTCATAACTTATTCGTTATAACTAGGAATGAGGTCATTCTAAATCAGTTAACGAGCATTAATCTTAACCCGAAAGTCCTCCTTCGCTAAGTTTTTCAACTTTGCATTAAATTTTCGTTCGTCCGTAGTTCGTTCATCCGAAGCCAAAATTCGTTCGTTCTTGAGTCCACGGCTCACACTTTCTACGTTTTCTTACATTCTTATGAAACCCTACTAATTCGGGTTCATTAGCTTACTTTCTATATTCATTGTCTTTTACGAAATTTCACCATAACTTCGTTATAAGCTAAGTTCAATCCGTTCTTCATGAACATTTCTCTAAATCCTAACCAACTTATACGCGATTGTTTTAACTTTGTCCATCAACAACAAGTCTTAATTACGATGGTTTTCAATTTGTCCATCAACGACGTTCTTCGCGTGTTCTTCGTGTTCTTCGTTTGTTCTTCATTTTTAATTGATATTTTAATTACGATTTCACTTTTTCTAGGACTTTGGTGTTATAAATCACCAATCCTTACTTATTTCACCGAATTGTTCATATAATTCATTCGGATCGTTCAAATTCATCAAGCGAATCATAGTTCCTATGAAAGCTTTTTTTTTTTTGCTAAATTTGTTTGTATATGAAAAAAGCAAAACCTTTGAATATTACAAAGAAGATCAAATCATAGTCCTCTTCTCCCGAGAGGGCTAAAACACCTAGAAATACTAGGAAACAAATTACATAACCTTGATACATTATCCTCACAACCCGAGGCTATGTAATTGAAACAAAACATAATTTACTACAACAAAAGGATCTCAATGGGACCCATTGTTTACAATGGACTAGCTGCGAAATAAAGAGATTCAAATATGAAAACAGTAGAAGGTTATTGAGTTAGAACCAGATGAAATAGCTGAAGATTTAACGTACGAGGAGGTACCTGTCAAGATCTTGGATAGGAGCATGTCCTACGCACAAAGGTCATACCACAAGTCAAAGTTTTGTGGAGGAACCATGATATTGAGGAAATGACCTAGGAGTTGGAAACGGAAATGAAAGCGAGGTATCCTCACCTTTTTGAAACACCAGGTACGTACGTCAATTTCGAGGACAAAATTTCACAAGGAGGGGAGGTTGTAAGACCCCAACTTATTATAAATGAAAATTGAATTTCCTCTATTTATTATTTTGAAACAATAAGGGTTGATTTGATTAATGTGGTTAGTTATGGGTAAAATGCGCAAATATCTCAAATAAGCAAGTGGTTATAAATATTCGTTTGGTCGTGGAATATTCTTACTGTTGGGGAATATTCGTACGACGGCGCAGCCTTGTGTGGGCCCCATAACGAAAAGCGATTGGATGAAGAAAACGACAAGTATAAGTTTTTATAAATAACGACGTAGTTGTTACCGTTAACACTGTTGGAATACCCGGTGGTTAAAACACAGTATTACGCGGTATTGCACCAATTATTGATTCTTACGTAAGAAGGCACTACCCAATAATTGTTACAGTAATTACTGTTCAATATTTTATTTTATTGATTCAATAATTGCTACGTTGATATTTTATATTATTGTTGTTTCAATAATTGTCACTACAAAGTATTTTCCATTATTAGATCAATAATTCATATTATTTGAATAATATTATTAGATAGCATTATTGGCAATGTCTAGAAAGTTCTATCTAAGGAGAGGTTTGGTCACTAATTGCGCGCAAGTAAGGAGAAATCCTTATTGGAAATCCCCCACTTTTCTGGGAACGGCTTGGTTGTCAGTATTGCGATTCTGTAATATTATTTGTAAATAATTAATTATTGATTTATATGATAAGGAAAATATTCATTTTATGTGGATATAGATGGTAATTTTTTTTTAATGTGACAATTGTTGAAAATTGATATTTTATCTTTTCTGATAAAATAATTCATTTAAATATATTATTATATTATAATAATATAATAATGGTGATATTTTACAATGAATGGTGATATATTTTACAATGAATGTGTGATATATTTTACAATGAATGTGTGCTATTTTTAAATGAATGTGTGATATATGAATGTGTGATATATTTTAATATGGTGATATTTTCGTGGGCCCTATTTCTTGACTGAAATTTAATTATAGCCTGTAAGATCGTCTGTATATGGATTTCGGTCAATTTCTGCTTGGAATTTAGAAAAACTTAAAACTACAAAGTTGTAGATAATTGAATTTCCTATGGAATGGACATAAGATTCGAATTTTTCTGATAAAAGGGCTATTTATTATGAATTATTGAAGTTCCGAAATAATTGATTTTTGGAGTTAATTTTTTTTTTAAGAAAAATGTTTTTATTATGTTGGTTGGCCCCACTAGTATGTAAAATGAGCTGAATGCAGATTTTCAAAGTGGGCATAGGAAATTTTAAAAAATAATAATATTTTATTAAATTTTCTGCTTTGGTGTTCTAAGCATTTTCCTATAAATAGGGTGCTTAGGTTGGAATTGAAAATCACACCAGAAACTGAAATTTTCTCTCTCTATATTATCGTGCGTATTCTTGTGAGTATTTTAATACTTTGAGTGTTGCTATACGGTGCAAGTTCCTTTCAACGTTATATCTAATATTTCAGCCAGAAGTACTATTCTTTTGAGGTAAGAGATGTTATTTTTTTATAAATGATATTATTTCTTCTAATATCATTATGCCTAAATATTGATATGAATTTTATTGTGGAATTTCTACCTTTTTGTGTTGGGGTTACTATTCACATATACGACACTATTCACGTATACGACACTATTCACGAATACGACACTATTCACCGAAAAATAAAATTTTCTCTTCTTTGTCCTAGATGTCTATTTTTGTTACTAGCTGATTGTATCCATGTTTTGATAATTATTCTTGAATTGTACTCCACTATGGTATATTATAGGGTGTTTTTAAACATAGATAAACCAAAGTACGAATCCTTAATATTTGTTCTTTTATCTCACTGGAATCGTTTTCTTTAAAATATTTTTCATCATCCTCAGTCCTAAATGATGATATAATTGAATTTCTTTGGCCTGTAGTGGAAAGATAAATGATTTCTGATTATTATCTTTGGCCCGTAGTGCAAAGATGAACAGGTGTTGAGATGAACATGACCAACTGATGAATATCTTTGGCTTGTAGTGCAAAGATGAATATTTGATTCAAGATGTATATTGATTGATGTTACAGGGATAAAATATTGATGATGGACTTGAAAATAATAGAAGATAGTAGATTTCATTCTCTACTTAACTCTTCTAATGAATTATTATTTTTGCTGCGAATATTGATTTAAAACTTGTTGTCTATTATATTCTATCAGATTTTTCCCTGTTGATGACTAATAATAATTTGTTCTATATTATCTTAGTCATAATATTCTTTACTGGGCTAATTGAGTTCACCCTTTTCTTTTTTGTTCCATTTTTCTTCTCAGGAGGCGAGAATATAGCGGGGAGTAGTCGGGGTGTGGAATGATGTTCCAAGGCAGTTGTTATAGTAGTCCTCACTATTTTGTAAAATAGTGTATCAATAATCGTAATGAGGACTTATTTGAGTGTGAATATTGTCTAGAAGACAATATTTGTATTTAAACTCACAGTTTATGTGTTGTCGTATTTTGCACGACAATAGTATTAATAAAGTTGTAGTTATTTTTGTACCATGTGTTTGGGGACTCATAATGGGTGATGTATACCTATTTTGGGGGCGTCATAGTTGGTATCAAAGCTTAGGGATATGGTCTTTGGCGGAGATCGGGGAATAGAACTAGGATGGGAGAGATGAGTAAATCCTTCGCTACTATGTCCTACCTAATCTTATTTGTTGGTTGGTCAGAGTATAGGGTTATTATGTTGCATGTCAATCTCTTTAATTAACCCTTGTTTTACGGAAGTATTTGAGAATGGCAATTGAGAATGTTAACAATAAAGTAAATGAAACCGTGGAGACACCTTTACTCACCAATCAGGAGAACGTTCCTCCCGTAAACAACACCACTGATCAGACGATAAACGACGAGATGTTTAGAAGCTTTTTGCAGTTTATACAAAATCAGACGAGGGAGACTCGTGTACAAAATATGAGTGGAAATGATAGCAACGCCTTACGGTTTATCACTGACCAAGCGGTTCAAAGAGTTGGGACCACGAATTCTGGGAAAGCCGGATCCGATTAAGGCGGAGACGTGGGTCAAGCAAATTACCAAGATATTCGATTTCTTGGGATGCACGGAGGAACAGAAAGTTCCATTCGCCACTTTTATGTTCCATAATGAGGCAGATTACTGGTGGGAATCTGTGAAGCGTACCCATCCAGTCGCACTCAGCATGTCTTGGGAGACATTTCAGAAACTGTTCAATGACAAGTACTTTCCTGAAAGTATTCGTCATATGAAGGAGGTAGAGTTTATTAGACTATAGCAGAACAACATGACGGTGTCCCAATACGAGGCGAAGTTCGCGGAGTTATCCAGGTTTGCACCTCATTTGGTAGAGAATGAGGAACGTATGACGCGGATGTTTCTGAGAGGTTTGAAACCCGACATACGTCAATATCTCATTTCTCATAAATTTTCTCTATATTCAGATGTTGTCAACAGGGCTCAATTATTAGAGCGAGATAACGAGTACGTTCAACCGAGGGGCCACAACCAGGGTCATACCGGTGATAGCAATCAACGAAGCAACGATAATCAACGGGGAAAGAAAAATACGGACAAAAGCGGTAACCACTCTGGTGGTAATCGTGGCCATGATAATAAAAGAAGCGAGTCAGGGGAGATTTTAAAAAGAGAAGGTACAACAATGATAATGTGAAGACATCAGCACCAGCATCAACTATTTCTAAGGGAGGAGAACGACCACTAATCATATGTTATAAATGCGGGAAAGAGGGACATATCAGCCCAAACTGCCCACAACAGTTTAAGGTATGTTATAATTGTGGAAAGGAAGGACATATCGTTCGAGATTATATTGTAGCGAAACCAAGTCCAGCGGGGATGGTGACTCAAAAGGCTGTCCCAGAAAAGTCAAAGTCGGCGGTTCCTTAAAGAACGTTTGTCGTGACTGGCCAAAATGCGAGGAACCCGAACGAGGTGATCATGGGTAAGCTAATCATAAATTCTTGGGAAGTTTATACCTTACTAGATACCGGTTCTACCCATTCATTTATCTCTCCTGCTTCTGCTCAATGTTTAAACTTGACTCTGGAGAAATTAGACTTTGACCTATCCGTGGAGACTCCGTTAGGAGAAACTTTCATTACATCCACTGTTTATAAATCTTGTTTGATCCAAGTTGGCACCATCACATTACCTGTTGATCTTATCTCTTTAAAGATAATTGCATTTGACGTGATTTTAGGGATTGATTGGTTAACTACTCATCATGCCAAAATTGATTATTTTCGTAAGGTTGTTAGTTTTCATATTCCTAACCAACCTGTTATGCTAATTCAAGCAACTGAACCACTAAAATCAATCACTGTCATATCAAGCCATAATGCCATTCGTTTATTGAAAAATGGATGTCAAGCTTTCTTAGCCCATGTTATGGATTTGAATAAAGACACGTCAGATTTGAATAATATTCATGTTGTTAGTAAGTTTCTTGACGTATTTCCTGAAGAACTTCCCGGTCTACCCCCAGAACATGAAGTTGAATTCTTTATTGACCTTGAACCTGGTACAAAGCCCATTTCTAAAACCTCATATCGAATGGCTCCTATTGAACTTCAGGAGTTAAAGGTCAAACTACAGGAGTTGTTGGACATCGGTTTCATTCATCCTAGTACATCTCCTTGGGGTGCTCCTATTTTATTCGTAAAGAAGAAAGATGGGAGTATGCGACTTTGTATTGACTACCGGAAATTGAACCATGTCACCATCAAGAATAGGTATCCGTTACCTCGCATTGATGACCTGTTTGACCAGTTGCAAGGAGCACAATTCTTCTCAAAGATCGATCTTCGTTCTGGATATCATCAATTGAAGATTAGAACTGAGGATATTCCGATGACTGCCTTTAGAACTCAGTACGGGCATTATGAATTCCTAGTCATGTCTTTTTGATTGACTAATGCTCCTGCGGATATGATGAACCGAGTATTCAAGGAATATTTGGATCAGTTCATTGTTGTCTTTATTGATGACATCCTCATATATTCCAAAAGTTGTGAAGATCATGAGCACCATTTGAAGCTGGTACTCTAAAGGCTTCGTGAAAACAAGCTATATGCCAAGTTGAAGAAATGCAAGTTCAGGCTTGAGGAGGTAGCATTCCTTGGGCACGTGGTGTCAAAACATTGAGTATCTGTTGACCCGGCGAAGATTGAAGTAATACAAAGTTGGGAGCAACCGAAGTCGATGACCGAAGTACGTAGCTTTTTGGGCTTAGCTGGTTATTATCAGAGATTCGTGGAAGGATTTTCTCGAATCGCTACTCCGTTAACTCAGCTGACTCGGAAGGATACAAAATTCGTATGGAGCGAGGAATGCAAAAAGAGTTTTCAAGAGCTCAAGAGGAGACTCATTTTGGCACCTGTTCTGACAATACCGTCTGGTTCAGATGAATTTGTTATCTCTGAATGATGCTTGGGCAAAGGGTTAGGATGTGTTCTCATGCAACATGGGAAAGTCATAGCCTATGCCTCACGACAACTTAAAGAATATGTGTAAGACCCCGAATTTTATGAAATGAAAGTATTCAATTTTCTTATAATTATTATTTTATTTAGTAAATGGTTAAATTGATAAAGGGATTAAAACTAAGGGTGATATGTGAAAATTTTGCAAAGTAAAGCAAGTTGTTATAAAATATTCGTTTGGTCGAGGAATATTCTTTTTGTCAGAGAATATTTGTACGACGACACAATCATTGGTGGACCCCACAACAGAATTATTGTCGGAGTTAGAAAACGACAAAATTATCTTTTTATGAAATAACGGCGAAAGTTTTACAGTTAACTGTTGAAATACCCAGTGATAAAAGTACAGTAATACGCGTGGTTGCATAGTAGCACACAGTATTGATTATTGATGCTTACGTGAGAAGTCACTCAGTTTTGTTCAATTATTGCTACAATAATTACTGCATAATATCTCACGTTATTAGATTCAATTATTGTCGATATTTTATATATTATTAAATCAATAATTGAGACGATACAGTTATTCATATTATTATTTGCAATATTGACGATATCTAGAAAGTTCTGTCGAGGAGAGGTTTGGTCACCTAATTGCGCGCCAATAGGGAGAAATCCTTATTGGAAAGCCCTCTCTTTCCTGGGAATGATCTGGTTGTTAAATATTGTGAGTTATAATATTAATGATGAATAATTATTGAAAGATTAAATATGTGTTGATTGAAGATAAAATGATTTGTTGTAATATTTATTCAATCTTTGATATAAATAAGAAGTCTGTTATGAGACTTTTGATGTAAGTTGGTTTATTCGATGGGGGGGCTCATATGTCATCATCTAAGAGTCACTTTCGCCAATAGTAATTGCCTTTACCAGACGTCAAACCACTTGCCGTTTCATATTACAGGCGTCGAACCAATTGTCATTTCATATTACAGGCGTCAAACCAATTGTCGTTTCACATTACAGGCGTCGAACCAATTGTCGTTTCACATTACAGGCGTTAAACCACTTGTTGTTTCACATTACAGGCGTCAAACCACTTTTCTTTTCACATCACCAGTCGTCAAGCCACCTGCCTCTTCCCATTGCAAGGGCTAAGCTAGAAATTTTCTATAAATAGAAGCTTATTTCTTCTTCATTCTCACCAATTCACTACGACTCACAAGAGAATTCTATAGAGAGAGAATCAGATAGAAAGAAGAAGAGTATTCTGTTACTACACTATTGCATTATCCAATCTCCTACTAAGGTAAGGGGTATTATTTCTTTCGTATTCATGAAGAGAGTTATTTCTTTCAATACTCGTAAGGGGTATTATTTCTTTCGTATTCATGAAGAGAGTTCTTTCAATACTCGTAAGGGGTATTATTTCTTTCGTATTTATGAAGAGAGTTATTCTTTCAATACTCGTAAGGGGTATTATTTCTTTCGTATTCATGAAGAGAGTTATTTCTTTCAATACTCATAAGGGGTATTATTTCTTTCGTATTCATGAAGAGAATTAATTCTTTCAAATACTCGTAAGGGTTGTTATTCCATTCTTTATTATTCTATTGGAATAACATGTCTACGCGGACTACCACATGCATAGTGAAATCCTTTTGTTATTCCATTATTTATTATCCTGTTGGAATAACCTGTCTACGCGGACTACCGCATACCTGATGAATAACCCTTCGTATTCATTTGTTATTAAATTATGGAAATGATCTGTCTACGCGAACTACCGCATGACAGTTGAAAATCCATTTGCAGTTTCGTATATTGTTCATTTCATATTCCTAAATTTAAACTTACTATGGTAAGTATTGCTTCTATAATTCCTAAAATTAGTAGAATATCCTTGATATTTGCGCTTCATCCAGTATCTTTTCATGAAAATATTATTCTGAGCATTCTTGATAAGTTTTAACCTTTTCGTGTCGGAGTACTATTCACGGGGTACTATTCCTGAAGTACTATTCATGGGGTACTATTTACTCTGGTACTATTCACCCGAGATACTATTCATGATAAAAATTGATTTCTTTTTGGTCCAAATCATTTTTGATACAATATTATTCTTGAATTTTACTCCACAAAGCAGTATCATGTTGACAATTTGGACATTATGGAATTCTGGATAAATTAAATTATAAATCTTTAAAATTTATCCTTTGCTTTCTTTTAATTGAATTCTTATATCATTGTCATCATCCTCATGCTTATATTATAATTGAAGTCATCTTTGGCTTACGTGCATAGATGGACTGTTGATTGGTATGATTATGACCAAGAATCATTCGGTATAATCATGACCTGTAATGTTACAAATGATGTGGTAAAAGTCCTCATTGGCACGTAGTGCATTGATGGACAGTTGTTGAGATGAACATGACAAACTGATGATTATCCTTGGCCCGTAGTGCATGGATAATTCAGTGATGTGGATTATTTATTACGCTGAGTCTCAGCGATAAAATTTGTGATAACTTTAAATCATAGAAGATAGTAGATATCATGCTCTACTTGACTCTTCTAATGGATTGCTTGTTCTGCTGCAGTTAAACTTGATGTCTATTGTATTTTGTCAGTTTAACCCTGTTGAAGGCGTTAAACGATAATTTATTCTGTATTAATATTTCTTACTGGGCTAGTTGAGCTCACCCTTTGCTTTCATTGTTCTCTTCAGGAAATGAGAATATAGCTGGGACTAGTCGGGGAACGGAGTGACGGTCCATATGTGTGCATTAGTAGTCCTCACTATTCTGTGAAATAGTGTGATAATAAATGTAATGAGGACTTTATCTGAGTGTGGATATTGTCTAAAAGACAATATTTGTATTAAAACTCACAGCTCATGCTGTATATTTAAGTTTGTATTTGTATTCTGTACCATGTATTTGGCGACTCGGAATGGGTGATGTATACCTATTTTGGGGGCGTTACAGTTGGTATCAAAGCTTAGGGATATGATCCCTGGCTAAGATGTGAGACTAGAACTAGGAGGGGAGAGGCGGGTAATTACTTCGCTAGTATGACCTACCTAAGCTTATTTGTTATTTAATTGGTCGGTCAGAGTATAGGGATAACATGTGGCATGTCAATTAACCCTTGTTTTGTGGCAGTATTTGAAAATGGCAGCTGAAAATGTTGAAATCAGCAATGAAGCACATGAGACCGTTGAGTCACCAACGATCAATACCCAGAATAATGTGATGTCAGGCGAAGAAGAAATTAGAGATATCCATGTGATGAGTGAAGAATTAATAGTTGCACTCGAGCTAGTTGTAGAGGTAGCAGTTGAGAGTGAGGAAGAAGAGGATCCTGAGGAGAATTTGTTAGAAGAATTTTATGATTAAAATTTAGAATTACAAAATCGTATTCATGAGTTAGAAGAGCAGGCTGAAGAACGGCAGGCGGTCGTGGAGCAAAGAGATGCAATAATTCAAAATTGTGTTACCCGATGTGCGATACTTGAACAGAAGCACTCTAGAGTTGGCAGCAGTCGTTTTCGCGCTAAAGATCTTGAGGCGCTATCTATATGGGCAGAAAGTGGAGATATATTCAGACCATAAAAGCCTCAAATATTTATTCACCCAAAAGGAACTCAACAAGCGGCAATGACGTTGGCTCGAGCTGTTGAAATACTACGACCATACCATTCAATACCATCTTGGAAAAGCGAACGTGGTAGCTGACGCATTAAGTAAAAGATCATATGCAGGAACGAGTGCGATGTTGTTAACACAAAGGCCTATTTTGTGTTATTTACAAAAGATGAAGATAGAATTCAAGACTCCGGGGACCCAAACGATGATGTAAAGTATACACATAGAACCAACTTTAATAATTAAAGTTAAAGTTGCTCAAGCCACACACCCGGAGTTGATGCGTATGAAGAAGAGAGTACAAGAAGGTGTTATCCTAGAAGTAAGAGTCGATGAAGGAGTACTTTGAGTTAACTCGAGACTTTGTGTTCCTAACGACTTTGATTTGAAGTACAAGATTATGATGGAGGCACACAATACACCGTTTGCAATCCATCTTGGAAATACCAAAATGTATCGTGATCTTCGACATACATTTTGGTGGAACAATATGAAGAGATAGATCGCGAAGTTTATCTCGAGGTGTTTAACTTGTCAACGGGTAAAGGCGGAGCATCAAGTGCCTAAGGGTCCATTGCAACCACTTGAGATTCTGAAATGGAAGTGGGAACACATTACCATGGATTTCGTTACGGGTCTTCCCACGGTTTCTCAAGGCATATATGCTATTTGGGTTATTATTGATAGATTAACTAAGTATGCTCATTTCTTGCCGATACGGGAGACTTATTCCCTTGAACGTCTTGCTCGTATATATGTAAATGAGATTGTGAGATTGCATGACATGCCAGTATCCATAGTTTCGGATCGTGACCCAAGATTCACTTCACGATTTTGGGTTAGCTTACAAAAAGCTATGGGCACGAATTTACGATTCAGTTCGGCATACCATCCTCAAACGGACGGGCAATCAGAGAGGACTATTTAAACTCTTGAAGATCTATTAAGACTCTATGTCCTAGACTTCAAAGGGAGTTGGGATAAGTATTTACCATCATGAATTCTCTTATAACAATGATTTACTGTGCAAGTATAGGTGTGGCTCCATTTGAAGCATTGTATGGACGAAAGTGTCGCTCTCCAGTATATTGGGATGAGGTGGGTGAAGCAACATTTTTGGGACCAGAGTTGGTACGTATTACTACAGAAAAGATCCAAATGATTCGATAATATATACAAATGGCACAGGATCGACAAAAGAGTTACGCAGATCTTCATCGAAAGGACGTGGAATTTAGTATTGGGGATCATGTATTGTTGCGTGTTGCTCCATGGAAGGGAGTTACAAGATTTGGGAAAAGAGGAAAGCTCAATCCACGATTTATTGGTCCATTTCAGATTCTTGACCGAGTAGGAAATGTGGCCTATAGACTCGCTTTACCTTCAAGTATGTCTTGTGTTCATAATGTTTTTCACATATCTGTGCTTTGTAAATATGTGAAAGACCCAAACCACGTTATTGAGTTAGAACCAGATGAAATAGTCGAAGATTTAACGTACAAGGAGGTACCTGTCAAGATCTTGGATAGGAGCATGTCCTACGCACAAAGGTCATACCACAAGTCAAAGTTTTGTGGAGGAACCATGCTATTACGGAAATGACCTGGGAGTTGAAAACGGAAATGAAAGTGAGGTATCGTCACCTTTTCGAAATACCAAGTACGTACGTCAATTTCGAGGATGAAATTTCATAAGGAGGGAGGTTGTAAGACCCCAACTTATTATAAATGAAAATTAAATTTCCTCTATTTATTATTTTGAAATAGTAAGGGTTGATTTGATTAATGTGGTTAGTTATGGGTAAAATGCGCAAATATCTCAAATAAGCAAGTGGTTATAAAATATTCATTGTTGTTGGGGAATATTCGTTTGGTCGTGGAATATTCTTACTGTTGGGGAATATTCGTACGACGGCGCAGCCTTGTGTGGGCCCTATAACGGAAAGCGATTGGATGAAGAAAACGACAAGTATAAATTTTTAAAAATAACAACGTAGTTGTTATCGTTAACACTGTTGGAATACCCGGTGGTTAAAACACATTATTACGCGGTATTGCACCAATTATTGATTCTTACGTAAGAAGGCACTACTCAATAATTGTTACAGTAATTACTGTTCAATATTTTATTTTATTGATTCAATAATTGCTACGTTGATATTTTATATTATTGTTGTTTCAATAATTGTCACTACACAGTATTTTCCATTATTAGATCAATAATTCATATTATTTGAATAATATTATTAGATAACATTATTGGCAATGTCTAGAAAGTTCTGTCTAAGGAGAGGTATGGTCACCTAATTGCGCGCAAGTAAGGAGAAATCCTTATTGGAAAGCCCCCACTTTTCTGGGAACGGCCTGGTTGTCAGTATTGTGATTCTGTAATATTATTTGTAAATAATTAATTATTGATTTATATGATAAGGAAAATATTCATTTTATGTGGATATAGATGGAGAAAATTTTTTAATGTGACAATTGTTGAAAATTGATATTTTATCTTTTCTGATAAAATAATTCATTTAAATATATTATTATATTATAATAATATAATAATAGTGATATTTTACAATGAATGTGTGATATATGAATAAATGAGGAGGGAGAGTATTTTTGTTATAAAAAATGTTTAAAACATGTTAAACATGTTCGTGGGCCCAATTTCTTGACTGAAATTTAATTATAGCCTGTAAAATCGTTCGTATGTGGATTTCGGTCAATTTCTGCTTGGAATTTGGAAAAACTTAAAACTACAAAGTTGTAGAGAATTGAATTTCCTATGGAATGGACATAAGATTCGAATTTTTCTGATAAAAGGGCTATTTATTATGAATTATTGAAGTTCCGGAATAATTGATTTTAGGAGTTTTAAATTATTTTTTAAGAAAAACGTTTTTATTATGTTGGTGGGCCCCACTAGTATGTAAAATGAGCTGAATGCAGATTTTCAAAGTGGGCGTAGGAAATTTTAAAAAATAATAATATTTTCTTAAATTTTCTACTTTGGTGTTCTAAGCATTTTCCTATAAATAAGGTGCTTAGGTTAGAATTGAAAATTACACCAGAAACTAAAATTTTCTCTCTCTATATTATCGAGCGTATTCTTGTGAGTATTTTGATACTTTGAGTGTTGCTATACGGTGCAAGTTCCTTTCAACGTTATATCTGATATTCCAGCCAGAAGTACTATTCTTTTGAGGTAAGGGATGTTATTTTTTTATAAATGATATTATTTCTTCTAATATCATTATGTCAAACTATTGATATGAATTTTATTGTGGAATTTTTATCTTTTTGTGTCGGGGTTACTATTTACGTATACGGCACTATTCACGTATACGACACTATTCACCAAAAAATAAAATTTTCTCTTCTTTGTCCCAGATCTCTATTTTTGTTACTAGCTTTGATTGTATCCTTGTTTTGATCACTATTCTTGAATTTTAATCCACTATGGTATATTATGGGATGTTTTTAAACATGGATAAACCGAAGTACGAATCCTTAATATTTGTTCTTTTGTCTCACTGAATTCATTTTCTTTAAAATATTTTTCATCATCCTCAGTCCTAAATAATGATATAACTGAATATCTTTGGCCTGTAGTGCAAAGATAAATGATTTCTGATGAATATCTTTGGCCCGTAGTGCAAAGATGAACAGGTGTTGAGATGAACATGACCAACTGATGAATGTCTTTGGCCTGTAGTGCAAAGATGAATATTTGATTCAAGATGTATATTGATTGATGTTACAGGGATAAAATATTGATGATGGACTTTAAAACCATAAAAGATAATAGATTTCATTCTCCACTTAACTCTTCTAATGAATTATTATTTCCGCTGCGAATATTGATTTAAAACTTGTTGTTTATTATATTCTAGCAGATTTTTCCCTGTTGAGGACTAACGATAATTTGTTCTATATTATCTTAGTCATAATATTCTTTACTGGGCTAGTTGAGCTTACCCTTTTCTTTTTTGTTCCATTTTTCTTCTCAGGAGGCGAGAATATAGCGGGGAGTAGTCGGGGTGTGGAGTGATGTTCCAAGGCAGTTGTTATATTAGTCCTCACTATTTTGTAAAATAATGTATCAATAATTATAATGAGGACTTATTTGAGTGAGGATATTATCTAGAATACAATATTTGTATTTAAACTCACAGTTTATGTGTTGTTGTATTTTGCACGACAATAGTATTAATAAAGTTGTAGTTGTTTCTGTACCATGTGTTTGGCGACTAAGAATGGGTGATGTATACCTATTTTGGGGGCGTCACAGTAAGTCACTCCAGAGAGCTCTTCTATCCACATAGGAATTCAAACCATAAACAAAGGAGACTAAAAAAGTAGTATTATGAGAGGCAATAGATTGCACCTTGCAATGAATTACTTGGGAGGAAGCAAAAAGGATATCCAGATTCCAAATGGTGGGATTCCATCCAACCCAGATTATGCCATTGCTGTGGAAATTGTAGTTAAAAGCCCAGTTCCAGTGGGGGCAAATATTTCTAAAGATCCGAGAGGCTTTCTGCACTTTAACTCTAGTTTCTAATAATCCCAAAATGGATATTTTATTTTCAGCAATGATTTGCTTGACATAAGCCTGCTTAGGCTTTTTATTTATACCTCTAACATTATAGGAAGCTAACATATGATTATTGAGGGGTGTGCCCAACTTTCCCTTTTCCTTTCCTCTTCTTAGCAGCTTGAGGATTTTCATTGGCAAAGTTCTGTTTTTGTTTTAGATCCTTCCCTTCCTTCTCATCGATAACCTTTAGCTTGCAGAGAAGAGGATGTTGGGCAGCAAGAGATTCAGAATATGTCTTTTCTTGAGGACTAGAATCAAAGGCTATAGGGGAAAAAGAATTTGCAGTTGCCATAGGTGTAGAAGCCAATGGAGGGGACAAGTTAGTAGAGTCATTCCCAGCTTTGATACCCTGGGTCACAGTAATCCAATCATTAGAAGATGGCCTAGGCAGAGAGATAGGGTCAGAGGTGGAAGCTGAGGAAGGACCAGGGATGACACCAAGGCCAGCAGAAGGGGTCAGAATGGTATTACCAGCAGAAGGGGCTTTGGGAACCCATTTAAATTAAGAAATTTTTATAAAGAGATCCGGGAATCATGTAGTTCTTTCTCTCTCTAGGATTTCGCTCTCCCTTCTTTTTAAACCTCCGAGCTCTAGTCTCTGGCTTTCTTGTTTCCGTCTTCCCTCCCCTTCTCCTATGGTTAGCTTTTCCCACCTTTCGGCTGGTAACATTATTAGAAGTTCCTCACGGGATTTATTCGCTAAGTTTAGGGTTTCTTGCCCTAGTTCTCCGGTCATTGATGAGTCTGCTATGGCTGAATCTTCCCTTTCTCTTATCGCCGATGCTATGGTGTCTGATAGTTCTGAAGCTTCTAAAGCAAATAGTATCGCTAAAGCTAGTCTAGGGCTGCAGGATGGTACCTCAATGAAGGAAATCTTTAGAGCAGCTCAGGCCCTTTCCCATCAAGGAAATCTGGATGCAGCGGATGAGCGTAGGAAAAGTTCCTTGCTCTTGGATTTTATTAAAGCAAAAGGGTTCTCTATGAATAATGTTAATGATTTCTTAAACCAAGGAAAATCTATTCTGTTAGTAAATGAACACAACATGTTTGCTAAAAGCCCACTGAGTTCCTCTTTGGCTATGTCGACTGCCCCAGGCCCGGCCCCATGTGGAGTCCCTGCGAAACTGGTTTTGGTAGGTGCTGGGTGTATTTTAGAAGAAGGGGAATGCCCTGGTTCTCCTGTAGCTGCTGAGGGCTTTCCAGAGGTGAAATTTTGGAGTAAGGTGGTGGCCCAAGATGCTCCATCGCTGAAACTTAATTTTTTTCCCCTTCCCCTCCTTCCTCTAAAAATGGGCCAGTCCTTATTAGACCTCCATCTGAGATTCTTATTCAAGGTAATACTCTGTGGAATTCTTGTCTTGTGGGTGGGTTTATGCATTCCAAATTGCCTTTTAAGCTTGTGGAAGAAAATGTGCATAAACTGTGGGATAAATATGGCTTACAGAATGTTTTCTTATAAGAGGATGGTTACTTTATCTTTAAATTTGCCAAACCTGACGATCGTGAGAATGTTCTTGCTCTTAGCCCTTGGTATATTTCAAATAAGCAGATTTGCCTTAAACAATGGAAGGAAGGCATGGACTTCAAATTTGACTCATGTACAAAAGCTCCTATCTGGGTTAAATTCTTCAATATTTCCATGTCTTATTGGTCCTCTGCTGGGCTTAGTTATCTTGCAAGTGGGGTTGGTGTTCCACTTCTGGTGGATAAGATCACAGAAAAATTAGAGCCTATGAATTTTGCTAGGATTTGTGTTGAGATAACCCCGTCCTCGAATTTGCCAAGCTCACTTGATGTGGTTGTTCTTGACGAGGAAACAAATTCAGAGAAGGTTGTTACTGTTAAAGTTGAGTACCAAAATAGACCTCAAATATGTTCTCACTATAAAACTTTTGGGCACTCTCTTCTTCGCTGCCCAAAGGCAAACTACAAATGGCTGCCTAAAGTTCAAAAATCAAATGATGGTTCTATTGCTACTATCTCGGACATTCCTTTAGCTACACCTTTTCTCCCAAAATCTGTTAATGATCCTGCTGCTACGTCTGATAACTGGACTCTGGTGGCTAAAGACCCAAAAAAACATGTTCCTTTTCTTGATCCCTCCTTGGTTGGTGACACTAATCCCTTCCTTCCTATTGCTGATGCTAGTGGGGTTCTGGACGGTCCTTCTGATACAGACTACTCCCCTTCACCAAATCCTTTAGTGGGTAAGCTGAAGATGATTGATGGAAAGGCAGGCCATGATCTTAAGGCAAAAGCTCGTGCGAGTTTGGAACCCGACCAGTCTTCTAAGAAAAAGATTAAAGGAGGGGGGAGGCCTGCCCAAACTTAAATTTTTTATGTTATGGTTAATTTTTGCTCTATGAATATTAGAGGTGTAAATATGAAGTCCAAGCAGGATAGTGTCCTTGCTCTTTTGTCTAAGAATAGAATTTCTTTTGTTGGCCTAGTTAAGACTAGAGTCAAATGCCCCAAATCCATTTCTGTTTCCAAAGCCATTTGTTGTAAATGGACTTGGAAGTTTAACTATGAATATCATGTGAATGGGAGAATTTGGGTTGGTTGGGACCCTTCTCTTTGGACTATAAATATTGTCTCTAGATCTTCTCAGTATATGCATTGCTCAGTTTTATCTATTGCTTCCTCTATGCAGGTTTTTGTCACCTTTGTTTATGGGTTAAATACTTCTTCTGAGAGGAAGGATCTTTGGAAAGACATGCAGACATTAAGTCATTCTGTTAATTTACCTTGGTGTCTTCTTAGAGATTTTAACGAGGTTCTATCTGTGTCTGACATTATGGGAGGGGATGTATCCTTGTCTGGGGGTATGCAGGACTTTTTGGAATGCTCTACAGATTTGCTCCTATCTGACCTCCGTGCTATTGGGCCTCTGCACACTTGGTGGAATTCTAGTGACACAAAACCTCTTTTCAAAAAGTTGGATAGGGTTTTGGTTAATTGTGAGTGGCTGCATAAGTTTCATGATTCTCAGGCTATTTTCACTCCTCGTGATCTCTCTGATCACGTCCGACAGTTGGTCAAACTGGTTTGTCCTTACCGAGATTCCCCAAGACCTTCCAATTTTTCAATTTCCTGGGTGAGCTTGGAAATTTTCATGTGATTGTTCAATCTGCTTGGAATATTTCTGTTCCTGGGGATCTTCTTCAGTCTTTAGCTGGTAAGCTTAGGTCGGTTAAACGGGCTCTCTCCACTCTGAATAAAGATAACGGTAACCTTGCTTCAAATGTGGCTAAGGCTAGAGACATTCTTCATGCTTCTCAGAATGCGGTTTCCTCTAACCCAACTGATCTCTCTCTTTTAAAGGCTCAAAGACTTCATTCTGAGAATCTTTGGTATGCTCTTAGCTGTGAAGAAAAGTTCCTAAAGCAAAAATTGAGAATCCAATGACTCAAGGATGGGGATAAAAACTCGGGCTATTTCTACAATCAAATTAAGAACCGATGGAATCATAATAAAATTCTTGCTATTGAAAATGCGGATGGTGTTCTTTGTACTGAGCATAAGGATATTCAAACTATTGTTGTAGAACACTTTCGTTCTCTACTGGGCACTTCCTCTAGGATGGGGGATTCAAGTTTCCAGGATCTGGCTCCTTTTGTTACTAATGTTGTCTCGGATGATCAAGCTTCTATAATTGAGAGAGACATTTCTGATCTTGAAATTCTGACCACTTTGAAGTCCATGAAGAAAAACAAGTGCCCTGGTCCTGATGGTTTCAATGTTAATTTCTTCATACTTGCTTGGGATATTGTTGGTAGAGATTTTACTCTGGCCATTCAATCCTTCTTCAAACAGGATGTCTTCTTAGGGGTACTAATTCCACTGCCATTGCTCTTGTTCCAAAGGTTCTTAATCCCTCTTCTATGAGTGATTATCGGCCTATCTCTTGTTGTAACACAACTTATAAATGCATTTCAAAGATCATTGATGGTTCTCGCCGGAGCCAAAAGCGAACACGCTTGCTTACCATCAGATCTTTGGACCCTCGACCAGGCATTCTACCTTTGTCGAATCGGAACCAATACCACACCTCACTTACGGCATTACCGATTTCTAGTGCTTTTTCTTCTTTTTAGAAAAACAAGGGCTGCTAACATCACCGAAGGAAGTTTAGGCTAAAGGGTATTCTCCCTACTTTAATCTCTCCTAGCCAGTCTGCTTTCGTTCCGAGAAAGAGGATTGGTGGTAATATTTTGTTGGCTCAAGAGTTATTCAGGAACTATCATAGGGCATATAGGCAACCAAGGTGTGCAATGAAAATTGATCTTCAAAAAGCTTTTGACTCTGTTTCATGGGAATTCTTGCTTAATGCTCTTAGGCTTTTAAAATTTCACCCTAAGTTTATCTATTGGATAAAGGCTTGTATTATTTCTCCTTTTTTTCTCAGTTAGGGTGAATGGATCCCTCTGTGGCTATTTTAAAGGGGCAAAGGGTTTACGTCAAGGGGACCCACTCTCTGCTTATCTTTTTGTTATTGCTATGGAAGTGCTTTTTCTTATTTTGGCTAAGGAGACAAGGTCTCCTAGCTTTAAGCACCATTGGAAAACAAAGTCTCTCTCGCTTTCTGATCTTTGTTTTACGGATGATTTGCTTATTTTCTGTCATGGTGATGTTGTTTCGATCATGGTTATCAAATATTGCTTAAATCACTTCTCTTCTCTCTCGGGATTGCATGTTAATGGTTCGAAGAGTATGTGTTTTCTCTCTAATGTTTGTCCTCCTCTTACAGAGGTTATTTTGGCTGGGCTTTCAAGTGGAAAAGTTCCCTGCTAAATTCCTTGGGGTGCCTTTGCTCACCTCAAAGCTTAGCCTTGCTGATTGTTACCCGCTTTTAGAAAAGGTTAAAACCAGAATTACTTCGTGGACTAACAAATTTCTCTCTTATGCTGGAAGATTGCAATTGATTAAATCGGTTATTTTTGCTATTCAATCATATTAGTCTGCCCATTTCATTCTTCCAGCGGCTGTGCTTAAAGATATTAAGTCTACTATGAGTAGATTCTTATGGAAGGGCCCTTCTATGTTGAAGTTTGGTGCCAAAGTTTCTTGGAGTAAAATAGCCCTCCCATGGGGGCTAGCTAAAGTATGTAAAGATTACATGAACAGTCACAAAAGGGCAGCTATGGTATGCAATCAAGGTGAAGCTTGTTAGACAAGCCAGTTACAGTAGAATTGATAAGAACTGGTGTCTTGGTTGAAGGCAAAAGAGGTAGACAACCTAGATTTGATAATATGGACTACATCCGTTGCGAGGCAATGAGGGGGTATGAGTGTGTTAGAATGTAATTTCTTGTTCCTTGCCTCCCAAACTTTGTAGAAAGCTACCGCAAGGGAGAGCCCCATTATTTGTTTGGAGAGTTTTCTTCCTCTGAAGGTGTTGATTTTGGTAGTTAAGTCGGTCCGGTCCAAAGGGAAGGAAGACCAATCGCCCAATGAGAAAGCAGCGTGCAAGATAATTGTGGAGTACTCACAAGTGAAGAAGAGGTGGTTGAAAGTTTCTGGACATTTGTTGCATAGAGGGCAGTTGAACACCCTGCCAGAATAACACTTCGTGATGTCATTGGTTGGTGTTCTACCAAGAAATCCAATCCAAAGTAAGAAAGAGTATCTTGGAACATGAAGCTTATTCCAAATAGTCTTATAACAATCAACCCTATTTTGCTTATACCGGATACTATCCCAAATATCGTAGGTCTTGATATTAAGGATATCTTTAGAAGTCCAAAGGATGGAGTCAATTGGGCCAGAAGGAACAACAACAGCTGTAATAGATCGGTGAAACAAAATGACTTCATGGTGGTTTGATTGGGGAAGAACCCAGTTCGAGTCACGAATGATGTCCTCGACTTTTGCATTTGCTGGAATTTATGAGCTTGCAAGTAGGGATTGAGTAGGATTGATGGGCAAATCATTGAGCCAGGGGTCATACCATAGGGTAAATCTGTTCCTGGGTCCAACTTTGTATCGCAAGTGCTGTTGGGCAATAGGTCTCAACTTGAGAATCTGCCTCCAAATCCAAGAGCAATCGTGGGGAGTGCCAATTTGCCAAATAGTTTCACTTTTAGGATTGTGGTCTGCACCCATTGAGCCCAGAGCGAGCCCAGATTGGCATGCAGGATGCGTCTGAGGTGCAGTAGAATAAGGGACTTGTTCCAGTCCAGGAGGCATTTAACTCCTAGTCCACCTTCGTTTATTGGCAGCGTAATTTTCCTCCATGAAACCTTTGCCCCATGATGGTCCAAGGAGGTACCTTTCCATAAGAACCGACAAAGGATAGATTGAATGGCACGAATGGCAGCTGTAGGGAGAAATGGGAGCTCCAATAGTGTTGAATGGCAAATAGCACGGATTTAATGAGCTACAGGCGGCCCGAATACGCAAGCACAGAAGTTGTCCAGGATGTGACTCTATGCGTGATACGGTGGACCAGAGGCAGACAATCTTGGAAAGTGAGCTTTGTAGAAATAAGGGGCACACCCAAGAATTTGGTATGTAGGGTACCCAAGGTGTACCCTAGTGCAGAGGTGACGAAAGAGTTGGTTGCAGGGGCTACACAGGAAAGGAAGCAATGTCTTTTGTGGATGTTAGGGATGAGGCCTGAAATTAGGGAAAAGGAGTGGATGCATGAGTGAACGATAGAGATGGTTTTGATACTAGTGATAAGTTGGTTTTATACCTACTTATCAGGTATCTTTTACTTGAATTAGTTGCTTATATTCATGTGTCTTAGTTACTTTTCATGCATTTTATTTTAATTTTGTAGGTTATACGTTTGGAAGTGGTGTGAGCGACTATTGGTAAGGAAAAGCACAGAAAATGCAAAGAAAAGCAATCCGAACATCATTTGGGCTTTCATGTTCTTGGATTAGAACTTATATATATTGTAGAGCTTCTTCTTAGCTTTCCGGAACATCTTGAATCATTCCAATTGGAGTTCGGATGAAAGAGTTATGACATTTCTACCAACGGACGTCGTTGAACTTCATTGTTTTGGGTGGCCATTTGCATAGCAGTCACTTCCAGTCCAATTTCGACCTTCATCTGTTCGTTATTTCTCAAAATTCAAAGAATGAAAGTTGTAGATCTCGTTGATAGCTTCGGTTTGATAGGTGGAAGGCCCCGTAATTCCTCCCGGATCAAAAGTTATGGCCGTTTTACCAGAAGACGTTGCGGTAGAAAAATAATTGGCAGATTGGGGGCAAGTCGGGGCTTGCTCTTTTGTGCCTTAGGATCCAGCCGGGGCTGGGGGTCTGGGCAGAAATAGCAGGCCACTAGCAAGCCAGGGCTTGCTATTTACAAGGGAAAAGGCAAGCCGGGGCTTGCCTATGCGCAAAATGAGTAGTTTTTGTCCGAATTTGAGTCCGATAAGGATTGTTTCGAGTTGTTTGATTCAAGGACTTCCAAGAGGACATAAATACATATAAAGAGACATATAAAAGGAGGAGATTTGCAAGGATTAGAGGAGGATTAGAGGAAGAATTCCATTATATTAGATTAGAGTATATTGGGAAAAACCCTAGTTATTATGAGTTTTGGAGATTGAAGCAACTTGGAGACCATTGAAGATTCAAAGTAGGAGCAAGGAGGGAGCGTCAAATTTACAGACAATAGATTCTATCTTCTTATCTTCTTCTATCTTTATCTTTTAATGTGTATTCAATTGTGGATTCTTAGTTTTAATTTAATAATCATGAGCTAATTCTTTGTTTGAGATTACAATGGATCTTATTGTGTAGTTTATTTTAATATGTTTCGTTATCAATTGTTATGTTCTATCGTGAGGATTGTCTATTGTGATTTGGACTTAATTTTTTAATTGATTGGCCATCAATTACCGTGATAATCTATATGAACTTGAGAGATGAAGTATTGATTTAGATCTAATCATGATAGCATGTGTTCAGGATTTTAATAGCTTAAACTTGATGAGTGTTAAGGTAGAGATATGCTTGACATCGCATGTAATCGGATAGAGAACTTATTCTTAAACCTTCTTCAATTGTAATTCAAATAGAGATATAGTGGGTTAGTTGATTAAGGTGTTTAACGGATTTCTATCTTAATTGTGGATTGACGTTAATACGGTATTAGTGCATCGAGAGGTGGTTAATACTACTTTAGTGTTCTTGATTAACAATTCGGGATAGAGAATAATTGATGAGAAGTGTGTTAACTTAAATGAAGCAATAAGTGAAGTTATGATCTTAAATCTCCATAGTCTTAATTTAATTAGTGGAAGTTAATAGTAGTTTAATTTATTTAATTTGAAATTCATTCGTTTAAATAAGATTGAGTTGGTTACGGGTTAGTACTTGGTGATTTTTAGTAAATAATTCTCTGTGGGAACGATACTCAACTTATCACTTTATTACTTGTTGACCACGTATACTTGCGTGTTGTGCGTAACTAGATTCTGCCCAACAACTAGCATGACAGAACACAAGGATGTCATCGGCGAAGAAGAGATGGGTAAGGTCCAATTTGGTGGTGCGCCAATGATGTTTGAAGTCAAGCAATTTGGATCCCCCATGGAGTTTCAGGGAAAGCATTTCCATGATAAGGATAAAGAGGTAGGGGGAGAGAGGGTCGCCTTGTCTAAGACCCCTTGAGCTATTGAAATAGCCTGCAAGAGAGCCATTAACTTTGATAGAGAACATGGTGGTGGTAACGCAAGACTGTACCCAATTGATGAAGATAGTAGGAAATCCGAATGATTTTAGGACATCAAATAGAAAGTCCCAATTGACCGAATCAAAGGCTTTTTTTAGATCAATTTTAAACGCACATCGTGGAGGTCCAATATTCTGAACATTCTTGATAAGTTTTAACTTTTTCATGTCAGAGTACTATTCACGGGGTACTATTCCCGAAGAACTATTCACTCGGGTACTATTCACTCAGGGTACTATTCATGACAAAAAAATTGATTTCTTTTCGGTCCAAATCATTTTTGATACAATATTATTCTTGAAATTTTCTCCACAAAGCAGTATCATGTTGACAATTTGGACATTATTGAATTCTTGATAAATTAAATTATAAATCTTTAAAATTTATCATTTGCTTTTATTTAATTGAATTCTTATATCATTTTCATCATCCTCATGCTTATATTATTATTAAAGTCATCTTTGGCCCATAGTGCATAGATAGAATGTTGATTGGTATGATTACAACCAGGGATTATTCGGTATAATCATGAGCGTAATGTTACAAATGATGTGGTAAAAGTCTTCATTGATCCGTAGTGCATTGATGGACAGTTGTTGGCATGATCATGACCATGGGTAAAAACACGAATATCCTTAGCCCGTAGTGCATGGATAATTCGTGGTCGTGATACTAATGAATATCCTTGGCCCCGTAGTGCATGGATAATTTAGTGATGTGAATTATTTATTAAGCTGAGTCTCAGCGATAAAATTGATGACAAACTTTTTAAATCATAGAAGATAGTAGATATCATGCTCTACTTGACTCTTCTAATAGATTGCTTATTCTGCTGCAGTTAAACTTGATGTTTATTATATTTTATCAGTTTAACACTATTGAAGGCTAATGATAATTTATTCTGCATTATCTTAGTCATAATATTTCTTACTGGGCTTGTTGAGCTCACCCTTTGCTTTCATTGTTCTCTTCAGGAAATGAGAACATAGCCGGGACTAGTCGGGGAACGGAGTGATGGTCCGAGTTGGTGCATTAGTAGTCCTCACTATTCTGTGAAATAGTGTGATAATAATTGTAATGATACTGAATTTGAGTTTGGATATTGTCTAGAAGACAATATTCGTGTTGAAACTCCCATCTTATGTTTTGTCGTATTTTACACGACAATTGTATAGTTAAGTTGTATTTACCATTTATCTGGCGACTTAGAATGGGTGATGTATACCTATTTTGGGGGCATCACAGTTGGTATCAAAGCTTAGGGATATGATCCCTAGCTGAGATGTGAGACTAGAACTAGGAGGGGTGAGACGGGTAATTCCTTCGCTAGTATGACCTACCTAAGTTTATTTGTTATTTAATTGGTCGGTCAGAAGATAGGGATAATTTGTGACATGTCAATTATCCCTTGTTTTGTGGCAGTGTTTGAAAATGACTTCTGAGAATGTTGCGATAAGCAATGGAGCACAGGAGACCGTTGAGTCACCACAGATTAATAACCAAGATAATGTACATCAGGAAGGCAACAATCCTCATGTAAACAACAACACCGACCAAATGATGAATGATGGGATGTTCAGAGGCTTCGTGCAGTTCATGCAACATCAGGCGAGAGAGACTCCTGTTCAAAATGCAGGTGGAAACACTGACAACTCTTGGATGGTCAACGCTAAGCAGTTCAAGGAGCTAGGACCACCAGAGTTTTTGGGAAAGCCAGAACCACTCAAGGTAGAGACGTGGATAAACCAGATCACCAAGATATTTGATGTCTTGGGATGCTCCAAGGAACAAAAGGTTTCTTTTGCCACCTTCATGTTTAGAGAAGAGGCAGATTACTGGTGGGAATCAGTAAAACGTACTCAACCTGCCCCACTCAAAAAGTCTTGGGAGAAGTTCCAAGAACTGTTCAACGACAAGTACTTTCCCAAAAGTATTCGTCACCTGAAGGAGGTGGAGTTCATCAAGCTAGAGCAAAACAATATGACCGTGTCGCAGTACGAGGCTAAGTTTGCCGAGTTGGCCCGGTTTACATCCCATTTAGTTGACAATGAGGAGGGAATGTCACGAATGTTTCTACGCGGTTTGAAACCCGAAATACATCAATACCTCATTTATCACAAACTGTGTTTGTATTCAGATGTTGTAAATAGGGCTTAGCTATTGGAGCGCGATAATGAGTCAACCCAACCAAGAGAGAGAAGCCGACAAGTCGATAATACCAATGGTAGCAGTCATCGAAACGGTGACAACAAATGTGGAGGAAATCAACATGCCAAAAATAATAACCACTTCGGTGGTAATCATGGCCAAGATAATAGCAGTGGAAATTTCAAGAAAAGGAGATTCAACAATGATGGAAAGACATCAACACCAGTACCCGTTGTTAAGTAAGGAGAACGACCACCAATCGTATGCTTCAAATGCGGAGGGGAGGGACACATTAGTCCAAACTGTACGCAGCAGTCCAAAACATGTTATAATTGCAGAAGAGAAGGTTACCTAACCCGATTTTGTCGTGCAGTAAAGTCAAGTTTAGCTGGGATGGAGGCACCAAAGACTGTCCCAGACAAGTCAAAGCCGGTAGTTCAAGGTAGAGCGTTTGTCGTGACCTTCCAAAAAGTGAAAAAACCGAACGAAGTCATCACGGGTAAGCTAATCATAAACTCTAGCGAAGTCTATACCTTATTTGATACCGGTTCTACCCCTTCTTTTATTTCTCCTACTTGTGCTCAACGTTTAAATTTAACTCCAGAGAAATTAGACTTTGACTTATCTGTTGAAACTCCGTTGGGAAAAACCTTCATTACATCCACTGTTTATAAGTCTTGTTTGATTCAAATCGGCAACCGCGCGTTACCTGTCGATCTTATCTCCTTGAAAATACTTGCATATGATGTGATTTTAGGGATTGATTGGTTAACTATTCATCATGCTAAAATTGATTGTTTTCGTAAGGTTGTTAGTTTTCATATTCCTAACCAATCTATTATGCGAATTCAAGCCTCCAAACCACTAAAGTCAATCACTGTCATATCAAGCCATAAAGCTATTCGTTTATTGAAAAATAGATGTCAAGCTTTCTTAGCCCATGTCACAGATTTAAACAAAAATACGTCAGATTTGAATGATATTTCTATTGTTAATAAATTTCCTGACGTATTTCCTGAAGAACTTCCTGGCCTACCCCCAGAGCGTGAAATCGAATTTTATATCGACATTGAACCTAGTATAAAACCCATTTCTAAAGCCCCATATCGAATGACTCCTATTGAACTTCAGGAGTTAAAGACCCAACTACAGGAATTGTTAGACTTCGATTTCATTCGTCCTAGTACGTCTCCTTGGGGTGCTCATGTTCTATTCGTAAAGAAGAAAGATGGAAGTATGCGACTTTGTATTGACTATCGGGAGTTGAATCATATTACCATTAAAAATAGGTACCCGCCTCGCATTGATGACCTGTTTGACCAGTTGCAAGGTGCCAAATTCTTTTCAAAGATCGATCTTTGTTCCGGATATCATCAGTTAAAGAATAAAACTGATGACATTCCAAAGACTGCTTTAAGAACTCGGTACGGGCATTACAAATTTCTAGTCATGTCTTTTGGATTAACTAATGCTCCTGCTGCCTTTATGGATATGATGAACCGAGTATTCAAGGAATATTTGGATCATTTTGTTGTTGTCTTTATTGACGACATCCTCATATATTCCAAAAGCCGTGAAGATCATGAGCAACACTTGAGGCTGATACTCCAAAAGCTTCACGAAAATAAGCTTTATGCTAAGTTGAAGAAGTGCGAGTTCTGGCTTGAGGAAGTATCATTCCTTGGGCACGTGATATCCAATCACGGAATATCTATTAACCCAGTGAAGATTGAAGCAATACAAAGCTAGGAGCAACCTGTTGGGTAAAATCTAATTACGCATAACATGCAAGTATACGTGGTCAACAAGTAATATAATAGTAAGTAAAGTATCGTTCCCATAGAGACAATTAAGTAAGAATTAATCTCACAATATAAGCACAAACCAATCACAAATATTAAAAACTAAAAAAAAATTCAAACAATTAATGGAGAATTAGGCTTACGATTTCACCCTAAGCTTCACTTTGATTTTTACACTTTTATTCCAGTTCAATTCACTATCCCAGTTTATTAATAAAGAACACGAATGTAGCACTAGCCACCTCTCGATGCACTAATACCGTATTAACTCAAATCCACAAATTAGATAGAAACAAGTTAAACACCTTAATCAACTAACTCACTATATCTCTATGCGAATTATAATTCAAGAAGGTTTAAGATTAAGTCCTTAATTCGATTACATGCGATGTCAAACATATCTCTACCTTAACATTCATCAAGATTCTGTTCATTCACAAAATTCAAGAACGCATGCTATATTAACTAAGTCTAGATTCGTACTTCCTCTCTCGAATTCATACAAATCCACAAAGAACTGTTGATCAGGCAATTCATAAATTCAAGCTCAAATTAATATAGATAAACTGGATAATAGATTATTAAACTGGAAATCAAAGTTACATAATCATCGTTTCACTTTAAGGATCCATTATAAGCCAAAAAAGTAAATTTGTTCATAATAAATGAATTAAATACTGAATAAATAAAAGAAAACATCATCCCAATTACACAAATTGAAATTAAAGGAGAATAGTAATACACCACCCTTCTCGTCCTTCAATTCTGCAATCTTTGTGAAAATCCTCCTCTTCTTCATTCCTCCAAGTTCTTGTTTTTCAATCTTGTTTCCAAAGTGTGTCTGAATTATGATGATGATTTTTTCCCTTTCACACATAGCATAAATTTGCCTCACTTCAGCTCCACACCATCAATCCTAATCCAACTCTAACTCATTACCAAGAAAATCTAAAAGAAGTCCAAATCCTTTTCAAAACCAACAAGTCATTAGTCAAAGACTCCCAAGAGCATGAAATAAAAACCATAACACAATCCTATTATAATCGTATTACATAAAGAATTTATAGCTCCCAACACTGCTCATCATCCAGCACATACTAATCTTGCCAAATTTCAAATCCCAGAATAAAGACGCCCATGCTTATGATGTATTTCTCCGACAGTAGCGACCGTATTCTTGTACCGAGAAGTAACCACGCACTAGCGCGCCCTGCGTCACTTTACTCAGCACCACATCGCACCCCGCGTAGGAAGTCAGAATGCCCATAATTGCTTGAAAAATCCTTCTAATTCTAGCATCTTGATAAGCTTACTTATTATCCTACTACAAGCACAAAATCCATCAAAAGTAACATTAAAGTAACCAAAAACGAACAATATAACAAGCTAAGCAAATATAAATCATAGGTTAAAAAGCTACTCATCAAATTCCCCCAAACTTGAACATTGCTTGTCCTCAAGCAAAATGCAATTCAATGCAACTAACAACTACGAATCCAGTATTAAGACAGTATAGATAGTTTACTCATACGGCCTCAGATAAATTAAGTAAACATGTCAACACTTCATAACAAAACCAATCCACAATTCCTTATCAATCCTTGCATCTTAAACTGTTATCACTAGTATAGTGTGTGTGCGCTCCACATCCATGCTAATTGATACAAATTCAAATTCAATACATAACAAATCTCTTCGAAGGCATCATACAATGTAAACTCAAAAATTCCAAAAACAAGCTAAATCCAACCAAAATCAGACAAATTACCAATATCGTGGGTCAACATGGGATACTTATGCTTTATTTTTCATCTACGGGGGCTTTTTGCTCTTATTTCCCATTTTATTCATTTTTTATACACATAGCTATGCAATGTCTTATTCCTTTAGGCTTTTCAATGCTACCTTAACGAGCTTTCGACCAACGACTCCCAGACCATTAAGACCTTAGGACGCTAGGTGTAAAGACAATCCCCTCGGGCTTACTTACTCAAGTAACAAAGGCCACAAAACTAGACAAGCATGCCACGGTGATTATTCATACTTTCTTTTTTTTTTCCTTTTTTTATATAGCTTATATACCCCAAATATTCCCCCAAACTTAGGTTCTTGTCTAGCTTTAGTCATTACTACTTATTCTTGTCATTCTTTCATTCAAACTAGCATTATCCTTTAGAGTCCCATTATGTATCAATTTAAACTTAATCAATCAACAAGTTGTTTTTTATTGTGCTATCCTTATTATACTAGTTTCAAATAGAAAAAGATCCAATGCATAATAGAAATTACATCAAAGTTCTCTTATTTGGCACTATACTTGTTTACTGAATTCCAATCTCATCATTGGCCAAGAACAAACTTTTACTGGATTCATGCAACTACATGCATATTTTTTTTATACGAAAATAAACTAAATGCCATGAATACGAACAATTATAAAGACTAAACAAATTAACTAACACTAACTAACATGAATATTTAAAAATTTCATTAATTAACCAGGAAGAAAACATAATCCCCCAAACTTAAATCAAGTAATGTCCTCATTACGTCAAAATAATTCAAATAAAAGTATGAGGACTTCCCTGAAAATGAGTTACTGCTCGTCGTCGTCCGAAGGAGGATATGTTGGCAGGATAAGAGGAATATGCATGACCACCGGATGTGCATTAGGATTGCAGCGGGAAAATGCATCAGCAAGCGTGATGAATACATTGGCATTGTACTGATGCATTAAATCTTGACGTTGGGCCAACCACATAATTTAATTCCTCGAGCTCCGAGGTGGTTTCTCTTGTATAGGTTCCGCTCTAACTGGGGGTGAGGGTTGACGGATCATAATATAGCCTTCTCCACGTGGATGTGATCTCGCCCCTTCCCATTCCTTGTACCTCTCAATTGTAGCATGATCGATTATAGCCATCGGTTGTTGGATGTGCTCGAAGGTTGCCAACGCACCCTGACTTTTACTAAGATAGATCAGTGATTAAGAAACCATGTAGCAAACCTCCCGTAGTACTCCCTTGTAGCAACCGATCAATGGACTCTTGAATACACTCCCCCACATCGACATTGTAGAATGCAATGGAGTTATTCACACGGTAATGGTGGTGAACAATCCCATATAATAGCCAAGCCCGTGCCTTGGTTACATTGTTTTGGTGGCGTGTGGGCATTAAACGGGCACATATAAATGCATACTATCGACTAAGTGCTGAGTGGGAAAAACTTATCTTTTCATCCGTTTCATCTTGAATTACCCATTGAGTTCTTGGTTTGCATAATTTGACAATCAACTCGTCTAGATCGGGCAAACCATCTTCATATCGGTCAGCTTGTGGTGCCTCTAACCCAAAATATGTGTTGATAGCATCGACATGAAACGCCATCGGTTTACCCCGAACCATGGCTACGTGATTGACATGTTCCATTGCATTTTTCTCTTTCACTATATTGATCACCGCTGGAAGTGGTTGTTCTACTAACTGAAACCAATTACGCTCTACAATTTGCAAAGCCAAATTATCATCCAAATTGTCGATAGATGACTTGAATCGTTCTGCAGCCCTCTCACTAACAAATTTCGTATGATCATATTGAGGCCGAGAAGTGGATGTGGATGGGCATTGTCTTTTGTGGGAAGACATGGTGTTTCTGGTGATGTTTAGGCTCAAAATTTGGTTCAGGACTTTTTTAAAGCAGGTTGGTGGTAATTTGAGTACTTCCCCCAAAATTGGTTGCTTGGTATTATCTTGCTAGCCAATATGTGAAATCAAACAATACACTCCTTGGGCATCCAATTTCCAAAGTTTTCCACCCAATTGATATCAATAAAAGAGAAGAATATTGAGGATGAAGTAAGTTGTGCTTACCTTGAATAATTTTGTGTTTCCCTCTTTGTAAAGATGTCTCAATTTGAATGAATTTGTGCAAAGAATGAATTAGATTTAGGATTGGAGTGTAGTGTTTATATCTGATATGAATTTGACTACTTGTATGGTTGGAGTTCATATAGGGGATTGAAAACTAACGTGGGTTGGGAGATGGAGAGTGTATGGGTTTAATGTGAATGGAAGTTAAAAAGGAGAAGGAGAAGTAGAGATGGTGTAGTGGGGGTTAGAGGAGTTATGGAGTAGTGGAAGTTTTAAGGGTATAGGAGAAGTGGGGAAGTTAAGTGAACGAAGGAGAGCTGAAGTGGTTATGGCCTAAGACACGATAATTAAACAAACACGTTCAGCGCCTGGGTTTTTCGAGTGGCACGACCCACGCTATGTATATGCATGAGATGGTGTGCCCCGCTCTAAGAGATCAGTAGTTGCTGGCGTAGTAGCGCGCCACGCGCCCATTGTACGTTGGATATAGCGTGCCCCGCCCTGTGGGATTGGCGAATTGGCGCGGTCCGCGCTGGCATGTTAGTAAGTGTCTGGGGTAGTGGCGCGCCCCGCGCTGTGTTTGTGCGTTGGGTAGCGCAGCCTGTGCTATGTGGTCAGTAGCCAGATGCCTCGATTTTTCTTGAGTTACCTGCGAATCTTCCAAAAATGTAGTCAAACTTCTATGAAAAATGCATATTTATAAACTAAAATATAAAGAATAACTAAAAGAGAAAGAGTTTAGAGCTTGGGGTTGCCTCCCAAGTAGCGCTAGTTTTAACGTCAGTAAGTCTGACGCGGTGCCTCTTGTATCACCGTAATGCGTCATAAAGGTAATGTTGACGACATCCCAATTTGAATCACCACCCCAGTAATGCTTTAACCGTTGGCCATTGACCTTGAAAGTCTCCAATGGATTTCTACTGTAGAGTTCAACGGCGCCATGTGAGAAAACTATTTTTATGGTGAATGGTCCCGACCACCTTGATTTTAGTTTTCCAGGCTCGAACGTTCTTTGTATCAATTTCTTGTCATGCCATCTCTTGACCTTTTCCTTGTACAACTTTGAGTTCTCGTAGGCTTGCAGTCGGAATTCGTCGAGCTCATTTAGCTGAAGTAGTCTCTTTTCACCCACCGCTGCTTGATCGAAGTTCAGTTTCTGAATAACCCAGTAGGCCTTGTGTTGTAACTTGACCGGTAAGTGACACGCTTTCCCATATAGTAGTTGATATGGTGTCATGCCGATCGGTGTTTTATACGCAGTCTGGTAGGACCATAGTGCATCGTCCAATCTGAGAGACCAATCCTTTCTGTTTGGGTTCACCACCTTTTCCAAGATTTTATTCACTTCCCTATTCGGAACCTCAACTTGCCCACTGGTTTGGGGATGATATGTTGTAGCTACCTTATGGTTGACCCCATACCTTGCCAATAGAGCTGTAAACAATTTGTTGCAGAAGTGACTACCTTCATCACTTATAATAGCTCTCGGTGTGCCAAATCTCATAAAAATGTTCTTCTGCAAGAATTTGAGAACCACTTTAGCATCGTTAGTTGGGAGTGCTGCGGCTTCAACCCACTTTGAAATGTAATCCACTGCAAGCAAAATGTACTGATTGTTAAGTGATGAAGGGAATGGTCCCATGAAATTTATGCCCCATACATCGAAAATCTCAACTTTTAGAATTGCTTGTAGTGGCATCTCATTCCTTTTAGATATGTTGCCCACCCTTTGACATTTATCACATGTTTTAACAAATTGGTGGGCGTCCTTGAACATTGTAGGCCAATAAAACCCGGCTTGAAGCACTTTTGCCGCTGTTCTTTCACTACCGTAATGTCCCCCATATGCAGATGAGTGCCACTCATGCAGTATGTTCTTCACTTCACTGTAGGGCACACATCTTCTGATCATCTTGTCGGCACACTGTTTAAATAAGTAAGGCTCATCCCACATATACCATTTGACATCATGAAGAAACTTTTTTTTTTCTGTTGTCTTGTCAGATTAGGGGGAAGAATGTTGATCACTAGATAATTCGTGAAGTCTGCGTACCATGGAAATTCTGTATTTATCCCAAACAATTGCTCATCCATGAATGACTCGATTACATACTTATCCTCTTCCTTTTTATTATGATTTTCCAGCCTAGACAAATGATCGGCGACTTGGTTCTCCGTCCCCTTTCTATCCTTTATCTCTAAATCAAACTCAAGGATGCTCAAGGCACATGATAGGGAACAAAGCCCTTTTGTCTAACTACATAGAGAAGGAGGGTCCCTCGGTCATCTTTGGAGACAACAGCTCTGGCAAGACAAGAGGCTATGGCTCAGCTGGAAATGGTGCAGTATCTTTCAGCACTACCTATGTGGAAAGACTACAATACAATCTTCTAAGCATTAGCCAACTCTGCGACAAGGGTCATCAAGTAACATTCCTCAACAATCAATGTCAAGTCCAGAGACACAAGAAATTCCATGTAAAGTTAAGCTAAGAAGAGAAGGAAATGTCTACACAGTAAACCTTGGACAACTAAGCTCAGACGAGACTATATGCTTTTTGGCTAAAGCATATGAAGAAATGAGCTGGCTATGGCATCGAAGATTATCTCATCTCAACTTCAAAAGCATGTCCAAACAAGCTTCAAAAGATCTAGTTGCAAGCTTACCCAAGTTCAACTTCATTAAAGAAAGGCCGTGCAATGCCTGTCAACTTGGAAAGCAGACCAGAAGCTCATTCAAGAGCAAAACCGCCAACTCAATTGACAAGCCTCTGCAGTTGCTACACATGGATCTGTTTGGGCCAATTCCAACGACGAGCCTTGGGGGAAAGAGATACTCTCTGGTCGTAGTCGACGACTACACCAGATTTACATAGGTGTTCTTTCTAACCTCAAAGGATGAAACAAGCTCTCAACTGATCAAGATGTTCAAGCTAGTGATGAACGAGAAAGGAGAGAAAATCAAGGCTATAAGGAGTGATCATGGAAGAGAATTTAACTTTTCAGAAATGGATCAGTTCTGCACAGACAAAATGCATTAGTCACAACTTCTCAGCTCCACGAAATCCCCAACAAAATGGAGTAGCTGAGAGAAAAAATAGGACATTGATAGAGGCTAGAAGGACTCTACTAGCAGCATCCCATCTGCTCAATCCTACTTCCGCGGAAAGTCACAACACCTTGCATGCTACACACTCGAGCAGATCACTCATACACTCTACGATTAAGAAGACTCCTTATGAACTGTGGAAAGGAAGAAAGCCAAGTGTCAGCTACTTTCATGTTTTTGGCTGTGCATGCTACATTCTCAACAATGGAAAGCAGTACTTGACAAAATTTCAACCAAAGTCAGACGAAGGAATCTTTCTTGGATATGCCACAGACAGTAAGGCCTACAGAGTGTTTAACAAGAAAACGTTGAGTGTTGAAGTCTCGATTCACATCATCTTTGATGAGACAGAATTAGACAAAATTGTGCTTCAAGACACTACGACCAATAGTTCAGACACTACGAATGAGGTCGTTGAGCTCAACACTACGATCGTCGTACCAGATAGTGAAATCGTTGAGCAAGGAAATGAGATCATAGAGAGGCCTATGACAGATAACGAACCTCCACACCAAGAAGAAGAAATAAATCTGGAAGATCTAAGACAAGAAGACATAAGAACAGATGTCCCAACAGGAAACAGATGGGCAAGAGATCACACTCAAGATCTAATCATTGGAGATCCGAGTGCAAGAGTCAAAACAAGAGCTGCCACCCAAAATGAATGCTTTTATCTAAGCTTCCTGTCACAAATGGAACCTAAGAAGATAGAGGATGCTATGGAAGACTCCAACTGGATAGAGGCCATGCAGGAAGAACTTAATCAGCTCGAAAGAAGCAAAGTATGGAGATTGGTGCCTAGACCAAAGAATCATCCTGTTACTGGAACCAAGTGGGTCTTTAGAAACAAGATGGATGAAGATGGAGTGATAACTTCAGGCAAGACTAGTGGCCAAGGGCTACTTTCAGGAAGAAGGCATTGACTATGATGAGACATTTGCACCTATTGCCAGCCTAGAAGCCATCAGAATATTCCTTGCCTATGCTGCTCACATGAAATTCAAGGTCTTTCAAATGGATGTCAAAAGTGCATTCTTGAATGGTGAACTTCAAGAAGAAGTCTATGTAGAGCAACCTCCAGGTTTCATCAATCCATCTTTTTCTAATTATGTCTTTAGATTAGACAAAGCCTTATATGGTCTTAAACAAGAACCTAGAGCATGGTATGAAACACTAACTAACTTTCTTATTGAAAATGGGTTCACTAGAGGTAGAGTAGATACCACACTATTTCTTAGAAAGCATAAAGATAAAGTCTTACTAGTTCAAATATACATTGATGACACCATTTTTGGATCTACTGATGAAAAATTATGCAAGAGATTCTCCAAGCTTATGCAGAGCAAGTTTGAAATGAGCATGATGGGAGAGTTGAACTTCTTCCTTGGACTACAAGTAAAACAGACTGATGAAGAAATCTTCATAAACCAAGCCAAGTACATTAAAGACTTGCTTAAGAAGTATGGCATGGAATCAGCCTCTCCCATGAAAACCCCAATTGCTCCTGCAACCAAGCTTGACAAAGATAAAAAAGGTAAAAGTATTGATGTAACTCAATACAGATGTATGATCGGCTCTCTTTTATATCTAACTGCCAGTAGACCAGATATAATGTTTGCAACATGCATTTGTGCTAGATTTTAGGCTAATCCTAAAGAATCTCATTTAACTGCTGTAAAGATGATTTTCAAGTATCTCAAGGGTACACCTCACTTGGGGCTTTGGTATCCCAAGGAGTCCTCATTTAAACTAACAGGATACACGAGATGATGCCGATTTTTGCAGAAATTTGTAAAATAGATAGAAAGAGTACTAGTGGCACCTGTCAATTGCTAGGAGACAGACTTGTGTCCTGGTTTAGCAAGAAGCAAAATTAAGTATCTACTTCAACTGCAGAAGCTGAATATATTGATGCTGATAGTTGCTGTGCTCAGATCCTATGGATGAAAAATCAGCTAGCAGATTATGGGTTTGAATTCAAATCCATACCTATTCACTGTGATAACATAAGTGCAATTGCAATAACTCATAATCCTGTCATGCATTCTAGGACTAAGCATATAGAAATAAGGTATAACTTCATTAGGGATCATGTGTAAAATGGAACAATATCTTTACAATATATTCCTACTGAAAACCAACTTGTTGATGTCTTTAAAAAACCTCTAGATGAATCCAGATTTAACAAGTTAATAAGTGAGCTAGGCGCTTAACTTACAACCATGAAAAATATGCTCTAGTTTGTGCTAACTATACAGATTTAAAGGCTATGATCGAAATCATAGACATGATCAAAGGAAGTCCACGACCGTAGAGGCTGAAGTGTCACAAAAGACAATGATCGCAGTACAGACTCAACAATCGCGATGCAGACTCAACGATATCAGAGCTTCATCAACAAAACCAAAGGAGCACCCTATGATGATAAAGTACAAAATAAAGCAATCTATCTGATAAGTGCCTCAGGGACAAACCTAACCCTTGATTCATTCAATGAGGTTGGCCCTTCCTAAGGTACCTTAAACCAAGAAGAATGCTAAGTTAAAAGGACTCGGTCAGACTCGACGATTTCTATTTAGACTCGACGATCATAGGTCAGACTCGACGATTACAGCTCAGACACGACGACTGCTAAACAGACTCAACGATGGATAAACAGACTCGACAAATGTAGAACAGACTCGACGATTCCAAGGACCATCTCAACGATCGTAGCCCTCCTGAAGAATATATTAGCTCAGAAGGAGTTAAGGGCAATTCAGTACAATCCTTCTCAGTCAGATTCGTAGAGCCAAGCAAAATTCGACACCTGTCCCACTAAGCAAAATGGAAAGAGGGAAGTTATAAGTACAAATTGAAATCGTTTTTTTAAATCGAAAGTTCAAAAAGCTTATCTCTCTCATTCAATCTCAAGCCATAAACCCTAAATCTCAAGAAAGCTCAGACAGTCATATTCCCTGCAAAGAAATCAATGGCGGCTTCCAACGTCATCTCTGGCTACAGACTCTGCTTTGATGAGTTCAAAACTGGTGAACCAAAATTTCACAAAACTCTATCATTAATAAAGAAGGCTGGTCTCGAAGAAGCTCTGGGTACGGCCACATTGATCTACCCTAAGCTAGTGAAAGAATTCTACAGGAATAGTGTGTTCGAAAACAACGTCATCACCACTAAAGTCAGGGATGTGGAAATCAAGCTGAAGGCTGAGGATATCAACCTAGCCCTAGGTTTTAAATCTGAAGGGTACTCGTTCATAGATGGCATAGATTTCCATGAAGGACTTAAAAGGATGCATCACAAGAAATCCCCCTCTGTCAAAGGATACAAGAAGAAAGAATTTCCTCAGAGGTATGAATTTCTGGCTGATATTATTGGAAAATGTATATGTTACAAGAGTTCTGGCCACGATTCTATAAATGAGGTACAACTCAAGCTCATGATTGCCATAAGTTGTGGAATACAACTTAACTATGGAGCTCTACTACATGAATGGATTGGAAAATGGATTCTCAGCTCGAAGAAATCAAAAAGCACTGGGAAAATGCTCTACGGGCGATTCATCAACATTATTCTACAATCCGCCTTAGGCGATAAAATTGAGGATGATGAAGGTGAACAAATAAATCCGAACAGAAGAATGACCCAGCAATTGTTTGAGAATTGGAAAAGGAATCCAGCAGAAAATGTGTGTATAATGTCTGAATCTAGTGGTAGAACTGCTGATGTAAAGGAGTCAGGGATTCCAGGAAATATGTATGTTGTCAGGGAGACTGAAGAAGAAGAAGAAGATACAAATAAAGAAGAACCCACTGCCCTGATCAGAAAAAGCAAGGGCAAGAGAACTTCGATCATAGAGTCTCTACCGATCGTAGAGACCAGACTGTACACCAAAGCTGCTGCATCAGATGTTCTGGCTGATCAACAAGACAAAGATGAAGCTTAAAAAAGTCCTGAGGCTGTGGCTCAGCCTAGAAAACTAAGACTAAAATTGGTTAAGAAGTACATCCTTGTCAATAAAGGAGTACTTAAGAAGGAAGACAAAGAGTTGGCTGCTGAACAGGAACTGTCCAAAGAAAGCCAAAAGGACTGAGCTCAAGCTGAGGGGGAGACACCTGAAGTTCTAATCATAGAGAATACGCTAGCTGAGGGGGAGATGCCTGAAGCTCTTATCCTAGAAAATGCTCCAGCTGAGGGGGAGCTACTAATCGTACAAGAGGATGATCATGCTGAGGGGGAGGCTTATGATATCCCCATGACAGAAGAAGAGGTTCCTGCAGAAAAAGAGGGAGAACCAGTGCAAGAACATCATGAGGCCATTGATATAATGGAATCCTGAAACGAAAACATAGAAGAGGATGAAGGTGACGAGGTCGAGATCATAGCTGTGGGCATTGATGGGTACAGAAAAGCTAACTATGAGCAACTGTTCTCCTATCTACCTATGATGCCTTTCCATCAAGCTCAAATTCTAAACTCCTGGAATCACATGTTTTGGAGCTTTAAAGAATATCCAACCATCTCTGTGCTAGCTCATGGATTCCCAGGTAGGTTCAACTTTGCCAAGAAGTTACTCACCAATAACTCCTCTTCAAAGAATGAACATGAGGTACTGTCTATCCCAACCCTCTTCAGAGTTAATCACTTTCCATCACCCTCCTTCCGTCAATTTTATGAATTCCCACGATGGTTGGAAGTGATCCTACAACCACTAAATCAATTTCCAGTTGTAGAATCCCAAAATTCTGTTACTGATGAACCAAATATGACAAACTTTATACTGTTCCCACCTCCCAGCACCTCTACGATTACAGACACTAAACCCAGTATAGTGTCCCAAGTCCAAATCGTAGAGTCACCTACTACACACACCCAAACACGGGCTCCTCCATTCGATATTCCCTCCTCATCCAGCAACGAATACTTCAACCTTGATCTTGCCCTCTACTCATTGCAAGATCAATTCAAGAGCACACCACCTCCTTCACAAATTCCCCATCTTAATGAACTTCTGTCAGAGCTACCCACCAAAGCTGATTTATAAGCCATGTCCAAGAAAGTGATCAAGGAACTCGATGAGAGTCTTGAAGAATACACTGAACTCATTCAGATGAGATTAACTACAATGATCAATGCTGCAAATAATCTCCCAAGCTCCCTAAGCTCTACGCTCACTAAGAAACTTAAAGAGCTCATCAAGGAAATGATTCAGAGCATAAAGGGCATGGATGACATTCATTTTCTAGCAGCCAAAAGACACAGAGATATCGTTCTTATTTTGCAGTCCGGTCAGGAAGCTCAGAATAAACTGATGATGGAGAACTTCCTCAATCTGCAAACTGCCGTAAAAGAGTTCCAACAATTTTACGTCAGCCAAGGACAACAGACTGACAACATACTAGCCGTTCTTCAACAACGGGAAGCTCGATCTAATGCGCTGATTCAACAAAATCGAGAGGATATTGCTCAAACTCAGAGTTAACTCAACGAGCTTGTCCAAGGAGTAACTGGCCTTTCAGAGGACATTCAAACCCTTGGTGCTAACATAAAGGGGGAGAATAAAGGGAAAGGAGTTAAAGGCAAGGGCAGAGGTCAATCCCAAATTCAATCTTCAAGGAATCCTCTTGCAAGGTAATTCCACCAACAGACTCCACAATCCAACCATCAAACTGAACGATCTGATCAGCAGGAAGTTTTAATGGCTCAACCATTAAGAAGTCAAAGGCCTTCTCCCAGCTCTCATGAGGTGACAACAACAGGCCTAAGAATGCCAATTGGAGATCCTGCATTCATTAATAGGCATGATCACAATCCAAGACTAAGCCCAAGTGAGCTGGAAGATCTAGCCAGGAGAGACGAAGCAAGCAGAAAAAGGAGAGCTGAGGATTATGCAAATCCTCCGAGAAGCAAAAGGCCGAAGAAATAGAGATAAGTTGAATTTTAATTCTTATTGATGTAGTCAAACTTAAATGTAATATCTATCTTCATACATCAATAAATTCATGCTTATTCTTTAGAAATTTCAGTTGCTCACTGAAATATTAAGTCATATTTACTTTGTTGCAACTGCATATAGAATTTGATAATCATGACAACAAATCTCCTTGGTTATGTCAACATCAAATAGGGGGAGATTGTTGGAAGAATGCATATTTTGATTTGATGTTTAAAGTAAATGCTCATGATTATATGTAAAGTCCTTCAAGGAATATATGTACAAGGACTTAGTGATAGATCAAAATTGTTAGGTTGATCTTAGCTTTCAATGTTCATCATTCTATAAACAAATGTATAGATAAAGAGATCAAAGATGTTAGGTTGATCTATGACTTGAAAGAAATAGATAGGCCTTGAAAAGAATCGCAGTCTATCAAGCTGATCAACAGAATGCAGAAGCTAAGGCAGGATCGTAGAGCTTAGAAGATCGTAGTGTATCTGCCTTGAAGGGCCTCTCCAGAAATCGTAGAGTGGTCCAGACGCTTGTAGAAGCTAACTCAGAGATCGTAGTGTACTTTCAGAAACGTAGAGCCTGCAAGACGAGCAAGTGATGATCGTAGTGTGCAAAGATTGTAGTGTGCAAATCCTTGAGAGAGATCGTAGTGTTCTCTTCAGGCCAAGCACCAATGTGACAAGACACCATGATATGTATCGTAGAGTATAATCTATCTTGTGTCAGAAGCATCGAGCCCTACTTTTGTTTAAAGATAAATTCCAACAAAAGTGGAATGGGTTTGAAACGTTAAAGTCCTCTCCAGTCCCAGCGGTACAAAAGATATCCTAAGTATTCAACAAAAGGAACGTATTCAAGAAGCTAAGGAAATGACTATAGGACAGAGGAAAAACACCTTTTTAGGTGTTAGGTGAGAAAGCGGTCTGCTGTGTCAGTGGGCTAGAATACAATTCAGAAGGTGTGCAGAAAAGTCTCCATCAAAGTTCAGAAATGTCAAACGCATTTAATGCTTCAACAAATGGCTTCAACGGATAGATTTCAAGGATCACATATATGCAGAACATATGCAGATGAGAAATCTAAGAAAGCAAGCATTGAACAAAAACGCACAAGAACACTCAACGCTCAACTCTACGATCAGAGAAGAAGAGGAAGCTTGCTCAGCTACTCAGTTCTTTCGAACAAGTGCTTAACTGCAACTGAGTAGCATCAATCACGAACTCAACAACTACCAACCAACTGAAGTAAGAGTTCCAAGTCAGAAGGACTTGAAGAGTTCTAAGTGAACTGTGAAGAACCAAGTCTGCTGGACTTGAAGAGTTCAAGAGTGAACTAAGAAGTGCCTAGACTGCTGGTCTAGAAGGAATCTGTGAGTGTAATACCTGAAAATAATAATACTAATAATAATAATAATAATAATAATAATAATAATAATAATAATAAAAACATTTAAATCTATATTTAAAAATAGTTAATTGCGCTTTCCTTATGTTTGGGTCAGATTCTATTTAATTTATGTGGACCATAATAAGTAAAGGATTGTATTAATTTGGGCTTTTAAATTAATTAGGTCTAATTTATAATTGTGTAATTTTAAATCCTAATAAAATTAGGAGTATTGATAAAACATATTAATTAATAAATAGATAAAAAAAAGCATAACTGCTTCATTATTTCTAATACAAATCGATGGGAGGAAAAGAAAAAAAAAAGAAGAGGATCTCAGCTGCCGCTAAACAAAGGGAAGGGAAATTGGATCAACTGGTAAGTTATTATTATTCCTTTCAATTGAATGAGAGTCGAGCAGCATAGGGTGCATGTGTATATGTATGATCACCGCCGCAAATTGTGAATGAATAATATGAAGGCAATGTTCGATTAGTTTAAAAGAGAGAGAGATATTAATAAAGAATTCGTTATCATGATCAGGATCATAGGTTCTGCATTATTACTAAATGATACATATTATATATATAAGCTTAAGGAGGCTGAATGGTCAAAATCAAAAGGAAAGTGATAAAATAAAATTAATAGTAATTTAGTTTAGGTTTATCTTGTAAAACTGATAAATAATTTCCTGTTATTAGAAATTATAGTTATTAATAAGTAATTTATAACTGTATTATTATTTTCTTTAATTAGATCAGATTGAGGGAGTGTAGCGGGTGATATTTAGATTTGGCGAATTATTTTGGTACTATATTAAGGTACGAATTCCGTACTTTTTCAGCGATACTCCTTTAAATTTAATTCGTTCGTTTTGCACTCGTTTAGAAATTTGGTATTGCCTCTCAGGATTATTTCTTGTTGTCAAAATTATTGAGATAGTTTCATTTTGGCGTTGATATTTGAATTCGTATTTGTACTCTTTGAACTAGTTAATCGTGTCAATATATTTTGGAGACTTTATTCGTTTGTACCATTGTTCGTATATTTTCGTTCACATTCGGGAGTTATTTTGATCATTGATATATTGTGATATTTAATAATGTTTGTATTTGATAATTCGATCTCATTTGAATATGGTCATGTAAGCCTTGTGATTTGAAACCCTTTTTGGTTTACATTTTGTAGTTTGATCCTTAGGGTATACTTGAGCTAACCACCTGTGGGGGTACCACATGCATGTCCTCTTGACACAAGGGCATGACACACCTTAAAATGGCGGATTAGTCCAGTCCACAGTATCCTTTTGTATGCTCTGGGTATGAGCTTTGGCCATTTCATATATATTTGTTCGGGATACGTATGGGTCGCACCCAAAGATTTGATTTGATTCGATTTGTTCACGGATTAGTGATGATGTATGTGTTGTGCGTACTATCCGATTTGATTTGTATACATCATGGTACCGATGTATTTTGCTAGCCTTTGGCTATTTGTATTTAAGCTCGGTATGAAGTTTTCACCTTACAACGATTTGATTCAGCCTTATTTGTTTGGGATTCTTTTGGCTATAATTATTCGATTGACAGTGTTAGTCATTTGTAAATGGACTCACAAATTCTAATCTATTCGTAATTCTTTTATAATTTATATATGTTCATTCATTCAACTCTTTTAGATTCATTACTTATTGTGATATATTTATTCATCTTCATATCCGTACTGGGCAATTGGCTCACGTTGTGTTCTTTTTCCGGCAGGTAATCAGGGGTGATCAGGATTTGTGGGATGAGAGTTACCTTTGATCCAAATGAGTAGATTAGTTTTTGAGACTTATTATTAGACTTGGTTTTCCTAATATTTTGTATATGGATGTTTGGGCCATTTTGGCATTTATTTCTTATTAGTAGAGAGTATGTAAGTGTGGAGTTCCTTCTATTTAAATTGGAGTATGTGAAAATTAGTGTTCATTTTCATTGGAGATAAGGTGAGATTTATTGAGGTTTGTATTTATTATGCTTGTGCGTGACATTCCTTTTCTTTTTTGGGAGAGGGGGTGTTTCAGAGTTGGTATCAGAGCTTAGGTTATGATCTTGTAGATTGCCTTTTAGGCTTGACCTGTGAGTTATGGGTAGACCATTGGGTAGTTATAAGATTTTATTATAGAGTTGTATTGCGTTTGATTATCGTTTTACATAAATTTGGCCTTGATTATTTGTTTTGATCTGTTTGTTCTCATCTGTTTGATTTTGTATCCTAGATGGCTCGTAGGTCTTCGAGAATTGTTGGGAGGCAGGGTAACAATGGTAGGAGGGTCGAGGCGTACCTGAGTTGAGGCATTAACTGTGGTGGAAACGATGGGAATCAGGGAAATGCAACAATAACCCCGACTATGGTAGCAACAATGGTGAATGAGGCAGTTACGCAGGCCGTGGCACAGGCTATGCAGGGTATTCCGTAGATGCAAGGAAATCAACATGCAAATGGCATGGGGGATGATGCAGAGATACCACAACATGAGCAGAATGTTCCTCCCGAGGATCAAGTGGGTCAACAAGTGCAGCTGTTGTATATGTTATTAGAGAGGTTCATTAAGCAGAAGCCTAATTCTTTTTCGTTTTGCTCCTACTCCAATTGATGCGGAGAGCTGGATCGCCCACTTGGAGAAGATTTTTGATGTGATTGGTGTTCAGAAAATCAGAAGGTGAGATTAGCAGTTTATAAGCTAGAGGATGATGCTCAGCGATGGTGGAAATCATTGAAGGCTACACAGGGAGATGGATTTATGGATGGACTCATATGGAGCGATTTTTGTAACCTTTTCTATCAGCAGTATTTCCCAAATGCTGATAGGGATGCATACATTAGGGAATTTGTGTCCATTCGGCAGAAGGAAGATGAAACCATTACCAATTTCATAGAGGTTTACGAGATTGGCTGGTTTTACTGGTTCAATAGCTGGGACAGCTGCACAACACGCAGAAAAGTTCAAATGGGCCTTGAAATATGAGTATAGGAGATCGATCATCCACACCATATTTATAGTTGTATCACAGGTGGCTAATGCAGCTAAGAGTGTGGAAATGGAACATAAGGACTTTCCAGCTTCCAAATCAGAAGGGAGTCGAAAGAGAGATAGAGATGACCAGCAAGGGCAAGGATTGAGGCGATTAAGCGATGAAATCAGAATAGAAGGCAAAATAATTGGAATGAGCCTCCATCGGGTCAGCGATTTAATCCTCGAAGGGATTTTGCTTACCCAATGCAGCAGGGTGGTTGTGGAGGTCAGCAGCAGGGTTAGTGGCAAGTTGGAGGGCAGTATCAAAATAGGGGATTTCAGCAGAACAGGGGTTTCCAGCAAAATCAAAATTAGGGTCAGCATCGCCAACAGGGTCAAATTCAGGGGCGGTATCCGGTGAGGGCAATCCGAACCTTTTGCCACATCCACCTGGTCCATGTGCTACTTGTGGTAGGTATCATGCTGGTAGGGCGTGCTATAGAGAGACATGGGCTTTTTTTTTATGTGGACAAATGGGACATAGAGCAAGGGACTGCATAGTTCAGCGTGGTAATGGGGGAGGCGGTAATGCTGGTAATGGTGGTCAGCGTAACACTGGTGGGAGAGTATTTGCATTGATAGCTAATCAGGCGGCCCAAGCACCAGGTACTATTTCATGCATCCTTCTTTTAGGAAATCGTTAGGCATCAGTTTTGTTTGACACTGGATCTACACACTCTATTGTTGCACTTTCATTTGTTCGTCATCTTGGAGTGTCTTCTCATATATTAGATCCTCATTTATCTATTGCTACCTCGATGGGGAATTCTGTGATTATTTCTGAGCAATTTTGCGAGTGTCCTTTGAAATTAGGGAGGAGGGTGTATGTAATAACCCGACATTTCCTAAATAAAATAAATAAGAAAATTTGCGTATAATTTTTTTTTTATTTAATGACGAGAATAAGTGTCTAGTAATGTGAACGATAAATGCGAATATATTTATTACTTGAAAAATTAGAAATAATTTTGGAATTATTAATTACTACAAATTATATTTTTATGGTATTTAAATTTCAGAAGGTAAATGTTTTTATTAATTATTTTCCATGAAAACATGATTGGAAATAATATATGAAGTGATAATTAGAATTTATATAATATATATTTTATTATATGAATTGTTAGAATATTTAAATCAAGTATTTTAACTTGATATGCGAAAGAGAAGTCGAGATATGAGATCCAAACCTCGAATTGGGATTGTGATCAAGAGATGAGAATAATAATATTATATTATTGTTATAATGATTTTACAAAGACAATAATTATGTATCGTATATGTGACAGATAATAATATTGAAGTAATGACTACCAATTAGGTCATAAAGATATTACCGTCTTTGTGAAACCCTAATTATTAAACTTAGTTATGAGAAATGAGTGAGTAGTGACGTGTATATGAAGTTTCTTGTGTATATGAAGGTTATCGTGTATAAGATGCTCAGAATTAGAAGAAAACCCTAATTATCGTTGTTTGTCGATAATTCAGACAAACCCTAATTATTACAACCCTAATCGGTTGAAGTTAGAGATTGTAATGACTATGTTAGAACATACACAGATAATTAGAGAATCCTAATGGTCAATTAGAAACCCTAATTGATGGCGTTAAGAAAACCTAATTAGAAAACCCTAATTTTTCAATCAAAACCCTAATTTAAAATTTATCGGGTTTAATTACGATGTTAATGTATAAAAGTTTTAATTTACCAAAGGATAGAATTAATTGGTAAATGATAAGAATTACCATCTAGTGATTAAATACTACATTTAATTTCTATGTACAAAAATGCCCATGAAATTATATGCTTAAATTACCAAAATGCCCTTTTTGGCTTATTAGTGTATTATTAGTGTATTATTGGAGGAATCTTGCTAGCAAAGCATGGCAAACATACTTACCCTACCAATTAAGCATCCAAGACTCAATTATGCTGATTCAATCAACCATTGAGTAGCATCCAATGCATCTAACTTGGTTTATATATAGAGATTGAGAGAGATAATATATTTTGTACACTAAAATTCATCCAACTCTCATCCTTAAGCTTCTCTCTCTAAAACCTACGAATTATTGTAGCATATAAGCTCCTAATCAAAGCCCAACCATCACAAACAACAAATCAGAAGCATCAAAGCCAAAAAAATCAAAAATCGAAGCTGTAAAAGGTATGAAATTCCCCTAATTTTGAAATCCTTCGATTCGATGTTAATTGATGCAATTGATTGTTTAAAGTAGTGTAATAGGGAGTCTATTAATGTTCGGGTTGTAAAATCATGAACCCATAACATCAAAGTGCACGAATTTGAAGATTTGAGCAAGTTGGAAAAACCGAATTTCGTGATTTTTGGGCAAATGTCAAGACTTATATCTCTCGTGATTATTTACTTTTTTGTTTTTTAAAAGTTGTTAGGCGTATCTTGTTATGTGGTCTTTAAACTCCAAAAGGAATCAGGTCTATATCTATTGTAGATCGGTATTTCTAAGCGGTCAAAGTGGGTTGACCTAAGCATTGACATATTGCTTTTTCAAACCCGTAAAATATTCTAAGTGTCCGTAAATATTTTTTTGGCAAATGTCAGGCCTTATATCTCGGTCATATGTTATGTGTTTTGTGTTCTAAAGGTTGATATGTGTATCTTGTTATGTGGTATTTAACCTCCAAAAATAATCAGGTCCATATATATTACGGATTAAGAGTTATTTAAGGTCAAAGTGGGTTGGCAAGATTGACCGCATAAATTCCGCAAGCAAACTGAAATTTTAAGTGTTAATTTTTCCGGACAAGATTTGACCATACTTTAGATGCTTTATTTCTTGTTGTTATGATGATGTTAAGTGTTAGAGTTGTAGTCCTACATGTTGTCTACATTAATCGGAATTGATAGATCACATAAAAGTTACACGATCATCAAGTTATAGAGGTCCAAAGTAGGCACCTCGAATCTGTTCTTCGTGAAGAATAGCTTTGGTAGCTACTTTGATGTTTGATTTATCCCAGATCCGATGTTTGTTTAGAGGTTATGATTGTTGGATCGTATATTCTTGTATTTCTCTACAAGACCCAATTTATAGATTGTCCAAATTCGTTAAGATGAGAGAGTTATTCACGGCCAAAAAGTAGCCACCTTGGTTCGCCTTATGAAGATCTGGGTAGGCTCAAGAACACCTATATGTATACACTTACGTCACTATAGGGGCTTTTAGCTGACAGCTTTAATTATTTTAATTTTCGATTTTCCGAAAAATAATTTAAAAATTAGAAAAATTAGATTTTAATTATTAAAAGTACCAAATAAATTATGAAAAATTATTTTAAAGTCTGAAAAATAGTTTTTAATTATTTTGAGTATATTTCATAAATATTTAATATTTTTGGAATATAAAAGGTATTTATTTATTTAATTAAATATTAAATAAATTATTTAAAAATAGTTTTAATTCATGAAAAATCATGAAAAATTATATTATGGTATAAGAAAATATTTTAAGTTATTTCCCATGACTTTTAATATTTTGTGATGAATTTCATTAATTAATTATATATTAATGATATTAAAGTTATTTAATGATTATATTAAATAATTTAGTTTAAAAATGATTTTAATATTATAAAAATCATTTTAAATGAAATTAAGGTATTTAAAAATATTTTAAGTTATAAAATATAACTTTTAATATTTAAAGGATAATTTCATTAATAATTTAATATTAATGATATTAAGATAATATTAATGATATTTAGTTTATTTAATAATTATTATTAAATAAATAGTTTAAAAATGGTTTTATTTATTTAAAAATCATTTAAAGAGGATATTAAGGATTTAAAAATATTTTAAGTTATAATTAATGACTTTTAATATTTGATGAATAGTACATTAATATTTATATATTAATGGTGATTATTTAAAATGATTTTAATTGTTTTAAAAATTATTTAAGGGTAATATAAATGTTTTAAAAATAGTTTGAGTTATTATAAATAACTTTTATATTTTGGCAATGGTTTCATTAATAATTTAATATTAATGATAATAGAATTGTTTGATGTTTAAATCATTTAATTATGATTCGATGTCTAAAAATGCATGATAAATTATTATAAATGCTTTAAAATTATTTTAAGTCATTTAAAAATAAAATGACCGATGTTGAGATACGTAATAAGAGTCTTAGACTCAAGATTTATTACGATAAAGTCGCTTCGATGACGACGACAAATGTCGAATTCTATAATAGAAAGAAAAGACTTCAAAGAAGAGCATGGATGAGATATTTGAAAAATGTATAAAAATATTTCAAGTATAGAATATGAACTAAAAGTATGATCACCGCGATTATGTGATGACGTGATTAGACTATGTGTCAATTGTAATATGACAAGCGATTTATGTGTTATGATATATTGTTCTAATCAAACGAATGATCTGATTATTGATAGGTTGTGATAAAGAGATAAAACCTAAGTTGAGATTTGTAATCAACAAATCAGGCAAGTATCTTACCTTTGCATTTCCTTTATGCAATGGACATGAGTAAGAAGTTTCAGAATTATTCTATTCCCTGCATGATTATGTACGCTTTGATTATCAACATGTTAGCTCGGATATATATTCTCGTTAATTTGATTTCTAAATGGTTATACAAGTGTCCCCACTTGGATAATCATGGCATTTATTCACATGTTGATATACCTTTGTCAATTACCGTATACATATATGTTGAATTACATATTATTGTTGAGCAAGAATAAAACCTTGGGGTTTGGAACTGTGCATGTATGAACATCCCGATAATGGGAAAAATTTTTTGCGCTTCTATGGACAAAGGGTGAGCGATGAATTTCGTTCAAGTTATGTAGTATTGATCAATACAGGTACAATCTGGTCGATCACCCTCCGCGTCTCGTAAGTTATGACGGTTTTATGGATGAATTTCGCTAAACCTTTTCGAAAATGAAAAAAACCATGTTCATAGTATGTTTCTTAAACCCTATTCATGGGTGGAGCCTAATTTCAAGAAATTGAAAGAGAATTGTTATGTGAATTTTTATCAGTACAGATTACTTCACAACTTTCGATTCGTTGTAGAAGTGTTATGGAAAGAGAATACTTATATTCTTTCAAATTTTATATATATAATTGATATTACTTCTTTTGGAACTCAAATGCTCATCCTTGCTTAAACTAAATGTTTTCAAGACGACGATCGAATTTGAAGGCTCAGGCACGAACAAGGGAAAAGAAAAGCTGTTCGAATGAGATTTAGTATGAGTTAATGGTTATAGTTAGTAAGACAATGGAATCTATTGTCAGGTATTGTAAGGAATGTATTTGAAGGTCACGTACCTGGGGAAGTAAACTTTGATGTATGTAAATTAAGTTCGAATGTATTATTATTTAGTATTATTCAAATTTTTAAAGAAATGGTATCGTGGAGAACCGAGTTGAGTTGCAAGTACTCCGGATTTGGGGTCGCCACATGAGTTGGTATCAAAGTCAGAGGTTATAAACGTTAGGAATGCGAAACCTAGGTTATAACCTTAGTAGAATGGATAACGAAAGTTAAGATAGATATTCGGTAGACGAAGAACTCTGGTGAAGAATTATAACCTTAGTAGAATGGATAACGAAAGTTAAGATAGATATTCGGTAGACGAAGAACTCTGGTGAAGAATTATAACCTTAGTAGAATGGAGGACGAAAGTAAGATAGATATTCAAATGAACCATGAGAGACGAAGTACTACGGTGAGAAGTTATAGGATATGATGAGTTGAAGAGATTCATCGAGTTTTAGTGGTACTAAATAAAATATTACTTCATTTTAATGATGAATATATTTTATTTCAGTAATGATGTTGTCTCGTTTATTGTGGTCATAGGATGGATGACGAAAGTCAAAATAGTAATTCCTTGACCCAAGAGACGATGGACTCTAGCGAAGAGTACATGACAAACGGTGAGATGATAAGAGATTTGATAGTTAGGAACGACGACTTAAGGGTTAGAAATGAAAGCAAAGCGGAGGTATAGAATCGTACTTCCAAATTTTGGAACAAGAAGACAAGGACGCCGCTCCACGAACATGAGATGGAGTTAGCAGCGAATACTGAGGAGGTTGGAGCAGAGAGGAGATAGAGACAGATAATTGAAGGTTGAGATAGAAGCCAAAGACACCGGATATATACCTTGAGCAGCTTTAGACATCGCCTTCATCATACGATTCGATCACGAGTGGATGGAGCGCCTTTTGGCAGAAAGATAGGCGTTGATGTGTTTATAGAGATGGATTGAATAAATTCATTGTCAAACAAAATAAGAGACAACGATATAAAACTCTTGATTGTTGTGTGTATATATACTATATGCTAATCGTGGTAACTTATGTATGTAGATGTCGGTGGAAAAGATATGTAGAATAAGAAGGATCAGATCCATACCCCCGGAAGCTAATATCAAGGCCAACAACTAAAATAGAAGAAAAAGGAGAAAATGATGATAGTGATTGAGACACTAAAAGTTGAAGCCGCTCAAGCATCAACGAAAGTGCGAGGATCCGGAGAACAAGGTTTCTTCACTAGAAAGGTTGTGGGAGATAGAAAAGTTGCTTAATATTCAAGCTGCGAAAAGCATTAAAAGAAACAATGGGAAGAGCAAGATAAGCTCAAAATCCAAATTGACCAGATGGGAGCCTCAAGCAACACATCGTGTTCAGCCCGAGAGGTAAGGAAAAATAAAGGTAGAAGATCCCGACTTAGGAAAACCCGATAAGAAGAAAGGAAGAAGATATGTTATATTTGCGGTTTGTGAGGGACATACCTCTCCTCGCTGCCCCAACTATAAGAAAGGTGGATGTTTTAATTGTGGAATGGAAGGACATCGAGCTTAATGAATGTCCCAGAGAAGAAAGGCTTGGTAGATAAGTAGTATGGGTTATGTTATGTAATATGTGTGATAAGTAATGAACTATTTTCAACTTTTATGTTGGTCAAGATTTTAAATCCCATTGTTGTAGTCACAAAGGGATAGTGATGTTTAAAGCAATATGTGCTATGGTATGTTAAGTTCTATTAATGTGAGGTGCTATGGTTGGAAGTACCATGAGTGTCACAAGTTGGATTAATGAAGTAAGTTGTTATAAAGGTAGCAGATATTTATCTACGAATATTGGTTAATATAGTAAACCAAGTTTCAAAATTTAATATTTTGGAATACATGATTATTGAGTAGAAAATTTTGTGTTATATGTCTAATGTATACGATGAGGCTTAGAATGTAAGGAAATGAAGAATAATTTATGATTATGTCACCTAGACGAAAAACGAAAACCAAATTGCGGAAGATCAACCAGATAATTGAATGTCGAACGCTAAAGACTTTAAGGCAATCCTATTGCTTTAGGGTATAGAGGATTAAGTGACTCAAGAGAAGCGTTTATGATAGTTAGGATAACGAAAGGGCAAAAGACAAATTTTATCACCTATACGATAAAAGGAAAATGAGATAAAGAAAAGTTTGTGTGCTTTGTGTGAGGAAGTAAGAGACATATCTCTTCTAATTGTCTCAATTCAATGATGTATATCAAATGTTTTATTTATGAATCAATGGAGTATAAGATGAAAGAGTATAAGGTGAAAGAAGAAGAAATGAGATAAGGAATGTGAATACGAGAAATGACAAAGAAGATATAGGCGACAACTAAATAAACCGTAAGTGTCTTCATTATGGTCGATTCAAGATATATAGTAGCGATTGAGGATACTGATGCTAAATTGGAAATAGAACTCCAGTGTGCTATTTGAATAACTTATGTGTCTTATATGATTTTCCAGATATATATACATATAGTAAATTACTTTATTAAAGAAATTTTGAGGAAGGAATTTGAGTTCTTTTAGAGATCAAATTTTTGTTTATCGAGAGACAAGCGTTATGGAGAATAGTTAGAAGATCGATTCGATCAAGTATGATCGAGATCTACGACAATGATTATATGTTATGTACCCTTCTCGCATATGAGTTTTTAAAGCGGTGATTTAGGGGACGGAATCCTTATAAAGGAGGTGAATGTAATAACCCGAGATTTCCTAAATAAAATAAATAAGAAAATTTATGATAATTTTTTTTTTATTTAATGACGAGAATAAGTGTCTAGTAATGTGAACGATAAATGCTAATATATTTATTACTTGAAAATTAGAAATAATTTTGGAATTATTAATTACTACAAATTATATTTTTATGGTAATTAATTTATGTAAGCGTAAATGTTTTTATTAATTATTTTCCATGAAAACATGATTGGAAATAATATATGAAGTGATAATTAGAATTTATATAATATATATTTTATTATATGAATTGTTAGAATATTTAAATCAAGTATTTTAACTCGATATGCGAAAAGAGAAGTCGATATGAGATCCAAACCCGAATTGGGATTGTGATCAAGAGATGAGAATAATAATATTATATTATTGTTATAATAATTTCTGAAAGACAATAATTATGTGTGTGTATGTGTGATGAGAGATAATATCGAAGAATGACGACCAATTAGGTCATAAAGATATTATTGCGTCTTTGTGAAACCCTAATTATTAAACTTAGTTATGAGAAATGGTGAGTAGTGACTGTGTATATGAAGTTTCATGTGTATATGAAGGTTCTTGTGTATAAGATGCTCAGTAATTAGAAGAAAACCCTAATTATCATTGTTGTTTGTCGATAATTAGGACAAACCCTAATTATTACAACCCTAATCGGTTGAAGTTAGAGATTGTAATGACTATGTTAGAACATACACAGATAATTAGAGAATCCTAATGGTCAATTAGAAATCCTAATTGATGGCGTTAAGAAACCCTAATTAGAAAACCCTAATTTTTCAATCAAAACCCTAATTTAAAATTATCGGGTTTAATTACGATGTTAATGTATAAAAGTTTTAATTTACCAAAGGATAGAATTAATTGGTAAATGATAAGAATTACCATCTAGTGATTAAATACTACATTTAATTACTATGTATAAAAATGCCCATGAAATTATATGCAAAATTACCAAAATGCCCTTTTTGGCTTATTAGTGTATTATTAGTGTATTATTGGAGGAATCTTGCTAGCAAAGCATGGCAAACATACTTACCCTACCAATTAAGCATCCAAGACTCAATTATGCAGATTCAATTAACTATTGAGTAGCATCCAATGCATCTAACTTGGTTTATATATAGATTGGAGAGAGATAATATATTTTGTACACTAAAATTCATCCAACTCTCATCCTTAAGCTTCTCTCTCTAAAACCTACGAATTATTGTAGCATATAAGCTCCTAATCAAAGCCCAGCCATCACAAACAACAAATCAGAAACATTAAAGCCAAAAAAATCAAAAATCGAAGCTAGAAAAGGTATGAAATTCCCTAATTTTGAAATCCTTCGATTCGATGTTAATTGATGAAATTGATTGTTTAAAGTAGTGTAATAGGGAGTATTAATGTTCGGGTTGTAAAATCATGAACCCATAACATCAAAGTGCATTTAATTTGAAGATTTGAGCAAGTTGAAAAACCGAATTCGTGATTTTTGGGCAAATGTCAAGACTTATATCTCTCGTGATTATTTACTTTTTTGTTTTTTAAAAGTTGTTAGGCGTATCTTGTTTTGTGGTATTTAAACTCCAAAAGGAATCAGTCTATATCTATTGTAGATCGGTATTTCTAAGCGGTCAAAGTGGGTTGATTAGCATTGACCATATTGCTTTTTCAAACCCGTAAAATATTCTAAGTGTCGTAAAATATTTTTTGGCAAATGTCGAGCCTTATATCTCGATGGTCATATGTAATGTGTTTTGTGTTCTAAAGGTTGATATGTGTATCTTGTTATGTGGTATTTAACCTCCAAAAATAATCAGGTCCATATATATTACGGATTAAGAGTTATTTAAGGTCAAAGTGGGTCGATAAGATTGACGAAAAAATTGGGCATGACCTGAAATTTTCTAAGTGTTAATTTTTCCGACAAGATTTGACCATACTTTACATGCTTTATTTCTTGTTGTTATGATGATGTTAAGTGTTAGAATTGTAGTCCTACATGTTGTCTACACATTTCGGAATTGATAGATCACATAAAAGTTACACGATCATCAAGTTATAGAGGTCCAAAGTAGGCACCTCGAATCATTCTTCGTGAAGAATAGCTTTGGTAGCTACTTTGATGGTGATTTATCCCAGATCTCGATGTTTGTTTAGAGGTTATGATTGTTGGATCGTATATTCTTGTATTTCCTCTACAAGACCCAATTTATAGATTGTCCAATTCGTTAAGATGAGAGAGTTATTCACGGTCAAAGTATGCCACCGATTACGCCTTATGAAGATCAGGTAGGCTCAAGAACACCTATAATGACATACTTTCGTCACTATAGGGGCCTTTAGCTTACGATTTTAATTATTTTAATTTTCGATTTTTAGAAAAATGATTTAAAAATTAGAAAAATTAGATTTTAATTATTAAAAGTACCAAATAAATTATGAAAAAATTATTTTAAAGTCCGAAAAATAGTTTTTAATTATTTTGAGTATATTTCATAAATATTTAATATTTTTGGAATATAAAATGTATTTATTTATTTATTTAATTAAATATTAAATAAATTATTTAAAATAGTTTTAATTCATGAAAAATCATGAAAAATTATATTATGGTATAAGAAAATATTTTAAGTTATTTCCCATGACTTTTAATATTTTGTGATGAATTTCATTAATTAATTATATATTAATGATATTAAAGTTATTTAATGATTATATTAAATAATTTAGTTTAAAAATGATTTTAATATTATAAAAATCATTTTAAATGAAATTAAGGTATTTAAAAATATTTTAAGTTATAAAATATAACTTTTAATATTTAAAGGATAATTTCATTAATAATTTAATATTAATGATATTAAGATAATATTAATGATATTTAGTTTATTTAATAATTATTATTAAATAAATAGTTTAAAATGGTTTTATTTATTTAAAAATCATTTAAAGAGGATATTAAGGATTTAAAAATATTTTAAGTTATAATTAATGACTTTTAATATTTGGATGAATAGTACATTAATATTTATATATTAATGGTGATTATTTAAAATGATTTTAATTGTTTTAAAAATTATTTAAGGGTAATATAAATGTTTTAAAAATAGTTTGAGTTATTATAAATAATTTTTATATTTTGGCAATGGTTTCATTAATAATTTAATATTAATGATAATAGAATTGTTTGATGTTTAAATCATTTAATTATGATTAGATGTCTAAAAATGCATGATAAATTATTATAAATGCTTTAAAATTATTTTAAGTCATTTAAAAATAAAATGACTGATGTTGAGATACAGAATAAGAGTCTTAGACTCAGTATTTACCCGATAAAAGGCTTGAGACGCCGACAAATGTCGTAATTCTTATAATAGAAAGAAAAGACTTACGTAAGAGCATGGATGAGATATTTGAAAAATGTATAAAAATATTTCAAGTATAGAATATGAACTAAAAAAGTATGATCACTGCGATTATGTGATGACGTGATTAGACTATGTGTCAATCGTAATAGGCGATTTACTATGTGTTATGATATATTGTTCTAATCGATCGAATGATCTGATTATTGATAGGTTGTGATAAAGAGATAAAACCTAAGTTGGGATTTGTAATCAGCAAATCAGGCAAGTATCTTACCTTTGCATTTCCTTTATGCAATGGACATGAGTAAGAAGTTTCAGAATTATTCTATTCCTGTACATATTATGTACGCTTTGATTATCAACATGTTAGCTCAGATTTCTGCTAAGTTGATTTCTAAATGGTTATACAAGTGTCCCCACTTGGATAATCATGGCATTTATTCACATGTTGATATACCTTTGTCAATTACCCGTATACATATATGTTGAATTACATATTATTGTTGAGCAAGATTAAAACCTCTGGGTTTGGAACTGTGCATGTATGAACATCCCGATAATGGGAAAATTTTTATGCGCTTTCTTACGGACAAAGGGTGAGCGATGAATTTCGTTCAAGTTATGTAGTATTGATCAATCTGGTACAATGTGGGCCGATCACCCTCCGTGTCGCGTAAGTTATGATTTTATGGATGAATTTCGCTAAACCTTTCGAAAATGAAAAAACCATGTTCATAGTATGTTTCTTAAACCCTATTCATGGGTGGAGCCTAATTTCAAGAAATTGAAAGAGAATTGTTATGTGAATTTTTATCAAGATGATTACTTCACAACTTTCGATTCGTTGTAGAAGTGTTATGGAAAGAGAATACTTATATTCTTTCAGCTTATATATATAATTGATATTACTTGCTGGGAACTCAAATGCTCATCCTTGCTTAAACTAAATGTTTTCAGTTACGTACGATCGACCTGAAGGCTCAGGCACGAACAAGGGAAAAGAAAAGCTGTTCGAATGAGATTTAGTATGAATTAATGGTTATAGTTAGTAAGACAATGGAATCTATTGTCAGGTATTGTAAGGAATGTATTTGAAGGTCACACTGGGAAGTAAACTTTGATGTATGTAAATTAAGTTCGAATGTATTATTATTTAGTATTATTCAGCTTAAAGAAATGGTATCGTGGAGAACCGAGTTCGGGTTGCAAGTACCCGGATTTGGGGTCGCCACAGTGTACACAACTAACTTACTTCCGATGGTGATGCATGATTTCGATATCATCTTGGGCATGGATTGGCTGAGTAAGCATCGAAACACTATTGATTGTCAGGCGAGGAAGGTTATTTTTGGAACCTTAGAGGCTCCAGAATTCGAGTTTCAATGTTCAAAGCCGAATGGTGTTATGAAGTTGATCTCAGCTTTGAAGGCAAACAAAGTGATTGCAAAGGGACGTGATTGTTATTTGGCTTATGTGAAGGATACCTCGAGGGATGAGACCCAACTTGATGACTATCCAGTTGTGCGAGAATTTCCTGAGGTATTTCCTGAGGATCTGCCAAGATTGCCACCGCTAAGGGAAGTTGAGTTTACTATTGAGCTCATTCCTGGAGCGGAACCTATCTCTAAGGCACCCTATAGAATGGCTCCATTAGAGTTACAGGAGTTGAAGGAACAATTGCAGGAGTTGTTAGATCGTGGATTCATTAAACCGAGCGTATCGCCATGGGGTGCTCTAGTCTTGTTTGTGAAGAAGAAAGACGGATCTATGAGATTTTGTATAGATTATAGGGAGCTAAATCGGATCACTATCAGGAACAGATATCCATTGCCACAGATAGATGACCTTTTCGATTAGTTCCAAGGGGCAAAGTTCTTCTCAAAGATAGATTTGAGGTCGGGGTACCATCAGTTGAGGGTGAGGGAAGAGGACATTCCAAAAATAGCTTTTCGTACTCGGTATGGGCACTATGAGTTTTTGGTGATGTCATTTGGGTTGACTAATGCTCCAGCAGTGTTTATGGATATGATGAATCGGGTTTTTAGCGAGTACTTGGACCAATTTGTCATTGTCTTCATTGATGACATTTTGGTGTATTCCAAGTCTAAGGAAGAACATGAAAAGCATCTTCGTACTGTTTTGGGGGTTCTGCTGAAGAATAAGTTATATGCTAAGTTCTCCAAATGCCAGTTTTGGTTAGAACAGGTAGCATTTTTGGGGCATGTCGTGTCTCCTGAAGGTATTAAGGTGGATCCTGCGAAGGTTGGGGCTATCACTAATTGGCCTAGACCTACCACGGTAACTGAAGTAAGGAGTTTCTTGGGTTTGGCAGGGTACTACAGGCGATTTGTGGAAGGTTTCTCTTTGTTAGCTTTGCCGTTAACTCAATTGATGAAGAAGGGCAGAAAGTTTGTGTGGAACGAGGAACGTGAGAAAAGTTTTGAGGAACTGAAGAAAAGGCTTGTGTCGGCTCCAGTGCTTACATTACCGTCGGGGACAGGAGGTTATAAGATTTACAGTGATGCTTCCAAGAAGGGATTATGGTGTGTTTTGATGCAAAATGGTAAGGTAATTGCTAATGTTGCCAGACAACTTAAACCTTATGAGGTGAATTACCCTACCCATGACTTGGAGTTAGCAGCAGTTATTTTTGCCCTAAAGATTTGGAGGCACTATCTATATAGAGAGACTTGTGACATTTTCACCAACCACAAGAGCCTTAAATATATTTTTACTCAGAAGGAGCTTAACATGAGGCAGAGGCGTTTGTTGGAGCTTCTCAAGGATTATGATGCCAGGATTCAGTATCACCCCGGTAAGGCTAATGTGGTTGCAGATGCTCTTAGCCGGAAGAGTTCAGGGAGTGTAGCTGCCTTGGTTACACAACCTCAACTTATCTCGGATATGGAGCGTGTGGGTTTGGAGCTATATGCTAGAGGTTCTGATGGGTTGGTAGTAGGTATGAGGGTGGAACCTTCTCTTATTTTGCGTATCAAAGAAGCCCAAAAGGAGGATGGTGAGTTATGGGTTGTAGCGCAGAATATGGATGAGGGTAGGCATCCAGAGTTTCGCATTGATGAGCAAGGTGTGATATGGTTTGGTAAACGGTTATGTGTTCCAGTGGATCCAATGATTCGAGAGGCAATGTTGACTGAAGCTCATAGTTCGCCATTTTCTATTCATCCGGGGTCTACAAAGATGTATAAGGATCTGAAGGAGAATTTTTGGTGGAGCGGAATGAAAAGGGATGTAGCTGAATTTGTGAGTAAATGCCTTACTTGTCAGCAAGTGAAAATAGAGCATCAGCGGCCTGGTGGTTTGTTGTAACAGTTAGAGATTCCTGTGTGGAAATGGGATGACATTTCGATGGACTTTGTGATTGGATTACCGAGGACTCTTAAAAAGAATGATGCTATTTGGGTGGTAGTGGATCGTTTGACTAAATCGGCGCATTTTCTGGCTATTCGTGAGGATTTTTCGGTAAATAAGTTAGCAGATATTTTTCAAAGTGAAATTGTTAGGCTTCATGGGACACCAGTTTCTATTGTTTTGGATAGGGATCCGCGATTTACTTCTCGATTTTGGAAAGGATTTCAACGAGCTTGGGGAACGTGACTCAACTATAGTACAACTTTTCACCCGCAGACAGATGGAAAATCAGAGAGAACTATTCAGACATTAGAAGACATGTTGCGATCTTGTGCTTTAGAGTGGACAGGAAACTGGGATGATTATTTGAGTTTGGTGGAGTTCGCATATAATAACAGTTGGCAAGCTAGTATTGGTATGGCTCCTTTTGAAGCATTATATGGTAAGAAGTGTCGAGCTCCGACTTGTTGGGATGAGGTTGGAGAAAGGGTAATAGAAGGACCCGATTTGGTTAGAATTACTACGGAGAAGGTAGCAGTGGCTAAAGAAAAGTTGAAAGAAGCTAGATCGCGGCAAAAAAGTTATGCTGATATTCATAGGAGGACTCTTGAGTTCACACCTGGGGAACACGTGTTTTTGAAAGTTTCTCTATGGAAAGGTGTTCGAAGGTTTGGTTTGAAAGGGAAGCTTAGTCCGCGTTTCATTGGCCCTTTTGAAGTCCCTGAGAGAGTTGGAGAAGTGGCATATCGGGTGGCTTTGCCTCCACAGTTATCTCATGTACATAATATCTTTCATGTTTCGGTGTTAAGGAAATATAACTATCATCCGCTTCATGTTGTGCAATACCCGTTACATAAGATTCAAGAAGATCTTACTTGTGAGGAAAAAGCTGAGGCGATTCTAGATCGTCAAGAACGAATTATGAGGAGGAAGGCAATTCCTTTTGTTAAAGTCTTGTGGAAAAACCATTCGGAGCAGGAAGCTACTTGGGAGATAGAGGAGTCTATTCGGGTGGAATATCAACATCTTTTTAATAATTAGGTACGTAATACCCGAAATAATAATAATAATAATAAAAAACATTTAAATCTATATTTAAAAATAGTTAATTGGGCTTTCCTTATGTTTGGGTTAGATTCTATTTAATTTATGTGGACCATAATAAGTAAAGGATTGTATTAATTTGGGCTTTTAAATTAATTAGGTCTAATTTATAATTATGTAATTTTAAATCCTAATAAAATTAGGCGTATTGATAAAACATATTAATTAATATATAGATAAAAAAAAACTTAACTGCTTCATTATTTCTAATACAAATCGACGGGAGGAAAAGAAAAAAAAAAAAGAAGAGGATCTCAGCCGTCGCTAAACAAAGGGAAGGGAAATTGGATCAACTGGTAAGTTATTATTATTCCTTTCAATTGAATGAGAGTCTGAGCATAGGGTGCATGTGTATATGTATGATCACTGTCGTAAATTGTGAATGAATAATATGAAGGCAATGTTCTGATTAGTTTTAAAAAGAGAGAGAGAGAGAGAGAGAGAGATATATTAATAAAGAATTCGTTATCATAATCAGGATCATAGGTTCTGCATTATTACTAAATGATACATATTATATATATAAGCTTAAGGAGGCTGAATGGTCAAAATCAAAAGGAAAGTGATAAAATAAAATCAATAGTAATTTAGTTTAGGTTTATCTTGTAAAACTGATAAATAATTTCCTGTTATTAAAAATTATAGTTATTAATAAGTAATTTATAACTGTATTATTATTTTCTTTAATTAGATCGGATTGAGGGAGTGTAGCGGGTGGTATTTGAATTCGGCGAATTATTTTGGTACTATATTAAGGTACGGATTCCGTACTTTTTCAGCGATACTCCTTTAAATTTAATTCGTTCGTTTTGCACTCGTTTAGAAATTTGGTATTGCCTCTCAGGATTATTTCTTGTTGTCAAAATTATTGAGATAGTTTCGTTTTGGCGTTGATATTTGAATTCGTATTTGTACTCTTTGAACTAGTTAATTGTGTCAATATGTTTTGGAGACTTTATTCATTTGTATCATTGTTGTATATTTTCGTTCACATTCGGGAGATATTTTGATCATTGATATATTGTGATAATTAATAATATTTGTATTTGATAATTCGATCTCATTTGAATATGGTCATGTAAGCCTTGTGATTTGAAACATTTTTTGGCTTACATTTTGTATTTTGATCCTTAGGGTATACTTGAGCTAACCACCTGTGGGGGTACCACGGGCATGTCCTCTTAACACAATGGCATGACATCTTCCGTGGCGGTGTGATTAGTCCACGGCGTATCCTTTTGTATGCTCTGGGTATGAGCTTTGGCCATTTGATATATATTTGTTTAGGATACGTATGGGTCGACCCAGTATTTGATTTGATTTGATTTGTTTGTCGGATTAGTGACGTATGTGTTGTGCGTACTATCCGATTTGATTTGTATACATTATGGTACCGATGTATTTTGTTAGCCTTTGGATATTTGTATTTGAGCTCGGTATGAAGTTGTCACCTTACAACCATTTGATTCAGCCTTATTTGTTTGGGATTCTATTGGCTATAATTATTCGATTGACAATTTTAGTCATTTGTAAATGGACTCACAAATTCTGATCTATTCGTAATTCTTTTGTAATTTATATGTGTTCATTCATTCAACTCTTTTAGATTCATTACTTATTGTGATATATTTATTCATCTTCATATCCGTACTGGGCAATTGGCTCACGTTGTTTTCTTTTTCCGGCAGGTAATCAGGGGTGATCAGGATTTGTGGGATGAGAGCTACCTTTGATCCAAATGAGTAGATTAGTTTTTGAGACTTATTATTAGACTTGGTTTTCCTAATATTTTGTATATGGATGTTTGGGCCATTTTGGCATTTATTTCTTATTAGTAGAGAGTATGTAAGTGTGGAGTTCTTTCTATTTAAATTGGAGTATGTGACAATTAGTGTTCATTTTCATTGGACATAAGGTGAGATTTATTGAGGTTTGTATTTATTATGCTTGTGCATGACATTCCTTTTCCTTTTGGGGAGAGGGGGTGTTTCAGTGAGATTCAGAAAGTGTAACAGACATCCTTAGTGGATTTCCTACTCGAGGAGTAGAAGAGTGGATTAGGAGCTTTAAGTTCTCTGAACCACTTAAAATTGTTGTGTCTATTATATTTGTGTTATAACTGCTATAATGCCATAACTGCCTAACTCTCATTAATTCGAGATATTTAAAAGGAGAATAAACAAATATTCATTCCGCTATGTTTTAATTACTATCAAAACTAACTAGTTAAAATGAAAAGTTTTTAAATATCTATTCAACCCCCCTCCCCCCTTCTAGATAACTATTGTGCCTCCGGAAACTAACAATTTGTTATCCCAGTGCCCACAACACGGAATTGAGAAATGGAGATTGTGTCAAATAGCTTACGAAGGTTTAGACTATCCCACTAAAACAATGTTAGAGTCAATGTGTCAAGGGGATTTTTTGAATAATGATGAGGAAAAAGCTTGAGAGTTTTTAGAAGACTTAGTAGAAAAAATCATGCAATGGGAAACCACCCGAGAGACCAATAAACCTAGTTCATCTAGGGGTGTTCATATAATTGACAATTCAATTGCTACCGAAGCTAAGTTAGCTGGTGTACTTAAAAGACTTGAAGCTTTAGAAACTAGGGGACAATCACACGTGAACCAAGTCTCAACCACAACACCTTTGTGTCTAAGTAACTCACCAAGCCATGTGATTGATGAATGTTCTATAGTCATGCCCCAACCAGAAGAATATGAACAAGTCAATGCAATGTTTCAACGACCTGAGAATGACCCATTTGCACCCACGTATAATCTAGGTTGGAGAAATCATCCTACTTTTGCATGGAACCAAGGACCCTACCCAAATAATTCTTCAAATCAGGTCAATCAGCCTCTAAATCAATCTTTTCAACTTTACCAAAAGCGAAACCCTGGTTTGTACCAAAATTCAAGTTCAACAACCCAATATCCACCAGGTTTTTCTAATGAAAGTGAGAAGAGACTTAACATTTTAGAGAAGAGCATAGAAACTTTAATGAAATCTCATAATAATTTCAATAATTTCATGCAAAGCGCTAACCAAACCTTATCTCGCCTAGAGATCCAAATGAGTCAATTGGCCACTATAGTTAGTGAAAGAGAGAAGGGTAAGCTTCCCAGTCAACCCGAGACCAATCCAAAATTTCCAGTCCCTACTCAAAAACCTTATCATGTTAATTCACTTGGAAACAACCAAGTCAATCATGTGAATTCTATAATTTCTTTAAGGTCTGGAAATTATTCTAATAATCATGCTGGTATTGATAATGAAGAAGAGAAAATTTTAAATGTTGAATCTAAAATCCATCTTCAAAGTCAGCCCAGCCTGAAAAGCCCACAAACTCTGAGTCAATAGGTCCACCTACTAAGCTTGTGTCAAAAGATGATCAAACCACACCTTATGATTCAATTAAAAAAGTCTTCAAACCAAAAGCCCCATTCCCTCAAAGACTTATTTCAAACAAGCACTCATCCCAGTTGGACAAAATTCTAGAAGTGTTCAAACAAGTGAAAATTAATATTCCCCTTCTAGATGTCATTCAACAAGTTCCCTCATATACTAAATGTCTAAAAGATTTGTCCACACACAAAAGAACCACTCATGTTCCTAAGAAAGCTTTTCTAACAGCCCATGTTAGTTCTATATTGTCATGTCAAGTCCCTGTGAAGTATAAGAACTCCGGTTATCCTACTATTTCATGCATCATAGGTGACACATTAATTGAAAAAGCTTTGCTTGATCTAGGAGCTAGTGTGAACCTGTTACCATTTGCTGTGTACCAAACCTTAGGCTTAGGGGAGTTGAAAAAGATAAGTGTCACACTCCAACTAGCTGATCGTTCTATTAAAGTGCCAAAGGGAATAGTTGAGGATGTACTCATTAAGATTGGCAATTTTGTATTCCCTGTTGATTTTGTTGTTCTTGAAACCCAACCCGTTGTCAATCCAAAGGGTCACATTCCTGTCATTTTAGGTAGACCATTTCTAGCGACCTCTAATGCGTTAATTAATTGTAGAAATGGACTAATGAAATTGACATTTGGAAACATGACAATTGACTTAAATGTGTTTAATGTGGGAGAGTAACCTACTGATTTGTTTGACCAGACTGTTGAAGTGAACATGATTCTCCCCCAATAATTGTGTTAATTATGTTAAATTTAGCCTCTTATAATGTTAGGGGGGTTAAATAAAAAGCCTAAACAGGCTTATGTTAGACAACTTCTTTTGGACAACAGTATCTCCCTTGTTGGCCTTTTAGAAACTAGAGTTGAGCAACATAATGCTTCAAAGATCTCTCGTTCTATGTGTAAAAACTAGAATTGGATATTTAACTATGACTGCCACCTTAATGGACGTATCTAGGTGGGCTGGGATCCATCTGTGTGGAAGGTGGATGTCATGTTTGTCTCCTCCCAAACTATCCACTGTAAAGCTATGCATATCTCCTTAGATTGTACCTTTTTGGTTTCTTTTGTGTATGGTTCGAACTCTATCACAGAAAGACAAGAATTGTGGCGTGACCTCATCTCTGTTAGCACACCCCTCTGCTAGTGCCTTTTGGGTGATTTCAATGATATCCAAGATCTCAATAAAATGGACAGAGCCTACACATTATGGGACACGGGTATGGAGGATCTCAAATCTTGCTTCCAATCTATTGGGGTGGCCGACATCAGAGGTTTTGGATCCTTTCACACCTGGTGGAACAGCCAAATTGAATCCCGTATCCATAAGAAGCTGGATCGATCTTTGGGTAACGCTGCTTGGTTTAACCACTTTTCACTTGCCCAGGCATTTTTTGGACCTAGGGGAATGTCAGACCACTCTCCAGTGATTCTCTACACTGGGCTTAATAACTATAAACCTCGGAAGCCATTCCAGTTCTTCAATCACATGTTCCTCTTGGCGGGGTTCACTGACTGCGTCTCTACGGCAGCAACCTGTGCATGGGAATCCATTTCGTATCTTCTCCCAGAAACTCAAACTTGCAAAGAAAGCTCTTGTTACTCTCAACCAGTCGGCCGGTAATTTCTCTTCCTCAGTTAAATCGAACAGAGATGAACTTCATAGGATTCAATCATTACTATCCACCTCCCCTTATGACCCCACACTCATTGCTCAAGAAAAATCCTACCTTCATTCGCTCTGGAATGCTTTATCCTTGGAGGAAACCTTATTGCACCAGAAATCTCGAGCTATTTGGCTTGCCACTGGCGATAGGAACTCAAAATTCTTTTTCAACTTGGTCAAAAGCAGATGGAATACTAATAAAGTTCTAACCATCCACAACTCTGTTGGTGAGACAGTCTCAGGTCATGAGGCAGTTGCAAGGGTGGCGGTCGACTACTTCCAGTATCTTTTCAACCCTTCGCAACCGCCCCCCTACCCTGGATTTGAGAGTTTTGGGATTAATCCCTCTAAGATCTTGTCTTCTGACCAAACATCTAGCCTCTCGGGTCCGGTTTCTGCTACCGAAGTCTTCAGTATTCTTAAGTCAATGAGGAAAAACAAAAGCCCGGAACTGGATGGGTTTAATGTCAACTTTTTTCTCACCTGCTGGGACATTGTCGGCGAGGATTTCACTAATGTTGTCCTTTTACTTCTTTTCCACTGGCAAGCTTCTGAAGGGATTTAACTCTACCGCCATCGCCCTCATTCCCAAATGCCAGAATCCCTCTTTTATGGTTGATTTTAGACCCATTGCATGCTGCAACACCATCTATAAATGCATATCTAAGATCCTCGCTAACAGATTGAAACTGGTCCTTCCATTCCTCATCGATAAAGCCTAAGCTGCTTTTGTCAAAGGAAGACAAATAAGTGACAACATTCTTCTTGCCCAAGAGCTATTTCGAAACTACCATCGTAGCTCTAGACCTCCACGATGTGCATTTAAAATTGATCTAAAAAAAGCCTTTGATTCGGTCAGCTAGGACTTTTTATTTGATGTCCTAAAATCATTTAGATTTCCTACTGTCTTCATCAATTGTGTGACGCCCCCAAAATAGGTATACATCACCCATCTTGAGTCGCCAAATACATGGTACAAAATTCAAATACAACTTAATTATTCAACATTCGTGTAAAATACGACAAAACATAATATATGAGTTTTAATAAGAATATTGTAATCTAGACAATATCCACACTCAATGGAGTCCTCATTACATTTATTGTCACACTATTTAACAGAATAGTGAGGACTACTAATGCTATCATCTAGACCTTCACTCCGTTCCTGGCTAAGTCCCGCCTACGTTCTCATTTCTGAAGAGAACAGTGAAAGAAAGGGTGAGCTCAACTAGCCCAGTAAGAAATATTATGACTAAGATAATGCATAATAAATTATCATTAGTCTTCAACAATGTTAAACTAATAAAATACAATAGACATCAAGTTTAACTGCAATGGAATAAGCAATCCATTAGAAGAGTCAAGTAGAGCATGATATCTACTATCTTCTATGATTTAAAATGTTTTCATCAATTTTTATCATTTGAGACTCAAATTTTTAATAAATAAACCACATTATCGAGTCATCCCTCGCACTACGGCCAAGGATATTCATTAAATCATCAATGGTCATGACTATCTTAGAATAATCCACGGTCATAATCATACCAAAAATTGTCCATCAATGCACTCACAGCTCACGAGGACTTTTACCACATCATTTATAACATTACAGGTCATGATTATACCGAATAATCCCTAGTCATAATCATACCAAGTCCATCTATGCACGTAAGCCAAAGATGACTTTCATCACAATATAAGCATGAGGATGATGACAATGACATAATAATTCAATAAAACAAGTTCAAGAATAAATTTTAAAGATTTATAAGTTAATTTATCTTGAAATCAATTACTTCAAATTGTCAACATGATCTTTGCTTTGTGGAGTAAAATTCAAGAATGCTCGGAAGAATATTTCCATGAAAAGAAGATCTAGGATGAAGCTTAAATATCCAGGATATTCTACTAATTTCATGGAGTATAGAAGCCAAAACTTTAACCAAATGAGTATCATAGAATATATGAAGCGCAAATGAATTTTTTTACGCCATGCGGTAATCCACGTGAGCATGCATCATTTCCATAATTTAATAAGGAATGAATCGAAGGATCATTCACCATGCATGTTATAATCCACATAGATAAAAGTTATTCCAATGAGAATAATAAAGAATGGAACCGAGTCATGCGCGTAATCCGCATGCACAAGATATTCCAACAAAATAATAAAGAATAGAATAATGAGAAGAATTCACCATGCATGCGATGATCAAGATGCAGATAAAAGTTATTCTAATGAATAATAAAGAATGGAACCAGGTCTAGCGTAATCCGCACAAGCAGGATATTCCAACAGAATAATAAAGAATGTAATAACAAAGAATTCAACATACATGCGATAGACCGCACAGATAGGTTATTCCAAGAGAATAATAAAGAATAGAACCAGGTCTAGCGTAATCCGCACAGACAGGATATTCCAACAAAATAATAAAGAATGGAATAACAGAAGAATTTCACCATGTATGCGGTACTTTACATAGATAGGTTATTCCAACATAATAATAAATAATGGAATAATAGAAGCTCTCTTCATGAATACGAAAGAAATAATACCCCTTACCTTAGAAGGAACTGGATATTGCAATAGTGAGGTAGCATACTTCTCTTCTTCTTTCTCTCTATAATAATTGCTCTAAAGCTTTAGTGAATTAGTGAGAAATGAAGGAAGAATGAGCTTCTATTTATAGGAAAATATAGTTTCAATAATTGCACATTTTGGGGCTCGAAATATTACAGTATAATACCTTCAACTTTTCTTTCATTTTTAATTTAGTCCTGCAAGTATTATCAAACTTGCACCACCTCCCTCTAATAGTAAATAATATGAATCAATAGTTCAATCATGTGAATCAATAGTTATAATCATGTGAAAATACGAATTACAGTATAGTACCTCCATCTATACCTACATTTTTAACTTAGTCATGAAAGTATTATCAATCTTGCACCAACTCCCCTAATAGTACAAGAATGTGAACCAATAGTACACACATGTGAACAAATAGTTATAATCATGTGAATTAATAACAATTAATTGCTCATTTATCCGATTAATTACCCGACTGGTCAGTAAAACTTCCAGACATCAATTAATATCATAATAAATGTCGATTTCCACTAACACTAATAATTCCAACACAATGGAACTATCAATTTCATCTTTAATCAACACAAAATTATTCATCATTAATATTATAACTCACAATATTTAACAATCAGGTCGTTCACAGGAAAGAGGGGGCTTTTCGATAAGGATTTCTCCTTATTGTCGCGCAATTAGATGACCAAACCTCTCCTTGACAAAACTTCTAGACATTGTAAATATTGTAATTTAATAATATAAATAACTTTGTCGTCTCAATTGTTGATTTAATAATATATCATATTATGCAGATGATACTGTGACAATAATCGAATCAATAATATGAGAGATATGATGCAGTAATTACTGTAGCAATAATTGAGTATAACTGAGTGACTTCTCATGTAAGCATCAATAATCAATATCGTGTGCTACTATGCAACCACGCGCATTACTGTACTTTTACTACAGGGTAGTTCAACAGTTTAACGGTAAAACTTCCGCTGTTATTTTTATAAAAAGATAATTATGTCATTTTCTAACTACGATAATACTTTCGTTGTGGGGTCCACCAATGATTGTACCGTCGTACGAATATTCCCCGACCAATCGAATATTATATAACCACTTGCTTACTTTGCAAAATTTGTAAATATTACCCACAACTATAACATTATATCAAATCGACACCACAATATTCAAAAATATATTTCGAGAAAATTATTCTTTATTCATAAATGTTGGGTTCTTACAAATTGGGTACAGTCTTGCGTTACCACCGCCATGTTCTCTATCAAAGTTAATGGCTCTCTTGCAGGCTATTTCAATAGCTCAAGGGGTCTTAGACAAGGCGCCCCTCTCTCCCCCTACCTCTTTATCCTTATCATGGAAATGCTTTCCCTGAAACTCCATGGGGGATCCAAATTGCCTGACTTCAAACATCATTGGTGTACCACCAAATTGGACCTTACCCATCTCTTCTTCGCCGATGACATCCTTGTGTTCTGTCATGCTAGTATCAAAACCATCTTTATCGTTCACTCACGCATTCACTCCTTTTCCCTGATTTCAGGCCTCATCCCCAACATCCACAAAAGCCATTGCTTCCTTTCCTGTGCAACCCCTGCAACCAACTCTTTCGTCACCTCTGTACTAGGGTACACCTTGGGTACCCTACCTACAAAATTCTTGGGTGTGCCCCTTATTTCTACAAAGCTCACTTTCCAAGATTGTCTGCCTCTGGTCCACTGTATCACGCATAGAGTCACATCCTGGACAATTTCTGTGCTAGCGTATTCAGGCCGCTTGTAACTCATTAAATCTGTGCTATTTTCCATTCAACACTATTGGAGCTCCCATTTCCTTTTCCCTAAAGCAGCCATTCGTGCCATTCAATCTATCCTTTGCCGGTTCTTATGGAAAGGTACCTCCTTGGACAATCATGGGATAAAGGTTTCATAGAGGAAACTTACGCTGCCAACAAACGAAGGTGGACTAGGAGTTAAATGCCTCCTGGACTGGAACAAGTCCCTTATTCTACTGCACCTCACACACATCCTGCATGTCAATCCGGGCTCGCTCTGGGCTCGATGGGTGCAGACCACAATCCTAAAAGGGAAATCTATTTGGCAAATTGGCACTCCCCCCAATTGCTCTTAGATTTGGAGGCAGATTCTCAAGTTGAGACCCATTTCCCAGCAGCACTTGCGATACAAAGTTGGACCCGGGAACAGATTTAGCCAATGGTATGACCCCTGGCTCAATGATTTTCCCATCAATCCTACTCAATCCCTACTTGCAAGCTCACAAATTCCAGCAAATGCAAAAGTCGAGGACATCATTCGTGACTCAAACTGGGTTCTTCCCCAATCAAACCACCATGAAGTCATTCTGTTTCACCGATCCATTACAATTGTTGTTGTTCCTTCTGGCCCAATTGATTCCATCCTTTGGACTTCTAAAGATATCCTTAATATCAAGACCTATGATATTTGGGATAGTATCCGGTATAAGCAAAATAGGGCCGACTGGTATAAGACTATTTCGAATAAGCTTCATGTTCCACGATACTCTTTCTTACTTTGGCTTGGATTTCTAGGTAGAACACCAACCAATGACATCACGAAGGGTTATTCTGGCTGGGTGTTCAACTGCCCTCTATGCAACAAATGTCCAGAAGCTTTCAACCACCTCTTCTTCACTTGTGAGTACTCCACAATTATCTTACACGCTGCTTTCTCATTGGGGGATTAGTCCTCTTTCCCTTTGGACTGGACCGACTTAACTACCAAGATCAACACCTTTAGAGGAAGAAAACTCTCCAAACAAATAATGGGGCTCTCCTTTACGTTAGCTTTCTTCAAAGTTTGGGAGGCAAGGAACAAGAAATTGCATTCTAACACACTCATTCCCCCTCACTGCCTCGGAACGGATGTAGGATATTATCAAATCTAGGTTGTCTACCTCTTTTGCCTTCAACCAAGCCACCAGTTCTTGTCAATTCTACTATAACTGGCTTTTCTAACAAGCTGCACCTTGATTGCATACCATAGCTGCCCTTTTATGACTGTTCATGTAATCTTTACATACTTTAGCTAGCCCCCATGGGGATGCCTTTAGATGATCTTCCTTTAATCTAGGGTATGCCCCTCTACTTTTGTATTTATTTTCCTTTTTTAATACACAAACCAATTTAACAAAAAAAAAGAAGTGAACATGATTCAGAAAATGTCGGGAAATGAACTTACGGGGGAAGATGAAATTATTAACTTTTGTCTAAATCATTTTGGTCAAAATTGGGATGAAACTGAATACTTGAATGAGGTCAATGAGATGTTGGACTCCACAGCCCAAAAATCTTATTCGTAAACTATAATTGAATCAAGTTTGACACATTTTGAGCATTTTCAAGAGAATTAAATTGACCTTAAATCCTCTTATGATCATTTTAAGTCTACCTTGGGTCCATCTGAAGTGCTTTCCAGAAACACTAACTGTGATTTAACAAATGAACCAAAGGTTGTGGACAATGATAATCTTTCATGTTTAGATAATGAGATCATATCTCTCATTTCAGATAATGCATGCGTTAATCCAGTGGTGCCTAAACATGGTATAACAATTATTCAAAATGATGAAAATGTTTTAGTGCCCCTTGGTAACGAATATGGATGGCAAGTTTGGATTGATTTTATGAAGTTAGAATTTTTCAAAAGGAACTATCATTTTTCGTTATCCTTCCCTGACTCAATTTTAAAAGAATCAGTCGGGTATGCTCACAATTGTTCTTCCGTTGCAAATTCTAACTATTTCCAATTACCCAGACCTCCTGAAAATCATACAAAATCCACTCAAGGTTGTATGTTTGTATCATTGATCATTTACAGTCGCATAGTTTTTAATATGCATAAAATTTGTAGATATGTACATTTGTTTTCTTTCTCACCACATTTTCTTGCAGAACAAATGCCCCGCATACAAGGTATAATTTTTTTCACATCTTTGTTCTCTTTTCTTCATTTTCATACATTGAGGACAATGCATGATTTAGGTATGGGGGGAATTTGTTTGTATTATTGTATTAGATTTTTTTTCTTTTTAGGAAAAAATAATAAAAAACACGAAAAGAAATTGAGAAAAAAATTAAAAATTTTTTTTTTACTTTTTATGGATTGATTTAATTCTAATAAGTGTTTGTGGAGCAAAACTCATGAGTAAGATTGAAAAGATTTAAAACTCTTAAATTTTTGATAAGATACAAAATCTTAATTCGAAACACCATCTGGATTAAAATTGATTTCACAAGCATTTTTGCACTTCACGTTTGCACTAATTCTTAGTTGTGGGGTATAAACCTTGATTCGAGTAATTTCAAAAAAGAAAAAAAAGAAAAAAGAAAAGAAAAGAGAAGAAAGAATGAAAAAAAATGAAGTTGAGAAAAGTTGAAAAAAAAGAGAAATAAATAATTGCTTCAATGTCCATTAAACGAAATAACTGGGTATCCAAGCTTCGGGAAGCATCGATATTCATATTTGAAAAGTGTGATGGATAAAAAACGACTTGACTAGTCTAATTTTGTGGCCTTTGTTACTCGAGTTAATAAATCCTTAGGGGTGTCTCTACACCTAGTGCCCTAAAGCCATCTGGTTTGGGAGTCATTGGTCCAACGCTTGCTCTACATGGAAAACTCTGAAAAACCTAAGAAAATGAGACATTGCACAAGTCAAGAATCAAAATTTTAAAAAAAATGGAAAAAAGAAAGAAAAAGGAAAAAATGAGTTTGCTTGATTTTCATGGTAAAAATCCCTACTAAGAGTTACATCATATACACAATGCATGCATCACATGAAATTGATTTAATGAAGGATGGTGTCTAAAATGAAGATCGAGTATTTTTGATAAGGTGAAAGTGTGATTTTGAATTTAATCTTGCTTAAGTATAATGCCCATGGATATTTAGAAGTTTTCTTTCAATTTCATAATTTGTTTAATCCAAAAATATTTTTGAATTTTGTGGGTATATTTCACTGCAAACCTTCACGAGACACAACTCATCCACTTGGGTAACCTAGGGGTTTAAAGGCTTGTTGCACATGCTAAGTGCAATCGTGTTTCCTACGAAAAATGGGGTAGTGTAATTTTTGTTTTATTTTTATTTTTATTTATTTTACTCGAGGACGAGAAAAAGCTAGGTATGGGAGTATTTGATAGACACGTAATTCATATATTTTATTATCCCTAATTTTGTCCTTTTAATTATATTAGTTTATTAAATTAATATGTTTTATTTTATTTTATTGGATTTAATATTTGTTGCAATAAAGTCAAAATCTTGGTGATCAAGCCATATTTAACGCTCTTATTCATATAAGGAATGTCCAAGAAGAATCCTACATGGAGAAGGAAAGAGGTGGAATAATCTTAGTGTGCAAGTCAAATCCAACAAGAGAAAGAAAAGTCTATCTAGAAGATCTTTTTGAGAAGTTGATTGCCACTAGGAAGTTGAATCCTACATGGAAAGGGAACAAAACTAGCCAAGTTCAATGAATCTAAATTAGGGTTCAAAGTTATTTTCCCTCTAAATAGGCCTCTTATTTTAGAGAGAAAGGATCATTTGTTATTTTCTTTTTCTCAGTTTTTCACTAGTGTAGGAAGGAGTAAGATATTTAGAGTTTGTCGTTTCTCTTATTCCAATCACGTGTGGTACTACTGTCAGGGAGTATTTGTAACTTTCTTTTATTTATATAATAGAAATTCTCTTTTTACTTATTGTTCTTATTTCATACAAATAGTAGTACTAATATTATTTATTTTTGTTTTTAATTCCATGGCTAGCTAAATTTCTAATACCTAGGATTATGATGAAACTAAGTATTTCATAAAAATATTTTCTTTCCGTTCCAAAATTAATGCCTAATTATTTTCGCCTTCATATTTTCCTCCGAATAAATTGCATATGATTTTTATATTGATTGCGAGGCTTTGATAAGTTATAGTTAATCTGTGAATTTTTCATAACTTATGTTTGCCCATATTAATTATATGAATCATTATTTTTAAAGGGAAGGGAGAATAATTTGGGAATTGATTTAGGAAATAAGAATTTATTTATTATGTTAATATTTGGTGGATTCTAATTCTTAGGTATCTTTTCTCATTAATAGTTTCCGTTATTAATTAATAGTTTGCATAATTTAGTTAATAAATCTTCTCCACCACTTTTGTTTCTAATTTGCCTAAAATATTAATTAAGGATATATTAAAGAATTGATCTAGTCTCTGTGGTTTGACCTGCACTTGCCAAATCTACAATAGACGTTGTGCACTTGCAGTACATATTTTTAACACATCAGTCATTATTGTGATTCTGTAATATTATTTGTGAATAATTAATTATTGATTTATATGATAAGGACATTTATTTTATGTGGTATATAAATGAAGGAATTAATGTTGAGGTGTTTTATCAGAATTTTATCGGAATTGAGGTGTTAAAAATAATCCGTATATGGATTTCGGTCATTTTTCGTTTGGAATTTGAAAAAACTTTCTTCTATAAATTTGTAGAGAATTAAATTTTATATGGAATGGACATAGAATTCGTATTTTTCTGATAAACGTGCTATTTATTATTAATTATTAAAGTTATGGAAATAAATATTTTTAATTAAAAACATGGGTGGGCCCCATTTTTGTTTTTTATGGAAAACTGCTGAGATTTCAAGTGTGGTGTGTGTGAATAGCAAAGGGTGAAAGCCACCAGTAGCAGGTTAGTCTACATTGGCGTTCTGGCATTTTCCTATAAATAGGGTGCTTAGTTAGAAATAAAAATTACACCAGAATTAGAAGTTTCTTTGTGACGCAAGTATACATCACCCATCTTGGGTCGCCAAATACATAGTACTGAATACAAATACAAACTTAATTATACAACATGAGCTCAGAGTTTTTATACGAATATTGTCTTCTAGACAATATCCAAACTCAAATGGAGTCCTCATTATATTTATTATCACACTATTTTATAGAATAATGAGGACTACTATAACACCATCTCGGACCATCACTCTGTTCCCCGACTAGTTCCGGCTACGTTCTCATTTCCTGAAGAGAACAATGGAAGTAAAATGGTGAAAGCTCAATTGGCCAAGAAGAAATAATATTATGGTAAGATAACGATAATAAGTTATCATTAGCCTTCAAATAGGGTGTAGTATTCACAATGAGACCTTCCAACACCTTTTCTTTGAGTGCCCCTTTTCTTTTGCTCTCCTTGTTTCGGTCCTTCGCTACTGTGGATGGAAGGGACTCTCCAGAAACTGGTCTTCCATAACTGAATACATTGTCACCCACCCCAAAGGCACTATACACCATGGCATCCTTCACCTTGGATTTGCTGCAATCGTATACCATATTTGGCAAGAACGTAATGGTAGGCTCCATGGTAAAGGCCCTACCCCTTCCAGAATCATTGTTCATAGTATCTTGCACCTTATGAAGTGTGTAAATTACACACCGCTCGTAAGTTTCAGAAGGTTAAAGACAGGCCATGGTTTAGGCTGATGTCCCATGTTTGCACTTCCGCTACGTCCCCTCCCTTCATCACTGCTGTTTCGGTCTAGACAGGACAGTGCATGTGTAATCCTCTCTCTGACTGGTGTGTCCCTCTGGAGTTGTAGTCTGGTAACAACAGGCCTAATGTTGTGTCTGTCTATCAACTTCTGTTTCTGCAGTTGCCTTTGGTTGGTATCAAGTCGGATTCTATGTGAGTTTCACCAGGTTGCCAAGGGCTGCTTGAGCTAGTAAGGGCAGTATGAGTCCTTTGCTTTTGCAGCCGGATATGGGCTGAGTTACCTCTGCAGTCTGCTGCTAGGTTTTTGGGTCTGTTTGTTCTTGTTGTGTTTTGCTGCTTCTGTTATGGGCTTTATGCTCTGGGTTGTAGTCTGTTCGCTGCTATTGTTGTTACATTTGGTTGGTGGGTAATTGCTGGGAGCTGAGTTACTAAGATCGGTGCTGAGTTGTTGTGCTTGTTTCAGGTCTGTCGTTGTTGGTTCTGTGTGCAGTTGGTGGTTCTGTTCAGTTGGTGGAGTTGCTTTGCTTGCTGAGTCAGTGCAGTTGGTGGAGACTGAGCTGCTACATCTGGGTTTTGCTTGGAATGTTGCAGCTTATAATAGAATTCATGTTATTGGTTGTTATTGTATCATATGCTGCTGCTGGTTTATCAACTTAGTTATGCAGTCTGTTTGTTCAGTTCTGAGTTTTGTTTGGGCATGTTTTGCTGTTTATGTACTGTGCTACAGCTGCCGGGTCTTCCTGCTTCAGCTGAGGTCTTTGCTGGGTTGAGCATTGAAACTGTGCTTCACGTGGCTGGGCTTTCTATGCAGTGTTGAAAACTGATCTATCCGTGTACAGTGCTAGTTGTGGTGATGTTGCTTCCGTTACTCCTGGTGCTGTGTTACTGTGATGTGCTTCACTTGGCTGCTTGAGTTGTTCTGTTATGGCAGTGCTCCTGTGTTGTGATGGGTTATTCCTCTATATACAACCTGAGTTGGTCTGGTTTGAGTATTGACTGATATCAAGCCATTTTGTTGGTTGTCTATTGTTGTTGCTTTGCTTCATGTTGAATCCTTGTATGCTAATGTCTAGCTTGGGTTTACTTTAGCCATCATAGGGCCTGTCCTATGATGGCTATGGTATGTTGATTGGGGTTTGACCCTCGTACCTTGTACTTATTCTTTCTTTTATTTCAGTCTAAATTTAGCAAAAAAAAACACAATGTTAAACTGATAGAATATAATAGACAACAAGTTTAACTGCTGCGGAACAAGCAATCCATTAGAAGAGTCAAGTAGAGCATGATATCTACTATCTTCTATGATTTAAAAAGTTTATCATTAACTTTATCGCTGTGACTCAGCTTAATAAATAAATCACATCATCGAATCATCACTGCACTATGGGTCAAGGATATTCATTAGTATCACGCCCACAACAATGAACATAATCATACCGAATTATCCATGGTCATAATCATACCAATCAACAGTCCATCTATGCACGTAAGCCAAAGATGACCTGAAATTCTCCTCTCTAGTTATTCGAAGGATGTTTCTCTCTCTAGTTATTTTCTCTCTGCCCTCTCTCCTAAATTTTCAAATCATACCGCCTTTCCACCCCACCTAATTCTTCCGGCATCCACCAGCTTTCTCCGGTTTTCTTTCGTTTCTTACTTTCCTTAGGATTTTCTTTTCTATCTCTGCTCCTGCATCTTCACTATGGTCAGTCATAATCATTTACCAGCCGGGAACTCAGTTAGTAGTGCTTCATAGGACCTTTTTCTTATGGTGTTTCAAACCCAAATCCCCCTGGTCTTCCTCTCCTTGATATTGAGGAGATGGGTGAATTAGATGCTTTTATTACTCGGGTTAGCTCTGATGATGATTCCTCTTCATCGGTTCTTATTACGGAAGTTGTTGATCTAGGGCATCCTTTGGGCGATAATGCAAAGGAAATTTTCTCGGCTGCACAACACTTTTCTTTGAAAGATCGTGAAGAAACTCTTTTTGAAAGGAAAAAGAATCTACATCTCATGTCCTTTCTCTCTGCCCATGGCATTTCTTCAAATGATGTGCAAGCTTTTCTCTCGGAAGGAAAAACCATTAATTTTGGTAAAACACCTGAGGTGAATGTTAATAGTCCTAGTAGACAAATCCAGACATCTCCCACTACAAGAAAAAGGCCTAACAGCGACCAAGACTATCAGCGACCGCATATCCGGTCGCAGATAATACTTATAGCGATTAATATCGTAATAGTAATTTAATCTAGTCATTATTTACTATTAATGACGCATGACGCGGTCATTTGATCGGTCGCTGACATTAATTTCCCTTCCAAAAATTGGTCCGAAAAGTTGGCGCGTTTATTTTTTGCGACCAATATATATCAAATGATCAGCATTACGACCAGCTAAATCGTCCACGTCATAAAAAAATCAGCGACCGCATGCGGTCGCTGATCAACTAAAACTTATTGGGACTCGAGCGTTCGTTTTTTCAAAGAGACGAGAGAGAAAACGAGGGAGAACAGAATAGGGAGAAGAGGGAGAAGGGGGAGAAGAGAAGGGAGGAGAGTACGCCACTCGGCCATCACCGTCATCCGCCATCGCCGCCGCCACGGGTAACCCTAATTCTCTTTATTTCTGATTTGGATATAGATTGGGTGTTATTCTATTGATAGCATCCACTACACTTTTCTTCTAGTTTGGGTATTCTACCTTATTGGTAGTATGTAGTTTATTTCATATACATGCCACATTGGCATAATTGCGAACTCATGCCATTATGCCCCCATTACAAAAGCTGCTGCGAAAATTGGGGCAAAAATTACAGTAAGATGCTGAGTGATTATTTTAAATTTACTACCATTTTAAATTTAAAAATCAACAAGGAAAAATGAGCACATTTACTTGTATACACCATCTATTTGCTGAAAGTAAAGCATTCTACTTCTCCATTATTTGGGTATTCACCTTCACTTCATTATTATTGTCCTTGTGATTGCTTAAGTGCCTACAACTTGTACATTTGTTAAATGCTTGGGTTAAAATTATTTCTGTTAAACAAAATGAACCCTCACTTGGGTGCAAATTGTATTTCTGTAAATGAAATTTTTTAGGGTGTATTTAGATAAGTTTTAAATATTAGAATTTAAATCTCAACAACCCTACAAAATTTGGAATTTGGGGGTAAAAACCATATTTTAGTCCAAATAAAATAAAAAAAATTTAAAAGGTAACCAACCTTAAAAACTACAGATGTAGAAAAAAAATATCTATTGGACCCAAAAATTTAAAATGCTTATTGGCAGGACCAGGCCAGCAGTAATAACCCCATGCCCACACCAGCAGCAGCTCAAGTTAACAGAAATAGCAGCTCAAGACCACATAAATAGGCCAGCATAAATACCCCAGCAGCTCCCATTTGATCCGAACTGCAGAAGACTGCATTCAAGCTCAAACCAGTCCGCAGAAGAAATACTGCCATCAACAAGAAACCTGTTGCACTGAAAACTCAGCTACTTCCAAACTGCAGAGTCCAGACCCAGTACGGCAGAGGAAATGCATCTAAAAATTCCAAAACCTGCAGTCTTTAGGACTTTGCACAGCAAACTGCATCTGCATCCAACCCCCGTAGTAGCCAGAGTAGAGGGCCAGTAGCAGCAGTACCAGCCCACCGAACCCCACCAAAAGCAGCAAACCCAAAACCCTCCTCGCTCTTACCAAAAACCAAAACCAAAGCAGAACAGCTGCAGGACCCCCCAGGTAGGCATCTTGCCGAGAATAGCAGAACACGCCGAGAGAGCCTAGGATAGTCCCAAAGTTGTAAGCCCACCACCACAGAAGCATCAAGCAATAAACCTTGAACCATAAAGCCAACCCGCCCACACCATCACAAGATCCAATTACAGTAAAAAGTATTAAAATGGGATGCATTAATAAAGGAAGCGGAGGATGACAGTCTAGACTTAATGATGAGAACGGCATCCTTTGCAATACCTGACGGGGGGACAAGTTTGTCATTGTGGATTTTCATGTTCCTCGACTACCAGATCTTGTAGAAAGTAACAGCAAAGGTATGATATAGAATGTGTTTAGCGAGTCTTCGACCTTGGAAAGAAAGGATGAAATTAGTAACACCAATCCAGTCCATGTTGGCAATGGCCCAATCTCCCAAATCCAAGGTATGTTGTAGGATAGCAGTGGAGTAAGTGCATTCGAAAAACAAGTGAGCAAAGCTTTCATCATGAAGATGACAAAGAGGGCAAGGAGAGATTCTTCCCAAGGAATAATTTCTGGTGATATCATTGGTTGGGAGCTTTTTAAGGAACCCCAACCACAGAAAAAAGGAGTACTGGGGGACATGAAGCTTGTGACAAACAACCTTATGCCAAGGTGGCTTTGGTTGTGTAAATCTAATGCAATCCCATATGTGCCTTGCTTTGATGGAAGCGATATGGAGTCCATTCCACTCAATACGATCAGCAGAAGGCCGAATAGGCTGGGTTTCAACAAGTCTTTGAAACACAATCAAATCATGGGTGGTTGCTCTGGGGGAGGTTCTAAGAGGAGTCCAAAACGATGTCAGCAACTAAGGCATTGTGAGGAAGCCCAGAATCAGAAAGCAGGGACTGGTTAGGATTAATGGGAGATCCATTAATCCAGGGGTCATACCATACACTAGTGCTGGAGCCATTGCCCACCGAGTAGTGAATATGATTACGAGCAGTAGGCCTGAGTTTGAGAATCTGTTTCCATATCCAAGAACAATCCAAGGGTTCATTATATTACCAGAGATTCCTCCCTTTTAGAACAGTTTTGTTGACCCAAGAGGCCCATAAAGAAGAGGAGTCAGAGCGTAAAATATTGAGTAGATGCATCAAAATCAGAGATTTATTCTAGTCTGTGATACTCTTTAACCCTAACCACCCTTCAGAAGTTGGGAGACAAAGTTTATGCCAGGCTACACGAGCACCAAATTTTCCCAAAGATGGGCCTTTCTAGAGGAACCTGCAAAGAATAGATTGGATTTCTCTAGAGGTGGCTTTAGGAAGGATGAAATGATTGCACCAAAAGGATTATATAGAGAAAAGGACAGATTTAATAAGCTGGAGACGTCCTGAGTAGGCAAGGGCAACCGAAGTCCAAGAAGCGACTCGAGAGGTAATTTTATGAATAAGGGGAAGGCAATCAAGGAAGGAAAGCTTGGAAGAAATAAGAGGGACCCCAAGGAATTTAACAGGAAAGGTCCCAGCTTGAAACTCAAGGAGAGAGAGAATGGCAATGGAGGTCCTCTGATCAGTGTTACCCAGAAAGCATTGACTCTTATGAACATTAGGAATGAGGCCCGAGTAGAGAGAGAAAGATTGGATGGAAGATAAGAGAATACTTACAGATTTAATGCTAGAAAGGCAGAAGAGAAGGATATCATCAGTTCACTAATTTTAGCATGTCTCATGTCACATTTGCCCCACGTGGATTATCTGATCATTCTTTGGTTCTACTTCGGACTGGTATCCAGCTCCCTCACTCTAAGTGTCAGTTTCAATTCTTTAATCACATGCTTCTTCTTGAGGGCTTCAAAGAAGTGGTGGGAAATGCTTGGACTACTTACTTTTCTGGGAATCCCTTCCATGTCTTTTCTGAGAAACTGAAATGTACCAGACATGCTCCGGTGTCCCTTAACCTTACCACTGGGAATATTGTGTCTCTAGTTTGCTCAACAAAAGAGGAACTGCACTTGGTGCAGACATTACTCCATGACAACCCTTTGGATCATAACCTTCTGGAGAGAGAAAAATCATGCCATCATCAACTCTGGAATGCTTTGGAAAGAGAGGAAATATTTCTTCAACAAAAATCAAGAGCTAACTAGTTGGCCTTGGGCGACCGTAACTCTAACTATTTAGCCAATATAATGAAGAACCGTTGGAACTCAAACAAAATCTTATCCATCCTGGACTCGACAGGTTCTTTAGTGCATGGCTAAAGGAACATTGAAGATATTGTTGTTGGGTATTTTGACACTCATTTCAACACAATTGAGGAGCCGTATCCTTGGTTTACAGATTTTGACATCACTCCTATTAGTCTGGTCAGTAATGCACAAGCCATCAAACTGGGAAGCCCAATCTCAGATATAGAAATCCTTGAGGTTCTTAAATCCATGAAGCGAAACAAAAGTCCTGGGCCAGATGGTTTTAATGTTAACTTTTTCCTTAGTTGTTGGGACATAGTGGGTTTAGATTTCCTAAAATTTGTCCACTACTTTGATAACAGTAGGCTGTCGAGGGGTTTCAACTCAACAGCTCTTGCTCTCATTCCTAAAAGCTCCAATCCTACATCCCTGGCTAACTTTCGACCTATCTCTTGTTGCAACACGATATACAAATGTATTGCCAAAATCCTCTCTACCCGGCTAAAGGAGGTACTTCCTTTTCTTGTGGATAAATCACAATCCGCTTTTGAAAAAGGCAGATGTATTAGTGACAATATTCTTATTGCTCAAGAAATGTTCACAGGCTATCTCAGATCCACCGGTCCTTCTAGATGTGCTCTAAAAATTGATCTCACCAAAGCTTTTGACACGGTTAGATGGGATTTCCTATTTGACACATTACGAGCTTTCAAATTTTCATCTCCTTTTATTGTTTGGATTAAAGCATGTATCACAAGTGTCATGTTCTCTATAAAGGTGAATGGCTCTCTTACAGGTTTTTTTGGGAGCTCTAGAGGTCTCAGACAAAGAGACTCACTCTCTCCTTTTCTCTTTGTTTTGGTCATGGAAATGCTCTCCCTCAAACTGAACAAGGCTACCTCTGTTCCTGAGTTCACATATCACTGAAAAGCCAAAGAATGCAAACTTACTCATCTTTTCTTTGCGGATGACATTTTGATTTTCTATCATGCATCCTTGCCATCTGTAACCATCATAAACTCATGCATTCTTTCTTTCTCATTGTACTCTGGACTTATTCCTAACTCTCACAAAAGCCATTTTTTCCTCTCAAAGACAGACATCTCTGCTATTAAGGAATTTTCTTCTCTTCTTGGTTTCCAGATTGGAACTCTGCCTTCTATGTTTTTGGGAGTCCCCCCTTATGTCAAAAAAGCTTTCAAAGGCTGATTGCATTACACTCATTCATAGAATCACCAACCGAGTAACCTCTTGGACATCAAAGGTACTTTCTTATTCTGGTAGACTCCAGCTCATTAAAACTACTCTTTTTTCTATTCAAGTTTTTTGGAGCTCCCATTTCATACTTCCTAAAGTGGTTCTCAAAGAAATCCAATCCATCTTAACTCGGTTTCTATGGAAAGGGGCAACTTTGAAAAATATGGCGCCAAAGTTGCTTGGGCCAATATTTTTCTTCCCTTATGTGAAGGTGGTCTTGGCATTAAAAGCTTATCGGACTGGAACAAAGCTCTCATTCTACAACATCTCATAGGTATTATACAACCTAATTCATCTTCTTTTTGGGCCAACTGGATCAAAGCCTCAACCATAAAACATAAATCATTCTGGCATATTGAAATCACAGCTGCAAGTTCATGAATATGGAAGCAAGGTCTAAAACTTAGGCCATTTGCATTACAGCACCTGCACTACCAGGTTGGAAATGGCCAGGACACAAACCTTTGGTTTGACCCTTGACTAAATGACACTGCAATAAACCCCTCCAACTATCTTCTGTCCAATTCAGGGATCCCTCTATCTGTAACTATGAGTCAAATTATTAGAGGTAACACTTGGTCTCTTCCTCAGAGCAACCATCATGACATTATCATGCTACGGAGGAAACGAGATAGTCTCCCTCCTCCTACCCAGCAGCGAGATAGGATTTTATGGGAAGCTTGTGATACTAAACATATTAAAGTTAATCTAATCTAGGAGTCCATCTGCTCAAGGCAACAGCTTACCCCTTGGTGCTTAATGGTGTGGAACAAACTTCATATCCCTCGATTCTCATTTATCTTTTGGCTTGGCATTCTTAAGAGGCTTCCCACCAATGACCGAACTTTGAGATATTCTGGGATAACATGGAACTGCCCTCTGTGCAACCTTTATCCGGAGACTTTTGAACATTTATTCTTTAAATGTTCTTTCTCAGAGACTATTCTTCTTACGGCTATTAACCTTGGAAATTGGACCCCTTTTCCAATTTCTTGGGATGCTATTATGAGTTTCTAACAAACTTTCAAGGTTCAAACCTTTCAAGAAATATACTTAGCCTAAAAGTGGATGTTTGCTTCTACAAAGTCTGGGAGGCTAGGAATAAAAAGCTTTACTCTGACACTCTTCCTCCCACGACTAGTCTTGCAAAGGATGTCATCAATATCATTAAGTCTAGGTTATCTACATGTAACTCTTTCATCAAAGCTTCAAACAGTCAATATTTCTGTAATTGGTTTATTACTAACTAGTTGGGTTCTGGTATAGTTCCTTGTATAGTTTCCTCATCTTGGGCCTGTCCACAGATGATGTAGCTATATTCTGGGGTATCCCATTGCCTTTGTAATTTGGTTCCTTTTATACAAACAACATTTAGCAAAAAAAAAGACTTTCATCGCAATATAAGTATGAGGATGATGACAATGATATAAGAATTCAATTAAAAGAAAGCAAAGGATAAAATTTTAAAGATTTATAACTAAATTTATCTAGAATTCAATAATGTCCAAATTGTCAACATGATACTGCTTTGAGGAGTAAAATTCAAGAATAATATCCATGTATCAAAAATAATTTGGACAGAAAAGAAATAAATTTTTCGGTGAATAGTAGTACCCCGTGAATAGTACTTCGGGAATAGTACCCCTTGAATAGTACCCCAACATGAAAAGTGCCCCGAATACCCGAATGAACAATATTTGAGTGAATAGTAACTGGGTGAATAGTAACTCGTAAATAGTACCCCGATATGAAAAGTGCCCTGAATACCCGAGTGAATAATTTTCTAGTGAATAGTAACTGGGTGAAAATATTTATATTTAATAAGAAAGTTCAGATCAATATTCCAATGAAACGATACTGGATGAAGCGCAAAACTCAAGAATATTCCACTAATTTCAAGGATTATAGAAGCAATACTTACCATAGTAAGTTTAGATTTAAGAATATGAAAAGAAATAACATACGAAACTGCAAGTGGATTTTCACTTGTCATACGGTACGTAATTCGCATAGACAGGTTATTCCGACATATTAAAGGATTAATACGAAAAATAGTATTCCTTATGAATACGAAAGAAATAATACCCCTTACTTTAGTAGAAGGATGAATACTGCAATAATGAAGTAGTAGAATACTCTTCTTCTTGCTCTCTATAGTTTCTCTCTATAGTGTCTAGGAATGAGCATTCGGTTAATAACCGAACCGAACCACAAGTTCGATTATAACCGATACCCGAACAAACACTGTTTTAGATATCCGAATAAACAACTGAATTTTACACTAACCGAATAACCGTATAACCGAATAACCGAATGAGTTATTCGGTTATACGGTTAAAAACCGAATTAAAAAACTAGCAAACAAATTCATAAATTGTTGATCACGAAGACTATAAACTTATGAGAACCCGGATCACAAATGTTGATGAGAATTCAAAGTTCGTGAAGACCACCACATTGAATTAACTTATCATTGCTCAAACAAATTAAATTATGAAAAAAATAAGCCCCATTACTGCGAATCCGAGAACCGGAAAACACCGAGAATTATAAAGTAGGCAATCAACAGTTGCATTCTCATCTCCCACCAAAGAAACATGAGATCAACCCTCAAGATCTTTGATCCTCTAGCCCAACCATTAACACACGTAATTTGCATATAATGCAAGAATCTGAGCATGTGCAATTCCTTAAAAGAAAAAGAAGCACAAGTTTTCAGATAAAAGAACACCAAGAAATAGTAGTATATGTGAAGTAATAAAGAGTAGTGAAAACACAAGATTGGATTAGGTGGGAATTAAGAAACCCAATTGTAATAATTGCTCTTTAGTTGAAAGCTAAGCTCTCGAATTTTACAGAGCTTTTGAGAGATGTAATGAAATTAAAGTAAAAAAGCAGTATAGTTTCACAATGAAAAGGGGTTTGACAGAGAGAGAAGGAGAAAGGGACGAAAATATTCTCGAAAGACTTAAGAGGTGTGACACGTTAGTTGAAATTTGAGATCTCGATCCGAGAGAGAGAGAGACCGAGGTTTGAGCCACGAGGAGTGAGGGTCTGACCGCCCGAGACCGAGAGAGTTCGAGTCTAAGATCCGATCTAAGAGTGTTTGAGTCCTTGCTTGACCTTAAGTCCTTGAGTCTTGATCACGAGAGTCTTTTGATCACGAGAATTTTCAAGTTAGTAAAGTGGGGTTCGGTTATTCGGTTTAACTGAATAACGCAAAAATGATACCCGGACAATCTAACCGAAAACCGTAAAAAAATTCGGATATAACCGAAATATTGAAAATAACCGAATTATCAGAAAAATTCGGTTATTTTATTTCGGTTCGGTAATTTGGTTATACCCATTTTTTGCTCAGTCCTAATAGTCTCTTGTGAATCTCAGTGAATTGGTGAGAATGAAAGAAGAATTAAGCTTCTATTTATAGGAGAGTGGACTAAATAGTAACTGATTCATGAACGGTCCAAATTGATTTACTATTAGAACGGACGGTTCATATTGATTACTATTAAAACCACAACCGACGGTCCAGATTGATTTACTTTTAAAACCACCACCGACGGTCCAGATTGATTTACTTTTAAAACCACCACCTACGGTCTAGATTGATTTACTATTAATACCACCACCGACGGTCTAGATTGATTTACTATTAAAACCACCATCAATGGTCTAGATTGATTTACTATTAAAACCACCATCAATGGTCCAGATTGATTTACTATTACAACCACCATCAATGGTCCAGATTGATTAACTATTAAAACCACCATCAATGGTCCAGATTGATTATCTATTAAAACCACCATTGACGGTCCATAAAATTAGTAAATTTTCCCATTGAATACTAAGTCAAACTTACAACAAACGCCTCATAACAATCCCTATATTTATATCAAAAATTGAATAAATATTTACCACAAATTATTTATCTTTAAAAAACACATTTTTAATCTATTAACAATTATTTATCATTAATATTATAACTCACAATATTTAACAACCAGATCATTCCCAGGAAGGAGGGGGCTTTTCAATAAGGATTTCTCTCTATCATGGCGCAATTAGGTGACCAAACCTCTCCTTGACAGAACTTTCTAGACATCGTCAATATTGTAAATAATAATATGAATAACTTTATCGTCTCAATTATTGATTTAATAATATAAAATATTAATACTGTGACAATAATTGAATCAAATAACGTGAGATACTATACAACAATTACTGTAGCAATAATTGAGTATAACTTAGTGACTTCTCACGTAAGCATCAATAATCAATACCGTGTGCTATTATGCAACCCACGCGTATTACTGAACTTTTACCACCGGGTAGTTCAACAGTTTAACGGTAAAACTTTCGCCGTTATTTTTATAAAAAGATATTTCTGTCGTTTTCTAACTACGACAATACTTCCATTATGGGGTCCACCAATGATTGTGTTGTCATACGAATATTCCCTGTTAAAACGAATATTCCCCGACCAATCAAATATTTCCGGACACAACGAATATTTTATATCAACTTGCTTACTTTACAAAATTTTTAAATATTACCCACAACTATAACATTATATCATATCCACACCATAATATTCAAAAATATATTTCGAGAAAAATTATTCTTTATTCAAAAAAAGTTGGGGTCTTACAACCTCCCCTTCTTATTAAATTTCGTCCTCAAAATTAGGGTACATACCTGATATGTCGAAAAGGTGAGGATACCTTGATTTCATTTCAGATTCTAACTCCCAGGTCATTTCCTCCACATCGTGGTTTCTCTACAAAACTTTGACTTGAGGTATAACCTTGGAGCGTAGAATATGATCCTTCTTATCCAAGATTTTAACAGGTACCTCTTCATACGTTAAATCTTCCGCTATCTCGTCCGGTTCTAATTTAATAATGTGGTTCGGGACTTTCACATATTTACGTAACATAGATATGTGAAAAACGTTATGCACACGAGACATACTTGGCGTTAAGGCGAGTCTATAGGCCACAGTTCCTACTCGATCGAGGATTACAAATGGGCCAATGAATCGAGGATTAAGCTTTCCTCTCTTTCCAAATCTTGTAACTTCTTTCCATGGAGCAAAACGTAATAACACATGATCTCCAATATTGAATTCCACGTCCTTTCGATGAAGATCAGCATAACTCTTTTGTCGATCTTGTGAGGTTTTTATACGTTGTCGGATCGTTTGAATCATTTTCGTAGTCATACGTACCAACTCCGGTCCCAACAACATTCCTTCACCCACCTCATCCCAAAGATAATCGAGAACAACACTTTCTTCCATACAATACCTCAAATGGAGCCATGCCAATACTTGCTTGATAACTGTTGTTGTAGGAAAACTCCACCAATGGTAAGAACTTGTCCCAACTTCCTTTGAAGTCAAGGACACAGAGTCTTAATAGATCTTCAAGAGTTTGAATAGTCCTCTCCGACTACCCGTCCGTTTGAGGATGATACGCCGAACTAAATCCTTAATCCGTGCCCATAGCTTTTTGCAAACTAACCCAAAATCGTGAAGTGAATCTTGGGACTCAATCAGAAACTATGGATACTGGCATACCATGCAGTCTTACAATCTCATTTATGTACATACGAGCAAGACGTTCAAGTGTATAAGTTTCTCGTATCGGTAAGAAATGAGCAGACTTGGTCAATCTATCAACAATGACCCAAATCGCATCTATGCCTTGAGAAACCTTGGGAAGACCAGTAACGAAATCCATGGTAATGTGCTCCCACTTCCATTCTGGAATTTCAAGTGGTTACAATAAACCTTTTGGCACTTGATGATTCGCCTTAACTCGTTGACAAGTTAGACACCTTGAGATAAACCCTTCTATCTCTCTCTTCATATTGCTCCACCAAAATGTATGTCGAAGATCACGATACATTTTGATACTCCTAGGATGGATTGCAAACGATGTGTTGTGCGCCTCCATCATGATTTTATACTTCAAGTCATAATCGTTAGGAACACAAAGTCTAGAGTTGACTCGAAGTATTCTTTCTTCATCAATTCTTGCTTCTGAAATAGCACCTTCTTGCACTTTCCTCCTCATACACATCAGCTTCAGGTCTGCTGTAGCTTTAGCAGCTTTAACTTTATTGATTAAAGTTGGTTCTACTCGTATATTCGCTATCATCACATGGGTCCCTGGAGTTTTTAACTCTATCTCCATCCTTTGTAAGTCATACAAAATAGGCCTTTGCGTTAACAATATTGCACTTGTACCTGCATATGATCTTTACTCAATGCGTCAGCTACTATGTTCGCTTTTCCAGGTGGTATTGAATGGTATGATCGTAATATTTCAACAAACTCAAGCCATCATCATTGTCGTCATGTTGAGTTCCTTTTGAGTGAAGAAATATTTGAGGCTTTTATGATCCGTATAGATCTCCACCTTCTCTCCATATGTGTAATGCCTCCAAATCTTAAGCGCGTAAAAATGACAAACCGCCAACTCTAGATCATGAGTAGGATAATTCCTCTCATATTCTTTGAGTTATCGTGAGGCATAGGCTATGACTTTCCCATGTTGCATGAGAACACATCCTAAACCTTTGCCGAAATATCACCAGAGATGACAAATCCCTCCGAACCAGATGGTATTGTCGTAACAAAATAAATGAGTCTCCTCTCGAGTTCTTGAAAACTCTTCTCACATTCCTCGCTCCAACCGAATTTTTGTATCTTTTCGAGTCAATTGAAGTTAATGGAGTAGCGATTCGAGAAAACCCTTCTACTTAATCTCCGATAATAACCATTAAGCCGAGAAAGCTACGACTTTGGTCATCGACTTAGGTTGCTCCCAAACTTTGAATTGCTTCAATCTTTTCGGGTCAATAGATATTCCATGATTTGATATTACGTGCCCAAGGAATGCTACTTCCTCAAGCCGTAACTCGCATTTCTTCAACTTGGCATATAACTTTTTTTCACGAAGCTTTTGGAGTATCAAATTTCAAGTGTTACTTTCATGATCTTCACGGCTTTTGGAGTAAATAAGGATGTCATCAATAAAGACGACCACAAAGTGATCCAAATATTCCTTGAATACTCTGGTTCATCATATCCATGAAGGCAAAGATGAGCATTAGTCAATCCAAAAGACATGACTAGGAATTCATAATGCCCGCATCGAGTTTCAAAGCGGTCTTTGGGATGTCATCGATTTTAATCTTTAACTGATGATATCTGGAATGAAGATCGATCTTTGAAAAGAATTTTGCGCCTTGCAATTGGTTAAACAGGTCATCAATACGAGGGTACCTATTTTTGATGGTGACATGATTCAACTCCCGATAATCAATACAAATTCGCATACTTCCATCTTTCTTCTTCACAGAATAGAATAGAGCACCCCAAGGAGACGTATTTAGGACGAATGAAACCGATGTCTAACAATTCTCAGAGTCGGGTTTTTAACTCCTCAAGTTCAATAGAGTCATTCGATATGACATGGGCTTTGGAAATGGGTTTTGTACGGATTCAAGGTCGATACAAAATTCAATTTCACGCCGGGGTAGGCTGCAAGTTCTTCTTGTGGAATACGTCAGAAATTTATTAACAATAGAAATATCATTCAAGATCGACCCATTTATTTTTGTTTAAACTCGATGACATGAGCTAAGAAAGCTTGACATCCTTTTTTCAATAAACGAATAGCTTTATGGCTTGAGATGACAATGATTCACTTTAATGATTTGGTTGCTTGAATTCGCATAATAGGTTGGTTAGGAATATGAAAGCTAACAACCATATGAAAACAATCAATTTTAGCATGATGAGTAGTCAACCAATCAATTCCTAAAATCACATCGAATGCAAGTATTTTTAAAGAGATAAGATCGACAGGTAACGTGCGGTTACCGATTTGAATCAAACAAGACTTATAAACAGTGGATGTAATGAAGGTTTCTCCCAACGGAGTTTCAACAGATAAATCAAAGTCTAATTTCTCCGTAGTCAAATTTAAACGTTGAGCGCAAGTAGGAGAAATAAAAGAATGGATAGAACCGGTATCAAATAAGTTATAGACTTCGCTAGAGTTTATGATTAGCTTACTCGTGATCACCTCGTTTGGATTCCTCCCTTTTTGGGAGGTTACGACAAACGCTCTTCCTTGAACTACTGGTTTTGTCTTGTCTGGGATGGCCTTTGATGCCTCCATCCCAGCTGGACTTGACTTTGGTGTATGACAAAATCGGGCTAGGTGACTTTTTCTTCCACAATTGTAACATGCTTTTGATCGTCTGCGTACAGCTTTGATCGATGTGTCCTCCTCCCTCCAGATTTGTAACATACGACCGTGGCGTCGTTCTCCTTCCTTAACAACAAGGTGTTGGTGCCGACGCCTTTCCATCATTATTGAATCTCCTCTTCTTGAAATTTCCACTTCTATTATTTTGGCCATGATTACCACCAAGTGGTTACCATTTTTCGCATGTTGATTCCTCCACGCTTGTTGTCACCGCTTCGATGATCGCTACCACTAGTATTATTATCGACTTCATTACCGTTTTCTTCTTGGTTGGGTTGACTTCATTATCGCGCTCCAATAATCGAGCCCTATTTACAAACATCCGAATACAAACACACGCCAGAGAAATGAGGTATCGACGTATTTTCGGTCTCAAACCTCATAGAAACATTCGCCATTCTCTCCTCATTATCAACCAAATGGGATGCGAAACCGGGACAACTCAACAAACTTAGCCTCAGATCGCGATACGCTCATATTATTTTGCTCCAACTTGATAAACTCCAACTCCTTCACGTGACAAATACTTTCGGGAAAGTACTTGTTGTTGAACAGTTCTTGGAACTTTTGCCAAGACATTTTGAGTGCGGCAAGCTGAGTACTTTTTACCGATTCCCACTAGTAATCTGCCTTTCCTCTCAACATGAAGGTGGCAAAGGGAACCTTTTGCTCCTCGGAGCATCCCAAGACATCAAATATCTTGGTGATCTGCTTTATCCACGTCTCCGCCTTAAGTGATTTTGCTCTCCCAAAAACTTCGGTGGTCCCAACTCCTTGAACTACTTAGCAGTGACCATCCGAGAGTTGGCGTGTTTTCACCTGCATTTTGAATAGGAGCCGCTCTCGCCTAATGTTGCATGAATTGCATGAAGCCTCTGAACATCCCATCGTTCATCATTTGATCGGTGTTGTTGTTTACCTGAGGATTATTGTCTTCTTGTTGTACATTATCCTGGGTATTGATCGTTGGTGACTCAACAGTCTCATGTGCTTCATTGCTTATCTTAACATTTTCATATGCCATTTTCAAACACTGCCACAAAACAAGGGTTAATTAACATGCCACATATTATCTCTATACTCTGACCGACCAATTAAATACCAAATAAACTTAGGTAGGTCATACTAGCGAAGGAATTCCCCATCTCTCCCCTCCTAGTTCTTGTCTCACATCTTAGCCAAAGATCATATCCCTAAGCTTTGATACCAACTGTAACGCCCCCAAAATAGGTATACATCACCCATCTTGGGTCGCCAAATACATGGTACTAAATATAAATACAAACTTAATTATACAACATGAGCTGAGAGTTTTTACAGGAATATTGTCTTCTAGACAATATCCAAACTTAAATGGAGTCCTCATTACATTTATTGTCACACTATTTTATAAAATAGTGAGGACTACTATAACATCATCTCGGACCATCACTCCATTCCCCGACTAGTTCTGACTACGTTCTCATTTCCTGAAGAGAACAATTGGAAGTAAAAGGGTGAGCTCAACTAGCCCAGTAAGAAATATTATGACTAAAATAATGCATAATAGGTTATCATTAGCCTTCAACAATGTTAAACTGATAGAATATAATAGACAACAAGTTTAACTGCAGCGAAACAAGCAATCCATTAGAAGAGTTAAGTAGAGCATGATATCTACTATCTTCTATGATTTAAAAAGTTTATCATTAACTTTATCATTGGGACTCAAATTTTAATAAATAAATCACATCATCGAATCATCCTCGCACTACGCCAAGGATATTCATTAGTATCACGTCCACAAATTATTCTTGCACTACGGACCAAGAATATTCGTGTAATCATCAATGGTCATGATCATACCGAATTATCCTCGGTCATAATAATCATACCAATCAACAGTCCATCTATGCACGTAAGTCAAAGATGACTTTCATCACAATATAAGCATGAGGATGATGACAATGATATAAGAATTCAATTAAAAGAAAGCAAATGATAAATTTTTAAAGATTTATAATTTAATTTATCCGTAATTCAATAATGTCCAAATTGTCAACATGATATCGCTTTGTGGAGTAAAATTCAAGAATAATATCATGTATCAAAATAATTTGGACAAAAAAGAAATAAATTTTTTGGTGAAGTAGAATAATCGTGAATAGTGAATAGTACCCGTGAATAGTACCCCAACATGAAAAGTTCCCTAATACCCGAAAGTGAACAATATTTGAGTGAATAGTAATCGGGTGAAATAAGAACTCATGAATAGTAACTCGTGAATAGTACCCTAACATGAAAAGTGCCCCTAATACCCGAAAGTGAATAATATTATAGTGAATAGTAAATAATGAATTCTAGTGAATAGTAACTCGTGAAAATATTGATATTTAATAAGAAAGTTCAGATCAATATTCCAATGAAACGATATTGGATGAAGTGCAAAACTCAAGAATATTCCACTAATTTCAAGGATTATAGAAGCAATACTTACCATAGTAAGTTTAGATTTAAGAATATGAAAAGAAATAACATACTTAAACTAGAATGGATTTTCACCGCCATACTAAGACGTAATCCGTGAAGAGAAAAGTTATTCCGACATATTAAAGGATTAATACGAAAAATAGTATTCCTTATGAATACGAAAGAAATAATACCCCTTACTTTAGTAGAAGGTTGGATACCGCAATAGTGAAGTAGCATAATACTCTTCTTCTTGCTCTCTATAGTTTCTCTCTCTATAATGTCTCTTGTGAATCTTAGTGAATTGGTGAGAATGAAAGAAGAATTAAGCTTCTATTTATAGGAGAATGGACTAAATAGTAACTGATTCATGAACGGTCTAGATTGATTTACTATTAGAACGGACGATTCATATTGATTACTATTAAAACCACAACCGACAGTCCAGATTGATTTACTTTTAAAATCACCACCGACGGTTTAGATTGATTTACTTTTAAAACCACCACCGACGGTCCAGATTGATTTACTATTAAAACCACCACCGACGGTCCAGATTGATTTACTATTAAAACCACCATCAATGGGCCAGATTAATTTACTATTAAAACCACCATCAATAGTCCAGATTGATTTACTATTACAACCACCGTCAATGGTCTAGATTGATTACCTATTAAAACCACCATCAATGGTCCAGATTGGTTATCTATTAAAACCACCATCGACGGTCCATAAAATTAATAAATCTTCCTATGGAATACTAAGTCAAACTTACAACAAACGCCTCATAACAATCCCTATATTTATATCAAAAATTGAATAAATATTTACCATAAATTATTTATCTTTAATAAACACATTTTTAATCTATTAACAATTATTCACCATTAATATTATAACTCACAATATTTAACAACCAGATCATTCCCAGAAAAGAGGGGGCTTTCCGATAAGGATTTCTCCCTATAGGCGTGTAATTAGGTGACCAAACCTCTCCTCGACAGAACTTTCTAGACATCGTCAATATTACAAATAATAATATGAATAACTTTATCGTATCAATTATTGATTTAATAATATAAAATATTAATATTGTGACAATAATTGAATCAAATAACGCGAGATACTTTGCAGCAATTACTGTAGCAATAATAGAGTATATCTGAGTGACTTCTCACGTAAGCATCAATAATCAATACTGTGTGCTACTATGCAACCACGCCAGACATCGTATTTTTTTACCACGGGTATTTCAATAGCTTTAACGGTAAAACTTTCGCCGTTATTTTTATAAAAGATATTTTTCGTCATTTTCTAACTACGATAATACTTTCTTGGTTGTGGGGTCCACCAATGATTGTCCCATCGCATTTAATATTCCCTCTGTTAAACGAATATTCCCCCCACCAATCGAATATTCCCCGACACAATGAATATTTTATATCAACTTGCTTACTTTGAAAAATTTTCAAATATTACCCACAACTATAACATTATATCATATCCACACCATAATATTCAAAAATATATTTCGAGAAAAATTATTCTTTATTCAAAAAAAGTTGGGGTCTTACATTCTTTCTCTATAATATCGAGCGTATTTTTGTGAGTATTTAGATACTTTGAGAGTTGTTAAGCAGTACAAATTTTCTTAGGCTTTATATCTGATATTTCAGCCAGAAGTACTACTCTTTTGAGGTAAGGGATTTTATTTTCTTCGTAAATGATGTTATTTCTTTCAATATCATTATACCGAAATATTGATATGAATTTTATTGTGAAATTTTTATCTTTTTGTGTCAGGGTTACTATTCACGTATACGACTTTATTCACGTATACGACACTATTCACGAATACGATACTATTCACAGAAAAATTATATTTTCTTTTCTTTTTCCAAGTTATCTATTATGGTTACTATCTTTGATTGTATCCATGTTTTGATCTTCATTCTTGAATTTTGCTCCACAATTGATTATTATGGAGTATTTTTGAAATTGGATTATCCAAAGTACGAATCCCTAATCTTTGTCCTTTTATCTCACTAGATTCGTTTCTTTAAAATATTTTTCATCATCCTCAGTTCTAAATGATGATATAACTGAATATCTTTGGCCTGTAGTGCAAAGACAAATGATTACCTGATGAATATCTTTGGCCCGTGGTGCAAAGATGGACATGTGTTGAGATGAACATGACCAATTGATGATACAAATGAATATATTTGGCCCGTAAAGCAAAGATGCATATTTGGTTCGAGATGTATATTGATTGTTGTTACATGGATAAAATATTGATGATGGACTTTTAAATCATAAAAGATAGTAGATTTCATTCTCTACTTAACTCTTCTAATGAATTGTTATTTTCGCTGCGAATATTGATCTAAAAATTGTTGTCCATTATATTTTATCCGATTTATTGAAGGCTAACGATAATTTTTTCTACATTATCTTAGTCATAATATTCTTTACTGGGCTAGTTGAGCTCACCCTTTTCCTTTTTGTTCCATTTTTCTTCTCAGGAGGTGAGAATATAGCGGGAACTAGTCAGGGTATAGAGTATTGTTTCAAGATAGTTGTTTTAGCAGTCCTCACTATTTTGTAAAATAGAATATCAATAAGTGTAATGAGGACTTTATTTGAGTATGGATTCTAGAAGATAATATTTGTATTTAAACTCACAATTTATGTGTTGTCGTATTTTGCACGACAATTGTAAAAATGAAGTTGTAGTTGTTTTCTGTACCATGTATTTGGCGACTCATAATGGGTTGTGTGGACCTATTTTGGGGGTGTCACAAAGATGATTGGGATATGTTTGTCCTCTTCATAATCCAAAATAATGAAGTCTGCCGGAAATATGAACTTGTCCACTTTAACTAAGATGTCTTCAACAATCCCTCTCGAATACTGACAAAGGCATGAGGTTCACACTAGCTCCCAAATCCCACAAACACTTGTTGGAGGCCATGTTCCCAATAGTGTAAGGAATAGTAAAACTCGCCAGATCCTTCAACTTTGGAGGCAACTTTCTCTATAATACTGCACTGCATTCCTCCGTTATTACCACAGTCTTGTAGTCCTCTAACTTCTACTTCCTTGATAGAATGCCCTTCATAAATTTGGCATAGCTCGGCATTTGCTCTAGGGCTTCTGCGAAAGGAATATTAATCTGTAATTTCTTGAAGACTTCCAAAATATTTGAGAACTGCTTGTCTAATTTCTATTTCTGTACTCTCTGCTAAAATGGTGTTGTAGGATAAACAACAAGCTCAACATCTAACTGACTCTTGTCCACTTGCTTGTCCTATACCTGTTTTCTTCTACCAACTTGTCTTCACCTTGTTTAACATCTTTCTTTGCTGAATTTTCTGCATTCTATCCCTCAAGATGTTTTCCACTTCTTAAAGTGATTGCTTGACATTGTTCATGATTTCCCTTCGGATTCTTCTCTGTGTCACTAGGTAAATTCCCTTGAGGCCTGTTATTCAATGCTAACGCAAGCTTTCCCATCTAATTTTCTAAGTTCTTGATTGACATTGCTTTTGTTTTCATTGCTGCCTCGTTAAAAGATATGTCCTTCAACAACAGCTCTTCTAAATCTGTCTTTTTCTCTTGATGCGGAGCTGCTTGTTGATGCTGATTTTGAAACCCGGGAGGATAAAATGGTCGTGGGGCCTGCTGATTTTGGTTGTTACTCCAAAAAAAATTTGGATGATTCCTATTCCCCGGATTGTAGGCATTTTGATACGGATTCTGCGAAATTCTATTATAACTCCCCATAAACTGTACCGTTGTTAGGTTAATGGCACACTGTTCTCTAGGATGTTCTCCCACACACAATTTTCAAACATAAGAAACCTGCTGAGTCTGTGCACCTGTAAGAGCATCCATTTTCCTTGATAAAGCTGAAATCTGTGTCGCTAACGCTATCACTCTGTTAACCTCTAACACTCCAGCTACCTTAGGTTGTGTATTCTTGAAGTGGGCCACTGGTAGTTATTAGCCGCCATCATCTCTATCAGATTATATGCTTCCTCATAACTCTTAGCCATAAAAGCTCCCCCAGAAGCTGCATCAATTCTAGTTCGGAGATTACCACTCAGCCCATTGTAAAAAGTGTTCATCTGCAACCATTTGGGTAGTCCATCATGTGGACACTTCCTAAGTAATTCCTTGTACCTTTCCCCAGCTTCATACAATGACTCCTCATGTTGCTGCTCAAATATAGTAATCTCATTCCTCATCTTCGCAGTCTTCGCCGGTGGGAAAAATTTGGCCAAAAATTTCTAAGCAAGGTCATCCCATGTAGTAATCGACCCTGGCGGTAGTGAGTGTAACCAACTTTTCGCCTTGTCCAACAATGTGAATGGAAACAAGCAAAGTCTGACTGCATCATCCGACACCCCATTGTATCTGAAGGTGTCACAAATTTCCAGAAAGCTAGCTAAGTGTTCATTCGGATCGTCGTTGGCAAATCCCCCAAACTGCACTGAGTTTTGTATCATTTGTATAGTCCCAGGCTTGATCTCAAAGTTATTTACAAACAATCGTGAGCTCTGGTAATGCTCAATCTGAATCTCGGTCACCACAGGAGTAAAGATAATCCTCAAAGACACTTCGATCCTCTGCAGCCATTATTTCTTCCTGTTTATCAAAGCTCTCTCTGTTTTCCCTAATCCACTTACTAAACCTCTGAAACCGTCGTTCGATGTCTTCCTCAAAAGGAAGCAAGTCTGGCTTCTTAGATCGAGTTTGCATACACTAAATCAGAGAACCTGAAACAAGAAAAAGCAAAACAAAAAGAAAATTGTTTAACTAAAACCGAACTAATTAAATTGATATTAAAAGTAAATAAAATCAAAACTAGTCCCCGACAATGGCTCCAAAAATTTGTTGGGTAAATTCTAAAACTCTCAACACGCAAGTATACGTGATCAACAAGTAATATAATGATGAATAGAGTATCGTTTCCACAGAGACAAGTATGAATTTTAATCTAACAATTATCAGTTTTATATTATTTCAATTTTCTTAAACTATTTGAATTAATGATTATAATTAATGAATTAATGATTATAATCTAACAATTAATGATTATAATCAACACACTAAGTAACCATAAATTTCAAGAAGATAATAGAGAATTAGCCTTACAATTTCAATTTAAGTTTCACTCTGATTATCACACTTCTTTCTAATTTAATTTACTATCTCAGTTCATTAATCAAGAACACTCAAGTAGAATTAGCCATCTCTCGTTGCACTAACATCGTTTTAACTTAAATCCACAAATTGATAGAAATAAGCCAAACACTCTAATTAACTAATTCACTATATCTCTGTGTGAATTAAAATAAAATAAGGTTTAAATTACAAGTTTTTTACGCGGTTATATGCGATGTTAGGTATATCTCTATCCTAAACATTCATCAAGATTCCATCAAAACGCAGAATTCAAGAACTAAAAGATAGGTCTGCATTCATATATCATCTTTGGAATCCATACAAATCCACATAAAATTGGTTATCAAGCAATTCATAAATTAAGTATAAATCACAATAGATGAACTAAATTTATAGTAATATTAAACTAAAATTAAAGCATAACAATCATTGTTCAACACTAAAGATCCATTGCAAGCCCAATTAAGAATTTAGTTCATCACAAATAAATTAAAAAGTGAATAAAGTAAAGAAATCATCATCCCAATTACAAAATTTGAATTTAAAGACTAAGAACATTAATGCACCACCATTATCCTCACCCAAATCTGTAATCTTTGTGATCTTGACCTTCAACTCTACTCCTCCAATGCCTTCTCTGAAATTAAGGCTCCAAATTACTAATTGATTGTTGTGGAATTCAAATCTCTATTGTGTTGTGTTTAAATGATGTATAAGTTATGGAATAACTAATAAAAGATGTCCAATACAATCCCAATCCATGCCAAAGTCTTCCATCCATGCCGCTGTAGAGTTAGAATTGCAATAGGCTTGCTCCTCTTGGTCCTCGTACCCCCACCCCGATGAGGTTTTATGCTTGCTGATGCCCGCCCCGGCGGGGGGTATTAAAGTTTTGCTTTCCACATACACCCTCGCCTCAGCGGGGGTTTCCTTCTCTATAAGGCCCGCCTCGACGGGGGTCTTGACTTCTGCAGTTGCTGATTTTTGCCCTTTTTATGCCGCTTTCTGGCCACAATGCCACCATTAACCACCAATGACACGTAATGCAACCTAAACATAAACAACACAAAAATAAGTAAAACTGTACAGAAATAGACAGGATCAACACTGTTTAAGTCCAAATAAGAACCCGATTCGTAGGTATGAAACCTACTCATCAATTTATCACATATTATTAGAATAACACCATGTAGATAAATTAAAGCCTTTAGTAAATGATTACTTTTATTAATAAATGAATAAGATTGTTACAAAGTATATGCTTTATTATCAACATGATTGGCTTGTGTGCATACTACTTTCAATTATGACATCATAACATCAAAATGTTATAAATAACTCTCGTCACTCAATGTCTAAGGAATCACAATCAAAGAAATCCCACACATTCGTTTTACGTTAATAACGTTCTTTGTTCGTTCGTTCATCTATAATTCGGTCATCCATAATCAGAATTCGTTCATTCTTGAGTCCACGACTCACGTTTTCTACGTTTTTTTATATTCTTATGAAACCCTAACTATTTGGGTTTCTTAACTTTCTTTCAACTTTTCATTCGTCTTTACAAAATTTCACCATAACTTCGTTATAGCTAAGTTCAATCCATTCTTCATGAACGTTTCTATCGTTCCTAACCAAGCATATATCAGCAATTCATATATATATATATGATGGTTTTAAACTTGTCCATCAACAAGAAGTTTTAACTACGATGGTTTTCAATTTGTCCACAACAACGTTATTTGCAGTTCTTCATTTTTAATTGATATTTTGATTACGATTTCATTTTTTCTTGGAATTAAGTGCTATAAACACCCATCCTTACTTATTTCACCGGATCATTAATATTATTCGTTCAGATTGTTCAAATTCATCAAGCAATTCATACTTCCTTAAGAAAGCTTTTAAGAAATTTATAAATTAAACTTCTAATTCTTATTTCGTCGTTTACTCATGATTTCAACTATATGAAAATCATTCTTAACATATTTTACTTCTATTCTCATTAAGCTATATGATTCCATATAAAACTTGAAGAAAATTTAAATGAATTTAGGTTTTAGGGTTACCTTTCTTCATTAATTTTCTTCCTCTTTACAAAGCTTGCAATTCATGCTAGCTTTTCATTCCTTTCCTTCTTCTGCTCCCCATCCAAATTCTCTCTCTCTCTCTCTCTCTCTCTCTCTCTCAAAGTGTTGGTTGATTTCTTTGTAAACAAAGAAATGAAATAACACTTCTCTTTTATAGATTTTCAAAGCTAGGGGTAAAATAGTCTTTTAGGCTAAAAGTTACTATTCCCACCTCCTTAACCAACCTCCTTACTATTAACGAAGCTTCTCCTGGAAGCTTCGTTGTTCCGTCTTACAGAATTCGTCCTACAGTTTAAAAAACTGCGATTCCCGGAATCCAAATATTTTTAGATATGTCGTCTTTTCTCTACAATGTACTTTTTACGCATTCTTCGGAACTTCAAAAAACTGAAAAACACTTTTTGATGATACGTGTTTTCCTTCACGTTTTCCCCTAACGTAGTTAAATAAATGAAAAGTACATAACAATACTTTTCGTCAGTTTTTTAAGTTCGATTTATGTACATTTTTTGAGAAAAACTTTTATCGGCTAACTTAACTTTTCACAAAATCTTATCATCAAATCGTTCGACAGAATGTCATTTCGACATACCGATCTCTTGGAAAGGTTTAGGTTATTCAAATCCTAACCCTTAGGTTTCGTCAGGTGAATAGTGTCATTTCGACATACCGATCTCTTGAAAAGGTTTAGGTTATTCGAAAATATTTTTTTCCCGGAAAAATTTTATTTTCATCTTGAAAATTCTTACTCGTTCAGTCTAGCTCGTAGCCAGAATCCTCTTTTTTTATAATCATCCTAGGTCATAGAATGAATAGTAAACATATAGCACAAAATATAATTAATAAAAATTCTTTTTTTATTAATTAATAATTCTTTAAACTTAATTTCTAGACACTCCGAATTTCCGAGTTGTCACAGCATTGATGACTCAAATGATTTCCAGCACACTAATCACAAGTAATTGCCACACTTTGATGATGTTGTGCTTCAAAAGCATCCAACCTCCTCGAAAGTATCTCAATATGTGCTGACAATGCAGAAAGTGTTGCGAGTCCATCAATCCCTGCTCCCCTTGGTTGAGTCATTCTCGTATACGGCCATTGATAATTAAATTCCGCTATGGAACCTGAAAATAAAAAAAATAGCAAGAGAATTAAAGAAAATAATAAAAAAAAAATGTTTAATTAAAACTAATTTGATTAAAATTAATTTTGGCAAAAATTATTAAACAAATTTCCCGGCAACAGTGCCAAAAACTTGTTGATCGATTTCACAATCAATATATGTGTGGATGTATACACGGTCAACAAGTAATAAAGTGAAAGTAGAGTATCGTTCCCACGAGAAATTATTTAATAAAAATCACCAAGTACTAGTTCTTAACCAAACTAATTTTATTTAAATAATTGATTTAAGGTTGTGAATTAAAATATATAAGTAAACTACTACTACTACCACTAGTTGAAAATCAGGTTATGGAGATTTAAGACCATAATTTCACTTATTACTTCACTTTAAAACACTTCTTATTAATTATGCTCACTATTCTGAATTGTTAATCAGGAACTTATTAGTATTTATAACCGCATTCCGATGCATCACAAACATATTAATCCAAATCTACTGCTTATAGAATTGAATCAAACACCCTAATTAACTAATTCACTATATTTCTATGTGAATTACAATTAAAAAGATTTTAAAGCACAGGTTCCCTATCAAAATACATATGGCGTAAAGGCATATCCCTACCCTAAACACAAATCATGAATTCCAACATCATGCAAAAAGCACAATCACATGCTATTATGATCAGACCTAAATCTATATTTTATCTCCCGAATTCATATAAATTATCATGGTAATTGTTAGCTAGAAAATTATACGTAATCATAATAAACAATCCACAAAATAGATCACAGTAATTAATAGAGAAACATACTAAAATAAGCTATGCAATAAGATCCGTTGCAATATTAAACAAGAATTTAGTCCATTGTTATTAAATTAAAGTCTAGAATCCACAATTGAATAAATATTAAAAGACAAAAATAGAAGTAGAGTAGAGAATAAAATTTGTTGTCTGCAAATCTGATGTTTCCCTCTTACTCCTGCTCTTAATCTTCAATGATAAGTTGCTTCAATCTCTAACAGTCTAATATAAACTAGGGTTTATGTTCTAATCTAATGGAGTGTTTAATCTAATCTAATCTACCCTATTCTATACCTTACATCATGTATTTAAATGTTACAAGTCCAATTTCTAGCATAGAAAGAACCCCAATCCAATTAAGAGTAAAAAAAATATCAAAATTTGACCAAAAATGTGTCCCAACTTGATCTGGCCCGACCCCAGCGCCCCGGCTGTGACAACCCGAAAAATCGGATTATTCAGAATTTAAGATTTAAAGAATTAGTTATTAATAAAAGGAATTTTTATTAATAATATTATGTGTTATTTGTTTATTAATCGTTCTTGAACCTAGGATGATTATAAAATGGGAGGATTCTGGCTTCGAACTAGACTGAACGAGTAATAATTTTCTAGACAAAAATAAAAAAAATTCGGGAACAAAAATATTTTTGAGGAAAAAGACGAAATAAGCACTATTCACCCGACGAAATCCTAAGGGTTAGGGTTTGAATAACAGGCCTTTCTGAGAGTTCGGTATGTCGAAATGACATTCCGTCGAAAGATTTGACGAGAATATATCGTGAAAAGTTAATTAAGCTGATAAATGTTTTTCTCGAAAAAAAGGCAGAAATCAGACGAAATAAAAAGACGAAAAGTATTGTTATGTACTTTTTATTCGTTTAACTACGTTAGGGGAAAACGTGAAGGAAAACGCTTATCATCAAAAAGCGTTTTTCAGTTTTTTGAAGTTTCGAAGAATGCGTAAAAAATAAACTGTAGAGAAAAGACGAAATATCCAATAATATTTGGATTCTGAGAATCGCAATTTTTGAACTGTCGGACAAATTCTGAACGACGGAAGTACGAAGCTTCCAAGAGACGCTTTGTGAATAGTAAGGAGGTTTAGTTAGGAGGTGGGAATAGTAACTTTGGGGGCAAAATCTCTATTTTGCCCCTAGTTTTGAAAATCTATAAATGAGAAGTGTTAGTCGATTTCTTTGAAATCAACTAACACTTTGAGAGAGAGAGAAAGCTCTTGAGCTTGGAGAAGAGCATGGATGCTCGGATCGAAGATGGTCGTGAAATAGAAAAGCTAGCAAATTGTCGGCTTTGTCTAAAAGAAGAAGAATAAGGAAGAAAGGTATTGAAAACCTAACTTATAAGTTAAATTTTCTTTAAGTTTCAAATGTTCAAAAAACTTAATGAGAATAAAAGTAAAAGATGTAAAGAATGATTTTCATATGGTTGAAATCATGAGAAAAAGAAGAAATAAGAATTAGAAGTTTAGTTTATAAATTTCTTAAGGAAGTATGAATTTCGTAATGAATTTGAACGATCTGAATGAATTATATGAACGATTCGGTGAAATAAGTAAGGATTGGTGTTTCATAACACCAAATTCCAAGTAAAAGTGAAATCGTAAACAAAATATCGATTAAAAATGAAGAACTAACGAAGAACGCGAAGAACACGCGAAGAACACGAAGAACGTTGTTGATAGACAAATTAAAAACCATCGTATTATAACTTGTTGTTGATGGACAAGTTTAAAACCATCTCGTATAAGTTAGATGCTTATTTCTTGGTTAGGAATGGTAGAAACGTTCATCAAGAACGGATTAAACTAAGCTATAACGAAGTTATGGCGAAAATTTTGTAAAAGACAAACGAGAACTAGAAAGTATGTAAATGAACCCGAAGGTGTAGGGTTTCATAAGAATGTAAGAGAATGTAGAAAACATGAATCATGGACTCAAGAACGAATGAGTTCCGAGTTCGGATGATCAAATTACGGACGAACGAACGAAGAACGTTAATAACGTAAAACGAGCAAAGGATGGAATTTAAGCTAATTGAATGGTAATTTAACGGATTCAGAATGAATTTTTGTCCAAGGGAAATTGAAGTACGTAAGATAAGAAAGAGAATGGCTTTGGAACGACCTCGTTCTGAGTTATAACGAAGGAGTTATGAGATTGTAAAGTAAGTGTCTCAAACCAGTTCAAGACTTATTAATTTTTTTTCAAGGTTTTAAGCTTTGGCCATAGCCGCCAGATTAAGCTGGGAGGATGATACAAGACCAAACGAGGCAAATCAACTCTTTGGTAAGTGGCATTACAGCGCAAGAAAGAAGAAGGGGATCGGCGCCACATCGCCGGTGCAGGGCAAGGCCCAATAATGAGCTTTTAATTGATCAACTTCTAGGGGGAAACGTAATGAAAGATAAAGAACATATAGTTCACCGAATGTAGCACTTAATGTGTAACTTAAACCTTTAGTAAAGGTTGAATGGAAAGATTAAACGAGATTAAAAGATAGAAAGTGTAAACGCAACGCAGTTACGATGAATGATCGGTCTTAGCATACAACGAACCGTATGGCTTCGGCATTAAGAAAGAATAATGAACGGTATCAAGAAAGCCATAACGAACGATAACAAGATTAATGAAAGTCCGAGTGTGAGTCGGATAGAGAATGTTAGAATGAAATGTAAGCGTTAAACACTTTAACGGACGTGAGGGTTGAGTGTACGCGAAGATTAAACGGGTAGAACCTACACACCGTGTATGGTTTGACCGTAAGATAATGAAGACCAATGATTAAATCTGTGAACGGTGAAGATTTAAAATATAGATAGTGACGTATATCATAAAGAAACCGAGTTAATGATCAACTTGGATAACATTCCGAGTCGAATGAACCGGACGTTGTAAGATATGAATAAGGTAACGTAAAATGCTTAACGCTATGAATGCGTAGAATTAATATTGAATGATCGTTCTGAGTATACAAAAGACTGTATGACTTAGACGATAAAGAATAAATCCTGAGGTATGGCACTTAGTTTCCAAAAAGTAATAAGGAATAAGAAATTGACTTAACGAACATTATAGTCTTAATGGTTCAGATAAGTTAAGATGAGTTTAGGTTGTGGTATGATCGTAATCTTTGATGGTTGACATATGGGAGCTGGGCTAAACAATTCCTTCATAGAGCGGAGGTATATACAAAACTGGCAACCGATCTAACTCACTGTGAAAGACACTGTAGATGAGACGGGAACTTGTTTGTTGGTTATTTGTGGGAAACCACTTAGAGTACCATATGGATTACTAGCAGAGACACGATGTGTGCTGAGTCCTAGATGAGTTATAAGAAGAAGATAAGAATGTAGATCATCAAAGATGATGATCGTATGAGTATGACTTCTCCATATGTCATGAAGCCGTAAACTGGTAAAGGAAGTGGTAGCATAAACTTAAATTGAAAGAACGCGAACCCTAAGAAGTAAAGTTAAGCTTAAACCAATGTATAAGTCAAGTATATGACTAATTGGTGTATGTGTTATTTCCTTATGTGCTATATAGGAATTGGAATGAGCAGTTCAACGTAAACTATAAGTTGTAGTTGTGCGCGTAAGGCAAGTTTCCTAACTTCATTCATATTTGAAATGAATGTTATTTTCTTAAACTTCTCAGATGTTGAACATGAGAAGTTTTATCTGTGCGTATGTGTGATATTTGTACAAGGTTGTAGAAAGTATGAGGCCTTGTGCCACAATGTCAACACTTCAGTATTTATATGAGATGAACTATTCTGTGATTGAATTGTTCAATATGAGAATGTTCTGTTCATACATGAACCGTTATTGTTAAGTCTGTGCTAAGGATTCTAGCCGGACAGGATGTGCATGGAAAAGGTAGAAGAATGAAAGTATTTCAAAGTGAATGTGACTAATATTTTAAAATGATAGGAATCAGAGTTTATTCCTATTATTCAAGCTGCTTCATAATCTTTGTTCGGTTATCGAAGTTCTAAAGGAATGTTTAAATTCTTGAAGTTTTTTATTCAACTGTTATGACTTGTTGAGCAATTGAGTGCTCACACTTGCTTTAAATGAAAAATATTTTCAGCGTACAAGTAGAAGAAGTTAAGGATTCCGTAAAGATCAAGCTGATCGATATACAGAAGAAATGTCATTTAGTATATGAATGAGCGTGAAGATCAAGTGAATATTTTTTTTTGGCTAAATTTTAACTGTATTAAAAGAAGAAAAGGACAAGTACATGGGTCAAACCCAAGCAGTATACCATTGCCATCATAGGACAGGCCCTATGATGGTAAACCAATGCTAGTCACTAGCATAAAAAAGCCAAACGATAACTAAAATAACAACAATGAACCAAACAACAGATTGGCTTGAAATCGGACATTACAAAACAGCAGCAGCCAAACCTTGTAACAAAGAGCAGAGTATGAGTAGACCCCAGCATAAGTCCATGCAGGACAAAGTATGAGTATACCCCAGCATAGGAATGAGACCATGCAACCCAAGTGCATTTATGCCAGCTCCGAGAGAGCCCCAACAGCAACCCATTATAGATTCCCACTAATAAGCAGACCAAAAAGATGCCATCAACATAGGCAGATCAGTTCCAGCAGCTAAGGAAACAACTTTGCTCCGCAGAACCCAGCTAACCTAATGATAGAAGCAGACAGTAACAGCAGTGCCCACCAGTCCATCCTGTCCCAAAAACCAGAAGCAAGGAGCAGTCTGTAGTAATCAGAGCATAATAGCATCAGCAATAGCTCATTCCCCCATCTGTCGATCAGCTGGCCCATAAGATGGCATGCACAATCGATCCAGCCAAATCATCAACAAAAGAGCAGCTATAGAACAGCTACATGGAGGCACAAAAGAACTGCCTAGCCCCAACAGATCAAACAGAGCCCAAACAGCCAACAAATCATACTCAGACTTCCTAAGAAACTCAGAAACTACCTGCACCCCACACCTGTATGACATGAAATGCACCATCCAACACGCGCAGCAGGTGTAGTACGACCAAACATCCCAAGACCTGCCGCATACACAAATAATAGCAGCCCAAAACCTGAACCAATACCACAAACACAGCATGGCAAAGAACAGGTGCATAAGAGCTTCAGCAGTAACAGCGAATCACATGCCCCATAAATCATCCCAGCATCCTAAACTACAACCCAGAGAGCCCCTCAGCTCAAAAGAGCAGCAGCTTTGCCAAGCCAGTCCATAACAGATGTAGTAGCACCACAACAAGCTACAACAACAGCCTTCGTCATAGCAGCCTTGCTTTTATAACAACAGTTACCGAGAAGGAGTCACAATACAGCAGAAGACAGCAGTAAAATAAACAACTTGAGCAGCAACAAATCAAAAACTGCAGCAGCTCATGCCCTCTCCTAGGCCCAAAAAACACCAGTTCATAGTAAGCCCCAAAGAATAGCTACAGACCAGCAGTAGTGACCCTGGGAATAAACACACCAGCTAAAAGTCACTCTTGTAAGATGTAAAGAATAATGTATAATGCCCATACAGCTGCTACATAGTCATGGGTTAGGTTTCTCTCTCTAGTTTTTTTTTCTCTAGCTTCTCACTAGATGTTTCACATCCCTTAGCCCCTTCCGTTAACCCCATCTTTCCTTAATCTGATCCCGCCCATCCTCACCTACTTTTTCCTTCCTTTCAAATTCGTCCCTGTTTCCTTTTTTGGTTTCCTCATCGCTCTTCCCCCTTGCTCCTCTGTCTTGCCCCTGCCTCCGACCTCCCTTCTCATCTCTTCTCTACTTCTTCTCCTTCGCTATTACCATATCCTCTCCTCGCCATGGTTGACTATAATCACCTCTCAGCTGGTAATTCAGTCAGTTCTGCCTCCCGGGATCTCTTCGCTGACTTTAGGATCTCTAACCCAACAGCACCCTTCATTGATGATGAGGCTATGCCTGAGTCAGTGCTACTTCCACCGGTTGTTGCCTTAGCCTCGGACGACTCTGATGCCTCTGAAACAAATAGTATGGTTGACGCTAGCCTTGGGCTAAAACATGGATCCTCCATGAAAGAGATTTTTATAGCTGCTCAAGCGCTATCTAGACAGGGGAATATTAAAGCTACTAATGAGCGAAAAAGATGTAACTTGCTGCTAGATTTTATTAAAGCTCAAGGCTTCTCTATGGATAATGTAAATGAGTTCGTCTGTAAAGGCAAACCTGTCCGCACTGTCAACGCAAACGACCTATTTGATAAAAGTTTCGTTAGAGCTAGCAGTCAAGTAGATACGGGAAAGCCCCCCAGCACCTCGCCTGATGCAGTGCCTCCATTGGCAGCAGGTGGACTGCCTGGTTCTCTGATTCTGGTTGGTGCCTCTGGGCCTGTCTCTGTTCAAGCTAGGCCTGTGGCTGCTCCTGCTCCGGCCATGCCTTCTTGGAGCTCAGTTGTGTCCAAAGGCTCCCCCTCTTCTTCACTAGTTCTTGATTACTTCCCCCCTGCTCCTCCGTCTCTGGAAAATGGGCCCATCACAGTAAAGGCTCCTCCAGAGGTCCTTCAGCATGGTAATAACCTATGGAAAACTTGCCTTATTAGAAGTTTTATCCACTCTAGGCTTCCTTTTAAATTGGTGGAAAGTAGTGTTCGTAAGATGTGGGATAGCCTGGGGCTGCAGAAGGTCTTCTTGCAGGATAAGGGGTATTTCATCTTCAAATTCTCTACTCCTGAGGAATGTGACAACATCCTTGCTTTAGGCCCTTGGTATGTTTCTAATAAGCTTCAAGCTCAAGCATTGGAAGGAGGGGTTAGACTTTAAATCTGACATGTGCTTTAAGGCCCTGGTTTGGGTGAAATTCCATAATGTTCCTTTGTCCTATTTATCGGGCCCTGGTCTAAGCTATCTTGCTAGTGGGATAGGAAAACCTCTCTTTATTGATAAGATCACTAAAAAATTGGAGCCTATGAAGTTTGCTAGGATTTATGTTGAAATTACTTCCTCCTCAGGTTGGCCCTCTAGCCTTGAAGTTGTTGTCCTTGATGAAGAAACCAAATCTAAAAAAGTGGTCTCGGTGGAAGTGGAGTACCAGAATAAACCCCTGTCTTGCTCCCATTGCAAATCATTTGGGCACTCTCTTCTGAAATGTCCTTATGCTAACTACAAATGGGTTCCCAAAATTGCCCCCTCAATGCCGTCCTCAGCTGCTGGTGTTTCTTCTTCTTCTTCTCCAGCTTCCCCTTCTCCCCCCTCAAATGCAGCCCCTGACAGCTGGACCTTGGTTGCTAAGGGTCCTAAACAGCATGTTGGTTCGGCCCCTCCTTCCTGTCTCCCTGATTCAAATCTGTTCAACCTTCTCTCCCCTGTGGTCGCAAGTCCTTTGGACTGTTTTTCTGACACTGATATCACTCCTCCTCCTAACCCCCTCGTGGGTAAACTTAAACTGATCGACGAGAAGGAAGTTAGAGATCTGAATTGTGGGACCCACTTCAGATTCTGGTAGGGAAACTCCATGCTATTAAGTTTGCTTTAAAAGATCTGAATAAGCGCAATGGTAATCTGATCTCAAATGTTAAGCAGGCTAAGGATAGCTTGCATGCTACTCAGCATGCCATCTCTCTTGATCCAAGGAATCAATCTCTCCTTCTTCAGAGATCTCAAACTAACTCTCTTTGGGCTGCTCTCCTCCTTGAAGAGAAACTTGTTAAGTAGAAATCTAGAATTCTATGGTTGAAGGAGGGTGATAAGAACACGGGTTACTTCCATAACCAAGTAAAGCAAAGGTGGAACACGAATAAGATCTTAGCAATCGAGAATTCTGAGGGCGAATTGTGTTCTGGGCACTTGGTTGTTCAATGGGTTGTAGTAAACCACTTCTATGATCTTTTCGGAGTGCCTTCCCCTGCTGCCAGATCCTCTATCCCCTTTTCTGACTCTCTTGGGGCCAAGCTTGTGTCCTCTCAACAAGCTCTTTTGCTTGAAAGAGATGTGTCCTCTAAACCCTAAAGCACTTGAAAAAGAACAAGAGCCCCGGCCCCGATGGGTTTAATGTCAATTTTTTCCTCCATGCTTAGGACATTTTTGGGGAGGTCTTTACTGCTGCTATTCGCTCCTTTTTTAGTCAGGGGTGTCTGCATAGGGGGTCCAACACCACGGTCATTGCTCTTGTGCCGAAAGTTCTGAACCCCTGCTCTATAAATGATTACCGACCCATCTCTTGCTGCAATACAACTTATAAATGCATTTTGAAGATTATTGCGTATAGGCTTAAGGAAATCCTCCCTTCCATCATTTTCCCTTTCCAATTCGCTTTTGTCCCGGGTCGGAGAATAGGTGACAACATTCTTCTTGCACAAGAACTATTCAGAAATTACCATAGACCTTTTGGCCCTGCCAGGTGTGCTATGAAAATTGACCTCACGAAAGCTTTTGACTCAGTTTCTTGGGATTTTTTGTGGGCTACTCTTAAACTCTTCAAGTTCCCTCCCAAATTTATCTTCTGGATTAAGGCTTGCATTACCTCGTCCAGCTTCTCGGTTAAGGTTAATGGGGCTTTATGTGGTTACTTCAGAGGGGCTAAAGGCCTAAGACAAGGTGACCCTCTATCCCCTTACCTCTTTGTCATTATTATAGAAGTCTTTGCCCTTATGCTTACCCAGACTTCAAAGAAGGCTTCTTTCAAGTTTCATTGGCATACTGCACCTCTATCTATTACCCACCTTTGCTTTGCGGATGATATTCTTATCTTCTGTCATGGTGACATTGACTCTGTCAAGATTATTAAGACTTGCCTCGACCAGTTCTCATTGGGGGTCTCCACATCAATGCCTCAAAGAGTATGTGTTTTCTTTCTCATGTTCCTCCTGCCCAATCGGATCTAATCCTTAGCCATTTGGAGTTCCTCTTAGGGGTGTTCCCTACAAAATTCTTGGGGGTACTCTTGATCACCTCGAAGCTTAGCCTTGTGGCCTGCCGGCCGCTTCTTGAAAGGGTCAAAACCAAAATTAGCTCTTGGACTAATAAATTTCTTTCATACGGCGGCCGTATGCAACTTATTAAGTCAGTTGTCCATGCCTCTCAAGCATATTGGTCGGCTCACTTTATCCTTCCTGCAGCGGTCTTGAAAGATCTTCAGTCTTCCATGTCTAGATTCTTGTGGAAGGGCCCTTCCATGGAAAAATTTGGGTCTAAAGTTGCATGGACAAAGATTTGCCTCCCTTTTGCAGAGGGAGGTCTTGTTATTAAAAACCTTGCGGACTGGAATAAATCTCTAATTTTGTTGCAGCTTTGGCAAGTAATTAACCCCCTTTCTCCCTCTCTTTGGGTTAAATGGGTCAATGTCACTGTGCTCAAGACGAAATCGTTCTGGGCTATTCCGATCCCTCCTGACTGCTCTTGGATATGGAGGAAAGTGCTACAATGCAGGGATCTTGCTCGGAGACACATATCTTATGATATAGGTAATGGAGCTAATACTAGCCTATGGTTTGACCCCTGGATTGATCATTCTCCTTTGGCAAACACTGTTCGTTCGTCCCTGATTGTCAATTCTGGGCTTGGTCATCATGCCAGTGTGAATAGCATTATTCATAATTCTAGGTGGGTGTTACCTGCTTCGAATCACCAGGATGTCATTGTTTTTCGAAATTCTTTTGACTACTCTCGTCCTTGTAATTCAGCAAAAAGTGATGGTCTTCTCTGGGATGATACCATGGCTACAAATGTTAAGGCTTCTACTATCTGGAATTCTATCTGTCTGACTGGCCCTACCACGCCCTGGCATAGCTTGGTTTGGCATAAGACAGTGCCACCTCGACAATCTTTTATCCTTTGGCTTGCTTTTCATAAGGGGCTTCGGACCCTTGACAGACTGACTCAATTTGGCCTCGATATCAACCCTTTGTGTGTGCTTTGCTTGAATGATAGGGAAACCTTCAACCATTTATTTTTTGATTGCCCCTTCTCATTTCAGATTCTGGTTGCTGTCCTTAGGCAGTGTGGTTGGAGAGGATTTAGTAGAAGTTGGACTTCTATTACTGGTTTTATCGCTACCCGTTCCTGCACTAATTTTCACTCTAGCCTTCTCCATTTTGGGTTTGCTTCTGTTGTCTATAGAATCTGGACCAAAAGAAATGCTAGAATCTTCTCTCATACTCCCATCCCTGCTCGGATTCTTATTCGTGATATTATTCACTTGATTAAGTGTGGGCTTCATTCTAATGCTAAATTTCAAAAAATCAAGTCTAGACAGTGTTATAGATCTCTTGTGCTGTAACTGTCATTTGGGTTCAGGTCTGGGTCTGGTTTCTGTGCTGGGTTTTTTGGTCGGTCTCACCTTGGGTTAGGCTGCTACTGTTGTGATTTCCCTTGCTGTTAATGAGTGTTGTTCAGTTCTGCTGCTAGGGATTATGTTTCAGATTTATTGATGGTGGCTGGTTTGCTTGTCTTAGTTAGTTTTGGGGTAGTTTGGTCCTGGGTGGACTTGTTTGGGCTGGATTTTGACTGTTATGCTTGCGTTCTTCTAGTCACGGTCATTGCTATGATGTTGAGCTTCACTGTTGCAGCAGATGCCTCTCTTCTTATGTTCTACTGCTATAGCAAGTTAAGCAAGTTGGCCTCAATTAGTTGGGGTCCACTATAATGTAGCTGCTAGGGTAGTTGGCTGATGGGTCATGTTTGTGGGACTGCTAGGTTGTGGCTGTTGATTATTGTTATCGTTGCTATTCTGCTACTATCGTTGCTGCTGTTCATTTCTGAGTTGTTGGACTGCTTGCAATGGTGTAGTTTGGTTTTGGGCGATCTTGGGCATGGGAGTGGGCATGGGCTGGGGTTGTTTTGGGTTATCTTTGCTGTTGGCCTACTGCTGCTGGATTTCCTTTGCTGGTTCATGGCATGGCTGGGACTGCCTTTCCTTGACTCGATTGATGCTGCCGGTGGCTTGTTTGTGGCCTGCCTATGTAGCGAATGTTGTGGCTTCGGTTATGATTTGGCCTTTTTTTCAATTTCTTGATGTAATTTGTATCCATGATAGTAGGTTGCTTATTGTTATTGCTTTGTTGGGCGCTAAGCCTGTAATCTTTTATAGTCATGACATCATAGGGCTTGTCCTATGATGTCTATGCTATATTCTGATTGGGGTTCCCCATGAGGTGTTGTAATCTCCTCTTTTTTAATACAGCTTAAATTTAGCAAAAAAAAAGAATAATGTAATTATTATTATTTGTAATGAACGAGATTATAAGGTATTAGAACCTAGGATTTGAGAATGTATGTTTTTATATTTAATCATATAATGATGTATGTTTGGGAAGGAGATGTACTCGTGACGCACGGAATCCGGGTGTGAAGATAGACCGAACTTTTGGGGGCTACAAGTTGGTATCAGAGCTGATAGGTTATAAACCTTAGGTATGAGTACCTAAGACTATAATCGTAGAGAGGAGGATAAGAAGATCGTTGAGTTAAACGATTAAGGAAGAAGATCACCACGTGATCATATTGAATCGTAATAACAGATGTTCTGTTAAACGATGGATGATTTATAGCTAATGCTATAAATGAATGGTACTATGAAGTAGTACGGGAAGAAGAACTCAGATTGAGTTGTGAAGGATAACATACGAATTAAAGAAAATTCGTTTTAAGGTAAGAGAAAGTTAGAGGAGGTAAAATTTTAATTGAGGACTCATGTGGTAGTCGAGTTGTATGAACCTCTGTTATGACCGGAGGTTTGTGCTTTGGTGTAACAACTGCTTAGCTTATTACAGTGATAATCATTGGAATATGTCGCGCTATCAATATGTATATAACGAGAAGGTGAATCTTTTCTCATGTATATATTTGATAGGTAGAGAATGAAAAGTTAGGTGCAAGTTCTTGAAACTCATACTTATGAAAAGTTTGTGACTCATAGTTACATGCTATGTTTTTGAGCCCTAAGCATATGGATAGTCCTTGATTTGTTCTTAGATTACATATTGCGAAGATAAGTTCTTAAACACATATAGTTGTGGAAAGTTCCCAAACACATAAAGTGTGGTAAGTTGATGGACTATACCAAGGTATAGGGATGTTTAGACTGAAAGCAAGTATTTTCAGTATACTTAGCATTGAAGGTGCTAGAGAAGATTAAGTATTGTCGCAAGTAAGACAATGAAGGAAGATGGAGAAATAGGATATTCCAAGTCATCTAGTTATGCTAGATTTCGAAGTTTATTGAAATTGTGCTTATGTGTGCGTTTTAAAAGAAAAAGAATTGGTTCAACTTTTGGAACCAATGGATTTTAAAAGAACTATTCTTGGTATGTCTATGTTAATAGCTTCGGCTAGACATAAATTGGTTGGAAATATCAAAATGAATTTTATATCATCAATGCATTCGATGCAAAGATGGTAAAAGGATATAGTTATTAATGCAATTGAACCTAGTGTTGGATGTGATCTTAAGATCAACAACCCGCTATGGTATGATGTATAATGACGAAGTCCTCAACGTACTGTGAAAAGTACGGTATCATGATGTCATAAAACGTTTTGATGTATTACGAAAGAATTTAAAGAAGTAGTCGATGCCAATTGATTTGACTAGACGAATATTTCAAGTTTATCCAATTTATTGGTATGGTCTAAGCTATTTGATTTGGCTAGACAAATGGTATGTCACGTTTAAAAGAAAATTGAGCTTTCTTTAAGAAGTTGTGCCAAACCAAATTATTTTGGTGCGAAATCTAATGATTAAGTCTGAGGTGAAGACACCCCGAGATGGTCGATTTGACCCCTAGTTTACGGTGAAATGCTGTTAAACCTAGTAAGAGTTCATGGTTGATTTGACCCCTCAGCAAAAGTATGAAATGTTTTAAAGAAATTCTTATATTCCTCGTTATTCATTCTACTTCATGATTCTTGATAAGTTATGAAGGTTAGGGAATGTTTGAAAGATAAGAACATCTTTGAAGAGAAGTTGAGAAGAAAGGCATGTTAAAATTTTGAGGACGAAATTCTATGAAGAATGGGTGAATGTGATGACCTGGGTATGTATGTGGATTTAGAAATTTCGAAGACGGAGTTTTTATAAGGGAGGAAGAGTGTGACAACTCGAAAAATTAAATTGTCCAGAATTTAAGATTAAAAGAATTAGTTATTAATAAAAGGAATTTTTATTAATAATATTTTGTGCTATGTGTTTATTAATCGTTCTAGAACCTAGGATGATTATAAAACGGGAGGATCCTGGCTTCGAGCTAGACTGAATGAGTAAGAATTTTCAAGACGAAAATAAAAAAATTCTGGGAATAAAAAATTTTTCGAGGAAAAAGACGAAATAGACACTATTTACCCAATGAAATCCTAAGGGTTAGGGTTTGAATAACCTAAGCCTTTTCGAGAGTTCGGTATGTCGAAATGACATTCCGTCGAAAGATTTTACGATAATATATCGTGAAAAGTTAAGTAAGTCGATAAAAGTTTTTCTCGAAAAACGTGTAGAAATCGGACAAAATGAAAACGATAAAAAGTATTGTTATGTACTTTTCATTCGTTTAACTATGTTAGGGAAAACGTGAAGGAAACTATTATCATCATAAAGTGTTTTTTAGTTTTTCGAAGTTCCGAAGAATGCATAAAAATTAAAATGTAGAGGAAAAACGAAATATTCAAAAATATTTGGATTCCGAGAATCGTAGTTTTCGAACTGTCAGACGAATTCCGAAAGACGAAAGCATGAAGCTTCCAAGATAAGCTTCGTGAATAGTAAAAAGGTTTAATGAGGAGGTGGGAATAGTAAATTTGGGGGCCAAAATGACTATTTTGCCCCTAACTTTGAAAATCTATAAAAGAGAAGTGTTAGTTGATTTCTTTGAAATCAACTAAAACTTTGAGAGAGAGAGAGAGAGAGAGAGAGAGAAAGCTCTTGAGCTTAGAGAAGAAGAAGAAGGAAGAGAAAGAGCATGTATGCTCGGATCGGAGATGATCGTGAAATAGAAAAGCTAGCATTTGCCTGCTTGTCTAGAGGAAGAAGAATGAGGAAGAAAGGTATTGAAAACCCAACTTATAAGTTAAATTTTCTTTATGTTTCATATGTTCAAAACATAACTTAATGAGAATAGAATTAAAAGATGTTAAGAATGATTTTCATATGGTTGAAATCATGAGAAAAAGAAGAAATAAGAATTAGAAGTTTAGTTTATAAATTTCTTAAGGAAGTATGAATTTCGTAATGAATTTGAACGATCCGAATGAATCATATGAATGATTCGGTGAAATAAGTAAGGAATGGTGTTTCATAACACCAAATTCCAAGAAAAAGTGAAATTGTAATCAAAATATCGATTAAAAATGCAGAACTAACGAAGAACACGAAGAACACGCGAAGAATACGAAGAACGTTGTTAATGGACAAATTTAAAACCATCATAGTATAACTTGTTGTTAATGAACAAGTTTAAAACCATCGCGTATAAGTTAGATGCTTATTGCTTGGTTAGGAATGGTAGAAATGTTCATGAAGAACGGATTACACTTAGCTATAACGAAGTTATGGCAAAAATTTCATAAAAGACAAACGAGAACTAGAAAGTGTATAAATGAACCCGAAGGTGTAGGGTTTCATAAGAATATAAGAGAACGTTGAAATTGTGTGTCGTGGACTCAAGAACGAACGAGTTCCAAGTTTAGATGATTGAATTACGGACGAACGAACGAAGAACGTTAATAACGTAAAACGAGCGAAGGATGGAATTTAAGCCAATTGAATGGTAAGTTAACGGATTCAGAATGAATTTTTGTCCGAGGGAAATTGAAGTACGTAAGATAAGGAAGAGAATGGCTTTGGAACAACCTCGTTCTGAGTTATAACGAAGGAGTTATGAGATTGTAAAGTAAGCGTCTCAAACCAGTTCAAGACTTCAAAAAAAATTTTAAGATTTTAGGTCTGGCGCCGCAGTGCCAATTAAGCCTTGGGAGGCGGCGCCGTAGCGCCAACCCGGGATTAACTACTAGTAAGTGGTGCTGTAGCATGAGAAAGAAGAAGGGGACCGGCACCGCAGCGCCGGTGCAGGGCAAGGCCCAGTAATGAGCTTTTAATTGCTCAACTCCTAGGGGGAAACGTAATAAAAGATAAAGAACATATAGTTCACCGAATGTAGCACTTAAACAAGTAACTTAAACCTTTAGTAAAGGTTGAATGGAAAGATTAAATGAGATTAAAGGATAGAAAGTGTAAACGCAATGCAGTTGCGATGAATGATCGGTCTTAGCATACAACGAACCATATGGCTTCGACATTAAGAAAGAATAATGAACGGTATCAAGAAAGCCATAACGAATGGTAACAAGATTAATGAAAGTTCGAGTGTGAGTCGGATAGAGAATGTTAGAATGAAATATAAGCGTTAAACTTTAACTGACGTGAGGGTTGAGTGTACGCGAAGATTAAATGGGTAGAACCTACACACCCTGTATGGTTTGACTGTAAGATAATGAAGACCAATGATTAGACCTGTGAATGGTGAAGAATTGAATTAAAGACAATGACGTATATCGTAAAGAAGCTGAGTTAATTATTAACTTAGATAACATTCTGAGTCGAATGAACCGGAAGTTGTAAGATATGAATAAGGTAACGTAAAATACTTAATGCTATGAATGCCTACAATTAATATTGAATGATCATTCTGAGTATACAAAAGACTGTGTGACTTAGACGATAAAGAATAAATCCTAAGGTATGACACTTAGTTACCAGAAAGCTATAAGGAATAAAAAATTGACTTAATGAACATTATAGTCTTAATGGTTCGGATAAGTTAAGATAAGTTTAGGTTGTGGTACAATCGTAATCTTTGATGATTGACATATGAGAGTTGGGCTAAACAATTCCTTCAGAGAGCGGAGGTATATACGAAATTGACAACTGATCTAACTCACTATGAAAGACAATATAGATAAGATGGGAACTTGTTTGTTGGTTGTTTGTTGTAAGAAACCACTCAGAGTACCATATGGACTACTAGCAGAGACACGATGTGTGCTGAGTCCTAGAAGAGTTAGAAGAAGAAGATAAGAATGTAGATCATCAAAGATGATGATCTTATGAGTAAGACATCTCCGTATGTCATGAAGCCGTAAACCGGTAAAGGAAGTGGTTGCGTAAACTTAGAACGCGAACCATAAGAAGTAAAGTTAAGCTTAAACCAAAGAGTAAGTCAAGTAATTAATTGGTGTATGTGTTATTTCCTTATGTGCTATATAGGAATCAGAATGAGTAGTTCAGTGTAAACTGTAAGCTGTAGCTGTGCGTAAGGTAAGTTTCCTAACTTCATTCATATTTGAAATGAATTCTAGTTTCTTAAACTTCTCAGATGTTGAACATGAGAAGTTTTATCTATGTGCGAATGTGTGATATATGTACAAGGTGGTAGAACGTATGAGGCCGTGTGCCACAATGTCAACACTTTAGTATTTATATGAGATGAACTATTCTATGATTGAATTGTTCAATATGAGAATGTTTTGTTCATACATGAACCGTTATTGTTAAGTCCACGTAGACAGATCATTTTCACAATTTAATAAGGAATGAATACGAAGGACCATTCACCATGCATATGTGATAATCCACATAGACAAGTTATTGCAACAGAATAATAAAGAATGGAACCAGGAAATGTGTAATCCGCATAGATAGGATATTCCAACAGAATAATAAAGAATGGAATAACATAAGAATTCACCATGCATGCGATAGACCGCACAGACAGGTTATTCCAATAAAATAATAAAGAATGGAACCAGGTCTAGCGTAATTCGCATAGACAGGATATTCTAACAGAATAATAAAGAATGGAACCAGGTCTAGCGTAATCCGCACAGACAAGATATTTCAACAAAATAATAAAGAATGGAATAATAGAAGAATTTCACCATGTATGCAGATCTTGATAGACAAAGTTATTCCAACATAATAATAAAGAATGGAATAATGAGAAGAATTTCACGTGCATGCAAAAGATTACTTCATATAGGCGAGTTATTCCAACATAATAATAAAGAATGGAATAACTGAAGCTCTCTTCATGAATATGAAAGAAATAATATCCCTTACCTTAGAAGAAACTTGATATTGGAATAGTGAGGTAGCAGACTTCTCTTCTTCTTTTTTCTATAATTTCTCTATAATAATTGCTCTAAAGCTTTAGTGAATTGGTGAGAAATGAAGGAAGAATGAGCTTCTATTTATAGGAAAATGTAGTTTCGATAATTTACGCGTTTTGGGGCTCGAAATATTCACAAAGACAATACCTTCAACTTTTCTTTCATTTTTAATTTAGTCCCGCAAGTATTATCAAACTTGCACCACCTCCCCTAATAGTAAATAATGTGAATCAATAGTTCAATCATGTAAATATTGCAATTTAATAATATGAATAACTTTGTCGTCTCAATTATTAATTTAATAATATATCATATAATGCAGATGATACTGTGACAATAATCGAATCAATAATATGAGAGATATGATGCAACAATTATTGTAGCAATAAGTGAGTATAACTGAGTGACTTCTCACGTAAGCATCAATAATCAATGTCGTGTGCTACTATGCAACCACGCGTATTACTGTACTTTTACTACCGGGTAGTTCAACAGTTTAACGGTAAAACTTCCGCCGTTATTTTTATAAAAAGATAATTATGTCATTTTCTAACTACGCCAATAAATCCGTTGTGGGGTCCACCAATGATTGTGCCGTCGTATGAATATTCCCTGTTAAAACGAATATTCCCCAACCAATCGAATATTATATAACCACTTGCTTACTTTGCAAAATTGTAAATATTACCCACAACTATAACATTATATCAAATCCACACCATCAAGGAACGAGATGGGTTAGTCTATCTCTCTAGGATGTTTCTCTTCATTCTCTCTAAAATTCTCTCAATCGTAGTTGCTTTTCCCTTTTACCGTTAACTCCTTCTTTTCCTCTTTATCCCACCTTGACCTCTCTAAAACTTTGGTTCTCACCTACTTTCTCGGTTTGTTTTTTTTCATCTTCCTCCCCATTTCCTTCATCGTCCCATCGATTAGGGCTCATCCGTCGCTTCCATCCCCCCCTTACTCCTCCTTCCTCCCTTCTCTGGGTTTTCCTTGGCTATCATGGTTTACTAATCTCATCTCTCCGTGGGTAACTCCGAGAGTAGCTGCTCATGTTCCGGCTTCTCTGAGTTTGGGGTCTCTGGCCCTTCTTCCAACTCTTTTGCCACTCCTGTGGAGGATATGGTAGAATCTGATGTTGTGGCCATTCTCACATGTGCAGTCGGCTCAAGACTCAGATGTCGACAATGACAGATCTAATAATCCTATTCTGGATCCCCTGGCTCCAAATCAAGTGCAGGACAATTTTAGAGCAGCCTCTCATCTCGCTCAGCAAGATCGCTTAGATGCAATCTCCGAAAGAAAGAAGAACCAAGCTCTTTTGGATTTTATCAAAGCTCATGGCCATTCCATTAAGGACTTGAACGATTTTGTTCGCAGTGGTATTGTCTGCTACCCAGCAACCGCCTGGTCCTCTTCAAATTGCCCTTGCTCCTCCTGCAGGATTAGGGGTGGGTCCTCCTGTTGTTTCCCCGGTGGTAGTGGCGGATGCTACCCCAGCTCCTCACCCCCCTCATGCTCCGATGCTTCTGCCTGGCGAGACTAGCCCCCCCAAGTCTTGGAGCTCAGTGGTAGCGCAGTCTGGCTCTGGTGGTATTCATATGGGCTTGAATTTTTTCCCCCTTGGAATCTTCGAGGACTATTACTATTAAACCTCCAGCTGAGGTGTTACAGAAGGGCATCAACATCTGGTCTTCTAGTCATGTGGGTCATTTCATCCAATCTAAGCTTCCCTTTAAGTTAGTAGAAGCAACTGCTAAGAAGCTTTGGGGTAACCTTGGGTTATCTAAAGTTTATCTCCAAGATAGAGGTTTCTTTATCTTTAAGTTGACTCTCTGATGGCCAGAGACAATGTTCTAGCCTCCGGTCCTTGGTACATTGCCTCCAAGCTTCTTATCCTTCAACCTTGGCAAGAAGGAGTGAACTTTATCAAAACAGAGTGCAATAAGATACCAATTTGGGTTAAGTTTAGCAATATTCCTCCTTTTTACTGGACCAAGGAGGGTCTTAGTTACATAGCAGTGGGCAGTCCTCTTTTTGCTGATGAACTGACTTCTAAGCTTGAGCCTTTGAGCTTTGCTCGAATATGCATTGAAGTGAATGCATCCTCCTCCTTTCCCACTTCCATCAATGCAATGGTGTTCAATGGTCCCTCCTTGGTCGAAGAATTTGCTACCATAAAAATTGAATACTGGAGCAGGCCTCCTTCTTGCCCGGATTGCAAATGCTTTGGTCACTCACAGCTTAAGTGTCCCAAGTCTAATTTTCAATGGGTCCCGAAGGCTTCCTCTGGATCTTCTTCCATGCATGTGGGTGATCCTCCAGCCCCTAACTCCCCTGCTCTTGCCCCCCCTGCCCCCCCCCCACCTCCCCATGACCTCCATAATGATTGGACCTCTGTTCTTAAGGGGCCCAAATGCTTATCCCCTGTCCACCCTTCCCCTCCGCCTACTGCCAATGCCTTCTATCCATTCTTTAATTCAGCCATTCCTGACGCCAAGATCGACGAAACTTAAGCAGGTTGACGAAAAACTCAAGTAGGTTGACGAAAAAGATTGTAGAGACCTCAAGCAAAAAACTCATCCTGGTAAGGAACCTATCAACAGTTCAAAGAAAAGGAACATGGGTCCTAGGGGGTCTCCCCTTTCTAACTAAATCCCCACCTTATCCATGACATATTTCTGTTCTTATAATGTCAGGGGTCTAAATAAGAAGCCTAAACAGGCCTTTATCATAAACTTTTTAGCGTCCAACCATATATCTTTTGCTGGTCTCATCGAGACCAGAGTCAAGGCTCCCAATGCTGCCAGGTTGTCTAAAGCTATCTGCCGCAACTGGGACTGGGCCTTCAATTATGACCATCATCCGAATGGTAGAATTTGGGTCGGATGGGATCCCCTTATTTGGAGGGTGGAAGTTTGCTTTCAATCAACCCAACTCTCCCACTGCAAATTATCCCCTATCAATGGCGGTCACTCTCTCCTTGTTTCAATTGTCTATGGGTTCAACTCTGCTGTTGAGCGGAGACAGTTATGGCATGATCTCTCTATTCTGTCATTCAGTTCTGCTTGGTGCATCCTTGGTGACTTCAACTCTATATCCCAGCTTCACGAATCTGATGGGGGTGATTCTTCTTGGGACCAAGGTGTGACTGATTTCAATGATTGTTTGAGCAATCTTGGGGTCAAGGATATCTGGGCCATTGGTCCTAAATTCACTTGGTGGAATTGTCAGACTAATAACCCGATCTTCAAGAAACTTGATAGAGTTCTGGGTAACTCCTCTTGGTTTTTCTCCATGTCTGATTCACATGCTATATTTGGGCCTCGGGGGTTTTCGGATCACAGCCCTATTATCCTTAACACTAGACTCCATCTTCATAGAGTCAACAAGCCCTTCCAATTTTTTAATTTCATGCTGGATCTGGAAGGGTTAGTTCCTACTATCTCCTCCTGAGCTGGAATGTTTATATTCGTGGCAATCCTATGTTCATCCTCTCGGAGAAGCTAAGGCGAACCAAGAAGGCCCTAATTGCCCTGAACTCCCTCATGGAAACCTCTCTAACAATGTGTGCACCCTCCAACTAGAGCTGGCTGCCATTCAATCCTCTCTCCATGATGACCCCTTGAACGCTTTTCTGTTAAATAGTGAATCTATTTGCAACAAGTCCCTTTGGAAAGCTCTTGCTCTTGAAGAATCCCCGTTGATGCAAAAATCTAAAGCCATTTGGCTTGCCCAAGGTGATAAAAACTCTAAGTTTTTCGCTAATGTCATCAAGAGTAGATGGAACCACAACAAGATTATGGCCATTAGTGACAATTCAGGTGACTTGATTGTGGACCAAGTTGTCATTCAGAATGTTGTTGTCTCCTACTTTCAGGTGCTGTTGGGCTCCTCTCATTACTCATACCCGGGTTATGATGAGCTTAAACCTTTCATCACCAAACAACTCTCTCCTCTGCAATCCTCCTATCTAACTGCTCCTATCCTTGACTCTGAGATCCTTTTGGTTCTCTAGTCCATGAAGAAGAACAAAATCTCGGGCCCAGATGGCTTTAACGTCAACTTTTTCCTTCATTGTTGGGACATTATTGGTCCGGATTTCACCTCGGCTGTTCAATATTTCTTCAATTCTGGTCATCTCCCCAATGGGATCAACTCCACGGCTATTACTCTCATTCCCAAGTCAGATAATCCCTCTCTAATGTCTGATTTCAGACCCATTTCTTGCTACAACACCGTTTACAAGTGCATCTCTAAGATCCTGGCTAATAGGCTCAAAAGAATTCTCCCTTCTCTCATTGATCATGCCCAATCGGCCTTCATCTCAAGTAGGAGTATTAGTGATAACATTTTGCTTGCCCAAGAGCTTTTCCGCAATTACCATAGGACCTCAGGTCCTGCCCAGTGTGCTCTTAAGATTGATATTCGGAAAGCATTCTACACTCTTGATTGGGGCTTCCTCTTTGATCTGCTTCGTCTCCTCAAATTTTCTCCTACTTTTATCAATTGGGTTCACTGTTACATCACTACGCCTATGTTTTCTATCAAAGTTAATGGTGCGCATTCAAGTTACTTCAAGGGTGCTAGGGGGTTGAGACAAGGGGACCCCCTTTCTCCTTATCTCTTTATGCTTTCCATGGAAGCCTTCTCTATGATTTTGAACAAGGAAACTTTATTGCCTAATTTCAAATTCCACTGGCGATCCGAGCCTTGCAATATCACTCACATCTGCTTCGCTGATGACCTTTTGCTTTTCTGCCATGGTGACTTACATTCGGTGTCTATCATTCACTCTTATATCCAGTCCTACTCCATGTTCTTTAGGCTTATACAAAATGCCTTGAAGAGTCACTATTTTCTGTCTAATGTCGATGATGTGGTGAAGGATAACATTTGCTCCTTGCTTGGGTTTCCCCTAGGTGTCCTGCCTATCAAATTCCTTGGGGTTCCCCTTATTTCTACTAAGCTCACTCATTCATATTGCATGCCCCTAATCCAAAGGGTCACGACTAGAGTTTCTTCCTGGACTACTCGCCCCCTCTCCTATTCTGGAAGACTCTAACTAGTTAAATCCGTTCTCTCTGCCATTCAATCTTATTGGGTTGCCCATTTCATTCTCCCAAAGTCTGTGCTTCGATCTATACAATCAATCTTATGCAGATTCCTTTGGAAGGGTCCTTCCCTCCATTGTCATGGGGCCAGAGTTTCCTGGAAAAACTTATCTCTCCCCCACTCAGAAGGAGGTCTAGGACTCAAGAACCTAACAGACTGGAACTTGGCTCTCATTCTCCTTCACCTTCGTAAGGTCATCTCCCCATCCCCTTCCTCCTCTTGGGCCGGATGGGTTCAAAAGTCAATTCTCAAGCTTAGAAATTTCTGGCACATTGGAATTCCTCTGATTGCTCTTGGATCTGGCGTAAGATTCTCAACCTTAGACCTATTGCTCGCCACTTCCTTACCTATAAGGTGGGCAATGGTACCACCTTTAGTCTTTGGCATGACCCTTGGCTCCTTGGCCAGCTGGTAAACCCTTCTGAGGATCTCTTATCCAACTCTCGGATCCCTATTATGGCTCGTGTCTCTAGCATCATTGATATGGGCTCCTGGTACCTTCCCCTTAGTAATCACCATGAGGTCCAAACCTTCTGTAATCTTTTCTTTGACATCCCTCTCCCTAATGATGGGGATGACCTCATCCTTTGGGATAACCAACCTATTACCTCCTTGAAGGCGGATCTATTTGGGACTCCATCTGCTCCGAGCTCCCTCCTCGTCCCATGGGCTAGTCTTTTATGGCATTCCATGCATGTTCTTGTTTTCCTTTACCTTATGGCTAGCCCTTCGCAGAAGACTCCCAACCAATGACCTATTCTCGGCCTACCCTAACTTCCTTCCTTTGATATGCCCCTTGTGCGAGCTCTCTGCTAAGTCCTTCCCCCATCTTTTCTTTGCTTGTCCCTTCTCCACTATTGTCCTATCTTCGGTCTTTTCCTTCGGGAATTAGACTGGTTATCCTCTGGACTGGGACAATTTGGTGGAGTACATCTTAAATTTTAGGGGTGATTTCATGTTGACTGAAATTTTAAAGCTATCCTTTGCTACGACAGTCTACAAAATTTGGACTAACAAGAATTCTAAAGTTCATAACAACTTGAAGATACCACCCCTGGTGTTAGCCCGTGATATTATTGCTGTGATTAAGGCCCGACTCTCTTCCTCCGTGAAGTTCCACAAGGCTGCCCATACCTCCACCATCTATAATTCTTGGTTATAGTAGATTATAGGTTCGGTTTGGCCCTGTTGTTGGTCCCTATCTGCTCGGTCTGCTTGGCCTCGGTGTGCTCGGTGTTTTGCTGTTATAGTGGCTGCTAGGCTGCTTTGGCTGCCTTATTCTCCTGGCTATTGTAGGCTTAGACTCTTGTGTATGGTTGTACTGATTTATTATTTGCTTTCTAGTATGGTGACTAAAGGCTTGTTCCTTGTTCTTTCGCTTTGTTCTAGTTTTGTCTTTAGGCTTATCCTCACGAGTCGTGTCCCATGATGATCATTCTAAAGCTTCTGGGGTATGCCCTATGCGATTGTAGTATCTTTTTCTTTCTTTATATAAAAACAAACTTAGCAAAAAAAAATCCACACTATAATATTCAAAAATATACTTCGAGAAAATTATTCTTTATTCATAAAAGTTGGGGTCTTACAACCTCCCCTTCTTATGAAATTTCGTCCTCGAAATTAGGGTGCATACCTGGTATGTCGAAGAGGTCACCTTGATTTCATCTCAGATTCTAACTCCCATGTCATTTCCTCCACATCGTGGTTTCTCCACAAAACTTTGACTTGAGGTATAACTTTAAAGCGTAGAATATGATCCTTCTTATCCAAGATTTTAACAGGTAACTCTTCATACGTTAAATCTTCCTCTATCTCATCTGGTTCTAATTCAATAATATGGTTCGGGTCTTTCACATATTTACGTAACATAGATATGTGAAAAATGTTATGAACACTAGACATACTTGGCGGTAAGGCGAGTCTATAGGCCACAGTTCCTACTCGATCGAGGATTAAAAATGGGCGAATGAATCGAGGATTGAGCTTTCCTCTCTTTCCAAATCTTGTAACTCCTTTCCAAGGAGCAACACGTAATAACACATGATCTCCAATATTGAATTCCACTTCTTTTCGATGAAGATCAGCATAACTCTTTTGTCGATCTTGTGAGGTTTTTATACGTTGTCGGATCGTTTGAATCTTTTTCGTAGTCATACGTACCAAATTCGGTCCCAATAACGTTGCTTCACCCACCTCATCCCAGCATACTAGAGAACCTAACAGACTGGAACTTGGCTCTCATTCTCCTTCACCTTCGTAAGGTCATCTCCCCATCCCCTTCCTCCTCTTGGGCCGGATGGGTTCAAAAGTCAATTCTCAAGCTTAGAAATTTCTGGCACATTGGAATTCCCTCTGATTGCTCTTGGATCTGGCGTAAGATTCTCAACCTTAGACCTATTGCTCGCCACTTCCTTACCTATAAGGTGGGCAATGGTACCACCTTTAGTCTTTGGCATGACCCTTGGCTCCTTGGCCAGCTGGTAAACCCTTCTGAGGATCTCTTATCCAACTCTCGGATCCCTATTATGGCTCGTGTCTCTAGCATCATTGATATGGGCTCCTGGTACCTTCCCCTTAGTAATCACCATGAGGTCCAAACCTTCTGTAATCTTTTCTTTGACATCCCTCTCCCTAATGATGGGGATGACCTCATCCTTTGGGATAACCAACCTATTACCTCCTTGAAGGCCAGATCTATTTGGGACTCCATCTGTTCCAGAGCTCCCTCTGTCCCATGGGCTAGTCTTTTATGGCATTCCATGCATGTTCCCCGGTTTTCCTTTACCTTATGGCTAGCCCTTCGCAGAAGACTCCCAACCAATGACCTATTCTCGGCCTACCCTAACTTCCTTCCTTTGATATGCCCCTTGTGCGAGCTCTCTGCTAAGTCCTTCCCCCATCTTTTCTTTGCTTGTCCCTTCTCCACTATTGTCCTATCTTCGGTCTTTTCCTTCGGGAATTAGACTGGTTATCCTCTGGACTGGGACAATTTGGTGGAGTACATCTTAAATTTTAGGGGTGATTTCATGTTGACTGAAATTTTAAAGCTATCCTTTGCTACGACAGTCTACAAAATTTGGACTAACAAGAATTCTAAAGTTCATAACAACTTGAAGATACCACCCCGGTGTTAGCCCGTGATATTATTCTTTGTGATTAAAGCCCCGACTCTCTTCCTCCGTGAAGTTCACATAAGGCCGCCCATACCTCCACCATCTATAATTCTTGGTTATAGTAGATTATAGGTTCGGTTTGGCCATTTCGTTGTTGGTCCCTATCTCGCTTCGATGCTGCTTGGCCTCGGTGTGCTTTCGGTGTTTTTGTTATAGTGGGCGCTAGGTCGCTTTGGTGTCGCTTTATTCTCCCAGCTATTGTAGGCTTAGACTCTTGTGTATGGTTGTCTTGATTTATTATTTGCTTTCTAGTATGGTGACTAAAGGCTTGTTCCTTGTTCTTTCGCTTTGTTCTAGTTTTGTCTTTAGGCTTATCCTCACGAGTCGTGTCCCATGATGATCATTCTAAAGCTTCTGGGGTATGCCCCTATGCGATTGTAGTATCTTTTTCTTTCTTTATATAAAACAAACTTAGCAAAAAAAAATCCACACTATAATATTCAAAAATATACTTCGAGAAAATTATTCTTTATTCATAAAAGTTGGGGTCTTACAACCTCCCCTTCTTATGAAATTTCGTCCTCGAAATTAGGGTGCATACCTGGTATGTTGAAGAGGTCACCTTGATTTCATCTCAGATTCTAACTCCCATGTCATTTCCTCCACATCGTGGTTTCTCCACAAAACTTTGACTTGAGGTATAACTTTAAAGCGTAGAATATGATCCTTCTTATCCAAGATTTTAACAGGTAACTCTTCATACGTTAAATCTTCCTCTATCTCATCTGGTTCTAATTCAATAATATGGTTCGGGTCTTTCACATATTTACGTAACATAGATATGTGAAAAATGTTATGAACACTAGACATACTTTGCGCGGTAAGGCGTAGTCTATAGGCCACGATTCCTACTCGATCGAGGATTAAAATGGGCGAATGAATCGAGGATTGAGCTTTCCTCTCTTTCCAAATCTTGTAACTCCTTTCCAAGGAGCAACACGTAATAACACATGATCTCCAATATTGAATTCCACTTCTTTTCGATGAAGATCAAAGATAACTCTTTTGTCGATCTTGTGAGGTTTTTATCGTTGTCGGATCGTTTGAATCTTTTTTCGTAGTCATACGTACCAAATTCGGTCCCAATAACGTTGCTTCACCCACCTCATCCCAAAGATACTAGAGAACGATACTTTCTTCCATACAACGCCTCAAATGGAGCCATGCTAATACTTGTTTGATAACTATTGTTGTAGGAAAACTCAACCAATGGTAAGAACTTGTCCCAACTTCCCTTGAAGTCAAGGACATAGAGTCTTAATAAATCTTCAAGAGTTTGAATAGTCCTTTTCGACTGCCCATCCGTTTGAGGATGATATGCCGAACTAAATCATAAATCCGTGCCCATAGCTTTTTGCAAACTAACCCAAAATCTTGAAGTGAATCTTGGGTCTCGATCAGAAACTATGGATACTGGCATACCATGCAATCTTACTATCTCGTTTATGTACATACTAGCAAGACGTTCAAGTGTAAAATTTTCTCGTATCAGTAAGAAATGAGTAGACTTGGTTAATCTATCAACAATGACCCAAATTGCATCTATGCCTTGAGAAACCTTGGGAAGACCAGTAACGAAATCCATAGTAATGTGCTCCCACTTCCATTCTGGAATTTCAAGTGGTTGGAATGGACCTTTTGGCACTTAATGCTCCGCCTTGACTCGTTGACAAGTTAGACACCTTGAGATAAACCCTCTCTCTCTCTCTTCATATTGCTCCACTAAAATGTATGTCAAGATTACGATACATTTTGGTACTCCCAAGATGGATTGCAAACGGTGTGTTGTGCGCCTCCATCATGATTTTATACTTCAAGTCAGAATCGTTAGGAACACAAAGTCTGGAGTTGACTCGAAGTATTCCTTCTTCATCGATTCTTGCTTCCGGAATAACACCTTCTTGCACTTTCTTCTTCATACGCATCAGCTCCAGGTCTGTAGTTTGAGCAGCTTTAACTTTATCGATTAAAGTCGGTTCCACTCGTATATTCACCATCATCACATGGGTCCCTGGAGTCTTTAACTCTATTTCCATCCTTTCCAAGTCATACAAAATGGGTCTTTGCATTGACAATATTGCACTCGTACCCACATATGATCTTCTACTCAATGTGTCAGCTACTACGTTCGCTTTTCTAGGATGGTATTGGATGGTATGATCATAATCTTTCAACAACTCAAGCCATCATCGTTGTTGAATGTTGAGTTCTTTTTGAGTGAAGAAATATTTGAGGCTTTTATGATCCGTAAAGATCTCCACTTTCTCCCCATACAAGTAATGCCTCCAAATTTTAAGTGCGAAAACAACAGCTGCCAACTCTAGATCATGAGTAGGATAATTCCTCTCATATTCTTTGAGTTGTCGTGAGGCATAGGCTATGAATTTCCCATGTTGCATGAGAACACATCCTAACTCTTTGTTCAAGCATCATCATGAGATGACAAATCCCTCTGAGCCAGATGGTATTGTCAGAACAGGTGCTGAAATGAGTCTCCTCTTGAGCTCTTGAAAACTCTTCTCACATTCCTCGTTTCAACCGAATTTTTTATCTTTCCGAGTCAGCTGAGTTAATGGAGTAGCGATTCGAGAAAACCCTTCTACAAATCTCCGATAATAACCAGCTAAGTCGAGAAAGCTACGTACTTCGGTCACTGACTTAGGTTGCTCCCAGCTTTGAATTGCTTCAATCTTTGCCGGGTCAACAGATATTCCATGATTTGATATCACGTGCCCAAGGAATGCAACTTCCTCAAGCCAGAACTCGCATTTCTTCAACTTGGCATAAAGCTTGTTTTCACGAAGCTTTTGGAGTATCAGCCTCAAGTGTTGCTCATGGTCTTCGCGGGTTTTGGAGTATATGAGGATGTCATCAATAAAGACGACCACAAAGTGATCCAAATATTCCTTGAATACTCGGTTCATCATATCCATGAAGGCAGCAGGAGCATTAGTCAATCCAAAAGACATGACTAGAATTCATAATGCCCGCATCAGGAGTTCTTAAAGCGATCTTTGGAATGTCATCGGTTTTAATCTTAACAGGATGATATCCGAACGAAGATCAATCTTTGAAAAGAATTTGGCTCCTTGCAACTGGTCAAACAGGTCATCAATGCGAGGCAACGGGTACCTATTTTTGATGGTGACATGATTCAACTCCCAATAATCAATACAAAGTCGCACACTTCCATCTTTCTTCTTCACGAATAGAACAGGAACACCCCAAGGAGACGTACTAGGACGAATGAAACCGATGTCTAACAATTCCTGTAGTTGGGTTTTAAACTCCTGAAGTTCAATAGGAGCCATTCGATATGGGGCTTTGGAAATGGGTTTTGTACCTGATTCAAGGTCGATACAAAATTCAATTTCACGCTCTGGGGGTAGGCCAGGAAGTTCTTCAGGGAATACATCAGGAAATTTATTAACAATAGAAATATCATTCAAATCTGACGTATTTTTATTTAAATCTGTGACATGGGCTAAGAAAGCTTGACATCCGTTATTCAATAAACGAATAGCTTTATGACTTGATATGACAGTGATTGATTTTAGTGGTTTGGTTGCTTGAATTCGCATAATAGGTTGGTTTAGAATATAAAAGCTAACAACCTTACGAAAACAATCGATTTTAGCATGATGAGTAGTTAACCAATCAACCCCTAAAATCATATCAAATGCAAGTATTTTCAAAGAAATAAGATCGACAGGTAACGTGCGGTTGCCGATTTGAATCAAACAAGACTTATAAACCATGGATGTATTGAAGGTTTCTCCCAACGGAGTTTCAACAGATAAGTTAAAGTCTAATTTCTCCGAGTCAAATTTAAACGTTGAGCACAAGTAGGAGAAATGAAAGAATGGCTAGAACCCAGATCAAATAAAGTATAAACTTCACTAGAGTTTATGATTAGCTTACCCGTGATCACCTCGTTCGGATTCCTCTCTTTTTGGGAGGTTACGACAAACGCTCTCCCTTGAACTACCGATTTTGTCTTGTCTGGGACACCCTTTGATGCCTCCATCCCAAGTTGGACTTAACTTTGGTGCACGACAAAATCGGGCTAGGTGACCTTCTTTTCCACAATTATAACACGCTTTGGATTGCATCGCGCAGTTTGGACTTATGTGTCCTTCCCTTCCACATTTGTAACATACGACCGGTGGTCGTTCTCCTTCCTTAACAACAGGTGCTGGTGCTGACGTCTTTCCATCCTTGTTGAATCTCCTCTTCTTAAAATGTTCACTCTTATTGTCATGGCCATGATTACCACCAAAGTGATTATCATTTCTGGCATGTTGATTCCTCACGTTTGTTGTCACCACTTGATGATCGCTCCCATTTGGTATTATCGACTTTCGGTTTACTCTCTCTTGGTTGGGTTGACTCATTATCGCGCTCCAATAACTGAGCTCTATTCACAACATCTGAATACAAACACAGTTTGTGAGAAATTAGGTATTGACGTATCTCGGGTTTCAAACCTCTTAGAAACATCCGCGTCATTCTCTCCTCATTATCAACCAAGTGGGACGTAAACCGAGATAACTCGGCAAACTTAGCTTTGTACTGTGCCACGGTCATATTGTTTTGCTCAAGCTTGATGAACTATACCTCCTTCATGTGACGAATACTTTCAGGAAAGTACTTGTCATTGAACAGCTCTCGGAACTTCTCCCAAGATATTTTGAGTGCGGTAGGTTGAGTACGCTTTATAGATTCCCACCAGTAATCTTCCTCTGCTAGCAACATGAAGGCGGCAAAGGGAACCTTTTGCTCCTCGGAGCATCCCAAGACATCAAATATCTTGTTGATCTGCTTTATCCACGTCTCCGCCTTAAGTGGTTTTGGCTCTCCAAAAAACTCCGGTGGTCCCAGCTCCTTAAACCGCTTAGCCGGTGACCGTTCGAGAGTTGTCGGTGTTTCCACCGCATTTTGGCGGGGAGCCTTTACCGATGTTGCATGAATTTCATAAAGCCTCTGAACATCCCATCGTTCACCATTTCATCGGTGTTATTGTTTACATGAGGATTATTATCTTCCTGTTGCACATTATCCTGGGCATTAATCTATGGTGACTCAACGGTCTCATGTGCTTCATTGTTTATCTCAACATTTTTGGATGCCATTTTCAAATACTGCCACAAAACAAGGGTTAATTAACATATCACATATTATCCCTATACTCTGATCGACCAATTAAATACCAAATAAACTTAGGTAGGTCATACTAGCGAAGGAATTCCCCGTCTCTCCCCTCCTAGTTCTTGTCTCACATCTCAGCCAGGGATCATATCCCTAAGCTTTGATACCAACTGTAACGCCACCAAAATAGGTATACATCACCCATCTTGAGTCGCCAAATACATGGTACAAAATTCAAATACAACTTAATTATACAACAGTCGTGTAAAATACGACAAAACATAATCTAAGAGTTTTAATAAGAATATTGTCATCTAGACAATATCCACACTAAATGGAGTACTCATTATATTTATTGTCACACTATTTAACATAATAGTGAGGACAACTAATGCTATCATCTGGATCGTCACTCCGTTCCCCGACTAGTCCTGGCTACGTTCTCATTTCCTGAAAGAGAACAGTGAAAGAAAGGGTGAGTTCAACTAGCCCAGTAAGAAATATTATGCAGAATAAATTATCATTAGTCTTCAACAATGTTAAACTGATAAAATACAATAGACATCAAGTTTAACTGCAGCGGAATAAGCAATCCATTAGAAGAGTCAAGTAGAGCATGATATCTACTATCTTCTATGATTTAAAATGTTTTCATCAATTTTGATCATCGAGACTCGACTTAATAGCCAAGGATATTCATTAAATCATCAATGGTCATGACTATACCGAATAATCCACAGTCATAAAGCATACCAAAAGCGTCCATCAATGCACTACAGGCTACGAGGACTTTTACCACATCATTTATAACATTACAGGTCATGATTATACCGAATAATCCCTAGTCATAATCATACCAAGTCCATCTATGCACGTAAGCCAAATATGACTTTCATCACAATATAAGCATGAGGATGATGACAATGACATAATAATTCAATAAAACAAGTTCAAGAATAAATTTTAAAGATTTATAAGTTAATTTATCTTGAAATCAATTACGTCCAAATTGTCAACATGATACTGCTTTGTAGAGTAAAATTCAAGAATGCTCAGAAGAATATTTCCATGAAAAGATACCGGATGAAGCGCAAATATCCAGAATATTCTACTAATTTCATGGAGTATAGAAGCCAAAACTTTAACCAAATGAGTATCATAGAATATATGAAAGCGCAAATAGATTTTCACCGCCATGCAGTAATAATCCACTGCAGCATGATTATTTCCACAATTTAATAAGGAATGAATACGAAGGATCATTCACCATGCATGTGATAATCCACATAGACAGGTTATTCCAATAGAATAATAAAGAATGGAACCATGTAATGCGTAATCCGCACAGACATGATATTCCAACAGAATAATAGAAGAATTCACCATGCATGCGATAGACCGCACAGACAGGTTATTCCAACAAAATAATAAAGAATGGAACCAGGTCTAGCGTAATCCGCACAGATAGGATATTCCAACAGAATAATAAAGAATGGAACCAGGTCTAGCGTAATCCGCACAGACAGGATATTCCAACATGATAATAAAGAATGGAATAACAGAAGAATTTTACCATGTATGCGGTACCAGCATATGCGGAGTTATTTCAACATAATAATAAAGAATGGAATAATGAAGCTCTCTTCATGAATGCGAATGAAATAAACCCCTTACCTTAGTAAGAAAGCGGATATTGGAATAGTGAGGTATTAGGACTTTCTTCTTCTTCTTTCTCTCTATAATTTCTCTCTATAATAATTGCTCTAAAGCTTTAGTGAATTGGTGAGAAATGAAGGAAGAATGAGCTTCTATTTATAGCAAAATATTGTTTTGATAATTGCACGCGTTTTGGGATCGAAATATTACGAAGACAATACCTTCAACTTTTCTTGCATTTTTAATTTAGTCCCCGCAAGTATTATCAATCTTTCACCACCTCCCTAATAGTAAATAATGTGAATCAATAGTTCAATTATGTGAATCAATAGTTATAATCATGTGAAAATACAAATTACAGTATAGTACCTCCATCTATACCTCCATTTTTAACTTAGTCATGCAAGTATTACAATCTTGCACCAACTCCCCTAATAGTACAAGAATGTGAATCAATAGTACACATATGTGAACAAATAGTTATAATCATGTGAATTAATATCAATTAATTGCTCATTTATCCGATTAATTACCCGACTGGTCAGTATAACTTCCAGATATCAATTAATATCGAAATAAATGTCGATTTCCACTAACACTAATAATTCCAACACAATGGAACTATCAATTTCATCTGTAATCAACACAAACTTATTCATCATTAATATTATAACTCACAATATTTAACAACTGTGTCTCTAGGAAAGAGGGGCATTAGATAAGGATTTCTCCTTATTGGCGGGCAATTAGATGACCAAACCTCTCCTTGACTGAACTTCTAGACATTGTAAATATTGTAATTTAATACTATGAATAACTTTGTCGTCTCAATTATTGATTTAATAATATATCATATAATGCGAGATGATCTTTGTGATAATAATCGAATCAATAATATGAGAGATATGATGCAAGCAATTATTGTAGCAATAAGTGAGTATAAGCGGTGACTTTCTCGTAAGCATCAATAATCAATAGTGTGCTATTATGCAACCACGCGTATTACTCTACTTTTACTACCGGGTAGTTCAACAGTTTAATGGTAAAACTTCCGCCGTTATTTTTATAAAAAGATAATTATGTCGTTTTCTAACTACGACAATACATCCATTGTGGGGTCCACCAATGATTGTGTCGTCGTACGAATATTCCCTGTTAAAACGAATATTCCCCGACCAATCGAATATTATATAACCACTTGCTTACTTTGCAAAATTTGTAAATATTATCCATAACTATAACATTATATCAAATCCACACCATAATATTCAAAAATATATTTCAAGAAAATGATTCTTTATTCATAAAAGTTGGGGTCTTACAAAAGAGTTATGCTGATCTTCATCGAAAGGACGTGAAATTTAATATTGGAGATCATGTACTGTTACGTATTGCTCCATGGAATGGAGCAAGATTTGGAAAGAGAGGAAAGCTCAATCCACGATTTGTTGGTCCATTTGAGATTCTTGACCGGATAGCAAATGTGGTCTATAGACTCGTATTACCTCCAAGCATGTCTCGTGTTCATAATGTTTTTCATATATCTATGCTTCGTAAATATGTGAAAGATCCAAACCACATTATTGCGTTAGAACTAGACGAGATAGCCGAAGATTTAACGTACGAGGAGGTGCCTGTCAAGATCTTGGATAGGAAAGAGCATGTCCTACGAACAAAGGTTATACCACAAGTCAAGGTTTTGTGGAAGAACCATGTTATTGAAGAAATGACCTGGGAGTTGGAATCGAAAAATGAAAGCGAGGTACCCTCACCTTTTCGAAACACCAGGTACGTACGTTAATTTTGAGGATAAAATTTCATAAGGAGGAGAGGTTATAAGACCCCAACTTATTATAAATAAAATTTAATTTTCTCTATTCATTATCTTGAAATAATAAGGAATTAATTTGATATAATGCTTTGGTTATGGGTGAAATGTGCAAATTTTACAAAATAAGTAAGTGGTTATAAAATATTCATTTTGTCAGGGAATATTCTTCTTTGTTTGGGAATATTAAATGACAACAATCCATTCATTGTGGGCCCCATAACGGAAAACGGTCGGATGAAGAAAACGACAAGTTTGAGTTTTTATAAATAACAGCGTAATTGTTACCGTTAACACTGTTGAAATATCTGGTGATTAAAATCTGATGATACGCATGGTTGCATAAAGAATAACACCAGTGATTGCATGAGATTTTGAATTATTGATTCTTACGTAAGAAGGCACTACTCAATAATTGTTATAGTAAGTACTATTCAATATTTTATTTTATTGATTCAATAATTGATGTGTTGATATTTTATATTATTGTTGTTTCAATAATTATCATTGCACAGTATTTCCCATTATCATATTAATAATTCATATTATTTGAATAATATTATTAGATAGCATTATTGGCAATGTCTAAGGAAGTTCTGTTTAAGGAGAGGTTTGGTCACCTAATTGCATGCCAGTAAGGAGAAATCCTTATCAGAAAGCCCCTTCTTTCCTGAGAATGACCTGGTTGTCATTATTGTGATTCTGTAATATTATTTGTGAATAATTAATTATTGATTTATATGATAAGGAAATATTTATTTTTATGTGGATATAAATGAAGGAAATATTTATTTTTATGTGGATATGTAAATAAAGGAATTAATGTTGAGGTGTTTTATCAGTATTTTGTCGGAATGGAGGCATTAAAAACCATCCGTATGTGAATTTCGGACATTTTCTATTTGGGACTTGGAAAAATTTTCTTCTGCAAAGTTGTAGAGAATTTTATTTCCTATGGAATGGACATAAAATTCAAAAAAGGGCGATTTATTATGAATTATTGAAGTTTTGAAAATTAAATATTTTTATTAAAATTATGGGTGGGACCCACTTTTGTTTTAAAACATGTGGGCTGCAAATTTTTTTCAGAAATGGCATGCTGGTCATGGTTGGTGCGTAGAAGAAAAAATAAAATAAAATATTATTTTATTAATCTAGTCTCATTTGGCGTTCTAACATTTTCCTATAAATAGGTGCTTAGATTAGACCGCACAGACAGGTTATTCCAACAAAATAATAAAGAATGGAACCAGGTCTAGCGTAATCCGCACAGATAGGATATTCCAACAGAATAATAAAGAATGGAACCAGGTCTAGCGTAATCCGCACAGACAGGATATTCCAACATGATAATAAAGAATGGAATAACAGAAGAATTTTACCATGTATGCGGTACTTCGCATAGACAGGTTATTCAACATAATAATAAAGAATGGAATAACAGAAGCTCTCTTCATGAATATGAAAGAAATAATATCCCTTACCTTAGAAGAAACTTGATATTGGAATAGTGAGGTAGCAGACTTCTCTTCTTCTTTTTTCTATAATTTCTCTCTATAATAATTGTTCTAAAGCTTTAGTGAATTGGTGAGAAATGAAGGAAGAATGAGCTTCTATTTATAGGAAAATGTAGTTTCGATAATTGCACGTTTTGGGGCTCGAAATATTACAGTACAATACCTTCAACTTTTCTTTCATTTTTAATTTAGTCCTGCAAGTATTATCAAACTTGCACCACCTCCCCTAATAGTAAATAATGTGAATCAATAGTTCAATCATGTAAATATTGCAATTTAATAATATGAATAACTTTGTCGTCTCAATTATTAATTTAATAATATATCATATAATGCGGATGATACTGTGACAATAATCAAATCAATAATATGAGAGATATGATGCAACAATTACTGTAGCAATAAGTGAGTATAACTGAGTGACTTCTCACGTAAGCATCAATAATCAATGTCGTGTGCTACTATGCAACCAGCGCCAGACATCGTACTTTTACTACTAGGGTAGTTCAACGGTTTAACGGTAAAACTTCCTACCGTTATTTTTATAAAAGATAATTATGTCATTTTCTAACTACGCCAATAAATCCGTTGTGGGGTCCACCAATGATTGTGCTGTCGTATGAATATTCCCCAACCAATCGAATATTATATAACCACTTGCTTACTTTGCAAAATTGTAAATATTACCCACAACTATAACATTATATCAAATCCACACCATCAAGGAACGGGATGGGTTAGTCTATCTCTCTAGGATGTTTCTCTTCATTCTCTCTAAAATTCTCTCAATCGTAGTTGCTTTTCCCTTTTACCGTTAACTCCTTCTTTCCTCTTTTATCCCCTGCCCAGCCTCTCTAAAACTTTCGGTTCTCACCTACTTTCTCAGTTTGCCTTTTCTGTCTTCCTCCCCCATTTCCTTCATCGTCCCACTGATTCCGGGCTCATCCGTCGCTTCCATCCCCCCCCCCTTACTCCTCCTTCCTCCCTTCTCTGGGTTTTCCTTGGCTATCATGGTTTACTAATCTCATCTCTCCGTGGGTAACTCCGAGAGTAGCTGCTCATGTTCCGGCTTCTCTGAGTTTGGGGTCTCTGGCCCTTCTTCCAACTCTTTTGCCACTCCTGTGGAGGATATGGTAGAATCTGATGTTGTGGCCATTCTCACACAGGTCGGCTCTGAAGACTCGGTATCTGACAATGACAGTCTAAGCAATCCTATTCTGGATCCCCTGGCTCCAAATCAAGTGCAGGACAATTTTAGAGCAGCCTCTCATCTCGCTCAGCAAGATCGCTTAGATGCAATCTCCGAAAGAAAGAAGAACCAAGCTCTTTTGGATTTTATCAAAGCTCATGGCCATTCCATTAAGGACTTGAACGATTTTGTTTCAGTGGTGGTATTCTCGCTACCCAAAGAACCTTTGGTCCTCAAATTGCCCTTGCTCCTCCCTGCAGGATTAGGGGTGGGTCCTCTGTTGTTTCCCGGTGGTAGTGGCGGATGCTACCCCTGACTCCTCACCCCCTCATGCTCCAGATCACACTGGCGAGACTAGCCCCCCAAGTCTTGGAGCTCGGTGGTAGGCTTGATCGCTCTGGTGGTATTCATATGGGCTTGAATTCTTTCCCCCCTTGGAATCTTGAGAGACTATTACTATTAAACCTCCGGTGAGGTGTTGCTGTGAAGGGCATCAACATCTGGTCTTCTAGTCATGTGGGTCATTTCATCCAATCTAAGCTTCCCTTTAAGTTAGTAGAAGCAACTGCTAAGAAGCTTTGGGGTAACCTTGGGTTATCTAAAGTTTATCTCCAAGATAGAGGTTTCTTTATCTTTAAGTTGACTCTCTGATGGCCAGAGACAATGTTCTAGCCTCCGGTCCTTGGTACATTGCCTCCAAGCTTCTTATCCTTCAACCTTGGCAAGAAGGAGTGAACTTTATCAAAACAGAGTGCAATAAGATACCAATTTGGGTTAAGTTTAGCAATATTCCTCCTTTTTACTGGACCAAGGAGGGTCTTAGTTACATAGCCAGTGCAGTGGGCAGTCCTCTTTTTGCTGATGAACTGACTTCTAAGCTTGAGCCTTTGAGCTTTGCTCGAATATGCATTGAAGTGAATGCATCCTCCTCCTTTCCCACTTCCATCAATGCAATGGTGTTCAATGGTCCCTCCTTGGTCGAAGAATTTGCTACCATAAAAATTGAATACTGGAGCAGGCCTCCTTCTTGCCCGGATTGCAAATGCTTTGGTCACTCACAGCTTAAGTGTCCCAAGTCTAATTTTCAATGGGTCCCGAAGGCTTCCTCTGGATCTTCTTCCATGCATGTGGGTGATCCTCCATTTCTAACTCCCTCGCTCTTGCCCCCCCCCCCCCACCTCCCCATGACCTCCATAATGATTGGACCTCTGTTCTTAAGGGCCCAAATGCTTATCCCCGTCCACCCTTCCCTCCGCCATCGCCAATGCCTTTCTATCCATTCTTTAATTCAAACCATTCTCGACGCCAAGATCGATTTAAACTTAAGCGAGTTGACGAAAAACTCAAGTAGGTTGATTTAAAAAGATTGTAGAGACCTCAAGCAAAAAACTCATCCTCGTAAGGAACCTATCAACAGATTCAAAGAAAAGGAACATGGGTCCTAGGGGTCTCCCTTTCTAACTAAATCCCCACCTTATCCATGACATATTTTCGTTCTTATAATGTCAGGGTCTAAATAAGAAGCCTAAACAGGCCTTTATCATAAACTTTTAGCGTCCAACCATATATCTTTTCTTTGGTCTCATCGAGACCAGAGTCAAGGCTCCCAATCCGCCAAAGTTGTTCTAAAGCTATCCGCCAGAATGGATGGGCCTTCAATTATGACCATCATCCGAATGGTAGAATTTGGGTCGGATGGGATCCCCTTATTTGGAGGGTGGAAGTTTGCTTTCAATCAACCCAACTCTCCCACTGCAAATTATCCCCTATCAATGGCGGTCACTCTCTCCTTGTTTCAATTGTCTATGGGTTCAACTCACTGCATGAGCTTGAGATGCAGTTATGGCATGATCTCTCTATTCTGTCATTCAGTTCTGCTTGGTGCATCCTTGGTGACTTCAACTCTATATCCCAGCTTCACGAATCTGATGGGGGTGATTCTTCTTGGGACCAAGGTGTGACTGATTTCAATGATTGTTTGAGCAATCTTGGGGTCAAGGATATCTGGGCCATTGGTCCTAAATTCACTTGGTGGAATTGTCAGACTAATAACCCGATCTTCAAGAAACTTGATAGAGTTCTGGGTAACTCCTCTTGGTTTTTCTCCATGTCTGATTCACATGCTATATTTGGGCCTCGGGGGTTTTCGGATCACAGCCCTATTATCCTTAACACTAGACTCCATCTTCATAGAGTCAACAAGCCCTTCCAATTTTTTAATTTCATGCTGGATCTGGAAGGGTTAGTTCCTACTATCTCCTCCTGCTGGAATGTTTATATTCGTGGCAATCCTATGTTCATCCTCTCGGAGAAGCTAAGGCGAACCAAGAAGGCCCTAATTGCCCTGAACTCCTCTACTGGAAACCTCTCTAACAATGTGTGCACCCTCCAACTAGAGCTGGCTGCCATTCAATCCTCTCTCCATGATGACCCCTTGAACGCTTTTCTGTTAAATAGTGAATCTATTTGCAACAAGTCCCTTTGGAAAGCTCTTGCTCTTGAAGAATCCCCGTTGATGCAAAAATCTAAAGCCATTTGGCTTGCCCAAGGTGATAAAAACTCTAAGTTTTTCGCTAATGTCATCAAGAGTAGATGGAACCACAACAAGATTATGGCCCATCGACAATTCGGGTGACTTGATTGTGGACCAAGTTGTCATTCAGAATGTTGTTGTCTCCTACTTTCGGTCTTTGTTGGGCTCCTCTCATTACTCATACCGGGTTATGATGAGCTTAAACCTTTCATCACCAAACAACTCTCTCCTCCTGCAATCCTCCTATCTAATCGCTCCTATCCTTGACTCTGAGATCCTTTTGGTTCTCTAGTCCATGAAGAAGAACAAAATCTCGGGCCCAGATGGCTTTAACGTCAACTTTTTCCTTCATTGTTGGGACATTATTGGTCCGGATTTCACCTCGGCTGTTCAATATTTCTTCAATTCTGGTCATCTCCCCAATGGGATCAACTCCACGGCTATTACTCTCATTCCCAAGTCGATAATCCTCTCTAATGTCCGATTTTGGACCCATTTCTTCTTCTTGCAACACCGTTTACAAGTGCATCTCTAAGATCCTGGCTAATAGGCTCAAAAGAATTCTCCCTTCTCTCATTGATCATGCCCAATCGGCCTTCATCTCAGGTAGGAGTATTAGTGATAACATTTTGCTTGCCCAAGAGCTTTTCCGCAATTACCATAGGACCTCAGGTCCTGCCAAGTGTGCTCTTAAGATTGATATTCGGAAAGCATTCGACACTCTTGATTGGGGCTTCCTCTTTGATCGCTTCGTCTCCTCAAATTTTCTCCTACTTTTATCAATTGGGTTCTTTGTTACATCACTACGCCTATGTTTTCTATCAAAGTTAATGGTGCGCATTCAAGTTACTTCAAGGGTGCTAGGGGGTTGAGACAAGGGACCCCTTTCTCCTTATCTCTTTATGCTTTCCATGGAAGCCTTCTCTATGATTTTGAACAAGGAAACTTTATTGCCTAATTTCAAATTCCATTTGGCGATCCGAGCCTTGCAATATCACTCACATCTTCATTGATGACCTTTTGCTTTTTTTCGCCATGGTGACTTACATTCGGTGTCTATCATTCACTCTTATATCCAAATCCTACTCCATGTTCTTTGAAGGCTTATACAAAATGCCTTGAAGAGTCACTATTTTTCTCGTCTAATGTCGATGATGTGGTGAAGGATAACATTTGCTCCTTGCTTGGGTTTCCCCTAGGTGTCCTGCCTATCAAATTCCTTGGGGTTCCCCTTATTTCTACTAAGCTCACTCATTCATATTGCATGCCCCTAATCCAAAGGGTCACGACTAGAGTTTCTTCCTGGACTACTCGCCCCCTCTCCTATTCTGGAAGACTCTAACTAGTTAAATCCGTTCTCTTTGCCATTCAATCTTATTGGGTTGCCCATTTCATTCTCCCAAAGTCTGTGCTTCGATCTATACAATCAATCCTATGCAGATTCCTTTGGAAGGGTCCTTCCCTCCATTGTCATGGGGCCAGAGTTTCCTGGAAAAACTTATCTCTCCCCCACTCAGAAGGAGGTCTAGGACTCAAGAACCTAATGATGGAACTTGGCTCTCATTCTCCTTCACCTTCAGAAGGTCATCTCCCCATCCCTTCCTCCTCTTGGGCGGATGGGTTCAAAAGTCAATTCTCAAGCTTAGAAATTTTTCGCACATTGGAATTCCTCTGATTGCTCTTGGATCTGGCGTAAGATTCTCAACCTTAGACCTCTTGCTCGCCACTTCCTTACCTATAAGGTGGGCAATGGTACCACCTTTAGTCTTTGGCATGACCCTTGGCTCCTTGGCCAGCTGGTAAACCCTTCTGAGGATCTCTTATCCAACTCTCGGATCCCTATTATGGCTCATGTCTCTAGCATCATTGATATGGGCTCCTGGTACCTTCCCCTTAGTAATCACCATGAGGTCCAAACCTTCTGTAATCTTTTCTTTGACATCCCTCTCCCTAATGATGGGGATGACCTCATCCTTTGGGATAACCAACCTATTACCTCCTTGAAGGCCAGATCTATTTGGGACTCCATCTGTTCCAGAGCTCCCTCTGTCCCATGGGCTAGTCTTTTATGGCATTCCATGCATGTTCCCCGGTTTTCCTTTACCTTATGGCTAGCCCTTCGCAGAAGACTCCCAACTAATGACCTATTCTCGGCCTACCCTAACTTCCTTCCTTTGATATGCCCCTTGTGCGAGCTCTCTGCTAAGTCCTTCCCCCATCTTTTCTTTGCTTGTCCCTTCTCCACTATTGTCCTATCTTCGGTCTTTTCCTTCGGGAATTAGACTGGTTATCCTCTGGACTGGGACAATTTGGTGGAGTACATCTTAAATTTTAGGGGTGATTTCATGTTGACTGAAATTTTAAAGCTATCCTTTGCTACGACAGTCTACAAAATTTGGACTAACAAGAATTCTAAAGTTCATAACAACTTGAAGATACCACCCCTGGTGTTAGCCCGTGATATTATTGCTGTGATTAAGGCCCGACTCTCTTCCTCCGTGAAGTTCCACAAGGCTGCCCATACCTCCACCATCTATAATTCTTGGTTATAGTAGATTATAGGTTCGGTTTGGCCCTGTTGTTGGTCCCTATCTGCTCGGTCTGCTTGGCCTCGGTGTGCTCGGTGTTGCTGTTATAGTGGCTGCTAGGCTGCTTTGGCTGCCTTATTCTCCTGGCTATTGTAGGCTTAGACTCTTGTGTATGGTTGTACTGATTTATTATTTGCTTTCTAGTATGGTGACTAAAGGCTTGTTCCTTGTTCTTTCGCTTTGTTCTAGTTTTGTCTTTAGGCTTATCCTCACGAGTCGTGTCCCATGATGATCATTCTAAAGCTTCTGGGGTATGCCCCTATGCGATTGTAGTATCTTTTTCTTTCTTTATATAAAAACAAACTTAGCAAAAAAAAAATCCACACTATAATATTCAAAAATATACTTCGAGAAAATTATTCTTTATTCATAAAAGTTGGGGTCTTACAACCTCCCCTTCTTATGAAATTTCGTCCTCGAAATTAGGGTGCATACCTGGTATGTCGAAGAGGTCACCTTGATTTCATCTCAGATTCTAACTCCCATGTCATTTCCTCCACATCGTGGTTTCTCCACAAAACTTTGACTTGAGGTATAACTTTAAAGCGTAGAATATGATCCTTCTTATCCAAGATTTTAACAGGTAACTCTTCATACGTTAAATCTTCCTCTATCTCATCTGGTTCTAATTCAATAATATGGTTCGGGTCTTTCACATATTTACGTAACATAGATATGTGAAAAATGTTATGAACACTAGACATACTTGGCGGTAAGGCGAGTCTATAGGCCACAGTTCCTACTCGATCGAGGATTAAAAATGGGCGAATGAATCGAGGATTGAGCTTTCCTCTCTTTCCAAATCTTGTAACTCCTTTCCAAGGAGCAACACGTAATAACACATGATCTCCAATATTGAATTCCACTTCTTTTCGATGAAGATCAGCATAACTCTTTTGTCGATCTTGTGAGGTTTTTATACGTTGTCGGATCGTTTGAATCTTTTTCGTAGTCATACGTACCAAATTCGGTCCCAATAACGTTGCTTCACCCACCTCATCCCAGCATACTAGAGAACGATACTTTCTTCCATACAACGCCTCAAATGGAGCCATGCTAATACTTGTTTGATAACTATTGTTGTAGGAAAACTCAACCAATGGTAAGAACTTGTCCCAACTTCCCTTGAAGTCAAGGACATAGAGTCTTAATAAATCTTCAAGAGTTTGAATAGTCCTTTTCGACTGCCCATCCGTTTGAGGATGATATGCCGAACTAAATCATAAATCCGTGCCCATAGCTTTTTGCAAACTAACCCAAAATCTTGAAGTGAATCTTGGGTCTCGATCAGAAACTATGGATACTGGCATACCATGCAATCTTACTATCTCGTTTATGTACATACTAGCAAGACGTTCAAGTGTAAAATTTTCTCGTATCAGTAAGAAATGAGTAGACTTGGTTAATCTATCAACAATGACCCAAATTGCATCTATGCCTTGAGAAACCTTGGGAAGACCAGTAACGAAATCCATAGTAATGTGCTCCCACTTCCATTCTGGAATTTCAAGTGGTTGGAATGGACCTTTTGGCACTTAATGCTCCGCCTTGACTCGTTGACAAGTTAGACACCTTGAGATAAACCCCTCTATCTCTCTCTTCATATTGCTCCACTAAAATGTATGTCGAAGATTACGATACATTTTGGTACTCCCAGGATGGATTGCAAACAGTGTGTTGTGCGCCTCCATCATGATTTTATACTTCAAGTCAGAATCGTTAGGAACACAAAGTCTGGAGTTGACTCGAAGTATTCCTTCTTCATCGATTCTTGCTTCCGAAATAACACCTTCTTGCACTTTCTTCTTCATACGCGCATCGCTCCAATGTCCGTAGTTTGAGCGACTTTTAACTTTATCGATTAAAGTCGGTTCCACTCAGTATATTTACCATCATCACATGGGTCCCTGGAGTCTTTAACTCTATTTCCATCCTTTCCAAGTCATACAAAATGGGTCTTTGCATTGACAATATTGCACTCTTACCCACATATGATCTTCTACTCAATGTGTCAGCTACTACGTTCGCTTTTCTAGGATGGTATTGGATGGTATGATCATAATCTTTCAACAACTCAAGCCATCATCGTTGTTGAATGTTGAGTTCTTTTTGAGTGAAGAAATATTTGAGGCTTTTATGATCCGTAAAGATCTCCACTTTCTCCCCATACAAGTAATGCCTCCAAATTTTAAGTGCGAAAACAACAGCTGCCAACTCTAGATCATGAGTAGGATAATTCCTCTCATATTCTTTGAGTTGTCGTGAGGCATAGGCTATGAATTTCCCATGTTGCATGAGAACACATCCTAACTCTTTGCCTCAAGATCATCTTTGTAGATGACAAATCCTCTCGAGGCGGATGGTATTGTCGAGCAGTCTTTGAAATGAGTCTCCTCTTGAGCTCTTGAAAACTCTTCTCACATTCCTCGTTTCAACCGAATTTTTTATCTTCCGAAAGTCGGTGAGTTAATGGAGTAGCGATTCGAGAAAACCCTTCTACAAATCTCCGATAATAACCAAACTTAAGTCGAGAAAGCTACGATTTCTTTGCGGTCATCGACTTAGGTTGCTCCGACTTTGAATTGCTTCATCTCTTCAAGGTCAACAGATATTCCATGATTTGATATCACGTGCCCAAGGAATGCAACTTCCTCAAGCCAGAACTCGCATTTCTTCAACTTGGCATAAAGCTTGTTTTCACGAAGCTTTTGGAGTATCAGCCTCAAGTGTTGCTCATGGTCTTCAGCGGGTTTTGGAGTATATGAGGATGTCATCAATAAAGACGACCACAAAGTGATCCAAATATTCCTTGAATACTCGGTTCATCATATCCATGAAGGCAGGAGGAGCATTAGTCAATCCAAAAGACATGACTAGGAATTCATAATGCCCGTACCGAGTTCTGAAAGCAGTCTTTGGAATGTCATCAGTTTTAATCTTCAACTGATGATATCCGGAACGAAGATCAATCTTTGAAAAGAATTTGGCTCCTTGCAACTGGTCAAACAGGTCATCAATGCGAGGCAACGGGTACCTATTTTTGATGGTGACATGATTCAACTCCCAATAATCAATACAAAGTCGCACACTTCCATCTTTCTTCTTCACGAATAGAGAACAGAACACCCCAAGGAGGCGATTAGGGACGAATGAAACCGATGTCTAACAATTTCTGTAGTTGGGTTTTAAACTCCGAAGTTCAATAGAGCCATTCGATATGGGGCTTTGGAAATGGGTTTTGTACACGATTCAAGGTCGATACAAAATTCAATTTCACGCTTCGGGGTAGGCGGGAAGTTCTTGAGGAATACATCAGAAATTTATTAACAATAGAAATATCATTCAAATCGGCGTATTTTTATTTAAATCGTGACATGGGCTAAGAAAGCTTGACATCCGTTATTCAATAAAGCGAATAGCTTTATGACTTGATATGGCGTTGATTGATTTTAGTGGTTTGGTTGCTTGAATTAGCATAATAGGTTGGTTTAGAATATAAAAGCTAACAACCTTACGAAAACAATCGATTTTAGCATGATGAGTAGTTAACCAATCAACCCCTAAAATCATATCAAATGCAAGTATTTTCAAAGAAATAAGATCGACAGGTAACGTGCGGTTGCCGATTTGAATCAAACAAGACTTATAAACCATGGATGTATTGAAGGTTTCTCCCAACGGAGTTTCAACAGATAAGTTAAAGTCTAATTTCTCCGGAGTCAAATTTAAACGTTGAGCACAAGTAGGAGAAATGAAAGAATGGCTAGAACCGGTATCAAATAAAGTATAAACTTCACTAGAGTTTATGATTAGCTTACCCGTGATCACCTCGTTCGGATTCCTCTCTTTTTGGGAGGTTACGACAAACGCTCTCCCTTGAACTACCGATTTTGTCTTGTCTGGGACACCCTTTGATGCCTCCATCCCAGCTGGACTTAACTTTGGTGCACGACAAAATCGGGCTAGGTGACCTTCTTTTCCACAATTATAACACGCTTTGGATTGCATCGTGCAGTTTGGACTTATGTGTCCTTCCCTTCCACATTTGTAACATACGACCGGTGGTCGTTCTCCTTCCTTAACAACAGGTGCTGGTGCTGACGTCTTTCCATCCTTGTTGAATCTCCTCTTCTTAAAATGTTCACTCTTATTGTCATGGCCATGATTACCACCAAAGTGATTATCATTTCTGGCATGTTGATTCCCTCACGTTTGTTGTCACCACTTCGATGACTGCTCCCGCTGGTATTATCGACTTGTCGGTTACTCTCTCTTGGTTGGGTTGACTCATTATCGCGCTCCAATAACTGAGCTCTATTCACAACATCTGAATACAAACACAGTTTGTGAGAAATTAGGTATTGACGTATCTCGGGTTTCAAACCTCTTAGAAACATCCGTCATTCTCTCCTCATTATCAACCAAGTGGGGACGTGAAACCAGAGATAACTTCGGCAAACTTAGCTTTGTCTTGCTGCCACGGTCATATTGTTTTGCTCAAGCTTGATGAACTATACCTCCTTCATGTGACGAATACTTTCAGGAAAGTACTTGTCATTGAACAGCTCTCGGAACTTCTCCCAAGATATTTTGAGTGCGGTAGGTTGAGTACGCTTTATAGATTCCCACCAGTAATCTGCCTCTGCTAGCAACATGAAGGCGGCAAAGGGAACCTTTTGCTCCTCGGAGCATCCCAAGACATCAAATATCTTGTTGATCTGCTTTATCCACGTCTCCGCCTTAAGTGGTTTTGGCTCTCCAAAAAACTCCGGTGGTCCCAGCTCCTTAAACTGCTTAGCGGTGACCGTCCGAGAGTTGTCAGTGTTTCCACCTGCATTTTGGACAGGAGCCGCTTTCGCCTGATGTTGCATGAATTTCATAAAGCCTCTGAACATCCCATCGTTCACCATTTCATCGGTGTTATTGTTTACATGAGGATTATTATCTTCCTGTTGCACATTATCCTGGGCATTAATCTATGGTGACTCAACGGTCTCATGTGCTTCATTGTTTATCTCAACATTTTTGGATGCCATTTTCAAATACTGCCACAAAACAAGGGTTAATTAACATATCACATATTATCCCTATACTCTGATCGACCAATTAAATACCAAATAAACTTAGGTAGGTCATACTCTTAAGAAGAATTCCCCGTCTCTCCCTCCTAGTTCTTGTCTCACATCTCGGCCAGGATCATATCCTAAGCTTTGATACCAACTGTGACGCCACCAAAATAGGTATACATCACCCATCTTGAGTCGCCAAATACATGGTACAAAATTCAAATACAACTTAATATATACAACAAAGTGTAAAAAAATACGACAAAACATAATCTAAGAGTTTTAATAAGAATATTGTCATCTAGACAATATCCACACTAAATGGAGTACTCATTATATTTATTGTCACACTATTTAACATAATAGTGAGGACAACTAATGCTATCATCTGGATCGTCACTCCGTTCCCCGACTAGTCCTGGCTACGTTCTCATTTCCTGAAAGAGAACAGTGAAAGAAAGGGTGAGTTCAACTAGCCCAGTAAGAAATATTATGCAGAATAAATTATCATTAGTCTTCAACAATGTTAAACTGATAAAATACAATAGACATCAAGTTTAACTGCAGCGGAATAAGCAATCCATTAGAAGAGTCAAGTAGAGCATGATATCTACTATCTTCTATGATTTAAAATGTTTTCATCAATTTTGATCACTGAGACTCAGCTTAATAGCCAAGGATATTCATTAAATCATCAATGGTCATGACTATACCGAATAATCCCTGGTCATAAGCATACCAAAAACTGTCCATCAATGCACTACAGGCTACTGAGGACTTTTACCACATCATTTATAACATTACAGGTCATGATTATACCGAATAATCCCTAGTCATAATCATACCAAGTCCATCTATGCACGTAAGCCAAATATGACTTTCATCACAATATAAGCATGAGGATGATGACAATGACATAATAATTCAATAAAACAAGTTCAAGAATAAATTTTAAAGATTTATAAGTTAATTTATCTTGAAATCAATTACGTCCAAATTGTCAACATGATCTTTGCGCTTTGTAGAGTAAAATTCAAGAATGCTCAGAAGAATATTTCCATGAAAAGATACCGGATGAAGCGCAAATATCCAGAATATTCTACTAATTTCATGGAGTATAGAAGCCAAAACTTTAACCAAATGAGTATCATAGAATATATGAAACTGCAAATAGATTTTCACCCGCCATGCGGTAATCCACGCAGACAGATTATTTCCACAATTTAATAAGGAATGAATACGAAGGATCATTCACCATGCATGTGATAATCCACATAGACAGGTTATTCCAATAGAATAATAAAGAATGGAACCATGTAATGCGTAATCCGCACAGACATGATATTCCAACAGAATAATAGAAGAATTCACCATGCATGCGATAGACCGCACAGACAGGTTATTCCAACAAAATAATAAAGAATGGAACCAGGTCTAGCGTAATCCGCACAGATAGGATATTCCACGAAGTAATAATAAAGAATGGAACCAGTCTAAAGCGTAAATCGCATGCATGAGGATATTCCAACATGATAATAAAGAATGGAATAACAGAAGAATTTTACCATGTATGCGGTACTTCGCATAGACAGGTTATTTCAACATAATAATAAAGAATGGAATAACAGAAGCTCTCTTCATGAATGCGAATGAAATAATACCCCTTACCTTAGAAGAAACTGGATATTGGAATAGTGAGGTAGCAGACTTCTCTTCTTCTTTCTCTCTATAATTTCTCTCTATAATAATTGCTCTAAAGCTTTAGTGAATTGGTGAGAAATGAAGGAAGAATGAGCTTCTATTTATAGCAAAATATTGTTTTGATAATTGCACGTTTTTGGGATCGAAATATTACAGTACAATACCTTCAACTTTTCTTGCATTTTTAATTTAGTCCTGCAAGTATTATCAATCTTTCACCACCTCCCCTAATAGTAAATAATGTGAATCAATAGTTCAATTATGTGAATCAATAGTTATAATCATGTGAAAATACAAATTACAGTATAGTACCTCCATCTATACCTCCATTTTTAACTTAGTCATGCAAGTATTACAATCTTGCACCAACTCCCCTAATAGTACAAGAATGTGAATCAATAGTACACATATGTGAACAAATAGTTATAATCATGTGAATTAATATCAATTAATTGCTCATTTATCCGATTAATTACCCGACTGGTCAGTATAACTTCCAGATATCAATTAATATCGAAATAAATGTCGATTTCCACTAACACTAATAATTCCAACACAATGGAACTATCAATTTCATCTGTAATCAACACAAACTTATTCATCATTAATATTATAACTCACAATATTTAACAACCAGGTCGTTCCTAGGAAAGAGGGGGCATTCCGATAAGGATTTCTCCTTATTGGCGGGCAATTAGATGACCAAACCTCTCCTTGACAGAACTTCTAGACATTGTAAATATTGTAATTTAATACTATGAATAACTTTGTCGTCTCAATTATTGATTTAATAATATATCATATAATGCAGATGATACTGTGATAATAATCGAATCAATAATATGAGAGATATGATGCAGCAATTACTGTAGCAATAAGTGAGTATAACTGAGTGACTTCTCACGTAAGCATCAATAATCAATACCGTGTGCTATTATGCAACCACGCGTATTACTCTACTTTTACTACCGGGTAGTTCAACAGTTTAATGGTAAAACTTCCGCCGTTATTTTTATAAAAAGATAATTATGTCGTTTTCTAACTACGACAATACATCCATTGTGGGGTCCACCAATGATTGTGTCGTCGTACGAATATTCCCTGTTAAAACGAATATTCCCCGACCAATCGAATATTATATAACCACTTGCTTACTTTGCAAAATTTGTAAATATTATCCATAACTATAACATTATATCAAATCCACACCATAATATTCAAAAATATATTTCAAGAAAATGATTCTTTATTCATAAAAGTTGGGGTCTTACAAAAGAGTTATGCTGATCTTCATCGAAAGGACGTGAAATTTAATATTGGAGATCATATCTTTATTACGTATTGCTCCATGGAATGGAGCAAGATTTGAAAGAGAGGAAAGCTCAATCCACGATTTGTTGGTCCATTTGAGATTCTTGTGGGATAGCAAATGTGGTCTATAGACTCAGATTACCTCCAAGCATGTCTCGTGTTCATAATGTTTTTCATATATCTATGCTTCAGTAAATATGTGAAAGATCCAAACCACATTATTGCGTTAGAACTAGGCGAGATAGTCAAGATTTAACGCACGAGGAGGTGCTGTCAAGATCTTGGATAGGAAAGAGCATGTCCTACGAACAAAGGTTATACCACAAGTCAAGGTTTTGTGGAAGAACCATGTTATTGAAGAAATGACAGGAGTTGGAATCGTCGAAAAATGAAAGCGAGGTACCCTCACCTTTTCGAAACACCAGGTACGTACGTTAATTTTGAGGATAAAATTTCATAAGGAGGAGAGGTTATAAGACCCCAACTTATTATAAATAAAATTTAATTTTCTCTATTCATTATCTTGAAATAATAAGGAATTAATTTGATATAATGCTTTGGTTATGGGTGAAATGTGCAAATTTTACAAAATAAGTAAGTGGTTATAAAATATTCATTTTGTCAGGGAATATTCTTCTTTGTCGGGGAATATTAATTTACGGTCAGTCAAACCATTTGTGGGCCCCATAACTGAAAAACAGTGGGATGAAGAAAACGACAAGTTTGAGTTTTATAAATAATAAACAGAATTGTTACCGTTAACATTGTTGAAATATCGGTGATTAAAAATACGAGATTACGCATGGTTGCACAAAGAATAATACTGCGGTATTGCCTAAAGATTTTGAATTATTGATTCTTACGTAGAAGGCACTACTACAATAATTGTTATAGTAAGTACTATTCAATATTTTATTTTATTGATTCAATAATTGATGTGTTGATATTTTATATTATTGTTGTTTCAATAATTATCATTGCATGATATTTCCCATTATCATATTAATAATTCATATTATTTGAATAATATTATTAGATAGCATTATTGGCAATGTCTAAGGAAGTTCATTTAAGGAGAGGTTTGGTCACCTAATTGCATGCCGTTAGAGGAGAAATCCTTATCGAAAGCCCCTCTTTCACGAGAATGACACGGTTGTCATTATTGTGATTTCTGTAATATTATTTGTGAATAATTAATTATTGATTTATATGATAAGGAAATATTTATTTTATGTGGATATAAATGAAGGAAATATTTATTTTATGTGGATATGTAAATAAAGGAATTAATGTTGAGGTGTTTTATCAAGTATTTTGTCTGGAATGGAGGCATTAAAACCATCCGTATGTGAATTTGGACATTTTCTATTTGGGACTTGGAAAAATTTTCTTCTGCAAAGTTGTAGAGAATTTTATTTCCTATGGAATGGACATAAAATTCAAAAAAGGGCGATTTATTATGAATTATTGAAGTTTTGAAAATTAAATATTTTTATTAAAATTATGGGTGGGACCCACTTTTGTTTTAAAACATGTGGGCTGCAAATTTTTTTCAGAAATGGCATGCTGGTCATGGTTGGTGCGTAGAAGAAAAAATAAAATAAAATATTATTTTATTAATTTAGTCTCATTTGGCGTTCTAACATTTTCCTATAAATAGGTGCTTAGATTAGAATTGAAAATCACACCAAAAACATAAGTTTTCTCTCTCTATATTATCGAGCGTATTTTTGTGAGTATTTAGATACTTTGAGAGTTGCTATTCAGTCCAAGTTTCCTTCGGCTTTACATCCGATATTCCGATCAGAAATACTGTTATTTTGAGGTAAGGGATGTTATTTTCTTCGTGAATGATATTATTTCTTTCAATATCATTATGCTGAAATATTGTTATGAATTTTATTATGGAATTTCTACCTTTTTGTGTCGGGGTTACTATTTACGTATATGACACTATTCACGTATACGACACTATTCACAAATACGGCACTATTCACTGAAAAATAAAATTTTCTCTTCTTTGTCCCAGATGTCTATTATGGTTACTATCTTTGATTGTATCCATATTTTGATCTGCATTCTTGAATTTTACTCCATTATGGTTTATTATGGAGTATTTTTTTAAATCTAAAGTACGAATCTCTAATCTTTGTCCTTTTATCTTCTTTGGATTCAGATTTCAAAATATTTTCATCATCCTCGGTCCTTAATGGTGATACTTGATGAATATCTTTGGCTGTAGTGCAAAAGATGAATGATTACTCGATGAATATCTTTGTCCAAAGTAGTGCAAAGATGAAGCAGTGTTGAGATGAACATGACCAACTGGTGATACAAATGAATATCTTTAGCCCGTAGTGCAAAGATGAATATTTGATTCAAGATGTATATTGATTGATGTTACAGGGATAAAATATTGATGATGGACTTTTAAATTCATAGATGATAGTAGACTTCATTCTCTACTTAATTCTTCTAATGAATTGTTGTTTCCGCTGCAGTTGTTGATCTAAAACTTGTTGTCTATTATATTCTATTAGATTTTTCCCTGTTGAAGACTAAGAATAATTTGTTGTATATTATCTTAGTCATAATGTTCTTTACTGGGCTAGTTAAGCTCACCCTTTTCCTTTTTGTTCCATTTTTCTTCTCAGGAAGCGAGAATATAGCAGGAACCAGTAGGGGTATAGAGTTATGGTCCTAGACAGTTGTTTTATCAGTCCTCACTATTTTTGTAAAATAGTACATCAATAATTGTAATGAGGACTTTATTTGGGTGTGGATATTATCTAGAAGACAATATTTGTATTTAAACTCACAGTATATGTTGTCGTATTTTGCACGACAATTGTAATAATAAAGTTGTAGTTATTTTCTGTACCATGTATTTGGCGACTTAGAATGGGTGATGTATACCTATTTTGGGGGCGTCACACAAATGCTCATCCTTGCTTAATTTAAATATTTTCAGCTAAGTGTGATTAAGTAGAAGGTTCGGCTAAGAACAAAGGGGAAGGAAAAGTTGCTGAATGAGTGTTATGCTATATATTATGTAATAGTTTGACTTTATTAAGATAAGGATGATATTTATTATTATCATGTAATGAATGTTTAAAGGTCGTGTACCTGGTGTGACGTCCCCAAAATAGGTATACATCACATATTCTGAGTCGCCAAATACATGGTATAGAATATAAATACAATCTTAAACATACAACATGAGCTGTGAGTTTTAATACAAATATTGTCTTCTAGACAGTATTCAAACTCAAAATAAGTCCTCAATACATTTATTAACACACTATTTCATAGAATAGTAAGGACTACTAATGCTATCATTTGAACCGTCACTCCGTTCCCCGACTAGTCCCTGCTATGTTCTCATTTCCTAAAGAGAACAATGAAAGTAAAAGGGTGAGCTCAACTAGCCCAGTAAGAAATATTATGACTAAGATAATGTAGAATAAATTATCGTTAGCCTTCAACAGTGTTAAACTGATACAATATAACAAACATCAAGTTTAACTGCAGCGTAATAAGCAATCCATTAAAAGAGTCATGTAGAGAATAAAATCTACTATCTTCTATGATTTAAAAGGTTTTTCTACTATCTTCTGTACCGTGTATTTGTATTCATTAGTATCACAACCACAAATTATCCATGCACTACGGGCCAAGGATATTTGTGTATTCATCAATGGTCATAATCATGCCAACAATTGTCCATCAATGCACTACGGGCCAATGAGGACTTTTACCACATCATTTGTAACATTACGGTCATGATTATACCGAATAATCCCTGGTCATAATCATAACAAGTCCATCTATGCACTACAGGCCACAGATGACTTTCAACATAATATAAACATGAGAATGATGACAATGATATAAGAATTCAATAAAAACAAGTTCAAGAAATAATTTATCCAGGAACCAATAACGTCCAAATTGTCAACATGATACTGCTTTGTGGAGTAAAATTCAAGAATGCTCAGAAGAATATTTCCATGAAAAGATACTAGATGAAGCGCAAATATCAAAGATATTCCACTAATTTCATGGAGTATAAAAGCCAAAACTTTAACCAACTGAGTATAATAAAGAATGGAATAACAAAAGAAATCACCAGGCATGCGATAGACCGCACAGACAAGTTATTCCAACAGAATAATAAATAACGAAATCAGGTCATGTGTAAACGCAGACATGATATTCCAACATAATAATAAATAATGGAACCAGGTCATGCGTAAACACACAGACAGGATGTTCCAACAGAATAATAAAGAATGGAATAACTGAAGAATTTCACCATGTATGCGGTATTTTAGCATAAGGCAAAGTTATTGCAACATAATAATAAAGAATGGAATAACAGAAGAATTTCACCATGTATGCGGTAATTCGCATAGACATGTTATTCCAACATAATAATAAAGAATGGAATAATAGAAGAATTTCACCATGTATGCGGTACTTCGCATAAATAGGTTATTCCAACATAATAATAAAGAATGGAATAACAGAAGAATTTCACCAAGTATGCGGTACTTCGCATAGACAGGTTATTCCAACATAATAATAAAGAATGGAATAACAGAAGAATTTCACCAAGTATAGGGTAGTCCGTGTATACATGTTATTCCAACATAATAATAAAGAATGGAATAACAGAAGAATTTCACGAAGTATAGGGTAGTCCGCGTATATAGGTTATTCCAACAGAATAATAAAGAATGGAATAACAGAAGTTCTCTTCATGAATATAAAAGAAATAATACCCCTTACGAGTACAACAAATAATATCCCTTACCTTAGAATAAACTAGATATAGGTGTAGTGAAGTAGCAGAATACTTTTCTTCTTTCTCTCTATAGTTTCTCTCTCTAGAGTTTCAGTGAATTCCTAAGAAATAATGAAGGAATGAGCTTCTATTTATAGGAGAATGGACAGAATAGTAACTAATTCATGAACGGTCCAGATTGATTTACTTTTAAATGGACGGTCCATATTAATTTACTATGCAGTATTAATAAAATATTCTAATAAAACAAAATCTTTTAAATAAAATATAATATATTCTATTTATAATCTAATAAAATGAATAACTTTATAAAAGTATTCTGTTTTATATAAAAAGTTTTTACTATATAAACACTATGCAGGTACTATGCAAACACTATGCATAATAGAATATTATATATTCTATTTATAGTCTAATAAAATGAATAACTTTATAAAAGTATTCTGTTTTATATAAAAAGTTTTCTGTTTTATTACATTTATAATAATAATAAAACAAAACTTATCACCTTTATTATAATTCACAATATTAATCGACCAGGTTGTTTCCAGGAAAGAGGGGGCTTTCCAATAAGGATTTCTCCTATTGGAGAGCAATTAGGTGACCAAACCTCTCCTTGACAGAACTTCTAGACATCGTTAATATTGCAAATAATAATATTAACAACTTTGTTATCTCAATTATTGATTTAATAATATATAAAATATTGACAATAATTGAATCAAATAGCGTGAGATACTATGCAACAATTACTATAGCAATAATTGAACAAAACTGAGTGACTTCTCACGTAAGCATCAATAATCAATACCGTGTGATACTATGCAACCACGCGTATTACTGTACTTTTAACACCGGGTGTTTCAACAGTTAACGGTAAAACTTTCGCCGTTATTTTCATAAAATATTTGTCATTTTCTCAATCCGACAATAATTCCGTTATGGGGTCCACCAATGATTGTACCGTCGTACGAATATTCTCTGTTAAAACGAATATTCCCCGACCAATTGAATATTATACAACAACTTGCATACTTTATAAAATTTATAAATACTACCTACAACTATAACATTATCTCAAATCTACACCATAATATTAAAAAAAAATATTTCAAAAAAAATTTAAATCTTTTTTCATAAAATTTGGGGTCTCACAACTGGGATTAAACTCTGATATGAAAATTAAATTTGGTATTTATATTATTATTATTATTATTATTATTATTATTATTATTATTATTATTATTATTATTATTATTATTATTATTATTATTCCGCTCATAGAAATGGTATCGTGAAGCACCGAGTTCGGATTTCAAGTACCTGAATTTGGGGGCGTCACATAATAGCAACAATAAATATTAGCTGAAAGGATTAAATATTTTCTTTGAATGACACTTCTGCAACGAATCAACAGTTGTGAAGTAAGCTGAACCAATAATAAACAACATATCATTTTGATTTCAAATTTTTGAAACTACGTACTGACTATAAATGAGGATCAGTCGACAGACTATGGACATTGTTTTTTATTTTCGAAAAGGTTAAATAGAACTTCATCTGTAAACCGTCATAACTTACAGGCACGGGGGTGATCAGCCCATTATGCCATGTATTGATCAATACTACATACAAGAATAATATTTTCGTCCAGCATATACGCCTTAGGCGCATAAAAGTTTCCTAGATTCGGGATGTTCATACTAGTCTAGAATCCGAACCAAAACAATTCGGTTGGATACAATAAAGTTCTATGCGCAAGTGAGGTCACTTGTATAACCATTAACGAATAGAATATATATCTTGATCTATAATAACAGAATTAAAGAACTTGTACAATAGATTATAATTTAATAACTTACTTATACAGAATCATTGCATAAGTATATACAAAGGTTAATATATTTGAACAATTAAAAAGAATAGTTTTGATATTTGCTTACGCATGTCCATTGCATAAAGTAAATGCAAAGATAAGATACTTGCCTGGTCTGCTGCTTACACAACTTAGTTTTATCTTTTATATCAAGCCCTATCATTAATAAGATTATTTATTCGATTAGAATAATATATCATATCACATAGTACTGCTATTTGCAGTCGGCACATAACCTAATCACATTGTCACATATGTTTAGCAGTCATTGGATCACAAACAAACACATATACAGACAATATATATAAGTTCAGATCAATTTCTGAAATATTTCGGTGTACCGACGGCTTTATCGGGTAATTATCGAGTCTAAGACTCTATGCAGAAGTTCAATATAGTTTAAACGTCGGTCAAATTATTTTTAAATGACTTATAATAATTTTTAAACAATTATTATAATTTATCATGATTTTTCAAATACCGGAATCATTATTAAATAATTTAAATATTAAATAATTATATTAATATTAATATTTAATTAATATTAAACTATTAATGAAACCATTGCCAAAATATTAAAGTTATTTATATTAACTTAAAATATTTTTAAAGTATTAATATTACCCTTAAATGATTTTAAAATAATTAAAATCATTTTTAAATAATTACCATTAATATTTAAATATTAATGCATTATTTATCCAAATATTAAAAGTCATTTATTATAACTTCAAATATTTTTAATTTATTTATATCCTTTTTAAATGATTTTAAAATAATAAAACCATTTGAAAACTATTTATTTAATATAACTATTAAATAATTCTCATATCCTTAATATTAAATTATTATCATTAATATTAAATTATTAATGAAATTATCCTTTAAATATTAAAAGTTTTGTTTTATAACTTAAAATATTTTTAAACACTTTATTTTCATTTAAAATAATTTTATAATATTAAAATCATTTTAAAATAATTTATTTAATATAATTATTAAATAATTCTAATATTATTAATATTAAATAATTAATTAAATTTACCTTTAAATATTAAAAGTTATATTTTATAACTTAAAATATTTTTAAATACCTTATTATCATTTAAAATGATTTTTAATATAATAAAATCATTTTTAATTAATTTATTTAATGCATTTATTAAATAAATTAAAAATCAATAATATTTAAATAAATACTAATATTTATGAAAAATATGTCAAATTATTAAAAGTTAATTTTTATAACTTAAAATAATTTTTAAAACTATTTTTGGAATTTTTATAAATTAATTACTATTTTTAAATGATTTTTAGAAAATAAATTAAATTAAATTAAATAAACTGTCGTTATAGCCTTTAGCGACAGAAAGTGTATTCTTTGGTGTTCTTGAGCACCAAGAACACCCAATGTCAGTTACCGAGTGAGCTACTTTGACCAACATTAATTCGTTGTGTACTGTGATTCTGGACAACATAATGGTCAGATCTTATAGAACTAGTGCAATACTACAAGATCTAACAACAAACAATATGAAACCCGAACTCGGTGCTTCACGATACCATTTCTATGAGCGGAATAATACTAATAATAATAACAATAATATAAATACCAAACTTAATTTACATATATATCAGAGTCTAATCCCAAGTACGTAACCTTTAATACATTCATTACAATACATGATAATAATAAATATCATCCTTATCTTAATAAAACCAAACTATTACATAATATATAGCATAACACTCATTCAGCAACTTTCCCTTTTCCTTTGTTCTTGGCCAAATCTTCTGGTTGTTCACACTTAGCTGAAAAAATTTAAATTAAGCAAGGATGAGCATTTGGGTGCCCAGTAAGTAATAATAACAATAAATATTAGCTGAAAGGATTAAATGTTTTCTTTGAACAACACTTCTACAACAAATCAACAGTTGTGAAGTAAGCTGAACCAATAATAAACAACATATCATTTTGATTTCAAATTTTTGAAACTACGTACTAACTATAAATGAGGATCAGTCGACAGACTATGAACATTGTTTTTTATTTTCGAAAAGGTTAAACAGAACTTCATCTATAAACCGTTATAACTTACAGGCACGGGGGTGATCAGCCCGTTATGCCCTATATTGATCAATACTACATATCTGAATGATATTTTCGTCCAGTATATCCGCCTTAGACGCATAAAAGTTTCCCAGATTCGAGATGTTCATACTAGTCTAGAATCTGAACCAAAATAATTCGGTTGGATACAATAAAGTTCTATCATGTTCAATAATATTTTTAAATCTGTGTCTAGTTGAATCAAATAACTTAGACAGCTTTTAAGTCAATGTATACATATTGGAAACCAATAAGTATGTATCAACATGTGATAAAATATAATGATTATCCAAGTGAGGACACTTGTATAACCATGCTTAGAAATTAACGAACGGAATATATATCTTGATATATAATAACAGAATTAAGGAACTTGTAAAACAGATTATAATTTAATAACTTACTTATACAGAATCATTGCATAAGATATACAAAGGTTAAGATATTTGAACAATGAAAAAGAATAGTTCCGATATTTACTTACGTATGTCTATTGCATAAAGTAAATGCAAAGATAGGATACTTGCATGATCTGCTGCTTACACAACTTAGTCTTATCTTTTATATCAAGACCTATCATTAATAAGATCATTCTATCGATTAGAATAACATATGATATCACATAATACTGTTATTTGCAGTCAGCACATTACATAATCACTTTGTCACATATGTTTAGCAGTCATTGGATCACAAACAAACACGTATACAGACAATTTATATAAGTCCAGATCAATTTCTGAAACATGTCGATGTACCGACGGCTTTATCAGGTAATTATCGAGTCTGAGACTCTATCCTGTAGTTCAATATCTATTTAAATAACTTAAATATGAATCATATTATTTTTAAATGACTTAAAATAATTTTTAATTAATTATTATAATTTATCATGATTTTTCAAACACATGAATCATTATTAAATGATTTAAATATTAAATAATTCTATTATCATTAATATTTAATTAATATTAAAATATTAATGCAACCATTGCCAAAATACTAAAGTTATTTATAATAACTTAAAATACTTCTAAAGTATTAATATTACCCTTAAATGATTTTTAAAATAATTAAAATCATTTTAATTAATTACTATTAATATTTAAATATTAATGCATTATTTATCAAAATATTAAAAGTCATTTATTATAACTTAAAATATTTTTAATTCATTTATATCCTTTTTAAATGATTTTAAATCAATAAAATCATTTTTAAACTATTTATTTAATATAATTAATAAATAAATCTAATATCAATAATATTAATTTATTAATGAAATTTACCTTTAAATATTAAAAGTTATATTTTATAACTTAAAATATTTTTAAACACTTCTTTTCATTTAAAATGACTTTATAATATTAAAATCATTTTTAATTAATTTATTTAATATAATTATTAACTAAAACTAAATATCATTAATATTAAATAATTAATAAAGTTTACTTTAAAATATGAAAAGTTATATTTTATAACTTAAAATATTTTTAAATACCTTATTATCATTCAATATGATTTTAATATAGAAAATTATTTTTAATTTATTTATTTAATGCATTTATTAAATAAATTAAATATCAATAATATTTAACTAAATACTAATATTTATGGAAAATATGCCAAATTATTAAAAGTTAATTTTATAACTTAAAATAATTTTTGTAATTTTCGTAAATTAATTTCTATTTTTAAATAATTTTTGGAAATTAAGATAAATGAAATTAGTAAATCTGTCGCTATAGCCTTTAGCGACAGAAACTGTCGCCCTAAAGTGTTCTTGAGTCTGAAGAACATTCAAATTCAGTTAACGAGTGAACATGTTTCACCAAGCATAATTCTTTGATCAATATGTTTCTGGGCATGTTTCTGGTCAGATCTTGTAGTACTAATGTAACACTACAAGACCCAACAACAAACATGATCAAACAACATCACACTAAGGAGATCTAAGCATGCAAAGTGGATGTCAGAGCTGTTCTTCATTTTTGGGTTACCCAGAAATGAAGAACAGTTCGAGCAGTCACTTTTGGGCTTCCACAACTTGCAATCCTTGAATTGTTTTTGTGATTAAATGCTTTCAGTGTGTAGCCAACATGTAAGAGAAAAGATCTAATACAAAAAACACATATAACAACAACAGAATCAACCGTTAAGATCCGGTCAAACCATGTCAGAGACCATATTCATATGTTTTCTGGGTTACCCAGAAAATAGAAAACATGATCGAGCTGCCTGGTTTGACCGTCCACTATAATCACCCAGTTTGATGTTTAGGAGATTTTAAGGCATAAACATGTAGTCCATATACCAGTCTACAACCTAAATGCAACAAACAGAACAAAGAAACAACAACCTGTAAGATCAAAGGCCATCAACTTCTTGTCGGACACGATGGGCGGCGGTTTTACAGGTTACCTAATTGTCGGTCATGCTTGGTCAACGACGTTTGACTAAGAATAACTTACAATGTAAGATCCCGAATTTTATGAAATGAAAGTATCAGGGAATATTCTTTTTATCGGGGAATATTTGTACGATGACACAATCTTTGGTGGACCCCACAACAGAATTATTGTCGGAATTAGAAAATGACAAAATTATCTTTTTATAGATGCTACAGATGCGGAGAGGAGGGACACATAAGTCCAAACTGTTCACAGCCTTCCAAGGTATGTTTTAGTTGTGAAAAAGAAGGTCACATAGCTCAATTTTGTCCTGTAGCGAAATCAAGTCTAGCTGGGATGGTGGCACCAAAGACGGATACGGACAAAACAAAGTCGGTGGTTTCAGGAAGAGCGTTTTTCGTGACTTCTCAAAAAAGCGAGTAACCCGAACGAAGTTAGCACGGGTTAGTTAATTATAAATTCTTGCGAAGTCTATACCTTATTAGATACCGGTTCTACCCATTCTTTTATCTCTCTTGCTTGCGCTCAACGTTTAAATTTGACCCCAGAGAAGTTAGACTTTGACTTATTGGTTGAAACTTTGTTAGTAGAAACCTTCGTTACCTCCATTGTTTATAAATCTTGTTGATTCAAATCGACACTTTCACATTACCTATCGATCTTATTGATAAGTAGGTTTTATACCTACTTATCCGGTATCTGTTACTTGAATTAGTTGCTTATATTCATGTTCTTAGTTACTTTTCATACATTCTATGTTATTTTGTAGGCTATGACATGACATTGGCATGAAGAAGCAAGGATAAGCAATTCGGATATCTTTTGGACTAAAATACGCAAGCAAATGCAAGAAGGGAATATTGAAGGACTTTTAAAACCAAGTTAGATGCATGTTCTTGGCTTGGAACTTGGATTTTATGGTAGCTCTACTTCTTAGCTTTCCGGAACATCTTTAATCGTCTCAATCGGAGTTCGGATGTGAGAGTTATAGCCTTTTTATCAACGAAGATCAAAGCTAAGAGTTGTCATGTTTGCCATTTACATAGCATCTACTTCAAGCCCGATTTCCGCCTTGATCCAATCCGAATCTGTCAATCCTCAAAGAATGGAAGTTGTAGATCTCGTCGTTATCTTCAATTTGATAGGTGGCAGGCCCCGTAACTCCAAGCGGATCAAAAGTTATACCTGTTTTACCAAATGACGTCGCAGAAGAAAACAGCGTAGCGCGGACCGAACTACGCCTAGCGCGGGCGCGTGCTAAAGCAAAGCAGAATGTCGGACCAGAGCGCTGAGCGCATGTAAATGGCTTAGCAAAGCAATGCTTGAGCGCGCTAGGCGGCGGGAATAGAGTGAAATTGGGTTATTTGATGTCCAATTTGAGCTAGAATAGGATTCTTAGTTGCTTAACTTGCTAGGGTGTCCATTAGAACTCTAAATACTTGAGTTTAACTTGGATTGGGAGGCTAATTCTAAGACATTATAAAATCCCTCTTGGGATAGATTTCTATAATCTAATTCTTTGCTTCCTTTCTTAGATTAGGAACCCTAGATTAGATTAGAATTGAAGATTGAAGCTATTGATTATCATTAGAGAATCAAATTGGAAGCAAGAGAATGCAGATTTGTTTATCTCAATTCTAATTTCTTTTCTTATTTATTTGTATCTTTTTAATGCTTAATCAATTGTGGATGATGGATTCTAGTTCATTTATGAATTAAACTCTATTTTGAGATTACAATGGATCTTATTGTGTAGTTTATTTTAATATGCTTCGTTATCAATTATTATGTTCTATTGTGATGATTGTCTATTGTGATTTGGACTTAATTGTTTAATTGATTGGCCATTAATTACCGTGATAATCTATATGAACTCGAGAGATGAAGTTTAGATTTAGATCTGATCATGATAGCATATGTTTGTGATTTCTGCATAGATGGAATTCATAATTCGTGTTTAGGATAGAGATATGCCTACGCCATATGTAATCTTATAGAGAACTTGTGCTTTAAATCCTTTTTAATTGTAATTCACATAGAGATATAGTGGATTAGTTAATTAGGGTGTCTTACTTAATTCTATCATCTGTGGATTTAAGTGAGTATGAGTATTATGCATCGAGAGGTGGTTTTATCTGCTTTAATGTTCTTGACTAACAATTCAGGATAGAGAATAATTGATGAGAAGTGTGTTAACTTAAATGAAGCAATAGGTGAAGTTGTGATCTTAAATCTCCGTAATCTTAATTTAACTAGTGGTAATAAGAATTAGTTTAATTATAAATTGAAATTCATTCGTTTAAATAAGATTGAGTTGATTACGAGTTAGTACTTGATGATTTTTATTAAATAATTCTCTGTGGGAACGATACTCAACTTATCACTTTATTACTTGTTGACCACGTATATTTGCGTGTTGTGCGTAATTAGATTTTACCCAACACTTATCTCTTTGAAAATACTCACATTTGATGTGATTTTAGGAATCTACTAGTTAACTACTCATCATGCTAAAACTAATTGTTTCGTAAGGTTGTTAGCTTTCATATTCCTAACCAACCTATTATGCGAATTCAAGCAACCAAACCATTAAAGTCAATCACTGTCATATCAAGCCATAAAGTCATTCGTTTATTAAAAAACGGATGTCAAGCTTTCTTAGCCCATGTCATGGACTTGAACAAAAATACGTCAGATTTGAATAATATTTCTGTTGTTAGTGAATTTCCTGACGTATTTCCTGAACAAACTTCCTGGCCTACCCCCAGAGTGTGATATTGAATTTTGTATTGACCCCAGTACAAAACCTATTTCTAAAACCCTTAAATATTTCTTCAACCAAAACGAACGTATAATGCGCCAAAGATGTTGGCTCGAGCTGTTGAAGAGTACGACCATACCATTCAATACCATCCTGAAAAAGCGAACGTAGTAGCTGACGCGTTGAGTAGAAGATCATATGCGGGTACGAGTGCGATATTGTCAACACAGATGCCCATTTTGTATGACTTGCAAAGGATGGAGATATAGATAAAGACTCCAGGGACCCATGTGATGATGACAAATATACGAGTAGAACCAACTTTAATCGATAAAGTTAACGCCGCTTAAGCTACAGACTCAGAGTTGATGAATGTGAAGAAGAAGGTACAAGAGGGCGTTATTCTTGAAGCAAGAATTGACGAAGAGAGGAAATCTCAACCATCGATTTTATTGGCCCATTTGAAATCCTTGACCGAGTAGGAACTGTGGCCTATAACTCGCTTTACCGCCAAGTATGTCTCATGTTCATAACGTTTTTCACATATCCATGTTACGTAAATATGTGGAAGACCCGAACCACATTATTGAGTTATAACTGGACGAAATAGCGGAAGATTTAACGTATAAAGAGGTTTTTGTTAAAATCATGGATAAGAAGGAACATATTCTACGCTCCAAGGTTATACCTCAAGTCAAAATTTTGTGGAGAAACCACGATGTTGAGGAAATGACCTGGGAGTTAGAATCTGAAATGAAGTCAAGGTATCCTCACCTCTTCGACATACTAGGTACGTACCCTAATTTCGAGGGCAAAATTTCATAAGGAGGGGAGATTGTAAGACCCCGAATTTTATGAAATGAAAGTATTCAATTTTTTTTATAATTATTGTTTTATTTAGTAAATGGTTAAATTGATAAAATGATTAAAACTAAGGGTGATATGTGAAAATTTTATAAAGTAAAGCAAGTTGTTATAAAATATTCGTTTGGTCGGGGAATATTCGTACGATGACACAATCATTGGTGGACCCCACAACAGAATTATTGTCGGAGTTAGAAAACGACAAAATTATCTTTTTATAGAAATAACGGCGAAAGTTTACCGTTAACTATTGAAATATTTGGTGATAAAAGTACAGTAATACACGTGGTTGCATAGTAGCACACGGTATTGATTATTGATGCTTACGTGAGAAGTCACTTAGTTTTGTTCAATTATTGCTATAGTAATTGCTGCATAGTATCTCATGTTATTTGATTCAATTATTGTCGATATTTTATATATTATTAAATCAATAATTGAGACGATACAGTTATTCATATTATTATTTGCAATATTGACAATGTCTAAGAAAGTTTTGTCGAGGAGAGGTTTGGTCACCTAATTGCGTGCAAATAAGGAAAAATTCTTATCGGAAAAGCCCTCTTTCTTGGGAATGATCTGGTTGTTAAATATTGTGAGTTATAATATTAATGATGAATAATTGTTGAAAGGTTAAATATGTGTTGATTTAAGATAAAATGATTTGAGGTAATATTTATTCAATCTTTGATATAAATAAGAAGTCTGTTATGAGACGTTTGTGGTAAGTTTGGTTTATTCTATGGGGGCCCATATGTCATCATCTAAGAGTCACTTTCACCAATAGTAATTGCCTTTACCAGACGTCAAACCACTTGCCGTTTCATATTACAGGCGTCGAACCAATTGCTATTTCACATTACAGACGTCGAACCAATTGTCGTTTCACATTACAGGCGTCAAACCACTTGTTGTTTCACATTACAGGCGTCGAACCAATTGTTGTTTCACATTACAGGCGTCAAACCACTTGTTGTTTCACATTACATGCGTCAAACCACTTTTCTTTTCACATCACCAGTCGTCAAGCCACTTGCCTCTTCCCATTGCAAGGGCTAAGCTAGAAATCTTCTATAAATAGAAGCTTATTTCTTCTTTCATTCTCACCAATTCACTACGACTCACAAGAGAATTCTATAGAGAGAGAATCAGATAGAAAGAAGAAGAGTATTCTGTTACTACACTATTGCAGTATTAAATCTCCTACTAAGGTAAGGGGTATTATTAATTTCATATTATGAAGAGATATTATTTTTTCGTATTCGTATGAATACTATTTTCGTTCAATATTCGTAAGGAATATCATCTTCGTTCAATATTCGTAGGAATATTATTTTCGTTCAACAGTCGTAAGGGGTATTATTTCTTTCGTATTCATGAAGAGAGTTATTTCTTTCAATACTCGTAAGGGTTGTTATTCCATTCTTTATCATTCTGTTGGAATAACATGTCTACGCGGACTACCGCATGCATGGTGAAATCCTGTTGTTATTCCATTCTTTATCATTCTGTTGGAATAACTCGCTCACGCGGACCACCGCATTTATGGTGAAACTCGTTGTTATTCCATTCTTTATCATTCGTTGGAATAACCGTCACGCGGACTACCGCATGCATGGTGAAATCTGTTATTATTCCATTCTTTATTATTACGTAGGAATAACCCGCTTTACACTACGGACTCACCGCATGCCCCGGTGAATAACCCTTCGTATTCATTTGGTATTAAATTATGGAAAGAATCATCTCACGCGGACTACCGCATGACGATTGAAAATCCATTTGCAGTTTCGTATATTGTTCATTTCAGATTCCTAACTCTAAACTTACTATGGTAAGTATTGCTTCTATAATTCCTAAAATTATCAGAAATTCTTTGATATTTGCGCTTCATCTAGTATCTTTTTATGGAAATATTATTCTGAGCAGTCTTCATAAGTTTTAACCTTTTCATACTGAGGTACTATTCATGACAAAAATTAATTTCTTTTATGTCCAAATCATTTTTGATACGATATTATTCTTGAATTTTACTCCACGAAGCAGTATCATGTTGACAATTTGGACTTTATTGAATTCTTATATCATTGTCATCATTATCATGCTTATATTATGATGAAAGTCATCTTTGACTTACGTGTATAGATGGACTGTTGATTGGTATGATTATGACCAGGAATCATTCGGTATAATCATGACTTTAATGTTACAAATGATGTAGTAAAAGTCATCATTGGCCCGTAGTGCATTGATGGACAGTTGTTGAGATGAACATGACCAACTAATGAATATCCTTGGCCCGTAGTGCATGGATAATTCAGTGATGTGGATTATTTATTACGCTGAGTCTCAGCGATAAAATTCGTGATAACTTTAAATCATAGAAAATAGTAGATATCATGCTCTACTTGACTCTTCTAATGGATTGCTTGTTCCGCTGTAGTTAAACTTGATGTTTATTATATTTTATCAGTTTAACACTGTTGAAGGCTAATGATAATTTATTCTGCATTATCTTAGTCATAATATTTCTTACTGGGCTAGTTGAGCTCACCCCTTTGCTTTCATTGTTCTCTTCAGGAAATGAGAATATAACTGGGACTAGTCGAGGAATGGAGTGACAGTCCAGATGTTTGCATTAGTAGTCCTCAATATTCTGTGAAATAGTGTGATAATAAATGTATTGAGGACTTATTTTGAGTTTGAATACTATCTAGAAGACAATATTTGTATTAAAACTCACAGCTCATGCTGTATATTTAAGTTTGTATTTGTATTTTGTACCATGTATTTAGCGACTCAGAATGGGTGATGTATACCTATTTTGGGGGCGTCACATGTTACATTCACCCTCCCTTATAAAGATTTCGTCCCCGGAATCACCGTTTTAAAACTTATACATATAGCATACACAGTTATTTCAAGTAGATCTCGATCAGATTCGATCGAACTGATCTTTAACTATTCAACGTAAAGCTTGTCTATCTGATTAAATGGAAATTTGATTTCTAAAAGAACTCAAATTCCTCCTTCAAAATTTCTTTATAAAATAATTTACTATATATAGGAAAATCATGTATAAGAAAATAAATGTTATACGAATAATACCTGGAGTTCCATCACCAGCTGCCACAGTATGCTGGACCATCATGTTGAAGACCCTTGCGGTTGATTTTGTTGGCTTGCTTGATGACGTTGGTCCCGTGATCGCCAGAGTCTCGCTGCCTTTCCCCGTATTCATGCTTCGTGCCTCCATTCTCATTTTTGGACAGTCTTTCACCTTATGCTCCATTGACCCACACAGGAAACACCCACTGTTCATCCTTGGATTGGGGCAGTTGGGAGAGATATGTCCCTCCTGCCCGCACTTATAACACACAAACTTACCTTTCAGACATTCCCAGAGTGATTCTTTCCACAATTCTCACACTGTACCACCTGCTTCTTCTTCACACCTTCTTGCTTGACCTGAACATTCCCAAAATTGCTCCCCTTCCTCTTGCCTAATCCACTCCTACTTCCACTATTAATTTCCACCTTCCCAACTCCCTCGAACTTACCTTTGTTCTTCTTCTCCTTGTTGTAGAGGCTCATAGCCGCACTCCCCTCCTCAGCTATAATAGTTTTTTCCATGAGTGCTGAAAAAGTGTAGATTTGCAATACCGCCACCTTGTTGTAGAGCCAGGGTTTTAATCCCAGCTCAAACCTCATCGCCTTCCTAGCCTCCATATCAACTTGATGCGGAGCGAACCTAGCCAACTCATTGTACTTTGTGGCATACTCTGCAACAATCATGTTCTCCTGCTTTAACTCCAGAAACTTCACCTCCATCCTAGCCTGCATACTAGACGAGAAATAATTCTCGAAAAACAAAGTTTTGAACCTAGCCCAAGTAACTACACCTTCTCCTGCCCAAGCTTGATTTGCTTCCCACCAAAAATTCACCTCCCCTTTCATCATGTAGGTGGAAAAAGCTATTTTTCCCCTCAGCTACCCTAGCTATCACAAACGCTTTTTCAATTTCCTTAACCCAAGTTTGGGCTTCTACAGGGTCAGTTGTCCCTCTAAATTCAGGCGATCCTAACGCCTTAAAGTCTTTGAAGTTTGCCAAGTGATTGTCTGGCTGATTTCCCGCAGCTGGCATTTCCTGCTACATATCCTGAGCTACCATGTTTGCAAAGTTCTACATCAGGTTTGGTTGTTGTCCCCCAGTGTTGTTGACAAATTCTTCTGCCCTTTGATTTTGAGTTTGACGTCTTGGCGGCATTATCTGATTAAATAAGACCATAAATTATTCTTTACATTCTAAACCTTATTATATAAGTTTCATGTATCAAACTTATTTCTTTAATCAAACATAGATTCATATTCATTAATTCAAAGTACTTTTCACATCATAGCACATACTGTTATCCCTTTGTGACCCCAAAAGTCGGGATTTACTGCTTTGACTTTTACAAAAGTTGAGAATATTACATTACACAAACATACTAATCATATATTACATTAAACACACCTACACAACAGAACCTATACTACCTATTCACTACTTTTTTTCTTGATCTTGGACAACCTTTCGCCTGATGACCTTCTATCCCACAAATAAAACAGACACCTTGCTTTGGATTGGGACAATGAGGACAGAAATGACCCTCATGTTCGCAATTGTAGCAAACATTTTCCCCTTTCCAGCACAAGCCTTCATGCTTCTTGTTAGAGTTTGTACACTTTTCTGTTCGGTTAAGTTTCCCTTGGTTGTTATCGAAATTTCCTATATCGCGGTCTTTCATCTTTCTTTTCCCTTTCTTGCTCGGAGCTGCACCCGACTTGTTGCTTTTGGCTCCCATTTGATCAATTTGGATTTTAAGCTTATCTTATTCTTCCATTGTTTCTATTAATGCTTTTCGCAATTGACTATTTAACAGCTTTTCTATTTCCCACAGCTTTCCCAGAGAAGAAACCTTGTTCTTCAGATTCTGCACTTCTGTTGATACTTGATCAGCTCCAACTTCAATGTCCGAATCACTATCTGTTAGTTCCACCATTTTCGGATCTGGTAATACGTTTTCCACAATAACCACCTCATCAAGGTTGCTTTCCCTTTGAGCCTCTATTTCAACTATTGGCTTTGATATTGGCTCCTTCTTTACGATCTGAGGGTATCCTAATCCTTTTTCACCTGACATCTACACATATAAATTATACTGATTAGCATATAGTATATACACATAACAAACAATAATTTTTATATAGGTTATCTTTTATTTTGTTTGACGATGAATTTATTCAATTCATCTCTTTTAAACTCTATTTGAGTTATTTGTATTTTCAACGTTTTCCTCTGTTCTAAGGTTATAGCCTAAGGTCTATCCCACCTAAGGTTTTTAACCCTAAAGCTCTGATACCAACCTGTGACGCCCCCAAATTTAGGTACTTAAAATCCGAACTCGGTGCTTCATGATACTATTTCTATGAGCGGAATAATACTAATAATAATAAGAATAATATAAATATCAAACTTAATTTACATATATATCAGAGTTTAATCCCAAGTACGTAACCTTTAATACATTCATTACAATACATGATAATAATAAATATCATCCTTATCTTAATAAAACCAAACTATTACATAATATATAGCATAACACTCATTCATCAACTTTCCCTTTTCCTTTGTTCTTGGCCAAACCTTCTGGTTGTTCACACTTAGCTGAAAACATTTAAATTAAGCAAGGATGAGCATTTGAGTGCCCAACAAGTAATAGTAACAATAAATATTAGCTGAAAGGATTAAATGTTTTCTTTGAACGACACTTCTACAACGAATCAACAGTTGTGAAGTAAGCTGAACCAATAATAAACAACATATCATTTTGATTTCAAAATTTTAAAACTACGTACTGACTATAAATGAGGATCAGTCGACAGACTATGAACATTATTTTCTATTTTCGAAAAGGTTAAACAGAACTTCATCTGTAAACCGTCATAACTTACAGGCACGGGGGTGATCAACCCGTTATGCCCTGTATTGATAAATACTACATATTCGAACGATATTTTCGTCCAGCATATCCGCCTTAGTCGCATAAAATTTTCCCAGATTCGGGATGTTCATACTAGTCTAGAATCTGAACCAAAACAATTCGGTTGGATACAATAAAGTTCTATCTTGTTCAAAAATATTTTTAAATCTGTGTTTAGCTGAATCAAATAGCTTAGACAGCTTTTAAGTTAATGTATACATATTGGAAACCAATAAGTATGTATCAACATGTGATAAAATATAATAATTATCCAAGTGAGGACACTTGTATAACCATGCTTAGAAATTAACGAACAGAATATATATCTTGATTTATAATAACAGAATTAAGGAACTTGTACAACCGATTATAATTTAATAACATACTTATACAGAATCATTGCATAAGTATATACAAAGGTTAAGATATTTGAACAATGAAAAAGAATAGTTTCGATATTTACTTACGCATGTCCATTGCATAAAGTAAATGCAATGATAGGATACTTGCCTGATCTGCTGCTTACACAACTTTGTTTTATCTTTTATATCAAGACCTATCATTAATAAGATCATTTTATCGATTAGAATAACATATCATATCACATAATACTGTTATTTGCAGTCAGCACATAACCTAATCACATTGTCACATATGTTTAGCAGTCATTGGATCACAAACAAACACGTATACAGACAATTTATATAAGTCCAGATCAATTTTAAAACATGATTATGCAAAGCGGCTTTATCTGGTAATTATTGAGTCTAAGACTCTATCCTGTAGTTCAATATCCATTTAAATAACTTAAATATGAATCATATTATTTTTAAATGACTTATAACAATTTTTAATTCATTATTATAATTTATCATGATTTTTCAAACACAGGAATCATTATGAAATGATTTAAATATTAAATAATTCTATTATCATTAATATTAAAATATTAATGAAACCATTGCCAAAATACTAAAGTTATTTATAATAACTTAAAATACTTTTAAAAAATTAATATTACCCTTAAATGATTTTTTAAATAATTAAAATCATTTTTAATTAATTACCATTAATATTTAAATATTAATGCATTATTTATCAAAATATTAAAAGTCATTTATTATAACTTAAAATATTTTTAGAAATTAAAATAAATAAATTATTAAATATGTCGCTATAGCCTTTAGCGACATAAACCGTCGCCTAAAGTGTTCTTGAGTCTGAAGAACATTCAAAGTCAGTTAACGAGTGAGCATGTTTGACCAAGCATAATTCTTTGATCAATATGTTTCTGGGCATGTTTCTGGTCAGATCTTGTAGTACTAATGTAATACTACAAGACCCAACAACAAACATGATCAAACAGCATCACACTAAGGAGATCTAAGCATGCAAAGTGGGCTGTCAGAGTTGTTCTTCATTTCTGGGTTACTAGAAATGAAGAACAGTTCGAGCAGTCACTTTTGGGCTTCCACAACTTGCAATCTTTGAATTGTTTTTGTGATTAAATGCTTTCAGTGTGTAGCCAACATGTAAGAGAACAAATCTAATACAAAAAACACATATAACAACAACAGAATCAACCGTTAAGATTCGGTCAAACCATGTCAGAGACCATGTTCATATGTTTTCTGGGTTACCCAGAAAACAGAAAACATGATCGAGATGCCTGGTTTGACCATCCACTATAATCATCCAGTTTGATGTTTAAGAGATTTTAAGGCATACACATGTAGTCCATATACCAGTCTACAACCTAGATGCAACAAACAGAACAAAGAAACAACAACCTGTAAGATCAAAGGCCATTAACTTCTTTGCCAGATACGATCTGGGCAGTTTCTAGGTTACCCAGAATTGCCCAGTCATGCTCGGTCAACGACGTTTGACCAAGAATAACTTACAATCTATACATGATCTGATCCTAATACAAGTTCCAGAACACAGATCTCACAGCATACTACCAGATCAAACATTTAAAACACTAAAACAATAAACATGCTGAGATCTAGAAGGTCTGACATTCATTGTCAGACAACATTTTCAACATTTTCCAGATTTTTGAAAACATCAAATCTAAGCCTATAGATGTTATGGATCTAACATCTATCAACCCAGATCATTAATATAGACTACAAACAACATGTTTTAACATTAAAACACAAGATCTAACATAAGATTAAGGATCAGATTCTAGGGTTAGGTTTTATACCTTTAAAAACAAACTCTTGAATCTAAGCTTATAATCTATTAAAGGAGATGGTGGGGCTTGTTTTGGGGACTGATCTAACAATATATTTTGGAGGTTTGGGGCTGAGAGAGTTTTGGTTGAGTGTTGTGATCAAATGAGCAAATATGAGCACTTTTCTCTCTCTTTAATCTTATATATTACTTGGATACAATGCATGTAGATGTATTATAAGGCTGATAGGATTTAATTTCCAGCACATGCACAATCCAATTAGGTCACCTACTACATATTTTGGTAAGATTCACAAGTAATCTAATAAAGAATGGCAAAAAGGGTAATAAGGTCATTTGACTTGAAAATTTAATGGCATTTTGGTCATCTTGGCAAACCCTTAGGGTTTGACCCTTAGGGTTTAACCCTAAGATTTTGTGTATTAGCTTTTAAGGATTTCTTGATAAGGCTAAAAATGTAAATTTAAGTTACTAAAAATGGAAAGTTAGGGTTTTCTCAAAACACATATTAAACTTGCATAACTCACTAAAGGACTACTCAAACAAGGATTTCCTAATGCTTACAAAACACTGACTTCCATTAAGAAATCCTTAAAAGCAAATACAAAATCTTATTTTTGACTTGTAATGTTTATTTTACCTGAATATCAAAGAATTGATCCATGAACTTGGTTAATGGAAGTCTTATTTGTATGTATAATTGTGAATGAGTAGTGTAAGTGAGTTAGTTAATGGAAGTCTTATTTGTGTGTATAATTGACATATGATCAGTAAATGTTAAAGTCTTATTTGTATGTATAATTGTGAATGAGTAGTGTAAGTGAGTTGGTTAATGGAAGTCTTATTAACTTAACTGGTTGTCAATGAGTTGAGAAAGTTTAATATAATGAACAAAATATGAATCCAAAAGATAGTGCCAAATTATATTGTCAACATATAGGCTTGAGAAGCATGTTCATTACATTTCTTTTAACTGAGCATAAACACTTCAACATTGTCCAAAATATATTCCCAAAATGAAAAGCTCAGTTCCAAAAACATAATTGGAAGAAGTACAATTACTAAGTAGGCTCTAATTACAAAATTAATCTAATGGTCAATTTCTCAAACACATGCAACAGTTAGAAGTTCAGTTATCTCCACTACAATTGGGTGGATTTCCTTGTGACTTGCTTGCATTGCTGCTCATACCAATCTTTTCATCCCTATCTGCCATAAGGCGTGTGGTAGTGATGCAGCTTCTACCCCTCCATTGCAGTCCTTGAGGTCTGAAGGTCATGTTGGACATGTTTACAAGGTCGCCATCACCTCTATGGTTTATTTTTCTATTGCCAACTGAAGAGGATGCTTTGTTTTTAGCTTTGTCTGCTCCTAGTTGAGCTTCATTAGGGATTGAAAACTTGGTGTTAGGGTCAACCAAAGGTGGCTGTGTCTGACTTCCTTCATTGACAATTGTTGATGATGTGTCACTCTACATGTACATAACACAACATTAAGACTGAGCTGAGAAGCTTATACATCATTTATATCAATCATAATTGAGACATATAAATTACCTTGAATGTCATTGAACCAGTTTTGTCATCATATAATAACCCAAAACCTTCACCATGATTGGATTGCTTCCTAGAATGAGCTCTTGCAGAAGATCGAACTGGTAATTTTGACTGCCTTGATCTTGAAGTAGGAGGTGCACTCATGGCTGAATTTGCATTAAGCCCTACAAAATTCAAAAGTATCAAATATCTGCACCAAGACATAAAGTATCAAATAGCAAAATGCAACATATACTGCTCCAAGATAAACTGCACAAAATATAAAAGTATCAAATATCATAAGTATCACCGTAGAACTTATATAACTGACCACACCCATAAAGTACCATTAGCTGCACCAAGACATTAACCCTCAACACATGAATATATCAAATATCTCAACAAAATCTAACATAGGTAGGATGCTTTCACTGCATGAATGGGATGTTTTCACTGCATTGTGATTGACAGTTGATAGAAACTACCTTGTGTTGTATTAATGACCATATTGTCAAGTATATTTAAATGTAGAAACTGAACTTCCTGTTTGGCATTGTCAAGTACAAAATGCTGCATTAATGATAGAAATACCTGGTTCAGCTTGACTTGGAGGTGAGATTGATGGGCCACCTTGTGCCTGAGTTTGCACTGAAGATTCAGTTTGGGATTGAGGTGGGACTGAACTTCCTGTTTGGGATTGAGGTGGAGATTTCCTTTTCCTTATTCGTGACTGAGTTGGGACTGAACTTCCTCCTTCTCCTTAGCTTTGATTCTGATTAGGGCAAAATATCAATATGTATACACTATATTGTAAAACACATGATTAAAGTATTGAATTGCCTTTGAACAGCTTAAATAATTGAATTACCTTTGAACAACTGCCTTTGTTGTGTCCTAGTTGCTTACACAGACTGCATGTGATAACTTTGCCTTTTCTGGATAGCTTTGTGATTTTATTTGTAGGTCTGGCCTTAGTTTCCTCTCTTCTTCTCTTAATCTTAGGCCTTCCCCTGTTCTTCTCAATATTTGGTGCCTCGACATGTTGATATTTGTCCATTTCATAGAATCTCTTCCCTCTCACTGGCATAATTTTGTACTGATAAGTAGTTTGGTATACATCTTTATGATACAACTTTGAAATATGGTTCATTGGGTCCTGTTTGTTATGAACTAGAGCACATATAGCATGTTGGCAAAGAATTCCAGTGAGATCCCATGCCCTACATGTACAAGAGTTCTTGTCCAAGAACACAGTGTGGGTGTCCTCACCCTCCCTGATTTCATAACCACTGTCTCCATTAAAGAGAACAATGCACCCAATTGCTATGCTTTTATTTGTCTGAAAAATGTCATTGCAGTAAGGAATAAAACAATTTATCCACTTCTCACATGTTGACCTAAGAGTTCCCAACCTGTCCATGGTTTTTTGCCTAATGTATTCCATCATAGTCCTAATGGGCTTGTGCCAAGCTTCAAGAATCCAAGAATTGAAACTTTCCACCATGTTGTTATCTACTGCCCATGATTTACTTATGCTACTAAAGTAAGCTCTGCACCATGTATGAGGTGGATAATTCATGAGATCAATTTCTCCCTTTGAACTCATGTCCCCAAGCAACTTCATGTTATCCTTAAATTCTTCCTCAAAGGTAGACCAGGCTACATTCTAAAATTTCTTCTTCAACTCTCCACCTCTGTGTTTCTTACACCAATTTGCATATATATGGCGAGCACACCATCTGTGTACAGCCTCAGGAAGTACATCAATAATAGCTTGTATTAAACCCTACAAGTAAAAGTTGCACAAAGTTACATTCAAAGTTGAACAAATAATTTGACATAAAAAACATTAAATATTAAAATTCAAAAATAGTCATACCTTTTGCATATCAGATATGATGGTGTACTGACTGCCATCTCCCAAATCAAGTTGTTCTTGCAACAAAGTCAGAAACCAAGTCCAGTTGACCTTAGTTTCACTCTTCACACATGCCCAAGCTATGGGAAAATTCTGCTCATCCCCATCTCTTCCTAGTGCTACAAGCAATTCCCCCTTATACCATGTCTTCAAAAAACACCCATCAAGGCCAATAATAGGCCTACATCCTTCCTTCCAACCTCTCTTGCAAGCATCTAAACAAACAAACATTCTTCTAAATACTCTTCTCTCTTCCCTTAATTCATCTGTGGACAAGTCCACTTGAACTTTACACCTTGGATTACTCCTCACCAGTTCTGCTGCATAAGCCTCTAACTAAGAAAACTCAGTAGTAAAGCTCCCTGAGAATTCATCCATAACAATCCTCCTTGCTCTCTTGCACTTGGAAAATCCAACATTCACTCTCCATTCTTTCTCCACATCTTTTTTGAGGTCTTTGATCTTGTAGTCATGCTGCTCAAGTATTTTTTTGTTTGTAAAGCTTGGCCAAGAACTTTGCTGAAACCCTAGGGTTGCTGAAAATCATATAACACTTGTGCTCTTCATTTAATGTCTTGACAGGCAACCCAGGGTTACAACCGTCCTTTGACACATACAAGACAAAAGGACACCCAAACTCATATTGGACCCTAATTCTATATGGTTCACTTTTCACATATTTCAATTCCACTCCCCTAGATATAGCATACTTTGATATGGATTCCCTAACTTCAGCTGCACTAGCAAATGTCATTCCCAAGCTGAAATAGGGTGTCTGGTCATTTATATTGAAATGGACAGGATGTCTTCTCTCACATGGCACGTGACCCTCATCCCCTTCCTCACTATCATCATTGTCATCACTATCATCACCTTCATCACTAACATCATCTTACTCACTATCATCTGTGACAACCCAAAAAATTGGATTGTCCAGAATTTAAGATTTAAAGAATTAGTTATTAATAAAATGAATTTTTATTAATAATATTATGTGCTATATGTTTATTAATCGTTCTAGAACCTAGGATGATTATAAGTCGGGAGGATTCTGGCTATGAGCTAGACTGAACGAGTAAGAATTTTCAAGACGAAAATAAAATTTTCCCGGGAACAAAATATTTCCGGGGAAAAAGACGAAATAGGCACTATTCACCCGACAAAACCCTAAGAGTTAGGGTTTGAATAACCTAAGCCTTTCCAAGAGTTCAGTATGTCGAAATGACATTCTGTTGAAAGATTTGACGATAATATATCGTAAAAATTTAAGTAAGCCAATAAAAGTTTTTTTTGAAAAACATGTAGAAATCGGACAAAATAAAAATGACGAAAAAGTACTATTATGTACTTTTCATTCGTTTAGCTACGTTAGGGGAAAACGTGAAGGAAAATGATTGACACCAAAAAGTGTTTTTCAGTTTTTCAGAAATCTGAAGAATACATAAAAGTTAATCGGTAAAGGAAAGACAAAATATCCAAAAATATTTGGATTCTAAGGATAGCAGTTTTCGAACTGTCGGACGAATTCCGCAAGGCAGAAGCACGAAACTTCCAAGGGAAGCTTCATGAATAGTAAGAAGGTGGAGTAAGGAGTAAGTAAACTTAAGTAGTAAGTAAACTTAAGGGTTAAGTAAACTTAAAGGCTAAGTAAACTTAAGGAGAAAGTAAACTTAAGGGCTAAGTTAACTAGCTTAAGTCATGAATAGTAAGGAGGTTTGAGGGCAAAATGACTGTTTTTTGCCCCTAGACTTGGTTTTCTATAACTAGGAAGCTTAAATCATTTGTTTAGGATTTTGAAAATCCTACAACTTTTGAGAGAGGGAGAGAGAGATTTTGGATGGGAAAGAAGAGGAAAAGGAAGAGAAAAAGCTTGCTCCTGAGCAACCTTTGTCCGACGGAAGGAGATTAAAGAAGAAAGGTAATCCAAAAACCTAACTTCTAGATAATTTTCTTTAAGTTTATATGTTAAAAACATAGCTTAATGAGAATAAGAAATACAACATGTGAATAATGATTTCATATGGTTGAAATCATGAGAAAAGAAGAAATAAGAAATTAGAAGTTTAGTTTATAAATTTCTTAAGGAAGTGTAAGATTCGTAAGGAATTAGAATGATCCGAGTGGATTATATGAATGAGTAGGTGAATTAAGTAAGGAATGGTGTTTTATAACATCAAATGCCAAGAAAAAGTAAAATCGTAATCAAAATATCGAATAAAAATGAAGAACGAACGAAGAACGCGAAGAACGCAAAGAACGTTGTTGATGGACAAATTTAAAACCATCATAAGGTGATTGTTGTTCATGGACAAGTTTAAAACCATCGTGTATAAGTTAGATACTTATTGCTTGGTTAGGAACATTAGAAACGTTCATAAAGAATGGATTAAACGGAGCTATAACGAAGTTATGGCAAAAATTTCGTAAAACACAAACGAGAATTAGAAAGTTAGTAAATGAACCCTCATGTGTAGGGTTTCATAAGAATGTAAGAGAACGTTGAAAATGTGAGTCATAGATTCATGGATGACCGAATTACGGACGAACGAACGAAGAACGTTAAAAACGTAAAACAAACAAAGGGTGAAGATTAAGCCAATCGAATCTCATGTTAACGAATTCCGAACAAAGTTCTATCCGAGGGTAATCGAAGTACGTAAGATCTGGTATTTTTGAATACGAGGCGAACCGCCATCACCATCACTTGAGTAAGGCCTTGTGGCGTGAGAGATAAAGAAGAGAATGGTCTTTGCAGTATGAGGTAAAAGGAAGGAAGGTAATATGGCCACGGCGAGAAAAAAAACCGATGATGAACTTTTAACAAATTTCAATTCTTTGGGGATGTGCAAGAAAGAAATATGAAAATGTAGTTCAACTAATGTAATACTTAATCAAGTGTTTTAAACCTTTAATGAAGGTAGAATGGAAAGATTAAACGAAATTAAAAGAATGTGAACGCGGGTTACGGAACTGATATCTGGGGACCGTCGTCGCGATAAACGAACGTGGGGGATTGTTATGATTGTGATTCCTTAGACGTTGAATAAAGAGCGTAAAGTATAACATTTCGATGTTATGACATAGTAATGAGAGATGAATGTAAAGCGTATAGACGTTGTGCACGCAACGTTGTTGCGATGAACTATTGGTATTAGCATGGGGTTGCGATGAATCGTATGGCTTCGACATTAAGAAAGAATAATGAACATGGGGTTCATGTGATAGTAATGAATGAAAATGATTAAAACCTTAGATAAAGGTTGAATGAGAGATTAAGGGATGAACAACGTAAACATTGAATACGTAAACGATCCTCGTGAATCATATTTACGTCGGACGAACGTTCTAAGTATACATTGGTTGTATGACTTAGACGTTGACGAAAGTAGTAAGTAAGATATGAATTATTGAGAAAGCTATACCGAACGGTAATAAGATTAATGAAAGCCGTATGTGAGTTGAATGAGAATGTTAGAATGAAATGTAAGCATTGAACACTTTAACCGACGTGAAGGTTAAGTGTACGCGAATATTAAACGGGCAGAACCTACATCCCGTGTGTGGTTTGACCATAAGGTAATGAAGATCAATGATTAAAACTGTGAATGGTGAAGAAGGTTAATTAAAGACAAGTACGTATAACGTAAAACAATTCGAGTTTATGTTTATAACTTGGATGACGTTCTGACTCGAATTAATCGGACGTTGTAAGATAAGAATAAGGTATCGTAAAATGTTTAATGCTATAAATGTGTAGAATGAATATTGAATGATCGTTCTGAGTACAAAAGACTGTATGACTTAGACGATAAAGAATGAATCCTGAGGTATGGCATTTAGTTGCTAGAAAGCCATAAGGAATAAGAAATTAACTTAACAAACATTATAGTTTAATGGTTCAGATAAGTTAGATGAATTTAGGTTGTAGTACAATCGTAACCTTCGATGGTTGACATATGGGAGCTGAGCTAAACAATTCCTTCAGAGAGCGAAGGTATATACGAAACTGGCAACCGATCTAACTCATCTTTATTATGGGCAAAGTGTAGATGAGACGGGAACTTGTTTGTTAGTTGTTTGTGGGAAACCACCGAAAGTACCATATGGAATACTAGTAGAGACGCAGCGATGTGTCTTTGAGTCCTAAAAAGTTATAAGAAGAAGATAAGAATGTAAATTATCAAAGATGATGAATGTTTGAGTAAGACATCTCCGTATGTCATGAAGCCGTAAACCGGTAGTAAAAGGAGTTGGTCGCGTAAACTTAGATTATAAGAACGCGAACCCTAAGAAGTGAAGTTAAGTAAACCAATGTGAAAGTCAAGTATATGACTGATTGGTGTATGTGTTATTTCCTTATGTGCTACATAGGAGTGGAATGAGTAATTCAGCGTAAACTATAAACTGTAGCTGTGCGTAAAGCAAGTTTCCTAACTTCATTCATATTTTAAATGAATGCTAGTTTCTAAAACTTCTCAGATGTTGAACTTAAGAAGTTCTGTTTATGTGCAAATGTGTGATATTTGTATAACGTGTTAGAATATATGAGACCTTGTGCCACAATTAGAACACTTCGGTGTTTCTATGAGATGGACTGTTCTATGATTGAACTATTCAATATGAGAATGTTCTGTTTATATATGAACCGTTATTGTTAAGTCTGTGCTATTAATTCTAGCCAGACAGAATGTGTATGAAAGAGAGTAGAGAATGAAAGTATTTCAAAGTGAATGTGACTAATGTTTTAAAATGATAGGAATCAAGATTATTCCTATTATTCAAGCAGCTTCATAACCTTTGTTCGATTATTGAGGTCTTAAAAGAATGTTTAAATTCTTGAAGTTGGTTGTTCAACTACTAAGACTTGCTGGGCAATTGAATGCTCACACTTTCTTTAAATAAAAACATTTTCAGCGAACGATGTTAGAAGAACTTAAGGATACCGTAAAGATCAAGTTGATCGGTATCTAGAAGAAGTGTCATTTATTATATGAATGAGCGTGAAGATCAAGCGAAGACTTGTAATGTAGGATACTGTAATTAAAATATAGAATAGTTTAATGAACGGTTATGTATCCTTGGTGGCGGATGAAAGTCACTCGTACAAGATGTAAAGAATAATGTAATTACCATTATTTGTAATGAAAGAGGTTTTAAGATTTTAGAACCTGGGATTTGATGATGTATGTTGTTATATTTAGCTATATAATGATGTATGTTTGGAAGAAGATGGGATTGTGACGTATAGAATCTGGATGTGAAAATAGATCGGATTTCGGGGAGTTAAAGAGTGGTATCAGAGCTGATAGATTATAAACCTTAGGTGTGAGTACCTACGACTATAATCGTAGAGAGAAGGATAAGAAAATCGTTGAGTTAAACGATTAAGGAGGGAGATCACCACGTGATCATAGTAAATCGTAGTAACAGATGAGTTGTTAAATGATGGATGATTTGTTGCTAATTCTATAAATGAATGGTACTACGAAGTAGTACGGGAAGAAGAACTCAGATTGAGTTGTAAAGGATAATATACGAATTAAAGAAAATTCGTATGAAGTAAAGAGAAAATTTAGAAGTTGTAAAATTTCAATTGAGGACTCATGTGATAGCTAAGTTGTATGAACCTTTGTTATGGGCAGAGGTTTGTGCTTGGTGTAAAAACTGCTTAGCTTATTACAGTGATAATCATTGGAATTGGTCGCGCTGTCAAGTTGTATATGATGAGAAGGTGAATATTTTCTCATGTATATACTTGATAGGTAGAGAACGATAAGGTAGGTGCGAGTTCTTGAAACTCATACTTATGGTACGTTCTTGACTCATAATGATATGGTAGGTTTTTGAACTTCTCAGCGAATGGACACTTATGGTCGGTCTGTCTTGGATAGTTCTTACACTCTTATTATTGTGGAAAGTTCCTGAACTCATAATGTGTGGTAAGTTATTGGACTGTACTAAGGTATAGGAATATGTGGACTGAAAACGAGTTATTTTCAGTAGACTTAGCATTGAAGGTGCTAGAGAAGATTAAGTATTCTCACAAGTAAGACAATGAAGGAAGATGGAGAATAGGATATTCCAAGTCATCTGGCTATGCTAGATTTCGAAATTTCTTGAAATCGTGCTAATGTGCGCGTTTTGAAAAGGAAAGAATTGGTTCAACTTTTGGAACCAATGGATTTTAAAAGAACTATTTTTGGTATGTCTATACTAATTGTTTCAGCTAGACATAAATTGATTTGAAATATCAAAATGAATTTTATATCATCAGTGCATTTGATGAAAAGATGGTAAAAGGATGGAGTTATTAATGCAACTGAACCTAGTGTTGGAAGTGATCTTAAAATCAACAACCAGCTATGGTATGATGCATAATGACGAAGTTATAAACTGACGAAGTCCTCAACGTACTGTGAAAAGTACGGTATCATGACGTCATAAAACGTTTTGATGTATTTCAAAAGAATTTAAAGAAGTAGTCGATGTCAATTAATTTGACTAGACGAATGTTTCAAGTTGATGTCCAATTTATTGGTATGGTCTAAGCTACTTGATTTGGCTAAGACAAATGGTATGTCATGATTAAAAGAAAATTGAGCTTTCTTTGAAGAGTTATGCGAACCAAATTGTTTTGGTGCAGAATCTAATGATTAAGTCTGAGGTGAATATACCTTGAAATAGGGTTATACGATGGGTTGATCGCCTACGTATGGAAGAGGTAGTTTACCTTCTTTATGATTGTAAACTGACCGTGTAAGAAGGTTTTACGGTGAAATGTTGTTAAACCTAGTAAGAGTTCATGGTCAATTTGACCTCTCAGCAAAAGTATGAAATGTTTTAAAGGAATCCTTATATTCCTATTTATTCCTTTCACTTCATGATTCTTGATAAGTTATGAAGGGTAGGGAATGTATGAAAGATAAGAACTTCTTTGAAGAGAAGTTGAGAAGAAGGGTAAGCTAAAATTTTGAGGACGAAATTCTGTGAAGAAGGGATGAATGTGAGGACCTGAAAGATTAAAAGTATAGTTAAGCGTGAGGTTTAACTAATGACGATTATGTCAACAGATGATCCTTGTGAGAAGGATGAATTGAGATTAAACCGTTGCTAAAGGTTGTAGGCACCCGAGTATGGGTGTGGTTTTAGAAATTCCGAGGACGGAATTTTTATAAGGAGGGAAGAATGTGACAACCCGAAAAATTGGATTGTCCAGAATTTAATATTTAAAGAATTAGTTATTAAAATAAATTTTTATTAATAATATTATGTGCTATGTGTTTATTAATCGTTCTAAAACCTAGAATGATTATAAGTCAGGAGGATACTGGCTATGAGCTAGACTGAAAGAGTAAGAATTTTCAAGACGAAAATAAAAATTTTTTGGGATTAAAATATTTCTGGGGAAAAAGACGAAATAGGCACTATTCACCTGACGAAACCCTAAGGGTTAGGGTTTGAATAAACTAAACCTTTTCGAGAGTTTGGTATGTCGAAATGACATTCCGTCGAAAGATTTGATGATAATATATTATGAAAAGTTAAGTAAGCCGATAAAAGTTTTTCTCAAAAAACGTGCAGAAATCGGACAAAATAAAAACGACGAAAAGTATTGTAATGTAATTTTCATTCGTTTAGCTACGTTAGGGAAAAACGTGAAGGAAAATGCTTGACACCAAAAAGAGTTTTTTAGTTTTTCGAAAATCTGAAGAATACGTAAAAGTTCATCGGTAAAGGAAAGACGAAATATCCAAAAATATTTGGATTCCGAGGATAGCAGTTTTAGAACTGTCGGATGAATTCCGCAAGACGGAAGCACGAAGCTTCCAAGGGAAGCTTCGTGAATAGTAAGGAGGTGGAGTAAGGAGTAAGTAAACTTAAAGGCTAAGTAAACTTAAGGAGTAAGTAAACTTAAGGGCTAAGTTAACTTAGTGCTTAAATCATGAATAGTAAGGAGGTTTGAGGGCAAAATGATTTGCCCCTAGCCTTGGTTTTCTATAAATAGGAAGCTTAAATAATTTGTTTAGGATTTTGAAAATCCTACAACTTTTGAGAGAGAGAGAGAGAGATTTCGGATGGGAAAGAAGAGGAAAAAGAAGAGGAAAAGCTTGCTCGTGAGCAACCTTTGTCCGACGGAAGGAGATTAAAAAAGAAAAGTAATCTGAAAACCTAACTTCTAGATAATTTTCTTTAAGTTTATATGTTAAAAACATAGTTTAATGAGAATAAGAAGTAAAGGATGTTAAGAATGATTTCATATGGTTGAAATCATGAGAAAAGAAGAAATAAGAAATTAAAAGTTTAGTTTATAAATTTCTTAAGGAAGTGTAAGATTCGTAATGAATTAGAACGATCCGAGTGGATTATATGAATGAATAGGTGAATTAAGTAAGGAATGGTGTTTTATAACATCAAATCCCAAGAAAAAGTAAAATCATAATCAAAATATCGATTAAAAATGAAGAACGCGATGAACAAGCGAAGAACACGCGAAGAACGTGAAGAACGTTGTTGATGGACAAATTTAAAACCATTATAGGATGATTGTTGTTGATGGACAAATTTAAAACCATCGTGTATAAGTTAATTGCTTATTGCTTGGTTAAGAACGTTAGAAACATTCATGAAGAACGGATTAAACGGAGCTATAACGAAGTTATGGCAAAAATTTCATAAAAGACAAACGAGAATTAGAAAGTTAGTAAATGAACCCGCATGTGTAGGGTTTTATAAGAATGTAAGAGAACGTAGAAAAAGTGAGTCATGGATTCAAGAACGAACGAGTTCCGAGTTTGGATTACTGAATTACGGACGAAGGAACGAAGAACGTTAAAAACGTAAAACGAACGAAGGGTGAAGATTAAGCCAATCCAATAGTATGTTAACGGATTCAGAACGAAGTTCTATTCGAGGGTAATCGAGGTATGTTAGATAAGGAAGAAAATGGTTTTGGAAGAACCTCGTTCCGAGTTATAACAAATAAGATGTGAGATTTCAAAGTATGTGTCTCAAACTTGATACAAGACTTAGAAAAATTTTCTAGGTTTTTTTGTTTCATGGGCTTGCAGCCAGCCACCAAGCTTGGGGGGAGGAGGCTGCTGCAGTCTGCGAGGTTCGGGCCATCACCATCTTGAGTGGGCGCCATGACATGAGAGATAGAGAAGAGAGTGGTGCTGCAGCGCGAGGTAAAGGAAGGGGCCCGACGCCGCTGTAGGGAAAAAACCTGTGATGAGCTTTTAACTGCTCAATTACTGGGGGATGTGCATAAAAGAAATATAAACATGTAGCTCAACTAATGTAACACTTAATCAAGTGTTTTAAACCTTTAATGAAGGTAGAATGGAAAGATTAAAAGAGATTAAAAGAATGTGAATGCGGGTTACAGAACTGATATCCGGGGACCGTAGTCGCGATAAACGAACGTGGGGTATTGCTATGATTGTGATTCCTTAGATGGTGAGTAACGAGCGTAATGTATAACATTTCGATGTTACGACATGGTAATTAGATATGAGTGTAAAGCGTATAGACGTTGTGAACACAACGTTGTTGCGATGAACTATTGGTCTTAGCATACAACGAATCGTATGGCTTCGACATTAATAAAGAATAATGAACATGGGGTTCATGTGATAGTAATGAATGAAAATGATTAAAACCTTAGATAAAGGTTGAATGAGAGATTAAGGGATGAACAACGTAAACGTTGAATACGTAAACGATCCTCGTGAATCGTATTTACGTCGGACGAACGTTCTAAGTATACATTGGTTGTATGACTTAGACGTTGACGAAAGTAGTAAGTAAGATATGAAATATCGAGAAAGTCGTAGCGAACGGTAATAAGATTAATGAAAGCCGTATGTGAGTTGAATGAGAATGTTAGAATGAAATGTAAGCGTTGAACACTTTAACCAACGTGAAGGTTAAGTGTACGCGAATATTAAACGGGCAAAACCAATGTGAAAATCAAGTATATGACTGATTGGTGTATGTGTTATTTCCTTATGTGCTACATAGGAAGTGGAATGAGCAGTTCAGCGTAAACTATAAGTTGTAGCTGTGCGTAAGACAAGTTTCCTAACTTCATTCATATTTTAACTGAATGCTAGTTTATAAAACTTCTCAGATGTTGAACTTGAGAAGTTCTGTTTATGTGCAAATGTGTGATATTTGTACAACGTGTTAGAATATATGAGGCCTTGTGCCATAATTTGAACACTTCGGTGTTTTCGTGAGATGAACTGTTCTATGATTGAACTATTCAATATGAGAATGTTTTGTTTATACATGAACCGTTATTGTTAAGTATGTGCTATTGATTCTAGCCAAACAGAATGTGTATGAAAGAGAGTAGAGAATGAAAGTATTTCAAAGTGAATATGACTAATGTTTTAAAATGATAGAAAATGAGATTATTCCTATTATTCAAGTTGATTCATAACCTTTGTTCGGTTATTTAGGTCTTAAAAGAATGTTTAAATTCTTGAAGTTGTTTGTTCAACTGCTAAGACTTGCTGGGCAATTGAATGCTCACACTTGCTTTAAATAAAAACATTTTCAGTGAACGATGTTAGAAGAACTTAAGGATCCCATAAAGATCAAGCTGATCGGTTTCCAGAAGAAGTGTCATTTATTATATGAATGAGCGTGAAGATCAAGCGAAGACTTGTAATGTAGGATAATGTAATTAAACTATAGAATAGTTTAATGAACGGTTATGTATCCTTGGTGGCGGATGAAAATCACTCGTACAAGATGTAAAGAATAATGTAATTATCATTATTTGTAATGAAAGAGGTTTTAAGGTTTTAGAACCTGGGATTTGAGGATGTATGTTGTTATATTTAGCTATATAATGATGTATGTTTGGAAGAAGATGGGATCGTGACGTACGGAATCCGGATGTAAAAATTGACAGAATTTCAGGGCGTTACATCATCACCTTCCTCCCTCTCCTCTTCATGTGTAGCATCTTGACTGTCCTCACTACTATCTTTCTCACCAACCCTGCTACCTTGTGTGTTTAATAGCACATTAGGATCATCCCATCTTTTATGTGCTCTATTAATGCTATCAAAAGCATTAAGTACTTCATCACTTTCCATGAAAGGGTCATCACAATCAGGAGGAACATAAGGAGGTGATTCATCATTCAATATAGTTCATCTACCTCATGTTTTGCAAATAAATCTAGGACAGTTGTGTCTTACTTTATTTTACGTAGGAGTTCCCTAATCCCATGGTCACCCTTAAGTATAAAAAGTCCTTCTTCAATACTCATTCCAGGTTCCAGATAATATATTTTCGATACATTGGCATAATTCAATTCCTCTTTATATGTTTTCTTAATGAAAATAACAGACATGTAATCAACATTAAAATTCTTACATGTATAAACATCTCCTCCCACATATCTCCAAACAGAATCCTTTATCCATATGCCCCCATGATGTAAATGTACATCTACACACCCAGCCATTCTGTCAGTAAAAAAAAACCAGACTTCACATAACAATAAAAAATAAAGAACAAGACAAATGCAAATTACAAAGTATTAAGAATCTATAAAGAATAATATAGGGGACCACATGTCCCCTACCAGGCAACACCCAACTTAAACATGGACCACGTGATGTTCCCTACCACATGCACTTTATTAATCAAAAGCGTAGATAAAAGTACCTGAGAGATTCCTTTTCTTCTTCTTAAAAGCTTCCTTATACTTCGATCAGACTCAAGTTCGTTCGACGAACTGATTGCAGAGCAGAGCACACACAGAGCCTTCACCTTTTTCTTCTCATCAAACTGATTGTCAATTCTTGTTCTCGCCCAACTAGGCTCCACCTTCTTCTCGCCGAACTGGGCTCCACCTTCTTCTCGCTGAACTGGTCTTCAAGCTTCTCGTGTCTTCTTCTCCTCTTCGATTTCGTCTCTTTATGGAGTGAAAGTGATTAGGGCTTTTTTGCCCCTTTTGAAAAGTGATGATTGCTTTTGTTCTGTCTCTCTCTTTCTAAATGCCTAATCAGCAAAAATTATCCACGTGTAAACAGAGTTAGTCCAGGTGGCTGGTCTGTTGACAGCAGGAGCACAGGTGACCTAATTTTTATAATGTTAAGGGTACTTTTGAAAAAAAAAATTAGTTTAGGGTGTAAGTGGGACATCCGTGTAAACATCAGGGGCATTTTTGGACCTTTGCCCTATATAAAATACTATGATGATCTCAAGTCCAAATATCACTTATACTACTATCACTACATGAATTCCTATTGACAGACAAGTAAAACTCCATTAGGTATTCCTTAGCGAGTCACGTTCAGTGAACTTATTCTCCAATAAGCATCTACATAATTGCTTTAGTGTCTCCACACAAATGATCATTCTCATCTAATGAGCAAGCAACGTATGTATCAATCTATCTGGATTCACTAATCCCTTTTTTTTAGTAATCCATTGATTGTGAACATTTTAGTTTTAAGCTATCTAAGAATTTGGATCTCATTAGCATGATCTCATCATAATTCTTAAAGTATTGCTTAAAACTATGGGTTTATCACATATTATTAAAATAACACCATGTAGATAATAAATGCCTTTAATAAATAATTCTTTTATTAATAAATAAATAAGATTGATTAAAAAGTACATGTTTTATCATTATACATGATTGACTTATATGCATACTACTTTCAGATGTGACTCGGATGAAGGGGGGAGAGTGGCAGCTATGGATTTAGGCAAACAAATGGACGGAGCTCGAGTTGGTTTTTTAAGACTTACGAGGATGTCCGACCCACAAAGGGAGTTAGGAGCGAAGAGAGGGTGGTCGACAGGAATGTGATGAGTGCCATGAGTCGTCTTATTCCCCCCACGTGACATCCCATGTGAGTGTAATAATATTCATTTTCCAAAACTAGTCTTCATTTTATTTATCTATTTTTTTGTGGGTCCATAAATGGGAATAACATTTTTATTGTAGACGAAAAAATGACATGATATCTTATATTTAACTTCAGTGAAAAGTGGTATACTTTATTTCGGATTAATATCAATACATTATTTAACTTGAATTAGGAGATTAATTGAAATTTTGACCTCTTTTTCCCTTAATTTATAGAATTAGTTTAAAATGAGATTATAATTATATTTGGAATAAATTACAAAGGATAAATGTAACACCTCAGTCCCACATCAAAAGATAGGGGGGAAATTTTATCTGCATATAAGAAAATAAGTTACTACCAATAGTACCTTCAAGTCATGACCTTTTGGGTGAGCCTGTGGTGGGCTAAGTGCCAAGAAGATACTATTGGGCCAGTAGTTTGAGGCCTTATTTTAATGGATTTGATTCGATTCGGACTTGGGATTTGACCTAAGATTTGTTTCGGACTCGGGATTTGACCCGAGTTTTTTCATATGGTATCAGAGCCGACTCTCGAAAGCTCGGGTCGGGTCATCCGATCGGGTTGCCGGAGGTGGGGACACAAAGGCTGGTGGTATTATCCTGATGGAGAGATGGAGGTCGGGAGGTGGGGACACGCAAGCGGTAGGTATTATCCCACAATGGCTAGAGAGGCAAAGATCTTTGAAATTTGTGTGTGTGTCGGTTACGGCAGGACGCGTCGAGAAATTTAAGTGGGGAGTTTGTAACACCCCAGTCCCACATCGAAAGATAGGGGAAAAAATTTGTCTACATATAAGGAAATAAGTTACTACCAATAGTACCTTCAAGTCATGACCTTTTGGGTGAGCTTGTGGTGGGCTAAGTTGACCGAAGAAGATACTATTGGGCCAGTAGTTTGAGGCCTTATTTTGATGGATTTGATTCGATTTGGACTTGGGATTTGACCCAAGATTTATTCCGGACTCGGGATTTGACCCGGGTTGTTACATACATACATACCAGCTGGCTTCGTGTCCCACCTTCGGACCTCCATTTCTCCATTGTGGGATAATACCACCAGCCTTCGTGTCCCCACCTCCGACAACCCGATCGGATGACCCGATTCGTGGTGCCCGGGTGGTCATATGACAAGGGTTTGAAGTGGGAGGTTGCGAGTTTGAATTTGTTGAGGAGCAAATTTTTATATGAAACAACCCGGGTCAAATCACGAGTCCGGAACAAATCTTAGGTCAAATCTCAAGTCCAAATCGAATCAAATCCATCAAAAAAAGGCCTCAAACTACTTGCCCAATAGTATCTTCTTGGGTCAACTTAGCCCCCACAAGCTCACCCAAAAGGTCATGACTTGAAGGTACTATTGGTAGTAACTTATTTCCTTATATGCATAAATTTTTCCCTATCTTTCGATGTGGAATCTGGGTGCTACAAACTCCCCATTATATTTCGACGTCCCCGTCGTAACCGATCACACACACACACCCAAAGATCTTTGCCTCTCTAACCATTCAGGATAATACCTACGGCGGCCGTGTCCCCACCTCCAAAGAACCCAATCGGATGACCGGCCGAACTTTTAAGAGTAGGCTCTAATACCATATGAAACAACCTGGGTTAAATCCCGAGTCCGGAACAAATCTTGGGTCAAATCCCAAGTTTGAATCGAATCAAATTCATCAAAATAAGGCCTCAAACCATCGACCCAATAAGTATCTTCTTGGGTCAACTTAGCCCACCATGAGCTCACCCAAAAGGTCGTGAGTTGAAAGTACTATTGGTAGTAACTTATTTCCTTATACGCAGATAAATTTTTCCCTATCTTTCGATGTGGGACCTGGGTGTTACAAACTCCCCACTTAAATTTCGACGTCCCCCGTCGTAACTGACACACATTACATACCCAAAGTTCTTTGCCTCTCTAGCCATTGTGGGATAACCTACCGGCCCGTGTCCCCACCTCCAGGACCTCCATCTCTCCATTTACGGGATAATACCACGAATACCGTGTCCCCACCTCCTAAGTGACCCGATCGGATGACCCAGCCCAGAAGCTGAGAGTCGGCTCTGATACCATATGTAACAATCCGGGTCAAATTTCGAGTCCGGAACAAATCTTGAGTCAAATCCCAATTCCGAATCGAATCAAATCCATCAAAATAAGACCTCAAACTACTAGCCCAATAGTATCTTCTTGGGTCAACTAGCCCACCACAGGCTCACCCAAAAGGTCATGACTTGAAGGTACTATTGGTAGTAACTTATTTCCTTATATGCAGACAAATTTTTTCCCGTATCTTCCGATATGGGACTGAGGTGTTACAATAAATATTTGTAATTATGGTTGCAGTGCAACGACTTGTTTGTTTCGTGATGAAAATAAAATGATTAGAAAAATAAACAAGTAATACTTCATCTGTTTCAAAATTATAGATACATTTATAAAATAACGATTTTTAAGGATTATATATATATATATATATATATATATATATATATATATATATATATATATATATATATATATCCTCGTAGTGAGAGGGAGAGAATGAGCATCAAATCGAACATTGCAAAAGAGAAGTGTACAGATGGGTAAAGGGGACATGCTTTCCTGTTATGGGGGTCTAGAATACAACAGTGCCAATACCTAAGTTGGGGCTGCATTAATACCATGTAGGCCCAAACACTCTCCTAACCCTACCAACCTCCTCCTACTTTCTCTTTCTTTTTTCTTTTTTTTTCTTCAATTATTTATAATTAAGGTTGGCTAGAGACATAAAATTTTATTTTAAGTATATAAGAACTATGATTAATGTTAAGTAAGTAGATAAAAATTGTCTAATTTATTTAGACAAAATTTTATAAGGTTTAATAGTATAATTCTTTAAAATTATATGTAGATAAATTAGATAACTTTTATTTAGTTACATTCATTTTTCAAAAACTACACCTTTCAGAAACTTATGAACCATTATTAACTATTAAATAATTTTGTTTTCTCATTTTTAATGATAGAATTTAAACCTTACATGTTCTTTTATGAAATGAGAGAAGTAGCGCGAGTTACATACGACTCAATAGTAGTAGTATTTTTTTAGGGTTATGTACAAACTCTGACTGATTAGGTAAGTGAAACAAAATCGTATATGAAAAACATTAAACAAATAGTACTTATTACATAGAACACTGAAAAATTAAAGTACCTTGAAAACATGACATTTTCATTTCTCTCTCTATTTCTTTTCTTGGCTTTTGACGATTAAGAGAAGCAAAGCCTTTATTTTATTTTTTTTTGATAATATTGAGTTTTCCAACTACAGTTAAACTAAGTCTTTCTTATTCTAAACCAGACTTTACGCACAAACTCAGCCTAAAACATGACTCCTCTCAAAAATATGCGATCCCTTTCTTTCTTTTTCATTACCTCTTCAATTCTCTTTATTTTATTTTCCTTTCCTTTTATTTCCATTCTTTTTATGATCTCTTCAAATCCCATTTAAAAGCCTTTCCAGCTCTCCTCCTTTTAACACGTATGCCCCATTCAAGAGGATTTTCCACTCACTTCCTATCTAACATCGCTACTTGTAAAATCCATCTTATTCATTTATTCCTTTATAACCCCTCTCTCTCTCTCTCTCTCTCTCTCTCTCTCTCTCTCTCTCGCCCCACATACATACGGTTCTTCATTCAACTGCCCATATCTCCATCTGTACTCTCAAGTCCTAACCCTTTCTCCCTTCTCTCCATTCAAACTTCTCTTTTTCTCTTTCTTTCTTTAATTTTGATACAAAAAATGAGTGAATATTATAGAAAAAGAAGAAACGTAGTTCTTCTTGTTGTTGTTTGGTTGCTCTTGGTTGATCATTGTCAAGGCTCAAGAATAAATAGCCATGTATTCAAACTCAAGCCAAAGTCCTCTGGTCCCTTTTTTGGATTCTTGCCTAGAAGAATACCGATACCGGCCTCTGGTCCTTCAAGAAAACACAATGACATTGGCCTACAAACTTGGACTTCACCATGAAGATATGTCAAGAAGAAAAAAAATAAATTAAGGTGACGTATATATATATGGGTTTTTTTTAGTTATATATTTGTGTAAATGGATTTAATTTGATTAATATCATTTTTTTTTGGTGGTGGTGGTGGGTGGGGGGTGGGGGGGGGGGGAGGGGGTTATATAATATGTTAACTAGGTTTTGGTAAAGTAACCTAGCTCATGGTTCCTAGTGCTTTAATATGCTCCATATAACTAATATTAATGGAGAGAGATCTAGAGAGATAGGGTTAGTGATGTTAACTAATCCCAAAAGTCTTTTTGGTGTGCCTCATCTGTAATCAATTCATGACTAATTTGATCTTGTTTCTAATTATTTTTGGTTTTTTGGCTTGGTTGTGGGGGAAATATTGTACTCCCTCTGTCTATAATTATTTGACGTTTTAAAATTTTTTATTTGTCTTTAATTATTTGACGTTTGTTCAAATTTATGAGAATTAATGATAATTTTTTCAAAATTACCCCTCTCTTTATCTCAACAAAACTCTTTATCCCAACAAAAAATTTAAGGGTATTATAGACAATTAAGTATTATATTTAATGATTTCCAATCATTAAATAATTCTTGTGTCCACCTCTAAAACGTCAAATAATTAGAGACGGAGGGAGTATATATAATTTTACATATATTGAAAGAGAGAAAAAAATGATACATGCAAAATTCACTTGTATAGAATTAAACTTCTCTCTTTTTGTTTTGATATTTCCTCCTTCAATTTTTAGTAACGCTATGTAATCGACAAAATTAGTCGAGTAATTTATTTAGACAAATATTTATAAAATTGTACCGTGCAATTCTGTAAAGATTTATCTAGGTAAATTAAACACCTTCTCTCTAATTTCTTTCAATTATAAGTAGTTCCACTGCATCAGTAGCCATCAAAATTTTATCCGCAAAATAAAAAAGTACTTGTAATTTTTTTTTGTATATATCGAATTAATCTTTGATTGTTTGGTGGAATGATCATGATATTATTTTATCATACTCCCTCACTTGATTGTTTATTTATTTATTTTACTTTAAAGCATTTTCCGATAGATTTTCTGTCACAATAATGTTTGATGGATCATATGGAAATTTCCATCAAATAAACTGTAGATTGCCCTTTATTACAGCTCACATATACGTGGGTATCTCATGCATTTCTTTCCGTCTAAAAAAAGAGTTTCATTTGCAAAAAAAAATTAATTAATAAAAATTTATTTATATTTTATGTGGATCCCTAAAATAATAAATTTTTAGTTAAACATTAGTGACATGATAATAATAAAATTATGATATTAAATTATAGAACATCTTGTCATTTAATACTAACAAGAAAATTTGTGAATATGACTATTTATAAAAAAAAATATGGTTTATTGTAATTCCTTAAGTAGATTCGCATACTATCTTTTCACTTTATTCTAGATAATAATGATAATAATAATAATAATAAACAAAAAAAATGATATTATGTGAATAATTGTCTAAGTTGTTCAGGATATTCTTTTGTATATTATTGAATTAAGTAGTATGTTATGATACTTTATTTTAATGATCATGCAATTGTGTACGTGTGTATGTCAGTTTGTATTTGCCATTTCTTGTTTGTAGTAGAAAATAGAAAGGTTTTCTTTAGTGAATAATGTGAAAAGTAGAAAATAAGTTAATTATTTTGTTTCTGCCTGCAATAATTGGAAAAATGTTCCCTATTATAAAACTCTAGTAAAGTATAGAAATATACTCTTATAATTGCTGCATAAATTTAGAGAGAATAAGTAAAAGAGAAAAGAGAGAGAAATTCTTCAGATAGAAGTTCTTATTATTTCCTTCAACTTTCATTCTATTATATAGGAGAAGAATAAGAAGAGGTGTATGAGAGAAGCCATCAGGAAGCGTATGAGAGAAGCCATCAGGAGGTGTATGAGAGAAGCCATCAAGGGAATCGTGAGGGAATCATATTATAACACTTCCCCTGATTTCATACTATAGAAGATTATGTCTCATTAAAAACTTTGTTAAGAAAATCCAGTGAGAAAAACTTAACGAAAGAAAAAAGAGTACATATCTTTTACATAAATATCTTAATTGACTGCCTCGTTAAAACCTTGTCAGGAAAAACCCATTGGGATAAAAATCGTGACTAAGGAAAAAGAGTACAGTCTTCCCCTCAAAAGGGATTCACTACTCCTTGATGAAATGTTGTCATAAGTCTTTCAGTCGACACATTCCGATCCTTTTCCGAAGTTTTGCAAAAGTTGCATTTGGTAGTGACTTTGTGAATAAGTCAATTTGGAATATCACATGATCGAATTTGGTGCACATCAATATCACCATTCTTTTGTATTTCATGTGTGAAGAAGAATTTAGGTGAAATGAGCTTTGTTCAATCTCCTTGATGTACCTTCCTCTAAGTTGAGCAATACGTACATCGTTATATTCATATAGAATTGTATGAATGTCTTTGATTGATGTTAATCCACATGACTTTTGAATATCTTTGAATAATTGATCTCAACCAAAACACACTCTACTTGCTTCATGTATAGCGAGAATCTCGAGTGATTTGAAGATGTAGTTGTCATGGTTTGCTTTGTGGATTTTCAAGATATAAATTTGTGTCACAATATGTAAATACATAACTTTGTTTGTGATCTTCCATTGTGTGGATCTGATAAATATCCTGCATCAGCATATCCAACCAATTGCGACTTTGAATTTCTTGGATAAAATAACCCAAGATCTATACTTCCACGGAGGTATCTAAATATGTGTTTGATCCCATCCCAATGTCTCTTAGTCGGAGAAGAACTGTATGTATCTTGCAAAGAGACAAGCAAGAGAGGATAAAATAAGAGAGAAATATGGAGAAATCTTCAATCTTCTTCCACAGGACTTAGGCATGGAACTTAAGGTCCAAGAACTTTTTCTATTGTACTTACGCATGGAGCTTCAAGTCCAAGAACTTCTTCCATTGTACTTAGGCATGGAACTTCAGGTCCAAGAACTTCTTCCATTGTACTTAGGCATGGAACTTCAGGTCCAAGAACTTCTTCCCCACTTTCTAGATGCTGAAATGGATCTTTATCAACTTCTAAAGATCGAACAACCATCGGGGTAGTCAAAAGATGAGCTTTATCCATATGAAAACGACTGAAAATCTTTTCAGCATATGTGTATTGATGAGCAAAAATTTCAGATGCTAAATGCTCCACTTGTATTCCCAAATAGAATTTTGTCTTTCCAAGATCTTTCATTTCAAATTCATCTTTTAGATAAGTAGCAGTTCTTGTGAGTTCTTCAGGAGTACCTACAAAATTCAAATCATCCACATATACAATAATGATGGAAAAAAAAATCACTTTGTGATATCTTAATAAAAACACATGGACATACATGATCATTTATATATCCATCTTTTATTAAATATTCACTAAGTCGATTATACCACATATGACCAGACTATTTCAATTTATATAATGAGCATTATAACTCGATTGAATATATGTGATGGGGCTTTTATGATTGACCATTTTCAATCCTTGAGGATTCTTATGTAAATCTCACTTCAAGTGAGTCATATAGGTATGCTGTTACAACATCTATCAGACGTGTTTCCAAACCTTCCATGGTTTTCATACCTATCACAAAGTGAAAAGTGACTCTATCCATTACGTACTGGAGAGTCTGTATCTTGATAATCAATATCAGATTTTTGTGAAAAACCCTTGAGCTACAAGTCGGGCTTTATATCTCACAATTTCATTTTTCTCATTTCGCTTTCATACAAATACTCATTTGTTTTCAACCGGGATTACACCCAGCGGTGTTTGAACTACTGGTCCAAATATATACTTCTCTTTTCAATAGAGATTATAGCTCTGTTTGAATAACATCTTTATATTTTGGCCAATCTTTTCTTTTCCGACATTCTTCCACGTTTTGTGGTTCAGGATCCGTGTCAGGAATCAAAGTAATATCTGATGCTATAGAGAAAGCAAATATATCGTCAATCATGACTTTGCTTCGATCCCATATTTTCTCATCATGTACATAATTTATTGAGATCTCTTGGTGTTCATCTCTTATCCCTTTACTGAGATTTTGAACCTCTTCTGGGGCTATTCCCACTCTTGGAATATGTGTTTCTTCTAGAGCGATTTGTACCTCTTCTGGGGCTATTTCCACTCTTGGAATAAGTGCTACTTCTGGAGTGGGTATTCCTTCAGGGATCCCCTTATTTGCTTTTAATTTTTGTGGTACAGTGTCTTTTGCACCAACCGGTCTTCCACGCTTCTGGCGTGGTTTAGATTCTTCTATTACCTTATTCGTCAATTCTCCAGGAATTGATTTTTCAATAGGTATTTCTATCTTTGCTGGAGTATTCACTGCAGGTGTATGTGATTTTATCACTTTTCTTGCATCATTAAATGCATCTGGCATTTGATTTGCAATATTTTGTAAATGAATAATTCTTTGAACTTCAATTTTACATTGTCCTGTATGAGGATCAAGTGAATTTAAATCTGATGCATTCCATGATATTTCAGAGGTTTTTTTTTTTTTTTATTTAAAACTTTCCCTCCACCTAATGTTGGAAATACAGATTCATCAAAATGACAATCTACATAACGTGCAGTAAAAACATCTCCAGTTAAAGGTTCAAGATATCTAATAATAGAAGGTTAATCAAAATCAACATAAATACCTATTCTTCGTTGGGCTCCCATTTTAGTTCTTTGTGGAGGTGCAATTGGAACATATACCACACTTTCAAAAACTTGAAAGTGTGATATGTTGGGTGTCTATCCAAGAACTAATTGTAGAAGAGAAAATTTATAAAGAGTCGTTCGTCTTACCCGAATGATGACTTCAGCATGAAGAATTGCATGACCCCAAACTGAGGTAGACAAGTTAGCCCTTAACATTAATGGGCGAGCAATTAGTTGAAGTATCTATTAAAACCATGAAATATCGAACTGGACCAAACAATGGGTGAAATAGGTCCACAAATGTCTCCTTGAATTCTCTCTAGGAATTTTGGAGCTTCCTTAAAAACTTTTGTTGGTGATGTTCGAACATTTAATTTTCCTCAAGAACACGCAGCACAAGGAAATTTACTACTGGGGAAAACCTTCTTATTTTTGAGAGGATGACCAAAAGAATTTTCAATAATACGACACATCATAGAAGTACCTAGATGATCGAGTCTTTCATGCCAAAGTATAAAGGATTTGGGATCTATGATTTTTGGAATCACAAGAGTATGAGACTCAATTGCTCTAATTTTCATAGTATATAATCCGGAAGATATTTAATGAAGTTTTTCTAGGATATTCTCTTTTTCAGAAATAGTAGAACTGACAAGAAGATCTTCATTAAAGATGGTCTGACACATGTAAAAACATAAATAAGAAATATTATTCATGAAAAACACATACCACGTATAGAACGAAAACTAATAATATTATATGTGCAGGGTGTTTAATTAAAACAAAAATTAAATGTTATCCCAAAATATACTTTCAGAAGGTCCAGTAATATCAATAACCTTTTTCTCATTGTTGGTCATTGGTGGATCATCAACAATATTCATTTGATGATTAACAAAGTTTGTTTATACCTCTATTACTTTATTCTTTTGAGACTCCTGGAATAAATTAACCAGATGCCTCGGCGTACGACAGGTACGCGACCAATGCCTTTCATCCCACACCTAAAACAAACATCTGGTTTGTTCTTATATCTGTGTTGCATTTTCTTTATTTTTACCCAACTCAGACACTTGCCACTTCTGGTGGCTTAAATTGTCGCGGTTCTAGAATTTGTTGTTATGATGGCCTCGTTTATTCTTTCGCCCCCAAGGCTTCTTATTATATGGCCATCTATAGTCACGTTTATTCTGCTGGAATGACGTGCTATTAATATCCGGCAACGGGGTATCACCCGTTGGCCGTACTTGATAGTTTTTCAACAACAATTCATTATTCTTTTCTGCAACAAGGAGGATAGGCAATAAGTCACTAAATTTTGTGAACTTACTCTGTCTATATTGTTCTGACAGAATTATGTTGGTGGGATGAAAAGTTGAGAGAGTTTTTTTTTTTTTTTTTCTTTAACATTTGGGTTTCAGAAACTGGATTTCCACATAAAGCCAAAAATAGATGTTTATTCTATAAACCTTAGAACTATATTACGTAATTGTCTTTTCTAACTCATTTGCACTAAGGTGCAATTCTGCATCAAGTGCCCAAACCAAATAGTTGTCTCAAGGGATTTTAAAATAGAAAAATCTATTTTTTTTACCAAGTTTGCCATCTATTCTGGGTTAAAACACAATTCTATTATTTATTAAAACAATAAATAATTGCATGTATGATATAGAAAAAATAAATAAATTATGATCACGACTTCAGGTGGTGATAAAGTGTAAATATAAATAATTTTATATTTATATTATTAGCATATTATTTTAGTAAAAAGAATATGCAATCGTTAATGTATATATACAATTACAAAATATATATATATATATATATATATATATATATATATATATATATATATATACAAAATTGCAAATGGATCTTTTACATGATGCAGTAATCCACGTAGACATATTATTTCCATAATTTAATAAGGAATGAATATAAAGGATCATTCACCATGCATGTGGTAATCCACATAGACAGGTTATTCCAACAGAATAATAAATGCGGAATAATAAATGATGGAACTGAGTCCCAAGTATAACATGAACGAGGATATTAAGACAAAAATATATAAAAAGCGAAATAGTAAAATGGAACCAGGTTCGGTGTAAAACACACAGACAGGATATTCCGACATAATATTAAATGCGAAAATAATAAAAAGATTTCACCAAGTACATGGTATACCACTTATACAGGTTATGTATAGGGTATCAGCGATATCTGAGTTATTCAACAATTTAATAAGCGATAAAAAGTTCCCACCAAGTCTTGTAAGATTAACAAGGATAGATGGTACCATTATAAATAACAGAATTTAAATGCAATTATAAAAATAAAATTATATTATTGGTGGTATAACCCAACCAGTAGTATAATAATAAATTGCAAGAATTTAATTTTTACCGTCTCAGTTGGTCAGAGCTTCGTGTTGATAACGTATTATAAAACTCTAGTAAAGTATAGAAATATACTCTTATAATTGCTGCATAAATTTAGAGAGAATAAGTAAGAGAGAAAAGAGAGAGAAATTCTTCAGATAGAAGTTCTTATTATTTCCTTCAACTTTCATTCTATTATATAGGAGAAGAATAAGAAGAGGTGTATGAGAGAAGCCATCAAGAAGTGTATGAGAGAAGCCATCAGGAAGCGTATGAGAGAAGCCATCAGGAGGTGTATGAGAGAAGCCATCAAGGAAATCGTGAGGGAATCATATTATAACATTCCCCACATTTTTAGTTATATATTCAAGCTAAGTGAGAGGACTTTTTATTTTATTTTAATAACATGTTCTATAATTAATCTAGGTGCATGTAGGTCATAAAAGTATTTATCAAAATATTAAGCGGCTGGTAATACGAGAGTAAACAAAAATATTGTCAGATTGTTTAAAGTTTTACATATCATTAAAATAATTATAAAAATGTTATTAATTAAATATATATTTATTCTTAACAATATTATTTTTATTCTGATAATATCAATAGCGACAGTAAAATTAAGAAATACAAAACTCAAAAAATACATGTTAAAAACTTAAAATGAAAAGGCAATATAGAACGCTCTATGTTATTAGTCTTACTATTTATGGAACTTTATTTATGCTATATGTTATTATTATTTTTTTAGTATTACTATTGATATTAAATTATTTTTTTAATACCGATAAGTAATAAAGTTATGTTCAATTTTATTTTCTCATTTTAAAAAAAAATTGTGTTTTAAAAAGGTTTACTTTTTTATACTAAGTTACTTTCACTCCAAATGCAATGAGCATGCCGGCTAAAATTTGTTTGCCATCTATAATTTTAACGCAATTTGTGCTCATCAATCATGAGTAATTATATGGAATATACCTAATTATAGATGATGATATTCCCTACACTCAACGACGTGAGTTGCAAATAAAGAGCTGCAGAGTAATTATGAAAATGGAGTCTCTATATGTAGCATCCAAAGTTTAATCTATGGTTTAATCAAGCTTGGATAAGATTATTTAATAAAATAACATAATTTTATATAAAATTATAATATATATATATATATATATATATATATATATATATATATATTTATTTATTTATCTATAAATATAGGGAAATATAATTTAAGACGCATCTTAACAAAACTTAGTTAAAATTATTTAATAAAATAACGTAATTTTATATAAAAATTATAATTTAAGTATTTTTTATATAAAACCCAACAAAAAAATTTCGAGTGTAAAATACGTCTTTTACGAATTAGTCTTAGCCAAGCTACTGAACAAATAATCAATAAAATGGGGGACCCTTAATTATGACAAATTGAAAAAGAAATTTCGTGCCAAAAGAAAAAGAGATTCATTGAACGCTAGATGTTTCTGGTGGGGTTATTCTATACAAAAATTAGGACGCGAAAGGTTGTATCGTATAAACTTGAAAGCAATTTTTTTATATATAAATGCAATATTTTTATATAAAAAATTGTATTTGATATTTTTTATATAAAAAAATTACATTCATATATAAAAAACGTTGTAACTTTTTTAAGAGCTAGGATAGTACTCTATTATGTATATTTTATTTTTATTTTTTTATTAGTTTTTTATTGAAATTAAATACATATCCTATTTTTAGTCACCGACAAGGTTCGAACTTAAAAGGCAAAAGTTTGAATCCACCGACTGAACTAAACTTTTAGTGTTATAAATAATATAGGCTTAAATATGAATTACTACCTTAAGCTATAGGTTATATTTTACTTCGGGGGATCAAAGTATCAATTTTTTCAATCAGGTGATTAAACTATCAATTTTTTTCAATTGCAACAAATTGAGCCGCCACCTCAGAAATTGCTGACGTGGCTATCTGAGTGGGTCATTAGGCAGCTTATGTGTAAATAAAAAAGATTATTTTAATATTTATTTTAATATTTATTATACAGTAAGGGCAAATTCGTCAAATCACTTTAAAACCTAACAAAAATTACTTTGACTTCATCATCTTGGTTTTCTCTTTCTCTGTTTGAATTCATCCTCTTCGTTTTCTTTTCCACCAACCTGAAATGGACTCACCATCAAAGCCTCAGCAGCAGCTTCCCCACCGCCCCTGTCAACCTCAATCTCCGATCACTCGCCAAACAATCGCCACCGTTAAACCTCCATAACCGCCACAGATCCACCGCTGTACACCGCTCTTTCTCTCTCCAAAGCTCCACATTCTCCACCAATTTCTCTCCGCTCAAACTCACTTAAACACCCAAAAATGGACTCACCATCAAAGCCTCAACAGCAACTTCCCCACCGCCCCTCTCAACCTCAATCTCCGATCACTCGCCAAACAATCGCCACCATTAAACCTCCATAACCGCCATGGATCCACCGTCGTACACCGCTCTTTCTCTCTCCAAAATCCCACATTCTCCACGAATTTCTCTCCACTCAAACTCACTAAAACACCCAAAAAAGGACTCACCTTCAAAGCCTCAGCAGCAACTTCCCAACCGCCCCTCTCAACCTCAATCTCCGATCACTCGCCAAACAATCGCCACCGTTAAACCTCCATAACCGCCATGGATCCACCGCCGTACACCGCTCTTTCTCTCTCCAAAACCCCACATTCTCCACCAATTTCTCTCCACTCAAACTCACTAAAACACCCAAAAATGGACTCACCATCAAAGCCTCAACAGCAGCTTCCCCAGTATCAGTAAAACCCGAACCACCAAAACCCCCAACCTCTGGCGCCGCAATTGCCCCGTTAATGGCCTCGATCGCCACCGGAATCATCCTCTGGCTAATAACTCTAATGACTCTATACACATAAGGTTGCATAAATGAAAAAGCTTATCAAAAAAATTCCAGAAATATCTAATGACTCCATTTGCATACACACATCCACAGCACATGATGAAATAGATAGATAGAGGGAGATGAGATGAGACGATACGTAAAATACGAGGAAGAAGAATGATACGGAAGCTATAACCAAAAAAGCTTCATAAGTTACGAGTCCAACATCTTAAGAGATCCGTAATATTAATATTCACCCATTTGTGACGCCCCCAAAATAGGTATACATCACCCATCTTGAGTCGCCAAATACATGGTACAAAATTCAAATACAACTTAATTATACAACAGTCGTGTAAAATACGACAAAACATAATCTAAGAGTTTTAATAAGAATATTGTCATCTAGACAATATCCACACTCAATGGAGTCCTCATTACATTTATTGTCACACTATTTAACAGAATAGTGAGGACTACTAATGCTATCATCTGGACTGTCACTCCGTTCAACAATGTAGAATAAATTATCATTAGTCTTTAACAATGTTAAACTAATAAAATACAATAGATATCAAGTTTAACTGCAGCGGAATAAGCAATCCATTAAAAGAGTCAAGTAGAGCATGATATCTACTATCTTCTATGATTTAAAATGTTTTCATCAATTTTTATCGCTGAGACTCAACTTAATAAATAAATCACATCATCGAGTCATCCCTGCACTATGGGCCAAAGATATTCATTAAATCATCAATGGTCATGACTATACCGAATAATCCCTGGTCATAATCATACCAAAAACTGTCCATCAATGCACTACAGGCCACTGAGGACTTTTACCACATCATTCGTCACATTACGGTCATGATTATACCGAATAATCCCTGGTCATAATTATACCAAGTCCATCTATGCACGTAAGCCAAAGATGACTTTCAACATAATATAAACATGAGGATGATGACAATTACATAATAATTCAATAAAACAAGTTCAAGAATTAATTTTAAAGATTTATCAGTTAATTTATCATGAACTCAATAACGTCCAAATTGTCAACATGATACTTCTTTATGGAGTAAAATTCAAGAATAATATTCATACACCAAAAATAATTTGGATAGAAAAGAATCAATTTTTCGTCGTGAATAGTACCCCGTGAATACTACTTTAGGAATAGTACCTCGTGAATAGTACCCCGACATGAAAAGTACTCCAAATACCGAAGTGAATAGTAATTTGGGTAAATAGTAACTCGTGAATAGTATTTCGACATGAAAAGTGCCCCGAATACCCGAGTGAATAATACTAGAGTGAATAGTAACCGGGTGAATAGTAACTCATGAATAGTAACTCATAACAGAAAATACCAAATAAAATGATATTTTATGACGAGTACAAAAGAAATGATATCTCATATGAATATAATAGAATATACGAAACTGCAAATGGATTTTCATCCGTCATGCGGTAATTCACGTAAACAGATCATTTCTACAATTTAATAAAGAATGAATACGAAAGGTCATTCACCATGCATGTGGTAATCCACATAGACAGGTTATTCCAACAGAATAATAAAGAATAGAATAATAGAAGGATTCACCATGCGTGCGATAGACTGCACAGACATGTTATTCCCAACAGAATAATAAATAATGGAACCAGGTCATACGTAAACGCACAGACAGGATATTCTGACAGAATAATAAATAATGGAACCAGTCCGGCAGAACGCACGCATATGATATTCCGGCGTAATAATAAATAATGGAACCGTGTCCCACAGAACGCGATAGAGCAGGATATTCTGACAAAATAATAAAGAACAGAATAATAGAAGAATTTGACCATGTATGCGGTACTTTGCATATACAGGTTATTTCAACATAATAATAAAGAATAGAATAACAGACTTTCACCATGTATGCGGTACTTCGCATATACAGGTTATTCCAACACAATAATATGGAATGGAATAACAATAGCTCTCTTCATGAATACAAAAGAAATAATACCCCTTACCTTAGAATAAAGCTAGATATTAGAATAGAAATGTAGCAGACTTCTCTCCTCTATAATAATTGCTCTAAAGCTTTTGTGAATTGGTGAGAAATGAAGGAAGAATGAGCTTCTATTTATAGAAAAATATAGTTTCGATAATTGCACGTTTTGGGGCTCGAAATATTATAGTCTAATTAAGGCTGTAAACGAGCCAACACAGTTCGGGCTTGATTCGGGCTTGACTCGAAAAAATACGAGCGAGACTCGAATTCATTAATAATATGATCCAAATTTGAGCATTAAAAATAGTTCGAATAAAAATATGAGTAGAATAAAGCAAGGTTATACTAAATTTGTTTAAGATTCAAACTACTCAATTTTTGATTTTGATTCGATACATACTTGTTAATACATATTCGATTAGATGTTCGATACATTCTCTTATAATATATACAAATTTAAATCAAATTAGTATAATTAGATATTATTTTATTTTGTTTTTAATTTTAATTGTGATTTTATATTTGTAAAGCATAATAATAAATATATTTTCTCATTTTTAAGTAAAATAACAAATTTAATTTATAATTATATTTATTATAAAATTAGTTATTATGTGGAGATTCGAATTCGAGTTTGAATTTGAAGCTCGCGAGTAATTTGAATAAATATGCGAGTCGAGTCGAATCTGAATAGGAATTTTCAAATATAATTCGAATTCGAGCCGAATTCGAGTACGAATTTATCATTTCGAGTCGAATTCGAGTAGCTCTCTGTTCGCTCCGGTTCGATTCGTTTACACCCTTAAGTCTAATACCTTCCTCTTTTCCTTCATTTTTAATTTAGTCCTTCAAGTATTATCAAACTTGCACCACCTCCCCTAATAGTAAATAATGTGATTCAATAGTTCAATCATGTGAACCAATAGTTATAATCATGTGAAAATATGAATTACAGTATAGTACCTCCATTTATACCTCCATTTTTAACTTAGTCATGCAAGTATTATCAATCTTGCACCAACTCCCCTAATAGTAAGTGAATGTGACTCAATAGTACACACATGTGAACAAATAGTTATATGAGCATGTGAATTAGTAGCAATTAATTGCTCATTTATCCGATAAATTACCCGTTTTATCAATATAACCCCCAGACATCAATTATCATCGGAATAGATGTCGATTTCAACTAACACCAATAATCCCAACACAATGGAACTATCAAATTCATCTTTAATCAACACGAACTTATTCATCATTAATATTATAACTCACAATATTTACCAACTAGGTTGTTCCCAGGAAAGAGGGGGCTTTTCGATAAGGATTTCTCCTTATCAGGCGCAATAATTAGGTGACCAAGCCTCTCTTCGAGAGAACTTCTAGACATTGTATATATTGCAATTTAATAATATGAATAACTTTATCGTCTCAATTATTCATTTAATAATATATCATATAATGCAGATGATACTGTGACAATAATCGAATCAATAATATGAGAGATATGATGCAGCAATTACTATAGCAATAATTGAGTATAATTGAGTGACTTCTCACGTAAGCATCAATAATCAATATCGTGTGGTACTATGCAACCACACGTATTACTGTACTTTTACTACCGGGTAGTTCAACAGTTTTAACGGTAACACTTCCATCGTTATTTTATAAAATGATAATTCTGTCGTTTCTTACTACGACAATGATTGTGCCGTCGTACGAATATTCTCCGACAAAAAGAATATTCCCCGACCAAACGAATATTATATAACAACTTGCATACTTTGCAAAATTTATAAATACTACCCACAACTATATCATTATATCAAATCCACACCATAATATTCAAAAAAATACTTCGAGATACTTAAATCTTTATTCATAAAATCTGGGGTCTCACAATCTCCTCTCCTTATGAAATTTCGCCTCGAAATTTACGACGACGCACTCGGTATGTCAAGAGATGAGGATACCTTGACTTCATTTCAGATTCTAACTCTTGAGGTATAACCTTTGAGTGTTGAATACGATTCTTCTTATCCAAGATTTTAACACGTATCTCCTCATACGTTAAATCTTCTGCTATCTCGTCTAGTTTTAATTTAATAATGTGGTTCGGGTCGTCCACATATTTACGTAACATCGATACGTTAAAAAATTTATGAACACGCGACATACTTAGCGGTAAAACGAGTCTATAGGCCACAGTTCCTACTCGATCAAGGATTTCAAATGGGTCAATAAAATTGAGGGTTGAGATTTCCTCTGTTCATCGATTCTTGCTTCTAGAATAACGCCCTCTTGAACCTTCTTCTTTACATTCATCAACTCTGAGTATGTAGCTTGCACGGCTTTAACTTTATCAATTAAAGTCGATTCTACTCGTATATTCGTTATCTTCACGTGGGTCCCTAGAGTCTTTAACTCTACCTTCATCATTTGTAAGTTATACAAAATGGGTCTTTGTGTTAACAATATCGCACTCATAAACGCATACGATCTTTTATTCAATGCGTCAGCTACCACGTTCGCTCTTCCACAATGATATTGAATGGTATAGTCGTAATCTTCAACAGCTCGAGCCAACGTCTTTGACGCATTATACATTCGTTTTGGTTGAAGAAATATTTAAGGGTTATAGAAATGGGTTTTGTACTAGGGTCAATACAAAATTCAATTTCACGCTCTAGAGGTAGGCTAAGAAGTCTTCAAGAATACGTCAGGAAATTTATTAACGATAGAAATATCATTCAAAACTGTGACTCTCATCCAAGACTTGGATAACACATGTAATGAAGGTTTCTCCTAACGGAGTTTCAACCAATAAGTCAAAGTCTAACTTCTCCGGAGTCAAATTTAAATGTTGAACGCAAGCAAGAGATATAAAATAATGGGTAGAACCGGTATCTAATAAATAAACTTCGCAAGAATTTATAATTAACTAACCCGTGCTAACTTCATTCGGGTCACTCGCTTTTTGAGAAGTCACAAAAAATGCTCTTCCTGAAACTACCGACTTTGTTTTGTCCGTATCCACCTTTGGTGCCACCGTCCTAGCAGGACTTGACTTTGGTGCACGACAAAATCGGGCTAGGTGACCTTCTTTTCCACAATTGTAACATGCTTTGGATTGTATCACGCAGTTTGGACTGATATGTCCCTCCCCTCCGCATTTAAAACATACGACCGGCGGTTGTTCTCCTTCCTTTGAAATGGGTGCTGGTGCTGCTGTCTTTACATTATTATTGAACCTTCTCTTCTTGAAATTTCCACTTCTATTATCTTGGCCATGATTACCACCAAAGTGGTTACCATTCTTGGCATGATAATTTCCCCCACGATGGTTATCATTGTTTCGATGACCGTTTCCACTGGTATGATTATTATCGTGTTGTTGGTCTTTGCCTTTTGGTTGTGCTGACTCATTATCACGCTCCAATAACTGAGCCCTATTAACAACATCTGAATACAAACAAAGTTTGTGAGAAATGAGGTATTAACGTATCTCGGGTTTCAAACCTCTTAGAAACACATTCGCCATTCTCTCCTCATTATCAACTAAGTGGGATTATAAACCGACAAATTTCGGCAAACTTGGCTTCAGATCGCGACACGATCATGTTTTTTTGCTCCGATTGATGAACTCTACCTCTTTCATGTGACGAATACTTTCGGGAAAGTACTTGTCATTGAACAGTTCTTGGAACTTCTCCCAAGTCATCTTCAATGCGGTAGGTTGAGTACGCTTTACAATTCCCACCAATAATCTGCCTCTGCTCGCAATATGAAGGTGGCAAAGGGAACCTTTTGCTCCTCGGAGTATCCCAAGACATCAAATATCTTGCAGATCTGTTTTATCCACGTCTCCGCCTTAAGTGGTTTTGGCTCTCCAAAAAACTCCAGTGGTCCCAGCTCCTTGAACTGTTTAGCAATGACCGTCCGAGAGTTGCCAGTTTTTCCACCTGTATTTTGGACAGGAGCCGCTCTCGCCTGATGTTGCATGAATTGCATAAAACCTCTGAACATTTCATCATTCATCATTTGGTCAGTGTTGTTGTTTGCATGAGGATTGTCGCCTTCCTGATGCACATTATCCTGGTTATTGATCTATGGAGACTCAACGGTCTCCTGTGCTCCATTACTATTCTCAACATTCTTGGATGTCATTTTCAAATACTGCCACAAAACAAAGGTTAATTGACATGTCACATATAATTCCTATACTCTGACCAACCAATTAAATATCAAATAAACTTTGGTAGGTCATACTAGCGAAGGAATTCCCCGTCTCTCCCCTCCTAGTTCTTGTCTCACATCTCAGCCAGGGATCATATCCCTAAGCTTTGATACCAACTATGACGCCCCCAAAACAGGTATACATCACCCATCTTGAGTCGCCAAATACATGGTACAAAAATACAAATACAACTTAATAATACAACTTTCGTGTAAAATACGACAAAACATAAACTGAGAGTTTTAATAAGAATATTGTCATCTAGACAATATCCATACTCAATGGAGTCCTCATTACATTTAATGTCACACTATTTAACTGAATAGTGAGGACTACTAATGCTATCATCTGGACCGTCACTCTGTTCCTCGACTTGTCCCAGCTATATTCTCATTTCCTGAAGAGAACAATGAAGGAAAGGGTGAGCTCAACTAACCCAGTAAGAAATATTATGACTAAGATAATGCAGAATAAATTATCATTAGTCTTCAACAATGTTAAACTGATAAAATACAATAGACATCAAGTTTAACTGCAGCGGAATAAGCAATCCATTAGAAGAGTCAAGTAGAGCATAAAATCTACTATCTTCTATGATTTAAAAATGTTTTCATCAATTTTTATCGCTGAGACTCAGCTTAATAAATAAACCACATCATCGAATCATCCCTGCACTACGGCCAAGGATATTCATTAAATCATTAATGGTCATGACTATACCGAATAATCCCCGGTCATAATCATACCAAAAACTGTCCATCAATGCACTACAGGCCACTGAGGACTTTTACCACATCATTCGTCACATTACGGTCATGATTATACCGAATAATCCCTGGTCATAATCATACCAAGTCCATCTATGCACGTAAGCCAAAGATGACTTTCAACATAATATAAACATGAGGATGATGACAATTACATAATAATTTAATAAAACAAGTTCAAGAATTAATTTTAAAGATTTATCAGTTAATTTATCTTGAACTCAATAACGTCCAAATTGTCAACATGATACTTCTTTGTGGAGTAAAATTCAAGAATAATATTCATGCACCAAGAATAATTTGGACAGAAAAGAATTAATTTTTTGTCGTGAATAGTACCACGCGCGTTCGATAGATCAAGATGACATGTTATTCCTAATGTAATAATAAATAATGGATTCAGTCATGCAGAACGGCATACTGTGAGATATTCCAATGTAATAATAAATAATGGAACCAGTCCCATGTAAACGCATGCATGTGATATTCCGGCGTAATAATAAATAATGGAACCCGGATCCCACAGAACGCATGCAGACACAAGATATTCACATAATAATAAAAGCGGAATAATAGAAGAATTTCACCATGTATGCAGATTTTTGATATACAAAGTTATTCCAACATAATAATAAAGAATGGAATAATGTAAGAATTTCACCATGTATGCAGATTCAGATATACAAAGTTATTCCAATAGAATAATAAGGAATGGAATAACAATAGCTCTCTTCATGAATCTGTAAATAAATAATACCCCTTACCTTAGAATAAAGTTGGATCTTTGGAATGAAATGTAACGTAGCATTTCTTCTTCTTTTCTCTCTATAATTTCTCTCTATAATAATTGCTCTAAAGCTTTTGTAAATTGGTGAGAAATGAAGGAAGAATGAGCTTCTATTTATATAAAAATATAGTTTTAATAATTGCACGTTTTGGGGCTCAAAATATTACGCCTAATACCTTCCTTTTTCCTTCATTTTTAATTTAGTCCTTCAAGTATTATCAAACTTGCACCACCTCCCTAATAGTAAATAATGTGATTCAATAGTTCAATCATGTGAACCAATAGTTATAATCATGTGAAAATATGGATTACAAAGATAAGACCTCCATTTATACCTCCATTTTTAACTTAGTCATGCAAGTATTATCAATCTTGCACCAACTCCCCTAATAGTAAGTGAATGTGACTCAATAGTACACACATGTGAACAAATAGTTATATGAGCATGTGAATTAGTAGCAATTAATTGCTCATTTATCCGATAAATTACCCGTTTTATCAATATAACCCCCAGACATCAATTATCATCGGAATAGATGTCGATTTCAACTAACACCAATAATCCCAACACAATGGAACTATCAAATTCATCTTTAATCAACACGAACTTCTTCATCATTAATATTATAACTCACAATATTTACCAACTAGGTTGTTCCCAGGAAAGAGGGGGCTTTTCGATAAGGATTTCTCCTTATTGGCGCGCAATTAGGTGACCAAGCCTCTCTTTGAGAGAACTTCTAGACATTGTATATATTGCAATTTAATAATATGAATAACTTTATCGTCTCAATTATTCATTTAATAATATATCATATAATGCAGATGATACTGTGACAATAATCGAATCAATAATATGAGAGATATGATGCAGCAATTACTATAGCAATAATTGAGTATAATTGAGTGACTTCTCACGTAAGCATCAATAATCAATATCGTGTGGTACTATGCAACCACACGTATTACTGTACTTTTACTACCGGGTAGTTCAACAGTTTTAACGGTAACACTTCCATCGTTATTTTATAAAATGATAATTTCGCTGCTTTTCTTACTACTTATTAATGATTGTGCTGTCATTGCATTTAATATTCTCCGACAAAAAGAATATTCCCCGACCAAACGAATATTATATAACAACTTGCATACTTTGCAAAATTTATAAATACTACCCACAACTATATCATTATATCAAATCCACACCATAATATTCAAAAAAATACTTCGAGATACTTAAATCTTTATTCATAAAATCTAGGGTCTCACAATAATCATACCAAAAACTATCCATCAATGCACTACAGGCTACTGAGGACTTTTACCACATCATTTATAACATTACAGGTCATGATTATACCAAATGATCCCTGGTCATAATCATACCAAGTCCATCTAATGCACGTAAGCCAAAGATGACTTTCATTACAATATAAGCATGAGGATGATGACAATGACATAATAATTCAATAAAACAAGTTCAAGAATAAATTTTAAAGATTTATAAGTTAATTTATCCCCAAATCAATTACGCCCAAATTGTCAACACGATATCGCTTTTAGAGAAAATTCAAGAATGCTTAGAAGAATATTTCCATAAAAGATCTTTGGATGAAACGCAAATATCCGAGGATATTCTACTAATTTCATGGAGTATAGAAGCCAAAAGTTTAACCAACCGAGTATAATAGAATATATGAAACCGCAAATGGATTTTCGCGCCATGCAGAATCCACGAGATGCATCATTTCCATAATTTAATAAGGAATGAATACAAAAGATCATTCACCATGCATGTGGTAATCCACATAAACAAAGTTATTCCAATGTAATAATAAAGAATGGAACTAAAGTTGCGCAGAATCCGCATGCATGTGATATTCCAAATGTAATAATAAAGAATGGAACGAGATCACGCGAATCCGCATGCATGTGTGATATTCCAAATGTAATAATAAAGAATGGAATAACAAAGAATTCACCATGCATGCGATAGCCATCGCATGCATGTTATTCCAAATGTAATAATAAAGAATGGAACCAGTCTAGCGTAATTGCGTGACGCATGTGATATTCCAAATGTAATAATAAAGAATGGAATAATGTAAGAATTTCACCATGTTTGCGGTGCTTCGTATAGACAAGTTATTCCAACATAATAATAAAAAATGGAATAATAGAAGCTCTCTTCATAAATACGAAAGAAATAATACCCCTTACCTTAGAAAGAAACTGAATACTGGAGTAGAGAGGTAGCATGTGACGTCCCCAAAATAGGTATACATCACCCATCTTGAGTCACCAAATACATGGTACAAAAATACAAATACAACTTAATAATACAACTGTCGTATAAAATACGACAAAACATAAACTGAGAGTTTTAATAAGAATATTGTCATCTAGACAATATCCACACTCAATGGAGTCCTCATTACATTTATTGTCACACTATTTAACAGAATAGTGAGGACTACTATTGCTATCATCTGGACCGTCACTCCGTTTCCCGACTCGTCCCAGCTATATTCTCATTTCCTAAAGAGAACAGTGAAAGAAAGGGTGAGCTCAACTAGCCCATTAAGAAATATTATGACTAAGATAATGCAGAATAAATTATCATTAGTCTTTAACAATGTTAAACTGATAAAATACAATAGACATCAAGTTTAACTGCAGCAGAATAAGCAATCCATTAGAAGAGTCAAAAGTAGAGCATGATATCTACTATCTTCTATGATTTAAAATGTTTTCATCAATTTTTATCGCTGAGACTCAGCTTAATAAATAAACCACATCATCTAATCATCCATGTACCACGGGCCAAGGATATTCATTAAATCATCAATGGTCATGACTATACCGAATAATTCCTAGTCATAATCATACCAAAAACTGTCCATCAATGCATTACAGGCCACTGAGGACTTTTATCCCATCATCTATAACATTACGGGTCATGATTATATCGAATGATCCCTAGTTATAATCATACCATGTCCATCTCTGCACGTAAGTCAGAGATGACTTTCATCGCAATATAAGCATGAGGATGATGACAATAATATAAGCATTAATCAAACGAAAACAAGGAAAAATATTATAGACTTTAAATTTATCCAAATATTATTCATCACTTAAATAACTCATAATCTAATATTGTTAATATTATAACTATGTTTTAATCACTTCTTAAACTTATAAACAATTTAATTTAATTATTTACACTTTACCAAATAATGCATTTAATCATTCAAAAATACCACACTCATAAGATTTCATCACCAATGATCAAATCACTCATCAAAAATCTGCATATACCTTATATAGGATTTTCAAACCCTAAAATCCTATTTATCAATTCTTCAACTTCACATAATATATTTAACTCATATGTTAGTAACTAAACCATTTTCATGAAAAATTACCAAATCAACTTATTATTTTTCTATCCTTTGTCCAAACATATATATATATATATTTCATACACAACAAGTATTTTTTTTTTTATAATTTTTCAACTCCCTTAAGTATTTTTCAAAAATCAATTTCTAATTAATTCCTTAAGAAATTAGCTACCTCAAGTTTAACTCCGTAAATTCCCAAATCTTGGCAGGATCTTACACATGTTAACGTGAGTTTCGTGTTAAATTTCATGGTATTGGAGTTATAGAACTCTCGGGTTATATAGCGTTTTTAAATCGAAAAAACCTAAATATTGAAATAGTCATAACTTGCTCATTTTAAGTCGGAATGAGCTCATTTTTGGACAGTAGGTACTTTATACCATATATTTTCATGTCCCAAAAGGCCGGAATTTATTTCACAAACTAAGTGGCCAAAAATGCCCTTTTCAATTTCTGGGCAGTAGCTTTTTGGTACTTTGCAGTTTTTGAATCCTTTGCTAAAATCAGTCCACACAAAAATTTACAACACATTTTCCAGTGATTCCACTTGGATAAGTTAGAAAACTCATAGATCTAACTCTAGAACTTGACCACACTCAAAAATTCAAAATATAATAGGAGATATGGTCAATTGAATTTCATGTTCTATTTTCACCAAAAATTTAATTTTCAACCCTTTGTGATTTCTAAAAAACTTTCATGTTTTCACATAATAACCAACCTAACTCATCATAACACTTACTAATACTACATATACCCATAATTTTCATCAGTCCAAAGCTTTTATTATGACTTTCATCATAATCAACAGTCCAATGCTTATATTATGACTTTCTAAAATTTTTGAGGGTCAGAAAAATTACGAAATTGCAAATGGATTTTCACCCGCCATGCGGTAATCCACGTAGACAGATCATTTCCATAATTTAACAAGGAATGAATATAAAGGATCATTCACCATGCATGTGGCAATCCACATAGACATGTTATTCCAACAGAATAATAAAGAATGGAATAACAGAAGAATTCACCATGCATGCGATGATCGCATGCACAGAAAAGTTATTCCCAAATGTAATAATAAAGAATGGAAGTGTCGTGCGTGAACGCATGCATACGATGATATTCCGGCTGAATAATAAAGAACTAAACCAGTGTCGGTAAATTTAAGCGCCCGACAAGATATTCCAAATGTAATAATAAAGAATGGAATAACAATGAAATCACCATGCATGCGATAGACCGCATGCATGAGTTATTCCAACGTAATAATAATTAATGGAACTGTGTCAGCGTAACACGCGATCGACAGGATATTCCAATGAAGCCTTATTATCAATAACTCATCTTGGTCTCTTCCTCTTTCAATCACCGGGATATTATTGAATTTAGGAGATGTTTGATTTTAATAGCAATCGTGATTCTACTACTCTGGATCAGATCTTACGGGATGATACCAAAGCTATCGAGGTTAAGGTCGCTACCATCCGGAAATCGACACGTGTGGCGTGATCTCAAACTCCCTGGGCGAGTTAATCCGGAACAAATTGATCACTCTCGGTTTTCTTTCAATCTCTGGCTGGCTTTTCAGAAGGGGTTGCGCACTCTTGATAGACTTGTCAATTTTGGGATTCATGTAAACCCCATCTGTGTGCTTTGTCAAAAAGAATTGGAGACCTTTGACCATTTATTTAATTATAACTACTCTTTTCGTGTCCTCATCCCTATTATGAGAAGATGCGGCTAGAGAGGTAGTAGCAGGAGTTGGGATTCTCTGAATGCCTTCCTTATTCACTTCTCTAGATCCAACTTTCTTCATAGTCTAACCCTCCTTGGTTTTGCTACAGTTGTGTATAGACTTTGGATTGAGCATAATGCTCGGATATTCTCTAACAAAGCAACTCCTTCTCAATTCTTAGTAAAAGACATTATGCATATTATTAAGTGTAGACTGGATAGTAGTCTTCAATTCTAGAGGGTCAAAAACCAGCCTTGCTTGAGGTATCTTGCCCTATGAGGGTCCTTAGCGGTTAGACTATTGGTGAATAGCTTCTGGCTACTGGCGTTGGGCTTTGAGTAGTTCTATCCTTGGGAGGGCTGTTTGTGGGCTAAATTTACAGCGATCTCATCTCGTTTCTGGGCTAAGCAGTTAGGCACTGCTCTGCATTTTTGTTGAAGGTTAAAGCTTCTGCAGTTATGAAGCTGGTGCAGCCTTTGGTGCTGGGTCTAGCTTGTTTCAGTTTGGTCTCTTCTGCAGTGTTGAGATGGGTCTGATCAAGTGTTGATTTCTGGGGGGACTGCTCTTTGGGCTTATACTACAGCTTCTGTCTTGGTTGAGTTTTTCCTTAGGCTATGTGTGGCTACATCTTCGAAAGGGTATAAGGCTCCAAATTGTCACGGGCGTGGCTAATCTCTTTCTGATTCTGCCATCAAGAGCAAGAGATTGCTTTTCCCTCTGCTACGGCTTGAGAAGGTCGTGTGCTTTTATTATGGACAAAGTTCTGTTTCATGGTGTTGCATTGTAGCTGATGGGCATGGGCTGGGGACTGGTTATCCGGTGCTTTTGTCTGTTCCAGATGCAGTTTCTAACCCACCTTATTGCTGCTACATTTCTTTTTGCTTCTAGTATGCTGCTTTGCAGTTAGTGCTGGTAGGCTGGTTCTGCTGGTTTCAGCGGCTATTGCTCTGTCAAAGGATTGCTTCAGTTGAGGATTGTGGGTCAGGTCGGCCCTACAGATTCTGGCTGTTGCTAATGTGGTTTGGCTTGTTTTGGCTTGGTTTGGCTTGGTCTTCTTCGCTATTGATGTTCTGTCTCCTTTCTAGTGGTCTACATATGTTATTGTTCTTTAAAGATTAGTTTGTTGGGCTTTGCTTTGTATCAGTTGGTTTTGTTTCGTCGGGTGATTAGCCTTGTAATCTTTTATAATTATGACATCATAGGGCTTGTCTTATGATGTCTAAGCTATATTCTGATTGGGGTTTCCCATGAGGCTTGTAATCTCTTTTATTTTTTTAATTCAGTCAAAATTTAGCAAAAAAAAAAATAATAACAGAAGAATTTCACCATGTATGTGGTACTTCGCATAGACAGGTTATTGCAACATAATAATAAAGAATGGAATAACAGAAGCTCTCTTCATGAATACAAAAGAAATAATATCCCTTACGAGTACAACAAATAATATCACTTACCTTAGAAGAACTGAATATTGGAAAAATGAGGTAGCAGACTTCTCTTCTTCTTTCTCTCTATAATTTTTCTCTCTAGAGTTTCAGTGAATTCATAAGAAATAATGAAGGAATGAGCTTCTATTTATAGGAGAATGGACTGAATAGTAACTAATTCATGAACGGTTCAGATTGATTTACTATTAAAACTTAAAGCAACGGTCCATACTGATTCACTATTAAAATTTTAAACCAGCGATCCATATTGATTTACTATTAAAACTTTAAACCAGCGATCCATATTGATTTACTATTAAAACTTTAAACCAACGATCCATATTGATTTACTATTATAATTTCAACCAACGGTCTGAAAAATTAGCACATCTCCTTATGGAATAATATTGTACCCAAAAATGATTTGGACCGAAAAGAAATATATTTTTCGGATGAATAATACCCCGTGAATAGTACTTCGGGAATAGTACCCCATGAATACTACTCCGACACGAAAAGTGTTCCAAATACCCGAGTGAACAATACTAGAGTGAATAGTATCTGGGTGAATAGTAACCCGTGAATAGTACTCCGACACAAAAAGTGCCCCGAATACCCGATTGAACAATATAACCTCCAGACATCAATTATTATCGAAATAAAAGTCGATTTCCAGACCGCACAGACATGTTATTCCAACAGAATAATAAAGAATGGAATAACAGAAGAATTTCACCATGTATGTGATACTTCGCATAGACAGGTTATTCTAACATAATAATAAAGAATGGAATAACAGAAGAATTTCACCATGTATGCGGTACTTCGCATAGACTGGTTATTCCAACATAATAATAAAGAATGGAATAATAGAAACTCTCTTCATGAATACGAAAGAAATAATACCCCTTACCTTAGAAAGAAACTGGATACTGGAGTAGAGAGGTAGCAGACTTCTCTTCTTCTTTCTCTCTATAATTTCTCTCTATAATAATAGCTCTAAAGCTTTAGTGAACTGGGGAGAAATAATACATGACATATAAGATTTCCGTGCTCATAATAGAAAGCATTGGCATGACTTAGTATGTGTTTTGAAAAGAAACTTAAAGATTTTGAAAACAAACCTTGTGGAAACTTATGTTCTATAAGTTCTGAACTTTGTGGTTTATAAACATGATTGAGTTCAAATATAAATGAGCATGATATGGTGTTTATAGTGTCTTTGTTCATGATTAAACTTGTTAGACCTTGTGATTAGAGAAATTTCAAGAAAAGTTTAGTATAATAAGCTAATGAACATGAATACTCTAGGATATAGTTTTTGAACTTGAAAAGATGTTAACATGACTTAGTTACTTATGGTAAGAGTTTCAAAGTTGATTTACATGCGTTATATTGCATCATTCATGTAAAAGGATTTCAAAGGCAACCTCGAGCATGTTTTCGAATTTAAGTTGCATTACATATGAGTATTTAGATTCTAAAGGCTTGAGATACCATGTTACGTTTTATTATGTCTCTAAACATGATTCGTAGGTAATGGACATAAAGATGATTTAATCAAACATGAGTTAAAGCATGTTTCAAAGTGTTAAACAATGATAGTTATGAATGAATGATATGAACATCATGATCATATGTATTAATAGATTGTGAGACCTCTATATGTAGAAATATGACCAAAGTTATAAGGCATGATAAATACATAACCTTTTATGCTTTAATTTCATGGAAAGTCATGAACTAAAACTTGTAAAAATGAACTCAAGAATGGTCATATGCTTATGTGAGAACATCTAACATATATGTATGTTAAAGTATAAGTGAATAGGTGTGTTAGAGTTGGACAAAAACAGGAAGTGCAAGCTCAACCTCGGTGCGCTGGGGACAACGCAGTGATGGCTGCTCCTAAGCCTAACAGTGTGGCAATTGCGCCATTGTAAGGCAATGATGCCTTATTATTTTAACTATGAATCTAGACCTTAAAGAATATATGTATGAATGTCTAAATCTATAATACTTGACATAGATGATGTTTTAAGCATAAGAGCATGTAATGGTTATATAAAACACAGAGTTGTTAAATTTTGCAAAATGCAAGAACTTTGTGAATCATGCATCTATGAGTTTGAAATGTAATGAACAAATAAGCGAGTCAAGTGCATAATAGATATATATGAACGTTGATGTAAAGTAACGAGTGGTTAAGGTATACCTATACATACCTAGCTATTCTAAGAGTATGATGAGAAAGTGAAATATAGGTTTTACAAACCTAGTTAGGAAATAATGTAACATTATTATTATATTAAGAATGTATGAAATATATGACTAATGGATGTGAATCCATGATTATATAACTGTGTAGGAATACACGAAGTGCAGATACGCGTTAAGCAGTTAAGTCGTAGTTCATAAACTACGAATCATGCAAGTCTTTCAGTTCCTATTTGCTATGTGAACTTGATGATTAACTGTTTAAAATCTTTATTGCAAAGAGTATGATGTTATATATATGTTGAAATTATGAAATGTTAAAGTCAATTTATGACTACGTTGATTGATTAAAGCATGTTGATTGAGTAAGGAACTCAATCTTTATACTTGGAATATGAACTGCAGCATGTATGTTATATGTTGAGCATGTTATTTTGTGCTATGTGATGCATGAAAACTGTTAGATCTTGCTGGGCTGTCGAGCTCAACCTTGCAAATAACCACTTTTGCAGGTTAAAGATTCAAGGTAAAGTTATGTGTTACTTGAAAGACATGAATCAGATGTGATACTTGAAGATTTATACACTTTGGTCGTGTTATTATTATTTGAACCATGTGTAAGGTTCTGGATAATGTATAAATGTTGAATTGTAATATCATTTTTGCGATGTAAACTCTTATAGTATTAAAATGATTCTGAGATATTTAGATGTAAAGGTTGAAAGTTTTGGGAACGAGAATAGTTTGTAATAGAAAAGTTTAAATTATTCCGCATTTTATTAAGTTTAGCATCAAATAACGATGTAAAATCAAAAGTTAGACGTGTTATTAACGACCGAAGTCGATAATTAAATTGTATGAATTTTGGGGTCATTACAATATGTTCACTCCAGCTTTAAGATGTGACTCTTTTAGAGAGGATTTTGTCGGTTAGGATAATGTAAAGGCCCTTTGGGTTTCAATTTCTACCATTTGGAGCTCCCTTCGTGCTGCTGGTAATATTGTGTTGTGGGATAAACTTGTCTGGCACTCTTTCATCCCTCCAAGGTATTCTTTTATCCTATGGCTTGCTTTCCAAAAATGGGCTTCAGACCTTAGATAGGCTTGCACATTTTGGCCTTGGAGTTAATCAAACATTCCCTTTATGCAATACTCAAAATTAATCCTTTAATCATCTGTTTTTCAACTGCCCTTACTCCTTTCATCTTCTGGTCTCGGTGCTTCGCCATTGTGGGTGGAAGGGAATTTCCAAGAACTGGTCCTCTCTTACTTCCTTTCTCATTTCTCGGCCCATTACTCCTATTCACCATGGCATTCTCCACTTAGGATTTGCTGCGATTGTTTATCACATTTGGCAGGAACGGAATGCTAGAATTCATGATAAAGGGGCTACTCCGGTTCGGGCTATTACTGCTATTGTGATGCATATTGTGAAATGCAAGCTTCATTCAGTCCACTGATTCCAAAAGGTTAAAGACTGGCCTTAGTTTACTCAGCTTGCGATTTGACTTCTTTTCGGGGACTGGTCTGTATGGTTTACTCTCCAGATTGCTGGGCAAAGGTGTTATCGCTATAGTTTTATGGATTTGCTGCTGGAGATGTGTAGGATGGCTATTGGTGCTTTGCAGCTGTTTGATGCTGCTGGGTTGTTGGCTAGGGATGAGTTCTTCAGTTCTGCTCGGTTCTATTGGAAGCTTACTACTGCTGCTTGGTGCTGGACTGTGGAATTGAGTAGCGGTTTGGTGCTGGTGTGTTGTTGGGCTGTGGACTTGAGCAGCGGCTTGGTGCTAGTGTGTTGATGAAATTTGCAATTGCACCGCTTCGAGTTCTCGCTTGCTAGGGAGGAGGTTATGCTTGACTGCTAGGGATGAGATTCTGCTGGCTGCTACACTATTCTGCTGTGGATTTGAGCTGTGTTGTCTTGCAGTTGCTACTATGCTATGATTGGGTTCATTTACCCTTTATGGGTTTTGTAAGACCCCAAATTTTATGAATAAAGATTTAAATTTTTTGAAATATTTTTTTGAATATTATGGTGTGGATTTGATATAATGTTATAGTTGTGGGTAATATTTATAAATTTTGCAAAGTATGCAAGTTGTTATAAAATATTCGTTTGGTCGGGGAATATTCTTTTTATCGGGGAATATCCATACGACGACACAATCATTAGTGGACCTCACAACAGAAGTATTGTCGTAGTTAGAAAACGACAGAATTATCATTTTATAAAAATAACGGCGAAAGTGTTACCGTTAAAACTGTTGAACTACCCGGTAGTAAAAGTACAATAATACGCGTGGTTGCATAGTAGCACACGATATTGATTATTGGTGCTTATGTAAGAAGTCACTCAGTTATACTCAATTATTGCTACAGTAATTGCTGCATCATATCTCTCATATTATTGATTCGATTATTGTCAAAGTATCATCTGCATAATATGATATATTATTAAATCAATAATTGAGACGACAAAGTTATTCATATTATTAAATTGCAATATTTACAATGTCTAAAAGTTCTGTCCAGGAGAGGTTTGGTCATCTAATTCCGCGCCAATAAGGAGAAATCCTTATCGGAAAGCCCCCTCTTTCCTGGGAACGACCTGGTTGTTAAATATTGTGAGTTATAATATTAATGATGAATAAGTTCGTGTTGATTAATGATGAAATTGATGGTTCCATTGTGTTGAGATTATTAGTGTTAGTGGAAATTGACATTTATTTCGATAATAATTGATGTCTGGAAGTTATCGGGTAATTATTCGGATAAATGAGCAATTAATTGCTATTAATTCAAATGATTATAACTATTTGTTCACATGTGTGCTATTGATTCACATTCTTGTACTATTAGGGGAGTTGGTACAAGATTGATAATACTTGCATGACTAAGTTAAAAATGGAGGTATAGATGGAGGTACTATACTGTAATTCGTATTTTCACATGATTATAACTATTGATTCACATGATTGAACTATTGATTCACATTATTTAGTATTAGGGGAGGTGGTGCAAGTTTGATAATACTTGCAGGACTAAATTTAAAATAAAGAAAAAGAGGAAGGTATTATACTGTAATATTTTGAGCCCTAAAACGTGCAATTATCGAAACTATATTTTCCTATAAATAGAAGCTCATTCTTCCTTCATTTCTCACCAATTGACTAAAGCTATGGAGAAATTATTATAGAGAGAAATTATAGAGAGAAAGAAGAAGAGAAGTCTCGCTACCTCTTTATTCCAAAGATCCAAACTTTTATTCTAAGGTAAGGGGTATTATTTCTTTCGTATTCATGAAGAGAGCTATTGTTATTCCATTCCTTATTATTCTGTCGGAATAACCTGTATACGCGGACTACCGTATACGTGGTGAAATTCTTTTATTTTTTTATTCTTTAATATTCTGTTGGAATATCCTGTCTGTGCGGATTACGCATGACCTGGTTCTATTCTTTATTATTCTGTTGGAATATCATGTCTCTGCGTATTACGCATGACCTAGTTTCATTCTTTATTATTTTGTTGGAATATCCTGTCTGTGCGAATTACGCATGACCTGGTTCCGTTATTTATTATTCTGTTGGAATAACTCATGCAATGGCCTATCGCATGTACCGGTGAATTCTTTTGTTATTCCATTCTTTATTATTCTATTGGAATAACCTGTCTACGCGGACTACCATATGCATGGTGAATTCTTCTGTTATTCCATTCTTTATTATTCTATTGGAATAACTTGTTTATGTGGATTACCGCATGCATGGTGAATGATCCTTCGTATTTATATGAATAGTATTTTCATTTAAAAGGGGTTTCTGCCAGGGGAAGTTTCGTAATTTTTTTGACCCTCAAAAAATCTGGAAACATTTGAAATGATAATTTGATGAGTTTTCTAGATTGTGTCCAAAAATGACGATTTTTGGATGTATAGATTAGGAGTTATGAATTTTATAGGAAAAGACTATTTTAAAAGTAAACCCTTATAACTCCTTGTGGTTAACTCTAAAATTGGTGAAATTTTTATTGGGAGTACATGTATATATAACAGAGTATACCTGTAAATTTTGGAATTTTTGGACAAAAGTACAATTTATGATAAATGTCTAAATATTCATTGATTTTGGTCATATGAAAAATAGTAAATGAATTTTAAAAATTCTGAGAAAAATATATGTTCAATATGGGACTATATTCTGCTAAATCCCAGAAACAAAATATTTTTGGGACTGATTTGGTATTTTTCATGAAAATGAACTAGTTATGAGTAAATGAATTAAATATGTTATGTGAAGTAACAAAATTGAAAAATAGGATTTTATGGTTTGGGAATCCTATATAGGGTATATGCAGATTTTTGATGAGGAATTTGATCATTGGTGATGAAATTTTATGAGTGTGGCATTTTTGAAAGATTAAATGCATTATTTGGTAAAGTGTAAACAATTGAAATAAATTGTTTATAAGTTTAAGAAGTGATTAAAATATTGTTATAATATTAATAATATTAGATTATGAGTTTATTAAGTGATTGATAATATTTGGATAAATTTAAAGTCTTTAATATTTATCCTTGTTTTCGTTTGATTAATGCTTATATCATTATCATCATCCTCATGCTTATATTGTGATGAAAGTCATCTTTGGCTTACGTGCATAGATGGACTTGGTATGATTATGACCAGAGATCATTCGGTATAATCATGACCTGTAATGTTATAAATGATGTGGTAAAAGTCCTCAGTGGCCTGTACTGCATTGATGGACAATTTTTGGTATGATTATGACCAGGGATTATTCTGTATAGTCATGACCATTGATGATTTAATGAATATCCTTGGCTCGTAGTGCAGGGATGATTCGATGATGTGATTTATTTATTAAGCTGAGTCTCAGCGATAACAAATGATGAAAACATTTTAAAACATAGAAGATAGTAGATATCATGCTCTACTTGACTCTTCTAATGGATTGCTTATTTCGCTGCAGTTAAACTAGATGTCTATTATATTTTATCAGTTTAACATTATTGAAGGCTAATGATAATTTATCCTGCATTATCTTAGTCATAATATTTCTTACTGGGCTAGTTGAGCTCACCCTTTTGCTTTCATTGTTCTCTTCAGGAAATGAGAACGTAGCCGGGACTAGTCGGGGAACGGAGTGATGGTCCGAGATGGTGTCATAGTAGTCTTCACTATTCTATAAACTAGTGTGATAATAAATATAATGAGGACTCCATTGAGTGTGGATATTGTCTAGATGACAATATTTGTATTAAAACTCACAGCATATGTTTTTTCGTATTTTACACGACAGTTGTATAATTCAGTTTTTATTTGTATTTTGTACCATGTATTTGGCGACTCAAGATGGGTGATGTATACCTATTTGGGGGGCGTCACACCAAATATGAATTTACAACTAATGTTCATACTAATTGTTCATGTTTTGACAATTTAGCGAATTCATTCACTACAAATTCGTTTCTCAACCATTTCGATTCATTCAACTTTCGTTGTTTTTGTTTCTTCACATACTAAAATAATCCAACATCAATTTACAGATTATAACACATATTAGACATAAATTTTCGTACTTTCTTAAGCCATTTATATACATAACCACTGTTATTTTAATTTCTTCATACAAACCAATTTCTTGTAATCTAATCATCAAACAGCACTCACAAACGATGATTAACAGATTATAACCCACATACTTACATGTATAAGTCCCATGTGATAAGCAATTTACAAAAAGATGATCATAAGAACTCAAACTGTAAACATTAGAAGTAAAATATACCTTCAAACCCTAGTTGTATGCTTAGCAAGAGATGATGAACTCTCCTTCCTCTTGGCAAAATTACAGAAAACTCTTTCTCTCAAACCTCTGTATTTCCTCTCTTCCTCACCAAGCTCAGTACTAGACTTAGAAAAAGAATGCGTAACATATAACTGACTCCCTCTCCCCCCACGTACATCAGGTTAAGAAAATAAAAAGGCATCTGTTACAATAAACCAAAAGCCATAAGGCTGCGTTTGGTTACACACAATTTCCCCCCATACTAGATTATTTTAATCATATTACATTATATAGTTTTTATTTGTCACACCTGAAACCAATTTACATAACTTACAATAATTATTATAATAATTATAATTGTTATTATAATTCTTCTGATGATTAATAAATAATCATATATCTAATTTAATTAATAAATTAGATTTAAACATCGCTTTATTTAATATACTTTTTCAGGAATAAGCATGTGAATGATATTCCTATTTGCATATGATTTGATTATGATATATATGAATGAATATGCAAGTATGCTTGCATTAAGAAAAGTCATAAAAGTCCTTTGATAGATAATAGAAACATATGTACAAGGACTTAGAATGAATTGATCAAATGTGTTAGGTTGATCCTACATATAAAAAAAATGACTTTGTAAAGTCCTTAAAAAGAAATGATGTACAAGGACTATAAATATAGAAAGATCAAGCATGTTAGGTTGATCTTATGATATAATAGATAGGCTTGTCTGATCGTCGAGCACTGCACCAGAAATCGTAGTCTGCCAAGAGAGTCAAGGAAAACTCGAGAACTATCGAGGCAGAATGGTAGTCTGCAAGATAGTATATCTCAGAGTTCGTAGACTACCAGGAGAGACGAGGAAGGATCATAGTGTGTCAAGTAGAGCTTCCTCGGAGCCATAGTCTGCCGAGGAAGTCATGCTCAGAATCGTAGAGATAGCCTGCCTACGAGCCGTCCGAGCATCTGCCAAAGCTAAGTCAAGAATCGTAGACTACACTCAAAGTCATAGAGTCTACTGATCATATCAGAGGCAGAGATCATAGTCGAGCAAGATTAGATGAAGAAAACAAACAAAAGTCAGAAATCATATAGTGTCAAGATCTGATCTCGGAGTCGTAGTGTCTAAACAGCCGAAGCTGAATCGTAGATTGTAGAACTAAGACTTCAACAGATGTGCTCACAACGCCAAGGAAGAATCGTACAACAAATACGATTCTCAACAAATGAGCACTCCCAGAATATCCAAAGGAATGAAGCCTCTGGTTGATACTGCAAAGATACATCCCACCTGAAGAAAACTAGAGAACACTCAACGAATGGCATGCAAGCTAACAGAAGATCTAAGCATCAACCCAATCAGCATCCAGATTGAGTTGTGAAGCCATTTGAGATGAAGCCTTCCACAAGTTGATCATCAGAAGACTTTGGTAGCTGACTAAGGAAAGTTAGCAGGCGCAGTAGCTGTCAAGTGGTAAGATGACAACGATCTTGAAAGTAAAAAAGGATCGTAGTGTTTGCCAAACAAAAAAAGAACTGATGGAGTGTACACAGAGATACTAGTCAGCTTCTGAAGAACAAGACTAAAGTGATTAAGCATTGGGTCAGTCCATTGATGATAAGTGAACAGGAGATCAGAAGGAGAAAGCGAGCTGGACACGCCACAAATCTGAAGTGTCTTGTTATTCAGAAGGGGCCAGAACAAAGAGTCAAGCCATAAGTATCTGAGAGCAGTCGAGGCAAACAGAAGTGTTGAAGCACTGCACAAGAAAAGGAAGAGGTGTTCCACATTGGAGAGCTAATGAACACTCTTCAAAGATCGTAGTGTTAACTCTACACATCAATGAGCAACAGTCAACAAGACACTACGATCAGGTCCAAGAAGATGTGCATCAGAATCATAGAGTTCGAATAACTGAGGATTGAAGCATTGGCAACGGTTCAACCCGAAGATTGATATTCGAACAAAGCTTATTGAGAGCATCGATGCAAAAGGTCAACCTCTGATCAAGAAATCAGAAGAAGGTAATAAAGTCAACTACCTGCCCGAGATATAAAAGTGACATCTCTGATGGGGTAGATGAAATAGTAGACTGCAGTGTCAGAAAAGCTTTTAAATAACTCAAGATCTGCAAAGCAATTCAAAAAGCTTTTAACGGCTACTTTCCAACGGGAAGATTGGGAAGGAGTATAAATCAACAGAGCTTTAAAGTTCAAAAGTTGCTGATGATTGCTAAGTTGTAGAATCGTTGAGTTGTTGGAATGCTATTGTTGACTCTACGAGTTCCACCAGAGATTAAGAGAACAAGTCTCAGTGACAGTGAGACTACATAGGACTTAAAACAGATTAGAGCTTCACTCAACAAAGATGAAAATTCCACTGAAGATGGTAGCTAAGATGAGAGCCGAGAAGGCAAAGGAGATAACATTCAGAAAAGTGGCAGAGTACAAAGAAGATCAAGAGAGCCACTCTACAGATCACCATGAACCAAAAGCTAAAAAAAAGAATCATGTAATCATGTCTGCAAAACATTCAAGAAGGGTTCAAGGATAGCTAAGTGCCAGACGAAGTCTACCAAAAGCTCAGATGTGACGCCCCCAAAATAGGTCCACACGACCCATTCTGAGTTGCTAGATATCATACTATAAATATCAAATACAAACTTCATTTATATAATTTGTTAAAACTGTCAGATGCGAATACGACCACAGTTAAAGCGTGAGTTTTAATACAAATGTATGTAACTCTCATGGTGCCTCGACCACAACCTTACAATGGTACTTTACATAAAAGTACAGTCAAAAACTATTTTAGAAATTAAAATCTTTGGAAAGTGCTCAAGGAAACCTTCGTACATGGGAGGCCATGCATCTAGGTTATGATAGATATCATATGTCCACAGAATTATCCTTGGTTGACCCAATAGACCCCAAAGAAAAACGAGAAGATTACTATCATGCTCTTTCAAATGGTGAGTCTTCTTTTAACATATAACTATCTCCACTGTCTGCAATTGAAAATTATATTTCAACCAAACTCCAAGATGATATAGGTAGTGCTCGTAGATATACTTAGCAAGTGGATGTACACAACCCTGTCTTATGATAACACGAGGTTGTATGTCATTAGACATCTTGTATGATAATGGCAAAACACCCTTCCTTAGTTGGGTTCACCTCACCCTATTCGATTCACCAAAATTAAATATCAAATGACGTATACAATACGACACGCTTATCTAAAGTTCTTAATAAAATTATTTCCATACTATTTAGGGAGAACCTTAATGACTATATAGACCACCGTTCTATTCTCCTGTTACCCCTCTCAAACCCAAACTACACTCATATTACACGAAAGGAATTGTGAAGCAAAAAAGGGTGAGCACAACTAGCCTGAGAAAGAATATCATGACTAAAGATAATTTACATCATCAATAGCCTTCATCAAGTAATAAATCGGAGATTTAGAACATATGGTAGATGATAAAACTTTTCAACCATAGTTAATGAACGACGAGCAATCCATTAGAAGAGTCAAATAGACCATCAAGTCTATTATCTTCTCTATGTTAAAAGTCCACCAATAATATTTTATCCCTGTAACATCAATCAACAATTCCTGTCCACAATCATATGAATAACTCAAAATCATAATTATGATTCTAAATTCCTCTTCACAACCAGAACGAAGATAATTTTCATCACCTATCTTCACCTGAAACATCAAAAATCATGGTTATACCAAATCACAATTCCTGCTCATAATCATACTAATAAATTCATCTTTTCACTACGACCAAAGATATTCATTAACAATTCATCTTTGCACTACAGGCCAAAAATATTCATTAACAATTTGAATTATTGCCCCCCTTTTGCCCCCACCTAATTTTCTTGAACTCCACTTACTTTTCCCGTTCCCCCCTTTCCGACCGTCCCAACTGGTTTCCACCCCTCTCCTCCTCTCTTCCCTGGTACCTCTTTCTCCCTTGGCTCTTGCTACTTTCTCTCCCTTTCTCCATTATGGTCGACCACTCTCACCTCTCTGCTGGGAATTCTTCTAGCTCGGTTTCTCATGACCTCTTTGCAGAGATGGGGGTGTCAAACCCAAACTCTCCTTCCTTGTCCTCCTCGTCAACCCCTTATAGGGATGTTCAGGCTGTCCCTCCCCCCTCTTTGGTCTGCAGTGTCAGCATGGGTGAATCTGAGATCAACCCTACCCCCATGGCTCTCAACAGTAGCTCTGAGGACTCAGCTACAAGGACTCAGCTTGACTCTTCGTTAGAGGTCAATATTGGCCCTGCTATTGGCGCGCACGCAAGGGACATCTTTGTAGATGCTCAACATTTCTCTCAGAAGGACAGGGATGAAGCCTTATTCGAGCGAAGGAAAAATAGTCACCTCATGGACTTCCTCTCTGCTCATGGTATTTCTTCCTCAGATGTACAGGCTTATCTCTCTGAAGGCAAGATTCTAAATCTTGGACATGCACACCAAGTACTCGATATTATCCCCCCTTTACTACCTTCGCCTAGAACTTCTGCAGCTCCTTGGAGAACCAGCCGGTTGCTTAGGACCTCTAGAGACCACAGTCCAATCAGAAGAAGAGGCAGGTAAGGGGCCCGGAGAAGTAACAGACTGAGGCAGCAAGATTTAAGGCACCGCAACATCTCTGTACCACACAGTTTGGGCTTTAGGCATCCACTTATAATTCGCGATTAGGACATCTAATAAGAGAATGCCCAAACGATTTATAGTGAGAGCAAAGCTGAGGTTTATTCTGGTATTCAACTCTTACCGACACAACCTTATCAGTCTTAGTTTCCTCATCAATGACCACAACATCCAAACTGCTAGGCATAACTGATGAAGTGTTAACCTCAATGCAAATTCTGGAAAAGTTCATGGGTTCCAATTTGATTTTATCCATAAACAAAGGTTTGCCAACCCCACTAGCAATATAGCTCATCCCAGTGGAAGATAAGTAAGACCTATATTGTGGAATTTCACCCAGACAGGAGCTTTGGTACAATTTTCAGATTGGAAGTCTAGACCTTCATTCAATTTCTTGAGACGGAGAAGTTTATTAGCAATATACCATGGGCCAAGCGCAAGAACATTATCCCTATCCTCAGGCTTGACAAATTTGAAAACAAAGAAACCATTGTCCTGAAGAAAAACATTTTGCAACCCAAACTTGTCCCACCATCAGATGAAGGAGGGGGGGGAATCTAGTATATAATTAGACCTAGGTTCACCCTGTGCTACAACCGAGCTCCAGGAGGGTTTAGTAGTACCCCGACCTCGAGATGAGATCCTCAAGAAACTGTAAACCAAAGGGGAGCGACGAAGCTCACCCTCTTCCAAAGATGGCCCGACTTGGCCAACCGAGGTACCAAATAGGACAAGACTCTACAAGCTTAGCATCTCTCGAGTTCCTCGGGGAACTAATATCAAATATGTCAAAATCATTAACAATTCTAGTCTTTAAACCCTTACCGGCAAAATCATTCATTGTTGAGTAGAAAACCCTTCGAGTAGATAAAATCCAAATGAGTGTTACACTTCCTGCGTTCTTGAGTGCATCAATACTCCTCTATTGAGAGAGATCTTTGAATTTGCTTGAAAAGTTTCCTTTATAGCGAGACCCATGAGTAAGCCCTAAACATGCTTCCACTTCACTATTAGAGTCCGATTCATCCTAAACTATAGCAATCGCGTAGTGGGGAATAAGATCCGATTCTACCATATCGAACAACTGAAGATTACGGAGAAAGAGGCGAAGAAGCCTCTTTACGTGCCTATACGACACATTTGCATTCAGGAGAATGTCTTTTGGATTGTGTAATGCACCCGCAACCTTCCAACGGTGGCCATTTTCTCGGACATGGTGGAAAAGAATGTGGAAGTCTTCATGGACGACTTCTCTGTCTATGGAGATAATTTTGATGTCTGTTTAGAGAATTTGGTGATGGTCTTAAAGCGATGCGTGGAGATAAATTTGGTGCTTAACTGGGAGAAGTGTCACTTCATGGTCGAAGAAGGAATAATCTTGGGGCACAAGGTCTCTGCGAAGGGATTAGAGGTTGATAGAGCGAAGTTAGAAACAATTGAAAATCTTCTCCCACCAACTACAGTCAAGGGAATCCGCAGCTTTCTGGGACATGCAGGATTTTACCGAAGGTTCATTAAAGATTTCTCTAAGATTGTAAAACCATTGTGCAGTCTCTTAGAGGACGCAATTTTCAAATTTGATGAGGAGTGTAAGTTAGCATTTGAGCAATTAAAAAAAAAAGTTGACTACAGCTCCAGTTATTGTCACACCAGATTGGAATATCCCGTTTGAGTTAATATGTGATGTGAGCGACTATGCAGTAGGGGCTGTTTTGGGTCAACGCCGAGAGAAGATATTCCATTCCATATACTATGCAAGTAAGACACTTACAGATGCCCAATTGAACTACACAACTACAGAAAAAAGAGTTACTAGCAGTAGTATATGCCTTTGACAAATTCTGGGCATATTTGATTGGGACAAAGGTGGTGGTTTATACGAATCACTCGGCAATTCGGTATTTAATCTCGAAGAAGGATGATATGCTGGGACTTATCAGATGGATACTCCTTCTACATGAATTTGATTTGGAAATAAAAGATAGAAAGGGGACAGAGAATCAAGTGGCAGATCATCTTTCAAGGTTAGAAAATCCGGACAAAGACGGGGCAGATAAGTGTGTAATCAACGAGTCGTTTTTGGATAAGCAGTTGTTTGGAGTCAATGTAAAATTTCCATGGTATGTAGATTTTTCCAACTATTTGGTGAACAACATCTTTCCCACTAATCTTACAAGGCAACAAAAGAAGAAGTTCCTATATGACGTCAAGTGGTACATGTGGGATGAGCCGTATTTATTCAAACAATGTGCAGATAAAATGATTCGTCGATGCGTGCCATACACCGAAGTAAAGAATATATTGCACGAGTGTCATTCGTCTACATACGGGGGACATTATGGAAGTGAGAGAACAACGGCCAAAGTTCTTCAAGCAGGGTTCAATTGGCCTACAATAGTTAAGGATTCCCTCCAATTCTTGAAAAGTTGTGACAGATGTCAAAGGGTGGGTAACATATCGAAGCGGAATGAGTTGCCACTACAAACTATCTTGGAAGTTTAAATTTTTGACATATGGGGGATGGATTTTATGGGGCCATTTCCTTCATCGTTTAATAATCAGTACATCTTGCTTGCGATTGACTATGTATCGAAATGGGTTGAAGCCGTAGCACTCCCCACAAACGATGCCAAAGTGGTTCTTAAGTTCTTGAACAAGAATATTTTTACAAGATTTGGCACGCCAAGAGTTATTATAAGTGACGAGGGTATTCACTTCTGCAACAGATCGTTTACAGCTCTTTTAGCAAAATATTGGGTCAATCATAAGGTGGCTCAAGCATATCACCCCCAAATAAGTGGGAAGCTGAGGTTTCAAATAGGGAGGTGAAGAAAATCTTAGAGAAGGTAGTAAACCCGAACAGAAAAGACTGGTCTCTCAAATTGGACGATTCATTATGGGCTTACAGAACAGCTTACAAGATGCCAATTGGGATGTCGCCATATCAGTTGGTTTATGGGAAAGCATGTCGCCTACTAGTGGAGTTACATCATAAAGCCTATTGGTCAATTTAGAAGCTCAACTTCGATCAAACAGCAGCAGGTGAAAAGAGGCTACTTCAATTGAACGAACTCGATGAATTTAGACTACAAGCCTATGAGAACTCGAAGTTGTATAAAGAAAAAGGTCAAGAAATGGCACGACTAGAAAATCATGCAAAGAACGTTCAAACCGGGGCAGTCAGTACTTTTGTTCAATTCAAGATTGAGATTATTTCCCAAAAAGCTCAAATCTAGATGGTCGGGTCCATTTACTATTAAAAGGGTTTTCTCACATGGCGCCGTTGAGCTATATCGTAAGAATCCATTAGAGACGTTTAAAGTCAACGGTCAGCAGTTGAAGCATTATTGGGGTGGCGAATCCAACACAGAAGTCATCGCAATCACACTCGCCGACGCGCCATGAATAGGGAGTAGTCAAGCTGAAAGACTTAAAATCAAGCCCTAATTGGGAGGCAACCCAATTTTACTTTTATTTTTAGTATTTTAGAGCATGCTAGTTAATTTGCAGTTTAGAGTACAAGTAAGTATTGATTTAGTTTATTTTAATTTATTAGGTAGTAAGTGATTCATGAAGTAAAGTGAATTAAACCTTCAATGATCAAAATTTTTGTGTTGTTATCTTAAGATTATCATTTTTTGGAGTTTTAAGTACTTAAAAAGCTCATGGATAGGAGTTGGCTGCAAAAAATAGGTAAAATCATGTGCAATTGCAGAATACACACATACATTGAAATGACTTTGTAAGAAGAAAAGCACGTCGGTGGTGGTGCGGACTCCAATTCTGAGAGGGCATGCCCACTGGGGAGGATAATTTGAACTACATACCCTATGGGAATGGGTCTTACTTCATTAACAGAATACATACATTTGGTAGATTTCAAGGCTTCTCACCCCCCAAGGCGGGGTACGGAACTTCAAAGAATCTTCAATGGCGATTACAACAATTGCCCCCATCTTTTCCACTTCAACTTCTTTCCACTGAAACCCCACTACTCCACTCTCTCTACCCACGAACTAACACTTATTCCCCACTTCCCAACTCCATTAAACCACTTGTCCATTACTTTAACTACAACACTCTACATTACCTACTCTCTATAAATCCAAGCCCTAACCACCTAAATTCCAACCCATTCCATACAATCTTCAGTCATTCAAAGTAAGGGTTCTTCTTGGATGAATTTTAATAGCCAAAAGAGAGGGAAAGTTCAACCAAGTAGTTAGTTCTTATAATTTCTCAGCACCTACCGCCATATTTGAAGCCAAATTTATAAAGTTTGGGGGCATTGCAAGTCTAGCACGCCAAGTGTTTGACAATTTGCTTGAGTGAAGTTTGGGGGAAATTTTGTTGAAGCTCATCAATTCAAACCCAATGGCACCTAAACCGGCGTTGAAACGAAAACGTGGAGAGAGTTCAGGGTCTACACCACCAACACGGACCTTTGATAGGCGAAAATTCATAAGTGCCACCGCCGTCGACCGCTATGATTATCTTGTGACAAAGGCACTCACACCAAAGCGGGGGTTGGCACCTGAACACGTCGACAACGAAATGATGCAACAAATCTATGAGAAAGGACGGAATAAGTTCATGGAAGAGCCCGAGCCAGCAATTATGAATGTGGTAAAAGAATTCTATGCCAACGCAGAGGATAAGGTCCCATTTGCAACATTTGTCCGGGGCAAGCAAGTTCCTTTCAGTGCCGACGCCATCAACACGTACTACCAATTACGAGTTCCTAGAGAGTGCCAGTATGCTTACTTGCGTGACCATGATCCCGACTATGAGGCTATCTTGACGAAAATTACAAAGACGGGTACCATATGGGTCAGCCGAAATGGGGGCACTATCTTCCACAGTAAGGATCTCAGCCGGTACGAAAATATATGGTATGCGTTCATGTGCGCCAAGCTTTTCCCATCCACACACTTGACAGAGGTGACCAAGGAGAAGATACTACTCTTATATGCCATCGTCCAAGATTTTCTCATCGACGTGGGTGCTATCATCAGTTTTTCTATCAGAAGATGCCTGCGAGGACCATTCTCTGGCAGCTTGCCACACCCATCGCTCATTTGTGGGTTGTGTAGGCAGGCGGGAGTTAGATGGTCCGATGATGAGACCACTCAGATGCCGCTTCAGATGTTAGACACAAGGATGATTGTGCGGTATTCGGTGTGGCCCGGGGGCGAGTCACACCCTAAAGGACTTGGATTCATATTTCCACCAGCTTCAGAAGATGAGGCTAAAGCTGAGGACATCTCGAATGACGACGAGTACCAAGGGGATGAGACGATGGGAGAGCAAGGACCTGGGGAGATACCACAACTCGATGCTACATTTAGCCCTCAGTTTCAAAGCCTCCAACAACACGTGGATGAGTACAACAAAGATTCCCAACTATCAAAAGCTTCCAATTTTGTTTCCTCATCAAGGACAACAACATCCAGGCTAGAGGGCATAGCCTTTGACACACATCCTAGCAAAGTTAATGGGTTTCAATTTTTCGATAACTTTGTCCACAAACAATGGTTTACCAATCCCACTTGCAAGATAACTCAGGCCAGGACCAGTTAGATAGGAAAGGGGGATATTATGGAATTTCACCCAAACAGGGGCCTTAGTGCAAGCATCAGAAGTAAAATCCAACCCCTCCTTCCAATGCTTTAGACAAAGGAGCTTGTTTGAAATGTACCAAGGACCTAAGGCTAGAACATTATCACGTTCCTCAGGATTCAAAAACTTGAAGATGAAATACTCCTTATCCTGGAAGAAGACCTTTTGCAGACCGAAACCACCCCACAGCTTTTGTGGCGACCCCAAATCCGGATACTTGAAACCCGAACTCGGTTCTCCACGATACCATTTCTTTAAGCTGAATAATACTAAATAATAATACATTCGAACTTAATTTACATACATCAAAGTTTACTTCCCAGTACGTGACCTTCAAATACATTCCTCTTAATATATCGACAATAGATTTCATTGTCTTACTAACTATAACCATTAACTCATACTAAATCTCATTCGAATAGCTTTTTCTTTTCCTTGTTCGGGTGCTCGAGCCTTCAGTCGATCGTATCATGAATCGAAAACATTTAGTTTAAGCAAGGATGAGCATTTGAGTGCCCAAATAAGTAATAACAATATATATATAATTTGAAAGAATATAAGTATTCTCTTTACATAACACTTCTACAACGAATCAAAAGTTGTGAAGTAATCATCTACTGATAAAACATTCACATAACAACTCTCTTCCAAATTATTTAAATTTGGCTCTGGCTCTACCCATGAATAGGGTTTAAGGAACATACTATGAACATTGTTTTTCATTTTCGAAAAGGTTTAGCAGAAATTCATCCGCATCCGGAAATGTCATAACTTACGGGCACGGAGGGTGATCGGCCCGATTGTACCTGTGATTGATCAATACTACATAACTTGAAGCGAAATTCATCGATCATCCTTTGTCCGTAAAGGCGTATAAAAATTTTCCCATTATCGGGATGTTCATACATGCACGGTTCCAACTTAGAAGGTTTTAATCTTGCTTTCAATAATAATATGTAATTCAACATATATGTATACGGGTAATTGACAAAGGTATATCAACATGTGAATAAATGCTATGATTATCCAAGTGGGGACACTTGTATAACCATTTAGAAATCAACTTAACAGAATATATATCCGAAAGTTAACATGTTGATAATCAAAGCGTACATAATCATGCGGGAATAGAATAATTACGAAACTTCTTACTCATGTCCATTGCATAAAGAAAATGCAAAGGTAAGATACTTTACCGATTTCTTCGATTACAAATCTCAACTTAGATCTTATCTCTTTATCACAACCTATCAATAAGCAGGTCATTCATCCGATTAGAACATAAATCATAACACATAAGATCATCGATTATGGTCAAGACATAGTCTAATTATGTCATCACATTCTATACTTTTATACATTTTTCAAATATCTCGTCCATGTTCTTACAAAGAGTCTTTTCTTTCTATTATAGAAGTTAAAGCGGTTTGTGCATCGCAAGCGACTTTATCGGTACATACTGAGTCTAAGACTCTTATTCTATACCTCAACATCTGTAAATATCAAACATTTTACTTTTAATCATTCTCGAATTTTTCCAGAAATTGAAAAATTTAAAATAAATCAAATCTGTCACTCAAGGCTTATAGTGATATAATTGTTACTATGGGTGCTCTTCACCAAATCCTGGACTTCATAACTTAGGTTCTCTCAAATGACTAGTTTTTAGGATATCACTTTCAAACATCGGAAATATAATTATATGACTTAAACATCAAACAATTCTATTATCATTAATAATTAATTAACATTAAATTATTAATGAAATCATTGCCAAAATATAAAAGTTATTTATAATAACTCAAACTATTTTTAAAACATTTATTTTACCCTTAAATGATTTTTAAAACAATTAAAAATCATTTTTAAATAATCATCATTAATATATAAATATTAATGTACTATTTATCCAAATATTAAAAGTCATTAATTATAACTTAAAGTATTTTAAATCCTTAATATCCTCTTTAAATGATTTTAAATAAATAAAACCATTTTTAAACTATTTATTTAATAATAATTATTAAATAAACTAAATATCATTAATATTATCTTAATATCATTAATATTAAATTATTAATGAAATTATCCTTTAAATATTAAAAGTTATATTTTATAACTTAAAATATTTTTAAATACCTTTATTTCATTTAAAATGATTTTTATAATATTAAAATCATTTTTAAACTAAATTATTTAATATAACCATTAAATAACTTTAATATCATTAATATATAATTAATTAATGAAATTCATCACAAAATATTAAAAGTCATGGGAAATAACTTAAAATATTTTCTTATACCATAATATAATTTTTCATGATTTTTCATGAATTAAAACTATTTTAAATCATTTATTTAATATTATAATTAAATAAATAAATACCTTTTATATTTCAAAATATTAAATATTTATGAAATATACTCAAAATAATTAAAAACTATTTTTAGGACTTTAAAATAATTTTTCATAATTTATTTGGTATTTTTAATAATTAAAACTAATTTTTCTAATTTTTAAATTAATTTAGGAAAATCGTAAATAAAAATAATTAAAGCTGTCGCTAAAGGCTCCTATAGTGACAGAAGTGTCATATATAGGTGTTCTTGAGCCTACCAGAGATCTTCATAAGGCGTAACCGAAAGGTGGCCTACTTTTGGTAGTGAATAACTCTCTCATCTTAACGAATTTGGACAATCTATAAATTGGGTCTTGTAGAGGAAATACAAGACTACAATCTCCAATAATCATAACTTCTAAACAAACATCAGATTCTGGGATAAATCGGCCATCAAAGTAGCTACCAAAGTCGTTCTTCACGAAGAACAGATTCGAGGTGCCTACTTTGGACCTCTATAACTTGATGATCGTGTAACGTTTATGTGATCTATCAATTCCAAAGTGTGTAGACAACATGTAGGACTACAAATCTAACACTTAACATCATCATAACAACAAGAAATAAAGCATCTAAAGTATGGTCAAATCTTGTCGGAAAAATTAACACTTAGAAAATTTTCAATTTGAATTTTTACAGTCAATCTTAAGTCAACCCACTTTGACCTTAAATAACTCTTAATCCGTAATATATATGGACCTGATTATTTTTGGAGGTTAAATAACACATAACAAGCTACACATATCAACCTTTAGAACACAAAACACATTAAAGATGACCCGAGATATAAGGCCCGACATTTTCAAAAAAAAATTTACGGACACTTAGAATATTTTACGGGTTTGAAAAGCAATGGTCAATCGGTCAACCCACTTTGACCGCTTATAAATCCCGATCTACAATAGATATAGACCTAATTCCTTTTGGAGTTTAAAGACCACATATCAGGCTACCTATAACAACTTTTAAACAACAAAACTCGTGATCGAACAAAGAGTTATAGCCTCGGCGTTTGGTGAAAAATACGAAATTCGGTTTTTCCAACTTGCTCAAATCTTCAAATTGCGTGCACTTTGATGTTATGGGTTCATGATTTTACAACCCAGAACATTAATAGACTCTCTATTACACTATTTTAAACAATCAATTGCATCAATTAACATCGAATCGAAGGATTTCTAGAATTTAGGATTTCCTACCTTTTCAAGCTTGATTTTGATTTACGCTTCTTGATGCTTTCGATTTGTTGTTTGTGATGGTTGGGCTTTGTTTAGGACTGATATGCTACAATAATTCGTAGGTTTTAGAGAGAGAAGCTTAAGGATGAGAGTTGGATGTATTTTAGTGTACAAAATATATTATCTCTCTCCAATCTATATATAAACCAAGTTAGATGCATTGGATGCTACTCAATGGTTGATTGAATCTGCATAATTGAGTCTTGGATGCTTAATTGGTAGGGTAAGTATGTTTGCCATGCTTTGCTAGCAAGATTCCTCCAATAATACACTAATAAGCCAAAAAGGGCATTTTGGTAATTTCACATAAAATTTCATGGGCATTTTTGTACAAGGCAATTAAATGTAGTATTTAATCACTAGATGGTAATTCTTATCATTTACCAATTAATTCTATCCTTTGGTAAATTAAAACTTTTATACATTAACATCGTAATTAAACCCGATAATTTTAAATTAGGGTTTTTTTTATAGAAAATTAGGATTTTCTAATTAGGGTTTCTTAACGCCATCAATTAGGGTTTCTAATTGACCATTAGGGTTCTCTAATTATCTGTGTATGTTCTAACATAGTCATTACGGTCTCTAACTTCAACCGATTAGGGTTGTAATAATTAGGGTTTGTCCTAATTATCGACAAACAACAGTAATTAGGGTTTTCTTCTAATTACCGACATCTTATACACAGTAACCTTCATATACACAGTAAACTTCATATACACAGTCACTACTCAGTCATTTCTCATAACTAAGTTTAATAATTAGGGTTTCACAAAGACGGTAATATCTTTATGACCTAATTAGTAGTCATTCTTCAATATTATCTGTCCGCACATACACAGTACATAATTATTGTACTTTAAAATCATTATAACAATAATATAATATTATTATTCTCATCTCTTGATCACAATCCCAATTCAGGGTTTGGATCTCATATCTTACTTCTCTTTCGCATATCAAGTTAAAATACTTGATTTAAATATTCTGAACAATTCATATAATAAAATATATATTATATAAATTCTAATTATCACTTCATATATTATTTCCAATCATGTTTTCATGGAAAATAATTAATAAAAACATTTCTGCTTACAGAAATTAATTACCATAAAATATAATTTGTAGTAATTAATAATTCCAAAATTATTTCTAATTTTTAAAGAAATAAATATATTCGTATTTATCGTTCACTTATTCTCGTCATTAAATAAAAAAAAACGCAAATTTTCTTATTTATTTTATTTAGGAAATCTCGGGTTATTACAGCTTTTGGACACTATTTTCAACAAGTTTAAACAGAAGCCGAGAGTGAATGAAGCTTCCGACAAGGCATGAGTTCTAGAGATTGTTTCCAAGCTGAAGAACCTCAGCAGGAGGTTTTAGTGATAGGTCCATTATCCAATAATGGAGGGGCAGGGGGAAAGTATTCAAGAACCAAACCTGATTTTGGGGTACCCTTAGCAACTACGGAACTCCAAGAAGGTTTATGGGCAGGAGGAATAACAGGCGACAAGGCACCAGCCACCCCAACAACAACATGGTCAGAACTACTAGGAGCAACAACACCCTTAGGTGAGCGAACCAATTCACCCTCTTCCAAGCCAGTACAACCCAAAGAAGTAGGGACCACAAAGGAACCCCCAATATCAAAGTTCAAAATGGCCTTACCCAAACAATCATCTTTCATAGAACTTTTGTCAAACAGGTCAAGAGCATTAACAAGACGAGTAGGCCTACCACCATTAGCAAACTCAAAAATCTGTTGGGAATTAAACCCCTGGACAAGGATGAAATCCATAAGAGTTTTGCTCTTCTTCCTTTCATGTACAGCTTCCATGTAACCTTGGCTAGAGAAGTGTTGAGCTGCACTAAAGATCTCCTTCATTCCAGAACCATGGGTTAGCCCTATTTTCGCTTCAGTCTACTATTAGCTTCTGATTTGTCAGATTCAACAGATACATTAAGAGGAACAACCTCTGATTTCGCCATATCAGACACCAAAAAAATTGGGGAGTTAAGGTTTGACACCCCAAACTCAGCAAAAAGATCCCTAGAGGGGCTGCTAAGACCTTTAAGAGAGGATAAAATTTCTGCTTAAGACCTTTAAGAGAGGATAAAATTTCTGCATCCGTGACTTCACGTTCAATAAAGGTAGCATCCAAAGAGGAAATTATATTTTCAAAGGAAGAAGTAAGGCTATGGATGTCCCCATGGTTAGCCCAAGAGGGGGAGCTTAGTAGGGTTCGAAAATGACTAACAATAGTCTGCTGAACATCATATTGTTCATGCATAAAAAGCCCCTCCTCGTTCTCTATGGAAAGGATTTTGTTATGATTCCATTTGGATTTGACATGATTGTGAAAGAAGCAAGTGTTTGTATCACCTTCCTTGAGTCATTGAACTCTGGACTTTTGCGTAAAGAGTTTTTCCACTACAAGGAGTGTTGTCCAAAGGATACTCGTCTGAGCTTTCTTCCTTAAAAGTAAAGAGTCTACGTGCATGGACAATATCACATTGGGTAGCATGTAAAGTAGCCCTGGCCTGGTCCATATTAGAGGAAAGGTTACCAACCGATCTGTTGAGATTGATAAGAGCTCTTTTAACCTATCTGAGTTTTCCTGCCAGCATTTGCAGGGGATCTCCTAGGACAAAAATATTCCATGCAGTCCTAACCAGGTTAAGGAAATCATCCATGTCCACCATGAAGTTGAAGAACTGTAATGGCTTTGGAATACGAGGTAACTTCAGGCCAGTTTGGACAATGACTGGGCAGAGATCTGAGAGGTCTCTTGGAGAGAAAATGGCCTGGGAGAGAGGAAAATGATGAAGCCATAAGTGATTAACCATAGCTCTGTGCAATTTTATGTAGATAGGGTTCAAAATATGTGAATCCCACCAGGTATGGCAGGGGTCAATAGCCTGGAGATCAACCATAGAAATATCTTCAACACAATCCTTAAAGTCTTGCATACCACTGTCCCACACCTCATTTCCTCCACTGATTTCAAAGATACTCATCACTTCATTAAAATCCCCAAGGATGCACCAAGGTTTATCAATAGAGGCTGAGATTGTCCTTAGATCCGACCATAGCAGCTTCCTTTCAGCTGGGGTATTTAACCCATAAACGAAGGTGACAAAATATTGGACATTAGTATCCAAAGAAAGAGCAAGACAGTGAAGGAGTTGGGAGGATTTAGAGATAACTGAAGTGTCCCAAAAATTAGGATCCCAACCAATCCATATTCTACCATTGGCAAGATAATCATAGTTGAATTCCCATTTCCATTTTCTACAGATTGCATTAGCAACAAGACTAGAATTAGGAGATTTGACCCGTGTTTCTACTAGTCCAACAAAAGAGATAGAGAAACTTATTGATAAGGGTCTTGACAACTTTGGCTGTTTGGCCCTTCTATTTACACCTCTAATATTTATAGAGCAAAAATTAACCATAAAACGGTTAAGATTGGGATTTAAGGTGTCCCCCACCCTTAATCTTCTTTGTAGAAGCTTGCTTAGGATCTAAGGAGCTTCTAGCTTTCTGTTTGAGGTCCTTACCTTCCTTCTCATCAATTAGTTTCAGCTTCCCTACAAGAGGATTGGGAGGGGGTGAGATCGATGTCGAAAAGGATCCCCACGACTTGACCACCAACCGGGGGTGAGAAGTCAAGGCATTAGCAATAGAACCAGAATCAACTAGCAGATTTTCCTTTGGGAAGGGAATAGTTTGTTGCTTATGACCCTTGGGAACCACTGTCCAACCATCAAGAGGGAGGGGAGTAGAAGAAGTTGAGCCTTGAACTGGAGGGTTAGGGGGAACTTGGGCTTCCTTTCCAACCAGGGGAGAGGGATGAGGAACCTGGTCCTTTGGAACCCATTTGTAGTTAGCACTAGGGCAACGAGTAAGGGAGTGGCTGAAGGATTTGCAGTGAGAGCAGATGATAAGTCTATTTTGGTATTCCACTTTGACCTGAACAACTTTCTCAGTTTGAGTTTCCTCATAGATAACATCCACTTCCAGACAGCTAGGGAATTGAGATGAAGAAGATAGCTCAACACAAACTTTGGCAAATGTCATAGGCTCGAATTTTCCGATAACATTGTCAACAAAAAGAGGTTTACCTATGCCACTTGCTAGGTAACTGAGCCCGGCAAGAGAAAGGTAGGACATTGGGACGTTATGAAATTTAACCCAAACTGGAGCTTTAGTGTAAGTTTCAAACTTGAAATCCATGCCTTCCTTCCAAAGCTTGAGGCAGAGAAGCTTACTAGAGATATACCAAGGGCCAAGAGCAAGGACATTTTCTCGTTCCTGAGAGTTAGAAAATTTGAAAACAAAATACCCCTTATCTTGCAAGAAAACCTTCTGCAGTCCATATTTGTCCCAAAGCTTATGGACAGTTTCTTCAATAAGCTTAAAAGGAAGTCTAGAGTTGATAAAGCTCCCCACATGGCAGATATTCCAGAGAGAATTTCCTTTAAGAAGAACCTCTGCCGGAGGTCTAATGCGAATAGCACCATTCTTCGAAGTTGGAGGATAGGGGGGAAAGTAATCAAGTTTAATGCAGTGTTTAGAGTCACTTTTGGTTACCACATCACTCCAAGATTGCTTGGATGGCTTAACAGCATTAGAGGGATTTTTCATCACGTTTCTCCTCTACAAAGACAGCAAGAGAGAGGGGCTCAACTGTAACACCCCCTTTCCTAAATAGAAAGAGAGGTTACTCAAAACATAACAAAACTGATGAATTTAATAGCAAGGCTCAAAACCACAAAAGAATAGTCTTAATATCTGATAAATACCACAAGTAATAAATATTAAATACATGGTACATAAATCAAATACAACATAATTATACAACTGTCGTGTAAAATACGACAAAATATAAACTGAGAGTTTAAACAAGAATATTGCCTCCTAGACAATATCCATTCTCAATGGAGTCCTCATAGAAAGTATAAAAACTCAAATTAAGTCCTCATTACATTTATTATCACACTATTTAACATAATAGTGAGGACTACTAATACTATCATCTGGACCATCACTCCGTTCCCCGACTAGTCCCTGCTACGTTCTCATTTTCAAGAGAAGAAACGGTGAAAGAAAGGGTGAGCTCAACTAGCCCAGTAAGAAATATTATGACTAAGATAATGCAGGATAAATTATCATTAGCCTTCAACAATGTTAAACTGATAAAATACAATAGACAACAAGTTTAACTACAGCGGAATAAATAATCCATTAAAAGAGTCAAGTAGAGAATAAAATCTACTATCTTTTATGATTTAAAAAGTTTTTCATCACTTTTATCGCTGGGAGGCTTAATAAATAATCCACATCATCCCTGCACTACGGCCAAGGATATTCATTAGTAACACGACCACAAATTATCCATGCACTACGGGCCAAGGATATTCGTGTATTCATCAATGGTTATGATCATGCCAACAACTGTCCATCAATGCACTACGGGCCAATGAGGACTTTTATCACATCATTTGTAACATTACGGTCATGATTATACCGAATAATCCCTGGTCATAATCATACCAAGTTCACGACTTTTATGACAATGATATAAGAATTCAATAAAACAAGTTCACGAATTAATTTATTCAGGAACTAATAACGTCCAAATTGTCAACATGATACTTCTTTGTAGAGTAAAATTCAAGAATGCTCAGAAGAATATTTCCATGAAAAGATTTGGATGAAGCACAAATATCAAGGATATTCCACTAATTTCATGGAGTATAGAAGTTAAAACTTTAACCAACTGAGTATAATAAATAATGGAATAACAAAAGAAATCACCAGCATGCGGTATTGCATGATGAGGCGAGTTATTCCAATGTAATAATAAATCTGAAATAATAAATAATGGAACAAGGTCGGTGAAATTAAATTCCTGCAAGCGAGGATATTAAACGAGAATATTAAATGCGGAATAATAAATATTGGAACCGGTCGGTGAAATTTGCAAGCGGAGGATATTCCGGCGTAATAATAAAGAACGGAATAATAAAGCGAATTTCACCAAGTATGCGGTACTTAGCATAAGCAAAAGTTATTCAACATAATAATAAAGAATGGAATAATGAAGAAGATCACCAAGTATTGGGTAAACCGCATATCCGGTCATTCCACCAAGTAAAGGGTAAACCCGGCATTACAGTTATTCCAAACAGAATAATAAAGAATGGAATAACATAAGGATTTCACCAAGTATAGGGTATGCCGCGTATACAGGTTATTCCAACAGAATAAACGAGAATGGAATAACATAAGGATTTCACCAAGTATAGGGTATGTCGCGTATACAGGTTATGTATAGGGTATGCCACTTTTACAGGTTATTCCAACAGAATAATAAAGAATGGAATAACAGAAGTTCTCTTCATGAATAAGAAAGAATAAGTCCCCTTACCGTAAAAGACACTGGATATCAAAGTAGTGAAGTAGTAGAATACTCTTCTTCTTTCTCTCTATAATTTCTCTCTCTAGAGTTTTAGTGAATTTGTAAGAAATAATGAAGGAATGAGCTTCTATTTATAGAAGAATGGATTAAATAGTAACTAATTCATGAACGGTCCAGATCGATTTACTTTTAAACGAACGATCCAGATCGATACTATTAAAACTTAAAGCGACGGTCCATACTGATTTACTATTAAAACTTTAAACCAGCGACCCATATTGATTCACTATTATAACTTTCCACCGGTGATCCATATTAATTCATTCAACCAACGATCACGAAAAATTAGCATATCTCCTCATGGAATAATATTGTACCCAAATACCCGAATGCACAATAATAGAGTGAATAGTAATCGGGTGAATAGTAACTCGTGAATAGTAACTCATAAATAGTAACTCATGAATAGTAACTCATGAATAGTAACTCATCTTTAATCAACACGAACTTATTCATCATTAATATTATAACTCACAATATTTAACAACCGAGGTTGTTCCCGAGGAAGGGAGGGCTTTCATAAGGATTTCTACCTATTAGCGTATAATTAGGTGACCAAACCTATCCTTGATGAACTTCTAGACATTGTAAATATTGCAATTTAATAATATGAATAACTTTTGTCGTCTCAATTATTGATTTAATAAAATAACATATAATGCGAGATGATCTTTGTGATAATAATCGAATCAATAATATGAGAGATATGATGCAAAGAATTCTTGTAGCAATAATTGAGTATAACCGAGTGACTTCTTACGTAAGCATCAATAACCAATATCGTGTGGTACTATGCAACCACGCGTATTACTGTACTTTTACTACCGGGTAGTTCAACAGTATCAGCAGTAAAACTTCCATAGTTATTTTATAAAAAGATAATTATGTCATTTTCTTACTACGAATAATACTTACATTTTTGGGGTCCACCAATGATTATAATAGTCGTAAATGCGGATATTCCCAAACAAAAAATAATATTCCCAGACCAAATCGAATATTATATAACAACTTGCATACTTTGCAAAATTTATAAATATTACCCACAACTATAACATAATATCAAATTTATTTCATAATATTCAAAAAAATGATATTCATAGAAAAATTATCTTTATTCATAAAAGTTGGGGTCTTACAACCTCCCCTTCTTATGAAATTTTTCCCTCAAAATTAGGGTACGTACCTAGTATGTCGAAGAGGTAAGGATACCTTGATTTCATTTCAGATTCTAACTCCCAGGTCATTTCCTCAACATCGTGGTTCCTCCACAAAACTTTGACTTGAGGTATAACCTTGGAGCGTAGAATATGCTCCTTCTTATCCAAGATTTTAACAGGACCCTCTTCATACGTTAAATCTTACGCTATTTCATCGGTTCTAACTCAATAATGTGGTTCGAGTCTTTCACATATTTACGTAACATGGATATCGTGAAAAGCGTTATGAACACGAGACATACTTGGCGGTAAAAGCGAGTCATATAGGCCACGATTCCTACTCGATCGAGGAGTTGAAAATGGGCCAATGAATCGAGGATTGAGCTTTCCTCTCTTTCCAAATCTCGTAACTCCTTTCCATGGAGCAACACGTAACAACACATGATCTCAATATCGAATTCCACGTCCTTTCGATGAAGATCAAGATAACTTTTGTCGATCTTGTGAGGGTTTTTATCGTTGTCGGATCGTTTGAATCTTTTTCGTAGTCATACATACCAACTCCCGGTCCCAACAACGTTGCTTCACCCACCTCATCCCAAAGATACTAAAGAAGCGACACTTTCTTCCATATAGCGCCTCGAATGGAGACATGCCAATACTTGCTTGATAAGCTGTTGTTGTAGGAAAACTCCACCAATGGTAAGAACTTGTCCCAACTTCCCTTGAAGTCAAGGACACGAGTCTTAATAAATCTTCCAAAGTTTGAATAGTCCTCTAACAATTGTCCGTCCGATGCGAGGATGACATCTTTGAACTAAATCGTAAATCCGTGCCCATAGCTTTTTGCAAACTAACCCAAAATCGTGAAGTGAATCTTGGGTTTCGATCAGAAACTATGGATATTGGCATACCATGCAGTCCTACAATCTCGTTTATGTACATACGAGCAAGACGTTCAAGTGTATAAGTTTCTCGTATTGGTAAGAAATGAGCAAACTTGGTCAATCTATCAACAATGACCCAAATCGCATCAATGCCTTGAGAAACCTTGGGAAGACCAGTAACGAAATCTATGGTAATGTGCTCCCACTTCCATTCTGGAATTTCAAGTGGTTGCAATGGACCTTTTGGCACTTGATGCTCCGCCTTGACTCGTTGACAAGTTAGACACCTTGAGATAAAAAGTGCTATCTCTCTCTTCATATTGCTCCACCAAAATGTATGACGAAGATCACGATACATTTTGGTACTCCCAGGATGGATTGCAAACGGTGTGTTGTGCGCCTCCATCATGGTTTTATACTTTAAATCAGGGTCGTTAGGAACACAAAGTCTGGAGTTGACTCGAAGTATTCCTTCTTCATCAATTCTTGCTTCCAGATAGCACCTTCTTGCACTTTCTTCCTCATACGCATCACTCCAGTGCGTAGTTTGAGCGACTTTAACTTTATCAATTAAAGTCGGTTCTACTCGTATGTTCGCCATCATCACATGGGTCACAGAGTCTTTAACTCTATCTCCATCCTTTGTAAGTCACACAAAATGGGCCTTTGCGTTGACAATATCGCTTTTCGTGCCGCATATGATCTTCTACTCAATGTGTCAGCTACCACGTTCGCTTTTCCAGGATGGTATTGGATTGTATAATCATAATCTTTCAACAGTTCAAGCCAACGTCGTTGTTGCATGTTGAGTTTCTTTTGAGTAAAGAAATATTTGAGGCTTTTATGAACCGTAAAGATCTCCACTTTCTCCCCATACAAGTAATGCCTCCAAATCTTTAGTGCAAAAACAACATTTACTTGACTCTAGATCATGAGTAGGATAATTCCTCTCATATTCTTTGAGTTATCGTGAGGCATAGGCTATGACTTTCCCATGTTGCATGAGAACACATCCTAACCCTTTTGCGAAGCATCCTTTGTAGATGACAAATCCTCCGAACCGGATGGTATTGTCGAGCAGTCTTTGAAATGAGTCTCTCTTGAGTTCTTAAAAACACTTCTCACATTCCTCGCTCCAACCAAACTTTGTATCTTTTTCGAGTCAATTTGAGTTAGTGGAGTAGCGATTCAAGAAAATCCTTCCACGAATCTCGATAATAACCTTGGCTTTAGAAAGCTACGATTTTGATCACATCGATTTAGGTTGCTCCCAGCTTTGAATAGCTTCAATCTTTGCTGGGTCAACAGATATTCCATGACTTGATACCACGTGCCCAAGGAATGCTACTTCCTCAAGCCAACATTTCTTCAACTTGGCATAAAGCTTATATTCACGAAGCTTTTGGAGTATCAGCCTCAAGTGTTATTCATGATCTTCACGGCTTTTGGAATATATGAGGATGTCATCAATAAAGACGACCACAAAGTGATCCAAATATTCCTTGAATACTCGGTTCATCATATCCATAAAGGCAAAGAGGGCATTAGTTAATCCAAAAGACATGACTAGGAATTCATAATGCCCGTCTAGGAGTTACGAAAGTCGTCTTTGGAATGTAAATCGGTTCTAATCTTCAATTGGTGATATCCAAACGAAGATCAATCTTTGAAAAGAATTTGGCGCCTTAATTTGGTCAAATAGGTCATCAATACGTGGCAATGGGTACCTATTTTTTTGATGGTGACACGATTTAACTCCAGATAATCAATACAAAGTCGCATACTCCCATCCTTCTTCTTCACGAGATAGAGCAGGAGCACCCCAAGGAGAAGTACTGGGACGAATAAATCCAATGTCTAACAATTCCTGCGCAGTTGGGTCTTTAACTCACGAAGTTCAATAGAGCCATTCAATATGGGGCTTTGGAAATGGGTTTTGTCTGGGTTCAAGGTCGATACAAAATTCAATTTCATGCTCTGGGGTAGGCTGGGAAGTTCTTGAGGAATACGTCGGAAATTCATTAACAATAGAAATATCATTCAAAACCGGCGTATTTTTGTTTAGATGCGTGACATGAGCTAAGAAAGCTTGACATCCGTTTTTCAATAAACGAATAGCTTTATGGCTTGAGATGACATTGATTGATTTTAATGGTTTGGTGGCTTGAATTCGCATAACTGGTTGATTAGGAATATGAAAGCTAACAAACTTACGCAAACAATCAATTTTTGCATGATGAGTAGTTAACCAATCAATCCCTAGAATCACATCAAATGCAAGTATTTTCAAAGAAATAAGATCGACAGGTAATGTTGCGGGTGCCGATTTGAAACTAAACAAGACTTATAAACCGTGGATGTAATGAAGGCTTCTCCCAACGGAGTTTCAACAGATAAGTCAAAGTCTAATCTCTCCGGAGTCAAATTTAAACGTTGAGCGCAAGTAGGAGAAATGAAAGAGTGGGTAGAACCAATATCAAATAAAGTATATACTTCGCTAGAGTTTATGATAAGCTTACCCGTGATGACCTCATTCGGGTTCCTTGCTTTCTGGGAGGTCACGACAAATGCTCTCCCTTGCACTACTGGGTTTTGACTTTTTGGAGCGGCCTTTGGTGCCTCCATCCTAAATTTGAACTTGTCTTGGTGAGCGACAAAATCGGGCTAGGTGACCTTCTCTTCCACAATTATAACATGCCTTGGGATGGCATCGTAGTTTGGTGATATGTCCCTCTCCTCCGCATTTGAAAATATATGATAGGTGGTCATTCTCCATCCTTAACAACGGTCTTTGGTCTTTGGCGTCTTTCCATCATTGTTGAATTTCCTCTTCTTGAAATATCAATTCTTATTGTTTTGGCCATGATTACCACCGGAAGTGGTTTATTTTCTGCCATGTTGATTCCTCGCTTATTGTCATCGCTTCGCCCGATATTTGCTATCTTTGGTATTATCATTTTTTCTTTGCTCTCTTTTGGTTGGGTTGACTCATTATCACGCTCCAATAACTGAGCCCTATTAACAACATCTGAATACAAACATAGTTTATGAGAGATAAGATATTGATGTATCTCAGGTTTCAAACCTCTTAAAAATATTCGCGTCATTCTCTCCTCATTATCAACCAAATGGGACGCAAACCAGGACAACTCGGCAAACTTGGCTTCGTCTTCGCGATCTGATCATGTTTTTTTGTTCCAACTTGATGAACTCTACCTCTTTCATGTAGCCGAATACTTTCGGGAAAGTACTTGTCGTTGAAAAGTTCCTAGAACTTCTCCCAAGACATCTTGATGCGGCGGAGTTGAGTCGTTTTCTGATTCCCACCGAGAATCGCCCGCGCACGCATAACATGAAGGTGGCAAAGGGAACCTTTTGTTCCTCGGAGCATCCCAAGACATCAAATATCTTGTTGATCTGTTTAATCCACGTCTCCGCCTTAAGTGGTTTTGGCTCTCCAAAAAACTCTGGTGGTCCTAGTTCCTTAAACTGCTTGGCGGTGACCGTCCGAGAGTTGCTAGTATTTCCACCTGCAATTTGGACAGGAGCCGCTCTTGCCTGATGTTGCATGAATTGCATGAAGCCTCTGAACATTCTATCGTTCATCATTTGGTCAGTGTTGTTGTTTTCCTGAGGAATGTCGCCTTCCTGATGCACATTATCCTGATTATTGATTTGTGGAGACTCAACGGTCTCCTGTGCTCCATTGATGTTCTCCACATTCTCGGATGCCATTTTCAAATACTGCCACAAAATAAGGATTAGATAACATATCACATATTATCCCTATACTATAATGACCAATTAAATAACAAATAAACTTAGGTAGGTCATACTAGCGAAGGAATTCCCCTCCTCCCTCCTAGTTCTTATCTCACATCTTAGCAGGATCATATCCTAAGCTTTGATACCAAGTTGTGGCGCCCTAAAATAGGTATACATCACCCATCTTGAGTCGCCAAATACATGGTACATAAATCAAATACAACATAATTATACAACCTGTCGTGTAAAATACGACAAAATATAAAGCGAGAGTTTAAACAAGAATATTGCCTCTAGACAATATCCATTCTCAATGGAGTCCTCATAGGCAATGTATACAAACTCAAATTCAATCCTCATTATATTTATTATCACACTATTTAACAGAATAGTGAGGACTACTAATACTATCATCTGGACCATCACTCCGTTCCCCGTCTAGTCCCTACTACGTTCTCATTTCCTGAAGAGAACAGTGAAAGAAAGGTGAGCTCAACTAGCCCGAAGAAAATATTATGACTAAGATAATGCAGGATAAATTATCATTAGCCTTCAACAATGTTAAACTGATAAAATACAATAGACAACAAGTTTAACTGCAGCGGAATAAGCAATCCATTAAAAGAGTCAAGTAGAGAATAAAATCTACTATCTTTTATGATTTAAAAAGTTTTCATCACTTTTATCGTTGGGACTCGGCTTAATAAATAATCCACATCATCCCTGCACTACGGCCAAGGATATTCATTAGTATCACGACCACAAATTATCCATGCACTACGGGCCAAGGATATTCGTGTATTCATCAATGGTCATGATCATGCCAACAACTGTCCATCAATGCACTACGGGCCAATGAGGACTTTTATCACATCACTTGTAACATTACGGTCATGATTATACCAAATAATCCCTGGTCATAATCATACCAAGTCCATCTATGCACTACAGGCCACAGATGACTTTCAAAAATATAAACACGAGGATGATGACAATGATATAAGAATTCAATCAAACAAGTTCACGAATTAATTTATTCAGGAACTAATAACGTCCAAATTGTCAACATGATACTTCTTTGTAGAGTAAAATTCAAGAATGCTCAGAAGAATATTTCCATGAAAAGATACTGGATGAAGCACAAATATCAAGGATATTCCACTAATTTCATGGAGTATAGAAGTTAAAACTTTAACCAACAGAGTATAATAAATAATGGAATAATAAAAGAAATCACCGCGTATACAGGTTATGTATAGGGTATGCCACTTTTACAGGTTATTCCAACAGAATAATAAAGAATGGAATAACAGAAGTTCTCTTCATGAATAAGAAAGAATAAGTCCCTTACCTAGTAAAAGACCTTTGGATATCAAAGTAGTGAAGTAGCGAGAATACTCTTCTTCTTTCTATCTATAATTTCTCTCTACAGAGTTTCAATTGAATTCGTAAGAAATAATGAAGGAATGAGCTTCTATTTATAGAAGAATGGATTGAATAGTAACTAATTCATGAACGGTCCAGATCGATTTACTTTTAAACGAACGATCCAGATCGATACTATTAAAACTTAAAGCGACGGTCCATACTGATTTACTATTAAAACTTTAAACTAGCGACCCATATTGATTCACTATTATAACTTTCCACCAGCGGTCCATATTAATTCATTCAACCAATGGTCTGAAAAATTAGCATATCTCCTCATGGAATAATATTGTACCCAAATACCCGAATGCACAATAATAGAGTGAATAGTAATCGGGTGAATAGTAACTCGTGAATAGTAACTCATAAATAGTAACTCGTGAATAGTAACTCGTGAATAGTAACTCATGAATTGTAAATCATGAATAGTAACTCATCTTTAATCAACATGAACTTATTCATCATTAATATTACAACTCACAATATTTAACAACCAAGTTGTTCCCGAGGGAAAGAGGGGCTTTCAATAAGGATTTCTCCTATTGGGCGCGCAATTAGGTGACCAAACCTCTCCTTGTGAGAACTTCTAGACATTGTAAATATTGCAATTTAATAATATGAATAACTTTGTCGTCTCAATTATTGATTTAATAAAATAACATATAATGCGAGATGATCTTTGTGACAATAATCGAATCAATAATATGAGAGATATGATCGTGACAATTCATTGTAGCAATAATTGAGTATAAGCGAGTGACTTCTTACGTAAGCATCAATAACCAATCCAGGTGTGGTACTATGCAACCACGCGTAGACATCGCATTTTTTACTACTAGGGTAGCTCAAAAGATCAAGCGGTAAAACTTCCGCCGTTATTTTATAAAAAGATAATTATGTCATTTTTTTACTACGACAATACTTCTGTTATGGGGTCCACCAATGATTATGTCGTCGTACGGATATTCCTCGACAAAAAGAATATTCCCCGACCAAATCGAATATTATATAACAACTTGCATACTTTGCAAAATTTATAAATATTACCCATAACTATAACATAATATCAAATTTATTTCATAATATTCAAAAAAATGATATTCATATAAAAATTATCTTTATTCATAAAAGTTGGGGTCTTACATTTAAACTCTAAAGTTTTCCTATATTTATCAGCATAACACTTCTGTCATGATTGAGCCGACTTCAATTTCTCCTTAGCCACCGCTACTTTCTCCGTAGTGATTTGGACTAACTCAGACCCTTCTATGGCCCTTTCGCCAACCTCATCCCAATAAGTCGGTGCCCGACACTTTTTACCATACAACGCCTCAAACGGAGCCATCCCAATACTTGTATGCTAGCTGTTGTTATAAGAAAACTCAACTAGGCTCAAGTAATCATCCCAATTACCCGACCATTCAAGTGCACAAGACCTCAACATGTCCTCCAACGTCTGAATAGTCAATTCGGATTGCCCATCAATTTGCGGATGGAAAGAAGTACTAAAGTTGAGTCGAGTGCCCCAAGCTCGTTGAAACCCTTTCCAGAACCGTGAAGTAAACTGTGACAACCCGAATTTTTATAAGTTATTAAAATAAGAATGTAATAATTAAAATTCTTATTATGAGATGTTTTGAGTTTGAGTATGTACATATACGTGCTATATATTTTGAAATATGTGATCTGGTGTGAAGAGAAATATATATTCATATATTAGGAAAGTGAGGTTCAATAGTTAAGTTAACTATTGAAGAAATTAAATGAATTTGGTAATTATTTTAAATATTTATTGAATTAAATAAATATTTTATTTATTGAGAAAAATAAATAATTTATGAAATTGTATAATAATAATTTAGTTACGTGTGTATGATAATTAAATTAAAGCAAAGGTAAATTTTATTCTTTGAAGATTTAATTTAATGAATTAATTAAATTAAATGAGTTGTTTAATATTAAAAAAATAAGTAATTAAATAAAGCGATGGTTAAGTCTAATTTATTAATTAAATTAGATATGTGTAAAATTATTTATTAATCATCAGAATAATTATAATAAAAAATTATAATTATTATAATTATTATTGTAAGTTATGAAAATTGGTTACAGGTGTAACAAATAAAAACTATATAATATAATATTATTAAAATAATCTAGTTTGGGGAATAAAGAGGTAGCCAAACAAGGCCTTGTGGCCTTTGGCTTATTTAACTGACGCTTTTATTTTTTTTTATAACTGAAGTACGTGGGTAGCTTCAGTTTATTTTACACGTCTTATTTTTTCGTAAAGCTTGATAACATAGAAATACAGAGAGGAAGGAAACACAGAGTATAGAGAGTGAGAAATTGAGAGAGTGATCTCTGTGATTTTGTCAAAAGGAAGGAGAGATTTACCATCTTGTGCTAGCATATAAGCAAGAGGATTAAGGTATAATTCATTCCTAAATTTCCAAGTTTTAGTTTTTTTTATTTAAGTTCTCTGTAATTGATTTTGTGGATTCAAACGTTGATTATATAATATGGGTTATATTGTAGAATCTGTTGTCATCATATATGAGTGTGGTATGAGTATCAAATTCGTGAGGAATTGGTGTGTAGAAAGAAATTGGAATAACAGTGTTTATGTATGGCAAAGTGCTTTAGAAAGTACAAGAGTTGATGCTTAATATGTGATATATTTTGCAAATTGATGTTGGATTATGTTAATATGTTAAGAAACGAAAGCGGCGTAGTTCGAATCGTGTCAATTGGTTAAGAAACGAATTCGTGGTGATCGAATTCGCTAAAGGTGTCAAAAATTGAGTTTTTTATGAAAACATGAAATTTAAGGAATTAAATTAGTTTAAATTGATGTTTAATTGTTCTAAGTTGATGAATTTGTGAGAAACATGTTTGTGTTAGTTTTATATCAATTGTATATGCTAATTTCTCTATTTTGTGGGTGAAATTCGTGTTAGTTGGGCTAAAAATGGCTCTTTGTTACTGCTGCGTTTACATTTTGTCATGCATCAAGTAGCAATTTGCAATTACAAGTGCCAAGGACGAAAAAGCGCTTGATTCTGTGTAAGTGTGATTCTTGCCAGATCGAGCTTAAGTATAGGCATTGATTGCGCCATACCTACAATCGAGACAGTGAAGTCTGCCTATTTGTAGGACATAACTAATGGACTTAATCTAGTTTGGCAAGCATGTTAATGATGTTTAAGACATAATGTGGACTATAATAGCAGATTGTAGGATTATATAATATCAAAATATGGAGATTGTAGTTGTCACTTGAGTAAGTTATGTAATGAAACCAAATGTGATGTTTTCAAAAGTTAAAGATAAATGATAAGGTTTATGTTGGTTTATAGAGAGATATAAGTTGAAAGAACGATTTGAATGATAACTTGATTAGTTAATCTAATATATGTTTAAAAGGATGTAAATACGCGGTAGAAGACTTAATTGTCAATTGTAAGAGAAGTGTAACGAGATATAAGGCGGAGGTTATATAACCATTACCACATCTAATATGTGGTAATGGAAGATGTGGTAATGGAATCTATGACGACTTTAATGAACGTTAAGTGTCGGTTTCAAAAGAAGTATAAAGAAACACAAAATGGGATTATGTAATGATAAGTGTCATACGAAGAGGAGTAAACACCTGAAGATATGTGTTAAGTTTCAAAGAGACGCAAGTTATAAAGATTAAGACTAAGAGTCATTGTGGTTTCGTTATATGTGTAACTAATGCATGTGAATATGAACCTTTGAACTATTGTAAGATGTACGCAAAGCATTTAAGCTGTTTTTCGGTAATTGGTAATCTACGAACCAGGCAGGTCTTTCAGTTCCTATTTGCTATGTGAATTTGATTGTTTTAAATCTTTATTGCAAAGAGCATGATGTGTTATATATGTTGAATGTATGAAATGTTAAAGTCAACTTATGACTACGTTGATTGAGTAAAGCATGCTGATTGAGTAAGGAACTCAATCTTTATACTTGTTATATGAACTATAACATGTATGTTACACCTGAAGATATGTGTTAAGTTTCAAAGAGACTCAAGTTATAAAAGATAAGTCATTGTGGTTTCGTTATATGTGTAACTAATGCATGTGAATATGAACCTTTGAACTGTTGTAGGATGTACGCAAAGCATTTAAGCTATTTTTCGGTAATTGGTAATCTACGAACCAGGCAAGTCTTTCAATTCCTATTTGCTATGTGAATTTGATTGTTTTAAATTTTTATTGCAAAGAGCATGATGTGTTAAATATATGTTGAGTGTATGAAATGTTAAAGTCAACTTATGACTACGTTGATTGAGTAAAGCATGCTGATTTAGTAAGGAACTCAATCTTTATACTTGTTATATGAACTGTAACATGTGTGTTATTTTAGCCCAATGTTTATGAGATATATGTTGAGCATGTTATTATGTGCTACGTGATGCATGAAAACTGTTAGATTTTGCTGGGCTGTCGAGCTCAACCTTGCAAATAGCCATTTTTGCAGGTTAAGGATTGAAGGTAACACTATGTGCTACTTGAATAATGTGGATCAGAAATAATACACGAAGATTAATATTTAGCTAAAGTTGTTATTTCTTTATTCCATGAATAAGATTCATGAGATGTACTAAATGTTTTATGATGCATTGTTTTATGTTAAGTTGTAAAGCTAAAGTTAGAGTTATCTGATATGTAAAGGTTATCGGATTGAAATATAAAATTTTATATAATAACAGTGATAAAGTGAATCATAAAATAAGATTGATTCAGGGATTTAAAGTAAGAAGACAAAAATTTTAATTATTCTGCATTTTATAAAGTTTAACATCGAATTATGATGTAAAAATCAGAAGGTAGTTGTGTTATTAACGTCCAAAGTCGAGAATTAAATTGTATAAATTTTGGGGTCGTTACATAAACCGTGGGTCCCATTCTAAAACAATAGACACCGGAGTACCATGAAGTCTAACAATCTCCTACTAAAAGATTTGTGCCAACCTATCCACCGAATAACCCTTGTGGATAGCCAAAAAGTGTGCCAATTTGGTCAGCCAGTCCACCACTACCCAAATGGCATCATTCTTCTTGAAAGTCTTTGGCAAACCAGTCACAAAATCCATCGTGATATCCTCCCACTTCCACACTGGAATGTCTAACTGTTGTAGCAAACCACTAGCTCGTTGATGTTCTATCTTCACTTGTTGACAAGTGAGGCACTTCCCAACATATTCAGTCACGTCTCGTTTCATCCCATTCCACCAAAAATTCTTCTTCAAATCCCTATACATCTTCATAGAATCTGGATGAATAGAAAATGGCGAACTATGAGCCTCAGCCAACACCGCCTCTCGAATGATTGGATCTGACGGTACACACAATCGCTCGCCCAACCAAATCACACCGTGATCATCAATACGAAACTTAGGTTGCTTGCCCTCTTCCAGATTCTGCATCATACCCCACAATTCCCTATCTTCCTTTTGAGCTTCTTTGACCCGCGAGATAAGAGAGGGTTCCACTCTCATACCTGCCAAATGCCCATCTGAGCCTTGCACATACAACTCCAACTCTAGCCACTCCATATCTAAAATAAGCTGAGGTTGTGTAATAAAGGCTGCTACAATCCCAGAACTCTTTCGGCTAAGATCGTTTGCAACCACATTTGCATTTCCCGGGTGATACTGAATCCTCGCATCATAATCTTTTAGAAGCTCCAACCAATGCTTTTGCCTCATATTGAGCTCCTTATGAGTGAAGATATATTTAAGACTTTTGTGATAGGTGAAGATATCACAAGTCTCTCCATACAGATAATGCCTCCAAATCTTTAGGGCAAAGATCACCGCTGCCAACTCCAAATCATGTGTGGGGTAATTCACCTCGTAAGGTTTAAACTGCCTAGAAGCATAAGCAATCACCTTACCGTGTTGCATTAAAACACACCCCAAGCCCTTCTTAGAAGCATCACTATAAATTTGGTAACCTCTAGTCCCCGACGGCAATGCAAGTATAGGACCTGTCACAAGTCGTTTCTTCAACTCCTCGAAACTCTTCTCACACTCCTCATTCCACACAAACTTTGTCCCATTTCTCATCAACTGGGTCAATGGTAAGGCAAGCAAAGAGAATCCTTCCACAAATCGCCTATAGTACCCTGCCAAACCCAAGAAACTCCTAATCTCTATCACTGTAGTAGGTCTTGGTCATTTTGTGATAGCCTCAACCTTCGTAGGATCCACCTTAATGCCTTTAGCAGAAACAACGTGGCCCAAAAATGCAACCTGCTCCAACCAAAACTCGCATTTAGAGAATTTAGCATACGATTTCTCTTTCTACAAAATCCCCAACACTGTGCGAAGATGCTCTTCATGCTCTTCTTTAGACTTGGAGTAAACCAAAATGTCAACAATAAAGACAATAACAAATTGGTCCAAATACTCCCTAAATACCCGGTTCATCAAATCCATAAACACCGCAGTAGCGTTAGTCAAATCGAATGTTATCACCAGAAACTCGTAATGTCCATAGCGAGTACGAAAAGCCGTCTTAGGGATATCCTCATCCCTCACCCTTAATTGATGATAACCCAATCTCAAGTATATCTTCAAAAAATACTTCGCCCCTTGAAGTTGGTCAAACAAGTCATCAATCCTCGGCAATGGATACTGATTCCTGATGATAATCTTGTACAACTCCCTATAGTCTATACACAGCCTCATAGACCCATCCTTCTTCTTTACAAACAAGAACGGAGCACCCCACGACAAAACACTCGGCAGAATCACACCACGATCTAATAGTTCTTATAATAGCTCCTTCAACTCCTGCAACTCCAATGGTGCCATCTGTGGCGCCCCCAAAATAGGTATACATCACCCATTCTGAGTTGTCAATACATGGTATAGAAACAACTATAATTTTATTATTACAACAGTAAAACTGTGAGTTTGAATACAAATATTATCTTCTAGACAATATCTATACTCAAATAAATCCTCATCACATTTATTGATACATTATTTTACAAAAATGGTGAGGACTACTAAACAACTCTCTCTAGAACCTTCATTCCATACCCCAACTCGTACTCGCTATATTATTGCCTCTTGAGAAGAAAAATGGAACAAAAAGGAAAAGGGTGAGCTCAACTAGCCCAGTAAAGAATATTATGACTAAGATAATATACAACAATTTATTGTTAGTCTTCAACAGGGAAAAATCTAATAGAATACAATAGACAACAAGTTTTAAATCAATATTCGCAGCGGAAATAATAATTCATTAGAAGAGTTAAGTACAGAATGTAAACTACTATCTTCTATGTATGAATTTAAAGTTCATCGTCTATCTTTTATCCCTGTAACATCAATCAATATATATCTGGAATCAAATATTCATCTTTGCACTACAGGCCAAAGATATTCATCAGTTAGTCATGTTCATCTAAACACTTGTTCATCTTTGCACTACGGGCCAAAGATATTCATCAGAAATCATTCATCTTTGCACTATAGGCCAACGATATTCAATAATATCATCATTTAAGACTGAGGATGATGAAAATATTTTTTAAAGAAAGCGAATCCGATTGAAACAAAATCACAAGGATTAAGGATTAAGGATTCGTACTTTGTTTTATCCATGTCCAAAAATACCTCAAAAATAATCATAGTGGTGTAAAATTCAAGAATGATCAAAACATGGATACAATCAAAGCTAGTATCTACAATAGATATTTTAGACGAAAAGGAAAAATTTTCATTTTTGATGAATAGTGTCGTATTCGTGAATAGTGTCGTATACGTGAATAGTGTCGTATACGTGAATAGTAACTCCGACACCAAAAGTTCTAAATTTGATAAAAACTTCAGATCAATATTTCAGCATAATGATATTGAAGAAATAATATCATTACGAGAAAAAAAATATCCCTTACCTCGAAAGATCGAGTCTTCTAATTTGAAACAGGATATAGGCTATGACTTGAACTTGCACCGTATAGCAATACTCAAAATACTCACAAGAATACGTTCGATAATATAGAGAGAGAAAACTTTAGTTTCTGGTGTGATTTTCAATTCTAACCTAAGCACCCTATATATAGGAAAATGCTTAGAACACCAAAGCAGAAAATTTAATATAGTATTAATATATAAATTAAATTTTCCTACGCCAACCTTCCAAGAACTGAATTCAGCTCATTCAACACACATGTGTAACACACCATAATGAAAAAAACGTTTTTGTTATTTAAAATATTTTAAACTTCCAAAAATTAATTATTTCGAAGCTTCGGAACTTCAATAATTCATAATAAATAGCTCTTTTGTCAGAAAAATTCGAAACTCGCGAGTTTTCATAGGAAATTCCATTAACTACAACTTTACAGAAGGACGTTTTTCCAAATTCCAAACAAAAATTGACCGAAATTCACAAACGGGCGATTTTACAAGCTATAATCAAATTTCAGTCAAGAAATGGGGTCCACCGACACATAAAACATGCTTTAAATATTTTTGGTAACAAAAATACTCCTCCTCCACATATACTCATATATCCCACATTTCGTAAAAATATCATCATTATTATATTATTAAAATATAATAATATATTTAAATAAATTATTTTATCGAAAAAGATAAAATTTTAATTTTCAACAATTGTCACAATAAAATTTTCTCCATCTATATCCACATAAAATTAATATTTTCCTCATCATATGAATCAATAATTAATTATTCACAAATAATATTCTGAGAATCACAATATTGACAACCGAGGGCGGTTCACCAGGAAGAGGGGATTTCAATAAGAATTTCTCCTTCTTCGACGCTATGATTAGGTGACCAAACCTCTCCTTAGATGCAGAACTTTCTAGACATTGCCAATAATGTTATCTAATAATATTATTAGAGATAATATGAATTATTAGCCGATAATGAAAAATCTTTGTGTAATGACAATTATTGAAACAACAACAATATAAAATATCAATATGACAATTATTAAATCAATAAAATAAAATCTTTGATAAAGTAATAATTCTGTGACCATTATTGAGTAGTGCCTTTTACGTAAGAATCAATAATTGGTGCAATCTGGTAATCTTCTTGTGTTTTAACCACCGGGTATTCCAACAAAAGATTAACTTGATAATAACTACGTAGATTATTTATAAACAACTTATTCTTGTCGTTTTCTTTCTCCAATCACTTTAGTTATGGGCCCACACATGGGTCGCTTGGCCAAGTCGTACAAATATTCCCAAGCGATTTGAATATTCCACGACCAAACAAATATTCCCCGACAATAATGAATATTTTTGCTTATTTTGAAATATTTGCGTATTTTACCCATAACTATCCACATTAATCAAATCAACCCTTACTATTTCAAAATAATAAATAGAAAATTAAATTTCATTTATTAATAATTTGGGGTCTTACAACCTCCCTCCTTATGAAATTTCGTCCTCGAAATTGACGTCACGCACTCAGTATTTGAAAAGGTGAGGATACCTTGCTTTCATTTCGCATTTCCAACTCCCAAGTCATTTCCTCTATAGCATGGTTCCTCTATAAAACTTTAACTTGTGGTATGACCTTCGTATGCGTAGGACATGCTCCTTTCTATCCAAGATCTTGACAGTACCTCTTAAAGACGTTAAGTCTTGGCTATCTCGTCCGGTTCTAACTCTATAGCTGGTTCGAGTCTTTCACATATTTACTGAAGTATAGATATGTGAAACACATTATGAAACGAGACATACTTTGAGGTAACGCGAGTCTATAGGCTACATTTCCTACTCGGTCAAGAATTTGAAATGGACCAATAAATCGTGGATTGAGCTTTCCTCTCTTCCCAAATCTTGTAACTCCCTTCCATGGAGCAACTCGCAACAATACATGATCCCCTATACTAAATTCCACGTCCTTTCGATGAAGATCGCATAACTCTTTTTGTCGATCTTGTGTCGTTTTTATATCGTTGTCGAATCATTTGGATCTTTTCGGTGTCATACGCACTTAACTTCGGGTCCCAACAATGTTACTTCACCCACCTCATCCCAACATATTGGAGAGCGACACTTTCGTCCATATAACGCTTCAAATGGAGCCACACCTATACTTGCCTGATAACTATTGTTGTAGGAGAATTCCACCAATGGTAAATACTTATCCCAACTACCCTTGAAGTCTAGGACACAGAGTCTTAATAGATCTTCAAGAGAGGATGGTATCTTTAGGCCCGAATAAATAAATCCGTGCCCATAGCTTTTTGCAAGCTAACCCAAAATCTTGAAGTGAATCTTGGGTCATGATCCGAAACTATGGATACTGGCATGCCATGCAACCTCACAATCTCATTTACATATATACTAGCAAGACGTTCAAGGGAATAAGTCTCCCGTATCGGCAAGAAATGAGCAGACTTGGTTAATCTATCAACAATAACCTAAATAGCATTAAGGCCTTGAGAAATCGTAGGAAGACCCGTAACGAAATCCATAGTAATGTGTTCCCATTTCCATTTTGGAATCTCAAGTGGTTGCAACGGACCCTTAGGTACTAGATGCTCCGCCTTTACACGTTGACAAGTTAAACACATCGAGATAAACTTTGCAATCTCTCTCTTTATATTGTTCCATCAAAATGTATGTCGAAGATCACGATACATTTTAGTACTTCCAGGATGGATTGCAAATGGTGTATTGTGTGCCTCCATCATAATCTTGTACTTCAAATCAGAGTCGTTAGGAACACAAAGTCTGGAGTGGACTCGAAGTATTCCTTCTTCATCAATTCTCGCTTCCGGAATAGCACCTTCTTGTACTTTCTTCTTCATACGCATCAGCTCCGGGTCGGTGGCTTGAGCAACCTTAACTTTTTCTATTAAAGTTGGCTCTACGCGTGATACTTGACATCATCGCACTCATTCCCCAAGATAAGATCTTCTACTCAACGTCGGCTACCACGTTCGCTTTTCAGGATGGTATTGAATAATGTGGTCGTAATCTTTCAACAACTCGAGCCAACGTCGTTCGCATGTTAAGTTCCTTTTTGCGTGAAGAAATATTTGAGGCTTTTATGGTGCGAATATATCTCCACTTTCTCCCCATATAGATAGTGCCTCCGGATCTTTAAGCGAAACGCATTGCGCTAACTCTAGATTATGAGTAGGATAATTCCTCTCATATTCTTTAAGTTGTCGAGAGGCATAAGGCTATGACTTTCCCCGTTGCATGAGAACACATCCTAACCCTTTGCTCGAAGCATCATTTGTAGATAACAAATCCATCCGCACAGATGGTATTGTTAGAACAGTCTTAGAAATAAGTCTCCTCTTAAGCTCTTGGAAACTCTTCTCGCATTCCTCGCTCCAAACAAATTTTGTATCCTTCCGAGTTAGCTGAGTTAATAGAGTAGCGATTCGAGAAAACCCTTCCACGAATCTCCGATAATAACCAGCTAGACCCAGAAAGCTACGTACTTTAGTCACCGTCTTCGGCTGCTCCCAACTTTGTATTGCTCCAATCTTCGCCGGGTCAACAGATACTCCATGTTTTGACACCACGTGCCCAAGGAATGCTACTTCCTCAAGCCAAAACTCGCATTTTTCAACTTGTCATAAAGCTTGTTTTCACGAAGCCTCTGGAGTACCAGCTTCAAATGGTGCTCATGATCTTCACGACTTTTGGAATATATGAGGATGTCATCAATAAAGACAACAACGAACTGATCCAAATATTCCTTGAATACTCGATTCATCATATCCATGAAAGTCGCAGGAGCATTAGTCAATCCAAGAAAGACATGACTAAGAATTCATAATGCCCGCATCGAGTTTCAAGGCGTCTTTGGAATATCCTCGATTCTAATCTTCAAATTTGATGATATCCGAATGAAGATCGATCTTTGAAAAGAATTGTGCTCCTTTGTATTTGGTCAAACAAGTCATCAATACGAGGTAGTGGATACCTATTCTTGATGGTGACATGGTTCAATTCCGATAGTCAATACAAAGTCGCATACTCCGTCTTTTCTTTTTACTGAATAAAGCAGAGAGCACCCCAAGGAGATGTACTAGGGCCGAATGAAACCGATGTCCAACAACTCCTATAGTTGGACCTTTAACTCACGAAGTTCAATAGAGCCATTCGATATGGGGTTTTAGAAATGGGCTTTGTACCGGGTTCAAGATCAATAAAGAATTCAACTTCACGTTACGGGGTAGGACAAGGAAGTTCTTCAGAAATCGTCGGGAAAGTCAATAACAAGGGAATATTATTCAAATTTGGCGTGTCTTTATTCAAGTCCATAACATGGGCTAAGAAAGCTTGACATCCATTTTCAATAAGCGAATAGCTTTATGATTAGATATGACGGTGATTGATTTTAATGGTTTAGTTGCTTGAATTCGCATAAACAGTTGGTTAGGAATATGAAAACTAACAACCTTACGAAAACAATCAATTTTGGCATGATGAGTAGTTAACCAATCAATCCCTAAAATCACATCAAAAGCAAGTATCTTTAAAGAGATAAGGTCAACAGGTAAGGTGATGGTGCTAACTTAAATCAAACAAGATTTATAAACAGTGGATGTGATGAAAGTTTCTCCTAACGGAATTTCCACAGATAGGTCAAAGTCTAATTTCTCCGGAGTCAAGTTTAAACGTTGAGCACAAGCAAGAGAGATAAATGAATGGGTAGCATCGGTATCAAGTAAGGTATAAACTTCGCAAAAATTTATAAATAGCTTACCCGTGATCACCTCGTTTGGGTTCCTCGCATTTTGACCAGTCACAACAAACGCTCTTCCAGGAACCATTGACTTTGACTTTTCTGGGACATTCTTTTGAGTCACCATCCCCGCTAAACTAGGTTTCGCTACCGTACAATCTCTAGCGATATGTCCTTCCTTTCCACAATTATAGCATACCTTGAACTGTTGTGGGCAGTTTGGACTGATATGTCCCTCTTTCCCACATTTATAGCATATGACCGGTGGTCGTTCTCCTCCCTTAGAACCGATTCTTTTAAACGACTGTCGTCTTCACATGGTCGTTGTTAAATCTCCTTTTTAAAATCTCCTCCGACTCGCTTCTTCTATTTTCATGGCTATGATTACCACCAGGAGTGGTTACCATTTTGTCCGTCTTTTCTTTCTCCGTTGGTTATCGTTGTTTTGTTGACTGCTATCTCGGTATGATCCTGATTGTGGTCCCTCGGTTGACCGTACTCATTATCTCGCTCTAATAATTGAGCCTTGTTTACAACATCTGAATAGAGAGAAAATTTATGAGAAATGAGATATTGTCGTATGCCGGGTTTCAAACCTCTCATAAACATCCGTGTCATACGTTCCTCATTCTCTACCAAATGAGGTGCAAACCTGGATAACTCTGCAAACTTTGCCTCGTCTTTGAGACACAAATCATGTTGTTTTATTCTAATCGATGAACTCCACTTCCTTCATATGACTAACACTTTCGGGGAAAGTATTTGTCATAAATATTTTTTCAAACGTCTCCCAAGACATGCCTTTGAGTAATTTGGATGGGTACACTTCTGCTGACTACCACCCGATGATGCGCCTCGCCTGGAACATAAAGGTGGCAAATGGAACCTTTGTTCTCCGTGCATCCCAAGACATCGAATATCTTGGTAATTTGCTTGACCCATGTTTCCGCCATGATCGGATCTGGCTTTCCCTTAAATTCGTGGTCCTGACTCTTTGAAGCGCTTGGTTTGTGACAACCCGTGAATTGCTATCATTTCCTCCTATATTTTGAACACGAGTCTCCTAAATCGATTTTGCATGAGCTGCAAAAAGCTTCTAAACATCCCTCGTTCATCATCGCTTTCAATGGTGTTGTTCACAGGAGGAACATTGCCAACTTGTTGCACGTTCTCCTCGTTGGTGAGTACAGGCGTCTCCACGGTCTCATTTCCACTATTAATATTATCAGTCGACATTCTCAAATACTGTCATAAAACAAGGGTTAATTAAGGAAATCAATATATCACATAATATCCCTATATATCTTGACCAACTAACAAATAAGCTTAGGTAGGACACACTAGCGAAGGATTTACTCGTCTCTCCCTCCTAGTTCTATTCCCGATCTCCGCCAGAGATCATATCCTAAGCTCGATATCAATTGTGGCGCCCCCAAAATAGGTATATATCACCCATTACGAGTTGTCAATACATGGATACGAAACAACTACAATTTTATTATTACAACAAGAAAGCGTAAGTTTGAATACAAATATTATCTTCTAGACAATATCTATACTCAAATAAATCCTCATCACATTTATTGATACATTATTTTACAAAAATGGTGAGGACTACTAAACAACTCTCTCTAGAACCTTCATTCCATAACCCAACTCGTACTCGCTATATTCTCGTCTCCTGAGAAGAAAAATTGAACAAAAAGGAAAAGGGTGAGCTCAACTAGCCCAGTAAAGAATATTATGACTAAGATAATATACAACAATTTATCGTTAGTCTTCAACAGGGAAAAATCTAATAGAATACAATAGACAACAAGTTTTAAATCAATATTCGCAGCGAAAATAATAATTCATTAGAAGAGTTAAGTACAGAATGCAAACTATTATCTTCTATGTATGAATTTAAAAGTTCATCGTCTCATCTTTTATCCTCGTAACATCAATCAATATATATCTCGGAATCAAATATTCATCTTTGCACTACTGAGCCAAAGATATTCATCGATTGGTCATGTTCATCTAAACACTGTTCATCTTTGCACTACTGGGCCAAAGATATTCATCGAAATCATTCATCTTTGCACTACACAGCCAAAGATATTCAATAATATCATCATTTAAGACCGAGGATGATGAAAATATTTTTAAAAAAGCGAATCCGGTGAAACAAAATGACAAGGATTAAGGATTAAGGATTAAGTACTTTATTTTATCCATGTCCAAAAATACCTCAAAAATAATCATAGTGGTGTAAAATTCAAGAATGATCAAAACATGGATACAATCAAAGCTAGTATCCACAATAGATATTTTAAACGAAAAGGAAAATTTTCTTTTTCGATGAATAGTCTTGCCAGATTCGTGAATAAGTGTCGATATCGTGAATAGTGCTTAGTATCACGTGAATAGTAACTCAAAACCAAAAGTTCCAAATTTGATAAAAACTTTAGATCAATATTTCAAAGATAATGATATTGAAGAAATAATATCATTACGAAAAAAAAAATATCCCTTACCTCGAAAGATCAAGATTTCTAATTTAAACACAGGATATAAAGCTATGACTTGAACTTGCACCAGATAGCAATACTCAAAATATACTCAAAATACTCACAAGAATACGCTCGATAATATAGAGAGAGAAAACTTGATTTCGGTGTGATTTTCAATTCTAACCTAAGCACCTATTTATAGGAAAATGCTTAGAACATCAAAGAGAAAATTTAATATAATATTAATATATAAATTAAATTTTCCTACGCCTAACCTTCCAAGAACTGAATTGACTCATTCAACACACATTTGTAACACACCATAATAAAAAAAAACGTTATTGTTATTTAAAATATTTTAAACTTCCAAAATTAATTATTTCGAAGCTTCGGAACTTCAATAATTCATAATAAATAGCCCTTTTTATCAGGAAAATTCGAAACTCGTGATTTTCCATAGGAAATTCCATTATCTACAACTTTACAGAAGGAAGTTTTTCCAAATTCCAAACAGAAATTGACCAAAATCCACAAACGGACGATTTTACAGGCTATAATCAAATTTCAGTCAAGAAATGGGGTCCACCGACACATAAAACATGCTTTAAATATTTTTGGTAACCAAAATACTCCTCCTCCACATATACTCATATATCCCACATTCATCGTAAAAATATCATCATTATTATATTATTAAAATATAATAATATATTTAAATAAATTATTTTATCAGAAAAAGATAAAATTTCAATTTTCAACAATTGTCACAATAAAAATTTTCTCCATCTATATCCACATAAAATCAATATTTTCCTCATCATATGAATCAATAATTAATTATTCACAAATAATATTACAGAATCACAATATTGACAACCGCAGCGGTTCCGAAAGAGGGCTTTCAATAAGAATTTATCCTTCTCGACGCCGCAATTAGGTGACCAAACCTCTCCTTAGACGAGAACTTTTCTAGACATTGCCAATAATGTTATCTAATAATATTATTCAGATAATATGAATTATTGCTTCGATAATGAAAAATCTTGTGTAATGACAATTATGAAACAACAACAATATAAAATATCAACGCATCAATTATTAAATCAATAAAATAAAATCTTTGAGCAGAATTATCGTGACCATTATTGAGTAGTGCCTTCACGTAAGAATCAATAATGGTGCAATCGCAGGTGTCATCTTGTGTTTTAAACCACGGGTATTCCAACAAGAGATAATCTGCAGTATAACTACGTCGTTATTTATAAACAACTTATTCTTGTGTTTTTCTTCCTCCAATCGCTTTTCAGTTATGGGGCCCCACACACGGTGCTTGGTCGTAAATGCGAATATTCCCGAAAGATGCGAATATTCCACGACCAAACAAATATTCCCTGACTAATAATGAATATTTTGCTTATTTTGAAATATTTGCGTATTTTACCCATAACTATCCACATTAATCAAATCAACCCTTACTATTTCAAAATAATAAATAGAGAAAATTAAATTTCATTTATTAATAATTTGGGGTCTTACACCATCCTATACGGCGCCTTAGAGATAGGCTCCGCACCAGGAACAAGCTCAATAACAAACTCCACTTCTCGCTACAGTGGTAACCCTGACAACTCCTCAGGAAACACATCAGGAAAATCACGAACAATAGGAACATCCTCAATACGAGACTCATCCTTAGAGGTATCCTTCACAAACGCCAAATACCCCTCACACCCCTTTGCCACCAACTTTTCATCCTTTAAATCTGAAATCAATTTCACCACCCTACTTGGTCGTGAACCCTGAAAAACAAATTCTGAAGACTTCACATCTCCAAATATAACCTTCTTCACCTGACAATCAATAGTGGCTTGGTGCTTAACCAACCAGTCCATCCCAAGAATGACATCAAAATCGTGCATACTCATCGAAAGAAGATTAGCCCTACGAATCTTATCACCAAAACTGATCGCACACCCTCGATACAAATCAGAAATAACAACCGAAGTCCCCATCGGGGTAGCAATAGAAATAACAGAATATAAAGACTGAGATGGCACACCCAGGTGTCGAACAAAAGACTGAGCAACAACGAAATGAGTAAAACCCGTATCAAACAAAATAAACGCCTCACGATTTCCTGGTGCACCTGCCCGCCTGGTTATGCATCAAAGAAAAAACTCGACCACCCTGACGCTGACCTCCATTGCCACCATTATCACCACCTCCACCATTTCCACATGGCCTGGTACAATCTCTAGCCATATGACCCATCTGTCTACACAAGAAGCACGCACCGGTGACTATGACAGTCTCCCCGAATGATTAGCCCCACAAGTAGCACAAGGAGCTAGCGGAATAATATTAAGTTACCCCACCAAATGCTCCTCGAATAACGACCTTGATTCTACCCTGGCGGCGATTCTCGCCATCTGGCCGATGATTTCGACCATGCCAAGGTAGCTGCAGCTGACGATTCTGCCCTTGATGAGGCATCTGCTGATAATCCTTTTTTCGATTCTGGCCACGCCACTGCCCATGCTGACCACCACGATTCCTGTTCCACTAACCACCCTGATTCTTCCCATGTTGTCCCGAAGTTTGACCCTGATGGTCATCTCTGTCCCTCTTTCGATTCCCCTCCAGTTTAGAAGACCGAAATCCTGTTGCTCCATTTCAATATTATTGGCTGCATTAGCCACTGCTGACACATCTGCAAACTTGTTGTTAATAAGATGTTGGTGATACCTATAATGAATCCTCCACTTCAATTTCTCTGTTTGTTCTGCTGCGGTCCCTGCTGAGGTTCCCTCAAATCCTACCAACCCGGTGAAACTCGTCATGAAATCCGTGATGGACTCATCATCTTTCTGTCGAATGGACAAATAGTCTCAAGCATAGGCCTCTTTATCAGCAGCTGGGAAGTACTGCTGATAAAAGACCTCACAAAACTCCACCCAATTAAGTGTCTCAGCATAATTTTCACCTTTTGTTACTTTTGTCGTCTTCCACCACCTTTGTGCATCCCCTTCCAGCTTGTAAGAAGCAAGTAATACTCTTTGATTATCTGAGCAACCCAACACATCAAAAATCTTCTCTAGGTGAGCAATCCAATTCTCTGCCTCAATTGGAGTCAGAGCTGAACTGAATGACTGTGGTTTCTGCTTCTGGAACCTCTCCAACCATACATACATCGGAACCACTGGCTGATTATGACCATCCACATTCACTTCCTCAATATTTGCGTGCTAACCATTATTTCCCGGATTCTCTTGTTCAGGAATTTCTGGTGGCGGTTGCTAATGGCCTATACAACCTATGCCACCAACCGATTTCACGCTCGATTCATCTTTTGATTCACCAAGGTAGCTAATTGAGCATTAATTTGATCATTAGGTTGCTCATTAGGTGACCTCTCCTCTTCCCTATTGTTACCTCGCCTCCTAGCAACTCTAGCGGATCTACGAGCCATCTAAGAAAAAGATCACAAATATAAACAAAGTAGATTAGAGACAAATTCAAATATAGCTGATATGATAGCTGAACAAAAATCAAACAGAACAGAAACCTAACCCAGAAGCCTACCCATAACTCACAGGTCAAACCTAAATAGGTTTTCTACAAGAAAGAACCTAAGCTCTGATACCAACTCTATAACACCCCCTTTCCGAAATAGAAAGAGAGGTTACTCAAAATATAACAAAACTGATGAATTTAATAGCAATGCTCAAAGCCACAAAAGAATAGTCTTAATATTTGATAAATACCACAAGTCAACCATAATAAATATTAAACTGTCTCAAACCACAATCTAAATAATTATTACAATTTTGAACAAACTAATGTATCATAACCTAAATATAATATATCTAAATAATTTGGATAAAAGGGAGCTCTCATCACACTTGCCCTTGATTCCCCTAATTACCTGCCGGAAGAAAAACACAGCTTGAGCCAAATGCCCAGTATGGATATAGAATAAAAGAATAATGAAGCAAAATAATTAATTTAATTAAATGAACTGAACTGAACTAAAACAAAATGAACTTAAATGAAAGGAACAAAACTAACACAACAAAATAATAGGTTAAATCAAATGGTTGGGTGATATTTCATACCGAGCTCAGAACAAAACAGAATATACCTTGCCACATAGGCAAGTCAAATAATGACACGCAGGAAAATCAAATAATGCCACACAGGCAAGTCACACACATTGGACCGCGAATCAAATGCATATAATATCAGAAGGCGGTTTGGCACAAACATTACCAATCCACAAAACAGAACAGAAAACTAGGGTCGACCGATACGCCTCCCACAACAAAATACCAAATGGCCAACTTCCACCAGAGCACAAAACGGAGACGCCGTGGACTGATCACACCACCACGGAAGGTGTCATGCCTCGGTGTCAAGAGGATATGCATGTGGTACCCCCACAGGTGGTTATAGCTCAGGTATTCCCTACGGTATTCTAACAAAACATCATGTCACAACACATGTGTTGATCGATTTTGCAATCAATGAATACGCGCAAGTATACACGGCAACAAGTTTTTGGCACCGTTACCGGGGAATTAGTTTAATAATTTTGCCAATATTAATTTTTATCAAATTAGTTTTAATTTAAACATTTTTTTTTTATTATTTTCTTTAATTCTCTTTCTATTTTTTTTTTCTTTCTTTTCAGGTACCATGGCGGAATTTAATTATCAATGGTCGTATACGAGAATGACTCAGCCAAGGGGAACGGAGATTGATGGACTCGCGACAGTACTTCTGCATTATCAGCACAAATTGAGACACTTTTGAGGAGGTTAGACGCTTTTGCAGCACAACGTCATCAAAGTATGGCGGTTACTTGTAATTATTATGCTGGAAATCATATGAGTCATCAATGCACCACCAGTTTTGAGCCAGTACCGTATGGTGGTGATTACCCCAATAATTATGTCTATCCCAACAACTATTATCAGGATTGGGGGTATTACCCGGATTTTTCATGGAGCCATACTCATCAAGATCAATTTTATGCTCCAAGTCCAATATACCCATCGGATTTCTCGTGTCCACCTCTACTACAACAGGAGGAACATTCAAATTTGGAGGAAACTTTGTCCAAGTTCATAGCTTCAAGTGAGGAGAGGAGGATTAATCAAGAGATATCGAGTCAAAATTTTGCGAACCAAATGGAACAACTAATCAATGCCTTGAACATTTGTCCTCAATACACTTGGCCCTATGACATGGATTCCGAGACTGATGATGAGCCCGAACAAAATCTGCAACCGGATGTGCCAAAAGATATAGATGTTGAAAGAGAGGAGACACTTGGGGACCAAGAAAAGGAGATCGGTGAAGATCTAACTTTGAGTACCAACGAAGATGAGCCGATTTTGATAGTGTCCCATGTACCTTCTCCACCAAAGTTCAAGGAGCGAGCGCTTTTTCAAGATAGTGTCCAATTGGTAGTCATGTCATAGGCAAGGCTATATGTGATATGAGAGCTAGGACAACTTTAGAGCCATGGTGGGATGAGAAAGGGAAGATAAAAGAAGACCCTGTTGTGTTTGACAAGCTTCCATGCTACAATTTGATCACAAACATAATGGAGAAAGCACCTAGTGGTTTGTCATACTTAATAGGGATCCATAAACACAATTTCTTCACATATATCATGTTTTCATGGATTAACCTACTCTAAACCATATACAAATTATATAAAAACAGTTTATATACACATATTAACCATATCTTCAACAATTATTCATAAAAATCAATTATAGAGAACTTTTTAAATAAATCAAAACTTCAACTTCAAAATTAAAATTATACCTTCAATTGCTTGTTTAACTTTGTTAGATAATAGCAAATTGCTTTGATAATCCTCCTCTTCTTTCAATTTTCTCTCAAATTTCTCTAGAGCTCTCTCTTTTTCTTTCTCTATTTCTCTTCTTTCTTCTTCATCTCTAAACCAACTGACTTAGAGAACTGACGTAATATAAGATATAACTTTACGTAAACTAAACTGAAATATAATATATAACTAATGTATAATATAATATCAACTTAATGAGTTATACATTTTTTTTTTAAATTCAAAAGCAACTAAGGCTTGTTTGGCAAAAATTAAATTAAAATAAGGATTAACAAGCCCTAAGCCTTGTTTGGTAAAACCAAATTAAAACTCCTTTTAGCTTATTTTAATAACTCACTTACTATATAGTTTATTGTCACACATTATTTAATTAAATTATAATACTCAAATTCAATTAAATAAAGTCATACCAACTTACAAAATCAAAATGCCACACAATCATACCACAAAATTATTATTTACATTATAATTTTATTTAATAAATTAGCACACCACTTTTAATTACTAAATTAGATTAAAACAACATTATAACAATTCCTTTAATACTTATCAATTCTCTAATTTAATTATTAAATTAAATTAGAATATTACCACTTAATAATTAATTCATCACTCTTTTAATTTAATTAACTTCAACATACAAAATTACCTAATATCAACTTAATTAACATATTACACTTAATCAAATTAATTCCCACAACTCATGAATTATTTATTTAAATAATAAATAATCAAATTAAACAAATATATATTTATTTAACAATAAACACATCAACTAAAATATTTATTTATTCAATAAATATTTGAAATTACATATAAAAATTCTGGATTGTTATATTATTCCCTCCTTACAAGGATTCTGTCCCCAGAATCACCATTCAAATAATTTATTTGTCACAATTATTGACTTTCTAAAAGTCAATTTGAGATATTTTTAAATTTAAAATTGACATGATTTATTTAAGTTTTGAAAATAATAAATCTAATAATTTATAGTACTTTTTAGATAGATTATGATAGAAAAATGATATATTTTGCGAAAGTTTATTTTGACTTTTTACATAGATAAGTATTAGTGATATTTTTAAAAAAAAAAATATATTTAATAAGTGGAGTTTTCTTATAATTTATATCAATCTCATATATTTATGAGCTTCGCAATTGTATATATAGTAAAAGATATTCATAATTATATTTATACGGGAATAGTTTAAAGCGGGATAAAAAGAGCGAATAGAAAGAAAAAACACGCGTAGCGTGTGTTTTTTTCTTAATCCGTCTTTTTTTTCTTTCTTTATTCTAGATTAAGATTCTTCCCGTATATTTATATTGACATAAATTATATGAATTGTCTTAATTTTTAATTTAAAAATATTTAAAAATAACTTTTCAAAAGTCAATATTCTGATTATACTTTGAAACGGAACGGAACGGAGGGAGTATAATATTCTGAAAACAGCCATTAATTCCCCAACCATGGACGGACCTATCTGACACTGACAAAGGAATGCAATGCAACTCCAGCCATACATAAAGTCATAAAGAATGCAAAGTTCAAGTTAGTTTGCCGGGCGTTTAATGGTTGCTACTCCTTACGAGCAGTGAGTTGTATACATGGCTGTCTCTACAATCACCGGCGCCGCCATTGACTCTCCACTTCTCCAAAACGACATCGTTCCCGGCGTTGTAGACTACAAGAATCGCCCAGTCCGGAGATCTAAATTCGGCGGATGGAGATCCGCAAAATTCTTCATAGGTACCCACTACCCTGTAACAATAACACTGAACCTTATATTGCAAGTAAAAAGGTGAATTTTTATTTTTGCATACAATTTCACGAAGTTTCCTTGTTTGTTCAAATAAAAATTTCAAGTAAAAGGGGGAATTTTTTATTTTTCTTACAATTTCTTGAAGTTTCGTTCTTTGTCTGTTAGGTGTTGCTACAAGAGTGGACCTCTTGCTAATTATTTGTTATTTTGGTCGAAATGACTACCATGTTAATTCTTATGGTTATCTTTTCATCTTTAACATATTACAGTTTTTATATAATCTAATTTTTTGGATTTTTGGTTTTTTAAAAAATATCTTCATAAAAAAATTGCAAATAAATAGAGATTTTTATTTTTTTTTCTTTGTACAAATAATTTTGCAGGAGTTGAAGTTGCTGAAAGGTTTGCGTACTATGGAATTAGTACAAATCTCATTACTTTCCTTACCGGTCCGTTGGGTCAATCTACGGCAACGGCCGCCGCAATTGTGAACACGTGGTCAGGAACTTCGGCCCTTTTCCCCTTTTTGGGTGCCTTCATTGCTGATTCTTTTCTAGGTCGATACCGTACTATTATCATTTCTTCTGTGCTCTATATTCTGGTAAACTTCTTTGTTTTCTATCTCCTAATATTATGTTTTCATTGATTTGTTAATCAATAACTTTGATTCATATACTATTAATTTAGTCTTCTTAAGCTGCTCCATTTTTGGACATGGAAACTAGGAATAATGAGGTGGGGAAATGTAATGGAGAAAAAGAAAAGCTCCCCCAAATGAATACTAAGGCCTGAATTCATGTTATCTTATTAATTTTAAAAATCAAACTTTAACATTAGGTTAAGCATTTGTGCAAAAATGATGGGTGGGATTGAAATATTATTTTTAATTTATTATCACTGCAGACTATCTTATCTCATAATTACTCAATTATTTAATACCATAGAGTATAATAGAGTATGTTTTGTCATTTTAAGGATATTTGATGATGGATTATAAAAAAGCGGTATTATATAATTCTCTTTTGAGTTATCAGATGACATTAGAATTGGCAAAAAGCACCTTTATCCCCCTTGTGGTTGTCGACTTGTAAGCATTCAACCACTGGATTTTAAAAAATATGTAATTGACTCACTGTGCTTTTTAAAAATTGTTAATCAAGCCATTCCGTCCAATTTTGCTCACGGGCGTTAAGAAATTGAACCAATTTTCCTACGTGACTTTTGAAAAGAAAAACAAAACAAGTTTTTTCCTACGTGGTATGCTAGTCAGCCAAATTCCTAGTACTAGAAAATTCTTTGTGGGATCCAATAAGCCAAGATGAACCCAGTACTCCTGACCCGGTGTCTAGGGCCATTCTTTAAGAAGATCATCTTGTTCCAAACCTTGAGTTGGCAGCCATTATTGTGAAAGATCATATTCCTGAAACTAATAATGAGGCCGATATTGGAGGATGGGGATTGAAATTCATTAAGAAAGTTGGGAATAGGCACACAAATGCTTCTATAGAGACGGAAGTACCTTCTCAATGTTGCGTACGTAATGATGGTGAGTGCTCTACCAGTATGGGCATTCTAATCCCAGCTAGTTTTCATGGCGGACCAAGAACAAGAAAGGGTGGCCCTTCTAGTCTTACTGAAAGATGGAGGTCTGGTGGGCGCTATGATTGTGGCGGCTGGGATATTGGGTGCCCAATCACCTTACTCAACACTAAGCCATGCAGAATAGAGATTTTTCCACGAACAGATATTCACTGGGTGGGCAAGACATTTGATCTCTTTGTAGAGGTGTGTCAAACTTTTTTCTCAAAAGTTTTAACTTTTCTTTTTTTAAACGTTTTGTTGGGAACCTCATACTTGTGGTGAAAAATCTTGTGATCCGTTGCACAACTTCTGTTTTGCAGGGGAACCTCATACTTGTGCTGAGATCGTGAAAGTTGGGCAATTGGGGACAAAGGGGAGATCAGAGAGGAGGGAGTTGATCGAGGATTCTTAGCAAGGGTTTTTGATTTGGGAATTTTAAGAGGAAGAAGAAGCATGGGACTGTTCATCTTCACTCTTTTTTTATTTTGATTTGGTTCTATTTTTGATTTTGTTTTGTTTTTTTATTTTTATGTTTAGTTATTAATAGGTTTTAATATTTTTAATAATATGTTTTTTATGTTTAAGCCTACATTTATTAATTTTATTGTATTAATATTAATATTAATTTTCAAAATTAAATTAATAATTAAAAGAAAGGAAAAGAGATAAAAGAAAAGAAAAAAATTATAAAGACAGTGAATTAAAATATTTATTTTAATTTTATTATTATTTTAATCATTTTTTTGGCACATAATTTAATGATTTTTTTTTTTTTTTTTTGTTGCCACATAAGAAAATAATGATTTTTTTTTCCAATGCCACATCTGAAAATATTTGACGTCCGTGAGCAAAATTGGACGGAATAGCTTGATTAACAATTTTTAAAAAGTACAGTGGGTTAATTGTATTTTTTAAAGTACAGTGGCTCAATGCTTACAAGTCGACGACCACGGGGGTAAAGGTGCTTTTTGCCTTTTAGAATTGATAATAAATAGTCAATGAGATAAACGGGAAAAACTAATGATTTCACCACTGTAGTTGACACCTTTTATTTATTATCCCATTAAAGTATAAAAATTAAAATTACTCCATTAAACTAATTAAAAAATTGAAATTAGACCATTCACTCAAATATTTTCCTACCTGGCATGAAAAAGAAAAGAAAAAAATAATGACGTGACGAATTTAACTGGGCAAATATAAAACAAACTTAATCTTATCTTTTCTCTTTGGTTTTCTCTTCCCATTATTTTCACCATTGTCACCTACCCGCCATGGACCATCACCTCCGAGTTCCGACTGCCATCATCATCAACGATTGAGTTTCGGCTACCATCATCACCAACGACCATCACAAAAAATTTCATATAACTTTACTTTTCTAACCAAATCCATAGGGATTTTGTGATTTTAAAGGAAACCAAGCTTTGGATTCATGGTGAGATTTTGAGGAAAGATAAGGAGTCTTTTCATATAAGATGAAATCAAATGCAACAAAATTAACTTTCTTCATCATGTTAAACAAAACACTGTTGGTCGATTTCGCTATTGCTAAATCACGCGCAAGCATACGCGGTCCACAAGTAATATAATGATAAGAGAGTTGTCGAACCCACGAGGACAAAGTCTTAAATGCTAGTCAAATACTAAGGTAAAGTCTATGCTACTTTATCTAAACAAGTGATAGAAGATGGTGTGTTAAGCTATTTGATTACAAAGAGAAGAAACAAGAGAAGTAGTTGTACTAGGAAGTCAAAATAGGATTACAATTCCCCTAATGCGTCGCCTAATCTCCTAACTCTTCACATTACAAACGAATCAAGGAATGGTCAACCGAGAACAACAACTACGCAAAAGCTTCTGTCGAAGGACTAATGCACATCCCTAGCTAGATAAATCACAATATGTCTATTGGTGAAAGAAACTAGACTAGGGTCATTAAGCTTAGTCTCAAGGCTACACAAGAAAAATAGAGATATGTCTATCCTATTAGCAGTTTATGCACAAATTCCATAGGCATGGTCATAACAGGTGTTGTTGTATTTAAAAGTTAGATAATAACATCCATTTGTCAATGTCCATTACTATCAATACCAATTCCTCTATCAAGTAATTAGTCATTAAGTAAGAAATACAATAATCCATTCCAAAATGATTCATTATATAAAATAGGAGAGAGTTAATTAAGCTAAACAAAAGGTTACATTGCAATCCTAAAAATGGAATTAGTTCATATCTATGGTATTAAAACACATTTTTAATACATTCCACATTTTTAGTAATACACAAATAAATGGGAGATTTGGAATAAGAAAACCCGTGTTTTGAAGTGTTCTTCCTCCAAATCTTCTCTTCACTGCGTAGCTCCTGAGCTTCTGTCGGATGCAATAACTCTTCCTCCTTGAAGCACAGCTTCTTTCTCTTCTAAGAATTAATACTGTAATAAATCCTAGTCTAAGCTATCTCCTCTGTCTAAAAATCTATCGCAGGCGGCTGCTAAGAATTAAGTAGTCTGATCCCCCTGTCTTTAGGTCATTAAAAGCTCTTTAGTGCCTGGACACCGGAGCTCATGCTGCACATGAGCATGAACTAGCAAGTGGCGCCATAGCCGCCACGTAGTTTAAAAACACGGAGGTCGTATTGCAATACGACTCCATGAAGCGACTTTGGTCTTGTCATGCATGAGGTCGACGTCCCCCAAGACGAGGATGGCTGCATGTACGGGATCTTAGTTAATCCTTAAGCGGCATGGCCAGATTCCAAAGATGCTCCAAAGTGGCATGGCGGTGCATGGCCAGCAGGCTCTAAAGTATATCCTGGCGTTCTTGGCGCCAAGATCAACAAAAATGCCTATTATGACCCTGGAACCTGGAAAAGATCTGTAAAGCCCTGCATCATAGACATTAAACAAAATAATAACAAAAAATATATGAAAACCAACTAAATAACAGAAAACAGGCAACATCTTAAGCTACAAATGATCTAATTCGCGGTATAAATCCCACTCATCAAACACAAGTTCCCATTTTATAAGAAAACCCAGAAAAAGTAACCTCCTTGCATATCTCAATATTAAGTCTAACGATTACGTCTTCGATCTTGACCTAGAGTAAGGATTTGTACACATGCATTTCTTCTACTCTGGCTAATAAATGATTTGACCTGCAGCCGTGACCGGTGTTGAGGTTTTGCAGGGCATTCATTTTAACCGACTGAAAAATAATGAAAGGATGAGAGAGAATAGTGAAAAACCAGAGGAAGAAGAAGAATCCAAACGGGTTTTCCTTTAATTAACCAATGACTCGATCAGTTGAAGGAGATTAAAAAAACAGAGGAAATTTGGGAGTAGAAAGGCAAATAATTAAAAGAAAAAAATAATTTTCAACTGTAAACGAGATAAAATCCTAAAAAATCACCCAATTTTTTTTCCCATTAAATTACCTTTGAATTTGATGGAGCCCAGATGTATCAAACATAATTGTAGAGAAACCCTAACTTGGAATTTGATCTTGATTTCTCCATTTAGGCAAGCAAGTCATCGTCGGCGAGAAGGGGCAGGGGTTGACAACATTTGGTGAAGGAGTAGGACCTCCAACATACCCACAAATGAGGTCACGTGCTTGGGAGGATGACCCTCGTTGGTTTTAAATCACGTATGATAGTCCATGACTCCATGCCATCTTCCTTTCCTTTTATTTTTCTTTTTTTCTAACTGCCATGTAGGAAAATACTAGAGCTAATTTGACGGAAGTTAACTTATTTTAACAGAATGGTCTAATTTTATTTTTTTAATTAGTACTGTTCGGGAGCGTTTTGCCGACCTACAAGTGGGCCGAAGGCCTGATGCCAGAAGGGGTTGTTAAGCCCATTGGGTCGAAGCCCTCTTGGGTGATAAAGGGGTTCGGATGTCCGAGTCCTTTGGACCGGAGTCCCGTTCGAGATATGGTGTTCGGGTTCGGGTATCCGAGTCCTTTGGGCCGGAACCCAATTCTGGAAGTAGCTGTTCGGGGTCGGGCCTTCGAGTCTTTTGGACCGAAGTCCGAATCAGCAGAATGACTTGGTTGGATTAGGCTCAGACATGGGAACATCCTGCGTCTGTAGTCTAGAGCATTAATCATATTTGAACAAGGTAACTCAAAAGGTAGTGATTGGATTGGATTCTACTTCCACCTTTTAAGGAGATTGTGTTGGGCCCAAATATTGAACAGCTTCCCTCATGCAGGTTCGGCAAAAGTCAGATGAGAGTTTGGGGCAGTACGTCAAGAGGTTCTGATAGGCTTTGGGGTCGGTAGCAGAGCTGAATTCACCACAAGCCCTGGGTTTCTTCACCACCGGGTTGGACATTGGGAAGTCGAAGAAACTGATGAAGGACCTGGTAATCAACCCTCCAGGAGATTTGACAGAAGCTTTCCACCAAGCCGAGGGATACATAGCAATAGAAGAGGTAATGGGAAATTTTAAGCCCCACTCCCAGCCTTACGAGAAGTCCAAGGATCGGGATAAGCACAACTTTCAACTGTCGGATAATCAGGGAAAATCTGACAGCTATGGTAAGAAAAACTACAATGGAGGAGGTTCGGGTAGCGGACGACCACCTTTCCCAAACAGGAATGTCAACAAAGTCTACACCGCACTCAACACCGACCGGGCGAAGATATTGGAAGAGATGCGAAATAAGCCTTTCTTTGAGCCATGCCCCACAATCCCGAAACCTGGAAAGAGGGGTCGAGATAAATACTACGAATACCATCAATGTCGGGGGCATACGACAGAGATGTGCAATGATTTGAAAGATTTGATAGAGAAGAATGTCCAGAACGGACAATTGGTACAGTACGTGGTAGGTCGGGAAGGTTCAGAAGCACCCCGAGAGGAGAACAGGGGGCCAACTCGGGAAACACAGCCGCAACCGAACCCGCAAGCTCGAGGCGTGATTGATGTAATTTGTAGGTAGGGCGTGTAACCGGAAGGAAGAGGAGTGGACATCTCGAGGCTGTACTGTCAGTTGCAAGTTCATCGCCCAGAAAGGATAGGCCTTACTCAGGAATTTCCATCACCTTCTCAGATGAAGATTACCCCGCCGATCACATCGAACCGCATGATGGGGCACTGGTGATAACAGCACAGGTCGGGCTTGTAGATATGAAAAGGATGATGATCGATAATGGGTCCTCAGTTGACATACTGTACACGCACGCTTATCAGAGGATGGACTTAGAAGGAAAAAAGATGGAGTTAGGAGGAGAGGGTCCATTGTATGGGTTCAGTGGGGACCCGGTACATGTTTCGGGCACCATCGAGTTGCCTGTCAAGTTCGGCACAGCCCCTCAACAGGCAGAAGTTATGGTCAAGTTTTTTATGGTACAGGTGGACTCGGCATACAACGCCATTTTGGGAAGGCCGACGTTAGCAGCATTACAAGCCGTGACATCCATACCACACTTTAAAATCAAGTTTTCGACACCGAACGGGATTGGGGAGGTAAAAGGCGATCTTGACATTGCCCGAAGGTGCTATCGGAATACCTTGATTTCTTCAGGGATTAGAGTCAAGAAATGTAAAATGCAGATAATGGCCATTGAGATAGAGCTATTCATTCGAGAGCGAAGACAGAACCAATGGCCCTACTCGTCAAGAGATCGAAGATGTGGAGTTAATCCCCGGCAACACAGAAAAATTGATCAAGATTGGGGCAGGACTAACAGAACCATTGCGGACAGGACTGGTGGATCTGATTCGGGTGTATGCCGATATCTTTACTTGGGAGCCTAGTGATATGCCAGGGGTAAGTGAGTCGGTAGCGCTACATAGGCTGCATACAGACCCGAAGAAAAAACCAGTGATACAAAAAAGAAGGATCTTCGCCTCGAAAAGGCAGAGGATCATAGATGAAGAGATCACTAAACTGCTGGAGGCGGGATTCATTTTCGAGATTGACTACCCCGAATGGTTAGCAAATGTGGTTCTGGTTCAGAAACAGAATGGAAAGTGGAGGTTATGCATTGATTACACCGATCTGAACAAGGCTTGTCCGAAGGATTTCTACCCTTTGCCTAACATAGATCAATTGATTGATGCCACATCGGGGTATGGCATGCTGAGCTTCATGGATGTTTTCTCGGGATACCACCAGATTTCGATGAATAAGGAAGATATCCCGAAGACAAGCTTTATGATGAGTGAGTTTTATACACATGAATTGGATACATTCGAGCTTAATTTATTGTTGTTCTGAAGTCTTTTAGGATGTTTTTATGTGTTTGTGTCTATTCAAGCATGTTTTATATTGTTTTGTAGGATTTGGGACAAAAGTTACATGGATCGACGTTCGGGGTGGCTAGATTCGCGTTTTCGGCTTGCCATTTACACAGCAGTCACTTCAGAACCAATTTGACTATAGCTCCGGATATTATTTCGAAAAACTCAAAGAATGAAAGTTGTATATCTACTTCTCCTCTTTCCGGAACATCTTGACTCATCGAAATCGGAGTTTGAACGAAGAAGTTATGACCATTTTCCCAAAGGACGTCGGAGCAGAAAAATGTAAAAAGAAGGGGCAAGATTCACTTTTACGCACTATATACCGGGCGCTATTTCTAGAAGTTAAATACGTGCTGTATGCTTATAAAGTGATTCTCAAAGATTGGGGAATGTGCTTTGGGGTATTTGGGGAAGAGGCTTAGTTGGGCCTGGACGCGTTTTGGGTGAATTTTGACACCTTTTAGACTCCAATTTGGATTGGGTTTGTTCCTAAACTCAAAATTAGACTTGTAACATATAAATACATGATGTAAGGCATAAAATAAGAGGAGATTACATAGCTTAGCCTAGATTAAACACTCCTTTAGATTAGAACATAACCCTAGTTCTTATTAGTTTTGGAGATTGAAGCAACTTGGAGACCATTCAAGATCAAGAGCAAGAGCAAAGAGCAAGAGGGGAGCATCGAGTTCTTTGACAATGATTCTATTATCTTCTCTCATCCTACTTTTATCTTTTAATGTCTATTCAATTGTGGATTCTTGGTTTTAATTCATTAATTATGGACTAACTTTTTATTAAGATTTCAATTGAACCTTTTATGGCTATAAATTAGTTATTTAATTTATTCCAATTATTTGTGTCAAAGTGAGTTGTTTATCTTGCCTTATGCTTATTGATTAATTATCCGAAGCAAGAATTACTTTGTTACTCTGAAGGAATTGGAAGAGGAATTCTAGGGTTAGAATCGGACATGATATCATGTGACTTAGTTATTTGCAGTGAATAATTAGGTTTGTGAATAGAATGGAAATATCTTTTTCGCCGCATGTAACACATAAGGAATTGGGATTATAATGAGTTTAATTCAATTGTTTTGCATAGGAATATAGCAAAATTAATCTGGATTAAATAGAAGGTAATTGATCGCTTGGAAAAGGGCTTTTGGCATTTGAGAGTTCTCATTAACAATTCAAAGAGACATAATAATTGGGATAATTGGATAATTGATTTATAGTTCATAATTGGGGATATTGGAGTCTTAATCCTTATTTACCTAAATTTAATCAAATCTTAGTTGTTTATTTGCTTTCTTTAGACTAATCTCTTTTAATTGTTTAATTTAGTTTTCTTAACTAGAAAAATCACAATTATTGGTTGTTTAAATAAAATTGATTTGGTTAAGAGTTAGTACTTGGTAATTTTTATTAAATAATTCCTCGTGGGAACGATACTCTACTTTCACTTTATTACTTGTCGATCGTGTATACTTGCACGTATTCATTGATCATTAAATCGATCAACAAGTTTTTGGCGCCAATTCGGGAATTAATTTAATAATTATTTACCAATATTAATTTCAATCAAATTAGTCTTAATTTAAACATTTTTATTTTTATTTTTATTTTTCATTCTCTTCCTATATTTCTCCCTTTTTAGGTACCATGGATGACTTTGCGTATCAATGGCCATACACGAATGTGACGCAACCAAGGGGAATGGAGATTGATAGACTCGCGACACTTTCCGCAATGTCAGCACAAATTAAAGAACTTTCGAGGAAGTTGGACGTTATCGCATCCCAACAGAGTCAAAGGATGGCAGTTATGTGTGACTATTGTGCTGGCAATCACCCGAGTGATCAATGCACCATCAATCTTGGGCCGGTACAATATGGTGGTAACTACCTCAATCAGTATGCATATGATAATTATGAACAAGTTTGGGGGTATCACCTGGATTTTTCATGGAGTAACAATCAAGATCAATTTTATGCTCCAAGTCCAACATACCCACCGAATTTCTCGTGTCCACCTCCACTACAACAGGAAGAACATTCAAATTGGGAGGAAGCCTTGGAAAAAGTTATTAAAGCTTCTGAAAAGAAACACGAGGAACATGAAAAGAAACTTAATCAAATGGAGCTGAGTATACAAAGTCAGAATGCATCGATCAAGAATATGGAAAATCAATTGGATGAGAGAAAGACACGCGTTGAACAATCGTCTTCAATACACTTGGCTCTATGATATGGATAATGAGACCGATGATGAGAGCAGATGGTGAGCCCGAGCCAAATCTGTTGGATGAGCCACGAGATGAAAAAGAGGAGCGGTGGGGATAATGACAACAAGTCGGTGAAGAACTAATTGTGAGAACCAATGATGATGAGCCAATGTTATTTATGCCTCAAGTGCCTTCTCCTCCCACGATTCAAGAGTCAGGTTAGATTTGCAAAACCTTGTCCGATTGGTAGTCATGTCGTCGGCAATACTCACCGTGATGTAAAAGCAAGTACACCTTGAAACCATGAAGTCGATGAGTTGGAGAAGATAGAAGAAGAAATTGTTGTGTCGACAAGCCTTAATGCCGTAATATATTTGCGCATACAATGGAGAAACCACTCAGATCTTTGGACATTCTCGAATGTGATCTTATCTAAAGAAAGTATGCTAGGTGACTTTAATACAATGGCTATCGTAAATGGGAACCTACCAAAAGCTATATTATTTCCGATGGATGGAGGGTTCCTCAACTTTCGAAGAGGAATTGGATAGCGTTGACGCATAAAGTCAAAGGTGAAAGATCGTAAAACAAGCGCTTATTGGGAGGCAACCCAAGTTTAATTTTTATTTTATTAAGTTTTATATTAGTAGTTTGGAATTTGCATTTATTTAGGATTTAATAAAATTGCTTCTATCATGGTTTTCAAAGTTATTCAAGTCAAATTCAAGTGTGGTGCCCAATTTGTTCCATGTGCTTAGCCTTTATTCTCCAAACTTAGCGGACAAGGAGGAAGATTGCTATATTTTCGTGGAAGTCCTCTACTTTAATTTTTTCTATCAGTAGCCATTGAGGACAATGTCTAGTTTAAGTTTGGGGGCATTTTAGTGTCGTATTGCATATAGTTAGTTATTTACATTGTAGTTCGTTATATTTTCGGGTTATTTACATTTAGTTTTTGCATTCAGTTTTTTGTTTAAAAAAAAAAAATTTAAAAATCGCAAAAATAGTAGTTAGTTTACTATGTTTGTTGTAGTTAGTTTATATTTGCATGATTCCAACTGTTAGATAGTAAAAGTCTATTTTGGCCAATGATGAGACTGGAATTAAGTAGATAAGTATAGTATTGAATATTAAGGCTTTGATGTGATTTCTTGTTATGAATTGAATCTTTTCCTGTTTGAAATTGGTATAATCAAGGTTAGCACGTTAATAATAGTGACTATGTTAACTGATTAAGTTTAAATTGATACATAATGGATTTTTTAAGGATAATACTAGTTTGAAGGAATGAAAGACATGAATAGGCGGAGATGGCTAAATTTAGATAAAAACTTAAGTTTGGGGGGAAAATTTGGGATATATAAGCTTCGCTAAAAAAACAAAACAAAAAAAAAAGAAAGAGAAAAAGAAAGAAAAAAAATAAAAAATTACCGTGGCTAGTTTTGTTTCGGGGCCTTTGTTACTTGAGTAAGTACGCCCGAAGGGGTATCTTAAAACCTAGCGCCCTAAGGTCTTATATGGTCTGGGAGTCGTTGGTCGAAAGCTCGCTAAGGGGTGACACTGTTAGCCTAATGGAATGAGACATTGCACAGTCATGGTTAAAAAAAAGTAAAAAAAAAAACAACAATAAAACGGAAAAAGAGCAAAAAGCCCCCGTAATGAAAAGTAAAGCATAAGTATCCCGGATTGGACTCTTGAACTTGGTGGATGTTTGAATTTTGTTGGATTTAGCTTGTTCGTGAATTTTGTGAGATTGCACTGTATGATGCCTTCGAAGATATCTATTATGTCTTAAATTTGATTTTATATCAGTTATCATTGTTGTGGAGCACACACGCACTATATTAGTGATAACAGTCTAAGATTTGATGATTGATTGGGAAATTACTGATTTGTTTTAATATGATGTATTATCATGTTTACTTGATTTCTCTAAGGCCGGTTGAATAGACTTGTTTCTGTCATTATTGTTGGATTCGTAGGCATATAGATTAGTTTCATTACATTACATTGCATAACATTTTTTGTGTTTTTGCTTGAGGACAAGCAAAGGTTTAAGTTTGGGGGTATTTGATGAGTGAGTTTTATACACATGAATTGGATACATTCGAGCTTAATTTATTGTTGTTCTCAAGTCTTTTAGAATGTTTTTATGTGTTTGTGTCTATTCAAGCATGTTTTATATTGTTTTGTAGGATTTGGGACAAAAGTTACATGGATCGACGTTCGGGGTGGCTAGATTCGCGTTTTTGGCTTGCCATTTACACAACAGTCACTTCAGAGCCAATTTGACTATAGCTCCGGATATTATTTCGAAAAACTCAAAGAATGAAAGTTGTATATCTACTTCTCCTCTTTCCGGAACATCTAGACTCATCAAAATCGGAGTTCGGACGAAGAAGTTAAGACCATTTCCCCAAAGGACGTCAGAGCAGAAAAATGTAAAAAGAAGGGGCAAGATTCACTTTCTGCACTATAGCGCCGGGGCGCTATAAGGCAGATTTTCAGCGTCAGGAACAGTGCTGGGGCGCTGGGGAAGAGGCTTAGTTAGGCCTGGACGCGTTCCTATGTCTTATTGGTCCTCTGCTGGGCTTAGTTATCTTGCTAGTGGGGTTGGTGTACCACTTTTGGTGGATAAGATCACAAAAAATTAGAGCCTATGAATTTTGCTAGGATTTGTGTTAAGAAAACTCCTTCCTCGAATTTGCCTAGCTCACTTGATGTGGTTGTTCTCGATGAGGAAACTAATTCGGAGAAGGTTGTTACTGTTAAAGTTGAGTACCAAAATTGACCTCAAATCTGTTCTCACTGTAAAACTTTTGGTCACTCTCTCCTTCGATACCCAAAGGCAAATTACAAATGGCTGCCTAAAGTTCAAAAATCAAATGATTGTTTCGTTGCTGCTGCTTTGGAAATTCCTATATCTTCTCCTGTTCTCCAAAAATCTGTAAATGTTCCTACTGCTGCTACTGATAACTGGACTCTGGTGGCTAAAGGCCCTAAACAGCATGTTCCTTCTCTTGATCCCTCCTTGGTTGGTGACTCCAATTCCTTCCTTCCTATTGCTGATGCTGGTGAGGTTTTGGAAGGTCTTTCTGACACTGATTGCTCTCCTTCTCCAAATCCTCTATTGGGTAAGCTAAAGATGATAGATGAAAAGGCAGATCGTGAACTTAAGGCAAAAGCTCGTGCGAGTTTGGAACTCGGCCAGTCTTCTAAGAAAAAGATTAAAGGAGGGGGGAGGCCTGCCCCAGCTTAACCTTTTTATATTATGGTTAATTTTTGCTTTATGAATATTAGAGGTGTAAATATGAAGTCCAAGCAGGATAGTGTCCTGGCGCTTTTATGTAAGCATAAAATTTCTTTTGTTGGCCTAGTTGAGACTAGAGTCAAATGCCCTACATGTGACGCCCCCAAAATACGTATACATCACCTATTCTGAGTCGCCCAATACATGGTACAAAATACAAATACAATCTTAAATATACAACATGAGCTGTGAGTTTTAATACAAAATACAAATGCTATCATCTGGACCGTCACTCCGTTCCCCGACTAGTCCCTGCTACGTTCTCATTTCTTGAAGAGAACAATGAAAGCAAAAGGGTGAGCTCAACTAGCCCAGTAAGAAATATTATGGCTAAGATAATGCAAAATAAATTATCGTTAGCCTTCAATAGTGTTAAACTGATACAATATAACAAACATCAAGTTTAACTACAGCGGAACAACCAATCCATTAGAAGAGTCAAGTAGAGAATAAAATCTACTATCTTCTATGATTTAAAAGGTATTTCATCACTTTTATCGCTGAGACTCGGCTTATTAAATAAACCACGTCATCCCTGCACTACGGCCAATGATATTCATTAGTATCACGACCACAAATTATCCATGCACTACCGTCCAAAGATATTCGTATTTTCATCAATGGTCATGATCATGCCAACTGTCCATCAATGCATTACGAGCCAATGAGGACTTTTAGCACATCATTTGTAACATTACGGTCATGACTATACCGAATAATCCCTGGTCATAATCATACCAAGTCCATCTATGCACTACAGGCCACAGATGACTTTAAACATAATATAACATGAGGATGATGACAATGACATAATAATTCAATAAAACAAATTCAAGAATTAAATTTTAAAGATTTATAAGTTAATTTATCCTGAACTCAAAAATGTCCAAATTGTCAACACGATCTTCGCTTTATAGAGTAAAATTCAAGAATGCTCGAAGAAGAATATTTCCATGAAAAGATCTTTGGATGAAGCGCTTGAAATATCCAGGATATTCTACTAATTCCATGGAGTATAGAAGCAAAACTTTAACCATTTGAGTATAATAGAATATATGAAAGCGCAAATGGATTTTCGCGCCATGCGGTAATCCACGTGAGCGAGATCATTTCCACAATTTAATATGGAAATGAATACAAAGGATCATTCACCACCACGCGTGGTAATCCACATGTATGAGTTATTCCAGCGAATAATAAAGAATGGAATAATGAGAAGAATTCACCGTGCATGCGATAATCGCGATAGGCGAGTTATTCCCAATGAGAATAATAAATAATGGAACGGATCATCATGCGAAATCCGCATGCGATGAGGATATTCTAACGTAATAATAAAGAATGGAATAACAAGAGAATTCACGTGCATGCGATAGGCCGCATGCAGACGAGTTATTCCAATGAGAATAATAAATAATGGAACCGAGTCGTGCGTAATCCGCACAGACGGGATATTCCAATGAATAATAAAGAATGGAATAATGAAGAATTTCACCATATATGCGGTACTTCACATAGGCGAGTTATTCCAATGAATAATAAATAGTGGAACCGTGTCATGCGTAATATATGCAGACGGGATATTCCAATGAATAATAAAGAATGGAATAATAGAAGAATTTCACCATGTATGCGATATCAGATAGATATGAGTTATTCCAACATAATAATAAGGAATGGAATAACAATAGCTCTCTTCATGAAAATGAAAGAAATAATACCCCTTACCTTAGAATAAAAAGTGGATCTTTGGAATAGAGAGGTAGCAGACTTCTTCTTCTTTTCTCTCTATAATTTCTCTCTATAATAATTGCTCTATAGCTTTAGTGAATTGGTGAGAAATGAAGGAAGAATGAGCTTTATTTATAGAAAAATATAGTTTCGATAATTGCACGTTTTGGGGCTCAAAAAATTACAAGACAATACCTCCAACTTTTCTTTCATTTTTAATTTAGTCCTGCAAGTATTATCAAACTTGCACCCCCCCCCCCTAATAGTAAATAATGTGAATCAATAGTTCAATCGTGTGATTCAATAGTTATAATCATGTGAAAATACGAATAACAGTATAGTACCTCCATCTATACCTCCATCTTTAACTTAGTCATGCAAGTATTATCAATCCTGCACCAACTCCCCTAATAGTACATGAATGTGAATCAATAGTACACACATGTGAACAAATAATTATAATCATGTGAATTAATAATAGAAATTAATTGCTCATTTATCCGATTAATTACCCGACTGGTCAGTAAAACTTCCAGACATTAATTAATATCGGAATAAATGTCGATTTCCACTAACACTAATAATTCCAACACAATGAAACTATCAATTTCATCTTTAATCAACACGAACTTATTCATCATTAATATTATAACTCACAATATTTAACAACTAGGTCGTTCCTAGGAAAGAGGGGGCTTTCCGATAAGGATTTCTCCTTATTGGCGCGTAATTAGATGACCAAATCTCTCATTGACAGAACTTCTAGACATTGTAAATATTGCAATTTAATAATATGAATAACTTTGTCGTCTCAATTATTGATTTAATAATATATCATATTATCTGAGATGATCTTTGTGACAATAATCGAATCAATAATATGAGAGATATGATGCAACAATTACTGTAGCAATAATTGAGTATAACTGATTGATTTCTCACGTAAGCATCAATAACCAATACCGTGTGCTACTATGCAACCACGAGTATTACTGTACTTTTACTACCGGGTAGTTCAACAGTTTTAACGGTAACACTTTCGCCGTTATTTTTATAAAAAGATAATTCTGTCGTTTTCTAACTACGACAATACTTCCGTTGTGGGGTCCACCAATGGTTGTACCGTCGTACGGATATTCCCTGACCAATCGAATATTATATAACAACTTGCATACTTTGCAAAATTTATAAATATTACCCACAACTATAATATTATATCAAATCCATACCATAATATTCAAAAAAAAATATTTCGAGAAATTTAAATCTTTATTCATAAAATTTGGGGTCTCACACTAAATCCATTTCTGTTTCCAAAGCCATCTGTAATAAATGGACTTAGAAGTTTAATTATGAGTATCATGTGAATGGGAGAATTTGGGTTGGTTGGGACCCTTCACTTTGGACTGTAAATATTGTCTCTGGTTCTTCCCAGTATATGCACTTCTCTGTTTTATCTGTTGCTTCTTCTATGTAGTTTTTTGTCACTTATGTTTATGGGTTAAATACTCCATCTGAGAGGAAGGATCTTTGGAAAGACCTGCGGACTTTAAGTCATTCTGTTAATCTACTTGGAGATTTTAATGAAGTTCTTTCTGTTTCTGATATTATGGGAGGGGATATCTCCCGTTTCTGATATTATGGGAGTATGCAGGACTTTTTGGATTGCTCTTCAGATTTGCTCCTATCTGACCTCCGTGCTATTGGGCCTCTGCACACTTGGTGTAATTCTAGTGGCACAAAACCTCTTTTCAAAAAGCTGGATAGGGTTTTGGTTAATTGTGATTGGCTTCATAAGTTTCATGACTCTCAGGCTATTTTCACTCCTCGTGATCTTTCTGACCACTATCCGGCAGTTGTTCAAACTGGTTTGTCTTTACCAAGATTCCCCAAGCCCTTCCAATTTTTTAATTTCTTGGGTGAGCTTGGAAACTTCTATGAGATTGTTCAATCTTCTTGGAATATTTTTGTTCCTGGGGATCCTCTTCAGACTTTAGTTGGTAAGCTTAGGTCGGTTAAACGGGCTCTTTCCACTCTGAATAAATAAAATGGTAATCTTGCTTCTAATGTGGATAAGGCTAGAGACATTCTTCATGCTTCTCAGAATGCGGTTTCCTCAAACCCAACTGATCTCTCTTTGCTAAAGGCTCAAAGACTCCATTTTGAGAATCTTTGGTATGCTCTTAGTTGTGAGGAAAAGTTCCTAAAGCAAAAAATCTAGAATCCAATGGCACAAGGATGAGGATAAAAACTTGGGCTATTTCGACAATCAAATTAAGAACCGATGGAATCATAATAAAATTCTGGCTATTGAAAATGAGGATGATGTTCTTTGTACTGAGCAGAAGGATATTCAAATTATTGTTGTAGAACACTTTCGTTCTCTGCTGGGCACTTCCTCTATGGTGGGGGATTCAAGTTACTTGGATCTAGCTCCATTTGTTTCTAATTTTGTCTCGGATGATCAAGCTACTATGATTAAGAAAGACATTTCTGATCTTGAAATTTTGACCACCTTGAAGTCCATGAAGAAAAATAAGAGCCCTGGTCTTGATGGTTTCAATGTTAATTTCTTCATTCTTGCTTGGGACATTGTTGGTAGAGACTTCACTCTGGCCATTCAATCTTTTTTCACACAGGGATGTCTTCTTAGGGGTACTAATTCCACTGCCATTGCTCTTGTTCCAAAGGTTCCTAATCCTTCTTCTATGAGTGACTATCGGCCTATCTCTTGTTGTAACACAACTTATAAATGCATTTCAAATATCATTGCTGTTAGGCTTAAGGGTATTCTCCCTACTTTAATCTCTTCTAGCTAGTCTGCTTTCGTTCCGGGAAGTAGGATTGGTGACAATATTTTATTGGCTCAAGAGTTATTCAGGAATTATCATAAGGCCTATGGCCAACAAAGGTGTGCAATGAAAATTGATCTTCGAAAAGCATTTGACTCTGTTTCATGGGATTTCTTGCTTAATGCTCTTAGGCTTTTCGAATTTCTCCCTAAGTTTATTTACTGGATAAAGGCCTGTATTATTTCTACTGTCTTCTCTGTTAGGGTGAATGGTTCCCTCTGTGGCTATTTTAAAGGGGCAAAGGGCTTACGTCAAGGGGACCCACTCTCTCCCTATCTTTTTGTTATTGATATGGAAGTGTTCTCAATTATTTTGTCTAAGGAAACAAGGTCTCCTATCTTTAAGCACCATTGGAAAACAAAGTCTCTCTCGCTTTCTCACCTTTGTTTTGCAGATGATTTGTTTATCTTTTGTCATGGTGATGTTGATTCGATCATGGTTATCAAATATTACTTAGATCATTTCTCTTCCCTCTCGGGATTGCACATTAATGGTTCGAAGAGTATGTGTTTTCTCTCCAATGTTTCTCTTCCTCTTGCAGAAGTTATTTTCAATAGGCTGGGATTTCAAGTGGGAAAGTTTCCTGCTAAATTCCTTGGGGTGCCTTTGATCACCTCAAAGCTTAGTCTTGCTGATTGTTACCCTCTTTTAGAAAAGGTTAAAACCAAAATTTCATCATGGACTAACAACTTTCTTTCTTATGCTGGAAGATTGCAACTGATTAAATTGGTTATTTTTGCTATTCAATCGTATTGGTCTGCCCATTTCATCCTTCCGGCGGCTGTGCTAAAAGATATTAAGTCTACTATGAGTAGAATCTTATGGAAGGGCACTTCTATGTTGAAATTTGGTGCCAAAGTTTCTTGGCGTAAAATAGCTCTCCCATACTCCGAAGGTGGTTTAGCTATCAAGCATTTGGCGGACTGGAATTCTGCTTTGATTTTACTTCAGCTGTGGAGGGTGGTTAACCCATCTTCCAAATCTCTATGGGCTTCTTGGGTTAGAGAAAATCATATTAAATCTAAATGTTTTTGGGATTTGAAGATTCCAAATGACTGTTCTTGGATATGGAGAAAGGTTTTGTAGTTGAGAGTGATTGCAATTAAATTTATTCTGTTTCATATTGGTAATGGCGAGTCTACTATCTTGTGGTTTGATCCTTGGATTAATATGGTTCCCTTGGCTTCCAGTCCTCACTCTTCCTTGATCATCAATTCCGGTCTGGGTCCAAATGCTACTGTGAGTGATATTATTAGAAATTCCTCTTAGCACCTTCTCTCCTCTAACCATAATGACTTCATTGTCTTCAGAGATTCTTTCGATCTCCTTCGGCACTGTGACTCTTCAAGGCCCGATGAGATTCTTTGGGAGACAACTAAATCTAATGAGATTAAAGCCTCTACTTTCTGTTGCTCAATTCGGTAGGTGGGTGTTATTGTTATCTGGGACAAGTTAGTGTGGAATAGGATTTTGATCCCAAGATACTCTTTTACTCTCTGGTTGGCTTTCCATCGAGGGTTGTGTACTATGGACCGGTTGCTCAATTTTGGGATGCTTATTAACTCTACTTGTGTATTATGTTCTTCTCAGGCGGAAACTTTTGAGCACATTTTCTTTCATTGTGATTACTGTTTTAGAGTCCTTCTTTCTGTCCTTAGACATTGTGGGTGGAGGGGATTTAGTAGAAGTTGGAATTCCCTAACGGACTATCTCATCCATTATTCTAGCCCTAATTTTAATCACAGCCTGCTTCATCTTGGTTTTGCTGCGGTTGTATACCATATTTGGAATGAGCGTAATGCAAGGATATTTAGAAATAAATCTAGCCCTGTTCAGAATCTGGTTGCTGATATTCTTCAAATGCTTAAGTGTAAACTCCATATAGATTCTAAATTCCAGAAATTAAAACATAGATCTGGGTTTAGACAACTGAGTTTAAACATTATTTAATTCTTTTTTCTGGATGGCTGGTCTAGCTGAGTAATCACTGCAGGTGTTGTTATGGCTATGAAGGGCATGGGCCGACTCCTGTCCTTATAGTCTGCTGGTTTGCTTGATATCTCCTCTGCTGGTATGCTTGCTAGACCTCTGCTGGGTTGATTTGGGCTAGGCTGCTGGGGGGGCTAGGTTGTTTTTCGGCTATTGCTGGTTTCAGTTGAGGCATGTTGCTGGTTCATGTGCTGCTGCTGGTTCATGTGCGCGACAACTGAGTTTCCTGCTGCTGTTGTGACGTTCTGCTGCTGGGCTGTCTATTCTGATGTTGTGACCTCTTCAGCTATAGCTACTGCTGATGGTATGCTTGAAGGGGTCTATGGGTGCTTTGTTGTGTTCTGTTTGGTCTACGGAGGGCTGTTGCTATTTCTTGTTGCTGGGTTGTTTCTGCTTGATGCTGCTATGGGGTTGGCGTGTGGCTGGTTCTTCTGGAATGGTACTATGTTGGTTTTTTGCTTTGTTGGGACTGTGGTATGCTAAGTGGGGTTAGCAACAGATGCTTCATGCAATCTTTGGGGCTCATGTGTTGCTGCAGCTATATGGGTGTTGGGCTTCTGTTGTTTGGGTGTTGGGCTTCTGCTGTCTTCTGGGCAACTATTGCTGCATTTTGTCTGTCTTCTCGGCAGCTGTTTCTTTGGGCTAGTTTCTACTGCAGTTTCTCGGCAGCTGCTGGGCGGGGCGGTTGGGGCTGTTGTGTGCTTTGAGCTGTGTGCTACTGGGTTGTGCTCGTTTGGGCTGTTGAATCCTTGTTTGCTAGTTTCTAGCCTTGTTTACTACAGCCATCATAGGGCCTGTCCTATGATGGCTATGGTATACTCTGGGGTTTTCGACCCATTTACTTTGTTCCTTTCTTTTTTTTATTACAGTCTAAATTTAGCAAAAAAAAAAAAACAAGCCCAGTAAAGAATATTATGACTAAGATAATATACAACAAATTATCCTTAGTCTTCAACAGGGAAAAATCTGATAGAATATAATAGACAACAAGTTTTAGATCAACAATTGCAGCAGAAACAACAATTCATTAGAAGAGTTAAGTAGAGAATAGACTATCATCTATGAATTTAAAAGTCCATCATTAATATTTTATCCCTATAACATCAATCAATATACATCTTGAATCAAATATTTATCTTTGCACTACGGGCCAAAGATATTCATTTGTATCACCAGTTGGTCATGTTCATCTCAACACCTGTTCATCTTTGCACTACGGGTCAAAGATATTCATCAGGTAATCATTCATCTTTGCACTACAGGCCAAAGATATTCATCAAGTATCACCATTAAAGACTGAGGATGATGAAAAATATTTTAGAGAACGAATTCAGTGAGATAAAAGGACAAAGATTAGGGATTTGTACTTTAGATAATCCAAGTTCAAAAATACTCTATAATAACCCACAGTGGAGTAAAATTTAAGAATGAAGATCAAAACATGGATACAATCAAAGATAGTAACCATAATAGACATTTGGGACAAAGAAGAAATTTTTTTATTTTTCGGTGAATAGTGCCGTATTTTTGAATAGTGCCATATACGTGAATAGTGCCGTATACGTGAATAGTAACTCTGACACAAAAAGGTAGAAATTCCACATGAAAAATCATACTTCGTGAACAATACTCGTAAATAGTACCGTATTCGTGAATAGTGTCGTATACGTGAATAGTAATGTATACGTGAATAGTAACCTCGACATGAAAAGTTAAAAATTTCATAATAAAATTCATTCCAATATTTCGGTATAATGATATTGAGAGAATAACATCATTTACGAAGAAAATAACATCCCTTACCTCAAATAACAGTACTTCTGATCGGAATATCGGATGTAATGCCGAAGAAAACTTGCACTGAATAGCAACTCTCAAAGTATCTAAATACTCACAAAAATACGCTCGATAATATAGAGAGAAAGAAAACTTATTTCTGGTGTGATTTTCAATTTTAACCTAAGCACCTATTTATAGGAAAATGCTAGAACGCCAAAGCAGACTAAATAAATAAAATATTAATATTTTATACCAATTCTACGCATGCCACTTTGAAAAGTCATCAGCCCATCACCTTTGAAAAAAAATTTCCAGCACATGTTTTCATAAAAAACAAAAGTGGGTCCCACCCATAATTTTAATAAAAACATTTAATTTCTAAAACTTCAATAATTCATAATAAATAGCCCTTTTATCAGAAAAATACGAATTTTATGTCCATTCCATAGGAAATCAAATTCTCTACAACTTTCTAGCTTTAAGTTTTTCCAAATTCCAAACGAAAAATGGCCGAAATCCATATACGGACGATTTTTAATACCTCCATTCCGACAAAATGCTGATAAAATACCTCAGCATTAATTTCTTCATTTATAATCACATAAAATAAATATTTCCCTATCCTTCATTTATATCCACATAAATAAATATTTCCTTATCATATAAATCAATAATTAATTATTCACAAATAATATTACAGAATCACAATTATGACAACCAGGTTGTTCCCAAGAAAGAGGGGGCTTTCCGATAAGGATTTCTCCTTACTGACGCGTAATTAGGTGACCAAACCTCTCCTTAGACATAACTTCCTTAGTCATTGCCAATAATGCTATCTGTTAATATTATTCAAATAATATGAATTATTGATCTGATACTGAGAAATACTATGCAGTGACAATTATTGAAACAACAATAATATAAAATATCAACGCAACAATTATTGAATCAATAAAATAAAATATTGAATCAGTAAATATTTGTAATAATTATTGAAAAGTGCCTTTCACGTAAGAATCAATAATTCAAAAATATTGTGCAATACCATGTGCTACTGTGCAACCACTCGTATTATTGTATTTTAACCACCAGGTATTCCAACAGTGTTAACGGTAACAATTACGCCGTTATTTATAAAAACTCAAACTTGTCATTTTCTTCATCCCACCGTTTTCCGTTATGGGGCCCCTACAAATGGTCACTGTGGCAAGTCAGACAAATATTCTCAAACAAACAAGAATATTCCACGACCAAACGAATATTCCCCGACAAAATGAATATTTTATAACCACTTGCTTATTTTGCAAAATTTGCACATTTCACCCATAATCAAAACATTATATCAAATTAACACCTTATTATTCACAATAATAATTAGAAGAAATTCGATTTTATTTATAAAAATTTGGGGTCTTACATATATATATATACATATATTATAATAATATAACATTGTTGTAATAATTAAAATATATCTTTTGAGTACAAATTGAATATAGTATATTAAAATTATTGAATTTATGAAAATATAAATTGTATAAGTTCATAATTTAATTATATGTATTATATTTTATTTTGATAATTAGATCGGATTGAGGGACTTTAGCGGGTGATATTTGGATTCGGCGAATTATTTTGGTACTATATTAAGGTACGGATTTCGTATTTTTTTTTCAGCGATACTCTTTAAAATTAAATTTGTTCGTTTGTTACTCGTTTAAAAATTTGGTATTGCTTCTTAGGATTATTCATTGTTGTCAAATTTATTGTGAGTTTCGTTTTGGCGTTGATATTAGAATCCGTATTTGTACTCTTTGAATTAGTTAATCGTATCAATATATTTTGGAGACTTTATTCGTTTGTATCATTCTTCGTATAATTTTGTTCACATTCGGGAGTTGTTTTGATCATTGATATCTTGTAATAATTGGGTAAATTCGTATTTGATAATTCGACATCACTCGGAGATGGTCATGTAAGCCTTGTGATTTGAACCTCTTTTGGTTTACATTTTATAGTTTGATCGCTAGGGTATACTTGAGCTAACCTAATGTGGCCTGTGGGGGTACCACATGCATGTCCTCTTGACACAAGGGCACACCTTCCGTGGCGGTGTGATCAGTCCACGACGTATCCTTTTGTATGCTCTGGGTATGAGCTTTGGCCATTTGATATATTTATTCAGGATACGTATGGGTCGACCCAGTATTTGATTTGATTCGATTTGTTTGGCGGATTAGTGACGTATGTGTCGTGCGTATTATCCGATTTGATTTGTATACATCATGGTACCGATGTATTTTGTTAGCCTTTGGCTATTTGTATTTGAGCTCAGTATGAATTGTTACCTTATAACCATTTGTATCAGCCTTATTTTGTTTAGATTTCTTTTGACTATAGTTGTCAGTTCGACAGTGTTAATCATTTGTACTTTGTCTCACTAAATTAGATATCTTCATATTTGGTTATTAGTTGTAATTGTTCGTTCATTCAGTTCTTTTGGTACATATATATTGTTTTATGTATGTGCATCTTTATATCCGTACTGGTCAATTGGCTCACGCTGTGTTCTTTTTCCGGCAGGTAATCAGGAGTGATCAGGATATGTGGGATGCGAGCTATCTTTGATCCAAATGAATAGATTAGCTTTTGAGACTTATCATTAGACTTGATTTTCCTAATATTTTGTATATGGATGTTTGGGCCATTTTGGCATTTATTTCTTATTAGTAGAGACTATGTAAGTGTGGAGTTCCTTCTATTTAAATTGGAGTATGTGACAATTAGTGTTCAATTTCATTGGAGATATTTTGAGATTTATTAGAGGTTTGTGTTTATTATGTTTTGTGCGTGACATCCCTTTTCCTTTTCGGAAAGGGGTGTTACACTCTCTCTCTCTTAGGGACATGATGGGTGAGTGGAGGGTCTGATTGTGTGAGGGAGTTATTTTGGTGTTGTGATTTTGTTGTTTGAGCTCAGTTCTGCCTTGTCTTGATTTGCATCTTGTATTAGTTTTGGGTACTTAATTTTGGTGTGGGTGTTTTGAGTTGTTGAGGGAGTATGGGATTTTTATATATAGTAAGTCTGAGTGATTCTTGTTCTGGTTTTCTTTCTTGATTGAGGTTATTTCGGGGAGAGTGGGTGGTGAGGTTTTGCAAGGCATTGTCAGCATTTTGTTTTTGCTCAATGTTTTTGCCTCCTCTGTTATTAAATGGCTATGGGTACTAATTTAGTTCTCTATTTTGATAATTTGGTGTGGTAGTTTTGATTTGCTGAGGGTGTTTGGTTTCTATGGGTACTAATTTAGTTTTGACTACTAATTACAAATGTCTGGAAAAATTATATTGTTATTTCGCGGAGTAATACACATCCATGGAATGAAATTGAGGGTCTCACGACAAGCAGTCTATATTATATCATTTCTTGTCATCCATATCCTAAGATATGGTTATCAAAATCGCTTTTTGTCTGTGTAAGGTTATGTTTGTGATTCCATCTAAAGTAGAAGTCATACTTTAAAAAATAAAAATAAAATTGCATAGGAATCTGCAGTCACTATAACTTTGAGTTTACGACGAGTAAATCACCAGTTTTACATGATATATATCACACAAACCACATGCACAATGTATAATCCCATAGTAAATTACGTGTACGTAAATATAAAACAGTTATTAACTTCTTGAAATTCAAGCAAACTTTATAGCATTGATAATTGTAACTTTTTAACAGTAAATGTGTTCATTACACACAAATAATAAAGGGAAAGCCTTTCTTATCTTGATTTAGAATTCATTCTACATAAACTCCCCAAGAATTGTTCTCCCCTCCTTATTCACTCTTAAACTATTTTTCTACTGATCAGTTGGTGAGAGCTGAAAGCCTGCGAGATTGTTGAGTAATAACAGCAGTAGTAGAGGGGCTTTGATCCAATACAACTTCATAACCATCGCTGAAGTTTTCCATTCCGTTAGCCATTAGTTGCCAAAATGTTGCACCCCCACACGGTCCTCCAGTCTTGGCACTCTTATAGACTAAGTCGTAAATATTCTCAAGGTATGCGTCTCTAGCAGCAACACTATACCCCGATGACCTAGAAGATTTCCCGAATTCAGTCACTAACAATGGTTTCCCCAACACAGCCTTCGAGTCTTGAATGTGAGCTTCGACCCATTTATTCACAAAATCGATTTGTGCCTGATCGTTGGAGCCTGGTACCCTGCAATGCAATCAATAAATTGTTGTTAGGAAAAAAATATGTTTAATGTGACTCGCTCACTCTTAAAAGCATGCCTAAAAGTGTCTATGTCGGATTAATTGTATTATAGACCGGAAGAATGAACCTATTTTGAAGCGACTCATGTCGTACCAGAACAAGGATTAATTTTACTCACCCACCTAACTACTCTAAGTAATAATTTTTGACTCAATAGAACATGTAAACTTAATGACCCAAAAAAAATCAGTACACTCTTGTTAAGTTATCAAATAAACATACAAACAATTCTTTTTACATCAAAACCACTGAACCTTCATGTCAGCTCATATTATCAAATTTTGGGCATTTTTGATAATTATTTGAAAGTTTAATGGTTTTTGTGCAAAAAAATAAAAAATTGTTTGTACATTTTTTTGATAGCTTGACACGAGTTTAATTATTTTCTTGTCATGAAGACTAAAATGTATTATAAGGACTAGTTTACCGTTATATATGATCCACTAGTTTAAAGAAAAAAATAATTTTGTAGTGTACTTACATGGAATCCATTACAGCAAAAATAAACAATATAAGTTTATGGTTTACTTGATTTTTATTTATGAATGTGCAAAGTGGACTTCAGACAAAAGCTTTTGGAGAAGGATGGGGGAAATTAGTTACCACTGGTCAGGGTAGAGATGAATTGTGGCAAAATCTATGTGAGGAATCCTATTATTAGAAATGAAGTCTGTCCCAACTTGGTAACCAGGATTGTATTGTTTCTTCTGAGGCATTGATTCCCCATAGAATCCTTCAAGCCCAACTTCAAGAAGATGGTTTCTGTCAATGGATTTGACATGGGCTGCCATTTCTTGGATCCAATCCTGCAAGAGAGAGTCATGTATGTTAATATAGCAACTAAAAGTGCTTAATGACCTGGTCCATTTGAATCTTTGTTGGTAAATTAATTGACTTGTTTCCATTCTTGGTTTACTTGTAATTTTAATGACAAACCCTTTCCCCGTAATTTATCCAAATGGACCTTGTTGCAAAATTTTTAGATCTAAAACGATTAATTTAATTTGACTCATTCGTATGGTCTTATATTTGTTTTTTTTAGAACCTATACTATTACAATTCATTTTAGGGTAACAATTTATTCTAGGGGAACCTGTATATGTTTGTCAGAATTTACCTGCAAAACTCTTCCAGAAAGGTCAGATTGGCAACGAGGCTCATTCATCAGCTCCCATGCAAAAATGGTGGAATCATCTTTATATGCCACTCCAGTTATAGAGTTCACTCTTGTGAGCACAGCCTACACAAAATTGGCATAAAGATTATTTAGCTCTACTCGAACAATGCGTATAATTAACATATAAAGTATATACATACCTTAATATGATTTTTGAAAAATCCTTTAGTAATTGGGCTAGTAAAAAAGTCATCATCGTTTATGTATTGACCTCTTTCTCTTGCCCATTGGACATACTGTTTTCTTCCTCCATAACCTTCCCAATTGTTCACCAAGCTTAGTATGAGAAAAACTCTATGCTTTCTAGCTTCTGCTACCACAAAATCCAAACCCTAAAAACAAACATCAAGCCCACAATCCATCATCAAAATTAGAAGTAAAACAATGGTTTACCAAAAATGAAAATAAGGGCCCAAACTTAATAAAAATCAAATAATTTGATAATTATTTCTTAAAGTCCTAGCTGAATAAATTTAGATATACTGCATTCAATTGCTTACCTTAATAACTGACCAAAAAATGTAGATTATAGTATTCAAATTACATACCATACTAAAAATCTAATAATTCGGCATATATATGGGCAATGATACATAATATCTATTTGTTATGGATTAATAATGGGCAATTATCATATCTACCTTCCATTACAACTATGAATGACCTGAATTTAAAATCACATCTCGCCATCCGCTAGAATTACTAGCGGATGGGATATCAAATTTCTTTTCAAGAGTCCGCTACTTTGTCTGGCGGACGGGCAATCTTCATTTTTAATCTACGCCATTGATTATTGCAATGGATGGCTATGATGCTATTTGCCCATTTTTCATCCATAGCATGGATCATTTTCCATATATATATATATATATATACTCACACACACACATATAGCAAATATCATGAAGGTAATTTATGAGAAAATCAAAAAAATCTGAGTTTTATTACCATATTTTATAATTTATAGTTATCATTTACCATGATAAAAGTTTTTTAAATTAATACCCAAACTCAAAATTCATTGATTTTCTCCTAAAGTACTTGCATGACATGTTATTTGATTGTAAAAAAAAATAATATTTTTTTTTTACTGATAGTCTTTATATAATTTCTTCTCTACATTACCTTGAACATGTCCTCATTGTATGAACCAGGGGATGACTGTAGGGCTCTATAACCTCCATCACTAAACGCCCAAGTCCTAGCAACATTCAAGCCATGCATGGAAGCTTGTTGAAGAACACTGGTTACTTTCTCCCTTGTAGTCGGATCGGCGGCCTCATACATTAACCAATACGAGTTGAAACCATTGAAAAACAATGGCTTCCCATTGAGCACAAAATGAGTTCTATCTGTTGTAACGAAATTACTACTGCGAGCCCTAATAGTTCTAACTTGCACGCTAGAAAACAGAACAAGCAGAGCAACAAAAATAATGGTGTCAAACAATTTTCTTCTCATCATTTTTATTTGGAAACTCCAAAATTTGAGTAACAAGTGTATAGGAAGTTGTAATTAAGAGTTGGGATGTTTTTTTCCCATACTAGCTTAGGGTTTATATAGATGAGATAGGCAATTTTATCCCTAAGGAGTGTTGTTTCGTGCCCAAGAGATAAACATACATTTTCTTCATTTTTGTTTCGTGACCAAGAAGGAAGCGCCATGCATCCACTTGCCCTAAAAGTGTAACCAACAAACTGTATGGTGCATGGTTGATTAGGTATACGTATGGTGCATGGTTGATTAAGTATACGTGTGTGTATATTAAATGTCCTAATCTATTATAATATAGAGGGGATGGGATTTGGAAGACTAGGGGAAGAAAAAAAGAAAAAAAAATCAAGATATAATTAATTAATACTTGGCAATGTTTTCTTTTGAGTTGGTAAGGAAAATAATAAAAATGGAAAGCTTAATTGTAATGTATTTTTGGCAGATTTTGTCCGTCTTTATCAGACATTACTCCAAATCTTTTGGTTTAATGATTTTTTTTCCGAATTAATAAAATTTTGTCGTTTGCTAAAAAAAAAAGAAGATGACTTAACTGTCACATTTAACAAATTCTCCTTACATGTCCAATAATAACCAAAAATAATTCGATAAATTCTAAGGTAATGCATGTTATATATACATGTATCATATTTTTCATGATTTTTTGAGACATTGAATTATAGTGTCTAAGCCAGTGTAGATTGCTGGTACTACCAACCCTCTATATTAACTCCAAAATATAGAACTCTAAAGTATCATTTGGTATCAAAAAACTTGGGACTGAATACGGAATCTCATTCTTATTTTGATAAATTCTGCATAATCTATCCTTTAATCCATGAGATTCTCACAATGAGTAAAGATCTCATTCCTTAATGGGGGATTCATGTTTATATTTTTATTCAGACTAAAAGATTATTGAAATATTTGTGAAACCGCATAAAATCATTTTGACTCTTTTGAAATATTTTAAAATTAAATTTTAATACGAATTCTGTAATTTAGTTAGTATAGTTACTCATGAATAATATTGTGTTGTTTAAATATTATTTGATACTAAACTATTAAAAAAGATAATAAATTCTATACAATTATCTGTAAAATTAGTATTTTACATCATTTACTAACAATATGTCACCTAAGAGATTTGAATTGTATTACCATATTGTCTATTTATTATTAACTATGATGTTTATTTAATGATCATATTGAATTTCAAATATCTCTCCATTTTCACATAAATTCACTCATGACATATTATTGAAAGATATATATAAAATATTAATTTCACAGATCATTCTTATTTAATTTGTCCTCTAAATGAAATAGTTCCGCATACATACAAGAAACTCTAATTAGAGAAAAGAAAGAGGAAGTTCCATAGTCTCCCATACGCAGGTCTAACTAACCCAATCCTCAAACAACCATATCACTGCAGGAAAATTGGTTAAATCCAATGTAATTATAGTACACGGAATAAATTTCGTCCAGGATAAGTTAATTATGACGGAATATTCAGTCAAATATAGTTTTGTCAAAAATATTTTAATATCGACGGAATTCCATTGAAAACAAGGGACAGTTCTTGACACTAAGGTTCCCGCTAGCGCCAGTACTAAGTTCGACGAAACTGAGGCTAATATCGACGGAACTTTCGTCGGGACTAAGTTATATTCGACAGACTTATGTTCGACAAAAATTACGTTGAGAATAAGTTTTAAAAATTAAATTCAGTCTCATTTCTTCGGCCGCCTCATCAGTCGATCTCTCACTCATCCACCAACCAGTCCACCACCTCCATCCCTCTGTCGTCGCTGCCTCCTCTGTCGAGGCCCAGAAACTCTGTCATCGCTGCCTCCCTTTATCGGCTGTTGTCGCCACCTCCTCCCGGTCTGTTCTCATCCACCACCACCTCCTTAGAAACTAGGGTTCATTTGTTCTTAATTTGCAAGGTATGTTCAATTTAATTTGTCAATTTAGCTAGGGTTCATATATATATATATATATATATATATATATATATATATATATATATTGTTATTGGAATCTGAAATTGGATTGTTTTGTATTTAGAGATTTTTGATTTGGGTATGAAATTGGGATTGAATTATTTATTACTCCCTACATTCCATATTAAATGTCCTAATTTCTTTTTTAGGATGTTCCAAAATAAATGTCCTATTTCTATATTAGTAACTATATGTATCATATTCTTCCTCTTATACCCTCATAATCTATTTAATATACTTATTGGGAGTGGGAGAGTCACAAAAAATGTATCTAGAGAATTAAATTACATAGAAAGAGTAATTATTAAAGTCATAGAAAAATAAAAAAGTAATTATTGGGGTCATAGACAAGTGAAAAAAATACTTTAATTAATAAGCAATCAAAAATGATATTTTAAGTAAAAGAAAACTTTATTATTCAGCGTGCCGAAACTAATTAAGACGTTTATTTTAGAACGAAAGGGAGTATGTTTTTAAGGTTTAGTTTTGATTTTGGTTTGAAATTGGGATTGAAATATGAAATTGAGATTATTTGCCTGAAATTAGGTATATTTTTGATAGATTGGTGTTGAAATTGAGATGAAATTGTTGTTCATGAAATTGAGATTATTTTTGATATTTTGCTAGAATTTAAACTTCATCCTTGATATGTCCAATCTGTTTTAAATTGTTGATTATGTTGGAATCTGAAATTGAGATTATTGAAATTATTGGTCTGAAATTGGGTTTATTTTTGATATATTGTTGTTGAAATTGAGATAAAATTGTTGTTGAAATTGAGATTATTTTGATATGTTGCTGAAATTGGAAAACATGTAGTTGCCGTAATATATTTTGATACGTTGCTGAAATTGGGAAATAATAATAGCAACTTATTTGTTTGTAGTGAGAATTATTTCCAAAGAAATTTTCGACAAAAATTCCCTTGGGAGTTATAGAAGATAAAAAATAAATCAATACTTAACTATAAATACATTAAATTAAATTAGTTTAAATATATTAACATATAAATAAATAAAAATTAATATAACATAAAATAATACAATAAATTTAAAAAATAATATAATAAAATATAATTAAATTTTATAATATAATATAATTGTTGAGGTTGGGAAAAATTTCCTTTTGGACTTCCTCTTTTAAATATTTCTTACCCTTTATGTTTTCTATGTGGTTCGAATTTGGTTTGACAGGGTGAAATTGACAAAAGAGTTCGACATGAAATGTTGACGATTTGAAAATATTGATTTTTTTTTACAGAGTCGCCAATTGGAAGGAGTGAAATGGTTGTACCAACTCAACTGAGTTTATGAAAGATTTTACAAAAAGGCCCAATTATTGAACTCTGTTTAACAGACCTTGGAAACCGAGATTCATAGAGTTCAGGGGCTTGCTTAAGCGGAGGAAAGGTGTTAGGCACCCCCCGACTTCCGTGAAAACATGGTTACCGCGTCTTTTCAATTCCCTAATTTATTTGAAATGTGTGTGTGTGTGTGTGTGTGTTGCAGTTAATTGAGCCCAAGTGTTTTATTTGGAAGTAGTATTATGCCTCTTTTGCACCTATATACAAAGGGTTTGACTTGTATAAAAGTTTAATTTTAATACAAGACATATAAAATGATGTTTTGAAATCAGGTTTTCAAACCCTTATGCTCACATAGTAATTGAGGCCTTTGATAATTTTATTTTATTCTGTATTCGGTTTATTTTGATTTTATTCTCGATATGCGAAGCATCTTCGACAAAATAATATACATATAAGTGTCGGGCTCCTTATGGGCGTGAAAGCTATCAAAGTATGTCCGAGCACCACACGTATGATTTGCAAACTAGTTGTACAATTGAAAAGGGTCCATCATGAGAACCAGACCTAGATCCATCAGTTGAATCTTAGATCCCGTGGTTCCTAGGCTCACATAATATCATATGAATAGCCTACATAACAAATATAATGAAATAAAATAAATATTTAATCTAAACTTCGCAAAACAAAGGATTCATCAGTTAAATCCTTGCATGCGCGTAGACAAAGCTTCCAGCTTCCTCTAGATACAGATCTAGGGTCACGTGGTTGCTTAATATTTACAAAACTAGAAAGAATACTAGATTTAAATAAATCTTAGTCACTCTAGCTCAACGGTTCCAGTTTTATAATTTTTGAACCAGTTAAGAGTTAGATATGGCTAGATTTAGATAAATCTAGTCCACAAATTTAAATATTACAACTTTACATTGAATGAACAGTTAAAGCTGATATTTCATCACAGTAAACAATTAATATATATATATATATATATATATATATATATATATTGCTATATATATATATATACATAGTTGTGTAGTACATAGTCGCCTATATCGATGGTTTTTTTGGGCTATAGTGACGGTTCACTCGTCGTCAAAGACCAGAATAGCTATAGTGACGGGTGAACCGTCGTTATAGCCCAAAAAAATCGTCGCCATAGGCGACTGTGTACTACACAGCTGAATATATGTATTTTCCCATATATATATATATATATATATATTAAAACAGATAAAAGCTTCGGATAGGAAAAGATCTTACAGTGTGTAGCGAGGAAGGCTTTAAACTGCTTTTGAAGCTTGAAAACTCAGTTTCCACCAGTTAAAACTTGATATGTTGTAATATATATGTATACAAGTGTTTACAAAGAAGAATATCAAAGTTTGAAACACTGTAGGTGTGACGCTCCCAAAATAGGTATACAGAACCCATTCTGAGTCGCCAAATACATGGTACAGAATTTAAATACAAACTTCATTTATACAATACGACAAAAATGTAGTTGAGAGTTTTAACACGAATATTGTCTTCTAAACAATATCCAAACTCAAATGAAGTCCTCGTTACATTTATTATCACGCTATTTCATAGAATAGTGAGGACTACTATAGCCACCAGCTTGGACCATCACTCCATTCCCCGACTAGACCCCGCTATATATTCTCATTTCCTGAAGAGAACAATGAAAGCAAAGGGTGAACTCAACTAGCCCAGTAAAGAATATTATGACTAAGATAATGCAAAATAATTTATCGTTAGCCTTCAACAGTGTTAAACTGATAGAATATAATAGATAACAAGTTTAACTGCAGCGGAACAAACAATCTATTAGAAGAGTCAAGTAGAGCATGATATCTACTATCTTCTATGATTTAAAAGTTCTTCATCAATATTTTATCGCTGTAACACAGCTCAATAATCCACATCATCAAATTATACATACACTACGGGTCAAGAATATTCGTTAGTATCACATCCATGAATTATCCATGCACTATGAGCCAAGGATATTTGTTATTATCACCAATGACATGATCATGCCAACAACTGTCCGTCAATGCATTATGGGTCAATGAGGACTTTTACCACATCATTTGTAACGTTACAGGTTATGATTATACCGATACATAGTCATAATCATACTAATCAACAGTACATTTATGCACTACGGGCCAAAGATGACTTTCATGACAATATAAGCATGAGAATGATGACAATGATATAAGAATTCAATTAAATGAGAGCAAGGATAAATTTTAAAGATTTATAATTCAATTTATCCAGAATTCAATAATGTCCAAATTGTCAACATGATACTGCTTTATGGAGTAAAATTTAAGAATAATATTGTATCAAAAATAATTTGGACAGAAAAAAAAATCAATTTTTGTCATGAATAGTGCCCCGGGTGAATAATACCTTAATGAATAGTACCCCGTGAATAGTACTTCGTGAATAGTACCCCGTGAATTGTACTCCGACATGAAAAGATTAAAAATTATCAAGAATATTCAGAATAATATTACTTACATACTACAGAGTATGGAAGAAAAATATTATTTTATACGAATATTGAACAAAAATAATATACCTTACCTTAAAAAGGAGAGTATTTCGACTGGTATAGTGGGGATATTATTGAAGAAAACTTTCACTATTTTCTACACTCAAAGCTTTCTTAAACTCAAAAGAAATACGCTCAATATTATAGAAGAAGAATTATCTGATTCTGGTGTAATTTTCAATTCTAAACTAAACATCTTATTTATAGGAGAACGGAAGTATACTATTTGAAAATAAAAAGCACGGACCAACAGTAAATTTCTCACGGGCGCTGCAACCGACGAAAATATAAATGAGTAAGTGGGGGGTCTAAATAATATGCCAAACTTGCAACAAATACTTCATAAAAATCCCCTCTATTTAACTCATTTCACTTGACTTCACAAAACACATTTTTAATAACATTCATCATTAATATTATAACTTGCAATATTAACAACCAGATCATTCCAAGGAAAGAGGGGGTTTTCCGATAAGGATTTCTCCCTATTGGCGCGTAATTAGGTGACTAATTCCCTTTCCTCGACAGAACTTTCTAGACATTGTCAATAAAGCAAATAATAATATGAATAACTTTTTTCGTCTCAATTATTGATTTAATAATATAAAATATTGTGACAATAATTAAATCAACAACGTGAGATACTATGTAGCAATTACTGTGGCAATAATTGAAATAAACTGAGTGACTTCTCACGTAAGCATCAATAATCAAAGATATTGTATAATATTGTGTGCTACTATGCAACCACGCATATTACTATTCTTTTATCACCAGGTATTTCAACAGTTAACGGTAAAACTTTCGCCGTTATTTTTATAAAAAAGATATTTCTGTCGTTTTCTAACTCCGATAATAATTTCATTGTGGGGTCCACCAATGATTGTGCCGACATATGAATATTCCTTGATAAAACGAATATTCTCCGACCAATTGAATATTTTATGATAACTTGCTTACTTTGTAAAATTTGTAAATATTATCCACAACTATAACATTATATCAAATTCACACCATAATATTCAAAATGATATTTAGAGAAAAATTAATCTTTATTCATAAAAGTTGGGGTCTTACAACCTCCCCTTTTTATGAAATTTCGTCCTCGAAATTGGTGTACGTACCTGGTATGTCGAAGAGGTGAGGATACCTTGATTTCATTTCAGATTCTAACTCCCAGGTCATTTCATCAACATTGTGGTTTCTTCACAAAACTTTGACTTGAGGTATAACCTTGGAGAGTAAAATATGTTCCTTCTTTTTCAAGATTTTAACAGGTACCTCTTCATATGTTAAATCTTCCACTATCTCGTCTGGTTCTAATTCAATAATGTGGTTCGGGTCTTCCACATATTTACGTAACATAGATATGTGAAAAATGTTATGAACACGAGACATACTTGGCGGTAAGGCGAGTCTATAAGCCACAGTTCCTACTCGATCGAGGATTTCAAATGGGCCAATGAATTGAGGATTGAGCTTTCGTCTCTTTCCAAATCTCGTAACTCTTTTCTATAGAACAACACGTAACAACACATGATCTCCAACATTGAATTCCATGTCTCTTCGATGAAGATCAGCATAACTCTTTTGTCGATCTTGTGAGGTTTTTATACGTTGTCGGATCATTTGAATCTTTTCATTTGTCATGTGTACCAATTTTGGTCCTAACAACGTTTCTTCACCCACCTCATCCCAGCATACTGGAGAAAGACTCGTGCGTCCATACAACGCCTCGAACGGAGCCATGCCTATACTTGCTTGATAACTGTTGTTGTAGGAGAATTCTACTAATGGCAAGAACTTATCCCAACTTCTTTTGAAGTCTAGGACACAGAGTCTTAATACATCTTTAAGAGTTTAAATAGTCCTCACCGACTGCCCATCTGTCTGAGGATGATATGCCGAACTGAATCATAAATCCATATCCATAGCTTTCTGCAAACTAACCCAAAATCGTGAAGTGAATCTTGGGTCTCGATCAGAAACTATGGATGCATACCATGCAGTCTTACAATTTCATTTATGTATATACGAGCAAGACGTTCAAGTGAATAAGTTTCTCGTATAGGTAATAAATGAGCAGATTTGGTTAATCTATCGACAATGGCCCAAATCGCATCTATGCCTTGAGAAACCTTGGGAAGACCAGTAACGAAATCCATAGTAATGTGCTCCCACTTCCATTCTGGAATTTCAAGTGGTTGCAATAGACCTTTTGGTACTTGATTCTCCGCCTTTACACGTTGACAAGTTAAACACCTTGAGATAAACTCTGCTATCTCTCTCTTTATATTGCTCCACCAAAATGTATGTCGAAGATCACGATACATTTTGGTACTTTCAGGATGGATTGCAAACGGTGTGTTGTGCGCCTCCATCATGATTTTATACCTTAAATCAGGGTCATTTGGAACAAAAAGTCTGGAGTTAACTCGAAGTATTCCTTCTTCATCGATTCTTGCTTCTGGAATAGCACCTTCTTATACTTTCTTCCTCATACGCATCAGCTCCAAGTCTGTAGCTTGAGCAGCTTTAACTTTATTGATTAAAGTCGGTTCTACTCATATATTTGACATCATCACATAGGTCCCTGGAGTCTTTAACTCTATCTCCATCCTTTGTAAGTCATACCAAATGGGCCTTTACGTTGACAATATCGCACTTGTACCTGCATATGATCTTCTACTCAACGCGTCAGCTATCACGTTCCCTTTTTGGGAGGTCACGACAAACTCTCTCCCTCGAAGCTTTGACTTGTCTGGGACAACCTTTGGTGCCACCGTCCTAGCTGGACTTGACTTCGTTGCATGAAAAAAATCAGGCTAAATGACCTTCCTTTTCGTAATTGTAACACACTTTGGGTTTTTGCGTACAGTTTGGACTAATGTGTTACGCATTTGTAGCATACAACCGGTGGTAGTTCTCATTCCTTGAAAATGGGTACTGGTTTTGACGTCTTTCCATCATTATTGAATCTCCTCTTCTTGAAATTTCTACTTCTATTGTCTTAGCCAGGATTACCACCGAAGTGGTTACCATTTCTGGCATGTTGATTTCCTCCACATTTGTTGTCACAGCTTCGATGACTGCTACCACTAGCATTGTCGTTTTACCGGCTAGAGCATGGTTGGGTTGACTCATTATAGCGCTCCAATAACTGAGCTCTATTCACAACATCTGAATACAAGCAAAATTTGTGAGAAATGAGGTATTGACGTATTTCGGGTTTTAAACCTCGCAGAAACATTCGCATCATTCTCTCCTCATTATCAACCAAATGGGATGCAAACCGGGATAACTCCGCAAACTTAGCCTCATATTGCGATACAATCATATTATTTTTTTGCTAAATTTAGACTGTATTAAACCCCAATCAGGATATAGCATAAACATCATAGGACATGCCCTATGATGTCATGACTATAAAAGATTACAAGCCCACAAGCCCAACAAGAAAACAATACTGTAATAAGCATTGAAACTTAAAAGCAAGCAGATTCAAATCTAGGATAAAGTAGAATCCCTAAGCAGAAAGAAACTAAACATCCATAAAGCCTAGCAGCAGAACAGCCCAAAACAGAGGCAGGCATTCCACCACCACATGCGCAGAAGACCAGCTACAAGAAACTCCTCAAATAAAGCAACAACTCAAACCAGGCTACAACCTAGGACGATAACCAGCAATCTGCAGAAGACCAGCTAGCTGCCAGCAACCGTAGTCAATTCCAGCAGCAGAGACCCAGCCCAACCTGATGGCTAACCCAAAACCAACAGACAAAGAAGACTGCAGAGCCAAACCACTAACAGAGAATAGACCATACCAGTCCTAAAGCAGCTAACCAAACCAGACCCCATAACAAAACAAGCAAGCTAGCAGCTTAGACATCCATCAGCTCCCAATGAACTGAGAAATCAGGCATTTGCAATCTCAGCCAATGGCACCCATCAACAACAGTAGACAAGACCCAAAACAGCATCTAACAAAACCCAGCAAGGTACAACATCAACTAGCCAGTCTGCTGTAAACCCAACCAAACCGGCAGATAGACAAGCCGCACATCCAAAGCAGTACCAGCAAAGCTCAGCAGGAAACCAACACCTGCAGAAGGACCCCATAAAACCCCTGCAGCCCAGAACAGCAAGCAGCTGCAACTGCAGCTGCAACTGTAGCACTACTGCTAAGCCAGGACCAAGCCACAGCCTAGCAGCTGTAGTGCACTGCAAACCCACGAGCCTAGCAGCAGACAACATACAACTTCAGAAGCATACCCATCATAAGACATGAGTAGAGCACAACAACCAAAACAATATCCAGAACTTATGAAAACAATAAACAAGCTACTATAAAGCATTTCCAGTAGCCATAGGGACTGGGGAGAGCAAACCAGCAGACAGACTAAACAGCCAAAAGGGGCATGAAATCTGTTTGAAGCTGCAACATGTCGGCAGCAACTGGCATCTCAGACTCCACCAACTGCCCTAATTGCAGAAGCCTAGCAGACTAGCCCAAAACGACCCAGGAAACTAGCCCAAATCAACCCAGCAGAAGCCTAACAAGTATACCAACTGAGGCTTTATAATCTGCAGTATACACCAACAGACCAGGCCCTTCATCAACACCTGCAGTGATTTTTATTCTAGACAAGCCAAAAATCCAGAAATAAAAGAAGTTAAACAATGTTTAAACTTAGCTGTCTAAACCCAAATCTAGTTTTTAATTTTTGGAATTTAGAATTTGTATGGAGTTTACACTTGAGCATTTGAAGGATATCAGCAACAAGATTCCGAACAGGGCTAGATTTATTTCTAAATATCCTTGCATTACGCTCATTCTAAATACGGTATACAACCGCAGCAAACCCAAGATGTAGCATGCTATGATGAAATTTAGGGCTAGAATAATGGATGAGATATTCCGTTAGGGAAATCCAACTCCTACAAAATCCCCTCCACCCATAATGTCTAAGGACAGAAAGAAGGACTCTAAAAGAGTAATCACAATGAAAGTAAATGTGGTCAAAAGTTTTCGCCTGAGAAGAACATTGAACACATGTAGATAAGCATCCCAAAATTGAGCAACTTGTCTATAGTACGTAACCCTCGGTGAAAAGCCAACCAGAGAGTAAAAGAGCATCTTGGGATCAAAATCTTATTCCACACTAACTTGTCCCAGATAACAGCAACACCCACCTGCCGAATGGAGTGCCAGAAAGTAGAGGTTTTAACCTCATTAGATTTAGTTCTCCCAAAGAATCTCATCAGGCCTTGAAGAATCGCAGTGCCAAAGGAGATCGAAAGAATCTCTGAAGATAATAAAGTCATTATGGTTAGAGGAAGGAAGGTGCCAAGAGGAATTTCTGATAATACCACTCACAGTAGCATTTGGGCCCAGACCAGAATTGATGATCAAGGACGAGTGCGGACCGGAAGCCAAAGGAGCCATATTAATCCAAGGAACAAAGCACAGGCTAGTAGACATCCCATTACCAATATTAAACCGAATATATTTAATTGTAAGCGCTCTCAACTGCAGAACCTTTCTCCATATCCAAGAACAGTCATTAGGAATCTTTAGACCCCAAAAATATTTAGATTTAATATGATTTTCTTTGACCCAAGAAGCCCATAGCGATTTAGAAGTTGGGTTAACCACCCTCCACAGCTGAAGTAAAATCAAAGCAGAATTCCAGCCCTCCAATTGCATGATAGCTAAACCACCTTCGGAGTATGGGAGGGCAATTTTACGCCAAGAAACTTTGGCACCAAACTTCAACATAGAAGGGCCCTTCCATAAGAATGTACTCATAGTAGACTTAATGTAACAATCCGAAATTTTAAATTATAATATTACATATTTATTGAGTTATATAAATATTTAATGGATGTATTTATCATTGAATAAATATTTGTTTAATTAATTTTATTTTATTTGGTTAATTATTTGTTAAATAAATAATTAATCAGTCAAGGAAATTATTATTTTGATGATATTTCAATTTGATGGTTAATTATTTGTGTTGAGTTGTGTGATTAAATGATTTATTTAATTAATTATTATTTGAATTAATTAAATTAAATATGAAAGCTTGATTAAGTAAAGTGTGACAAATAACTATAGTATAAGGAGTTATTAAAAAAAAGTTAAAGTAATTTTAATCTAGTTTTATCCAAACAATGCTTAAGGGTATAAACTCTTTAATTTTAAATGGTTTGCCAAACAAGCCTTATGGCTTTTGGGATTTCTAATTTTTGAAAATCAAATAAAATAAATAATATGAATAAAATAAATTAAATAAATTAAATAAATTAAATAATATAATATATTTATAATAGATACGTTTCTTTTAACTGATGTTAATAATTAGGATTATTAAGGTCATCAGTTTTTTTTCTCTTTGCGCTTAAGTGCTACATGACTTGGTATTTGGCAATATTGAGAAGAGAGTTCAGAGAGTTGATAGAACTTGGCAGTGAAACTTGGAGAGAGTTGAGAGGAATCTTGAGGATTTCGTAGTGATCATCAGTGTGTTTAGCAAGAATTTCTGTCAAGCAACAAAAGATATGTTCATAACTATGATAATATATATGTGTATATACATGTTTCACGTCAAGAATTTTCTTATATTCTGTAAAATTAATTGTTGAATTATGGACATATATAGTTGATAATTGTGGTTATACATGTTTGTAATGCTGGAGTAATGTTCAAACAAGGAAATTACATGCTAAATTGTTCGACAGTAGGAAAAATATGATGTCAGTGTTTATGTTCTTCATATAGTCTGAGTAAGTATCAATTTTATTGGCCAATTAGTATCTGAAATTATAAATTGCTGTTAAGTTGTTCTATATTGATATATAAGTGAGGAAATAAGTTGTAATGGTGTGTATGTGTTAGTTTCACTGTTTGATGAGTGAAATTCGTGTTGGTTGGCTTATGAAAAGTGTCGTGGCTCGCTACGCATATCTCGGTTCACAGAAAAGTCGTTGTGGTAGCCAATGAAATTGTCAGCCGCCTTGGTGACCTCCCCACATAAAACTTCAGCTGCCGCCATGAATGTGCCCATTTTCGCATTAATGAAGTGCATTTATTCTGCAGACTTTGGTTGTTCGTTGTAGCTTAACTTAAGGTTATGGAATGTGAGAATCATGTAACAACAAGGTGAAGTAGAGTCATGTTATGTGGATTATGATTTCAAAATTTTAAAATTGATTAGTAAATCGAGAATGCGTTATGTGATAATTTGGTATACATAATGAACGTTGGGCAAGTATTGCGAAGTAAAACACTTAGATTTTCTGAAATGTAAATGTTAATGAAGGACTTGTGCTTCAATGATAAGTTTAGCAAGAAATGAACATGTTATTTTATGTTAGCATATCTAATAGGTATTGTGGTTCTAAAATTATGTGTAGGTGATCGTGAGTTTAATTTTATAGCTTACGCTCAAGGCAAGTTTCTAAACCCTATCTTTTTACATTGAGAAAGCTTTATAACTCTACTCTTTTGTTGAGTTAGTTCTATTATTACATTGTGTAACTTTATTCTTTTGATTGAGCAAGTTTTGTTATCTTATCTGTTATTGAATAAGTCAATTGTTCCTAAAATTCATTCGAGCAAACTTTAACTCTAATGTTATTTGAAATTCTCATTTGATTGATTCAATCTAACTTGTTTATAGTTAAGCAAGTTTCTTAAGTTCTATTCTTGTATAATGAATGTAGTTTTGAATTCTCGTCCTTATTATTGAACTGTTTTAATTCTTTGCATGAGTTAATACCTTGATGGGCAAGTTCTAGTTTTCAGCTTGCTATCAGTTAATGTATGTTCAATAATTTCATTTCTAATATTATAAAACTCTAACCTTAGCTTATTGATTGTTCAAAGCAAAGGTTTACCATTTTACTCATTTTGTTGAATACTTATGCTCTATAGTTATTTCTAGCATGAGTTTAATATGTACAATCAGTTCATTTATGTTTCTCAATCGTTCTATGTTGTATTAAAACATATATTGTGATTATCAAACACTATTAATTCAACTAGTCCTCTAGTTGATGTTCGTTAAACTTCAAATTACCCTTGAAAGCTTATCCAAACCAAACTTTCTTTGGGGCGGACTTGTACTCTAAATACTGGGATGAACAACCCTTTTATTATTAGGGGATAACTTACGCGTAGCGTTAAATGTTTGTGCACAATACATGGTACGAAGGGCTGATCCCCTAAGTACGAGGAGTCCTTATAGTCTTATGACTTTAAAGTTGGAGTTGAAAGATTACTCACAACTGTGGACATAGTTCATGGTCTTATGACCCTCAGTTAGATATATTCCATATTTTGGATTCTAGTTTTTGATTGTCATCGTTAGAGTACTATTCAGTTTTTTGATAAGCCTTTTGTTGGCAGTTATTATTTTTATTCTCCCGTTGATACATTATTTTATCCAGTGAGCAATTGTTTTGCTCACTCTTGCATATTTATAAACTCATTGCAGCTAAAATGGAGAAGGTAGATGAACCTTCAACTAGCCAAGGAAAGGGAAAATTGTACCGTGATGCTGATTTGTACTTTTATTTATTATGATGATCTTATACTTTATTTTAATGATGTTATGTAATAATTTAATTCCGCATTTGAATGACGTTTAAAGGTTAGATAACCTGGGATGTTTTGAGTTTAATTATGTAACCCTATTTAAAGGGAGGATTTTTATGGTTTAAATATTATTTTATTTGGGTAGATAGTATGAATTTTTGAATCCCTACTCTCCGGGTTTGACTGACCTCTTACTTCCATCATTCTTCTCCCCCTTTGTTGCACTCTTTCTAGCCTTGGTAGCTTCTCCACTTCCCTCTCTTCTCTTCCTTACCTCTGTTTACATTATGGTTAGTCATAACCATCTCTCGGCAGGGAACTCAGTCAGCAGTCCTTCTATTGACCTCTTTGCTAAGTTTGGTGTTTCTCGGTGAAGCTCTTGACCTCTCTACCTACTCCGGGTTGGTGTCGAGGATATGGGGAGTCGAGATCCTTTTACAGGTAAACCGGGGTACCATCATAAGGTCAGACGACTCTACTTTAAATGCTTTGCAATCTGAAATGGATATCGGTTGTGTGATGGGGGCCAATGCTAGGGAAATTTTTTCATTTGCCTTGACACTTCTCTCACAAAGACAGAGAGGAAGCATTGTTTGAAAGAAAGAAAAACATGCATTTAATGTCTTTTCTAGCGCTCATGGGGTTACTTCCAATGATGTTTGAGAATTCTTGTCGGATGGTAAGAGGGTTGACCTCTAGATTGCTTACAAGGTTTCTGAGATTAATCCTAAGCAAGTATTACCTTAAAGGAACCTTAGGTTCTTCCACAGGTCTTTACTCTGTGTGCTACTCTTCAACAAGTCAAGTGTATGGGTGAAAATGCTGGGCTGGGCAATGTAGCACCATTGGATCCTTCGGCATTTGAAATTTGGTGATTTGGTGGAACACCATCGCTTGGTGGTAGTCTGAACATCGACTCCCATTTCCTCACATCCTGTCGATTACGGTCCCTAAGTGTCATTTCTGCCTACAAATTCAAAAGCTCTCGCTTCTTTCCTCGAGGAAGGGGAAATACCTGCCCAAGGTGAGAAAGTAGCCTCCAAATCTTAGTGTGATGTGGTAGGTAAAACCACTGTCAGGGCTTCTAGGCAACTTACGTACCACCCTCCTTCTTCTGATGCTAGAAAGTTATCAGTCATACCTCTTGACGACATGCTCCAAAGAGGCAACCAGATCTGGATAGCTAGTCTAGTGGGTTATTTCCTTCATTCAACCCTTCCCTACAAGGTAGTTGAGCCCATAGCTAGGAGACTTTGGAGTCATCGGCTATCTCACGTTTTCCTACACAGCAAAGGCTACTACATTTTCAAATTCAAATCAATTTTGGACTGTGACAATGTGTTGGCTTCAGGTCCATGGCACTTCATTTCTAAAGTCATGGTTCTTCAAAAATGGAAAGAAGGGGTTGTGTTTTCAAAAATCGAGTGCATTTCAGTTCCTATTTGGGTTAAACTTAACAATATTCCTCTTTCCTATTGGTCAGATGAAGGTATTAGTTATATTGCTAGTGCTATTGGTAAACCTCTTTTCACGGATGAAATGACAACTAAGAATGAGTTCCTGAACTTTGCTAGAGTGCATTGAAATTAAGGCCTCATTTTCCTTCCCCCCCTTCTATCCGAGTAGCCACAAAGCAAGATCACTCTTCGGAGTACTCTTTTGAATCTGTTGAGGTTGAATATCAAAGCAAACCACCCTCATGCCCCAAATGCCTTGTGTTTGGTTACTCTCCTCTCAAGTGTCCCAAAGCCAACTATAAGTTGATTCCTAAAGATCCAAGGGTTGGTACAACTGATATAATGTGCAAGTAATGGTGGAGGGTCCTACAATGATGACTAATATTAGGCCAACGATTGTTTGGGCGGCTCTCTTTGAAGGTCAAGGGTCTAGACACCTTTGCAAGCTATTGGTGGTGCTCCTCGGAATGGTGGGTAGCAGGTTGGTAGGGGAGCAAAATCTGGATCTATTACTCCTATTTCAGTGAGCAATGATCATCTCCAACACTTTTGCACCTATGGCTCAAAGCAGATCAAATAATCGACTCGGACAATGATTCTCCTGTTACTATGAATCCTCTTCTTGTTAATAAACTCAAGGTGATAGATGAAAAAGAAGGGAAAGATCTCAAGAACAAACAAGGTTCAGGTATGGAAAATCCTAAGGCTGCTAAGAAGAGAAAATGCAAGGGTAAAGCTGGTAACACCCCACCACCATCAGTTTAACAATGTTAGCCTCCTACAACATAAGAGGTTTAAATAAAAAGCCTAAGCAGGCATATGTTAAGAAAATTATTAAAGATTACAATATATCTATTATCGGCTTGATTGAAACAAGGGTAAAGACTGTTAATGCTACTAGAATCTCCAGGAGGCTCTGCCACAACTGGGAATGGGCATTCAACTATGATTACCATTTTAATGGTAGGATTTGGGTGGGTTGGAATCCTGTTATTTGGAAACTGGATATCGTTTTCATTTCTTCCCAAGTAATCCACTGTAAGGTGCAATCCTTAGATTTTCTTAGTACTACTTTTTTGGTTTCTTTTATTTATGGGCTTAATTCTTTATATAGAAAGGAGGGACCTTTGGCATGATTTGATAAGTCTCTCACCCTGTAATAGTTAGTGATTATTGGGGGACTTTAATGTAATAAAGGATCTTACTGAAACAAACCAACCAAATGATGTATGGGATATTGCTAAAGTTGAGTTCAAAAAGCGCACTAATTCCATTGAAGTTGCGAGATATTAGGTAATCTTGGTCCATTGTTTACTTGGTGGAACAACCAACCTTCTTGCCCGATCCTTAAAAAAGCTGGATCGAGTTATGGGGAATTCTCTTGATTCTTCTCATTACCTCGTTGGTATCTCGGTTCTCCAAGCCAAAAAGGCAATTCAATACTTCAACCATATGGCATTCTTCTTGACCATATGGATTTCATGAGGCTATGAGTTCGACTTGGAACACTCCAATTCTTGGGAATCCCTTCTATGTTTTTGCTAAAAAACTCAAATGTTCCAAACAGGCTTTAATCTCCTTAATATCTCAATTTGGCAATCGACCTCTTTGGTGAAGATGGCTCGTGAAGACCTTCAAATGCAAAGTCTGAGACTCTTCTCCATGCCCATCCTTTGGATTTGTATTTATTGGCAAAGGAGAAAGAATGTTCTCAACAGATTTGGCAAGCCATTAATAGGGAGGAAATCCTCATACAACAAAAGTCAAGAGCTAATTGGCTGGCTTTGGGCGACCGTAACACTAGCTACTTTGCTAATATTATGAAGAGCAGGTGGAACTCAAACAAAATCTTCTCTATCTTAAATGAGGATGGTAGCGTAGTGGCCCGAACAAGCTCAAATTGAATCGGTTGCTATAGGGTACTTCCAAAATCTTTTTAACACCTCCGATTCACAGTACGATAGTTTCAACAATTATGGAGTCACTCCTTCTAGGCTTATTAATGCCTCCCAAGCCTCTAATCTCTGTGCTCCTTTCTCTGATTCTGAGATTTTCAAAGTTCTTAATTCTATGAAGCGTAATAAGAGTCCAGGACCAGATGGGTTTAATGTTAACTTCTTCATTAGTTGTTGGGATGTTGGGTCTGACTTTACTAAGGCTGTCAAGTTTTTCTTCTCTACTAGCAGGCTCACGAAAGGGATTAATTCCACAGCACTTGCCTTGATTCCTAAATACTCAAATCCCTCCTCTATGGCTGACATCCGTCCTATTTCCTGCTGCAACACCATCTATAAATGCATTGCTAAACTCCTGTCCAATCGACTCAAAGTTGTACTGCCTCTGATTATTGATAAAGCCCAATCAGCCTTTGTTAAAGGAAGGAATATTAGTGATAACATCCTTATTGCTCAAGAATTTTTCAAAGGGTACACTAGAATTCCTGGACCTTCTAGGTGTGCCCTAAAGATCTATTTAAGAAAAGCATTTGACACACTACACTCGGATTTTCTGTTTGATACCCTCACTGCTTTTAAATTTCCCCAGGCATTCACTGATTGGATTAAAGCATGTGTCACTTCTCCCATGTACTCCATCAAGCTGAATGGAACTTTAGCTGGGTTTTTTAGTAGCAACAGAGGGCTTCGCCAGGGGGACCCTCTCTCCCCATTCCTCTTCGTAATTGTAATGGAGATGTTGTCTCTTAAGCTCAATAAAGGCACTCTATATTCAGACTTCAAATACCACTGGAAGGCTAGGGCATGCAATCTTACACATTTCCTCTTTGCAGACGATATTCTCATTTTTTGCCATGCAAGCCTTCCTTCTATTTCTATTGTGAATTCATGTATCCTCTCATTCTCCCTCTACTCAGGTCTCATCCCAAATACCCACAAAAGTCATTGCTATCTCTCAAATACTGATCCTTCCTCTTCAAATGACATCATTTCTCTTTTAGGATTTCCACATGGTTCATTACCTTCCAAATTCTTAGGGGTTCCCCTACTTTCAAGAAAACTTTCATATACTGATTGTATACCCCTTATCCAACGTATCACCAACAAAGCCTCTTCTTGGACTTCCAAAGTTTTGGCATACTCGGTCAGTCTGCGGTGATCAAGTCTATACTCTTCTCCTTTCAAGTCTACTGGTGCACCAACTTTATGCTCCCTAAGGCTATTCTTAGAGACATTCAATCCATCCTTAGTCGATTCTTATGGAAAGGATCTACACTGCATAATTTTGGTGCTAAAGTGGCTTGGACTAGTATCACGTTACCCACTCAGGAAGGGGGATTAGGACTCAAGAGCATCCTTGACTGGAACACAGCACTGGTAATGATGCACCTAATCCATCTTATCAATCTTCAATCCATATCACTTTGAAATTTGGTTGGGTCAAAGCTACCTCCTTAAAGAACAAGTCCATCTGGCGGTCGATACAAGCCGGATTGCTCATGGATATGGAGACAAATCCTCAAGTTCGTCCCCTTGCCCTTGATATATCGAGTTACACTATGGGGATGGCCACCTTACTAATTTATGGTACGACCCATGGGTAAATGGGACTGCACTGCACCCATCAAATTCTCTTCTTTCTAACTCTGGTCTTCCATCTACTGCAATGGTTAGCTCTATAATAACTGGTGGTACTTGGGCTCTTCTTGAAAATAATCACATGAGGTAATCCTATTTCGGCAGCAAATTACTCCCATCCCACTTCATTCTACGAAGAAGGTTTGATCAAGTGGGATACTTATGATGTTACTTACTTGATTAAGGCCAAAGCATTTGGGACTCCCTTCGTACTTGCGGTCTCATATAGTCCCTTGGAGTTCTATCCTCTGGAATAAGCTTCACTTGCCACGTTATTCCTTTATTCTTTGGCTTGGTCTCTTAAGGAAGCTTGCTACAAATGATCGGACAAGTTGCTACACAGGCCAGACATGGCCGTGTCCTCTTTGCAACCTCCAGTTAGAATCCTTTTCCCACTTGTTTTTTGAATATGAGTACTCCTCGACTATCCTTAAAAGTGCTGTTGATTTGGGAAATTGGGTCACCATTCCCTATCCTGGGGATGGTCTGATAGCTTTCATCACCTCCTTCCAAGGACCCAAACTCTCCAAGAACATCCTCACTCTGACTATTGCTACTTGTTTTGACAAAATTTGGGAGGCTCGGAATACCAAAATCCACAAAGGTACCTTCATCCCTCCAAGGAATCTGGCAAAGGATGTTATCCAGCTCATCAAATCTAGGCTCTCAACTTGTAAATCTTTCATCAAGGCCACAAACTGTAATTATTACTGTAATTGGTTGTTAGGATGCTAATTTATGGGCTAGATATGTGCAACAAGGTTGGTGTGGGTCTCGTGGCTGCTCCTCGGCACAGCTTGGGTGAGGAGGTGCTGGTATTCAGTTTGGGCGAGGTGGGGCTGACTTTTTGGCAGTTGCTACTCGCCATATGGGCAAATTATATCTTTTGGCAAAGAGGTGTGCTGAGTTGTTGGGTTAGTGGATCAAAGCAACAAATTGTAATTACTATTGTAATTGGTTGGTAACTCCAATGGGGGGCAGGTGAGGTGCTGGTATGTTATGAGCACCCGTGGGCGAGCAAGAGGCTTCAGGAAAGTATGTGGTGAGCGACCTTGAGGAGAGCGAGCCCATGTAATGGGCCTTGGGCGAGCGACCATGAGGTGAGAGACCATGAGGTGGGCGAGCATGACTTCGGGAGAGGTGGTGGCCTTCGGGCGAGCATGGCTTCGGGCTGCGAGCATGAGGTGTGCTATCAACTGTATTTTCATCAAGGCCACAATCTGTAATCAATACTGTATTTGGTTGTTAGTTTAACTTGTTATGTTGGGTTCTCTTCCATGTATCGTATCATCATCTATATAACTTAGATGATGCTACTATATTTTGGGGTATGCCCCTTAGCCATTGTATTTGGTCCTTTTTATATACAAACAAACTTAGCAAAAAAAAAATAGTGAGCACCAAATCTTGTAGGAATGAAGTACCTAGATTTGGGGGTGTCACATGTTGGTATCAAAGCCTTAGGTTATGAACCTTAGGTGGGGGAAAAGCCTTAGGAAGTAACCTTTGAAAAGATAGTAATGATAAACTCTTATCGAGTTTTAGGAAAGAGAAAGTAATAAAACACTTATGTGCTTATGTGATTACAATTTATGTGCTCGTGAGTGTCGAGTAGTAATGATTAGTAATTAAAACTTAAACTTTGGTTGACATGATGACTATTATAGGAGGATCCAGTCAGGCTAGAGAGGAGGAGCCTCGAGATATTTAGGTGATTTGGGAATAGCTACTACCATGGGAAATAGTTCCGTCGGTCACAATAGTTGAGCAGGAGAGAGTACCTGATGAGGAGGATGAGATAGAGACGGACGAGGAGGATCCCGTGGAGCTGCCACAGTCGGGGGATGAGGAGGAAGAGGAGGAAGAGCTTCCACTTAGTTCGATAGCTTCCCGTATGTACGACGAGGTGTATGACCGCAATGTGGAACTTCAAGACACCGTCGAGGAGTTGCAGGAGATAGTAGCTGAACAACAGACCTCGATGGCACAGAAAGACGATGAGATCCAGGATCGAGAAGAACGACTGAACAACATTGAAGAGAAGTTGGTCCACACTGAGGAGAGAATGAACGAATGATGGAGAAGATTGCAGAACTGGAGAATAAGTTGAAGGAAGAATCTTCAAAAAGGGCAAGAGCTGAAGATGCGTACAATAAAGCTTATCAACGAGCCGGAATGGCAGAGAGAGACGCGCAAGTAAAGAGGAGGGAGATGGAAGAGTTGAACAACGTATTCAACACTGTGATTAATCGAGCTCAAGATTGAGTCATGGGTTATCCGATTCAGTTCGAGACTCTACCATCATACATATTGGATCGCCGAACAATGTTCCGAATCATGGAGGAAGAGCGTCGTAAAGCTACGCAGTATCTTAGTAGGACATTGTAGTGATATGTAATTGATACGTGATTAGAGAATAAACGAAATGTAAATCCCGGGTATGATATAACCAATGGGATAGATGATGATGATGTTGTCCTATAACTGTTATAGTTCAAGAAAGAAATGTAAATAGCAGTGATGCTATTGTTTTGATGTTTTCTTTAAAAGATGATGAATGAATAAAAGTTATTGTTTTATTCAAAGTGGTAAGTGTGGTGTGACAAACTTTTATGATGTGCAACTTAAGTATATAATACTTAAAAGATTGAATAGAATCTGATGAGTGTATTTTTAACAGAAAATGGCTTCAAGACATCAACCACTACGACGGAGAACCACTGAGGAGAACAACAACAACAATGTGGAAGGAAACCCAGTTCAGCAGCTAGTGACGTTACTGACGGGTGCTTTGCAGAATCAACCTCAAAATCAAGGTACAACGTTTAAGGACTTTAAGGCGGTTGGACCACCAAAATTTCGAGGGTCCATGAATCCAGTTGAGGCTCAGACCTGGATTATGGAGATCGAGAAGGTTTTTGATGTTGCTAGGGTAGAAGATAATCAGAAGACTGCTTTTGCAACATTCATGTTGAAAGCAGAGGCTAGTTATTGGTGGCAGGCCAATAAAACTCGGGAAGGACCAGGGGTGATGGCCTGGGATAGGTTTAAGGAGTTGTTCTTCGAGACTTATTTCCCAGAGAATTCGAAGAGTCAGCTAGAGGTGTCAGGGAACAATGTCGATGTCTGAGTATGCCGCAAGGTTCAACGAGTTGGCGAGGTTTGCGCCATATCGAATTAACATGACATTTGAAGCCGCAAGGCAAAGAGGTTTGAGCGAGGATGAAACCTTGGTTATCTGAAGAGGGTCTCCTGTTCCAATTAAAGAAATTTGTAGCAGTGATGGAGAAGGCGATTCTCACTGAAAGTGGAGGCGAGGCAGTAACAAAACTTAGAGAAAGAAGAAAAGTGAAGGTGAAGTTAAGAGTAGTAGTAGTAATGGCCGAAATGGCAAGAACAGTTTGAAGAGGAAGTGGAATTGGAATGGGGGAGCTGGAAATCAGCAAAGAAACCAGCAAAATAAGAAGTTCGAAGCATGTGCTACGTGTGGAAAGTTTCATAAGGGTGTGTGTTTGCTGGGGAAGCGAGTATGCTTCAATTGTGGCCAGGAGGGTCACATCGCCCCAAATTGCACTCAAGCTAAGAAGAATGTGTGCTTCACGTGCGGATCTAAGGATCACTTTGCTCGTGAATGCCCTAAAAAGAGATCTGGTGAGTCAACTGGGAGCAAAGGAAATGCTAGTGGAGGAGGATTGGCTATTGCTGGACCAACATCAACAAACAAGCCCACAGCCAAAACCTTCAACATGACGGTTCAGGACGCGGTGCAATCAAAAGATGTCGTGTCAGGTATTATCCCAATCAATGATATAAATGCATATGTATTATTTGATTCGGGTGCTACTTGTTCGTTTATATCTAATGAATTTGCTAAGAAGTTAGAAATACCTTGTGATTTGAAATTCTCTTTAAACATAGAAATTGCGAATAGGGAAGTGATTCCTATTAGGTTCGTGTACAAGAACTGTAGGGTGAACATTAAGGGTAATGTTATGAAAGTAGATTTAATCCCGATAAAACTCGGAGAGTTTGATGTTATTTTGGGAATGGATTGGCTATTCAATTATGGAGCGGTAATTGACTGCCAAAAGAAGTGTGTAAACCTTATGACTCCGTCAAGGGTAGTTTTTTATGGTAGCAAATCGCTTTAGACAAATGAAATGTCCGGCGATGATGCGAAGCCAAAAAGTTATTGAGTCGTACGTGTGGGGTATTTAGCTTACATAGTCGATACTCAAAAGGAGAGGGGTGTGAAATTGGAGGAAATACCAGTGGTTAGGGAGTTCGTGGACGTGTTTTCAGAGGATTTGTCAGGACTTCTGCCTGACCGAGAAATCAAATTCGTGATCGACTTAGCGCCAAGAACCGCTTTGATATCGAAGGCCCTGTACAGAATGGCTCCGGTGGAAATGAAGGAACTAATGGTGCAACTGAAAGAGCTGTTAGACAAGAAGTACATTCAACCAAGTGCGTCACCGTGGGGAGCACCGGTGTTATTCGTGAAGAAGAAGGATGGATCAATGCGTCTTTGCATTGATTACAGAGAATTGAACAAAGTCACTATTAAGAACAAATATACATTACCAAGGATAGATGACTTGTTTGATCAATTGAAGGGTGCTAGATATTTTTCGAAAATAGATTTGAGAAGTGGGTATCATCAATTGAAAGTGAGGAAGGAGGATGTACCGAAGACGGCATTCCGAACTCGGTATGGACATTATGAATTTTTAGTAATGTCATTTGGTTTGACAAACGCCCCTGCAACGTTCATGGATTTGATGAACAAGGTGTCTAAACCATTTTTAGACAAGTTTGTGGTGGTATTTATCGACGATATTCTAGTGTACTCTAAAACTCAAGAGGAACATGTGGAACACTTACGTCTGACATTGGAGACGTTAAGAAAGGAAAAGTTATACGCGAAATTCTCTAAATGTGAATTTTGCATTTGGGCGATGTACAATTTCTTGGGCATGTAATCGATAAAGATGGGATTTCTGTGGATCCATCAAAAGTCGAAGCTGTGATAAATTGGGAACAACCAAGAACTCCATTAGAAGTAAGAAGTTTCTTGGGGTTGGCAGGCTATTACAGACGATTTATTCAAGATTTTTCCAAGATTGTCACTCCGTTGACAAATTTGACAAGAAAATCTATAAAATTTGTTTGGACGGAGAAATGTGATGAAAGTTTTCAAGAACTGAAAAAGAAGCTCAGTGTGGCACCTGTGTTGTCATTACCGGATAATACATGAAATTTTGTGGTGTATAGTGATGCTTCACACAAAGGATTGGGTTGTGTCCTGATGCAGAACGACAAGGTTATTGCGTATGCATCAAGGCAACTGAAAGACTACGAAAAAGGGTATCCGACTCATGATTTAGAGTTGGCGGCGGTTGTGTTATACTTGAAGATATGGAGACACTATCTCTACGGAGAAAAATGTGAGATCTACAGGACCATAAAAAGTCAAGTATATTTTCACACGTAAAGACTGAACATGCGGCAAAGGAGATGGATGGAATTGATAAAGGATTATGATTGCGAGATCTTTTATCATCCAGGCAAAGCTAATGTGGTTGCAGATGCCTTGAGTAGGAAAGGCAGAGAAAAGTTGATTTTGTTAACAGATAAGGAGGAACTTATTGCATCAATGGCAAGGCTAGAGCTGGAAATCAAATTTCCAGAAGAATCCAATGAAAAATTGTTCCAGATAGAAGCTAGTCCAACTTTGGTGGACAAAGTGAATAACTCACAACTACAGGATGAAGAATGCAAGAAAATAAAGCAAGGTGTAGTCGAGGGAAAAGAAACGAAGTACCAGGTCGATGCTGCGGGAATGCTAAGATTCGAGGGACGAATTTGGGTTCCAGCAGTACAGGATATTAAAGAAGACATCTTGACGGAAGCTCATAGCTCAAGATATTCAATTCATCTAGGAAGTACGAAAAATGTATCAGGATTTGCGGCGTCATTTTTGGTGGCCGAACATGAAAAGAGATTTTGCAGAATGTGTTGCAAAGTGCTTGACATGTCAGAAAGTGAAGGCCGAGCATCAACGACCAAGCAGATTACTTCAACCGTTGGAGATACCGGAATGGAAGTGAGAGCATATCACAATGGATTTTGTGGTAGTTCTTCCAACGAATCGGAAAGGATACGATGCGATATGGGTGATAGTGGATAGATTGACAAAATCCACACACTTTTTACCAATAAAGATTAGATTTAATCTTGACCAGCTGGCAAAACTATACGTTAAAGAGATCGTCTCAAGACATGGAGTTCCAGTGTCAATTGTATCAGACAGAGATCCGAGGTTTACATCAAATTTCTGGAAGAGACTACAAGAATGCATGGGAACGCAATTGAAGATGAGCACAGCGTATCATCCGCAAACCGATGTGCAAAGCGAAAGAACGATCCAGACGCTCGAAGATATGCTTAGAGCATGCATCATGGATTTCAAAGGAAATTGGGATGATCACCTATCGTTGGTGGAATTTGCATACAACAACAGTTACCACACAAGCATTGGTATGCCGCCATATGAGGCGTTATACAACAGAAAGTGCAGAACTCCACTATGCTGGGATGAAGTTGGAGAACGACAATTGTTAGGCCCAGAACTGGTTCAGCAGACCGCTGAAGTTGTCAAACTCATCAGAGCAAGATTGGTAGCTTCTCAAGATCGACAGAAAAAGTATGCTGATCAACACATGCAGAATCGTGAATTTGAAGTAGGAAGTTTCGTGTTTCTGAAAGTTTCTCCTTGGAAGGGGAAAATTCGTTTTGGCATGAAAGGAAAGCTCAGCTCAAGGTTTATTGGACCTTTCAAAATTCTACGTAGAGTGGGAGAGGTGGCTTACGAAGTAGCTTTACCTCTAGAATTAGAACATGTGCACAATGTTTTTTATGTGTCGGTGTTGCGACCGTATAAACCCGATTATAAGCATGTGATTGAGTATGAACCGTTGCAGTTCAGTAAAGATTTGTCTTATGAAGAAATTCCTATCCAGATAGTCGACAGGAAAGAGCAAATGCTCAGGAATAATGTGATACCTTCTGTGAAGGTGATATGGAGGAACCACAATATCGAAGAGGCTACGTGGGAACTCAAAGCGGAAATGATGAAGAGTTACCCTGAGTTATTTGCTTAATCTGTGTCTTCGATTCTGGGGACAGAATCTTTGTAAGTATGGGAGAATGTGACGATTTGATTGTTTGAATTGTGATTCTAGGGACAGAATCCTTGTAAGGAGGGAAGGATGTAACAATCCGAAATTTCAAATTATAATATTACATATTTATTGAGTTATATAAATATTTAATGGATGTATTTATCATTGAATAAATATTTGTTTAATTGATATGATTTTGTTTGGTTAATTATTTGTTAAATAAATAATTAATGAGTCAAGGAAATTATTATTATGATTATATTTCAATTTGATGGTTAATTATTTGTGTTGAGTTGTGTGATTAAATGATTTATTTAATTAATTATTATTTGAATTAATTAAATTAAATATGAAAGCTTGATTAAGTAAAGTATGACAAATAACTATAGTATAAGGAGTTATTAAAAATAAATTAAAGTAGTTTTAATCTAGTTTTACCCAAACAATGCTTAAGGGTATAAACTCTTTAATTTTAAATGGTTTGCCAAATATGCCTTATGGCTTTTGGGATTTCTAGTTTTTGAAATCAAATAAAATAAATAATATGAATAAAATAAATTAAATAATATAATATATTTATAATAGATACGTTTCTTTTAACTGATGTTAATAATTAGGATTATTAAGGTCATCAGTTTTTTTCTCTTTGCACTTAAGTGTGCTATATGACTTGGTATTTGACAATATTGAGAAGAGAGTTCAGAGAGTTGATAGAACTTGGCAGTGAAACTTGGAGAGAGTTGAGAGGAATCTTGAGGATTTCGTAGCGATCATCAGTGTGTTTAGCAAGAATTTCTGTCAAGCAACAAAATGTATGTTCATAACTGTGATAATATATATGTTACATGTTTCACGACAATAATTTTCTTATATTCTGTAAAATCAATTGTTGAATTATGGACATATATAGTTGATAATTGTGGTTATACATGTTTGTAATGCTGGAGTAATGTTCAAACAAGGAAATTACATGCTAAATTGTTCGACAGTAGGAAAAATATGATGTCAGTGTTTATGTTCTTCATATAGTCTGAGTAAGTATCAATTTTATTGGCCAATTAGTATGTGAAATTATAAATTGAAGTTTATATGTGTTAGTTCATTGAGATACGAACATAATGTAATTTGAATGAGATGATTTGAGCATGTAATGAAATCACAGTGTTAATTTTTGGATGAATATAAAAAATATTGAGTTTTATATTAAAAACATGAAATTTGAGAAATTACAGTAGTATAATTGCTGTTAAGTTATTCTATAATGATATATAAGTCAGGAAATAAGTTGTAATGGTGTTGTATCATTTGTATGTGTTAGTTTCACTATTTGATGAGTGAAATTCGTGTTGGTTGGCTTATGAAAAGTGTCGTGGCTCATTACGCATATCTGGGGTTACGCAAGTCATGTGTGGTATGTGGTAGTATGACTTCCCTATATAAAACTCATGGCATTTACATGCTGAAAGTGCCCATTTTCAAACACTGAAGTCTGTTTATTCTGCACACTTTGGTTGTTCGTTGTAGCTTAGCTTAAAGTTATGGAATGTGAGAATCATGTAACAGCAAGGTGAAGTAGAGTCATGTTATGTGGATTATGAATTCAAAATTTTAAAAGTCATTAGTAAATCGAGAATGCGTTATGTGATAATTTGGTATACATAATGAACGTTGGGCAAGTATTGCGAAGTAAAACACTTAGATTTTCTGAAATGTAAATGTTAATGAAGGACTTGTGCTTCAATGATAAGTTTAGCTAGAAATGAACATGTTATTGTATGTTAGCATATCTAATAGGTATTGTGGTTCTAAAATTATGTGTAGGATCGTGAGTTTAATTTTATAGCTTACGCTCAAGGCAAGTTTCTAAACCCTATCTTTTTACATTGAGAAAGCTTTTTAACTCTACTCTTTTGTTGAGTTAGTTCTATTATTACATTGTGTAACTTTATTCTTTTGATTGAGCGAGTTTTGTTATCTTATCTGTTATTGAATAAGTCAATTGTTCCTAAAATTCATTCGAGCAAACTTTAACTCTAATGTTATTTGAAATTCTCATTTGATTGATTCAATCTAACTTGTTTATAGTTAAGCAAGTTTCTTAAGTTCTATTCTTGTATAATGAATGTAGTTTTGAATTCTCGTCCTTATTATTGAACTGTTTTAATTCTTTGCATGAGTTAATACCTTGATGGGCAAGTTCTAGTTTTCAGTTTGCTATCAGTTAATGTACGTTCAATAATTTCATTTCTAATATTATAAAACTCTAACCTTAGCTTATTGATTGTTCAAAGCAAAGGTTTACCATTTTACTCATTTTGTTGAATACTTATGCTCTATAGTTATTTCTAGCATGAGTTCATTTATGTTTCTCAATCGTTCTATGTTGTTAAACATCTGTTGTGATTATCAAACACTATTAATTCAACTAGTCCTCTAGTTGATGTTAGTTAAACTTCAAATTACCCTTGAAAGCTTATCCAAACCAAACTTTCTTTGGGGCGGACTTGTACTCTAAATACTGGGATGAACAACCCTATTATTATTAGGGGATAACTTACGCGTAACGTTAAATGTTTGTGCACAATACATGGTACGAAGGGCTGATCCCCCTAAATACGATGAGTCCTTGTAGTCTTACGACTGTTAAAGTTGGAGTTGAAAGATTACTCACAACTGTGGACATAGTTCATGGTCTTATGACCCTCAGTTAGATATATTCCATATTTTGGATTCCAGTTTTTGATTGTCATCGTTAGAGTACTATTCAGTTTTTTGATGAGCCTTTTGTTGGCAGTTATTATTGTTATTCTCCTGTTGATACATTATTTTATCCAGTGAGCAATTGTTTTACTCACTCTTGCATATTTATAAACTCATTGCAGCTAAAGTGGAGAAGGTAGATGAACCTTCAACTAGAAAAGGAAAGGAAAAATTGTATAAGTGATGCTGATTTGTACTTTTATTTATTATGATGATCTTATACTTTATTTTAATGATGTTATGTAATAATTGAAATCCGCATTTGAATGACGTCTAAAGGTTAGATAACCTGGGATGTTTTGAGTTTAATTATGTAACCCTATTTAAAGGGAGGATTTTTTTGGTTTAAATATTATTTTATTTGGGTAGATAGTATGAATGTTTGAATAGTGAGCACTAAATCTTGTGGGAATGAAGTACCTAGATTTGGGGGTGTCACACTTAATATCTTTAAGCACAGCCGCTGGAAGAATGAAATGAGCAGACCAATACGATTGAATAGAAAAAATAACCGATTTAATTAATTGCAATCTTCCAGCATAAGAGAGAAATTTGTTAGTCCATGAAGTAATTCTGGTTTTAACCTTTTCTAAAAGCGGGTAACAATCAGCAAGGCTAAGCTTTGAGGTGAGCAAAGGCACCCCAAGGAATTTAGCAGGGAACTTTCCCACTTGAAAGCCAAGCCTATTGAAAATAACCTCTGTAAGAGGAGGAGAAACATTGGAGAGAAAACACATACTCTTCGAACCATTAACATGCAATCCCGAGAGAGAAGAGAAATGATCTAAGCAATACTTAATAACCATGATCGAATCAACATCACCATGACAAAAAATAAGCAAATCATCCGCAAAACAAAGATGAGAAAGTGAGAGAGACTTTGTTTTCCAATGGTGCTTAAAGATAGGAGACCTTGTCTCCTTAGCCAAAATAATTGAAAGCACTTCCATAGCAATAATGAAAAGATAAGGAGAGAGTGGGTCCCCTTGACATAAACCCTTTGCCCCTTTAAAATAGCCACAGAGGGAGCCATTCACCCTAATTAAGAAGAAAGGAGAAATAATACAAGCCTTTATCCAGTAGATAAACTTAGGGGGAAATTTGAAAAGCCTAAGAGCATTAAGCAAGAATTCCCATGAAACAGAGTTAAAAGCTTTCCGAAGATCAATTTTCATTGCACACCTTGGTTGTCAAGAAGCCCTATGATAATTCCTGAATAACTCCTTCCCGGAACGAAAGCAGACTGGCTAGAAGAGATTAAAGAAGGGAGAATACCCTTTAGCCTAACAACAATGATCTTAGAAATGCATTTATAAGTTTTGTTACAGCATGAGATAGGCCGATAATCACTCATAGAAGAGGGATTAGGAACCTTTGGAACAAGAGCAATGGCAGTGGAATTAGTACCCCTAAGAAGACATCCCTGTTTGAAGAAGGATTGAATGGCCAGAGTGAAGTCTCTACCAACAATATCCCAAGCAAGAATGAAGAAATTAACATTGAAACCATCAGGACCAGGGCTCTTGTTTTTCTTCATGGACTTCAATGTGGTCAGAATTTCAAAATCAGAAATGTCTCTCTCAATTATAGAAGCTTGATCATCCGAGACAACATTAGAAACATATGGAGCCAGATCCAGGAAACTTATATCCCCCACCCTAGAGGAAGTGCCCAGTAGAGAACGAAAGTGTTCTACAGCAATAGTTTGAATATCCTTCTGCTCTGTACACAGAACACCATCCTCATTTTCAATAGCAAGAATTTTATTATGATTCCATCGGTTCTTAATTTGATTGTAGAAATTGCCTGAGTACTTTTGGGAAAGTACTTGTCGTTGAAAAATTCTTAGAGCTTCTCCCAAGACATCTTGAGTGCGGCAGGCTGAGTACGTTTTACAGATTCCCACTAATAATCTACCTCTCCTTGCAATATGAAGGTGGCAAAGGGAACCTTTTGCTCCTCGGAGCATCCCAAGACATCAAATATCTTGGTAATCTGTTTTATCCATGAAAAAGTCTAGGGGATCGGTGGGGGGCGACCGATCCAATTTTTTTTTAATTTTTAATATCTTCCAAATAATTTATAAGATTTATTGGAACTGAAATTTTTACAGAAAAAAGTGATTTGAATGTCATTTGGATACATGTAAAAAATATGCATGTCATTTGTACATGCATATTTTTTACATGTATCCAAATGATATCCAAATCACTTTTTTCTGTAAAAATTTCAGTTCTAATAAATCTTAAAAATTATTTGGAAGATATTAAAAAAAAAAAAAATTGGACTGGTCGCCCTAGAATCACTTTTTATCCACGTCTCTGCCTTAAGTGGTTCCGGCTTTCCCAAAAACTCCGGTGGTCTCAACTCTTTGAACTGCTTAGCGGTGACCAGTCGTGAGTTGTCAGTATTTCCACCTGCATTTTGAACAGGAGTCTCTCTCGGTTGATGTTCCATGAATTGCAGAAAGCTCCTAAACATTTAGTCGTTCATCATTTGGTCGGTGTTGTTGTTTACCTGAAGATTATTACCTTCTTGATGCACATTATCCTGGTTATTGATCAGCGGTGACTCAACAGTCTCATGTGCTCCATTGCTTAACTCGACATTTTCAGATGCTATTTTCAAACACTGTCACAAAATAAGGGATAATTGACATGCCACATATTATCCCTATATTCTGACCGACCAATTAAATAGCAAATAAGCTTAGGTAGGTCATACTAGCGAAGGATTTTCCCGTCTCTCCCCTCCTAGTTCTAGTCTCACATCTTAGCCAGGGATCATATCCCTAAGCTTTGATACCAACAGTGACGCCCCCAAATTAGGTATACAGAACCCATTCTGAGTCGCCAAATACATGGTACAGAATTTAAATATAAACTTCATTTATACAATACGACAAAAATATAGCCGAGAGTTTTAACACGAATATTGTCTTCTAGACAATATCCAAACATAAATGAAGTCCTCATTACATTTATTATCACACTATTTCATAGAATAGTGAGGACTACTATAGCCACCAGCTTGGACCATCACTCCATTTCCCGACTAGTCCCCGCTATATTCTCATTTCCTGAAGAGAACAATGAAAGCAAAGGGTAAGCTCAACTAGCCCAGTAAAGAATATTATGACTAAGATAATGCAGAATAAATTATCGTTAGCCTTCAACAGTGTTAAACTGATAGAATATAATAGACAACAAGTTTAACTGCAGCGGAACAAGCAATCCATTAGAAGAGTCAAGTAGAGCATGATATCTACTATCTTCTATGATTTAAAAGTTCTTAATCAATATTTTATCGCTGTAACACAGCTCAATAATCCACATCATCGATATATCCATGCACTACGGGCCAAGGATATTCGTTAGTATCACATCCGTGAATTATCCATGCACTATGGGCCAATGATATTCGTTATTTTCACCAATGGTCATGCATGTCAACAACTGTCCACCAATGTACTAAAAGAATATTATGACTAAGATAATACAGAATAAATTATCGTTAGCCTTCAACAGTGTTAAACTGATAGAATATAATAGACAACAAGTTTAACTACAGCAAGAAATCCATTAGAAGAGTCAAGTAGAGCATGATATCTACTATCTTCCATGATTTAAAAGTTATCATCAATTTTATCGCTGAGACTTAGCTTAATAAATAATCCACATCACTGAATTATCCATGCACTACGGGCCAAGGATATTCATTATTATCACTAATGGTCATGTTCATCTCAACAACTGTCCATCAATTCACTACGGGCCAATGAGGACTTTTGTCACATCATTTGTAACATTACAGGTCATGATTATACCGAATTATCACTGGTCATAACCATACCAATCAACAGTCCATCTATGCACTCCGGGCCAAAGATGACTTTCATAACAATATAAATATGAGGATGATGACAATGATATAAGAATTCAATTAAATGCAAGCAAAGGATAAATTCTAAAGATTTATAATTTAATTTATCCAGAATTCAATAATGTCCAAATTATCAACATGATACTGCTTTGTGGAGTAAAATTCAAGAATAATATTGTATCAAAAATGATTTGGACCAAAAAGAAATTAATTTTTGTCATGAATAGTACCCCGGGTGAATAGTAACCGAGTGAATAGTACTCCGTGAATAGTACTTCGGGAATAGTACCCCGTGAATAGTACTCCGGCATGAAAAGGTTAAAACTTATCAAGAATGCTCAGAATAATATTTTCATGAAAAGATACTGGATGAAGCGCAAAAATCAAGGATATTCTACTAATTTTAGGAATTATAGAAGCAATACTTACCATAGTAAGTTTAAATTTAGGAATATGAAATGAAATAATATCCCTTCCATACTACGGAGTATGAAAGAAAATAATATTTCTTACGAGTATTGAAATAAAATAATATCATTTACCTTAGTAGAAACTGGATTTGACTGGAATATCGGATATTATTATGAGAAAGTCTTGCAGAAAACTACGCTCAAAGTATTCTTATACTCAAAAGAAATACTCACAATACTATAGTACAAATGCTTGAGATATTTGGTGTGATTTAGGATGGAGGGTTGCCCTCCTTTTATAGTGCAATACGGAAGGAGAAAAATCCATTGCATGCCTAACTTTTGCTTATCAGCCAAACTTTTCAATGCCTAACATCTTAATTTCAATATGGGTGGGGGCCACCCTTGAAACAAACTTTGAGCAACATTTTCACCAACCAAATGGCCTAACAAATCATTTCTTCCTGCCAAATTCTTATTTTCCATCTTTGAGGGCCCACAAAAGTTAGGCAAACCACATTTGCTGACATTTTTCAAGCCACTAAGAAAGAATACACATATTCGTCACTTTTATCACATGTATATATATATATATATAAATATATATATTATAATAATGTATTTGAATGAATATTTTATCGGAGAAATAATTGTAATTCCGCAGAAAATATGCCAAACTTTCAATAATTATTTCATGCTAAAAATTCCTTCATTTAAATCTAAATTGAATCAATATCCACCACATAATAATTAATATTACAACCAGATCATTCCCAGGAAAGAGGGGCTTTCCGATAAGTATTTATCTTTATCAGCGCACAATTAGATCACCAAACCCCTTTCCTTGATAGAATTTTGTAGACATTGTCAATAATGCTAACCAATAATATGAATAATTGTGTTGCATCAATTATTGATTTAATAATATAAAATATTGTGCAGATGAAACTGTGACAATAATTGAATCAATAATATGAGATACTGTGCAACAATTACTGTGACAATTATTGAATAAAACTGAGTGACTTCTCACGTAAGCATCAATAATCAAAGATATTGTGTGCTACTATGCAACCACGCGTATTACTGTACTTTTATCAACGGGTATTTCAACAGTTAACGGTAAAACTTTCGTGGTTATTTTTTATAAAAAGATATTTCTGTTGTTTTCGAACTCCGACAATAATTTTGTTATAGGGTCCACTAATGATTGTGCCGTCGTACGAATATTCCCGACCAACAGAATATTTTATAACAACTTGCTTACTTTGCAAAATTTATAAATATTACCCACAACTATAACATTATAACAAATTCACACCTTAATATTCAAAAATATAATTCGAGAAAAATTAATCTTTATTTATGAAAGTTGGGGTCTTACATAGTGTGTCTTGGAAGCCGCACTCAGATTCGTAGAAATGGTCCGAGCGCCTGCCGATCAAAGTCAAGAGTTATAGTCAGCTCTCGGGAATGTGGAGTCTGCAAAATGAGCAAGTAGAGATCGTAGTCTATCATAGCTTAAGAGAAATCGTAGTATTCTTTTCGATTAAGACTGAATCAAGCACGAGCATAACAAGACACAACGATTATAGTACAAAGACAATAATCGTGGTGCCTCCCCAGTCAACATCGGAATCACCAAGTTTTGTCTATTTGATGAAGGAGGAAGTATAACAAATGAAGAATGGCTTATAGACGTTAACATTTCAGGAATCCCAATGATCCAACACTCATCCTTAGTATATATCGAAGAAGCGTATAGAAGAAGCTAAGGAAAGGACTGCATGCCTGCTAAAAGCACCTTTTCAAGTGTTAGGTGAGATAGCAGTCTATTGTGTCGATGGGTCGGGACAATTTGAACATCGATTTCCGGGAAGTTAACATCGATTGCTTTCGAAATGTACGAAGCATTAAATGCTACAACGGATGCCTTCAAAGAAAACATTTCAAAAGATCCTTATAAGCAAATCAGACAGAGATTAAATGTAAGCAAGAAAAAAAAAAAAGCAAAATAACTCTCAACTTTCAAACTCTACGATGAAGAAAGAAAAGCTTGCACAGCTACTCTGTTCTTTCGAACGTATGCTTAACTACAACTGATTAGCACAACTCAAGAACTCAACTCTCATCAAGTGTGCCTCTGGCCTAGTGAAGTACTGTTGATGAACCTATGTGGCAAGCTGCACTAGGGACTGTTGTGTGGCTTTGTGGCACAAGCTGGTGTGCTGAAGTATATTGCAGTTGCTCCAGAGTTTTGCTGCACTTTGGTTTGAGGTGGCTGAAACTGCATGTTGCTATGAACTTGTAAATGGTCTTAATTATCAATCACTGTTATTGTTCTTTAGCCTGTCTGTTGGGATTATGTTGGTTGTTGGTTAGTGGTTCTCTTGTCACATCTTTGTTGGGCATTTGGCCTTGTAATGATTATAGTTATGATATCATAGGGCCTGTCCTATGATGTCTGTGCTATTTCTTATTGGGGTTTTTCCAATGAGGTTGTAATCCACTTTTCATTTTTTAATTTAGTCTAAATTTAGCAAAAAAAAAGATTGTAAAGATATCCTTAGTGGATTTCCTACTCGTGGAGTAGAAGAGTGGACTAGGAGCCTTGAGTGCTATGAACCACTTAAAATCAATGTGTTTGATATATTTGCTATAACTGCTATAACTGTCATACCTACTTATCATCTATAATCTCAATTTATCTTAAAGGGGAATAAACAAATCATATATTCCGTTGTGGTTCATTTATTAACAAATCTGATAAGTATTTTGAAAAGGGAAAAGTTTTTATAATATCTATTAAACCCCCCCCCCTCTAGATAACTATTGTGCCTCTGGGAACTAACAATTGGTATCAAAGCAGGTTCTCTCAACCAGCCTGCAACGCTTTAGTAGATCCAATGGCACAACTGATAAGCGAGTTCAAGACCGGTGGAGGCAGCAAGCCACCAATGTGCAACAAAGACAAATTTGCCAACTATAAAGTTCGTATGCAAGCCTACATGGATTCAATAGATGAAAAATTATTTGAAACCGTTATGAGAGAGGAACAAGAGGGATCATCATGTTTCTCTCACTAGGAATTTTGCTCTGCCTTCTCTCTAGATTTATTTTCAAAACTTTCCCTCCTTTTGCCCCCACCTAAATATTTCGTCTACCACCTAATTTCCGCGTTCCACTTTCCTGTCCTCTTCTTTCCTTTTTTTTTTCCTTTTTCACTTAAAATCTTTACCTTTTCCCCTCGGGTCTCCCCTAACCTTTCTTCCCCGATTACTTTCTTTCCTAATCTGTTTTTACTTCCCCTTGCTCCTTTGTCTTTACCTCAACATGGTTGATTATTCGCATCTCTCGGCTGGAAATTCCCTAAACAGCCCTTCCCGGGATCCTTTAGATGAATTCGGGGTCTCTAACCCATACTCCCCGGTTTCTGATGATGCGAACATGGCGAAATCAGAGCCTATTCCGGTTCAAACCACTTTGATTTTCATAAGCTCCTCTAGTTCAGAAAATCATAGCTTTGAGAATGAAAATGAAGGACCGCAGCTTGGCCATGCTATGTCTGATATCTTCAAAGCAGCCCAACAACTCTCTCAACAGGGCCATACTGTTGCTGCTGATGAGCGTAGGCGTAGCAATACCCTAATGGACTGAATTCATCCTATTGCAAGGTTTTTCTATTCAGAATATCAATGACTTTGCTAACAAAGGTAAATCAGTCAAGCAAGTTAATGAACGTGACCTATTCGATAAAAGTACTCTGAAAGGGTCCTCCGGGCTACATGTCCTAGTTTCTTTTTTCTGGGCTAATATCTATCATCGACTTAACTGGCCATCTAGGGGGAGCTGAGGGGGCTCATCCTCATCCTGCTATTCATTCCCCTGATCCTCCTGGGCCTCCGTTTAGGAAGGGGGCCACAAAGTCTAGGGAGGAGGTTCTTTTTCCTCTCGATTTGTCTGATTCTAAGTCTAAGACTGAGGCCAAGGGGGCTCTGCCCTCTGACATGGTGGAGAAGAAAAAACACTCTTGGAGCGAAGTGGTTGCTCAAGGAGAGAAGCCTAATTTTACTCTTGATTTTTTCCCCCTCGTCCTCCTTCCTCTGAAAATGGGATTATTCGCATCAAACCACCACCTGATATTCTCATTCAAGGTAACTTAATGTGGAATTCCTGCCTCGTGGGTAGTTTCATCACCTCAAGATTGCCTTTTAAACTAGTGGAGGAAAGTGCCCATAAGCTTTGGGGCAAACATGGGCTGCAAAGGGTATTCCTACAGGATAAGGGGTATTTTGTGTTTAAGTTCTCTAGCCCACAAAATCGTGAGAATGTGCTTGCTCTCGTCCCTTGGTATATTTCAAACAAGCTGTTATGCCTTAAACATTGGAAGGAAGGGTTAGACTTCCATGCTGAACCTTGCACCAAAGCACCCGTTTGGGTAAAATTTCACAATGTACCTCTGTCTTATCTCTCTCCGGCTGGGCTTAGCTATTTAGCGAGTGGTATTGGCAAACCCCTTTTTGTTGACAAGCTAACTGAGAAATTAAAACCTATGACATTCGCCAAAGTCTGCATTGAAATTACTACATCTTATCCCATACCTGATTGTCTGGAAGTTGTTGTTATAGAGGATGAGACTCAATCTGAAAAAGTTTGCATGGTAAATGTGGACTATCAAAATAAGCCTCTATTCTGCTCCCACTGTAAATCTTCCGGCCACTCCCTTGCTAGATGCCCCAATGAAAATTTTAAGTGGATTCCCAAAGGTCCAGTTCTGGCCCCTTCCCTTCTACAGGCTGATATGGTTCTTTGCCCTGAGCCTCCTAACCCCCTTATCGGCGGTTCTGGCCCTTCTCCCAAGGCTTTGAATCTGCTTGATCCATCGTCCTCGGGACTTAAGGACGCATGGACTGTGGTGGCTGAGGGTCCTTAACTGCCCCCTTGTCCTAAGCAGCCCTTGCCTGGTGCTCTTCCACCCTTTGTGGTCGACCCAAATTGGTTTGGCCTACTATCTCCAGTGGTTGAGCCTCGACCAGATCCTTTCTCTGACATGGATATAACACCTCCCCCTGGTCCTCTAGTGGGCAAACTAAAGCTGGTTGGTGAAAAGAATGGTAGGGACCTAAAGCACAAAGCCAATAACTCTTTTATCATGAACAAAAGCTCCAAGAAGAAGAAAAAGGTGGGGAACCCTATCTCATAATCTTAACTGTTTATGATTAGTTTTTGCTCTATGAATATTAGAGGTGTAAATAGTAGGGCCAAGCAGGCTAGTGTTAAATACCTTATTTGTAAGTATTCTATCTCTTTTGTTGGCCTTTTGGAAACTTGGGTCAAAGCTCCCAATGTCAGTCCTATTGCTAAGGCTATCTGTAGGAAATGGAAATGGCAGTCCTATTGTTTGTTTTATTTGGTGATTTATCCCTGTTGGACCTTCGGGCAGTGGGTCCTTGTCATACATGGTGGGACTCTAACAGTGTGAACCCTATTTATAGAAAATTGGATAGAGCTATGGTTAACTCTCCATGGTTGCATTTTTTTCCTCTATCCCAGAACATCTTTTCTCCTCGTGACCTTTCTGACCATTTCTCGGTGATAGTCCAGACTGGAATGCAGATGACTCGTATCCCTAAACCTTTTCAATTTTTCCACTTTATGGTGGACATGGAAAATTTCCATGAGGTGGTTAGGACTACTTGGCAAATCCCCGTGTTTGGTAACCCTCTTCATGTCCTTACTGGGAGGCTAAAATCTATAAAAAAGTCTCTTATTGGTCTGAATAGGAGCAATGGTAACCTGACTTCAAATGTTGCTCAAATTCGGTCACTTCATCATTCCACTCAGACTTTTATTGCCCATAACCCAAATGATCCTGTTTTGCTCGAGGGGCAATAGGATCTCACTAACAATCTTTGGAAAGCTCTTTTATGGGAGGAAAAGCTCTTCAAACAAAAATCCAGGATACAATGGCTTAAAGATGGTGATAGGAACTCTGGTTTCTTTCATAACCAAGTTAAAGTTAGATGGAATCATCACAAAATTATGTCTATTACAAATGACAAGGGCACCCTAGTGAGCAGGCAAAATAACATTCAACAGATTGTAGTGGCCCATTTCCAATCACTCTTGGGTTCCCCATCTCAAGCAAACTTCTCTAATATTCAGCTCTTGGCAAGCTCCTTTAAGAATTTTATTACTCCTGCGGCTGCCACTATTCTGGACAGGGACATCTCTGACGCCGAGGTCCTCGCCTACCTCAAAAGTATGAAACAAAATAAAAGTCCTGGCCCCGACGGCTTCAATGTCAATTTCTTCCTTGCATGTTGGGATATAGTTGGTTCAGATTTCACCCTTGCCGTTAAGTCCTTCTTCCAGCAGGGTTGTCTTTTACGGGGAACGAACTTTACGGCTATTGTACTTGTCCCCAAAACCCCAAACCCCACCTCTATGAATGACTTCATGCTAATTTCCTGTTGTAATACAACCTACAAATGCATATCAAAGATCTTTGTGAGTAGGATGAAGGGTCTCCTTCCCAAGATCATATCTCCATACCAAGCTGCTTTTGTCCCGGGTATGAAGATTGGCGACAACATCCTTATTGCTCAGGAGCTTTTTAGGAATTACCATAGGAAATCTGGCCCACCTCGATGTGCCTTGAAAATTGATCTCCAAAAAGCCTTTGACTCGGTTTCTTGGGAATTTATCCTGGAAGCTCTGAGAATCTTCAAATTCCCTCCAAAGTTCATCTTTTGGATAAAAGCCTGCATCTCCACCCCTACCTTCTCAGTAAAAGTCAATGGGGGATTGTATGGCTATTTTAGAGGTGCCAAAAGGCTTAGACAGGGTGATCCACTATCCGTTATTCTATTTGTTATTGCTATGGAAGTTCTTTCCATTATTTTCACAAAGGAGTCAAATGGGCCTAATTTTAATTTTCATTGCTAAGAATACCCATTTTTTTATAGATAATCTTCTACTTTTTTTGCCATGGCGACCTTCGATTAGTTAGCATCCTTAAAGAATGCCTGTTGCCTAATTTTTAATAGCACTTTACCACGCAAGTATACGCGTTCAATTGTAATATTCAGCAAGCAAGGATATCGTTCCCACGAGAAAATAGACTAATATTTATCAATGACTAATTCTAATGCAATTAATCCTATTTTAAACTACGAAATTTTGTTTGTGATTTGAAAATTAAACTTAACAAAACTAATGATTAAAATCAAAATTTCACAAGAATAACTGCAGATTTAACAGGTCAAGATTACAACTTCCCTTGGTATTTCATTTAAACTAACTTACTTCCCATTTAAAATTAATTAATTAATATGAATCGTTATCCAAGAATGCTTTATAAAAATTCACACACTTCTTCCAAAGACATGTGAACAAATCCTCCTAAATTCAGTCTCTAAGATGCGGAATTACAAGGAACACCCCAGTTAATCAACTCACTATATTCCTATGTGAATCAAGTTAATTAGGGTTTTACGCACAAATTCTTTCAATGGATACAAAAGACACATAGGTATATTCCTATCCTACATGCTAATCATATTAATCCTATTCAGATTATATGAACAGATGTTATCATATCCAAATCTCAATCTATACTCCATCTTCCAATTTTATATAGATTATCACAGTAATTGTTGGCCAAACAATTAATCAATAAACATAAGATATGATAAACAATTCAATAAAAACCAACTTTCATTCAATGGGAAGCTTCAATTTAAACTACATACCAAGTTCCGTTGCAATCTTAATTAAAATTTAGTTCATGATAATAATAAAGAAAAACATCATCCAGATTAATAATCCAAACATCCTAGATAATTACAAAAGATAAAACTAGAGAAGAGAAGAAGAAACTCTGAATTTGCTCTTAAACTCTCTCTTTGATCTTCAGCCCTAGCAATTCTCCTTCGTTTTTTCCTTCGTTGTCCTCTCTGCAAAATCTCTTCAAAAATTAAGTGATACCTCTTTTCTAAAGTCTCCTCCTATTTTTATTAGTCTTCCACCTCATTTGATTCTTTTTGGCTCAAAAAACCCACTGGCGAAGATAAAATCCTCCTTTTTTTTGCACATGGCGCCTAGCGCTCAACACAAGTTCATTTCCAAGCGCCTAGGCGCTTGACCAGGACCACATAATTACAAAAATGCCACTCAACTCTAATTTTAATGATTTTTTGACCTTTTTCTTCTCTGAAATAACCAATTTGTCCCTCCAGCACCAACCTACAAAAAATAAACACAAAACACATAAAAAGATACTAAAAAACAATTAAAGATAACAATAATTAAGTTTAATAATATCGGATTCATAGGTATAAAACCTACTCATCAAATACCCCCAAACTTAACCAATTGCTTGTCACAACACAATGCAATAACTAAATATGCAATGCAAATGCAGCTATCTACATGCCTAAATTCCAGCAGTCAAACAGAACAAAATCTATTCATCAAGCCTCAGAGAAATCACAATAAACATGCTAGTACATCATATCAAGACAGATTAATAAATTCCTTGTCAACCATCAAATCTTACCCTGTTATTATTGATATAGTGTGTGTGTGCTCAACATCCATGATAACTGATATAATGCTAAATACAACACATAATAGATCTCTTTAAAGGCTTCATACAGTGTAAGCTCGCAAAATTCATGAATAAGCTAAATCCAACTAAAATCAAACATCCACCAAATTCAAGAGTCCAATCCGGGATACTTATGCTTTACTTAATCATTACGGGGGCTTTTTGCTCTTTTTCCGTTTTATTGTTTTTTTTTTCAAATTTTTAAACCATGACTATGCAATGTCTCATTCCATTAGGCTAACAGTGCTACCCCTTAGCGAGCTTTCAACCAACGACTCCCAGACCATATAAGACCTTAGGGCGCTAGGTGTTAAGACACCCCTTCGGGCGTACTTGCTCAAGTAACAAAAGCTCCGAAACAAAACTAGCCACAGTATTTTTTTTTTTTCTGAAGCTTATATATCCCAAATATTTCCCCCAAACTTAAGTTTTTGTCTAAATTCAGTCATCGCCGCCTATTCATGTCTTTCATTCATTTAAACTAGTATTATCCTCAAGAAGTCCATTATGTGTCAATTTAAACTCAATCAGTCAACATAGCTATTTTTACTGTGTTATCCTTATTATATCAGTTTCAAACAGGTAAAGATTCAAATCATGACAAGAAATCACATCACAGTCTTAACAGTCAATACTATACTTGTCTACTCAATTCCAATCTCATCACTGGCCAAAACAGACTTAAACTATCTAATAGCTGGAAACATGCAAATATTTGAAATTTTCTTTTCTTTTTCCAATTTTTTTTTTTGGGAAATTAAAATGAAAACTACAGGAATAAAAACTACATGAAAAACTATTAACTGAATACTATATGAATGCAACTAGATGAATACTACATGAATGAACTGGAGCTGGAAGATTGCACCCCCAAACTTAACCTATGCAATGTCCTCATTGTATATAACAAACAAAATTTTAAGAAATTAAGCATCGAGGACTTCCACGAAGATAGAAGCTTTATTCCTCGTCAAGTATCCTCTTCTTCTACTTCTTCTTCATCATCAAGAATGCAGCAGACAATGGGGAAATTGGTAGGGGCGGCAATTTGGATTCATCTGGCAAACATCTCTAGGAATGCTGCACTACAGTTCTGATACACCTCTGCTTGTCGCTGAGCTAGGCTATCCTGATTGCTTTCAACCCGGTCAAAACCCTGTTGAACTCTAGTAGCCACCATGTCAATCCTTCTAGTTTGATTTCTTAATTCTCGGCGAATATCTTCAAAAAAATTTGGTGGTGGCCCAGAACTTCCAGCTGCAGGAGGATTGTCGTGTGATTGTTGATTAGGCTCGGCTGCAGACTCGGGAGGCACAATAATGAACCCTAACCCTCTCGGGTGTGGTGTACCCCCACCCCATACCTTGTACTTCTTAATAAGTGAGTGGTCAATCGCAGCTAAGGGAGGTTGTCTAGCTTATTCGGCATCCCATTTGACTCCAGCTTGTTGACATAGTCCAGTGATCAAAGATGGGTGAGGTAATCCACCTGAGGTCCCTCCTCGAATTGCTTTGTCAATTGAATCATGTATAACATGACCCACATCTATAGTTTTTCCTTGTGCGATAACGCGAAAATCAATAACGCCGCAGTTGATTTATAACATCACTCATATGCCTACACGGCATCAACTTGGCACAAATAAAGGCATGCCATGCTTTCAAAATGAATCGCTTTAGTGCGGATCACGAGGAACAAAATAGCTTCTTGTTGATACATTAATTTCCATGTTGTTCGGGTACACAAAGCTTGAATGATCTCACTTTGTAGTCTAGTTCGTGCTCCAAATATTGCATGTAGTCGATATTGGGTATTATGTTCAGTAGTAGTAAGCATTTATTGTCCTAAAGCCCGACCTCCTTTGATTTTCCATGAACCCAAATTATGTTACCAACAACATCTTTTGCATTGGCATAGAATTCCTTAACAATTTTAATGACCGATGAATCCGGTTGGGATGTAAAGTTCTCCCATCTTCTACTTCGATCATTTGTAGTAACTCCCCATCTTCTGCCTCTGGCAATAATCCACGTTCAGGAATTAGCGTTTTACTAGAAAGCACATTGTAATATCTTTCGGATGCACTAACACTTATAAATCTCTTTTTGTCATACTTAGTCGAAGTGCCCGAAGTCTCGCCTCTTTGCCTTTTAGTAGCCATGAGTCTTGTGTGTGAATTGCTTGCCCAATAGATGATGTTCAGAGGCTTAGTATGGGCCAATCCTCTTTGTGACAAATTATCGAACACTTGGTGTGCAAAAATTTTGAACACTATTGTTGAAGCACTCACCCAAACTTAATTTTCACCAAATTTGTCAATTACTAAGCACACTATATTTCCAAGGCAATACAAGCAACAAATAAGAGTACCCACACCCACTTGAGCCAACACAATGACAGAAACTAACTTCAAAGTGCTAACATAGCTATTATCCAAGTGAATCAAAACAATTTGCATGAAAATCTTGCACACTTACTTGTTTATAGCCAGAATTGATGTTCCAATAAGTTGCAGGCGCAATTTGTTTGAGTTTTTAACACTTACTTCGAATAGATGTGTTGTGAATGACAATTGGTGCCAGAATTGGTGATGAAGCTTGCCTAGATGAAGTCTAATTGGTAGGAGATTAAGTGTTCGATTATGCTTATACAAGAAAAAGATGATTACTATGGCTAGATTAGAGGAGGTATGCGAGTTGAGTGAGTTTGAGTTGGAGTTGGAGTTGGAGTAGGAGAGCAAGAATGTGTTTGATTTGGGTTTGGAGGAGTCTTTCCCGATTAGGGCTTTTTTTTTATTTAAAGTTACAACAAGAGCGCCTAGGCGCTTGGGATTACACTGGTTGGACCGCCTAGGCGGTTGGCTGCAGTATGTGTGGTACGCATGGAGCGCCTAGGCGCTTGGTGTTGCCTTGATTGGACCGCTTTAAGCGCTTGGGGATTGAATGGCTCTTGATTTGGGCGCTAGGCGCCTGCTGATGATGCCTGATTTGGGGCGCTTAGGCGCTTGGGCCGCATCTCAGCTACTGTAGTGAGGCGCCTAGGTGCTTGTTTTGTACTAGGCTTGGGCGCCTAGGCGGTTGGGCATGTCTTGGTGATAATTTTCCAAACTTGTTGATTTCAACCTGCAATACCCCAACTTTAATTGTTAGTTTCTTCTTTTACAAAGAGATTAAGACTTATTTTAAAAACCCTAAACTAAGATAAACTACATAATTAACTAGACTAACATACTACGAAAGAAAAACCAAAACAAAAATACCCTACACCCTTAAGCAATCCAATAACACTAAAAATTAAGGAAATGATTAGAAATTTGAGAATTTGACAAATGGATATTCGTCTATTGAGCTTATAAGTGCTTGGCTTCGGTATTTGCGCCCTTGCAACCCCACTTGACTCACACCAATGAAAATGATTAGCTCGCTCACCGGGGAGGAAGACCCCCGACTAGGTAGTCGTAGTGGCCATTAGTCAAACCCGCCAAATAAGAATTCATGTTTCCTATCCTGCAATCAATTGAATATTGTGTTAGAAGAGCGTCGGGGGTGTAACAAATCCTAAACTATAAAAGTTTAACCACTAAATAAACTAACGATAAAAGCAAATTAAACAAAATAAAAGTAAAAATAAAAAATAACAATAAAAATTCACAGGTTGCCTCCCGGTTAAGCGCTTAGTTTATAGTCTTGACTGACTTTCTCTCTGTTCTAATCGAAAAGGTTGACCGATGTCTTTTCACGATCAATATAACCCCCATAGTTAGTGCTTCAATCTTTGGACCGTTGACCTTGAAGTTACGTTTGGCATCCGGGTCTTCCACCTCCAGCGACTCCGTGAGGATAAACTTTTGTAATGATAAATGGCCACGACCAGCGGGATTTCAACTTTCCGGAAGCGGTTTAAGCCTTGAATTGTATAATAACAACTTTATTTGCCTGCTTCAAACTTTCTTTCCAGAATTTTCTCATCATGCCACCTCTTAATCTTTTCTTATTATAACTTCGCATTCTCATACGATTGGAGTCTGAATTCATCCATTTGGTTCAATTGTAAGAGGCACTTCTCTCCCACAGCAGACATATCAAAGTTTAACTTCCGAATTGCCCAATAAGCATTATGTTCTAGTTTAACTAGAAGATGGCATGCCTTCCCATATACTAACCTGTACGGAGACATCCCTATCGGAGTTTTGTAAGCTGTACGGTATGCCCATAAAGCATCATCCAACTTGCTAGCCCAATCTTTCCGACTAGGATTCACTATCTTCTCGAGGATTCGTTTCACTTCTCTGTTAGATACCTCGGCTTGACCACTTGTTTGTGGATGGTAAGCAGTAGCTATCTTATGAGTGACTCCGTACTTAGCGAGAATAGCTGAGAACTGCTTATTACAGAAGTGCGTGCCTTCATCACTAATGATTGCGCGAGGAGTGCCGAATCTAGAGAAAATGTTCTTCCGAATGAACTTAACCACAACCTTAGCATCATTGGTGGGCGATGTTATAGCTTCTACCCACTTCAAAACGTAGTCCACCGCTAGAAGTATATAGGAGTTACTGAAAGATGATGGAAATGGTCCCATGAAGTCGATGCCCCAAACATCAAACAATTCAACTTCTAGTATCATATTAAGTGGCATCTCGTGTCGCTTTGATATATTACCTACTCTTTGGCATCTGTCACATTTCAATGAAAACACACGGGCATCCTTAAAGAGTGTTGGCCAGAAAAATCCACATTGAAGCACCTTAGCTGCCGTTCTTTCTCCCGTAAAATGTCCACCATAGTCAGATGCATGACATTGGTAGAGAATATTTTCCATTTCAACTTCCGGAACACACCTTCTTATTACTTGATCTCCACATTGTTTAAATAAAAACGGCTCATCCCATAAATCTTGTTTCACATCATGGAGAAATTTTTCTTCTTACATTGACTTGTTAAATCTGGCGGAAACACCTTACTCACAATGAAATTTACATAATCGCATACCATGGAGTATCCATCCTACTGCATAACAGTTGTTCATCCAGGAAAAATTCATTGATCCTTTGTTGTGTCATCTTTTTTAGTTCTGCATTCTCTAATCGTGATAAATGGTCATTGAACTTTGATTTTACATTTCCTTTTAGGTCCCGGATCTCCAAGTCAAACTCTTGTAGCAATAATACCCATCTAATTAATCTCGGCCCGCATCCTTCTTCTTTATTAAGTACTTAATTGTAGAATGATCTGTAAACACGATCACCTTTGTCCCAATCAAATATGAGCGAAATTTATCAAATGCATAAACAACTGCTAATAGCTCCTTCTCGGTTGTGGTATAATTCAGTTAGGCATCCGTTAACGTCTTACTAGCATAGTATATAGCATGAAAAATTTTATCCTTTCGTTGGCCAAGAACTGCGCTAATCGCAAAGTCGCTAGCATCACACATTAATTCGAAAGGGATACTCCAATCTGGCGCTATGATTACAGGTGCGGTAACAAGTTTCTTCTTCAACACATCAAAAGCTTCCAGGCATGCTTGATCAAAGTTGAATGGGACATCCTTCTCCAAAAGATTGCAAAGTGGTTTCGTGATTTTGGAGAAGTCTTTTATAAATCGTCTATAGAAACCAGCGTGTCCCAAAAAACTTCGAATACCCTTTACGGAAATAGGTGGTGGCAGGCTCTCAATGGTTTCGATCTTAGCTCTATCAACCTCAATTCCTTTTGATGACACTCGAGACCCAAGATTATCCCCTCTTGCACCATAAAATGACATTTCTCCCAGTTTAAAACCAAATTCATTTCCATACACCGTTTGAGCACGAGAGTGAGATTTTCCAAACAATAATCAAACGAATCCCCAAAAACTAAAAAATCATCCATAAATACCTCGAGATTTTGTTCGACCATATCGGAAAAAATAGCCATCATACACCGTTGAAATGTCGCCGGCGCATTACATAATCCAAAAGACATTCTGCGAAAAGCAAAGGTACCATATGGGCATGTGAATGTTGTTTTCTCCTGATCCTCGGGTGCAATGGCAATCTGGTTATAACCCGAGTATCCATCTAAGAGACAATAATACTCGTGCCCTGCAAGCCTGTCCAACATCTGATCTATGAATGGTAGAGGAAAATGGTCCTTATGAGTGGCCTTATTCATTTATCGTAATCCATACACACTTGCCAACCCAGAAGCTATTCGAAGTCGGGATCAATTCATTATGCTCATTTGCAACTACTGTCATTCCCCCTTTCTTTGGCACACATTGAACCGGACTTACCCATGAGCTATCTGAGATAAGGTAGATAATTCCCGCATCCAACCATTTAATAATTTCCTTTTTGACAACTTCCTTCATGATGGGATTGAGTCTTCGTTGTTGTTCAATAGTCGGTTTAGCTTCATCTTCCAACAAAATCTTATGCATGCAAATTGATGGGCTTATCCCCTTGATGTCCGCAAGAGTCCATCCAAGAGCAGTCTTGTATTGTCGAAGTACTCTTAGTAGCTTTTCTTCTTGAATCTCATCCAGTGATGCAGAAATAATAACTGGAAAGGAGGAAAAAGAACCAAGGTAGGCATACCGTAGATGGTTGGGCAATGGTTTAAGTTCCAAGGTAGGCGGTTCTTTTAAGGATGATTTCACCTTTTTATCTGGCTTTCCCCAATAATCCAAGGGTTCAAATTTTTGCAAACATCGTGTGAACTTCGGAGCTGAATCTAACATTTGAACCCATTCTAGCACAGTTGAATCATAAAATAAATTTTCACTAACCAATGCGGTTTCAAGAGGGTCTTCATTCACAAATTCACCAAATACCTCTCTAGTTGCTTCTTCAATTAGATCAACTCTAAAGCACTCTTCCTCTCCCTTCGGGAATTTCATAGCCTTGAAAACATTAAACGTTACTTCTTCATCTTGGACTCTCATCGTTAACTCTCCCTTTTGTACATCAATTAATGTCCTTCCAGTGGCTAAAAATGGTCTTCCAAGGATAATGGGTATGTCTTTATCCTCTTCATAGTCCAACACAATGAAGTCGGCTGGAAATATGAATTTGTCCACCTTCACTAATATGTCTTCCACAATGCCCCTAGGGTATGTCATTGATCTATCTGCGAGTTGTAAAGATATATTTGTTGGTTTTGGTGCTGGTAGTCCCAACTGAGTGTAGATTGAAAGTGGCATCAAGTTAATACTCGCACCCAAATCACACAAACATCTATTAAAGAACTGGGGTCCAATCGTGCACGGTATGGTGAAGCTACCCGAATCCTTCAACTTCGGTGGTAACTTTCTTTGCGAAGAGTGCGCTACGTTCTTTGTCATCAACGCTCTGATTTCAAACTCCCCTAGCTTCCTCTTTCTTGCTAAAATATCTTTCATGAATTTCGTGATAGCTAGGCATTTGTTCTAAAGCATCGTGAATGGAATGTTGATTTGCAGCTTTTTGAACACTTCTAAAAATTTCGAAAACTGTCTATCTAATTTATGCTTTTGCAATCTTTGAGGAAATGGCACAGGTGGTACGACTGCTGTTTGCTTATCTTCTTGTTGTTTTTTCACAACTCTTTCAGATTTACTTTCCAAATTTCCACTCTCTTGTTCACCATCCTCAGCGGAAATTATTTTCTTTTCTCCGTCTAGATCTGTAGTCAACTCCTTCCCACTTCTGAGTGTAACTGCCTTACAATGCTCATTTCCATCATTCCTTGGATTTTTCTCCGTATCACTAGGTAAAGAACCTGGAGTTCTAGTATTCAAAGCACTAGCTATCTGCCCAATTTGGTTCTCAAGGTTCTTTATTGCAGCTGATTGGTTTTTCGTTGTGGCTTCAAACTGAGTTGCCAATCTTGCCAACAATTCTTCCATTTGTGATAGCTTATCGGGTTGATGAGGTTGTGGGTGTTGTTGAGATTGTTGATGTGGCTGAAATCCAGGTGGATATGATTGCCTTGGAGCTTGGGCTTGAGCATGTGACTGATTATTACTCCAAGAAAAATTCGGGTGGTTTCTCACTCCTGGATTGTAGTTGTTTGGATAACTTCCTCTTTGCTGTTATAGCGGAAACAAAGCCCCGGGTGACTCGGGATTTATTGCACATTGATCACTTGAGTGGCTACCGCATATATTTCACAAATCGTTTCCATTTTACGAATTGGTTGTACCCAAGTGCATCTATCTTCTTTGTAAAGCAATGAAGTTTGTCACTTGTGACAATCTTTGTCATAGCATCCACTTCATACACCCATTGTCCTTGGTGAGCCGTTCTTCTTTGTTGGCCATTGATAATTATTAGTCGCCATGGTTTCAAGCAATGATACCCTCATCACAATTCTTGGCCATAATAGCTCCTCCATTGCAAACATCTATACTCGATCTCTTTGTCTTTGAATAAACCATTATAAAAAGTTTGCACTTGAAGCCATTTAGGAATCCCATGGTGTGGGCATTTTTGCAATGAGTCTTTGAATCTCTCCCAAGCTTCATTATAGTGATTTTGAATCGTGTTGAGCGAAAAGAGAAGATATCGTTCATAACTTTCTTATTTTTTGCAAAGGGAAAAACTTTGCAAGAAATTTTTGGGCTAGGTCATTCCATGTAGTTATCGAGCACGGTGGTAGTGAATGGAGCCAACTCTTAGCCTTATCTCTACGAGAGTAAATGGAAATAGCCTTAGCCTTATTGCATCCTCGACACATTATTGTACTTGAAAGTATCATGATTTCTATAAAGTCGACTATGTGAGTTCGGATCATCATTTAGTAACCCTCAAAATGACATGAATTTTGAATCATCTCATATTGTTCCGGTTTTATCTCAAAACTTGTAGCGATAATAATGGCGGAGCCTTGTAATACTAGATTGAATTTGATAAACTGCATGAGAGTAGCATAATCCATGATGCTTTTTGCTCTTCTTCAGCCATAATATCTTTCTTATCAAGTGTCTCTTTGTTTTCTTTAACCCACTTACGCAACCGCTGAAAATTTTTTTCGATATCGTCCTCGTGAGGCAATAAATCTGGCTTCTTCGATCGCGTTTGCATACACTAGTCAAGAACACCTAAATATAGCAGAAAAGGAAAAGTTTAAATTAAGATTAACTCTATCAAAATTAATAATGACAAAATATTAAACTAATTTTCCCCGGCAACGGCGCCAAAAACTTGTTGCCTAATTTTTAATAGCACTTTACCACGCAAGTATACGCGTTCAATTGTAATATTCAGCAAGCAAGGATATCGTTCCCACGAGGAAATAGACTAATATTTATCAATGACTAATTCTAATGCAATTAATCTTATTTTAAACTACGAAATTTTGTTTGTGATTTGAAAATTAAACTTAACAAAACTAATGATTAAAATAAAAATTTCACAAGAATAACTATGATTTAACGGAGTTAAGATTACAATTTCCTTGGTATTTCATTTAAACTAACTTACTTCCCATTTAAAATTAATTAATTAATATGAATCGTTATCCAAGAATGCTTTATAAAATTCACACACTTCTTCCAAAGACATATGAACAAATCCTCCTAAATTCAGTCTCTAAGATGCGGAATTACAAGGAACACCCCAGTTAATCAACTCACTATATTCCTATGTGAATCAAGTTAATTAGGGTTTTACGCACAAATTCTTTCAATGGATACAAAAGACACATAGGTATATTCCTATCCTACATGCTAATCATATTAATCCTATTCAGAGATTATATGAGCAGATGTTATCATATCCAGATCTCAATCTATACTCCATCTTCCAATTTTATATAGATTATCACAGTAATTGTTGGCCAAACAATTAATCAATAAACATAAGATATGATAAACAATTCAATAAAAACCAACTTTCATTCAATGGGAAGCTTCAATTTAAACTACATACCAAGTTCGTTGCAATCTTAATTAAAATTTAGTTCATGATAATAATAAAGAAAAACATCATCCAGTTAATAATCCAAACATCGAGATAATTACAAAAGATAAAACTAGAGAAGAGAAGAAGAAACTCTGAATTTTCTCTTCAACTCTCTCTTTGATCTTCAGCCCTTGCAATTCTCCTTCGTGTTTTCCTTCGTTGTCCTCTCTGCAAAATCTCTTCAAAAATTAAGTGATACCTCTTTTCTAAAGTCTCCTCCTATTTGTATTAGTTTTCCACCTCATTCAGATTCCTTTTTGGCTTCAAAAACCCACTTGGCAGTATAAAATCCTCCTTTTTGCCGCACATGAGCACCTAGGCGCTCAACACAAGCCATTTCCAAGCGCCTAGGCGCTTGACCAGGACCACATAATTACAAAAATGCCACTCAGCTCTAATTTTAATGATTTTTTGACCTTTTTCTTCTCTGAAATGACCAATTTGTCCCTCCAGCTCCAACCTACAAAAAATAAACACAAAACACATAAAAAGATACTAAAAAACAATTAAAGATAAAAATAATTAATTTTAATAATATCGGATTCATAGGTATAAAACCTACTCATCAATGCCTCAACATGTTCTCCTCTCTTTTCGGCCTTCGTTTGAATCCCTCAAAAAGCACTTGCTACTTGGCAAATGTCCTTCTAGAACACTCTGCATCCATCCTTTCCTTACAGGAGTTCCAAGATGGGACCTTTCCTGCAAAGTTCCTTGGGGTTCCCCTTCTAACCTTAAAGCTTAGCCTGACCGAGTGTAGACCTCTCCTTGACAGAATTACAAATAGGATTTCCTTATGGACCAACAAATTCCTTTCTTATGCGGGCCGCATGCAGCTTATCAAATCTGTTCTTTTTGTTATCCAAACTTTCTGGTCCTCAAATTTCATTCTCCCTGCTGCTGCCTTAAAATACTTGAAGACCACCTTTTGTCGATTCCTATGGAAGGGCCCTACTCTTTTGAAGCATGGTGCTAAAGTGTCTTGGAGTAAAATTGCCCTCCCCACTCCTGAGGGAGGGCTGGGGATTAAACAACTAGATGAGTGGAATCGTGCCTCCATTATTTAGCATCTCTGGGATATCATCAATCCCTGTTCTTCCTTCTATATGGGCTGAATGGGTTAGGACTTTTGCCCTTAAGGGGAAACATTTCTGGTGCATGGGCATTCCTGGAGACTGCTCCTGGATTTGGAGGAAAATCCTTAACCTTAGGCATGTTGCTTTGAGCCACACATTCCTCATTGGAAATGGTTTCCGCACTAAACTTTGGTTTGACCCATGGATCTTGAGGAAACCACTTGCCTATTCCAACTCCTCTTCTCTAATATCCAACTCTGGACTGGGCCCTGACGCAATGGTTAGTAGCATCATCAGCAATTCCGATTGGGCCCTCCCAAGTTCTAACCATCACTTGGTAATTGAATTCAGACAGCTATTCTCTCCGCCCATAGGCTGCAATTCCACCAAAGAGGACTCTGTTCTATGGGACAACACCAATACCTCTTGGAAAGCAACTTCCTTTTTTTGGAAATCCATTCGGTCCTATAGAAATCTAGTGGCTTGGAAAAATCTGGTTTGACACAAATACCTCCCTCGGTATTCCTTCTTCTTATGGCTTGCATTCCAGAATGGGTTGCGTACCATGGACTGACTCTTAAATTATGGGCTCGTTGTTAACCCAATTTGCCTTCTTTGTAATTCCCACAATGAGACCTTTGGTCACCTATTTTTCAACTGCCCTTTCTCCTACCATATACTTTTTTTGTGCTCAAGAAGTGTGGGTGGAAAGGGTCCTCAAGGTGCTGGACATCCATCACTTCTTTCCTCATTGTCCAACCTATCAGTTATGTTCAGCAAGGTATACTTCACCTAGGTTTTTCCACGGTCTCCTATCACATTTGACAGGAAAGAAATGCCAGGCTTCATGGTAAAGGTCCCATGTCGGTCAGGACTATCTCCCGCAATGTTATGCAGATTTTGAAATGCAAGCTTCACTCCATTCGAAGATTCTAAAAAGTGAAGATAGGCCATGGTTTTCTAATCTGGCCCTCTAGGGCCCTCTAGAGTCGATTCTGTTTTGCTAATGTGTAGGAAGATTGATGTTTGTTCCTCGAGTGTTGTTTTTGGGATGTTCCTACTCAATTTTTGGGCTAAAATTTGCTTCTGCAGTCGGCTTGGGCTTATGATCTGCTCTGGTGGGGATGTCTCTTCTTGTTATGAGTTCACGCTCACCTCTGCTGCTAGTTGATATCCGTAGGTGCTATAGTCTTCAATTTCAGGAAGATCAAAATAGAGTGCTAGGATTACACAAACCACCGTAGTCGCGAAGCTTCATGCAGATTTGAAAAGTCTGGTAGTTCTTACGACTACTCAGATTCAGCTGCCAATGTGGTTGGTGGAAATCAACAACCTCGACCACAACTTACCACCATTCCTGAAATGATGATGGTTAGTCATGTTGTTACGAATGTTGGTGACCATCCAGCTCTTGAAATTGGAACTGATGTGCGATCTACCTTCAATGGCCCCAGTGCAGCTACCGTGCACAAAGCCTTAGGATGTGGGGAGGTCTCTCTGTTAAATCCCATATTAGTTTATTGTAAAACCTTGGGATACCATTATAGGAAGATAGGTTGGGACTGAGTATTTAGTTCGGTGGCGGCCTTAAAATTTTGGGCTGCTCATGGCAGACCCTTGGTCTTTTTGTTTGGTCTTGAGTACCTTTTGTTTCGTGATTCCATATTAGTTGTTGCCGATTATGGCCTTGTATCTCTTATCTCCTTGACATCAAAAGGCATGTCCTTTGATGTCTATGCTATATCTTGATTGGGGTTCCCCGACGTTTGTAATCTCTTTTATTTTAATACAGTCTAAATTTAACGGGAAAAAAACCATTATGAATGGGCCCTACGTACCAAAAAAGCTTGCACCAAGTCCAGATGATCCAAACAGAATTCAGATCAAGATTAAATCAGAATGTTTCTCTCTCTAGATCCTTGCTCTGCCTTCTCTCTAGATTTTTTCAAAAACCCACCCCCGCCCCTAGGTCTCACCTAACTTTCTGGCCCTCACCTAACTTTCCCGACTTCTTTATGGCATCTGTTTTCCTCTATTTTTTTCTTTCTCATCCCTCTTTATTTTCCCCTTACCTCTCTCACTTCCCTCCGTTTATATCTACTCTTCTCTACTTTTTCAATGGTTAGTCATAACCACCTCTCTGCCGGTAACTCGATTAGTAGCACCTCCCCTTTGTCGAGTATGGGGCCTCTTTGCCTCGCTCACCGGATTCGCCTTCTCTCCCCCCATCCTCGGTATTGAGGATATGGCTGAGTCAAATGCCTTTCCCCCTCTTTTGGGGGAACAATGTCAGTTCGGAGGACTCCCCTACTCAAGCCCTTGACATGGATATTAATGTTGGCCCGGTTATGGGGGAAAATACGTGTGACATTTTCTCGGCTGCTCATCATTTTTCTCAGAAGGACCGTGAGGAAGCCATCTTTGAACGAAAGAAAAATCTCCATCTAATGTCTTTCTTATCAGCCCATGGCATTTCTACTAATGATGTTCAAGTTTTCCTATCGGAGGGTAAACTCACAAAATTTGGATATGCACCTGAGGTGTCTGTTAAAAGTCCTCTAAATCTCTTTCATTTTCCCTCTGCAACACAACTTTTGAGTGGCACCTCCTCTCCGGTTCATTTCCATCAGGTATTTCCTACACCTGCTAGCTTTCCTACCATTAACCCATCCCAGCCCCTCGCCACCCTTTTTGAGGAGGGTGAAATCCCTGCTCCCTCAGCCAGAGGCCCTCTCAAATCATGGAGTGATGTGGTTGGAAAAAACCCTGGTTTATCTTCAAGAACTCTAAAGTACCTGCCTCCCACTTTATCTGATGGGAACTTCACTATTCACCCTCCTGACGACATGCTTTACTGAGGTAACAAGCTCTGGGCTTCTAGCTTAGTTGGGTATTTTCTCCATTCCTCTCTTCCTTTTAAGGTAGAACCTATAGCTCGACGTATTTGGGGTCCTCTGGGGCTATCAAAAGTGTTTCTCCATAACAAAGGTTACTATATTTTCAATTTTGATTCTGTTACCGACCGGGATAATGTTCTCGCTTCTGGCCCATGGCATTTTTCCTCTAAAGCCATTGTCCTGCAAAAATGGAAAGAAGGTGTGGTCTTCTCAAAGTCTGACTGTGAGAACTTTCCTGTATGGGTCAAACTCAGCAACATACAACTCTCCTACTGGTCTGACAAAGGTATAAGCTACATTGCAAGTGTAATTTGGAAACCTCTTTTCGCTGATGAGATGACCACCAAAAATGATTCCTGAATTTTACTAGGGTTTGTATTGAGGTCAATGCCTCTTTTCCTTTCCCCCCTTCCCTCCAGGTGGCTGTAAAAGATGAGGAAACTTTGGAAACCACCTTTGTTCCAGTGGAGGTTGACTATCAGAGTAGACCGCCTTCCTGCCCAACCTATAAAGTTTTTGGCCACTCACACCTAAAATGCCCCAAAGCCAACTTTCAGTGGATTCCTAAGGTCCCAAATGTAGGTACTTCAATTACTACCCATCATGGAGAGCTGCAACAGATGTTCTTCCACCAGTTGCCATTCTCCCTAATCCTTTCCAAGGTTCTACTCAGAATGATTGGGTAAATGTTACCCGAGGTGTCAAACCTGGTAAAGACGCAACCCCCTCTAGCCCTGCTATGAACATCAATAACTCCTTTACTCCTATTGAACTGGCAGAACACCAAATTTCTGACTATGAATCTCCTACGGTACCGAACCCCTTAGTATCCAAATTGAAGGTGGTTGATGAAAAGGAAGGCAAAGACATAAAGAATAAGTAGAGTTCAGTTTCTGAGAATCCTCATGCGGCTAAAAAGAGGAAACGGAAAGGAAAGACTGGAAACTCCCCTCCCCCAGTTTTATTATGTTAGCTTCCTATAATGTAAGAGGTCTGAATAAAAAGCCTAAATAGGCTTATGTAAAGCAACTTATTGCTGATAATAAACTCTCTCTTTTGGGGCTTCTTGAAACTCGTGTCAAACTCTCAAATGCCAACAGAATTTCCAGAAATTTTAATAGGAATTGGAATTGGGCCTTTAATTATGATTCTCACACCAATGGTAGAATCTGGGAAGGATGGAACCCAAACATCTGGAATTTGGATATCCTATTTATTTCTTCTCAAGTCATTCATTGCAAAGTACAGTCCACTGAAACAAATGCTACTTCCTTTTTTGTTTCCTTTATATATGGGATGAACACTTATATGGAGAGAATTAAGGCCCTTATGGAATGACATACTCTCCTCTGCCCCTACGGATAACTGGTGTATGTTGGGGGATTTTAACGTCATAAAAGACCTTTCGGAGACTAACCAAGTAAATTACTCATGGGATATTGGTATGGACGATTTCAAAACCTGTTTGGAAAATGTTGGAGTTGATGACATTCGGGGAGTAGGCCCAACTTTTACTTGGTGGAATATGCAACACACAAGACTGATCCATAAAAAATTGGATAGAGTTTTGGGGAATGCAGAGTAGTTCACTAACTTTGCCATGTCTCAAGTCTTTTTTGCCCCCCGTGGCCTCTTTGACCACTCTTTGGCCCTAATTGATGCTATGACTCTCTCTTCTCGGGTATTTCACTCTCTGATCCTGGAAACATTTCAAATCACATAAACGATAATCCCTCATTCATGGAAATCTTTCTATGCTTTTTGGGAAGGAAGAACTTCAAGAAACTTTCGGTTCTAAAAATCACTGGTAATCTCTCCATAATCAACTTCACTTGGATCGATCTTCCACAATCAACCTTCGAACTGCTTGCTAGAGAGAAAATGTGCTCCCAATAACTCTGGACTGCTATGGAACGCGAGGAAGCTCTCCTCCAACAAAAATCTAGAGCCACCTGGTTGGCCTTAGGTGATCGAAATTCCAGTTTTTTTGCTAACATGATGAAAAATAGATGGAATTCCAACAAAATCTTATTTATCCTTAATCATGAAGGCAGCTTGGTTCATGGCCAAAAGAACATTGAAGGGGTTGTGGTGCGTTATTTCAATAACCTTTTCAATAATCATGAGGATCCTTATGCTGATTTTGGAAATTTTGGTGTCTCCCCTTCTAAATTAATTCGACCAGATCAAGCCCCAAAGCTTTCTACTCCAATTACCGATACTGAAATATGGGAGGTTCTCAAATCTATGAAACACAATAAAAGTCTTGGACCATATGGGTTTAATGTGAACTTCTTCATTAGTTGCTGGGATATTGTTGGAGAAGATTTTCGTGAAGCAGTTCATTTCTTTTTTGAAAATAATAGGCTAACTAAAGGGGTCAATTCAACAGCTCTTGCCCTCATCCCAAAAGGCACGAATCCCTCTTCTATGGCTGATTTTAGACCCATCTCATGCACGATCTACAAATGCATTGCTAAAACTCTATAAAATAGACTTAAGGAAGTTCTTCCTTTTTTAATTAACAAGTCTTAATCTACTTTTGTGCATGGTAGAAGCATCAGTGACAACATACTCATTGCCTAGGAACTTTTCAAAGGATACAACAGAACTTCTGGCCCGACAAGATGTGCTCTCAAAATAGACCTTAAGAAAGCCTTTGATACTGTTAGATGGGAATTTCTTTTTGACACTCTACAAGCTTTTCATCCCCCCCTTTTTATTGGATGGATTAAAGCTTGTATAACCTTAGCTATGTTCTCCGTCAAGGTTAATGGTACGCTTGCTGGTTTTTTCGGTAGTTCTGGAGGCCCACGACAGGGTGACCCCCTCTCTCCCTATCTTTTTGTTCTGGTAATGGAGATGCTTTCTCTAAAGCTGAACAAAGAAACCTCTGTTTTAAACTTCTCCTATCACTGGAAAGCAAAGGAATGTAAACTTACTCGCCTTCTCTTTGCGGATGACATCCTTATTTTCAGTCAGGCATGCTTACCTTCCATTAATATCATTAACTCCTGTATCCAATCCTTTTCACTCTATTCTGGTCTCATACCCAATTCTCACAAGAGCCATTGCTTCCTGTCCAATCCAGACCCTACCTCATATAGGGACATCACCTCCCTTCTAGGATTTCAAATAGGTTCACTTCCGACAAAATTTTTGGGAGTCCTATTGCTGCCCAAAAAGATCTCTTTCGTGGATTGCATCCCTATTATTCAAAGGATTACTAGTCCTTCCTCATCATGGACTTCTAAGGTTCTTTCTTACTCCGACAGGCTACAACTCATAAAATCTATCATATTCTCCATCTAAGTCTATTGGAGCTCTCTTTTTTCGATGCTAAAGCGACCTTAAAAGAAATACAATCTATTTTGACTAGATTTCTTTGAAAGGCTCCTTGAACAAACATGGTGCTAAAGTTGCTTGGTCCACTATCTCCCTTCCCCTTTCTGAAGGTGGTTTGGGTATCAAAAATCTGGTGGACTGGAACTCCGCTTGTATCCTACGCCATCTCCTCAACATCATTCAACCTACTTCTCCCTCTCTTTGGGCAAATTGGATCAAAACCACCACCCTCAAGCATAAATCCTTTTGGCAAGTCACTATAGCCTCGGATAGCTCTTGGATATGGAAGCAAGTTTTGAAACTTAGGCCTCTTGCCCTTCAAGATTTGCATTATCTTGTTGGCAATGGGCATCATACACATCTATGGTTTGACTATTGGATAAACAATACTGCATTAAACCCTTCCTCGGCCTAATTAACAAACTCTGGGATGCCAGTGTCAGCTACAGTCAGCCATATTATTCTTAATAACTCTTGGAATTTGCCTATGAGCAACCATCATGATGTCATTATGCTAAGAAGGGATATCACTCTTTTACCCCCCCTACCCAGCAGTAGGGCAGAATTCTTTGGGATACTTGGGATATCAGATTGGTAAAATCCAAACAAATTTGGAATCTATCCGTACTAGAAGTCAGCCGGTACCCTGGAGCAGGTTCGTCTGGCACAAGCTCCATGTCCCACGGTACTCCTTTATTCTATGGCTAGGTTTTTACCAGAAACTTCCCACTAATGATCGAACCATGCATTATTCTAGAAGGATTTGGAATTGCCCACTTTGCAACCTTCTTCCTGAAACTTTCAACCACCTATTCTTTGAGTGCACCTTCTCCAAACTGATCCTTCATCATGCTTTAAATCTGGGAAACTGGAGTCCCTTTCTTGACACCTGGGCTGAAGTCGTGGATTTCCTCACTGCTTTCCAAGGCTCTTCTCTTTCATTGAATATCCTAAGCTTGATAGTGGCTGTGTATTTCTATAAGATTTGGGAGGCTCGAAATAACAAGTTACATAGGAACGCCACCCCCTAATGCTCGGTCTTACTAAGGATACAATTCATATTATCAAATCTAGGCTATCTACATGTAAATCCTTTCTACAGGAAACAAACTCTCAATATTTCTGTAATTGGCTCTTTACTTGCTATACGCAATCTGCTTGTTACTGAACTCTGATGGTGCACTAGATGCTGCTTCGCCCTTTGCAACCTGAGCTGGTTCTCTATTCATTTTCTGCAAATGCTACTGGGCTTTATCTCTTCGTCACGGATTTCTGTTTAGACTGTTGTGGCTAATTTTCGGCTGGGCATCTTGCAAGTGAATTTTGTAGCTTCAGCTCTGGTTTTGACCGTTTGGGATGGGATCAGCTGGCGTGCCCTGTTCTGTGCTTGGGGTTTTGTGCTAGGGGCGAAGGGTTTGTCTGGCTTGGCAGCTATGGTGGATTCTAGTTCTGCCATAGTATTTATTCCCAATGTGCTGCTATGTAGCCCTTTGCTACTATATAGGTGCTGGCTTTTTCGACCTCATGGTTATTTCCTGCTATGCAGTCTGTATGAGGTTCCCTCTGTCTAGGCTGCTGGGCATGTCTTTGTTTGATGGGCGGTGTGACATGGTCATTGTTTCGGATGTAGTGGTTTTATCTGCTGCCGGGCATCTCTGCTAGTGCCTTGCACTTCCTGGGTTTCTGCAAGTGAACTTCCTAGGTTCTGGTTTGGGGTTTGGGGTTTGATGGTGAGGCATATGCTGGTCGATAGCCTCTACTATGGCTAATATTGATGCATGGGACGGGATGGACTAGATGGACTAGTTTGACACTGATATCATTAAGTCCAGGTTATTTGTATGTTTTTCTTTCATCAATGCTACAAATAGTCAATATTTCTGTAATCGGTTTATTTCTGGCTAGTTGGTTTCTGGTATAGTTCCTTGTATAGTTTCCTCATCTTGGGCCTGTCCAGAAATGATGCAGCTATATTCTGGGTTATTCCCTTTGCCTTTGTAAATTGGTTCTTTTTATACAAACAAAATTTAGCAAAAAAAAAAGAGGCTAAGAAATTTTGTTCCAGTCTTTAGAAGACGATCTGTTTGAAAACGTGGTCAACAGCAAAACTGCCAAGGAAGTCTGGGAAGAATTGCTCATTATGCACGAAGGAATAGAAGAAGTCAGAGAAAACAAGCAATCTCTTATGACTTAACAGTATGAGATGTTTTAAGCAATGCTTTTAAAATCATGATGAGATCATGCTAATGAGATCTAAATTCTTAGATAGCTTAAAACTAAAATGTTCTTAATCAATGGATTACTAAAAAGGGGATTAGTGAATCCAGGTAGATTGGTACATACGTTGCTTGCTTATTGGATGAGGATGATTGATCTCATGATCATTTGTGTGGAGACATTAAAGCAAGTATGTAGGTGCTTATTGGAGAATAAGTTCACTGAACGTGACTCGCTAAGGAAGACCTAATGGAGTTTTACTTGTCTGTCAATAGGAATTCATGTAGTGATAGTAGTACATATGATCCTTAGACTTGAGATCATCATAGTATCTTATATATAATGAATTACACTTTGACTTATTCCTTAAGATTCTTAGAGTATATCAAAGGGTATGCTTTGGTGTAATAAGTTATATATGGAGATAATGAATGATCAATAAAGAATCTACCACTTGTAATAAAAGAAGAGAAATGTCCTATGTGATTCGATAAATGACAACCCAAGAATCCTTGACCAAGGTGGAATGAAATTAGAAATTAGTTTTTACTCGATCAAGGATTTCAAATGGACCAATGAATCGAGGATTGAGCTTTCCTCTCTTTCCAAATCTCTTAACTCCTTTGCATGGAGTAACACATAATAATACATGATCTCCAACATTGAATTCCACGTCTCCTCGATGAAGATCAGCATAACTCTTTTGTCGATCTTGTGAGGTTTGTATACGTTGTCGGAATATTTGAATCTTTTTCATTGTCATGCGTACCAATTCTGGTCCCAACAACGTTGCTTCGTCCACCTCATCCTAGCATACTAGAGAATAACATTTTCGTCATACAACGCCTCGAATGGAGATATGCCTATACTTGCTTGATAACTGTTGTTGTAGGAGAATTTCACTAATGGCAAGAACTTGTCACAACTTCCTTTGAAGTTAAGGACACAGTCTTAATAGATCTTCAAGAGTTTGAATAGTCCTCTCCGACTGCCCGTCCATCTGAGGATGATATGCCGAACTGAATCGTAAATCCTTGCCCATAGCTTTCTACAAACTAACCCAAAATTGTGAAGTGAATCTTGGGTCTCGATCAGAAACTATGGATACTGGCATACCATACAATCTTACAATCTCGTTTATGTATATACGACCAGACTTAGTCAATCTATCGACAATGACCCAAATTGCATCTATGCCTTGAGAAACCTTGGGAAGTAACGAAATCCATAGTAATGTGCTCCCACTTCCATTCTGGAATTTCAAGTGGTTGTAATGGACCTTTTGGCACTTGATGCTCTGCCTTGACAAGTTAAACACCTTGAGATAAACTCCACAATATCTCTCTTCATATTACTCCACCAAAATGTATGTCGAAGATCACGATGCATTTTGGTATTTCAAAGATGGATTGCAAACGGTGTGTTGTGTGCCTCCATCATGATTTTATACTTCAAATCAAAGTTGTTAGGAACACAAAGTCGGGAGTTGACTCGAAGTATTCCTTCTTCATCGATTCTTGCTTCTGGAATAGCACCTTCTTGCACTTTCTTCTTCATACGCATCAGCTCCGGGTCTGTAGCCTAAGCAGCTTCAACTTTATCGATTAAAGTCGGTTCTACTCATATATTTGACATCATCACGTGGGTCCCTGAAGTCTTTAACTCTATCTCCATTCTTTGTAAGTCATACAAAATGGGCCTTTACGTTGACAATATCACACTTGTACCCATATATGATCTTCTACTCAACGCGTCAGCTACCACGTTCGCTTTTCCAGGATGGTATTGAATGGTATGATTGTAATCTTTTAACAGCTCAAGCCAACATCGTTGCCGCATGTTGGGTTCCTTTTGGGTGAAGAAATATTTTGAGGATTTTATGATCTTTATAGATCTCCACTTTCTCCCCATACAGGTAATGTCTCCAGATCTTTAGCGCAAAAAAACTGCTGCCAACTCTAGATCATGAGTAGGATAATTCCTTTCATATTCTTTGAGTTGTCGTGAGGCATAGGCTATGACTTTCCCATGTTGCATGAGAACACATCCTAAACCTCTGCTTGAAACATCACTGTAGATGACAAATCCCTCCGAACCTGATGGTATTGTCAAAACAGGTGCTAAAATGGACTTCCTCTTGAGTTCTTGAAAACTCTTCTCACATTCCTCGCTCAAACCGAATTTTGTGTCTTTTTGAGTCAGCTGAGTTAACGGAGTGGTGATTCGAGAAAATCCTTCCACGAATCTCCGATAATAACTAGCTAAGCCCAGAAAACTACGTACTTTGGTTACTGACTTAGGTTGCTCCCAACTTTGTATTGCTTCAATCTTCGCCGGATCATTTGATATTCCATGATTCGATATCACGTGCCCAAGGAATGCTACTTCCTCAAGCCAGAACTCGCATTTCTTCAACTTGGCGTATAACTTGTTTTCACGAAGCTTTTGGAGTATCAACCTCAAATGTTGCTCATGATCGTCACGGTTTTTGGAGTATATGAGGATGTCATCAATAAAGACAACCACACAATGATCTAAATATTCCTTGAATACTCGGTTCATCATATCCATGAAAGCAGCAGGAGCATTAGTCAATCCAAAAGACATGACTAGGAATTCGTAATGCCCGTACTGAGTTCTGAAAGCAGTCTTTAGAATGTCATCAGTTTTAATCTTTAACTGATGATATCTAGAACGAAGATCGATCTTTGAAAAGAATTTAGCACCTTGGAACTGGTCAAACAAGTCATAAATGCGAGGTAACGGATACCTATTTTTGTTGGTGACATGATTCAACTCCCGATAGTCAATGCAAAGTCGCTTACTCCCATCTTTCTTCTTTACGAATAAAATAGGAGCACCCCAAGGAGACGTACTATGACGAATGAAATCGATGTCTAACAGTTCCTGCAGTTGAGTTTTTAACTCCTGAAGTTCTATAGGAGCCATTCGATATGGGGTTTTGGAAATGGGTTTTGTATCGGGTTCAAGGTCAATACAAAATCCGATTTCATGCTCTGGGGGTAGGCCAGGAAGTTCTTCAGGGAATACGTCAGGAAATTTATTAACAATAAAATAGCATTTAAATCTGACGTATTTTTGTTTAAATTCGTGATATGGGCTAAGAAAGCTTGACATCCGATTTTTTATAAACGAATGACTTTATGGCTTGATATGATAGTGATTGACTTTAGTGGTTGGGTTGCTTGAATTCGCATAATAGGTTTGGTTAGGAATATGAAAACTAACAACCGTACGAAAATAATCAATTTTAGCATGATGAGTAGTTAACCAATCAATCCCTAAAATCACATCAAATGCAAGTACAAAGAGATGAGATCAACAGGTAATGTGAAAGTGTCAATTTGAATCAAACAAGATTTATAAACAGTGGATGTGATGAAGGTTTCTTCCAATAGAGTTTCAACAGATAAGTCAAAATCTAATTTCTTTGGAGTCAAATTTAAATGTTGAGCCCAAGTAGGTGAAATAAAAGAATGGGTAGAACCGGAATCAAATAAGGTATAGACTTCGCAAGAGTTTCTGATTAGCTTACCCGTGATAACTTCGTTCGGGTTCCTCACTTTTTGGGAGGTCATGACAAAAGCTCTCCCTTGAACTACCGGCTTTGACTTATTGGGACAGCCTTTGGTGTCACCATCCCATCTAGACTTGAACTACACGACAAAATCGAGCTAGGTGACCTTTTCTTCCGCAATTGAAACATGTTTTGGGTTGCTGTGTACAGTTTGGACTGATGTGTCCCTCCTCTTCGCATCTGTAAAATACGATCGGTGGTCGTTCTCCTTCCTTGAAAATGGGTGCTGGTGCTGCTGTCTTTCCATCATTGTTGAATCTCCTATTTTTGAAATTTCCACTTGAATCATTTGTTCTATTATCTTAGCCAGGATTACCACCAAAGTGGTTACCATTTCTAGCATGATAATTTTCTCCACGTTTGTTATCACCGCTTCGATGACCGCTACCACTAGTATGACTATTATCATTTTGTCGACTACTATCTTTTGTTTGGGCTGACTCATTATCGCGTTCCAATAACTAAGCCCTATTCACAACATCTGAATATAAAAAAAGTTTGTGAGAAATGAGGTATTGACGAATTTTGGGCTTCAAACCTCGCAGAAACATTCGCGTCATATGCTCTTCATTATCTACCAAACGGGATGCAAACCGGGATAACTCTGTAAACTTTGCCTTGTATTGCGATACGGTCATATTGTTTTGTTCCAGCTTGATGAATTCCACCTCCTTCATGTGACGAATACTCTCAGAAAAGTACTTGTCGTTAAATAATTCTTGAAACTTCTCCCAAGACATCTTCAATGCGGAAAGATGAGTATATTTTACAGATTCCCACCAGTAATCTGCCTCTCCTCGCAACATGAAGGTGGCAAAGGGAACCTTTTTCTCCTCTGAGCATCCCAAGACATCAAATATCTTGGTGATCTACTTAATCCACGTCTCTTCTTTAAGTGGCTATGGCTTTCCCAAAAACTCCGGTGGTCCCAGCTCCTTGAATTGCTTAGCGGTGACCAGCCGTAAGTTGCCATTGATTCCACCTGCATTTTAAACAAGAATCTCTCTCGTTTGGTGTTGCATGAATTGTAGAAAGCTTTTGAACATCCCATCATTCATCATTTGGTCGGTGTTGTTGTTTACATGAGGATTATTGATTTCCTGATGCACATTACCCTGGTTATTGATCGGCGGTGTCTCAATGGTCTCATGTGCTCCATTGCTTATCTCAAAAATTTCAGATGTCATTCTCAAACACTTCCACAAAACAAGGGTTAATTGGCATGTCACATATTATCCCTATATTTTGACCGACCAATTAAATAACAAATAAGCTTAGGTAGCATACACTAGCAAAGGATTTATTCGTCTCTCCCCTCCTAGTTCTAGCCTCAGATATTCGCCAGGGATCATATCCCTAAGCTTTGATACCAACTGTGACGCCCCCAAAATAGGTATACACAACCCATTCTGAGTCGCCAAATATATGTTACATAATTTAAATACAATCTTAATTTATACAACTGTCGTGCAAAATACAACACAATAGCTGAGTTTCATTACAAATATTATCTCGTAGACAATATCCAAACTCAAATAAAGTCTTCATTACAATTATTTTCACACTATTTTATAGAATAATGATGACTACTATAGCAACCATCTTGGACCGTCACTCCATTCCCCGACTAGTCCTAGTTATATTCTCTTCTTTTTTTGGTAAATTTTAACTGTATTAAAATAAAAGAAATTACAAACCTCATGGAAAACCCAATCAGAATATAGCATAAACATCATAGGACAAACCCTATGATGTCATGACTATAAAAGATTACAGGCACAGTGCCCAATAAAGTTATTATAGAAAACAACCTATCATACAAAGAGAGCAAATTTTCCATAGGGAGCCAAGAACATATGAGCCCAGCAGAGGTAATAACCAGTCCAACAGCTCATCAATTTCCAAACAGCAGCAACGTGTAGCAGGAAAAAAACCTCGGCACCACAGCTGCACATCAGATTTGCACAACTACAGTGCCAACTGCTGCAGAACCATTCAAACACAAGCCCCACAAAACCCCAACTGCAACAGCCCTTAACAGATTTCCCAAACTGAACTAAGCTTAGCAGCCACCCCTGCAGCAACATTAGCCCCAAAGCAGTGTCATCAAAGCTCAGTAGCAACAGCAGTGAAACGCCCAAACTAGCAGCAATGTTTAGGTAACCCAGTTACATGCCTGTCCACCAAAAACACAGTAAGGCCCTTTAACCACCGGCGGTCGAAGCCAAGCGAAGCAGTGCGATTAAGGGCTCGCTTAACCTAAAAACCAATGCGGCATCGATCAAGAAGTAAAGATCCAACTCCCAGCAGCTCCCAAACCAAGCAAAGACAAACCCATGGCGACTACAAAGAAGCAGAAGAAAGCCAAAGAACAGAGGAGCCAAAACCAAAGATCCAACGTAGCGAATTCGGAAGCAAAACATGCAACCAGATCAGGAGAGCACCTGGACCATACAAACCAGACCCAGCAACCACCAACCAGATAATAGCTAGTAGAATCAATAAAATCTCACAGAAGCAAGTACCTAGCATCTACAGCTACAACACCAAGCAACTGCACTGAACTCAACTCAGCAGCAGAGGCAATGAATAAGCAGTAATATTGCAGGCATTGAGCAACTCCTACAACATTAAAGAACCCAAATCCAAGCAAAGTCAAGCATATCCAAACAAATACTATTACAAGCAGTTTCAATAATAAGAATACAACATCATCATCATCAACAACATCAAGATTTCATATAACTAAATGACGATAACATAACCTATCGTTGACCCGCTTAAATCTGAGATTAGTATGAAGACTACACTTTTATCAAATTCATGATGTCTTGAACAAGTATCCGGACATGAGTAACTTTGTTAGAGAAAATCCTAGCATTACGCTAGTTCCACAACCTGTACACTACTGCAGCAAACCCAAGGTGAATAAGATTGTGATGGAGGCGAGGATTAGAGTAATGAATAAGATACTCAATTATCAGACCCCAGCTTCTACTACAACCTCTCCAACCACAGTGTCTAAGAACATAGAGGAGAACACGGAAAGAGTAGTTACAGTGAAAAAACAAGTGATCAAATGTTTCCAACTCAATGGAACACAACACACGGAAAGGGTTAACCTGTAACCCAAAAATAGACAGTCTATCCAAAGTACGCAACCCCTTATGAAAAGTCAAACAAAGATTGAAAGAGAACCTTGGGGTCAAAAATCTATGCCACACCAAATCTACACTGCATAAATTTGGTGCCAAAGTGGCTTGGACTAGTATCACGTTACCCACTCAGGAAGGGGGATTAGGACTCAAGAGCATCCTTGACTGGAACACAGCACTGGTAATGATGCACCTAATCCATCTTATCAATCATCAATCCAAATCACTTTGGGTTGGCTGGGTCAAAGCTACCTCCTTAAAGAACAAGTCCATCTGGCAGGTCAATGCAAGCCCGGATTGCTTATGGATATGGAGACAAATCCTCAAGTTACGTCCCCTTGCCCTTTAACATCTGAGTTACACTATAGGGGATGGCCACCTTACTAATTTATGGTACGACCCATGGGAAAATGGGACTGCACTTCACCCATCAAATTCTCTTCTTTCTAACTCTGGTCTTCCATCTACTGCAATGGTTAGCTCTATAATAACTGGTGGTACTTGGGCTCTTCCTGAAAGCAATCACCATGAGGTAATCCTATTTCGGCAGCAAGTTACTCCCATCCCACTTCATTCTACCCGAAGGGACCTGATCAAGTGGGATACTTATGATGTTACTTCGATTAAGGCCAAACAGATTTGGGACTCCCTTCATGCACGGTCTCATATAGTCCCTTGGAGTTCTATCCTCTGGAATAAGCTTCACGTGCCACGTTATTCCTTTATTCTTTGGCTTGGTCTCTTAAGGAATCTTGCTACAAATGACCGGACAAGGTGCTACATAAGCCAGACATGACAGTGTCCTCTTTGCAACCTCCAGTTAGAATCCTTTTCCCACTTGTTTTTTGAATGTGAGTACTCCTCGACTATCCTTAAAAGTGCTGTTGATTTGGGAAATTGGGTCACCATTCCCTATTCTTGGGATGCTCTGATAGCTTTCATCACCTCCTTCCAAGGACCCAAACTCTCCAAGAACATCCTCAGTCTGACTATTGCTACTTGATTTTACAAAATTTGGGAGGCTCAGAATACTAAAATCCACAAAGGTACCATCATCCCTCCAAGGAATCTGGCAAAGGATGTTATCCAGCTCATCAAATCTAGGCTCTCAACTTGCAAATCTTTCATCAATGCCACAAACTATAATTATTACTGTAATTGGTTGTTAGAATGCTAATTTGTGGGCTAGATATGTGCAACAAGGATGGTGTGGGTCTCGTGGCTGCTCCTCGCCACAGTTTAGGCGAGGAGGTGCTGGTATTCAGTTTGGGAGAGGTGGGGCTAACTTTTCGGCAGTTGCTACTCGCCATATAGGCAGATCATATCTTTTGGCAAAGAGGTGTACTGAGTTGTTGGGCTAGTAGATCAAAGCAACAAATTATAATTACTATTGTAATTGGTTGGTAACTCCAATGGGGGGCAGGTGAGGTGCTGGTATGTTATGAGCACCCGTGGGCAAGCAAGAGGCTTCGGGAAAGTATGTGGTGAGCGACCCTGAGGAGAGCGAGCCCAGGTAATGGGCCTCGGGCAAGCGACCATGAGGTGGGCGAGCATGACTTCGAGTGAGGTGGTGGCCTTCGGGCGAGGTGGTGGCCTTCGGGCGAGCATGGCTTCGGGCTGCGAGCATGAGGTGTGCTATCAACTGTATTTTCATCAAGGCCACAATCTGTAATCAATACTGTATTTGGTTGTTAGTTTAACTTGTAATGTTGGGTTCTGTTCCATGTATCGTATCATCATCTATATAACTTAGATGATGCTACTATATTCTGGGGTATGCCCCTTAGCCATTGTATTTGGTCCTTCTTATATACAAACAAACTTTGCAAAAAAAAAAATTACCCAAGGCACAGCAGCCCCTGCTTGACGAATCGAGTGCCAAACTGTAGAGGCTTTAACCTCACTTGCTATAGTATCATCCCGAGCACCTGATCTAGCTTAGTGGAATCACAATTCCTATTGAAATCAAAAGCATCCATAAACACAATGAAATCATTATGATTTAAAGAAGGAAGAACTCTGGAGGAATTGCTCATAATATGGCTAACAGAAGCATTGGCCCCAAGACCGGAGTTGATAATCAAAGAGGAGTGGGCTGAAGAGGCCAAAGGGACTCCATTAAGCCACGGGTCAAACCAGAGATTAGTATTCTCCCTATTGCCAATACGGAATTTGATGTGTTTAACTGCTAAGTGCCTAAGTTGTAACACTTTCCTCCAAATGCAAGAGCAATCATTAGGAATAGGCATACACCAAAAGTGTTTGGAATTAAGGTTAGCACGAACCCAGGATGCCCACAGAGAACAGTTATTTGGATTTACAATCCTCCAAAGGTGCATTATAATCAATGCTCTATTCCAGTCCTCGAGGTGCTTAATAGCAAGACCCCCTTCAGAATAAGGTAAAGAAATTTTACTCCAAGCAACTTTTACTCCATATTTAAGCAATGATAGACCCTTCCATAAAAACCTACTCGTGATGGACTTGAGGTCTTTAAGCACCGCAGCCGGGAGAATAAAATGAGAACACCAGTAGGATTAGATAGAAAAGATTACGGATTTAATTAATTGCAGTCTCCCAGCAAAAGAGAGAAACTTATTAGTCCAAGAAGAAATTCTGGCTTTAATCCTTGCAATAAGAGGATAGCAATCGGCAAGACTAAGCTTAGAGGTTATCAAAGGGACCCCCAAAAACTTTGTCGAAAATCCACCCAATTGAAACCCTAAAGCATCAATTATGGACGCAGCCTGAGGATCAGGAACCTGGGAAAGAAAACACATGTTCTTTGAATCATTAACATAGAGACCCAATAAGGCAGAGAAGTTGTCAAGGCACTTCTTTATAATCTTAACCGAATGGATATCACCATGACAAAAAAGAATGAGATCATCCGCAAAGCACATACGAGTAATGGAAAGTAACTTAGTTTTCCAGTGGTGCTTGAAGAGGGGCAACCTAGAATCTTTAGATAACATAGTAGATAACACCTCCATAGCAATAACAAACAGATAAGGCGAGAGGGGGTCCTCTTGCCTTAACCCTTTAGTTCCTTTAAAATAGCCACAAAGAGAACCATTGACCAAATCGAGAAGAAAGTTGAGGTGATGCAAGCCTTAATCCAAAACACAAATTTAGGAGGAAATTTGAGGAGTCTAAGGGCTGCCAACAAGAAATCCCACGAGATGGAGTTATAAGCTTTGCTGAGGTCAATTTCATAGCACAACGAGCCGGACCAAAAGGCCTATGGTAGTTCTGAACAATTCTTGGGCAAGAAGGATATTATCCCCAATCCTTCTACCTGAGACAAAAACAGCTTGGCAGGGGGAGATAATCGAAGGCAGAATAACCTTGAGCCTGGATGCAATAATCTTAGAGATGCACTTGTAAGTTATGTTACAATAAGATATAGGCCTAAAGTCTTTCATGGAAGAAGGGTGAAGAACCTTAGGAACAAGTGCAATGGCAGTAGAGTTTGAACCTCTAAGCAAGCAACCTTGCTTGAAAAAAGACTGAATTGCTAGAGTAAAATCCTTCCCAACAATATCCTAGGAGTGTAGGAAGAAATTGACATTGAAGCCATCAGGGTCAGGGCTCTTATTTTTCTTCATTGATTTTAGAGCAGACAGAATTTCATCATCAGTGACATCCCTCTCAATCACAGCAGCTTGTATAGAAGAAACAAATCTGGAGAAAGGAAGGGATAGATTCTGAATATCATCACAATCAGCCAAGGAAGGAGACCCCAGCAGAGCTTGAAAGTGATTAGAAGCAATGTCTTGGATTTCCTTATTATGAGAGTGAGTAACACCATTCCCATCCTCAATAGCAAGAATTTTATTCTGATTCCATCTATTTTTAACCTGATTGTGAAAGAATCCTGTATTTTTATCCCCATCCTTAAGCCATTGTATTCTAGATTTTTGCTTTGATAACTTCTCCTCATTTAACAAGGCATACCATAAATCATTAGAAAGAATTCTTTGACGTTGAAGAAGAGGTAGATCAGAAGGATGAATAGAGACAGTAGCTTGTGTCTCCTGAAGAGCAGCTCTGGCCTTATCAACCAGGGAAGACAAATTTCCATTAGCTTTATTTAGAATGCATAGAGCCTGTAAGACCCCAACTTATTATAAATAAAATTGAATTTTCTCTATTCATTATCTTGAAATAATAAGGTGTTAATTTGATATAATGCTTTGGTTATGGGTGAAATGTGTAAATTTTGCAAAATAAACAAGTGGTTATAAAATATTCATTGTTGTCGGGGAATATTCGTTTAGTCGTGGAATATTCTTCTTGCTTGGGAATATTAAATACACCACAAGCCAACTATTTGTGGGCCCCATAACGGAAAAGCGGTCGGATGAAGAAAGCGACAAGTTTGAGTTTTTATAAATAACTGGCGTAATTGTTACGAATTAACAATTGTTGGAATACCAAATTGGTTAAAATACGATGTCTGGCGTGGTTGCAAAGTAGATACCTACGGTATTGCATAGTATTCTTGAATTATTGATTCTTACGTAAGAAGACACTACTCAATAATTGTTACAGTAATTACGTTTAATATTTTATTTTATTGATTCAATAATTGCTGCGTTAATATTTTATATTATTGTTGTTTCAATAATTGTCATTGCACAGTATTTCCCATTATCAGATCAATAATTCATATTATTTGAATAATATATTATTAGATAGCATTATTGGCAATGTCTAAGGAAGTTCTGTCTAAGGAAAGGGGTTTGGTCATCTAAATGCGCGCCAGTAAGGAGAAATCCTTATCGGAAAGCCCCCTCTTTCCTGGGAACGACCTGATTGTCATAATTGTGATTCTGTAATATTATTTGTGAATAATTAATTATCAATTTATATGATTAGGAAATATTTATTTTATGTGGACATAAATGATGGATAGGAAAATATTTATTTTGAGTAGATGTAAATGAAGGAATTAATGCTGAGGTGTTTTATCAGTATTTTTTTCAGAAAGGAGGTATTAAAAATCATCTGTATATGGATTTCGGGCATTTTTTTGTTTGGAATTTGGAAAAACTTAAATCTACAAAGTTGTAGAGAATTCGATTTCCTATGGAATGGACAGAAAATTCATATTTTTATGATAAAAGGGCTATTTATTATGAATTATTGAAGTTTTTGATTATTGTTTAAATGGTAAAATATTTTGGAAATTTCTAGAATGGGTGGGTCCCACTTTTGGTTGGTGAGAAATGTGCTGAAATTTAATTTCAAAAGTGGTGGGCATGAATAGTAACAGGTAAAGCCTTCAGATAGCAGGTTAGTTTGCTTTGGCGTTCTAGCATTTTCCTATAAAAAGTGTGCTTAGTTAGAATTGAAAATCACACCAGAAACATAAGTTTTCCCTCTATATATTATCGAGCGTATTTTTGTGAGTATTTAGATACTTTAAGAGTTGCTATTCAGTGCAAGTTTCCTTCGGCTTTACATCCGATATTCCAGTCAGAAGTACTATTCTGTAAGTGATGTTATTTTCTTCGTAAATGATATTATTTCTTTCAATATCATTATGCTGAAATATTGGTATAAATTTTATTGTAGAATTTCTACCTTTTTGTGTCGGGTTTACTATTCACGTATACGACACTATTCACGTATACGGCACTATTCACCGAAAAATTAAATTTTCTCTTCTTTGCCCCAGATATCTATTATGGTTACTATCTTTGATTGTATCCATGTTTTGATCTTCATTCTTAAAGTTTACTCGACTATAGTTTATTATGGAGTATTTTTGAACTTGGATTATCTAAAGTACGAATCCCTAATCTTTGTACTTTTATCTCACTGGATTCATTCTCTAAAATATTTTTCATCATCCTCAATCTTTAATGGTGATACTTGATGAATATCTTTGGCCTGTAGTGCAAAGATGAATGATTACCTGATGAATATCTTTGGCCCGTAGTGCAAAGATGAACATGTGTTGAGATGAACATGACTAACTGGTGATGCAAATGAATATCTTTGGCCCGTAGTGCAAAGATGAATATTTGATTCAAAACGTATATTGATTGATGTTACAGGGATAAAATATTAAAAATGAACTTTTAAATTCATAGATGATAGTAGATTTCATTCTCTACTTAATTCTTCTAATGAATTATTGTTTCCGCTACATTTGTTGATCTAAAAATAGTTGCCTATTATATTCTATCAGATTTTTCTCTATTGAGGACTAAGGATAGTTTGTTGTACATCTTAGTCATAATATTCTTTACTTGGCTAGTTGAGCTCACCCTTTTCCTTTTTGTTCCATTTTTCTTCTCAGGAAGCGAGAATATAGCAGGAACCAGTCGGGGTATAGAGTGATGGTCCTGAGCAGGTTGTTTTATGATCCTCACTATTTTTTTGTAAAATAGTGTATCAATAATTGTAATGAGGACTTATATGAGTGTGGATATTGTCTAGAAGACAATATTTGTATTTAAACTCACAGTTTATGTGTTGTCATATTTTGCGTGACAATTGTATTAATGAAGTTGTAGTTGTTTCTGTACCATGTATTTGGTGACTCGGAATGGGTGGTGTATACTTATTTTTGGGGCATCATAGTTAGTATCAGAGCTTAGGGATATGGTCTCTAGCGGAGATCGGGAAATATAACTAGGAGGGGAGAGACGAGTAAATCCGGGCCAAAGATGACTTTCATAACAATATAAATATGAGGATGATGTCAATGATATAAGAATTCAATTAAATGCAAGCAAAGGATAAATTCTAAAGATTTATAATTTAATTTATCCAGAATTCAATAATGTCCAAATTATCAACATGATACTGCTTTGTGGAGTAAAATTCAAGAATAATATTGTATCAAAAATGATTTGGACCGAAAAGAAATTAATTTTTGTCATGAATAGTACCCTGGGTGAATAGTAACCGAGTGAATAGTACTCCGTGAATAGTACTTGAGAATAGTACCCGTGTGAATAGTACTCGGCACATGAAAAGGTTAAAACTTATCAAGAATGCTCAGAATAATATTTTTATGAAAAGATACTGGATGAAGCGCAAATATCAAGGATATTCTACTAATTTCAGAAATTATAGAAGCAATACTTACCATAGTAAGTTTAAATTTAGGAATATGAAATGAAATAATATCCCTTCCATACTACGGAGTATGAAAGAAAATAATATTTCTTACGAGTATTGAAATAAAATAATATCATTTACCTTAGTAGAAACTGGATTTGACTGGAATATCGGATATTATTATGAGAAAGTCTTGCAGAAAACTACGCTCAAAGTATTCTTATACTCAAAAGAAATACTCACAATACTATAGTAAAAATGCTTGAGATATTTGGTGTGATTTAGGATGGAGGGATGCCCTCCTTTTATAGTGCAATACGGAAGGAGAAAAATCCATTGCATGCCTAACTTTTGCTTATCAGCCAAACTTTTCAATGCCTAACATCTTAATTTCAATATGGGTGGGGGCCACCCTTCGTAACTAACTTGCAGGCAACATTTTTCACCAACCAAATGGCCTAACAAATCATTTCTTCTTGCCAAATTCTTATTTTCCATCTTCGAGGGCCCACAAAAGTTAGGCAAACCACATTTGCTGACATTTTTCAAGCCACTAAGAAAGAATACACATATTCATCCCTTTTATCACATGTATATATATATATATATATATATATATATTATAATAATGTATTTGAATGAATATTTTATCAGAGAAATAATTGTAATTCCGCAGAAAATATGCCAAACTTTCAACAATTATTTCATGCTAAAAATTCCTTCATTTAAATCAAAATTGAATCAATATCCACCACATAATAATTAATATTATAAGCTCACAATATCAACAACCAGATCATTCCCAGGAAAGAGGGGGCTTTCTGATAAGTATTTATCTTTATCAGCGCACAATTAGATGACCAAACCCCTTTCCTTGACAGAATTTTGTAGACATTGTCAATAATGCTAACTAATAATATGAATAATTGTGTCGCATCAATTATTGATTTAATAATATAAAATATTATGCAGATGAAACTGTGACAATAATTGAATCAATAATATGAGATATTGTGCAACAATTTCTGTGACAATTATTGAATAAAACTGAGTGACTTCTCACATAAGCATCAATAATCAAAGATACTGTGTGCTACTATGTAACCACGCGTATTACTGTACTTTTATCAACGGGTATTTCAACAGTTAACGGTAAAACTTTCGTGGTTATTTTTTATAAAAAGATATTTTTGTTGTTTTCGAACTCCGATAATAATTTTGTTGTGGGGTCCACCAATGATTGTGCTGTCGTACGAATATTCTCTTACAAAACGAATATTCCCGACCAACTGAATATTTTATAACAACTTGCTTACTTTGCAAAATTTATAAATATCACCCTCAACTATAACATTATAACAAATTCACACCTTAATATTCAAAAATATAATTCGAGAAAAATTAATCTTTATTTATGAAAGTTGGGGTCTTACATAGTGTGTCTTGGAAGCCGCACTCAGATTCGTAGAAATGGTCCGAGCGCCTGCCGATCCAAGTCAAGAGTCATAGTCAGCTCTCGGGAATGTGGAGTCTGCAAAACGAGCAAGTAGAGATCGTAGTCTATCATAGCTTAAGAGAAATCGTAGTATTCTTTTCGATTAAGACTGAATCAAGCATGAGCATAACAAGACACAATGATCATAGTACAAAGACAATAATCGTGGTGTCTCCCCAGTCAGCATCGGAATCACCAAGTTTTGTCTATTTGATGAAGGAGGAAGTATAACAAATGAAGAATGGCTTATAGACGTTAACATTTTGGGAATCCCAATGATCCAGCACTCATCCTTAGTATGTATCGAAGAAACATATAGAAGAAGCTAAGGAAAGGACTGCATGCCTGCTAAAAGCACCTTTTCAGGTGTTAGGTGAGATAGCAGTCTATTGTGTCAGTGGGCCAGATGGCTGAACATCAGATTTCCAGGAAGTTAACATCAGTGCTCAGAAATGTCTGAAGCATTAAATGCTACAACGGATGCCTTCAACGGAAACATTTCAAAAGCTCCTTATAAGCAAATCAGACAGAGATTAAATGTAAACAAGCAAAAATAAAAAAGCAAAAGAACTCTCAACTTCCAAACTCTACGATCAAGAAAGAAAAGCTTCCACAGCTACTCTGTTATTTCGAACGTATGCTTAACTACAACTGATTAGCACAACTCAAGAACTACTATCATCAACTCTCATCAAGTGTGCCTCTGGCCTAGTGAAGTGTTGTTGATGAACCTATGTGGCAAGCTGCACTAGGGACTGTTGTGTGGCTTTGTGGTACCTGTTGGTGTCTTTGAAGTATATATTGCAGATTGCTCAGGAGTTTTCTTTGCACTTTGGTTTGAGGTGGCTGAAACTGCATATTGCTATGAACTTGCAAATGGTCTTAATTATCAATCACTGTTATTGTTCTTTAGCCTGTCTGTTGGGATTATGTTGGTTATTGGTTAGTGGTTCTCTTGTCACATCTTTGTTGGGCATTTGGCCTTGTAATGATTATAGTTATGATATCATAGGGCCTATCCTATGGTGTCTGTGCTATTTCTTATTGGGGTTTTTCCCATGAGGTTGTAATCCACTTTTCATTTTTTAATTCAGTCTAAATTTAGCAAAAAAAAAGGTTGTAAAGATATCCTTAGTGGATTTCCTACTCGTGGAGTAGAAGAGTGGACTAGGAGCCTTGAGTGCTCTGAACCACTTAAAATCACTGTGTTTGATATATTTGCTATAACTGCTATAACTGTCATACCTGCTTATCATCTATAATCTCAATTTATCTTAAAGGGGAATAAACAAATCATATATTCCGTCAGATTTGATGTCAAGCTTTCTTAGCCCATGTTATGGACTTGAACAAAAACACATCAGATTTGAATAATATTTTTGTTGTTAGTGAATTTCTTGACGTATTTCCTGAAGAACTTCCTGGTCTACCCCCAGAACGTGAAGTTGAATTTTTTATTGATCTTGAACCAGGTACAAAGCCCATTTCTAAAAGCCCATATCTTTTGGCTCCTATTAAACTTCAGGAGTTAAAAGTCCAACTACAGGAATTGTTAGACATCGATTTCATTCGTCCTAGTACAGGGTGCTCCTGTTTTATTTGTAAAGAAGAAAGATGGGAGTATGCGACTTTGTATTGACTACCGGGAATTGAAGCATGTCACCATCAAGAATAGGTATCTGCTACCTCGAATAGGTATCAGTTGAAGATTAAAACTGAGGATATTCCGAAGACTGCCTTCAGAACTCGGTACGAGCATTATGAATTCCTAGTCATGCCTTTTGGATTGACTAATGCTCCTGCGGCTTTCATGGATATGATGAATCGTGTGTTCAAAGAATATTTGGATCAGTTCGTTGTTGTCTTTATTGATGACATCCTCATCTATTCCAAAAGCTGTGAGGATCATGAGCACCATTTGAAACTGGTACTTTAAAGGCTTCGTGACAACAAACTATATGCCAAGCTAAAGAAATGCGAGTTCTGGCTTAAGGAAGTAGTATTCCTTGGGCACGTGGTGTCAAAACATGGAGTATCTGTTGACACGACGAAGATTGAAGCAATCCAAAGTTGGAAACAGTCGAAGTCGGTGACCAAAGTACATAGCTTTCTGGGCTTAGCTGGTTATTATCGGAGATTCGTGGAAGGATTTTCTTAAACCGCTATTCCGTTAACTCAGCTGACTCAGAAAGATACAAAATTTGTTTGGAGCGAGGAATGCGAGAAGAGTTTCCAAGAGCTTAAGAAGAGACTCATTTCGGCACCTGTTCTAACAATACCATCTGGTTCAAATGGATTTGTTATCTACAACGATGCTTCAGGCAAAGGGTTAGGATGTGTTCTCGTGCAACATGGGAAAGTCATAGCCTATGCCTCGCGATAACTCAAAGAATATGAGAGAAATTATCCTACTCATGATCTGGAATTGGCAGCAGCCGTTTTTGCGTTGAAAATCTGGAGACACTACCTGTATGGGGAGAAAGTGGAGATTTATACGGATCATAAAAGCCTCAAATATTTCTTCACCCAAAAGGAACTCAACATGCGGCAACGACGTTGGCTCGAGGTGTTGAAAGATTACGACCATAACATTCAATATCATCCTGGAAAAGTAAATGTTGTAGCTGACGCATTGAGTAGAAGATCGTATGCGGGTACGAGTGCGATGTTGTTAATGCAAAGACCCATTTTGTACGACTTACAAAGGATGGAGATAGAGTTAAAGGCTCCAAGTACCCACGTGATGATATCAAACATACGAGTAGAACCGACTTTAATCGATAAAGTTAAAGCTGCTCAAGTCACAGACCAAGAGATGATACCTATGAAGAAGAAAGTACAAGAAGGTGTTATTCCAGAAGCAAGAATCGATGAAGAAGGAATACTTCGAGTCAACTCCAGACTTTGCATTCCTAACGATTTTGACTTGAAGCATAGAATTATGATGGAGGCACACAACACACTATTTGCAATCCATCCTGGTAGTACCAAAATGTATCATGATCTTCGACATACATTTTGGTAGAGCAATATGAAGAGAGAGATCGCGGATTTTATCTCGAGGTGTTTAAGTTGTCAACGTGTAAAGGCGGAGCATCAAGTGCCAAAGGGTCCATTGCATCCACTTGAGATTCCGAAATGGAAGTGGGAACACATTACCATGGATTTCATTATGGGTCTTCCCAAGGTTTCTCAAGGCATAGATGCGATTTGGGTTATTATTGATAGATTAACCAAGTCTGCTCATTTCTTGCCTATACGTGAGACTTATTCCCTTAAACGTCTTGCTCATATGTACGTAAATGAGATTATGAGATTGCATGGCATGCCAGTATCCATAGTTTTGAATCGTGACCCAAGATTCACTTCACGATTTTGGGTTAGTTTGCAGAAAGCTATGGGCACAGATTTACGATTCAGTTCGGCATATCATCCTCAAACGGACGGGCAATCAGAAAGGACTATTCAAACCCTTGAAGATCTATTAAGACTCTGTGTCCTAGATTTCAAAGGAAGTTGGGATAAGTACTTGCCATTGGTGGAATTCTTTTACAACAACAGTTATCAAGCAAGTATAGGCATGGCTCCATTCGAGGCGTTATATGGACGAAAGTGTCGTTCTTCAGTATGCTGGGATGAGGTGGGTGAAGCAACGTTGTTGGGACCAAAATTAGTATGCATGACTACATAAAAGATCCAAACGATTCGACAACGTATACAAACGGCATAGGATCGACAAAAGAGTTATGCGGATCTTCATCGAAAGGACGTGAAATTTAATATTGGAGATCATGTACTGTTATGTATTGCTCCATGGCATGGAGTTACAAGATTCGGAAAGAGAGGAAAGCTCAATCCACGATTTGTTGGTCCATTTGAGATTCTTGACCGAATAGAAAATGTGGCCTATAGACTCGCATTACCTCCAAGCATGTCTCGTGTTCATAATGTTTTTCATATATCTATGCTTCGTAAATATGTGAAAGACCCAAACCACATTATTGCGTTAGAACCAGACGAGATAGCCAAAGATTTAACGTACGAGGAGGTACATGTCAAGATCTTGGATAGGAAAGAGCATGTCCTACGAACAAAGGTTATACCATAAGTCAAGGTTTTGTGGAGGAACCTTGCTATAGAGGAAATGACCTGGGAGTTGGAATCGGAAATGAAAGCGAGGTACCCTCACCTTTTCGAAACACCATGTACGTACGTCAATTTCGAGGACGAAATTTCATGAGGGGAGGTTGTAAGACCCCAACTTATTATAAATAAAATTGAATTTTCTCTATTCATTATCTTGAAATAATAAGGAGTTAATTTGATATAATGCTTTGGTTATGGGTGAAATGTGCTAATTTTGTAAAATAAACAAGTGGTTATAAAATATTCATTGTTGTCAGGGAATATTCATTTCGTCGTGGAATATTCTAAATTGTCGGGGAATATTAAATGCTGACAGCGCAACCATTTGTGGGCCCCATAACGAAAAAAAGCGGTCGGATGAAGAAAAGCGACAAGTTTGAGTTTTATAAATAATGACGTAATTATTCTTCATTAACTTTGTTGGAATACCCGGTGGTTAAAAATATAGTAATACGCGTGGTTGCACAAGAAGACACACAAGATGTACGCATGATTCTTGAATTATTGATTCTTACGTGAAGGCCTTTACTCAATAATTATTACAGTAATTACTGCTCAATATTTTATTTTATTGATTCAATAATTGTTGCGTTGATATTTTATATTATTGTTGTTTCAATAATTGTCATTGCACAGTATTTCCCATTATCAGATCAATAATTCATATTATTTGAATAATATATTATTAGATAGCATTATTGGCAATGTCTAAGGAAGTTCTGTCTAAGGAAAGGAGTTTGGTCATCTAAATGCGCGCCAGTAAGGAGAAATCCTTATCGAAAAGCCCCCTCTTTCTTGGGAACGACCTGGTTGTCATAATTGTGATCCTGTAATATTATTTGTGAATAATTAATTATCGATTTATATGATAAGGAAATTTTTATTTTATGTGGACATAAATGAAGGAATTAATGCTGAGGTATTTTATCAGTATTTTGTCGGAATGGAGGTAATAAAAATCGTTCATATGTGGATTTCGGACATTTTTTTGTTTGGAATTTGGAAAAACGTAAATCTACAAAGTTGTAGAGAATTCGATTTCCTATGGAATGGACATAAAATTTGTATTTTTCTGATAAAAGGGTTATTTATTATGAATTATTGAAGTTTCTGATTATTGTTTAAATGGTAAAATATTTTGGAAATGTCTAGAATGGGTGGGCCCCACTTTTGGTTGGTGAGAAATGTGCTAAATTTTATTTCAAAAGTGGTGGGTATGAATAGTAATAGGTAAAGCCATCAAGTAGCAGGTTAGTCTGCTTTGGCGTTCTAGCATTTTCCTATAAATAGTGTGCTTAGTTAGAATTGAAAATCACACCAGAAACATAAGTTTTCTCTCTATATATTATTGAGCGTATTTTTGTGAGTATTTAGATACTTTGGGAGTTGCTATTTAGTGCAAGTTTCCTTCGGCTTTACATCCGATATTCCATTCAGAAGTACTGTTCTTTTGAGGTAAGGGATGTTATTTTCCTCGTAAATGATATTATTTCTTTCAATATCATTATGCTGAAATACTGGTATGAATTTTATTATGGAATTTCTACTTTTTTGTGTCGGGGTTACTATTCACGTATACGACACTATTCACGTATACGACACTATTCACAAAAAAATAAAATTTTCTCTTCTTTGTCCCAAATATCTATTATGGTTACTATCTTTGATTGTATTCATGTTTTGATCTTCTTTCTTGAAGTTTACTCCACTATGGTTTATTATGGAGTATTTTTGAACTTGGATTATCTAAAGTGCGAATCCCTAATCTTTGTCCTTTTATCTCACTGGATTCGTTCTCTAAAATATTTTTCATCATTCTCAGTCTTTAATGGTGATACTTGATGAATATCTTTGGCCTGTAGTGTAAAGATGAATGATTACCTGATGAATATCTTTCCGTAGTGCAAAGATAAACATGACCAACTAGTGATACAAATAAATATCTTTAGCCCGTAGTGCAAAGATGAATATTTGATTCAAGATGTATATTGATTGATGTTACAGGGATAACATATTGATGATGGACTTTTAAATTCATAGATGATAGTAGATTTCATTCTCTACTTAATTCTTCTAATGAATTATTGTTTCCGCTGCAGTTGTTGATCTAAAACTTGTTGCCTATTATATTCTATCAGATTTTTCCCTGTTGAGGACTAAGGATAATTTGTTTTTTTTTTGCTAAATTTGTTTGTATATTAAATTGCAAAAACCTGCGATGGTACTGACCAGGTCATGAGATCAACACCTAATCACCAGCACCTAATCACCACAACCCACGATGCACCTCATGAGATCAGCTCCTCAGCACCTCGCCCAAAGAAGCAGCACCTCGCCCCCAAGAACCAGCACCTCGCCTAAACCACCTCACATCGCCCAAAACCACCTCGTCCAATCCATATCATTGCCAAAGACATAAACCAACCCATACCAAAGACGCACACCTCGCCTAAAGCACCAAAGGCACCTCGCCTAATCGAACCCAAAGACTCGCCCAAAACCACCACCAAACCATACCATTGCACTCTCACCCATCACGCCAAAGACCTAACCAATCCATACCAAAGACCTCAAAGAACCCAAAGACCTCACCAACCCATACCAGCACCTCATGGACCGTAGCTAAAAGCATTTACAATAGCCAAAAGCATTTATCTTAGCCATAATATTCTTTACTGGACTAATTGAGCTCACCCTTTTCTTTTTTGTTCCTTTTTTTTTCTCATGAAGCGAGAATATAGCAGGAACCAGTCGGGGTATAGAGTGATGGTCCTAGACAGTTGTTTTAGCAGTCCTCACTATTTTTGTAAAATAGTGTATCAATAATTATAATGAGGACAATATTTGTATTTAATTTAAACTCACAGTTTATGTGTTGTCGTATTTTGCGCGACAATTGTATTAATGAAGTTGTAGTTATTTTTGTACCATGTATTTGGCGACTCAGAATGGGTGGTGTATACCTATTTTGGGGGCGTCATAGAGCCACCTTCACAGCTTCCTAGCCAAAATTTGCAAAGGATCCCCAAGAACAGAACCATTCCAAGCATTCTAAACCACCTCGTGGAAGTTATCGAGATCCAACATGAAGTTAAAGAACTGAAATGGTTTGGGACTAGAGGGCAGAACCAAGCCTGTTTTGACCACAACCGGACAGTGATCCGAGAGATCTCTGGTAGTAAAGAAAGCCTGAGAAAGAGGAAACCGCTGCAACCAAATATCGTTCACTAAAGCTATGTCTAACTTTTTGAAAATAGGTTTGGAATCACTAGAATTCCACCACGAGTGGGAAGACCCAACCGCCCGAAGATCATCAAGATGCAAGTCTGAGGTACAATCAAGAAAATCTTGCATCCCACCATCCCAAGAGTAATCCCCACCAATTATTTCAGTAATAGAAATGACCTCATTGAAGTCCCCTAGCAAACACCAAGGAATATTAATAGAGGGGAATATGGTTCTCAAGTCCTTCCATAGAGCTTTCCAATCCGAAGGGGTATTGAACCCATAGATGACTATAACAAACAAATGTAAGTTAAGAGCAGCAGACATAACGACACAATGTATAAACCGAGAAGATTTAGAGATAATATTCACATTCCAAACATTCGGGTCCCAACCCACCCAAACTCTCCCATTCACATGATACTCATAATTAAACTGTCATTGCCATCTAGAGCGAATATCCATAGAAACAGTATTAGCTTTGGGAGCTTTGACTCTAGTTTCAACTAGGCCAACAAAAGAAATATTATGTTTACACAAAAGAGCAAGTACACTATCCTGCTTGGGCTTCGTATTTACACCTCTAATGTTCATAGAGCAAAAATTAACCATATATAGAAAATAAAATTAAGATGGGGATTTCCCCCCCCCCCCCTCCTTTACTCTTCTTCTTAGAGGAAAGACTCATCTCCAACCCACCTCTGGCCTTAGATTTCAGTTCACGACCAGCCTTTTCATCTGTAGCTTTAAGCCTACCCATAAGAGGGTTGGGGGATGGGGTGCAGTCAGTGTCAGAAAAATCATGACTCCCATCGGGAGAAGCTAATGATTTGAAGGAGTTAAGGGCATTACCAACAGGAGCAGAGAGACCCACATGAGACTGTTGCTTAGGACCTTTAGAGACCATTGTCCAGTCATTTAAAGATTCTGGAACAAGGACTAAAGCAGATTTAGACCGAGAGACAGGGTCAGGGGGCACCGGATCCACCACCACTTGAGCTTTTCGAAACCCACTTGTAATTAGAACTAGGGCGTCTAACAAGGGAGTGCCCAAAAGACTTACAATGAGAGCAAATTTGTGGCATCTTTTGTTGCTGCCAGTTTGGGCTATAACTGCAGATGCTGCTTCTGGCGCTGGGTTTTGATGCAGGTTGCTGTATTTATGGTCTGGTTCAAGTGGTGGTCTGCTGTTTGGATTAGCTGCAAAGGCTAGTATACTGGTTGGGCTTGTCTGCTGGTAGATTTTAGTTCAGGTTTTGGGCTAGTGATGGGATCTGTTATAGCTGCTTGGCAAGGATAGGCAGTTTGCTGTGCTCGGTTTCGGGTAAAAACCAGGTTGGTCTCAGGCAAGCGTTGTTTGGGTCTACTATTCTATGCTGTGCTTGCTCGGTCATTCGGTCTCGGGCAAGCTGTGCTCTGTCTCGAGCGAGCTACTGGTGTGGAACTTAGCTACAATGGGGTTCCCTTTTCGGTTCAGCCGAGGAGTCCTTTCCTCTGTTACTGCATTGCGGAAGCAGTTGGTTACCTTATGTTATTGCTGCAGGTTTGGGTTGGTGCATGCTTCTGCGCCTCTGCAGCTCTGGGAGTTGGTACAGCTGGGCTGCTTCTGTCCTCCTTATTGTTGATTGCTCTCTTATGTAAAAATGATAGTCTTATGCTCTCGTATGAAAACTGATAGTTTCTGTTATAGCTTGTTGGGCATAATGAATTGTAATCTTTTATAGTCATAACATCATAGGGCTTGTCTTATGATGTCTATGCTTTATTCTGATTGGGTTTTCCCATGAGGTTCGTAATTTCTCTTTCTTTTAATACAGTTTAAAATTAGTAAAAAAAAAATTGTGGCCTGTTCTGGTATTCTACCTAACCGAGACAACCTTTTCAGAATTGGATTCCTCTTCAATAACAACCACATCCAGGCTACTAGGCAAAGCGGAAGAAGGGGTAATCTCAATACAGACCCTCGCAAAATTCATTGGCTCCAATTTCTCAGTTACTTTGTCCACAAAAAGGGGGTTACCCACCGCACTGGCTATGTAACTTAAGCCAGTCGAAGATAAATAAGACAAGGGGATATTATGAAACTTCACCCACACAGGAGCTTTAGTACAAGATTCAAATTGAAAATCCATACCTTCCTTCCATTGCTTAAGACACAAGAGTTTATTAGAAATATACCAAGGGCCAAGAGCTAAAACATTATACCGATCCTCAGGAGTAGTAAATTTGAAAATAAAGAACCCTTTTATCATGCAGAAACACATTCTTAAGCCCAAACTTATCCCAAAGATTGTGAACAGACTCTTCAACTAGCTTAAAAGGCAATCGGCAATGAATGAAGCTACCCATGAGGCATGAATTCCAGAGGCTATTACCTTTAAGTAAAACATCAGAAGGAGGTCTAACCAAAATAAACCCATTATCAGAAGAAGGAGTGGAAGGAGGCAAAAAATCAAGTTTTAGAAGAGCCATAGGTTCCCCTTGTCCATTAACAACAAAATGACAATTCTTCATATGTTCTTCATTAGTTCATAACTTTTATGATTATGATTCACTTACAACATGATTTATTAAGGTTTACATCCATTAATAACCATCCTTATACTCCCTATAGTACATGCACCACAAATACTCACTTCTCTATCAAAACTATGATGAAGAGATGGAGATTAATGGTTAGGGATTCATTACCTTTGATGTTCTTAACTTGGTTCTTCTTCTTTCTTCTTGAATTATCAAAGCAGTTCTCACTTTTCTCTCAATATATTTATGCTAAGTTGTTGGTGTTTTTCAACAAGGCAAAAATGAACCAACAACTCTCTTATTTATAGGTTTGGCAAGGTTAGGGTATAATAACTTAGCCACCAAGTAAATCACTTTACTTGGTCACCAAGTGGCCAGCCATGACTCACTCATGGGGCCCACATGGGTTGCCCCATGGGTTTTTCTCACCTGGTGACCCATCGGTTCGATCCACGGGTTCGGTTCTTGGTTTGGGCTTAGGTTTTAATTACTATGGGCCTAACGTTGGGCTTGCATTATTAATCTTTGGGCCTTAACAAGTTTGCACTTGGGCTTGCCCAATTCTTACACAAACCCTACAAGTCCATTACAATTGGTTTAAACCTTATAACGTATAGTTCTCGTATCTTTCTTGTATACTAATTCGTATAATCATTCTTTATGTACGATATGTCGTTCTTCGTATATACTTGTATAATACTTCGTATCATACTCGTATTCATTACCTCGTATAATACTTGTGTATCATACGATCATCATTAAGTAAATCTTTACTTTCCTTAACATTCTCAAACTTAGTACGCAGGCGAAAAACTGCGTTTGTCATACTTGAATTATTATTACATAATCCATCCTTCCTTATTATTCTATCATTACGTATTTCTCATAAGTTCAAAAAAAATTCCTGAGCAGATATTGATGAATAGTGTTTTTCAGAAAATTTCTCGAAAAGCTTTTATTTTCGTCTTGGAAATTCAAACACTTTAATTCCTTCACGTAGCCAGAATACTACAATATTCCGACATTTTTAGTTTATAGAACAACCTTCATCTTGTTTACTCATTATAATAACATATATTATAATTTTATTCATTAATTAATCAAATAAAATTATTTTATAATTAATCCTATTTTCTCGGTCGTTACATTCTCTTCCCCTTATAAGTATTCTATCCCCAGAATTTCGCTATAAATTAAACAAATAATTGAGGGTAATTCTTTTTCATCTGTTCTTCAAGTTCTCACGTTGCTTCTTCTGCATCGTGGTTCCTCCATAACACCTTTACCGAAGGTATAACTTTATTCCTCAGAACTTGCTCTTTTCTATCAACGATTTGAATAGGCATTTCTTCATACGTCAAGTCCTTCTCAATATGAATAGGCTCATACTCTATTATGTGCTTATAATCTGGCTTATAAGGACGTAACACAGATACATGAAATACATTGTGTATTCATTTTAAGTTTGGAGGTAATGCTATCATGTAAGCTACATCTCCTACCCTTTTTAATATCTCGAAAGGTCCTATAAACCTTGGACTTAACTTTCCCTTCTTTCCACTTTCCTTTCTCGGGAGATACCTTTAGAAATACATACGAGCCTACTTCAAACTCTCTGTTTACTTGATACGAATCTGCAAACTTCTTCTGTCTGTCTTGAGCTGCTACCAATCGCATTCGTATCAGCTTAACTATATCCGATGTTTGCTGCACCAATTCAGGTCCTAGCATTCGACGTTCTCCTACTTCATCCCAACAAAATGCTATTCTGCACTTCATTCCGTATAAAGCTTCGTAAGGCGGCATGCCTATGCTTGCATGATAACTATTGTTATACACAAACTCTACTAACGTTAGGTGATCATCCCAACTACCTTTAAAATTCATAACACAAGATCTCAGCATATCTTCTAGCGTCTGAATTGTCCTTTCGCTCTGCCCATCAGTTTGTGGATGATACGCTGTACTTAACTTCAACCGTGTTCTCATCTGTTCTTGCAGACTTCTCCAAAAGTTTGATGTGAATTGTGGATCACGATCTGACACTATCGAAACTGGTATTCAATAACTGGAAATAATTTCCTTAACATAAAGTTTAGCTAACTGATCTAAGTTATATTTAACTATTATTGGCAAAATGTGAGCCGACTTCGTCAACCGATCCACTATTACCCAAATAGCATCGTACCCTTTCTGAGTAATTGGAAGTCTCACCACAAAATCCATTGTGATATGCTCCCACTTTTATTCCGAAATCTCCAATGACTATAACAAGCCACTTGGTCGTTGATGTTCGACCTTAACTTTTTGACAAGTTAAGCACCTACTCACATATTCTACTATCTCTCTCTTCATGTTCGGCCACCAAAAACTCTGTCGAAGGTCTTGATATATCTTAGTACTACCAGGATGAATCGAGTACCTCAAACTATGAGCCTCTTGTAACACTTCCTTATTTAATTCCGTCTCATTCGAAACACAAATTCTCCCTTTAAATGTTAATAATCCCTCATTATCAAGACTATACTTTATATCTTTTTCATCTGCTAGCCGCTTCTTCATCTGATCACACTCGTCATTTCTGAGCTGTACTTCCTTGACTCTTTCTACAATGGTAGATTGAATCCCAATTGTAAACAATCTTTGTCCAAACTCACTCGGTATCTTCACCTCTAACTCCATCCTAACCATTTCTGTTATTAACTCAGTTTTGAGTCGTTAACAAAGACAACTTTTTCCGACCTTTTCTACTTAAGGCGTCGGCCACTACATTGGTTTTTCTGGGGTGATACAGGATATCACAATCGTAATCCTTTATCAACTGCCGTGACGCATATGCAATGACCTTGCCATGCTGCATGAGCACGCAACCAAGTCCTCTATGCGAAGCATCGCTATAAACTACAAAATTCCCTATATCATCGGGTAAAGATAATACAGGTGCTTTACTCAACCTTTTCTTCAGCTCTTGAAAACTGTCTTCACATTTCTCAGTCCACACTTACTTCAGTATCTATTTTTTGCTAAATTTAATTGTATTAAAATAAAGGAAATTATAACATGGGAAAACCCATTCAAAATTTAGCATAGTCATCATAGGATATACCCTATGATGTAATGACTAAAAAAGATTGTCAGCCTGCTAAGCACACACTCACAATAAAAGACATTACAGACAATTACATAGAAATGCCCAATCTAAGAACTTCCATTACAGACCCATAACATAACATGATGACAATGAGAAAATATGCTAACACAGATAATAGATAACCCAAATGTCAACAACTACTACCAAAATAAGCAACTGTCAAAACCAGTTGCAGAATCAGCCCAAGGATGCACAATATAAACAAGCAAACAGCCCAACGCCAGCAATAAAGGGTCAAGAGAAGAAACAGAATCAGCAGCCCAACAACAACCATGATACACCTAAAACCCAGCAGATTAGCTGCAACAAACTTGTAGGACCCCGCAACAGATGCTACCGCAAACCCACTACACCAGCTTGTAGGGACCCAATAACAGATCTGAAGCATAGGAGGAAGTGAAACCACAGCAGCAGAACCAGTTATGCTCAACCAACAGCAGCACCACCCAAACAGACCACCCCATAACAGACCACCCAACACTAAAATCAAATCAGACCACAGAAAGCCACCACCACATCAGCAGTGAGACCCAAGCAGTGATACCCAAGCTCGGAATGAGATGATGAACGAAGAGACATCAGTCCAGTCCATGGGTACGTTAGACTAATCACCCAATTCAAGAGTTTTCAGAGCAACTGCAAGACAACTGCAAACCGAGCGGCATCGGAAATATAATGCATATTCTCATGCCAAACCGCAGTTGCAGACTGCAGTAGAGACGTTGTAGCAAACTGTAGCAGGAATGAAATACATGATGAATAGGCATCGCCAGTAGCTCCCCAGCTCCCAGCTGCTACATCAAAGCACAGACCGAAGTAGCCCATACTAAGACTGTCCAAGCAGCTCCTCCTAAGCAGCTGCCAAAAACAACTCCTCCATCAGCAGTTTAAGCTTCCAAACCAGTAATTTGCCCATCTCTCATCATCATCTCAAGAACAGAGCAAAGAAGCATCCACATATAGATGCATGTTGGAGGCTAAAATGAGGCAAATACACAGCAAACCCCAGTACACCCAGCTTCTGCAACAACCTGGTAAAACCTGAAACGACCCAAGCTAGAAAACAGCAGTCCCAAGAGATAGAGCCCAATGTCAGAGATATAAAGACAATGTCTAGCTAATAAAAAGCCAACTACAATAATATTGGGAGTTGGTTTCTTTAAGAAATGATTGGCAAGTAGATAGTCTAGATTTGATAATATGAATCACATCCTTGGCGAGACTGACCATAGGAGGGATAGTGTTTCTATGTATCTTGTTATTATGAGCCTCCCAAACTTTATAGAAGCACACTGACACAGTCAAGCAAAGAATGTTCCTGGAAAGGGAGGAACCTTGGAAATCAGTGAGGAAGTCTACTATTAAATCCCAGGAGTCTGGAAAGGAGCTCTAGTTTCCAAGAGCAATCGCATGGTGAAGAATATGTCTAGAGAAAGTGCATTCAAAGAAAAGATGGTTGAAAGTTTCAGGAAAGAGATTGCAGAGTCCTTCCAAGTCCTTCCAGAATAATGCGTAGTCCGGTCATTAGTGGGAAGTTTCTTGAGAAAGACAAGCCATAAAGTATAGGAGTAACGAGGAACATGGAGCTTGTGCCAAACAAAATTTCTCCAGTGTACTAGCTGATTCAAAATACGGATGGAATCCCAGATTTGTTTAGATTTTACCAATCTGATATCCCATGCATCCCAAAGAATTCTGTCCTGCTGCTGGGTAGGGGGGAGGAGTTGGACATCCCTTCTAAGCATAATCACATCATGATGGTTGCTCATGGGAAGGTTCCAAGAGTTATTCAGAATGATATGGTTAACTGTAGTTGACATTGGCAGTCCAGAGTTTGATAATAAGGCTGGAGAAGGGTTGATTGCAGTACCGTTCATCCAAGGGTCATACCAAAGATTTGTGTGATGCCCATTACCAACAATATAGTGCAAGTACTGAAGGGCAAGATTCCTAAGTTTCAAGACCTGCTTCCATATCCAAGAGCTGTCAAGGGCTAAGGATACTTGCCAGAAGGATTTATTCTTGAGGGTGGTGGCTTCGATCCAGTTTGCCCAAAGAGAGGAAGAAATGAGTTGAATGATGTTAATAAGATGGCGTAAGATGCATGCAACGTTCTAGTCCACCAGATTTTTTATACCCAAACCACCATCAGAAAGTGGAAGGGAGATTGTGGACCAAGCCACTTTTGCCCCATATAGATTGTATCTCTTTTAAGATAGCTTTAGGAAGCAAGAAATGGGAACTTCAGTAGACTTGAATGGAGAAGAGGATGGATTTTATGAGTTGCAACCTACCAGAGTACGATAGAACCTTGGATGTCCATGAAGAGGCTCGGTTGGTAATCCTTTGAATTAGGGGAATACAATCCGTGAGCGAGATCTTTTTTGGCAACAAGGGAACTCCCAGAAATTTAGCTGGAAGTGAACCTATTTGAAAACCAAGAAGGGAGGTGATGTCCCTAGAGGATGAAGGATCAGAGTTGGATAGGAAATAATGGCTCTTGTGTGAGTTAGGTATGAGACCTGGATATAAGGAGAAGGACAGGATACAAGATTTAATGATAGTTATGAAAGGCAGGCTAGCATGACAAAAAATAAGGATATCATCCGCAAAGAGAAGGTGAGTGAGTTTACATTCCTTAGTTTTCCAGTGATAGGAGAAGTTAGGAGCTAAGGTTTCTTTGTTTAGCTTAAGAGAGAGCATCTCCATAACCAGGACAAAGAGGTAGGGAGAAAGGGGGTCACCCTGCAGAAGACCTCTAGAGCTGCCAAAAAAACCAGCGAGCGTACCATTAACCTTAATGGAGAACATAGTTGAAATAACACATGCCTTTATCCATCCAATATAAAGGGGGGGGGGGGGGGGTGGAATTGAAAAGCCTTGAGGATGTCAAAAAGAAAATCCCATCTAATAGTATCAAAGGCATTCCTGAGGTCAATCTTGAGAGCACATCTTGCCGGGCCAATGGAACAGTTGTAACCTTTGAAAAGTTCCTGGGCTATGAGGATGTTATCACTGATGATTCTGCCACGCACAAATGCCGATTGTGATTTGTCAATTAATAAGGGGAGAGCTTCCTTAAGCCTGTTGGATAGAATTTTTGCAAGCATTTGTAAATCGTGTTACAACATGAGATGGGTCTGAAATCAGCCATAAAAGTGGGATTTGAGCCTTTAGGGATGAGGGCTAGAGCAGTTGAGTTAATCCCTTTAGTTAGCCTGTTGTTATCAAAGAATTTGTACTGCCCGACTAAAATCTGCACCAACAATTTCCCAACAGTTGATGAAGAAATTCACATTAAACCCATCAGGGCCAGGGCTTTTTTTACGCTTATAGATTTGATGACCTCCCATATTTCCACATCAGTGCTCGGAGTTGTGAGCTTAGAGGCTTGATCTGGCCTAATCTTAAGAATAGGAGAGACCCCAAAATTTGCAAAGTCAGCAGAAGGATCTTCAGAAAAGTTGTTGAAAAGATTTTTGAAATAGTCCACCGCAACCTCTTCAATGTTACTTTGGCCTTAAACCAAAGTTCCTTCATGATTTAAGATAGAGAGAATCTTGCTGGAATTCCATCTATTCTTCATCATGTTAGCAAAAAAACTGGAATTTCGATCACCCAAGGCCAACCAGGTAGCTCTAGATTTTTGTTGGAGAAAGGATTCCTCTCTTTCAAGAGCAGTCCAGAACTGTTGGTGGCAGATTTTCTCCCTATCAAGGAGATCCGGGTCCATAGGTTGAACTTAAGCAGGTTCTGGACCAGGTGAAGATATGCCTTTGCAGTTTGCACTAATGAAGATAGATTACCAGTGGTTCTATTGAGGGAGATTAGAGCCTTCCTAGTACGTTTCAGTTTTTCAGAAAAGACATAAAAAGGATTCCCAAAAGTGAACGGGGTCCAAGCATTTGTCACAGTCTTCTTGAAACCATCAAGCAGAATCATATGATTTAAGAATTGAAATTGTTTTCAAGGTGGAGTAATCCGTATGCTAGGATCAAGTAGAGATAAGGAGTGGTCAGAGAGGCCACGAGGGGCAAAGGTGACTTGGGACATGGCAAAGGTGGTGAACCACTCAGCATTTCCCATAACTCTTATCTTTTTTTGTGGACAGGTCTTGTATGCTGCATATTCCACCAAGTAAATATAGGGCCAACTCCCCTAACATCATCGACCCCAGCGCTGTCCAAGCAGGTTTTGAATTCTTCTATACCAATATCCCATGTGTCCATACCTTGGTTGGTCTTTGAGAGATCCTTGATGACATTAAAATCCCCCATCATACACCAACTGTCAGTAGGGGCAAAGGAGAGAATGTCATTCCATAATATCCTTCGCTCCAAATACGTGTTCATCCCATAAATAAAGGAAACCAGAAAAAGGGTGCATTTGAATCAGTGGACTACACTTTGCAATGGATCATTAGAGAAGAAATAAAAAGAATATCCAAATGCCATATATTTGGGTTCCATCCTACCCAGATTCTACCATTAGAATGGGAGTCATAATTAAATGCCCAACTCCAATTTCTACACAGACTTCTAGAAATTCTGATTGCATTGGGGAGTTTAACTCGTGTTTCAAGAAGTCCCAAAAGGGAGAGATTATTATCAATAATAAGTTGCTTAACATAAGCTTACTTTGGCTTTTTATTTAGACCTCTTACATTATAGGAAGCTAACATAATTAAACTGGAGGGGGGGTGTTTCCAGCCTTGCCTTTCCTCTTTTTAGCCGTATGAGGGTTCTTAGAAACAGAACTTTGCTTATTCTTTAAGTCTTTGCCTTCCTTTTCATCAACTACCTTTAGTTTTGATACTAAGGGGTTTGGAGCCGTAGGAGATTCATAGTCAGAGGTAAGGTGTTCGGCCTACTCAATAGGAGTAAAGGAGTTTGAGACATTCATTGTTTGTCTAGTGGTGGTTGGGTCTAAACCAGATTTGGCCCCTCGGGTAACATTAACCCATTCATTCTGAGTAGGACCAGCAGAAGTTTTGAGAGGATTGACATTTGGTGCAGAAACACATCTAGCAGCTGGGACCGAATTAATAGTACCCGAAGTATCAACGATTGGGGCCTTAGGAATCCACTGAAAGTTAGCTTTAGGAATCCATTGAATGGCAGCCAAAACAAACTAAAAAAGATCAAAGCAACATGTTTCTCTCTCTATATTTTTTACTCTGCCTTCTCTCTACTTTTTTCTACTGCTTTCCATATTTTTCCCCCACCTAATTTTCCCGACCAAATTTCCGGCCTTCTCTCCTCTTCTCCTCCTCTCCGGCCCCCTTCTCTTTCTGCCTTTCGATGGTAAGCCACAATCATCTCTCTTTACAGGAAACTCGACCAGCAGTGCTTCTCTCGATCTTTTCGCTGAGTATGGGGTCTCTAGGCCTCGCTCACCAGTCTCGCCGCCTCTCTCTCCCCTTCTCGGCATTAAGGACGTGGTTGAGTCTACTGCCTTTCCTCCTCTCCTGGGAACCAATGTCAGTTCGGACGAATCTTCTACCCCGGTGCTTGACATGGAATTTAACATTGGCCCTGTTCTAGGGGAAAATGCACGCGACATTTTCTCTGCTACTCATCACTTCTCCCAAAAGGACCGTGAGGAAGCTATTTTCGAATGAAAAAAAAATCTCCACCTCATGTCTTTCTTATCAGCTCATGGAGTTTCCTTGAATGATGTTCAGACTTACTTATTTGAAGGCAAACTCATTAAATTTGGGCATGCACCCTTTTTCCAGTTGAACGTGTTGGCGAAGCATCTCTGCCGGTGCAGGGGGCTATCTCGCTTGGTCCTTCCTATCTGGTTCATTCAACACCCACTCTCTCTATAGCAAATGCCCCCACTTTCATAGTTCCCGCCACCTGTCTTGAAGAGGGTGAAATCTTTGCTCACCCGGTTAGAGGTCCTCTTAAGTCTTGGAGTGATGTGGTTGGTAAAGACTCTGGAAAATCCTCTCGAACCCTTTCGTACCATCCCCCCTCCTTTTCTGATGGGAACATCACTGTCTGTCCTCCAGAATCCATGTTTAACCGAGGTAACAGGATTTGGGAATCAAGCTTAGTTGGGTATTTTCTTCATTCTTCCCTTCCTTTCAAGGCTGTTGAACCTATAGCTAGAAGAACATGGGGTCATCTGGGGCTGTCAAATGTATTTCTTCTCAATAAAGGCTACTATATCTTCAAATTTGATTCTGTTTCTGACCGTGACAATGTCCTCGCCTCTGGCCCATGGCATTTTGCATTTAAAGCCATCTTACTCAGAAGGAAAATTTCCTCCTTTCCCCCACCGAATAGCAGCTGCCCAGACTCCATTAAGTGGGGCACTTGGGACATCACAGCAACCAAAGCCAAGCATATATGGGAATGCATCAGATCAAGGTTACCATCTGTCGTGCGGCACAACATTATCTGGCATGGTTTGCATGTCCCTCGATACTCTTTCATCATATGGCTCGGTATCTTAAAGCGTCTACCAACAAATGATCGTACAAGCCAATATTCCGGAAGTTACTGGGTCTGCCCTCTTTGCCAACAACAAGCAGAAACTTTTGACCATCTTTTTTTTAACTGCAGGTTCTCTTCCAGCATCCTTTGGCAAGTCCTCAACCTTATTGACTACCTAATCTCCTTTCAGGGCTCGAAGCTAACAAGGAACATCTTATGCCTATGTGTTACAATCTCCTTCTACAAAGTGTGGGAAGCTAGGAACGCAAGACTCCACAGACTTTCCTCAACTCCTGCTTCCTGCATAGCAGCGGATGTTATTCAGTTGATTAAAGCCCGTCTCTCCACTAGTACCACCTTTAACAGAGCCACAAATGTTAGCCACTATTTTTGTAATTGGCTACTGCACTGATTATTTTTTGATGATTATCTCTTATTTTGTTGGGATTTCACTCCCTTTATAGTACTCTCATTTGTTGGCATGTCACCAGATGAATTTGCTATAGCCATCGTATAATGTTTTTTTTTTATAAACAAACCAAACTTAGCAAAAAAAAATGGAAAGAAGGTGTAGTTTTCTCCAAGTCTGACTGTGAGGTTTTTCTGGTATGGGTTAAACTTAGCAACATTCCTCTATCTTATTGGTTTGAAGAAGGTATTAGTTACATTGCTAGTGCTATTGGGAAACCTCTCTTCACTGATGAGATGACCACCAAAAACGATTTCTTGAACTTCGCTAGGGTCTGTATTGAGATCAATGCCTCTTTCTCTTTTCCCCCTTCCATCCGGGTGGCTGTTAAAACTGAAGATACCATGGAGAACCAGTTCGTTTTAGTAGAAGTTGAATACCAGAGCAGACCACCTTCATGCACGTACTTCACTATCTTCCTTATCAAATTAGTCAACGGAGTAGCTATCTTAGAAAAATCTTGGATGAATCTTCGATAGTATCCCACTAACCCTAGGAAACTCCGTACCTCAGTCGGCGTTTTCGGTTATTCCCAATTAATCACTACTTGTCTGTTGGGTGTACTGAAATTCAATCCAGGTCTATAACATGTCCAAAAAATTGTACCCTCTCTAGCCAAAATTCACACTTAATGAATTTCGCGTATAACTTCTCCTTCCTTAGTGTCTACAACACTAATCTTAGGTGTTCAGCGTGATCTTCTGGCGCCTTAGAATAGACTAGAATATCATCGATAAACACTACAACGAACTTTTTTTTTTTTTGCTAAATTTAAATTTGTCCAAATATTGTTTGAACACTCTATTCATCATATCCATAAATGCAGCTAGTGCATTTGTCAACCCAAATTACATCACCAAAAACTCGTAATGGCCGTAACGAGTTCTGAATGTTGTCTTAAGTACATCATCCTTTTTAACCTTTAGCTGATGATACCCTGTTCACAAATCTACCTTAGAAAAATACTTTTCCCCTTTCAACTGATCAAAGAGATCATCGATCCTGGGCAATGGGTATTTTTATTCTTTATCGTTAACTTGTTCAACTCTTGGTAGTCGATACAAAGTCTCAACGATCCGTCCTTCTTCTTCACAAAAAGTACCAGTGCTCCCCACGACGAAACAGTCGGTTGAATGTATTTTATATCCAACAATTCTTGTAACTGAACCATCAACTCCTTCATCTCTACTGGTGTCATACGATACGGTGCCCTTGAAACTGGTGCCGCTCCTGGCACAATATCTATTACAAATTCGATCTCCCTATCTGGTGGAAGACTTGGTAATTCTCTTGGAAATACATCCACGAATTCTTTAACTATAGGTATTTGTTCCATCGTTGCTCCCACTAGAGGCTATCAACAACATGACACAAATAACCTACACATCCCTTCCTCAACAATTTCCTAGTTTGTGTCATAGTAAGACAACATGAACGTCCCGGCGATTTATTACCGTAAAACACTACATGAGGTTGTCTCAACGTTCTAATGTTTACACATTTTTTTTGGCAATCTATAATTGCACCATGATTGAACAACCAATCCATCCCGAGAATTATATCGAATTCTCCCAACTTTATCGGTATTGGTTACCTTGATATTCAAAGGTATAGGCAATCTTTCAGGAAGTAATCCTAATCGTTTAGCAAAATCAGATGCTATGAAAGAATAAGTAGCACCCGAATCAAACAACACAAACATTTATATCATTGATTGGGATAATACCTGCAACAACATCCCCTGATGCAACTACATCTTGGACCGTCATGTTATAAAGGTGTGGGCCATCGGCCTACTCGTCTGAGCTGGACCACTAATAGCTAACTTACCACTATTAGTGCCATTATTCCCATCCGTCCCCTTCTTTGGGCAATTATTCGCCATGTGATAAGTTGATCCACACACGAAGCATATGTGGTTCTTCTTTGGACTTGGATAATTAGGCGAAATATGCCCCTCTTCTCCACAGTTATAATACACCGCATTTTCCTTGAGACAGACTCCTAAGTGAGTCTTCCCACAGTTCTGACACACCTCCATCCTCTTCTTAGGATCTCCTTGCTTTACTCCGGTATTCCCAGAGTTAAAACCCTTCCTCTTCTGCCCGTTGCCACTCCCACTAGCTCCCTCAATTTTTACTCCCCCTTCTACCTTATTCTTATTCTTCTTCTCCATGTGGTATTGGCTTAAAGCCTCATTACCACCCTCTACAATTATCGCCTTCTCTAGAATAGTTCCAAAGGAAGTACTTTGAAACACTGATATCCGGCTATAGATCCAGGGTTTCAAGCACTGCTCGAATCTTCTTTCCTTCCTTACCTCTGTATCCACCTGATGTGGAGCAAACCTCGCCAGTTCATTGAAGTTGGCAGCATATTGGGGAACAGTCATTTCCCCTGTTTCAGTTCTAAGAACCCCATCTCCATCCTCCCTTGCATACTTGTGGGAAAATAGTTCTCGAGGAAAATCTCCTTGAACCGTGTCCACGTTAAATTTTCTATCTCAGCGCTAGCCTGGTTCGCCTCCCACCAGAAGTTGGCCTCTCCCTTCATCATGTAGGTAGCAAAAGCAACCTTTTGCCCCTCTTTAACATTTGCAATAACAAATGCCTTCTCTATTTCCTTCACCCAAGTCTGGGCTTCTATAGGGTTCGTAGTTCCTTTAAACTCCGGTGGACCTACACTCTTAAAATCCTTAAACGTAGTATCCCGTACTACTGCAGGATTTATAGGTATATTCACCCCATTTCGATTAAAATCAACCGTTAATAAATTAAAGAACTCTTGCATCGGGTTAACCGGTCCCCCTTCCGGTTGATTCACGTTTGCTTCTTGATTTCGTTGTCCTCTTCTTGGCGGCATCTTTCTGTTACAATAAATAACACTTCATTATTATTTTCTTTTTGTTAGTTAGCTATTATTCATTATTAAACAATAACTCATACTCATTACACAACATGTTCAATAAAAGGCTTATATTGATTTGCTTCTTCCTTGTAGTATAATACTACATCATTCGTCATTACACAGCCTTAGCTGATTACATTACTTTTCCGTCATTGCTTTCCAAAAATTGGGATTTACAAAAGACTACCCTTTGATTATACAAAAGAGGGTTTTACGTCACTACATAGATACAACATATTTACATATCTAACTCTACTCTAGTTAGTAACTAGATTACATCTGCCCTATGGCATTCTCATAATCTGCATTGGCAAGACCAGCTATCACATCTCGACTAATTGTATGCCAGGTCTGCCCTGCCTCCATAAGATACTCAGCCACTTGCCGCTAAAAGTCCCTGTGAGAACTCCTATGTATATAATACATTCTACTAACCTTCTGCTTCTTAGTCTTTAGCTCCTGCCTAAGCTCAAAGACCTCGTGTTTTAGCTCATGGACCTTGTCCTTCGCTAAAACCTTTTCATCATGCTCTTCTTCCCACATCGTCTCCATGTTTTTCTTGTCCTCCAAGATATCATGGACCTCCTCCTTTAGCTCTCTCACCTCCTTCCCTAATTGGATATTTCTATCAAACACCGTCATGAACAACGCCTTCATCGACTCCCCCGGAGTCATATCTTCTACAGGTGCTACCGTATTAAACGACACCACCTCCGCCTCCTCCTCTGACATGCCATCAAACAAGGACATAAATTCCAAGTTTTTCGAGACTTCTGACTCAACCACTACTACTTCTGGCAACTTAAATATAAGTGTAGATAAAATCTCTACTTGATTCATAGACTCCTCACTAACGACATGTATATCCCTATACATCACGTTATCTCCTGACATCTACAACAAAACAATTTAGTTTGATTAGTAAACATCATTAGCATAGTAACAACACATATCACATTTAATGCATTTTTAGGGTTAATTTCATTTTTTACTTCTTTAACTCTTCTTAAGGTTATGGCTTAAGGTTCTTTCTCCCCTTAAGTTTTATAACCTACAACTCTGATACCAACCTACCACGCCCCCAAATCTGGGTATCTTCCAACCCGACAGATGGAGCTACACGATGTTACAGTTTACACATACATTCAATTGAAATAACTCAAAAGAGTGAATATGTCTTCTATATATTCCATAACAATATTCTTTTTTTTTTTTGCTAAATTTTGACTGAATTAAAAAAATAAAAGAGATTACAAAACTCATGGGAAACCCCAATCAGAATATAGCTTAGACATCATAAGACAAGCCCTATGATGTCATAACTATAAAAGATTACAAAGCTAATCGCCCGACGAAACAAAACCAACTGATACAAAGCAAAGCCCAACAAACTATTCTTTAAAGAACAATAACATATGTAGACCACTAGAAAGGAGACAGAACATCAATAGCGAAGAAGACCAAGCCAAAACAAGCCAAACCACATTAGCAACAACCAGAATCTATAGGGCCGACCTGACCCACAATCCTCAACTGAAGCAATCTTTTGACAGACCAATAGCCACCAAAACTAGCAGAACTAGCCTACCAGCACTAACTGCAAAGCAGCATACCAGAAGGAAAAAGAAATGTAGCAGCAATAAGGTGGGTCAGAAACTGCATCTGGGACAGACAAAAGCACCGGATAACCAGTCCCCAACCCATTAGCTACAATGCATCACCATGAAACAGAACTTTGTCCATAATAAAAGCACAGGACCTTCTCAAGCCGTAGCAGAGGGAAAAGCAATCGCTTCTTCTCTTGATGTAATCTGCAGAAGAAGAGATTAGCCACGCCTTGATGAGTTTGGAGCCTTACACCTGCTCAGCATGTAGCTACACATAGCCCAAGGAAAAACTCAACCAAGACAGAAGATGTAGTATAAGCCCAAAGAGCAGTCCCCCCGGAAATCAACACTTGATCAGACCCATCTCAAGACTGCAGAAGAGACCAAACTGAAACAAGCTAGACTCAAAGACCAGAGGTCGCATGACTTCATAAGCTGAAGCTTTAACCTTCAACAAAAATGTAGAACAGTGCCTAACTGCTTAGCCCAGAAACGAGATGAGATCGCTGTAAATTTAGCCCACAAATAGCCCTCCCAAGGATAGAACTACTCAAAGCCCAATGCCAGTAGCCAGAAGCTATTCACCAACAGTCTAACCGCTAAGGACCCTCATAGGGCAAGATGCCTCAAGCAAGGCTGGTTTTTGACCCTCTGGAATTTAAGACTACTATCCAGTCTACACTTAATAATATGCATAATGTCTTTACTAAGAATTGAGAAGGAGTTGCTTTGTTAGAGAATATTCGAGCATTACGCTCAATCCAAAGTCTATACACAACTGCAGCAAAACCAAGGAGGGTTAGACTGTGAAGAAAGTTGGATCTAGAGAAGTGAATAAGGAAGGCAGTCAGAGAATCCCAACTCCTGCTACTACCTCTCCAGCCGCATCTTCTCATAATAGGGATGAGGACACGAAAAGAGTAGTTACAATTAAAAAATAAATGGTCAAAGGTCTCCAATTCTTTTTGACAAAGCACACAGATGGGGTTTACATGAATCCCAAAACTAACAAGTCTATCAAGAGTACGCAACCCCTTCTGAAAAGCCAGCCAGAGATTGAAAGAAAACCGAGGAGTGATCAATTTGTTCCAGACTAACTTCGCCCAAGGAGTTTCAGATCCTGCCACACGTATCGATTTCCAGATGGTAGCAGACTTAACCTCGATAGCTTTGGTATCATCCCAGAAGATCTGATCTAGAGCAGTAGAATCACAATGCCTATTAAAATCAAACCTCTCCCTAAATTCAATAATATCCTGGTGATTGGAAGAGGGAAGAGACCAAGATGAGTTATTGATAATAAGGCTTACATTAGCAAGAGGGCCGAGGCCAGAGTTAATAACCAGAGATGAATGTATAGAGTTGGCTAAGGTGAGATCACTTAACCAAGGATCAAACTAAAGGCTTGTGCTTGCCCCATTACCTATGCGATATCTGATGTGTTTGGCAACAAAAGGCCTTAACTGCAACACCTTCCTCCAAATCCACGAGCAGTCACCAGGAATAGATAAAGTTTAGAAATGTTTATTTTTCATAGTAGACCGGATCCAAGAAGCCCAGAGAGAGACTTGAGAGGGATTAACCACTCACCATAGATGCATCAAAATGAGCGCTCTATTCCAATCCTCAAGATTTCTAATCGCAAGGCCTCCTTCAGCGAAAGGTAAAAAAACCCTTGTCCATGCAACTTTGGCACCATATTTGAGCATAGAGGGGCCCTTCCAAAGAAATCTACTTAAGATGGATTTAAGGGACTTAAGATGGATTTAAGGGACTTAAGCACCGAAGCAGGTAAAATAAAGAAGGATGCCCAGTAGGCTTGGATTGAAAAAATAACAGATTTAATTAAAAGAAGTCTCCCCGCATAGGAAAGGAACTTATTTTCCATGAGGAAATTATGACCACAATCCTTTCAATGAGAGGGCGGCAATCCGTAAGGCTAAGCTTCGAGGTTAACAGAGGAATTCCTAAGAACTTAGCAGGAAACCCACCGAGTTGGAACCTAAGGGTATCGATGATGGAGTCTGCCACGGAAGGAGGGACATGGGAAAGAAAGCATAAACTCTTGGTCTTATTAATTTGCATTCCAGAGATAGCCGAGAAGGAGTCCAGGCAGTCCTTTAAGATCTTAACCGAATGGAGATCTCCATGGCAGAAAAGCATAAGGTCATCTGTGAAGCTAAGGTGGGTGATGGACTGCTCCTTCGTTTTCTAGTGGTAACGGAAACCAGGCACAGTAGAGGCCTTAGAAAGCCCAAGAGAAAGAATCTACATGGCAATCACAAAAAGGTAAGGAGATAGAGGATCCCCTTGTCTAAGCCCCTTCGCTCCTTTGAAGTACCCACACAAAGACCCATTGACTTTAACCGAGAAGAATGTAGACATGATGCAAGCTTATATCCAGTACACAAATTTCTGAGGGAATTTGAGAAGCCGAAGAGCAGCTAACAGAAAACCCCAAGAGACAGAATCAAAAGCCTTACAAAGATCAATTTTTAAAGCACATCTGGCAGGGCCAGAGGGCCTGTGATAATTTCTAAGAAGCTCTTGGGCAAGAAGAACGTTATCCCCAATCTTCCTTCCTGCAATAAAGGCAGCTTGACATGGAGAAATGATAGAAAGGAGGATAGCCTTAGTCTAGTGGAAATTAACTTTGAAATACATTTGTACGAGGTGTTGCAACAAGAGATAGGCCTATAATCGGACATTGTTGAAGGGTGGGCAACCTTCGGAACCAGAACAATAGTCGTCAAATTGGTACCACGGAGAAGACATCCTTTCGTAAAAAAAGGACTGGACAGCAAGAGTAAAGGTCCTACCCACAATTCCCCAACAGTGCAGGAAAAAGTTCACATTGAAGCCATCCGGGCCCGGACTTTTATTTTTCTTCATAGACTTAAGAGTATAGAAGATTTCCTCGTCTGATATGTCTCTTACTAACGCAGCTGCTTGAAGGTCAAAAACATATTTGGGAGGATCGAGGGAGAGAGTATCAAGGATAACCTCCGGCATAGCAGATCCAAATAGAGCTTTAAAATGATTGACAGCAGTTTCCTGAATTTCCTTTGGGCCTGTAAGAACAGTACCATCAACTTTTGCTATGGCTAGGATCTTAATATGGTTCCACCTATTTTTCATCTGACTAAAGAAGAAACCAGAATTTGTGTCCCCCTCTTTAAGCCATTGAATTCTGGATTTTTGCCTTAAGAGATTTTCTTCATTAGCCAAAGCATTCCATAGATCTTGAGATTGAACCCTCTGAAGACTAAGAAGAGAGAGGTCGCCCGGATTGAGAGAGATATCATTTTGGGTCTTGTGAAGCAAGTCCCTGGCTTTTCCGATAATAGAAGGTAAGCTTCCTCTATCTCAATTGAGAGAACAAAGAGCACGCTTAACAGCCTTTAGCTTACCAAATGTAATCAGTAGGGTCCCCATAGACAAGAATATTATTCAAGCGACTTGGACCAACGCCATAAATTCGGGAAGGTCGGTCATAAAATTAAAAAATTGGAAAGGCTTAGGGCTTGGAGGAACCAGCAAACCAGAATTAATCACAACAGGGCAATATTCAGAAATGTCTCTAGGAGTGAAAAAAGTCTGAGCAAGTGGGAACTGCAGAAGCCATAAATCATTCACCAAAGCCCGGTCTAATTTCTTGTAAATAGGCTTAGTATCTTGAATTCCACCACGTAAGGAGGGGCCCAGATGCTCTAAGATCAGTCACATGGATGTCAGTTGCACAATCCAAAAAATCCTGCTTCCCATAATCCCATGAGACATCCCCACCAGAGATCTCGGATATAGAGAGAACTTCGTTAAAGTCCCCCAGCAGGCACCAAGGACAAGAGATGGCAGGGGCCAAAGCTCTTAATTCAGACCACAGAAGTTTTTGCTCCGAAGGGGTATTAAACCCATAAATAACTATGATGATAATTTGAATATTAACAGCTAAAACCAAAACAGAGCAATGAATAAACTAGGACGATTTAGCTAAAATATTAACCTGTATAACATTTGGGTCCCATCCAACCCAAACTCTCCCATTCTCATGATGCTCATAGTTAAAATGCTAATGCCAAGTAGGACGAAGGGTTTTTGACACAGCATGGGCTTTTGAAGCTTTGACTCTAGTTTCCACTAGGCCAACAAAAGAGATATTATGCTTATACAAAAGAACAAGGACGCTGTCCTGCTTCACAATCTTATTAACACCTCTAATATTCATAGAGCAAAAATTAAACATATTAAGAAAAAATAAAATTAGACTGGGGATTTCCCCCCCACCCCCCCTTCCTTTAATTTTCTTTTTGGAAGATTGCCCATAATCCAAACTCTCTCTGGATTTAGTCTTAAGGTCCCGACCTGCTTTTTCGTCAATGAACTTAAGCTTCCCCACTAAGGGGTTGGGAGAGGGAGAATAGTCAGTATCAGAGAAATCAACCACACCAGGGCAGCCCAGGGACAAAAATGAGTTAGGATCACCAGCTACTAAGGAGGGAGCCAGCGATAGCGGTTTTGGACCTTTAGAGACCAAGGTCCACTCATCGGTTGGGACAGGATTTCCAGCAGAAGGAGAGCCCGTGGAAGGAGCCGGATCAATAACAGTAGCAGAGCCATGAGGGATACTTACTCCTTGGGCTTTAGGAACCCATTTATAATTTGCCCTAGGGCATCTAATAAGAGAGTGCCCAAAGGATTTACAATGTGAACATAGTTGGGGTCTATTCTGATATTCCAGTTTAACCGTAATAATCTTTTCTGTATTTGATTCCTCATCAATAACTACTAAATCAAGACTATTTGGCATGGTTGAAGAAGGGGTAATCTCAATACAAACCCTAGCCTTTGAACCCACCTAATTTTTATGGCTTCTCCGTCTCCCCTCTTTCTCCCTCCTGTCATCCTCTTGCGCATTCCTCCCTTTCACTTTGTTATCTTGGCTTTCTTAGATTTTGTTCGATGGTCAGCCACTCGCATCTTTCGGCTGGAAACTCGTTGAGTAGTCATTCTATGGATCTATTTGCTAAGTATGGGATCTCTAACCCCAACTCGCCGAAGGAGGACAACTCTGATATGGCTGAATCAGTCCCATTTCCTATTGGTTCTTCTTTGATTTCTGATGAATCTAGGGACTCTGACGCGGTAGGGGAAGACTCTGACAGATTAGGGCTTCAGTTGGGTTCTGACATGAAGGAGATTTTCTACCGCTTAACAATCTGTTGTCCCATCACGGTCAGATTAAGTCGTTGAACGCAGAAAATGCAATACTCTTATGGACTTCATTCTTGCTCAAGGCTTCTCTACTCAACAGCTTAATGAATTCGCTAATAGGGGCGAATCCAGTACCTGTAAGGTAAATGATCAAGACATGTTTGTTAAAAGTCCTCTGAAAGATAGCAATGTTGAGGCTATTCCGACTGTTCCCCTGCCTACTGTCCAGGTAAATGCTTGTCCCTTTCCCAAGGACTTTGCTAATGTTGAGCCAAAGGAATTAGAAGAAGGTGAGTGTGTTGGTCCTTCTTTGGATAAAGGGTTGGGAGGAACCACGGACGGGCTAGAAAAACCGTCCTGGAGCTCTGTTGTGGCTAAGAATGAACCCCTGTCTAGCCTTAAACTTGATTACCTGCCACCTCCGCCTCCTATATCTAAGAACGGGGCTATCTTGGTGCGTCCTCCCTCTACAGTACTTTTGAAGGGTATCAGTCTCTGGAACGCTAGTCTAGTAGGAGGTATCCTTCATGCTCGGTTACCCTTTAAAATGGTGGAAGCAGCTGCCCACAGTATGTGGGATAAGTATGGACTGCAAAGTGTCTTCTTACAGGACAAGGGATTTTTTATCTTCAAGTTCTCTTCGGCTAAGGACAAGGATAACGTTCTAGCAATTGGACCTTGGTATATCTCCAATAAACTTATTTGTTTGAAACAATGGAAGGAAGGTCTGGTTTTCAATTCGATACTTGCTCTAAAGCCCCTGTCTGGGTGAAGTTCCAAACATTCCTTTGTCCTATCTGTCCTCGGATGGTCTAAGCTACATTGCTAGTGATGTGGGTAAACCCTTGTTTGTGGATAGCAATATTCTTTTTCCCAGGTTCTTTGTAACCATTACATGTGTTCTTTGTCATAATATCAAATAATTACAATATTTCTACTATACTATTACAAAGGCAACTTATTTGTCTGCCTTGGCCTTCCCTTTATCCATACTGGATCCTTCAGGTCATTCAGTCTTAGCTGCATTCATATGGTTCAAGCAAGAGTGAGCATAACTAGCTCAACAAGTATGACAATTTCATTTAAGCAATAGGCTTGAGTCATATGAATCGTATATCTTCAATAACTGAATCAATAGTTATGAAGTACTATAGATAAATCAAAATAGCACTTCACTTTTCTTTAAAAATGTTTAACCATGGTTAAACATCAATTTTGGTCCAAGACCATGAGCATTTCATTCTTTCTTTGAAAAGGACAACCCGACACCAAGTTCGTAAGTCCGGTATATCTTACGAGCACGTCTAGGTGATCAGCCTATAGTACTCTATGTTGTACAACACTACTTCGTTAAACGTATCTATGTTTAAGTTTTGACAACCTCACGTGCCTGTCGTTTGACGAAAAAACATTTGTTTACTCATACTCAGTCTTTCTTTGAAATCCATACCAAAATAGTTTGGCAAAAGATAACAACTTTGATAGATTACAAAGAAATCTACAAAACACAGTAAGTCTAATCGAAGGAATTGGCTTCGACTTCATTATACATCAATCCATTCGTAAGATACATGAATCACAAAGCTTGTCCAGAATGAACATAGACAAGGGTCAACTTCCTAGTGTTGGCGCTGCGGCGTCAACTCCCCATACAAATCTCACGCTGCTGCGTGACTCTTCAGTACCTCAGACAAAGCCTCGACGCTATGGCACCATACTACCTTCTATATGCTGCGCTGCGGCGCCACTCTTCAGTGGTTGGGGTTTTTCCTTAGCACTACGGTGCCAACTATTCAAGCATTGGGCCGCACTGCAGCGCCGACCTTGAGCCTCAGGCAATTTTATAGTTTTTCTACTGCAATACCTTCCAGGCTCATAACTTATTCATTATAAGTCTGAATTGGCTCGTTCAAAATCCATTAGCTCACATATCACATGAACTATGATTTCATTAGAAAATCTTATATATTTGAATCCGTTAACATAAAATTCACAATTTAAGTTCTTTATTACGAATTTGTTAAACGTTCGTGAACGTTCATAGCTCATTTCTTCGTTCTAAGTTGGAATATGACCATTCTCGAGTCTGCAACTCAAAATTCCAATTTAGACTATTCACAATCGAAAACCAATGTTTCTGAGTTCAATGGTGACTTTTGACTTTCATTCTGAGAATTTAACGATTTCGACGATTATCGTCTAATCTCGTAAATTTCATCAAAACTTCGTTATTTGATATTTTTACACCGTTTAAAATGGATTCATTCCATCATTCTATCATCCTAACCAAACATATTTCATCTAATCCTATACACGATGGTTTTAAACTTGTCCATCAACAACAAAATGACAATTCTTCATATGTTCTTCATTAGTTCATAACTTTTATGATTATGATTCACTTACAACATGATTTATTAAGGTTTACATCCATTAATAACCATCCTTATACTCCTTATAGTACATGCACCACCAATACTCACTTCTCTATCAAAACTATAATGAAGAGATGGAGATTAATGGTTAGGGATTCATTACCTTTGATGTTCTTAACTTGGTTCTTCTTCTTTCTTCTTGAATTACCAAAGCACTTCACACTTTTCTCTCAATATATTTATGCTAAGTTGTTGGTGTTTTTCAACAAGGAAAAAATGAACCAACAACTCTCTTATATATAGGCTTGGCAAGGTTAGGGTATAATAGTCATTTAGGCCATCCCACCTCCTTACTTCCACCTCCTTACTATTCCTAACTTAGCCACCAAGTAAATCACTTTACTTGGTCACCAAGTGGCCAGCCATGACTCACTCATGGGGCCCACATGGGTTGCCCCATGGGTTTTTCTCACCCGGTGACTCATCGGTTCGATCCACGGGTCCGGTTCTTGGTTTGGGCTTAGGTTTTAATTACTTTGGGCCTAACGTTGGGCTTGCATTATTAATCTTTGGGCCTTAACAAGTTTGCACTTGGGCTTGCCCAATTCTTACACAAATCCTACAAGTTCATTACAATTGGTTTAAAGCTTATAACGTATAGTTCTTGTATCTTTCTCATATACTTAATTCGTATAATCATTCATTATGTACGATATGTCATTCTTCGTATATACTTGTATAATACTTCATATCATACTCGTATCCATTGCCTCGTATAATACTTGCATATCGTACGATCATCATTTATTAAATCTTTACTTTCCTTAACATTCTCGAACTTAGTACGCAAGAGAAAAACTACGTTTGTCATACTTGAATTATTATTACATAATCCATCCTTCCTTATTATTCTATCATTAAGTATTTTTCATAAGTTCAAAAATAATTCCCGAGCAGATATTGATGAATAGTGTGTTTCAGAAAATTTCTCAGAAAGCTTTTATTTTCGTCTTCGAAATTCAAACACTTTAATTCCTTCACGTAGCCAGAATACTACGATATTCTGACATTTTTAGGTTATAAAACAATCTTCATCTTGTTTACTCATTATAATAACATATATTATAATTTTATTCATTAATTAATCAAATAAAATTATTTTACAATTAATCATATTTTCTCGGTCGTTACATTCTCTCCCCCTTATAAGGATTCTGTCCCCAGAATCTCGCTATAAATTAAGCAAATAATTGAGGATAATTCTTTCTCATCTGTTCTTCAAGTTCTCACATTGCTTCTTCGGCATCGTGGTTCCTCCATAACACCTTTACCGAAGGTATAACTTTATTCCTTAGAACTTGCTCTTTTCTATCAACGATTTGAATAGGCATTTCTTCATACGTCAAGTCCTTCTTAATATGAATAGGCTCATACTCTATTACGTGCTTATAATCGGGCTTATAAGGACGTAACATAGATACATGAAATACATTGTGTATTCATTCTATGTCTGGAAGTAATGTTATCATGTAAGTTACCTCTCCTACCTTTTTTAATATCTCAAAAGGTCCTATAAACCTTGGACTTAACTTTCCCTTCTTTCCAAAGTGTATCTTTCCTTTCCAAGGAGATACCTTTAGAAATACATACGAGCCTACTTCAAACTCTCTGTTCACTCAATGGGAATCTGCAAACTTCTTCTGTCTATCTTGAGCTGCTACCAATCGCATTCGTATCAGCTTAACTATATCCGCTATTTGCTGCACCAATTCAGGTCCTAGCATTCGACGTTCTCCTACTTCATCCCAACACGATGGTGTTCTGCACTTCCTTCCGTATAAAGCTTCATAAGGCGGCATATCTATGCTTGCATGATAACTGTTGTTATACCCAAACTCTACTAACGGTAGGTGATCATCCCAACTACCTTTAAAATCTATAACACAAGATCTCAGCATATCTGAATTGTCCTTTCGCTCTGCCCATCAGTTTGTGGATGATACGTTGTAGTTAACTTCAACTGCGTTCCCATCTGTTCTTGCAGACTTCTCCAAAAGTTTGATGTGAATCGTGGATCACGATCTGACACTATTGAAACTGGTACTCCATGACTGGAAATAATTTCCTTAACATAAAGTTTAGCTAACTGATCTAAGTTATATTTGACTCTTATTGGCAAAAAGTGAGCCGACTTCGTCAACCGATCCACCACAAAATCCATTATGATAGCTCCCACTTCCATTCCGGAATCTCCAATGACTGTAACAAGCCACTTGGTCGTTGATGTTCGGCCTTAACTTTTTCACAAGTTAAGCACCTACTCACATATTCGGCTATCTCTCTCTTCATGTTCGGCCACCAAAAACTGTATCGAAGGTCTTGATACATCTTAGTACTACTAAGATGAATCGAGTACCTCGAACTATGAGCCTCTTGTAACACTTCCTCCTTTAATTCCATCTCATTCGTAACCCAAATTCTCCCTTTAAATCTTAATAATCCCCCATTATCAAGACTATACTTTATATCTTTTTCATTTGCTAGCCGCTTCTTCATCTAATCACAGTCTTCATTTCTGAGCACTACTTCCTTGACTCTCTCTACAATGATAGATTGAATCCCCGTTGTAAACAATCTTTGTCCGGACTCACTCGGTAACTTCACCTCTAACTCCATCCTAGCCATCTCTGTTAGTAACTCAGTTTGAGTCGTTAACAAAGACAACTTTTCCCGACCCTTTCTACTTAAAGCGTCGGCCACTACATTAGCTTTTCCGGGGTGATACAGGATATCGCAATCGTAATCCTTTATCAACTCCAGCCATCTTCTTTGTCTCATATTTAAATCTTTTTGTGTGAAGATATATTTTAGATTCTTATGGTCCGTGTATATCTCACACTTCTCTCTATATAGGTAATGCCTCCATATCTTTAAAACAAACACTACCACGGCCAGTTCCCGATCATTAGTAGGATAAACTTTCCCATAATCCTTCAACTGTCGTGACGCATATGCAATGACCTTGACATGCTACATGAGCATGCAACCAAGTCCTCTATGTGAAGCATCGCTATAAACTACAAAATTCCCTGTATCATCGGGTAAAGATAATACAGGTGCTTCACTCAACCTTTTCTTCAACTCTTGAAAACTGTCTTCACATTTCTCAGTCCACACGTATTTCACTATCTTCCTTGTCAAATTAGTCAACAGAGTAACCATCTTAAAAAAATCTTGGATGAATCTTCGATAGTATCCTGCTAACCCTAGGAAACTCCGTACCTCAGTCGGCGTTTTCGGTTGTTCCCAATTAATCACTACTTCCACCTTTGCTGGGTGTACTAAAATTCCATCCCGGTCTATAACATATCCTAAAAACTGTACCATCTCTAGCCAAAATTCACACTTAGCGAATTTTGGGTATAATTTCTCCTTCCTTAGTGTCTCCAACACTAATCTTAGGTGTTCAGCGTGATCTTCGGGCGTCTTAGAATAGACTTGAATATCATCGATAACACTACGACGAACTTATCCAAATATTATTTAAACACTCTGTTCATCATATCCATAAATGCAGTTGGTGCATTTGTCAACCCAAATTACATCACCAAAAACTCGTAATGGCTGTAACGAGTTCTGAATGCTAACTTAGGTACATCCTCCTTTCTAACCTTTAGTTGATGATACCATGTTCGTAAATCTATCTTAGAAAAATACTTTGCCCCTTTTAACTGATCAAAGAGATCATCGATCCTGGGCAATGGGTATTTATTCGTTATCGTTAACTTGTTCAACTCTCGGTAGTCGATACAAAGTCTCAACGATCCGTCCTTCTTCTTCACAAACAATACCGGTGCTCCCCACAGCAAAACACTCGGTTGAATGTATTTTCTATCCAACAGTTCTTGTAACTGAACCATCAACTCCTTCATCTCTACTGGTGCCATACGATACGGTGCCCTTGAAACTGGTGCCGCTCCTAGCACAATATGTAAGACCCCAACTTTTATGAATAAAGAATAATTTTCTCGAAATATATTTTTGAATATTATGGTGTGGATTTGATATAATATTATAGTTGTGGGTAATATTTAAAAATTTTACAAAGTAAGAAAGTGGTTATATAATATTCGATTGGTCGGAGAATATTCGTTTTAACAGGAATATTCAAATTTGACGGCACAATCATTGGTGGACCCCTAACTAAGTATTGTCGTAGTTAGAAAACGACATAGTTATCTTTTTATAAAAATAACGGCGGAAGTGTTACCGTTAAAACTGTTGAACTACCCGGTAGTAAAAGTACAGTAATACGTGTGGTTACATAGTAGCACACGGTATTGGTTATTGGTGCTTACATGAGAAGTCACTCAGTTATACTCAATTATTGCTACAGTAATTGTTGCATCATATCTCTCATATTATTGATTCGATTATTGTCACAGTATCATCTGCATAATATGTTATATTATTAAATCAATAATTGAGACGACAAAGTTATTTATATTATTAAATTGCAATATTTACAATGTCTAGAAGTTCTGTCAAGGAGATGTTTGGTCATCTAATTGCGCGCCAATAAGAAGAAATCCTTATCGGAAAGCCCCCTATTTCCTGGGAACGACCTGGTTGTTAAATATTGTGAGTTATAATATTAATGATGAATAAGTTCGTGTTGATTAAAGATGAAATTGCTAGTTCCATTGTGTTGGAATTATTAGTGTTAGTGGAAATCGACATTTATTCCGATATTAATTGATGTCTGGAAGTTTTACTGACCAGTCGGGTAATTAATCGGATAAATGAGCAATTAATTTCTATTATTAATTCACATGATTATAACTATTTGTTCACATGTGTGTACTATTGATTCACATTCTTGTATTATTAGGGGAGTTGGTGCAAGATTGTTAATACTTGCATGACTAAGTTAAAAATGGAGGTATAGATGGAGGTACTATACTGTAATTCGTATTTTCACATGATTATAACTATTAATTCACATGATTGAACTATTGATTCACATTATTTACTATTGGGGGAGGTGGTGCAAGTTTGATAATACTTGTAGGACTAAATTAAAAATGAAAGAAAAGTTGAAGGTATTGTACTGTAATATTTCGAGCCCCAAAATGTGCAATTATCGAAACTATATTTTCCCATAAATAGAAGATCATTCTTCCTTCATTTCTCACTAATTCACTTAAGCTTTAGAGCAATTATTATAGAGAGAAATTATAGAGAGAAAGAAGAAGAGAAGTCTGCTACCTCACTATTCCAATATCCAGTTTCTTCTAAGGTAAGGGGTATTATTTCTTTCGTATTCATGAAGAGAACTTCTGTTATTCCATTCTTTATTATTATGTTGGAATAACCTGTCTATGCGAAGTACCGCATACATGGTGAAATTCTTCTGTTATTCCATTCTTTATTATTCTGTTGGAATATCCTGTTTGTGCGGATTACGCTAGACCTGGTTCCATTCTTTTTTATTCTGTTAGAATAACCTGTCTGTGCGGTCTATCGCATGCATGGTGAATTCTTTGTTATTCCATTCTTTATTATTCTGTTGGAATATCCTGTCTATGTTGTTTACGCTAGACTTGGTTCCATTCTTTATTATTCTGTTGGAATAACCTGTCTGTGCGTCTATCGCATGCATGGTGAATTCTTCTGTTATTCCAATCTTTATTATTCTGTTGGAATATCCTGTCTGTGTGGATTACGCATGACCTGGTTCCATTCTTTATTATTCTATTGGAATAACCTGTCTATGTGGATTATCTCATGCATGGTGAATGATCCTTCGTATTCATTCCTTATTAAATTGTGGAAATGATCTGTCTACGTGGATTAACGCATGGCGGGTGAAAATCCATTTGCAGTTTCATATTATGATACTCATTTGGTTAAAGTTTTGGCTTCTATACTCCATGAAATTAGTAGAATATCCTGGATATTTGCGCTTCATCCGGTATCTTTTCATGGAAATATTCTTCGAGCATTCTTGAATTTTACTCCACAAAGCAAAGATCATGTTGACAATTTAGACGTAATTGATTTCAAGATAAATTAACTTATAAATCTTTAAAATTTATTCTTGAACTTGTTTTATTGAATTATTATGTCATTGTCATCATCCTCATGCTTATATTGTGATGAAAGTCATCTTTGGCTTACGTGCGTAGATGGACTTGGTATGATTATGACCGAGGATTATTCTAGTATAATCATGACCTGTAATGTTAAAAATGATGTAGTAAAAGTCCACGATGCTTTGTAGTGCATTGATGGACGCTTTTTGGTATGATTATGACGTGGATTATTCGGTATAGTCATGACCATTGATGATTTAATGAATATCCTTGGCCCATAGTGCGTGGATGACTCGATGATGTGGTTTATTTATTTGTCGAGTCTCAGTCGTGATAACAATTGATGAAAACATTTTAAATCATAGAAGATAGTAGATATCATGCTCTACTTGACTCTTCTAATGGATTGCTTATTCCGCTGCAGTTAAACTTGATGACTATTGTATTTTATCAGTTTAACATTGTTGAAGACTAATGATAATTTATTCTGCATCGGGTTAACCGATCCCCCTTCCGGTTGATTCACGTTTGCTTCTTGATTTCGTTGTCTTCTTCTTGGTGGCATCTTTTTGTTAAAATAAATAACACCACATTATTATTTTCTTTTTGTTAGTTAGTTATTATTCATTATTAAACAATAACTAATACTCATTACACAACATGTTCAATAAAAGGCTTATATGGATTTGCTTCTTCCTTGTAGTATAATACTACATCATTCGTCATTACACAGCCTTAGCTGATTACATTACTTTCCCGACATTGCTTTCCAAAAATTGGGATTTACAAAAGATTACCCTTTGATTATACACAAGAGGGTTTTACGTCACTACATAGATACAACATATTTATATATCTAACTCTACTCTAGTTAGTAACTAGATTACATCTACCTTATGGCCTTTTCATAATCTGCATTGGCAAGACCAGCTATCACATCTCGACTAATTGTATATAGGACATTCTATGTCAGCCACTTGCCTCCACAAGATACTCATCCACTTGCTGCTGAAAGTCCCTATGAGAACTCCTATGTATATAGGACATTCTACTAACCTTTTGCTTCTTAGTCTTTAGATCCTGCCAAAGCTAAAAGACCTCGTGTTTTAGCTCATGGACCTTGTCCTTTGCTAAAACCTTCTCGTCATGCTCTTCTTCCCACATCGTCTCCTTCTCTAATTGGATATTTCTATCCAACACCGTCATGAACAACGCCTTCATCGACTCCCCCAGAGTCATCTCTTCTACAGGTGCTACCGTATTAAACGACACCACCTCCACCTCCTCTTATGACATGCCATCAAACAAGGACATAAATTCCAAGTTTTTGAAGTCTCTGACTCAACCACTACTACTTCTGGCAACTTAGTTACAGCTGTCGGTAAAATCTCTACTTGATTCACAGACTCCTCACTAACGACATGTATATCCCTATACATCACGTTATCTCCTGACATTTACAACAAAACAATTTAGTTCGATTAGTAAACATCATTAGCATAGTAACAACACATATCACATTTAATGCATTTTTAGGGTTAATTTCATCTTTTACTTCTTTAACTCTTCTTAAGGTTATGGCTTAAGGTTCTTTCCCTCCTTAAGTTTTATAACCTACAGCTCAGATACCAAACCGTGACACCCCAAAATCCGGGTATCTTCCAACCCGACAGATGGTGCTACACGATGTTACAGTTCACACATACATTCAATTGAAATAACTCAAAAGAGTGAATATGTCTTCTATATTCCATAACAATATTCCTTTTCTCAGGGTTCTTTGTAACCATTACATGTGTTCTTTGTCATAATATCATAAAATTACAATATTTCTACTATAGTATTACAAAGACAACTTATTTGTCTGCCTTGGCCTTCCCTTTATCCTTACTGGATCCTTCAGGTCGTTCAGTCTTAGTTGCATTCATATGGTTCAAGCAAGAGTGAGCATAACTAGCTCAGCAAGTATGACAATTTCATTTAAGCAACAGGCTTGAGTCATATGAATCGTATATCTTCAATAACTGAATCAATAGTTATGAAGTATTATAGATAAATCAAAATAGCACTTCACATTTCTTTAAAAATGTTTAACCATGAACAACATTAGTTAAACATCAATTTTGGTCCAAGACCATGAGCATTTCATTCTTTCTTTGAAAAGGACAACCCGGCACCAAGTTCGTAAGTCCGGTATATCTTACGAGCACGTCTAGGTGATCAGCCTATAGTACTCTATATTGTACAACACTACTTCGTTAAACGTATCTATGTTTAAGTTTTAACAACCTCACATGCCTGTCATTTGATGACAAAACATTTGTTTACTCATACTCAGTCTTTCTTTGAAATCCATACCAAAATAGTTTGGCAAAAGATAGCAACTTTGATAGATTACAAGGAAATCTACAAAACACAGTAAGTCTAGTCGAAGGAATTGGCTTCGACTTTATTATACATCAATCCATTCGTAAGATACATGAATCACAAAGCTTGTCCAGAATGAACATAGACAAGGGTTAGAATACTTGCCTTCAGCGTCTTCTACAAATAATATACTTTCCTTTTTAATCTTTAAGGCTTCTACAACACATAAGTACATAACATACCACATTAGGTCATAAACAATCACGGATGGTCACTAATGTATCTTACCCTTCTTCTCAATCTAATCGTTCCTTAGATTGGTTAACGTTTGTTACAAGGCAAAAATGAACCAACAACTCTTTTATATATAGGCTTGGCAAGGTTAGGGTATAATAGTCATTTAGGCCATCCCACCTTCTTACTTCTACCTCCTTACTATTCCTAACTTATCCACCAAGTAAATCACTTTACTTGGTCAGCAAGTGGCCAACCATAACTCACTCATGGGGCCCACATAGGTTGCCCCATGGGTTTTTCTCACCCGGTGACCCATCAATTCGATCCATGGGTCCGGTTCTTGGTTTGGGCTTAGGTTTTAATTACTTTGGGCCTAACGTTGGGCTTGTATTATTACTCTTTGGGCCTTAACAAGTTTGCACTTGGGCTTTCCCAATTCTTACACAAATCCTACAAGTCCATTACAATTGGTTTAAAGCTTATAACGTATAGTTCTCGTATCCTTTTCGTATACTAACTCGTATAATCATTCATTATGTACGATATGTCATTCTTCGTATATACTTGTATAATACTTTGTATCATACTCGTATTCATTGCCTCATATAATACTTACGTATCATACGATCATCATTTATTAAATCTTTACTTTCCTTAACATTCTCGGACTTAGTACGCAGGCGAAAAACTACGTTTGTCATACTTGAATTATTATTACATAATCCATCCTTCCTTATTATTCTATCATTACGTATTTCTCGGAAGTTCAAAAATAATTTCCGAGTAGATATTGATGAATAGTATTTTTCGAAAAATTTCTCGGAAAGCTTTTATTTTCGTCTTGGAAATTCAAACACTTTAATTCTTTCACGTAGCCAGAATACTACGATATCACATTTTTAGGTTATAGAACAACCTTCATCTTGTTTACTCATTATAATAACATATATTATAATTTTATTCATTAATTAATCAAATAAAATTATTTTACAATTAATCCGATTTTCTTGGTCGTTACAGAAGAAGGGGGTAACTCTGTGAGATCTAGGGTATCAACGCGAGCCAAGAGATCCACATCCATCTGCATGGTGACACTATGCTCATCAATGAACGTGCTCATCTCTGCAATGATATCAGCAGTATGGGACCTAAATGTAGTACTACTATCTATAATAGCGGCATCTCGGGCAGATATAGCACCATCCCGCTCAATAACAACTGCATCCCTAGATGATCGAGCCTCGTCCCGCTCAGCAACAGAGGTATCTCTATGAGCTAGAGCATCATCTCTCTCAACTAGAGCGGCATCTCTACCAGAAAGAGCTGTCAACATCAAGGCCCTAGCCTGATCCCTCTCAAATGTCATCAGATGCAGACTCTGCTCTAAATACTTTGCCGAATATGGAGTCACAATAGCAGGAATATTGGGGGAATCAACCAGAGCTGATGTCAACCCAACAAACAACTCATCCTCAGTGGGAGAATCAAGGTCCTCCATAGGCTCCCCACTATCAGAATCAATCTCCGGCTCTATGGATACAACCCTAGCCAATGCAATCTCTGCCTCCAGCCATACAGAATACTCTCTAGAACAGCCTGAGTGGCTTGTAGTAAAATTAGCCCTCTCATGTTGGGCCCAACAGGCATAAACCCTAGACAAATCCTCTATTGACAAAAGCCGAGAAGACAAAGGCTGACCCAATGCCCCGTCAAAGGGATGAACATCCTGAAACTGGTCAAACTGTGCAATCACAGCCAGTGGGTTATATGTGGTCACGCCCCTCAAACCAGCTAGAGGAAGATAATCCATGCCAGATGCATGAGTGATGAAGTTGTAGGGAGAACTAAGCCCTGAACACGACAGAATATCAAATGGATCCTCGATCCCTACCAAGAAAATCTACCAAAAAGTAGCGTCTGTACACTCCGTTGGCTAAAAGGAGTAAGACATGGCTATCTCATGGGAAAATCAATACCCATGGCATTGGAATGTGCCAATCGGTCTCAAGTGTATCATAAACCGCATGTACAGCAAGACCAAACTACCTGTGAATACCCCCACAGAATGGGACTGGCAATACGTGGCCGACCTTAAGGTCTCTGCCAGAATCATCGGTAAAATGGTATGTCCCTCCTGGAGAGCTTGCACTGCCATAATCACACTGATGTCTAAGTGGTCCATGTACAATGGCATATACAGATAAGCCGTCGTGCACATCAAGAATACATCTACTCTGGCAACACGTCAATAATCCTCCGATGTGGTGAAATCCCCGGAGTGCTATAAATAACTGTCCAAAGAGCCAAATCTGTCAAACAGGAAACGCACGGACACTACTTGCCTTGAGGAGATCTCATCGAGGGCAACCCTATGCCTCAAGCCTGTGAGGGTCATAAACTATCGGCTCATATCTCCAACAGCCATCCGAGCGCAAGGTCTGTCCAATGGCAAATCTGTCAGACGCTCATACTCCTCCAAGGTAGGAGTTAACTCTTGGGTCTCAAACCGGAGCACCTGCCTCTCCGGTACCCAGTGCTTCCAGCATGCCCTCTATAAAAACCAATGGAACTTGGAACATCAGGAGGGTCATGGAGTGTTGTATCAGGTTATCTACTGTCACCCAATCTAGGGAGGACAAGCTGTCATATCATGATCTCAAATAGGAGGCCACCAATACTGGTGGGGTATGATCTATCCGGCTAACTGTCGAGGAAGACATCTGTAGGGTTGTGTCAGAAGAACATCTAAGGGTCAATGCTGAACTCATCTCTGGAAATACATATGCATAACATAATACATTCATGGTAAACAATAGATGGCAATATGGTGTAGGGAATGGAAAATAATATACATACATTCCTAAGTACATCATCATCTAATACATCATCTCTGTATACAGCTGGAAAATACAAGGAAATGGGGCACAGCCGCCCAACAACTAACAGAGGGCTATCAAAAGATATAACGAGAATGGGGCACAACTTTTAATACGAATTATACTTATATCATTGAATGTATTAGCTTTTAAAGAAAAACAAGATTTAGGGCTTTAAGGTTATTTGGACAACTTTGCTAACCCTTATGAATTGGTCACTTTAGTTTGGGTCTTGTATGGTCAACACCCTTAAGTTTACATAACTTAACCATCATCATTTAACCATGGTTGAGTTAACATGATGACATTTTGACTTTGTGGCAAATTAGCATTAACTCCCACCTCCTTTGCTAGATCTTTTGCCTAAGCTTCTCCAAGAAGCTTGGTGGTCAGCTATGTGGTGTTGGGTGGGCCCCACATGGGTTGCCCCAACCCACTTAACCCACCCTTGACCCATAAGTTGACCCATCTTTGTTGGATCTTGGTTCGAATTCAATTTGGGATATTCTTTGGGCTTTAATTAACTTTCATTCGGGCCTTGATTTAATTTATCATTGGGCCTCCTAACACTTCCCATTGGACTTCACAAAGTCAAAGCCCAATAACATTATAGTCCATGTTGACTTTTGTTGACCAAGTATTTGGTTGACTTTGACTTTCTGTATTCCTGTCGTATATTCGTATAATTTTCGAGTGAATGGTGTTTTTACATCTTTTTCTCGAAAAAAAATTTATTTTCCTATTCATTCTCGAATTTGTAAACCCTAACCTTCAAACACATTCCAGACCTTTGAATTGACCTTTAAACACATATCACTGAATAAAATCCATATACTATTATTTTATTCAATAATATTCTACAAAGCTTAATATAAGCTAGGTAAAATTTCTTGGTCATTACACAAGCCACTCAAACTCTAGGCTTATTTAGCTCGGTTACTTCCAAACTTAGTTTTGTTTCTAGTTTCTTTCTAGTTAACTTTTCTAACTTTTTCGATTAGTCAAAATATTAACTATCAAGTTTCATAATTTTAATTATGCTTTTCATCCCCATTTCCTGAATAAATGCTATGTCGTAATTTGAAAAGTAAAAAAAAAAGGCGTTTTTAGCGTGAATAGTGTTTGTCTTTTCTTATAAAAATTTATTTTCTTCATACAAACCTCAAACACACATATTCACTTACATAACACATATATAGGTATATGACCTTAAATCACATAAAACATAATATTATCCATAAAATTCCGTTTTATTAGATAATTGCTGTTATAATCCTAATTACAAGGATCTTCAATCTTTGCGATCATTATATACATGCACAAGGCGTGTGAATAAAATTGAATCGATAGAAAATTATAGTTATAATAAAAAGGATCGGGTGAATGTGGGTAAGGGTTAAGAAATAATATATTCGGACTTCGACATAATAACATATTACGGCTTCCAACCTTCGACTATTAGACTTCAGGTCTTACCAAAGTGTCAACCTGCGTGGTCATCCATGTTAGCATGATATACATTGTTGGGTCCTCTATCTAACAACTTAAACTTTTAAATGAGTTAGTTATTTAACATGGTATCTGTAACAACCCGGAGAATCCGGATTGTTCAGAATTTCAGATTAAAGAATTAGTTATTAATAAAATGAATTTTTATTAATAATATTTTGTGCTATGTGTTTATTAATCGTTCTATAACCTAGGATAATTATAATACGGGAGGATTCTGGCTACGAGCTAGACTGAACGACTAAGAATTTTCAAGACGAAAATAAAAACGTGTAGAAATCGGACGAAATAAAAATGACGAAAAGTATTGTTATGTACTTTTCATTCGTTTAGCTACGTTAGGAAAAAACGTGAAGGAAAATGCTTAATGTAGTTTTTCGGAGATCCGAAGAATGCGTAAAAGTTAATCGGTAAAGGAAAGACGTAATATCCAAAAATATTTAGATTCCGAGAATCGCAATTTTTAAAATTGTCGGACGAATCCCGAAAGACGAAGCCATGAAGCTTCCAAGAGAAGCTTCGTGAATAGTAAGAAGGTGTGAATAGTAATTTTTGGGGCGAAATGACTATTTTTGTAACAATCCGAAATTTCAAATTGTAATATTAAATATTTATTGAATTATATAAATATTTATTTGATGTGTTTATTGTTGAAATTGATGAAATAAATATTTTATTAATGTGGTTATTATTAGTAAGTATTTATGAATTAAATTTATTAGATAATATTCTAAACTTAATGTAATTTATAATTTAGAGAGTGTAACATGAGATGTTATATTGTTGTTTTAATTTAATAATTTAAAGTTGTATATTAAATTATTAAATAAAATTATAATAAAATTATAATTTTGTTATATTTGTTTGAGTGGAATATTTATTTAAAATAAAGTATGTGTAATTAATTTATATATTTAATGTTGGATATGTAAATCCAAATAAATAATATGTGATTATAAATTATAAACCTGAATTGTTTATTAAAATAAATTAAAGTTATTTTTAAATTGATTTACCCAAACAAGGCTTAAAATATTAAGTCTTTATTTTAAAGACTTTTTGCCAAACAAAGCCTTATGACTTTTGGATTTTTAATTTTTGAATTTGTAAATAAAATAAATAATATAAAATATATTTATAATGGGGATACGTTTATAATAGTATAACTGATGTATTTAGTAGGCGTATTAAGGCCATATCGGTTACTTTATTTTACGTATACATGTTATCAGCTTTGTTTTTGGCTTAAGCCTAAGAGGAGAAAACTGAGAAGTTCAGAGAGAGAATACAGAGAATTGAGAGGGAGTTGGGAGAGAAATCTTGAGTTTTCCAAAGCAAAATTCTGTGTTTAGCAAGGTTGTTGAAGCTAAGTGAAGGTATTATTCATAACTTTAATAATATATATATATATATATATATATATATATATATATATATATATATATACATGTATATGTATTTCACAACAAAATTCTTATATTCTGTGAATTCCAGTTTTTGTAAATTGTTGTTATATAACCTATTAATGGTGATTGCATATAATTATGATGTTAGAGTATGTAGTTAGGCATGAATTGGTATGCTAATTTCGGTTAAAAGGAAGGAAAAGTAATCACAGTATATATTTCTCATATGGCTTGTGAAAGTGCCAACTTATGCTAGTTCGTTAAAAAACGAAGAGAACGTAGTTTGAACGAAGTGATTTGGTATAAAAATGAGATTACAGTGATGATTTTTGTAAAGAATGTCAAAAATGGTGTTTTGTAGGAAAACATGGAATTTGAGGAATTAAGTTAGTAAAAGTTATTGTTAAATTGTTCTATGTTGATGAATATGTGAGGAAACATGTTTGTAATAGTTCTATATCAATTGTTTGTGTTAAATTCACTATTTTGTGGGTGAAATTCGTGTTAGTTGGGCTAAAGTCGACTATTGTTCATGACCTTTCTAGTTTCGTCGTACCGACGCATTTTGCTTACGGTGCCAAGGCGCTTTAAATGGCTTGCATTCTTGGCCGGTCCCTCAGCTTGTGTATGGTGCTTGATTATACGCCATACCTGCTTCGAGATAGTGAGTTTCTGCTGCTCTGTGCCTTGGATGCCATGATAATTAAGTTCAATGATATGTTAAAGTAACAAACATGTAGTAAGGAGGTTAAAACAGAATCGTGTCATGTCAATGATAGTTTCAACTTTGTAAAAGTGTAATAAGTTGCGAACGCGTTATGTTATAACTTAGTTTTATACAATGAATAGTGAATAAGTCTTGTGATTTCTGAAATGAACACTAAGATATGGAAGGTGATTAATATAAAACCAATGAGTCTTAGGAAGACTTAAACACTTGATTGAACTTCAAGTTCGATTAAGGAGAAACGTAGTATTGATTAATAAGAGTTGAAAATGTGATTTAGATGCTAAAAGTCTTATATATGTGTTAATGAGTTTTCAGATTCGTGTTATGTGGTTTATTAATATAGTTGGACCTTAAATTAAAGGTTATAACTTAACTAAGATGAGAAATGAATCTATGAGGTTAATGTATGTAGCTAATTGATGTGATAATCCTAATGGTATGTGTAGGACATTGGAGTACGTGAGTTGTAATTATCTAGCTTACGCAAGAGGCAAGTTCCCTAACCTTTGCTACTTTATTATTCAACAAGGTTACTTTTCACTGTCATGTTATACTTATGCAAGTTCTCTATCTCTAATCTCTTGTTGAGCAATTTATTGTTATGCAAGTTCTTTAACCCTCATTTATTGTTGAACAAGTTAATTAATTCTTGTTTCTTTGTTCCAAACGAGATTACTTTGGTTATTCAAAATCTGTAAGTTTATTGTAAGAAATGTGTTTATTCAGCTACTAATAACTGTTGTTTGATCTTCGTTGTCCACTGTCATTGTACTATCTTACATTATTATACCAAACTCTAAGTTGACTAGCGATTCTTTACCCATTCAACTAATCCTTAGTTGATGAATGTTCTAAACTCTAAATTATCCTTGAAGTCAACCTAAATCAAACTTCCTTTGGTTTGCTTATGTACTCACACAATTTTGAAAGCATGTTGTCGATGATAACATTTGTTCAATTTAGAAATTGTCAATACCCTAGCTCTTATTGATTCATCAATATACCTTGTTCATGAAAATATTATAATCAAACTCTTGAATAGTTATTGGTCCCTATCTGATTCAACCCGTACTTGGTTGATGAGCATTCTAAAAATCTAGAATTCCTTTGAAATTAATTCCCAACCAAACTTTCTTTGGTTCGAAACCTGATAATCTAAGCTAAGATGAATAACCCTATATTAGGGGATTATTGTAGAGCTACGCAATAGCGTTAAAATGTTTGCACAATACATAGTACAAAGGGCTAATCACCTGGAGTACGGGATGATGGTCCATATAGTCATTTAGACTGTTAAAGGTTACAGTAAAAACAAATGTTGACCTAGGACATTGATGATGATTATAGTCTTTTAGACTGTTAAAGGTTAAAATAGAAATACTTGAAAACCTAGAATATAGTTCGTGGTCTTGTGACCCTCAGTGTATTCTTTGAGAACATATCCATTGTTAACTTAATGTTCATTATTCTTTTGAACTCATAGTTGTTGAATTAAAGTTTATTGTTCCGGTAAGAATACTTTACCATTAAAAGCTCAGTGAATTGTTATTCATAGAACGTTATTGTATATTCTTCTTGTGAGCAATTATTTGCTCACTCTTGCACAGAACAATGCAGATGAAGTTAAGAAGTTTGAAGAGCTTTCTACAAGCAAGGGCAAGGACAAAGTGCTTGATTAGACGACAACATTTAATTTATCTTTTATTTATGAAACTTATGTGATGGATTTAATTATGATCATGTTTTAATTTTTCGCTGATGATTGTAATAAAGGTTAGATGACCTGGGATTTATTTTAGATTACATAACCCTTTAATGGGAGATTGATTGTTTAAACTTTCGAGTTTAATTATATCCTTTGTTTATGGGTAGTTAGTTATGATTTAATTGGACAGTGAACACCAAATCTGTGGGATTGAGGTGCCCTGATTTGGGGGTGTCACAAGTTTACCCCTAGCCTTGGTTTTCTATATAAGAGAGCCTTAAATCATTTGTTGGTGATTTTGAAAATCACCAACATTTGAGAGAGAGAGAGAGAGAGAGAGAGAGAGAGAGAGTTCGGATGGGAAGGAGAAGGAGGTGGAAAAGCTAGCCCGAGTGAAAACTTTGTCTAACGGAAGAAGATTAAAGGAGAAAGGTAATCCAAAACCTAGTTTCGTATAAATTTTCTTTAAGTTTTCTATGTTAGAAACATAGCTTAACGAGAATAGAAGTAAAAGATGTTACGAATGATTTCATATGGTTGAAATAATGAGAAAAAGAAGAAATAAGAATTAGAAATTTAGTTTATAAAATTCTTAAGGATGTATGAGTTTCGTAATGAATTTGAGCGATCCGAATGAATCATATGAACGATTCGGTGAAATTAGTAAGGAATGGTGTTTTATAACATCAAATTCCAAGAAAAAGTGAAATCGTAATCAAAATATCGATTAAAAATGAAGAACGAATGAGGAACGCGAAGAACACACAAAGAACACGAAGAACGGTTGATGGACAAATTTAAAACCATCATAGTATAATTGTTGTTGATGGACAAGTTTAAAACCATCGCATATAACTTAGTTGCTTATTGCTTGGTTAGGAATGGTAGAAACGTTCATGAAGAACTGATTAAACTTAGTTATAACGAAGTTATGGCAAAATTTTCGTAAAAGACAATCGAGAACTAGAAAGTGTGTAAATGAACCCGAAGGTGTAGGGTTTCATAAGAATGTAAGAGAACGTAGAAAACATGAGTCATGGACTTAAGAACGAACAAGTTCTGAGTTTGGATTACCGAATTACGGATGAACGAACGAAGAACGTTAATAACGTAAAACGAACGAAGGATGGAATTTAAGCCTATTGAATGGCATGTTAACGGATTCAGAACGAAGTTCTGTTTAAGGGAATTTGAAGTACGTAAGATAAGGAAGAGAATGGCTTTGGAACGACCTCATTCCGAGTTATAACGAATAAGTTATGAGATTGTGAAGTAAGCGTCTCAAACAAGTACAACACTTAGAAAAAAAATTCAAGGTTGGATGCTTGGCGCCGCAGTGGCAGTCATGCCTTGGGAGGCGGCACCGCAGCGCCAACCCGGGCACTTAGATACTGGTAAGTGGCGCTGAAGTGCGAGAAAGAAGAAGGAAGGTGGCGCCGCAGCGCCGATGCAGGGCAAGGCCTAGTGATGAGCTTTTAATTGCTCAAACCCTGGGGGAAGTGTAAGGAAAGCTAATGAACGTGTAGTTCATGTAACAAGTGATTTAAACCTTTAATGAAGGTTGAACGGTACGATTGAACGAGATTAAAAAATAAAGAATGTAAACGCAAATTACGGAACTGATATCCAGAGACCGTAGTCGTGATAAAACGAATGTGGGGGATTGCCATAATTGTGATTCCTTAGACATTGAGTGACGAGGGTAATGAATAACATTTCGATGTTATGTTGTAGTAATGAGAGTTACGAGTAAAGCGTATAGACACTGTGAATGCAACGTTGTTGCGATGAACGATCGATCTTAGCATACAACGAACCGTATGGCTTCGACATTAAGAAAGAGTAATGAACGTGGGGTGGGTTCATCTAATGTATAATGAACGCAGTAAGTAAGATATGAATTATCAAGAAAACCGTAATGAACGGTAATAAGATTAATGAAAGTCGAATGTGAGTCGGATGGAGAATGTTAGAATGAAATGTAAGCGTTAAACACTTTAATCGACGTGAAGGTTGAGTGTACACAAATATTAAAAGGACAGAACCTACACACCGTGTATGGTTTGACCATAGGATAATGAAGACCAATGATTAAACCTGTGAGCGGTGAAGAATTGAATTAAAGACAATGACGCATAACGTAAAGAAGTCGAGTTGATGTTTATAACTTAGATGACATTCCAAGTTGAATGAACCAGACGTTGCAAGATAAGAATAAGGTAATGTAAAATGTTTAACACTATGAATGCGTAGAATTAATATTGAATGATCGTTCTGAGTATACAAAAGACTGTATGACTTAGACGATAAAGAATGAATCCTGAGGTATGGCACTTAGTTGCCAGAAAGCCATAAGAAATAAGAAATTGACTTAACGAACATTATAGTTTAATGGTTCGGATAAGTTAATATAAGTTTAGGTTGTGGTACAATCGTACGTAATCTTTGATGGTTGACATATGGGAGCTGGGCTAAACAATTCCTTCAGAGAGCGAAGGTATATACGAAACTGGCAACCGATCTAACTCACTGCGAAAGACAGTGTAGATGAGACGGGAACTTGTTTGTAGGTTATTTATGGGAAACCACTCAGAGTAGCATATGGACTACTAGAAGAGACACGATGTGTGCTGAGTCCTAGAGGAGTTATAAGAAGAAGATAAGAATGCAAATCATCAAAAATGATGATCGTATGAGTAAGACATCTCCGTATGTCATGAAGTCGTTAACCGGTAAAGAAAGTTGGTCGCGTAAACTTAGTTTGTAAGAACGCGAACCCTAAGAAGTAAAGTTATGCTTAAATCAATGCGTAAGTTAAGTATATGACTAATTGGTGTATGTGTTATTTCCTTATGTACTATATAGGAATTGGAATGAGCAGTTCAGCGTAAACTCTAAGCTGTAGCTGTGCGTAAGGCAAGTTTCCTAACTTCATTCATATTTGAAATGAATGCTAGTTTCTTAATCTTCTCAGATGTTGAACATGAGAAGTTTTACCTATGTGTGAATGTGCAATATTTGTACAAAGTGGTAGAACATATGAGGCCTTGTGCCATAATTTGAACACTTCGGTGTTTCTATGAGATGAACTATTCTGTGATTGAACTATTCAATATGAGAATGTTCTGTTTATAAATGAACTGTTATTGTTAAGTCTGTGCTAATGATTCTAGCCAGACAGGATGAGTATGGAAAAGGTAGAAGAATGAAAGTATTTCAAAGTGAATGTGATTAATATTTTAAAATGATAGGAATCGAGATTATTCCTATAATTTAAACTGCTTCATAACCTTTGTTCGGTTATCGAAGCTCTAAAGGAATGTTTGAATTCTTGAAGTTGTTTGTTCAACTGCTATGACTTGCTAAGTCATTGAATGCTCACACTTGCTTTAAATGAAAAACATTTTCAGCGTACGAATAGAAGAGCTTAAGGTCCCGTAAAGATCAAGCTGATCGGTATCCAAAAGAAGTGCCCTTCATTAGATGAATGAACGTGAAGATCAAATGAAGATTTGTAATGTAAAATAGTTTAATTAAACTATAAACTAGTTTAATGAACTATTATGTATCCTTGGTGGCGAATGAAAGTCACTCGTGTAAAATGTAAAGAATAATGTAATTATCATTATTTGTAATGAACGAGGTTATAAGGTATTAGAACCTGGGAATTGAGAATGTATGTTGCTATATTTCACTATATAATGATGTATGTTTTGAAAGAAGTGGGACCGTTATGTACAAAATCTGGGTGTGAAGATAAACCGGATTTCGGGGCGTTACAAAGTGGTATCAGAGCTGATAGATGATAAATTTTAGGTCATGTACCTAAGACTATAATCGTAAAGAGAATGATAAGAAGATTGTTGAGTTAAACGATTAAGGAAGAAGATCACCACGTGATCATATTGAATCGTAACAACAAATGTTATATTAAACGATGAATGATTTATAGCTAATGCTATAAATGAATGGTATTACGAAGTAGTACGGGAAGAATAACTCAGATTGAGTTGTAAAGGATAGCATATGAATTAAAGAAAATTCGTATTAAGTAAGAGAAAGTTAAAAGTTATAATATTTCAATTGAGGACTCATGTGATAGCTGAGTTGTATGAACCTTTGTTATGGGTAGAGGTTTGTGCTTTGGTGTAACAACTGCTTAGCTTATTACAATGATAATTATTGGAATATGTTGCGTTATCAATATGTATATGACGAGAAGGTGAATCTTTTCTCATATATATGTTTGATTGGTAGAGAATGATAAGTTAGGTATGAGTTCTTGAAACTCATACTTATGAAAAGTTTGTGACTCATAGTTATATGCTATGTTTCTGAGCCCTAAGCATATGGATAGTCCTTGATTTGTTCTTGGATTACATATTGTGAAGATAAGTTCTTAAACACATATGGTTGTGGAAAGTTCCTAAACACATAAAGTGTGGTAAGTGGATGGACTATACTAAGGTATAGGGATGTTTAGACTGAAAATGAGAATTTTAGTATGCTTAGCATTGAAGGTGCTAGAGAAGATTAAGTATTCGCAAGTAAGACAATGAAGGAAGATGAAGAAATAGGATATTCCAAGTCATCTAGCTATGCTAGATTTTGAAGTTTATTGAAATCGTGCTTATATGTGCGCGTTTTGAAAATGAAAGAATTGGTTCAACTTTTGGAACCAATGGATTTTCAAAGAACTATTCTTGGTATGTCTATGCTAATTATTTTGGCTAGACAGAAATTGATTTGAAATATCAAAATGAATTTTATATCATCAGTGCATTTGATGCAAAGATGGTAAAAGGATAGAGTTATTAATGCAATTGAATCTAGTGTTGGATGTGATCTTAGAATCAACAACCCGCTATGGTATGATGTATAATGATGAAATCATAAACTGACGAAGTCCTCAACGTACTGTGAAAAGTACGGTATCATGACGTCATAAAACATTTTGATGTATTGCGAAAGAATTTAAAGAAGTAGTCGATGTCAATTGATTTCACTAGACGAATGTTTCAAGTTGATATTCAATTTATTGGTATGGTCTAAGCTACTTGATTTGGCTAAGACAAATGGTATGTCATGTTTAAAAGAAAATCGAGCTTTCTTTGAAGAAGTTATGCCAAGCCAAATTATTTTGGTGCAGAATCTGATGATTAAGTCTGAGGTGAACACACCCCGAAATGGGTTTATATGATGGGTTGATCGCATATGTATGAAAGAGGTAGTTTACTTTCTTGGTGATTGTAAACTGACCGGGAAAGAAGGGTTTATGGCGAAATGCTGTTAAACCTAGTAAGAGTTCATGGTCGATTTGACCCCTCAGCAAAAGTATGAAATGTTTTAAAGGAATTCTTATATTCCTCGTTATTCATTCTACTTCATAATTCTTGATAAGTTATGAAGGTTAGGGAATGTTTGAAAGATAAGAACTTCTTTGAATAGAAGTTGAGAAGAAGGGTATGTTAAAATTTTAAGGGGGAAATTCTGTGAAGAATGAGTGAATGTGATGACCCGGGTATGGGTGTGGTTTTAAGAAATTTTGATGATAGAATTTTTATAAGGAGGGAAGTGTAACAACCCGGAGAATCCGGATTGTTTAGAATTTAAGATTAAAGAATTAGTTATTAATAAAATGAATTTTTATTAATAATAATATTATGTGTTGTGTGTTTATTAATCGTTCTATAACCTAGGATAATTATAATACGGGAGGATTCTGACTACGAGCTAGACTGAACAAGTAAGAATTTTCAAGACAAGAATAAGATTTTTCCGAGAACAAAAATATTTCTGGGGAAAAAGATGAAATAAACACTATTCACCCGACGAAACCCTAAGGGTTAATGTTTGAATAACCTAAGCCTTTCTAAGAGTTTGGTATGTTGTAATGACATCAAAAGATTTGACGATAATATATCATCAAAAGTTAAGTAAGCTGATAAAAGTTTTTCTCAAAAACTGTGTTGAAATCAGACGAAATAAAAACGACGAAAAGTATTGTTATGTACTTTTCATTCGTTTAGCTACATTAAGGGAAAATGTGAATGAAAATGCTTAACGTCAAAAAGTGTTTTTCAGTTTTTCGGAGATCCAAAGAATGCGTCAAAGTTAATCGGTAAAGGAAAGATGAAATATCCAAAAAAATTTGGATTCCAAAAATTGTAGTTTTTAAAACTGTCGAACGAATCCCGAAAGACGGAACCACGAAGCTTCTAGGAGAAGCTTCGTGAATAGTAAAGAGGTGTGAATAGTAATTTTGGGGCAAAATAACTATTTTACCCCTAACCTTGGTTTTCTATATAAGAGAGCCTTAAATCATTTTTTGGTGATTTTGAAAATCACCAACACTTGAGAGAGAGAGAGAGAGAGAGTTCGGATGGGAGCCTGAGCGTTACCTGCTAGTAACCATCATGAAGTACAGAAACTCCGAAGCTTAATTACATCTTTCCCTGCTCCGTATGCTACTGATGACCTGATCTTATAGGACACTTGCGAGCTAAAATCTTTTAAGGCCTCTATTATTTGGGAATCTATTCGTTCACGTGCTCCGAAAGTACCTTGGGCTGTTCTGTTATGGCATTATCGCCACATTCCCCGCTTCTCCTTTACTCTATGGCTTGCTCTTCGGCACAGGTTGCCCACAGATGATAGGTTCTCCAGTCACTCTTGCTTCCGTCCTTTGAACTGCCCTCTTTGTGAATCCCATGATGAAACCTTTCTTCACTTGTTCTTTGAATGCCCCTATTCTTCTTCTGTTCTCTCCACTACCCTGGCAGTTGGTGATTGGACTAATGCCCCAATGAGTTGGGACAATCTTGTGGATTTTATTATCCAATTTCGAGGGAGTAATCTAAGGTCAGATTTTCTGAAGTTGGTTCTCTCCACCACAGTGTACAAAATCTAGGTAGTTAGGAACTCCATTGTCCATAATAGGTCAAGATGCCTATGGGGGTTCTGGCTAGGGAGATAATAAATGCTATAAAGTCAAGGTTATCTTCCTCTTCTGCTTTTCTTAAGGCAGCTCAGACTAGGCCTAACCTCAAAGTGTGGCTGTAGGTTTGGGTATGTAGCTTGATTGCTGGTTTATTCTTCTGCTTATGCTGTTGGGTTGCTTAATCAATGATAGATGTTAAATTGCTTTTGGGATGCCTTTCTTTGGATCTTTGGGCGATTGTATTTATTCTTTGGTTGGATGTGGTTTGGATTTGCCACTGCAAATTATTAGGTTGGATGTGGTCTGGATTCACTTGCTGCTGTTGGCTCGGTGTATTGCATCTAGGCATAGTGAGGCCTGCTGGGCTAGGAGGTTCAGGGCTGGGATGTGGTGGTCTGGATGTACAGGCTTTTCTTTATGCTCGTGCTGGGTCTCACTCATCGGCAGTTGTTGATGGTCTTGCTCAGTTCCTTTGGGATGCCGAGCTGCGGGCTTCCTGGATGATTTCATTCATTGGCCCTTGTTCCTGTTCGATCATTCTAGAAGCTTGGTTTCTTTGGTTTGGTTGTTTAGGCTTTTTGGTTGCTTCATCTTTGATCTTGTATGTTTTGTTATGAACATTGTTTGTTTGTTTGATTTGGGTGTTGGTCTTTTGTTGTTCCTTTGGGGGATGTCCCATAAGGTTCACTCTATAGCTTCTGGGGTATGCCCCTTCGCGATTGTTTAATCCATCTTTCTTTTCAATACTAAGACAAACTTAGCAAAAAAAAAAAGCTATCCCGAGTGCAAACTTTGTACAACAAAAGAAGATTAAAGGAGAAAGGTAATCCAAAACCTAGTCTCATATAAATTTTCTTTAAGTTTTCTATGTTAGAAACATAGCTTAATGAGAATAGAAGTAAAAGATGTTACGAATGATTTCATATGGTTGAAATCATGAGAAAAAGAAGAAATAAGAATTAGAAATTTGGTTTATAAATTTCTTAAGGATATATGAGTTTCGTAATGAATTTGAGCGATCCGAATGAATCATATGAACGATTTGGTGAAATTAGTAAGGAATGGTGTTTTATAACATCAAATTCCAAGAAAAAAGTGAAATCGTAATCAAAATATCGATTAAAAATGAAGAACAAACGAAGAACGCGAAGAACACAAATAACGTTGTTGATGGACAAATTTAAAACCATCTCATATAAGTTAGTTGTTTATTTTTATTTTTTTTGCTAAATTTTGTTTGTATAGAAAAGAATTTTGTTTGTATAGAAAAGAACCAAATTACAAAGACAGGGGGCATACCCCACAGCATAGCTACATCATCTATGGACAAGCCCAAGATGAGGAAATTATACAAGGGACTATACCAGAAACCAAACTAGCTAGTAATAGGCCTATTACAGTATCATTAAATATTTCTATCTTAGATAAGAGAATTACAAGGACCTCGAACCGCCACTTGCTCAAGGCGTAGACACATACCACTACCACTGCTTGAATCCAAAGCTACATTTCCTTTGCCACCTCGCTTCAAGACTTGGGTTCGCCTCAGCCCGCTTGAGGTTCAAGCCCAAGCTTAGAAGGACCCCAGATAGATGGACCTCACCCGAAGCCCAAAGCCCTCGCGCCCGAAGCCCACCTCATTGTCCTCGCTCGGAAGACTTCGTCCGAAGCTATAACAAGGCTCGTCCAGCTTCGCCCCACTCAAAGGATTTTGCCAATATTTTCCAGAAGCCACAATTGCAGAACGCCCAAACTTCTCTAACTAGTTAATAGCCAATTACAGAAAAATTGGTTATTTGTGGCTTTGATAAATGATTTGCAAGTGGAAAGCCTAGACTTAATAATGTGGATAACATCCTGAGTGATCCTGGTGAGTGGAGGGAGTTGATCATCATGAAGCTTTTTGTTCCTTGCTTCCCAAATTTTATAAAAGCATCGCCACCGTCAAACTTAGGATATTACGTGACAATTTAGAACCTTGATAGGAAGTGAGAAACTCCATAATGTCATCCCACGAATCGGGAAAAAGCGGTCCAATTTCCAAGGCTTATACCATTCGGAAGAACCGATTTGGAGAATACGGTTGAAGAACAAATGATCAAAGGTCTCAGATGAAGGTTGCATAGTGGGCGTTCCAGGATCATTAGAGAATCAATTGATTACATCATTGGTGGGGAGCTTTTTAAGAATGCCAAGCCACAAAATAAAAAGTACCTTGGAACATGGCATTTATTCCGCACAATGGAGCACCAAGAAAGAAACCGATCACGCCTCGTGCGAATAGAGTCCCATAATTGGTTGGCTTTTATATTCTTCGTATCCCAAGAGTCCCAAAGAATCTTATCCATTTCTTTGAGAAGGAGGGGAAGGAGATCTAGTTTTCCTCGGGATGATCATATCATGGTAATTGCCTTGGGGCATGACATCATCTGTTATTCTCGATAAGGTGGCTAACGATTCTGCAGATCATTTGAGTGATGGAAGACATAAAATATTGAGGAGGATTGATAGCTATGTCATTTAACCAAGGGTGAACCATAGGCTTGTATCCCGCCCATTACCAACATGGTAGTGAAGGTGTCGAAGAGCAAGTGGTGAAACTTCAAAACTTGTTTCGGACCCAAGAACATGTTCTTTGTGTTGCGAATCGCCAAAAGGATGTATGTTTTAATGAAGTTGCTTTGATCCAATTCACCCATATAGAGTTGGAATGGGGTTGAATAAGGCGAACCAAGTGCTGGAGGATAAGAGCAGAATTCCATTCCACCAGATTTTTTGATGCCAAGACCACCTTCAGCGAGGGGAAGTGAAATAGTGGACCATGCAACCTTTGCACCATACTTGTCAAGAGTTGCTCCCTTCCAAAGAAATCATGTCAAGATTGATTGAATATCTCTGAGAACCCCTTTTGGCAACAGAAAGTGGGAGCTCTAGAATATTTGGATAGAACAAAGAATGGATCTGATAAGTTGAAGTCTACCCGAAGTTGTTTATTGCTTGGTTAGGAACGGTAGAAACGTTCATGAAGAATGGATTAAACTTAGTTATAACGAAATTATGGAGAAAATTTCGTAAAAGACAAACGAGAACTAGAAAGTGTGTAAATGAACCCGAAGGTCTAGGGTTTCATAAGAATGTAAGAGAACGTAGAAAACGTGAGTCATGGACTCAAGAACGAACAAGTTCCATTTCGGATGACCGAATTACGAACGAACGAACGAAGAACGTTAATAACATAAAACGAACGAAGGATGGAATTTAAGCCAATTGAATGGAATGTTAACGGATTCAGAACGAAGTTCTGTCCGAGCGAAGTTGAAGTACGTAAGATAAGGAAGAGAATGGCTTTAGAACGACCTCGTTCCGAGTTATAACAAATAAGTTATGAGATTGTGAAGTAAGCGTCTCAAACTAGTACAACACTTAGAAAAAAATTTCAAGGTTGGATGCTTTGGCGCCGCAGCGCCGGTGTGATGCCCCCAAAATAGGTATACATCACCCATTCTGAGTCACCACATACATGGTACAAAATTCAAATACAACTTAATTAATACAACTGTCTGTAATACGACAAAACATAAGCTAAGAGTTTTAATACGAATATTGTCTTCTAGACAATATCCACACTCAAATTCAATCTTATTGCAATTATTATCACACTATTTCATAAAATAGTGAGGACTACTAAAACAACCATCTAGACTGTCATTCCATTCCCCGACTAGTCTCAGCTATATTCTCAATTCCCGAAGAGAACAATGAAAGAAAAGGGTGAGCTCAACTAGCCCAGTAAAGAATATTATGACTAAGATAATACAGAATAAATTATCGTTAGCCTTCAACAGTGTTAAACTGATAGAATATAATAGACAATAAGTTTAACTGCAGCGGAACAAACAATCCATTAGAAGAGTCAAGTAGAGCATGATATCTACTATCTTCCATGCTTTAAAAGTTATCACCAATTTTATCGCTGAGTCTCAGCTTAATAAATAATCCACATCACTGAATTATCCATGCATTACGGGCCAAGGATATTTATTATTATCACCAATGGTCATGTTCATCCCAACAACTGTCCATCAATGCACTACGGGCCAATGAGGACTTTTACCACATCATTTGTAATATTACAGATCATGATTATACCGAATTATCCCTGGTCATAACCATACCAATCAACAGTCCATCTATGCACTACGGGCCAAAGATGACTTTCATAACAATATAAATATGAGGATGGTGACAATGATATAAGAATTCAATTAAATACAAGCAAAGGATAAATTCTAAAGATTTATAATTTAATTTATCCAGAATTCAATAATGTCCAAATTCTCAACATGATACTGCTTTGTGGAGTAAAATTCAAGAATAATATTGTATCAAAAATGATTTGGACCAAAAAGAAATTAATTTTTGTCATGAATAGTACCCTAGGTGAATAGTAACTGAGTGAATAGTACTCCATGAATAGTACTTCGGGAATAGTACCCCGTGAATAGTACTCCGACATGAAAAAGTTAAAACTTATCAAGAATGCTCAGAATAATATTTTCATGTAAAGATACTGGATGAAACGCAAATATCAAGGATATTCTACTAATTTAAGGAATTATAGAAGTAATACTTATCATAGTAAGTTTAAATTTAGGAATACGAAATTAAATAATATCCCTTCCATACTTTGGAGTATGAAAGAAAATAATATTTCTTACAAGTATTGAAATAAAATAATATCCTTTACCTTAGTAGAAACTGGATTTGACTGGAATATCGGATATTATTCTGAGAAAATCTTACAGAAAACTATGCTCAAAGTATTCTTATACTCAAAAAAAATACTCACAATACTATAGTAAAAATGCTTGAGATATTTGGTGTGATTTAGGATGGAGGGTTACCCTCCTTTTATAGTACAATAAGGAAGGAGAAAAATCCATTGCATGCCTAACTTTTCCTTATCAGCCAAACTTTTCAATGCCTAACATCTTAATTTCAATATGGGTGGGGCCACCCTTTGAAACAAACTTGCATGCAACATTTTTCACCAACCAAATGGCCTAACAAATCATTTCTTCCTACCAAATTCTTATTTTCCATCTTGAGGGCCCACAAAAGTTAGGCAAACCACATTTGCTAAGGATGCACCAAGGTTTATCAATAGAGGCTGAGATTGTCCTTAGATCCGACCATAGCAGCTTCCTTTCAGCTGGGGTATTTAACCCATAAATGAAGGTGACAAAATATTGGACATTAGTATCCAAAGAAAGAGCAAGACAATGAAGGAGTTGGGAGGATTTAGAGATAACTGAAGTGTCCCAAAAATTAGGATCCCAACCAATCCATATTCTACCATTGGCAAGATAATAATCATAGTTGAATTGCCATTTCCATTTTCTACAGATTGCATTAGCAACAAGACTGGAATTAGGAGATTTGACCCGTGTTTCTACTAGTCCAACAAAAGAGATAGAGAAACTTATTGATAAGGTCTTTGACACTGGCCTGTTTGGCCCTTCTATTTACACCTCTAATATTCATAGAGCAAAAATTAACCATAAAACAGTTAAGATTGGGATTTAAGGTGTCCCCCATCCTTAATCTTCTTTGTAGAAGCTTGCTTAGGATCTAAGGAGCTTCTAGCTTTCTGTTTGAGGTCCTTACCTTCCTTCTCATCAATTAGTTTCAGCTTCCCCATAAGAGGATTGGGAGGGGGTGAGATCAGTGTCAGAAAAGGGATCCCCAACAGCTTCAGCCACCGGGGCCAGTAAGCTGAAGGCATTAGCAATAGAACCAGAATCAGCTAGCAGATTTTCCTTTGGGAAGGGAATAGTTTGTTGCTTATGACCCTTGGGAACCACTGTCCAACCATCAAGAGGGAGGGGAGCAGAAGAAGTTGAGCCTTGAATTAGAGGGTCAGGGGGAACTTGGGCTTCCTTTCCAACCAGGGGAGAGGGATGAGTAACCTGGTCCTTTGGAACCCATTTGTAGTTAGCACTAGGGCAATGAGTAAGGGAGTGGCTGAAGGATTTGCAATGAGAGCAGATGATAGGTCTATTTTGGTATTCCACTTTGACCTGAACAACTTTCTCAGTTTAAGTTTCCTCATTGATAACATCCACTTCCAGACAGCTAGGGAATTGAGATGAAGAAGATAGCTCAACACAAACTTTGGCAAATGTCATAGGCTCGAATTTTCTGATAACATTGTCAACGAAAAGAGGTTTACCTATGCCACTTGCTAGGTAACTGAGCCCGGCAAGAGAAAGGTAGGACATTGGGACGTTATGAAATTTAACCCAAACTGGAGCTTTAGTGCAAGTTTCAAACTTGAAATCCATGACTTCCTTCCAAAGCTTAAGGCAGAGAAGCTTGCTAGAGATATACCAAGGGCCAAGAGCAAGGACATTTTCTCATTCCTGAGAGTTAGAAAATTTGAAAACAAAATACTCCTTATCTTGCAAGAAAACCTTCTGCAGTCCATATTTGTCCCAAAGCTTATGGACAGTTTCTTCAATAAGCTTAAAAGGAAGTCTAGAGTTAATAAAGCTCCCCACATGGCAGATATTCTAGAGAGAATTTCCTTTAAGAAAAACCTTTGCCGGAGGTCTAATGCGAATAGCACCATTCTTCGAAGTTGGAGGATAGGGGGGAAAGTAATCAAGTTTAATGCAGTGTTTAGAGTCACTTTTGGTTACCACATCACTCCAAGATTGCTTGGATGGCTTAACAGCATTAGAGGGATTTTTCATCACGTTTCTCCTCTACACAGCAAAGAAGAGAGAGGGCTCAATCAGAATAACCCCCTTTCCTAAATGGAAAGAGAGGTTACTCAAAACATAACAAAACTGATGAATTTAATAGCAAGGCTCAAAACCACAAAAGAATAATCTTAATATCTGATAAATACCACAAGTCAACCATAATAAATATTAAACTGTCTCAAACCACAATCTAAATAATTATTACAATTCTGAACAAACTAATGTATCACAACCTAAACATAATATGTCTAAATCATTTGGATAAAAGGGAGCTCTCGTCACAATTGCCCTTGATTCCCCTGATTACCTACCGGAAGAAAAACATAGCATGAGCCAAATTCCTAGTACAGATATAGAATAAAAGAATAATGAAATGAAATAATTAATTCAATTAAATGAACTGAAATGAAACGAACAAAACTAACACAACGAAATAATAGGCGGAATCAAATGGCTGGGTGATATTTCATACTGAGCTCAGAACAAAACAGAATATACCTTGCCACACAGGCAAGTCAAATAATGCCACACAGGCAAATCAAATAATGCCACACAGGCAAGTCACACATTGGACCGCGAATCCAATGCATGTAAAATCGGAAGGTGTGTTTGGCACAAACATCACCAATCCGTAAAATAGGACAGAACAGAAAACTAGGGTCAACCCATACGCCTCCCACAACAAAATACCAAATGGTCAACTCCCACCGGAGCACAAAACGGAGACGTTGTGGACTGATCACACTGCCACGGAAGGTATCATATCTCGGTGCCAAGAGGACATGCCTGTGGTTCCCCCACAGGTGGTTATAGCTCAGGTATACCCTACGGTATTCTAACAAAACATCATGTCACAATACATGCGACATAATATTAACACAAAGGGTTCTAATATGTACATGTTAAATTGAACCAATTAAAAACATAAAATTCCCAATATATATATATATATATATATATATATATATATATATATATATATATATATATATATATATATTAACATGTACATCACTACAAATATCAAAATAAAATTTAGACATGTTACACTAGTCTAAAGAGTACAAATATGAGTTCTAATACTATGCCAAAACAAAACTATCACAATAAACTGACAAAGAATAATTATGAGAGGTAATACTAAATTTCAAAATGAATAACGAAACGAGCAAATCAAAAACAAAAGAGTCTTACTGAAAGAGTACAGAATCCGTACCTGGATTAAGCAATGTAATACCCAAAATTATATTTCAAGTGTAACTCTTTAAATTCTCTCCGTCCACTCTAATAAAATAATAATAACACAATTATAAGTTACTTAATAATTATAATTTATATTAATATGAAATTAATTTCTCCAATTACATCAATTTTACAAAATAAACCCGAATTTAATTATAAATAATCTTTTAATCATCATTTTTTAACGAATTAATATCCTTAATGTATAATATATATATATATATATATATATATATATATTCAATCAAATCAATCATACTTTCCAATACTTCTACTATTTAACCGACTATGTGATTCACTCTGAATGAATATGTATTACATTGAGTGGGGCGAAGCTGGACGAGCCTTGTTATAGCTTCGGACGAAGTATTCCGAGCGAGGACAATGAGGTGGGCTTCGGGCTTCGGGTGAGGTCCATCTATCGGGGGTCCTTGAGCTTGGGCTTGGGTTTTGAGCTTCAAGCTTGGGCTTGGAGGCGAGAACCCAAGTCTTCAGCGAGGTGGCAAAGGAATGTAGCTTTGGATTCGCAAGAGAGTAGTAGTGGTGCAGTTCTACACGCCTTGAGCAAGTGGCGGTTCGAGGTCCTTGTAATTCTCTTATCTAAGATAGAAATATTTAATGATACTGTAATAGGCCTATTACTAGCTAGTTTGGTTTCTAGTATAGTCCCTTGTATAATTTCCTCATCTTGGGCTTGTCCATAGATAATGTAGCTATGCTGTGGGGTATGCCCCTTGTCTTTGTAATTTGGTTCTTTTCTATACAAACAAAATTTAGCAAAAAAAAAATTAGATGTATTCATCACACACGTGATACAAACTATTACACAAGTACTGTTAATTATTAAAAATTTACCTGATATTGAACAAAAAATGTGATTCTCTTCCTCCTTTTTCCAGCGTAGCCGTTAGGTTTCTTTTTCCTCTTTTTTCCAATTTGTATCAAGCGTATACAAGTATGATTAGGTTTTAGTATTTTTTTATTAATTAATATATTTATTAATTATCTTAATTATAATCATATTTAATATTACCCACATATAAATTAATCTCAATTAGTTTTAAGGCCCAATTTTACCAAATTAATTTGTCCACCACTTATTAATACTTATTAGTCCAATAGATTAACTAGTTCGACCCAAATAAAAGACAAAGTAAAATTAGTATAATTTAAAATAAAATAATTTTTATTATTCAATATTTATTTATTTATTTATTTTACCGGGTATTACATCACCTACCCCTTAAAAAGGATTTCGTCCCCGGAATCAAAAAAATAGAATGTACTTAATTTTCAAAGAGATGTGGATACTCTGCTCGAATGGACTCCTCCATCTCCCAAGTGGCTTCCCGCTCCGAATGATTCCTCCACAAAACGTTAACAAACGAAATAGTCTTCCTCCTCATAATCCTCTCTTGACGATCCAAAATTGCCTTGGCTTGTTCCTCATAAGTAAGATCCTCCCGAATCTTATCGAATGGATATTGCACCACATGCAATGGATGATAATGATAACTCCTCAACACCGACACATGGAACACATTGTGCACATGAGCTAGTTGTGGAGGCAAAGCTAACTGATATGCAACTTCACCAACCCTCTCCAAAATCTCAAATGGTCCAATATAACGCAGACTAAGTTTCCCTTTCAACCCAAATCGCAGAATGCCCTTCCAAGGAGAAACTTTTAGAAACACATGCTCACCAGGTTTAAACTCTAAAATTTTCTATGTTTATCAGCATAACACTTCTGTCGTGATCGAGCCGACTTCAATTTCTCCTTAGCCACCGCTACTTTCTCCGTAGTGATTTGGACTAACTTAGACCCTTCTATGGCCCTTTCGCCAACCTCATCCCAACAAGTCGGTGCCCGACACTTTCTACCATATAACGCCTCAAACGGAGCCATCCCAATACTTGCATGCCAGCTATTGTTATAAGAAAACTCAACTAAGCTCAAGTAATCATCCCAATTACCCGACCATTCAAGTGCACAAGACCTCAACATGTCCTCCAACGTCTGAATAGTCAGTTCGGATTTCCCATCAGTTTGCGGATGGAAAGAAGTACTAAAGTTGAGCCGAGTGCCCCAAGCTCGTTGAAACCCTTTCCAGAACCGTGAAGTAAACTGTGACAACCCAAATTTTTATAAGTTATTAAAATAAGAATGTAATAATTAAAATTCTTATTATGAGATGTTTTGAGTTTGAGTATGTACTTATATGTGCTATATATTTTGAAATATGTGATCTGGTGTGAAGAGAAATATATATTCCATATATTAGGAAAGTGAGGTTCAATAGTTAAGTTAACTATTGAAGAAATTAAATGAATTTGGTAATTATTTTAAATATTTATTCTTTGAAGATTTAATTTAATGAATTAATTAAATTAAATGAGTTGTTAAATATTAAAGAAAATAAGTAATTAAATAAAGCGATGGTTAAGTCTAATTTATTAATTAAATTAGATATATATAAAATTATTTATTAATCATCAGAATAATTGTAATAAAAATTATAATTATTATAATTATTATTGTAAGTTATGAAAATTGGTTACAGGTGTAACAAATAAAAACTATATAATATAATATTATTAAAATAATCTAGTTTGGGGAATAAGGAGGTAGCCAAACAAGGCCTTGTGGCCTTTGGCTTATTTAACGGACGCTTTTATTTTTTTTATAACTGAAGTACGTGGGTAGCTTCAGTTTATTTTACACGTCTTATTTTTTCGTAAAGCTTGATAACATAGAAATACAGAGAAGAAGGAAATACAGAGTATTGAGAGTGAGAAATTGAGAGAGTGATCTCTTTGATTTTGTCAAAAGGAATGAGAGATTTACCATCTTGTGCTAGCATATAATCAAGAGGATTAAGGTATAATTCATTCTTAAATTTCCAAGTTTTAGTTTTTTTTATTTAAGTTCTCTGTAATTGATTTTGTGGATTCAAACGTTGATTATATGATATGAGTTATATTGTAGAATCTGTTGTCATCATATATGAGTGTGGTTTGAGTATCAAATTTGTGAGGAATTGGTGTGTAGAAAGAAATCGGAATAACAGTGTTTATGTATGGAAAAGGGCTTTAGAAAGTACAAGAGTTGATGTTTAATATGTGATATATTTTGCAAATTGATGTTAGATTATGTTAATATGTTAAGAAACGAAAATGGCGTAGTTCGAATCGTGTCAATTGGTTAAGAAACGAATTCGTGGTGGTCGAATTCGCTAAAGGTGTCAAAAATTGAGTTTTTTTATGAAAACATGAAATTTAAGGAATTAAATTAGTTTAAATTGATGTTTAATTGTTCTAAGTTGATGAATTTGTGAGGAAACATGTTTGTGTTAGTTTTATATCAATTGTATATGCTAATTTCACTATTTTGTGGGTGAAATTCGTGTTAGTTGGCCTAAAAATAGCTCTTTTGTTACCTGCTGCGTTTACATTTACAATACATGCAGCCAGTGGTATTGCTACTGGGTGTTAAGTCTAAGAAAAGAAAAAAGCCACGCTCTGCCATGTATGATTGTGTCATACCTGATGCTCGAAATAAATTGAAGTCACTTTATTTGTAGGACATGACTAATGGACTTAATCTAGTTTGGCAAGCATGTTAATGATGTTTAAGACATAATGTGGACTATAATAACAGATTGTAGGATGATATAATATCAAAATATGGAGATTGTAGTTGTCACTTGAGTAAGTTATGTAATGAAACCAAATGTGATGTTTTCAAAAGTTAAAGATAAATGATAAGGTTTATGTTGGTTTATAGAGAGAAATAAGTTGAAAGAACGATTTGAATGATAACTTGATTAGTTAATCTAATATATGTTTAAAAGGATGTAAATACGCGGTAGAAGACTTAATTGTCAATTGTAAGAGAAGTGTAACGAGATATAAGGCGGAGGTTATATAACCATTACCACATCTAATATGTGATAATGGAATCTATGACGACTTTAATGAACGTTAAGTGTCGGTTTCGAAAGAAGTATAAAGAAACACAAAATGGGATTATGTAATGATAAGTGTCATACAAAGAGGAGTAAACACCTGAAGATATGTGTTAAGTTTCAAAGAGACGCAAGTTATAAAAGATTAAGACTAAGAGTCATTGTGGTTTCGTTATATGTGTAACTAATGCATGTGAATATGAACCTTTGAACTGTTGTAGGATGTACGCAAAGCATTTAAGCTATTTTTCAGTAATTGGTAATCAACGGACCAGGCAAGTCTTTCAGTTCCTATTTGCTATGTGAATTTGATATTTTTAAATTTTTATTGCAAAGAGCATGATGTGTTATATATATGTTGAATGTATGAAATGTTAAAGTCAACTTATGACTACGTTGATTGAGTAAAGCATGCTGATTGAGTAAGGAACTCAATCTTTATACTTGTTATATGAACTGTAACATGTATGTTATGTTAGCCCAATGTTTATGAGATATATGTTGAGCATGTTATTATGTGTTATGTGATGCATGAAAACTATTAGATTTTGCTGGGCTGTCGAGCTCAACCTTGCAAATAACCATTTTTGCAGGTTAAGGATTAAAGGTAACACTATGTGCTACTTGAATGATTTGGATCAGAAATAATACACGAAGATTAATATTTAGCTAAAGTTGTTATTTCTTTATTCCATGAATAAGATTCATGAGATGTACTAAATATTTTATGATGTGTAGTTTTATGTTAAGCTGTAAAGCTAAAGTTAGAGTTATCTGATATGTAAAGGTTATCGGATTGAAATGTAAAATTTTATATAATAACAGTGATAAAGTGAATCATAAAATAAGATTGATTCAGGGATTTAAAGTAAGAAGACATAAAAATTTTAATTATTCCGCATTTTATAAAGTTTAACATCGAATTATGATGCAAAAATCAGAAGGTAGTTGTGTTATTAACGACCAAAGTCGAGAATTAAATTGTATGACTTTTGGGGTCGTTACATAAACCGTGGGTCCCGATCTAAAACAATAGACACCGGAGTATCATGAAGTCTAACAATCTCCTACTAAAAGATTTATGCCAACCTATCCACCGAATAACCCTCATGGATAGCCAAAAAGTGTGTCGATTTGGTTAGCCGGTCCACCACTACCCAAATGGCATCATTCTTCTTGAAAGTCTTTGGCAAACCAATCACAAAATCCATCGTGATATCCTCCCACTTCCACACTGGAATGTCTAACTGTTGTAGCAAACCACTTGCTCGTTAATGTTCTATCTTCACTAGTTGACAAGTAAGGTACTTCCCAACATATTCAGCCACGTCTCATTTCATCTCATTCCACCAAAAATTCTTCTTCAAATCCCTATACATCTTCGTAGAATCTAGATGAATAGAAAATGGCAAACTATGAGCCTCAGCCAACACCGCCTCCCGAATGATTGGATCTGACGGTACACACAACCGCTCGCCCAACCAAATCACACCGTGATCATCAATACGAAACTCAGGTTGCTTGCCCTCTTCCAGATTCTGCATCATACCCCACAATTCCCTATCTTCCTTTTGAGCTTCTTTGACCCACGAGATAAGAGAGGGCTCCACTCTCATACCTGCCAAATGCCCATCTGAACCTTACACATACAACTCCAACTCTAGCCGCTCCATATCCGAAATAAGCTGAGGTTGTGTAATAAGGGCTGCTACACTCCCAGAACTCTTTCGGCTAAGATCGTTTGCAACCACATTTGCCTTTCCCGGGTGATACTGAATCCTCGCATCATAATCTTTTAGAAGCTCCAACCAACGCTTTTGCCTCATATTGAGCTCCTTATGAGTGAAGATATATTTAAGACTTTTGTGATCGGTGAAGATATCACAAGTCTCTCCATACAGATAATGCCTCCAAATCTTTAGGGCAAAGATCACCGCTGCCAACTCCAAATCATGTGTGGGGTAATTCACCTCGTATGGTTTAAGCTGCCTAGAAGCATAAGCAATCACCTTACCGTGTTGCATTAAAACACATTCCAAGCCCTTCTTAGAAGCATCACTATAAATTTGGTAACCTCCAGTCCCCGACGGCAATGCAAGTATAGGACCTGTCACAAGTCGTTTCTTCAACTCCTCGAAACTCTTCTCACGCTCCTCATTCCACACAAACTTTGTCCCCTTTCTCATCAACTGGGTCAATGGTAAGGCAAGCAAAGAGAATCCTTCCACAAATCGCCTATAGTACCCTGCCAAACCCAAGAAACTCCTAATCTCTGTCACTGTAGTAGGTCTTGGTCATTTAGTGATAGCCTCAACCTTCGTAGGATCCACCTTAATGCCTTTAGCAGAAACAACGTGGCCCAAAAATGCAACCTACTCCAACCAAAACTCGCATTTAGAGAATTTAGCATACGATTTCTCTTTCTACAAAATCCCCAACACTGTGCGAAGATGCGCCTCATGCTCTTCTTTAGACTTGGAATAAACCAAAATGTCAGCAATAAAGGCAATAACAAATTGGTCCAAATACTCCCTAAATACCCGGTTCATCAAATCCATAAACACCGCTGTAGCGTTAGTTAAACCGAATGTTATCACCAGAAACTCGTAATGCCCATAGCGAGTACAAAAAGCCGTCTTAGGGATATCCTCATCCCTCACCCTTAATTGATGATAACCCAATCTCAAGTCTATCTTCGAAAAATACTTCGCCCCTTGAAGTTGGTCAAACAAGTCATCAATCCTCGGCAATGGATACCGATTCCTGATGATAATCTTGTTCAACTCCCTGTAGTCTATACACAGCCTCATAGACCCATCCTTCTTCTTTACAAGCAAGACCAGAGCACCCCACGGCGAAACACTCGGCAGATTCACACCACGATCTAATAGTTCCTGTAACAGCTCCTTCAACTCCTGCAACTCCAATGGTGCCATCCTATACAGCGCCTTAGAGATAGGCTCCGTACCAGGAACAAGCTCAATAGCAAACTCCACTTCTCGCTGCAGTGGCAACCCTGACAACTCCTCAGGAAACACATCAGGAAAATCACGAACAATAGGAACATCCTCAATACAAGACTCATCCTTAGAGGTATCCTTCACAAACGCCAAATACCCCTCACACCCCTTTGCCACCAACTTTTCAGCCTTTAAAGCTGAAATCAATTTCACCACCCTACTTGGTCGTGAACCCTGAAAAACAAATTCTGGAGACTTCACATCTCCAAATATAACCTTCTTCGCCTGACAATCAATAGTGGCCTGGTGCTTAACCAACCAGTCCATCCCAAGAATGACATCAAAATCGTGCATACTCATCGGAAGAAGATTAGCCCTACGAATCTTATCACCAAAACTGATCGCACACCCTCGATACAAATCAGAAATAACAACTGAAGTCCCCATCGGGGTAGCAATAGAAATAACAGAATATAAAGACTGAGATGGCACACCCAGGTGTCGAACAAAAGACTGAGCAACAACGGAATGAGTAGAACCCGTATAAAATAAAATAAACGCCTCACAATTGCCTGGTGCACCTGCCCGCCTAGTTATGCTTCGAAGCAAAAACTCGACCACCCTGACGCTGACCTCCATTGCCACCATTATCACCACCTCCACCATTTCCACATGGCCCGGTACAATCTCTAGTCATATGACCCATCTGTCCACACAAGAAGCACGCACCGGTGACTCTATGACACTGTCTCCCCGGATGATTAACCCCACAAGTAGCACAAGGAGCTATCGGAATAAGATTCGGGTTACCCCCACTAGCTGGTCCCGGATAACGACCTTGATTCTGCCCCTGCTGACGATTCTGCCACTGCTGACGATTCTGACCATGCCAAGGTAGCTGCAGCTGACGATTCTGCCCTTGATGAGGCATCTGCTGATAACCCCTGTTTCGATTCTGGCCACGCCACTGCCCATGCTGACCACCACGGTTCCTGTTCCACTGACCACCCTGATTCTTCCCATGTTGTCCCGAAGTTTGACCCTGATGGTCATCTCTGTCCCTCTTTCGATTCCCCTCCGGTTTAGAAGACCAAAAATCTTGTCGCTCCATTTCAATATTCTTAGCTGCATTAGCCACTGCTGACACATCTTCAAACTTGTTGTTAATAAGATGTTGGTGATACCTATAATGAATTCTCCACTTGAATTTCTCTGCTTGTTCTACTGCGGTCCCTGCTGAGGTTCCCGCAAATCCTACCAACCTGGTGAAGCTCATCTTGAAATCCGTGATGGACTCATCATCTTTCTGTCGAATGGACAAATAGTCTCCAGCATAGGCCTCTTTATCAGCAGCTGGGAAGTACTGCTGATAAAAGACCTCACAAAACTCCACCCAATTAAGTGTCTCAGCATAATTTTCACCTTTTGTTACTTTTGTCGTCTTCCACCACCTCTGTGCATCCCCTTCCAGCTTGTAAGAAGCAAGTAATACTCTTTGATTATCTGAGCACCCCAACATATCAAAAATCTTCTCTAGGTGAGCAATCCAATTCTCTGCCTCAATTGGAGTTGGAGCTAAACTGAATGACTGTGGTTTCTACTTCTGGAACCTCTCCAACCATACATACATCGAAACCACCGGCTGATTATGACCATCCACATTCACTTCCTCAATATTTGCGTGCTAACCATTATTTCCAGGATTCTCTTGTTCAGGAATTTCTGGTGGCGGTTGCTAATGGACTGTACAACCTATGCCACCAACTGAGGTAAAGCCTGATTCACTGCCTGATTCACCAAGGTAGCCAATTGAGCATTAATTTGATCATTAGGTTGCTCATTGGGCTGACCCTCACCTCTTCCCCTATTGTTACCTCGCCTCCTAGCAACTCTAGCGGATCTACGAGCCATCTAAGAAAAAGATCACGAATATAAACAAAGTAGATTAGAGATAAATTCAAATATAGCTGATATGATAGCTGAACAAAAATCAAACGGAACAAAAACCTAACCCAGAAGTCTACCCATAACTCACAGGTCAAACCTAAATAGGTTTTCTACAAGAAAGAACCTAAGCTCTGATACCAACTCTATAACACCCCCTTTCCGAAATAGAAAGAGAGGTTACTCAAAACATAATAAAACTAATGAATTTAATAGCAATGCTCAAAGCCACAAAAGAATAGTCTTAATATTTGATAAATACCACAAGTCAACCATAATAAATATTAAACTATCTCAAACCACAATCTAAATAATTATTATAATTTCGAACAAACTAATGTATCACAACCTAAATATAATATATCTAAATCATTTGGATAAAAGGGAGCTCTCGTCACACTTGCCCTTGATTCCCCTGATTACCTGCCGGAAGAAAAACACAGCTTGAGCCAAATGCCCAGTACGGATATAGAATAAAAGAATAATGAAGCAAAATAATTAATCCAATTAAATGAACTGAACTGAAACAAAATAAACTAAAACGAAACGACCAAAACAAACACAATGAAATAATAGGCTGAATCAAATGGTTGGGTGATATTTCATACCGAGCTCAGAACAAAACAGAATATACCTTGCCACATAGGCAAGTCAAATAATGCCACGCAGGCAAATCAAATAATGCCACACAGGCAAGTCACACACATTGGACCGCGAATCAAATGCATATAAAATCGGAAGGCGATTTGGCACAAGCATCACCAATCCACAGAACAGAACAGAACAGAACAGAACATAAAACTAGGGTTGACCCATACGCCTCCGACAACAAAACACCAAATGGCCAACTTCCACCAGAGCACAAAACGGAGACGCCGTGGACTGATCACACCACCACGGAAGGTGTCATGCCTCGGTGTCAAGAGGATATGCATGTTCCCCCACAGGTGGTTATAGCTCAGGTATACCCTACGGTATTCTAACAAAACATCATGTCACAACACATGTGTTGATCGATTTCACAATCAATGAATACGCGCAAGTATACACGGCAACAAGTTTTTGGCGCCGTTACTGGGGATTTAGTTTAATAATTTTGCCAATATTAATTTTTATCAAATTAGTTTTAATTTAAACGTTTTTTTTATTATTTTCTTTAATTCTCTTTCTATTTTTTCTTTCTTTGTAGGTACCATGGCGGAATTTAATTATCAATGGTCGTATACGAGAATGACTCAGCCAAGGGGAGCGGAGATTGATGAACTCGCGACAGTACTTCTTCATTATCAGCACAAATTGAGAAACTTTCGAGGAGGTTAGACGCTTTTGTAGCACAACGTCGTCAAAGTGTGGCGGTTACTTGTAATTATTATGTTGGAAATCATATGAGTCATCAATGCACCACCAGTTTTGAGCCAGTACCGTATGGTGGTGATTACCCCAACAATTATGTTTATCCCAACAACTATTATCAGGATTGGGGGTATCACCCAGATTTTTCATGGAGCCATACTCATCAAGATCAATTTTATGCTCCAAGTCCAATATACCCACCAAATTTCTCGTGTCCACCTCCACTACAACAGGAGGAACATTCAAATTTAGAGGAAACTTTGTCCAAGTTCATAGCTTCAAGTGTGGAGAGGAGGATTAATCAAGAGATATCGAGTCAAAATTTTGCGAACCAAATGGAACAACTAATTAATGCCTTGAACATTTGTCCTCAATACACTTGGCCCTATGACATGGATTCCAAGACTGATGGTGAGCCCGAACAAAATCTGCAACCGGATGTGCCAAAAGATATAGATGTTGAAAGAGAGGAGACACTTGGGGACCAAGAAAAGGAGATCGGCGAAGATCTAACTTTGAGTACCAACGAAGATGAGCCGATTTTGATAGTGTCCCATGTACCTTCTCCACCAAAGTTCAAGGAGCCAGGCAGTTTTTCAAGACCGTGTCCAATTGGTAGTCATGTCATAGGCAAGGCTATATGTGATATGAGAGCTAGGAAAACTTTAGAGCCATGGTGGGATGAGAAAGGGAAGATAGAAGAAGACCCTGTTGTGTTTGACAAGCTTCCATGCTATAATTTGATCACAAACATAATGGAGAAAGCACCTAGTGGTTTGTCGTACTTAATAGGGATCCTATCTGAAAAGATCATGCTAGGTGACTTAGATTTAATGGCCATTATTAATGGGAACCTCCCAAAAGAGACATTTCTTCTGATGGATGAAGGGTTCCTCAATTTGCGTAGGGTAATTGGATAGAGAATTGAAGAAGTCAGGCTGAGACTATAAAACAAGCGCTTATTGGGAGGCAACCCAAGTTTAATTTTTATTTTTAGTTTTTATTAGATTTTATATTAGTAGTTTTGAATTTGCATTTATTTAGAATTTAATAAAATTGTTTCTATCATGGTTTACAGGTTATTCAAGTCAAATTCAAGTGTGGTGCCCAATTTGTTCCATGTGCCTAGCCTATTCTCCAAACTTAGCGAACAAGGAGGAAGATTGCTATATTTTCAAGGAAGTCCTCTACTTTAATTTTTTTTCTATTTTAACCATTGAGGACAATGTCTAGTTTAAGTTTGAGGGCATTTTAGTGTCGTATTGCATATAGTTAGTTATTTGCATTATAGTTCGTTATTTTTACGTGTTAGCATTGTGTTTTTGCATTTAGTGTGCATATAATACATGGTAGTTAATTGCATATGCATATATGTGGTGCATTAGTATGTGTTCATGTAGTATAATTATTATTTTTTTGCATAAATCTAGGCAATAGATTGGTTTGAATTTAGCTCGGCCTATGATAAGATTGATATTAATTGTTAACTTGAACAGTGTTGATAATTGATGATGAGTTCTAATTTTAATCATGATGATAATCTTAGCCTGTCTGAAACTTATGTGATCGGATAGCACTTAAAGTTTAACTGTTTTAATCCACTTGGTTCAAGGGTTTCATAATTTATTTCTGAGGAAAAATCTTGGTTAAAATTTTAGAAAATTAGTGAGTCGGTGATAAAGGTTGGAATGACGTAAAAGCTTGAGTTTGGGGGAATCTATGGGGTATATATATACAAAATAAAAAAAAGAAGAAAAAAATGATGAAACGAAAAAAAAATAGAAAATTCAAAAAAAAAAGAGAATAAACATCGCGGCATGCTTGTCTAGTTTTGTGGCCTTTGTTACCTGAGTAAGTAAGCCCGAGGGGATTGTCTTTACACCTAGAGCCCTAAGGTCTTAATGGTTTGGGAGTCGTTGGTCGAAAGCTCGTTAAGGTAGCACTGAAAAGCCTAAGGGAATAAGACATTGCACAGCCATGAGAATTATAAAAAAAACACGAGAAAGAGCAAAAATGCCCTCATGGTTGAATAAAAGTATAAATAAATCATGTATTTACCCTTAGACTTGGTAATTGCTTAGTTTTACTTAGGAGTTGTCATGTTCACAAAAGTAATTGAATTGGGCGAAAATTTTCCTTCTAAGAAGTTTGTTATATGATTATTTTGAACTGTGGTTGGTTAGAATGGTTAACAAGCACAACATGGGTGATGACAGGTTTGGATTGACTAACTGGTTAGAGTTATGGACTTTGAATTGATCAGATAAATTGTTTGAGTATCATCGGTATCTTTGAGGCCTGTTGCTATATATCATAATGATTTATTACTGGGTTCGTGGGTATATTAGGAAGTAGATCATGCATATGCATTCATGTAGTTAATTTAATTTGTTTATTTTTATTTTTTTTGTATTTTTGCTTGAGGACAAGCAAAGGATTAAGTTTGGGGGTATTAGATGAGTGAGTTTTATACCCATGAATTGAGTGCGCTTGAGCTTAATCTTTTGAAAGTTTTTAAATGTTTGTGTCTATTCATGCATTTTTTACGTTGAGTTTAAGTGTTTGTGTCTATTCATGCATGTTTTATGTTGTTTTGTAGGAATTGGGATAAAAGTTACTTGGATCGACGTTTGGGGTGGCTAGATTCGCGTTTTCGGCTTGCCAGTTACATAGCATCCACTTCAAAGCCAATTTCAGCATTTCTCCGGACCTTATTTCAAAAAACTCAAAGAATGAAAGTTGTAGATCTACGTCTTTTCTTTTTGGAACATCTTGAATCATTGAAATCGGAGTTCGGACGAAGAAGTTATGGCCATTTTCCCAAAAGACATCGGAGCAGAAAATTTCCAAGCATGAGGCCCGGGCCGGGGCGCCCAAACAAGGCCTATGCCCAGCACCAAGGTGCTAAAATGCAGTGTTGCAGTGCCATGCCCAGCCCTGGGGCGCTCTTCGGATTGGTCAGGCTTGGACGCGTTTTGGGGTGAATTTTAACACTTTTTTTGACTCCGAATTGTATTGGGTTTGTTTCTAAGTTAAAAATTGGAGTTGTAACGTATAAATACATGATGTAAGGCTATAAATACATATATTAGCTTAGATAAAATACTCCATTAGATTAGAACACAAACCCTAGTTTATATTGGATTGTTGGAGATTGAAGCAACTTGAGGATCATTGAAGATTCAAAGCAGGAGCGGAAGAGGAGTCTCAAGACTACTGACAACAGATTCTATTATCTTCTCTTCTCTTACTTTTATCTTTTAATGTTTATTCAGTTGTGGATTCTTGATTTTAATTCAATGACAATGAACTAAATTTCTTTTATTAAGACTACAAATTGAACCTTTTATGTTTATGAATTAATTATTTAATTTATTCCAATTATTTATGTCAAGGTGAATTGTTTATCATGTCTTGTGCGTATTGATTAATTATTTGGCCAGTAATTATCGTGTTACTCTAGAAGGATTCGGAAGATGAAATTTAGGGTTAGAACTGGACATGATAACATGTATGCTTGATTATTTGCATGAGACGAATAATTAGGGTCGTGAATTGAATAGGAATATCTGTTCACTGCATGTAACAAATTGGGAATTGAAACTTAACGGGTTTGATTTAATTATGGCAAAAAGCACTTTTATGTGGTTGTAGTGTTTTAAGCAATTAGCCACTGTGCTTTTAAAATATTCAATTAGCCAACTGTACTTTTTAAAAATGTTCAATCAACCCATTCCGTCTAATTTTGCAGACGGACGTTAAAAAATTGGGCTGATTTTCCTACGTGGCTTTTGAAAAAAATAAATAAAACAAGTTATTTCCTACGTGGCAAGTCAGTCAGCCAAATTCTTAATACTATTGAGCCACTGTACTTTAAAAAAATGCAATTGGCCCACTGTGGTTTTAAATATATTTTTATGTTTTATTTTCTTTCTTTTTCTTTACCTAAATATTTATAATATGTCTAATATTAATAAAAATTAATATTATAATATTTATAATATGTATGTTTTATTTTAAAAATAAAAATACATTTATTTTTTAAAATACTTATAAATTTTAAAAATAAAAATATTTTTATGTTTTATTTTCTTTCTTTTCTTTACCTAAATATTTATAATATGTATAATATTAATAAAAATTAATATTATAATATTTATAATATGTATGTTTTATTTTAAAATAAAAATAAAAATACTTTTATGTTTTAAAATACTTATAAAATTTTAAAAATAAAAATATTTTTATGTTTTATTTTCTTTCTTTTCTTTACCTAAATATTTATAATATGTATAATATTAATAAAAATTAATATTATAATATTTTTTAAAATAATAATAAAATTAATTTTATTCATCTCGTTTAACCCTCTTTATCAAAAAATTTGTATCAATGAGATTTAGTACAACATTATATTAATTTCTACAAAAATTAAAAATAAAAAAATTATTAATTACATGACAAAAAATAATTAAAATAATAATAAAATTAAAATAAATATTTTAATTAGCAAAAATTAGTTAAACAATTTCCCGTTCTCTTAATTCCCTTACTGGCTCAGGAACTAAAGGACAATTTCCCCTCTTTATTTTCCGAGCCCAATAACGCAGTTCCATTACTCCAATTACTCCGACCTCTCTCTGACCACTCCAAACACTTAACAAGCTCACTATCAGAACCCAAACTAGCTATTACACTCTCTCTATCACGATGGGAACTCGGATCAAGAGCAAAAACAGGCATCAAATAAACATACTCGATCACAGAAATTTTTCGCATTGAACGATGCCATCACGCACTTTTTATCCGAAAATCCGAAATTGAGGAGAGAGATTGGAGTGGAGCCTATCAATTAATCGGCTGTTTTTTATTTTGATCTGGTGTTGGGTATTGGATTTACGATCTTTATGGGTTCGATGGATTCTAGGGTTTCAATTTTGGTGAGGAAAAAGATGAAGCGATAGGGAGTTTGAGTTTGAATTAATTAGGAAAAAAATGAGGATAAATAATTTTTTATTTATTTATGTTTGTAATTTGCATTATTTCTTTTTTTTCTAAAAATTTTAAAAAAAAAATTGTCTTGTACTGTCAAATATAATCTTGTACATGGCAAAATTGTATTTTTATTTATTGTTTTATTTTAGGCTTATTTATTCATTTTGAAGGAGAAAGAAAATAGGAAATGAAAAAAATATTAAAAAATGAATTAAATATTTATTTTAATTTTATTACTATTTTAATTATTTTTTGCCACATAATCAATGATTTTATTTTATTTATTTTTTTGTGTTGCCACATCAGAAAATAATATTTTTTGAATTTTTTTTTCAATGCCACGTGTGTAATTATTTAACGTCCGTGGCTTGATTGAACATTTTTAAAAAGTACAGTGGGCTAATTGAATATTTTAAAAGCACAGTGACTAATTGCTTAAAACACTACAACCACAGTGGTGTAAAAGTACTTTTTGTCATTTAATTATTTTGCATAGGAATATCACAAGATTAATTGAATTGAATAAAAGTTAACTGATCACTTGGGAAAGGGCTTTTAACACTTAAATTTCCTGTTAATAATTCAGTAGGCATAATAATTGGATTAGTTGGATAATTGGTTTGTAGTACATAAATTGGGAATATTGTAGTCTTAACCTTTATTTATCTGAATTCATTCATTTAGTCTTTACCGTTATTTAGTTGAATTAATTTTAGATTAATCTAGTTTTAATTGATTAATTTAATTTTCTTAATTAGAAAAATCACAATTTGCAGTTGTTTAAATAAAATTAGTTTGGTTAAGAACTAATACTTAGTGATTTTTATTAAATAATTCCTCGTGGGAACGATACTTTTTTTTATCACTTTATTACTTGTTGACCGTGTATACTTGCACGAATGTTTTGATTGCGAAATCGATTAACAAGTTTTTGAAAAAAAAAACAAAAAACAAAAAAAAAACAAAAACAAAAAAAACCTTTTCCCCGGCAACGGCGCCAAAAACTTGTTAATCGATTTCGCAATCAAAACATTCGTGCAAGTATACACGGTCAACAAGTAATAAAGTGATAAGAAAAGTATCGTTCCCACGAGGAATTATTTAATAAAAATCACCAAGTATTAGTTCTTAACCAAACTAATTTTATTTAAACAACTGCAAATTGTGATTTTTCTAATTAAGAAAACTAAATTAATCAATTAAAACTAGATTAATCTAAAATTAATTCAACTAAATAACGGTAAAGACTAAATGAATGAATTCAGATAAATAAAGGTTAAGACTACAATATCCCCAATTTATGTATTACAAACCAATTATCCAACTAATCCAATTATTATGCCTACTTAATTATTAACAGGAATTCTAAGTGTTAATAGCTCTTTCCCAAGTGATCAGTTAACTTTTATTCAATTCAATTAATCTTGCGATATTCCTATGCAAAATAATTAAATCAAACTCGTTAAGTTCCAATTCTCAATTTGTTACATGCAGTGAACAGATATTCCTATTCAATTCACGACCCTAATTATTCGTCTCATGTCCAGTTCTAACCCTAAATTTCATCTTCCGAATCCTTCTAGAGTAACACGGTAATTACTGGCCTAATAATTAATTAATACGCACAAGACTTGATAAACAATTCACCTTGACATAAATAATTAGAATAAATTAAATAATTAATTCATAGATATAAAAGGTTCAATTTGTAGTCTTAAAAAAGAAATTTAGTTCATTGTCATTGAATTAAAATCAAGAATCCACGACTAAATAAACATTAAAAAATAAAAGTAAGAGAAGAGAAGATAATAGAATCTGTTGTCAGTAGTCTTGAGACTCCTCTTCCGCTCCTACTTTGAATCTTCAATGATCCTCAAGTTGCTTCAATCTCCAATAATCCAATATAAACTAGGGTTTATGTTCTAATCTAATGGAGTATTTTATCTAAGCTAATCTATGCAATCCCCCCTTTATTTTATGCCTTACATCATGTATTTATAGGTTACAAGTCCAATTTTTAGCTTAGGAACAAACCTAATCCAATTCGGAGTCAAAAAGTGTCAAAATTCACCCCCAAACGCGTCCAAGCCTGACCAATTCCTTCTCTTTTTTTGCTAAGTTTGTTTGTATATAGAAAAAGAAAGAGATATTAAACAATTGCAAAGGGGCATACCCCAAAAACTTTAGAATGAACCTCATGGGACAACCCCAAAAAGAACAACTAAAGACCATCGATCAACCGGAATTACAAATTTATAAAATAAAATGAGCATATATAAAACAAGCGGTAAGCCTAAGCAAATGGCGAGTAGCAGCTGTCCAAACTCAGCTCGCCAACATGTCGAAGAGCAGCTGAACCAAATAAAGCAAACAAAAGCACCAGCTTCTGCTGCTGCTCGCCCAAGCAGCTGCTGTTTGGACCCCACCCATGTGCTGAAGCTCCCCCACCCATGCCGAAGAGCAGCCCAGCAAATGAACCAAGATCCTACCCAAAATAAAAGCACCAGCCCCAAAACATAAGCACCTCGCCCAGACCATCGCAGAATAAACAAGGTCCACGCAACAAACTACAGATCATGAGATCAGCACCACATGGTCCCCAAATTGCATCACCACATGACCAGGTCACCACATAAGATGAGATCACAACCCACCACGAGATCAGCACCTCACCACCTCACCTTGCCCAAAACTTCCTCGCCCAAACCATATGGTCCCCAAATTGCAGCACCTCGCCCAAAGCCTCCTCGCCTAACCCACCTGACCGTAGCCCAACCACCTCGTCCAGACCCTCGCCCAGTCCCTCCCCACAACCACGCTCGCCCAACCATGCTCGCCCAACCATACCATCATCTCACCATCATCTCGGTAGGAGCCAGCCCAAAGGCAAACCCAGCACCTCACCACAATAGCCAATACACAAGCATGAAATATGAAAAACTTTAAACTAAGCTGACTACAATAGCCAGTTACAAAAGTATTGACAAGTGGTGGCCTTTAGAAAAGATTTGCAAGTAGATAGTCGTGATTTAATGAGATGGATGACGTCCTTAGCGAGGTTCTTTGGGGGATGAGGGAGGTCCCATGAATCTTCTTGTTTGAGCTTCCCAAACTTTATAGAAGGAAGCAGTTACATTGAGGCATAGGATGTTCCGTGAGGCGTAGTGCCTTGGAAGGAAATGAGATATGCCATAAGGTCATCCCAAGAGTGTGGTACGTTGTTCCAGTTGCCTAAAGTAAGAGGCGATCGATGATTGAGGTGGAGTAAGCACAATCAAAGAAGAGATGGGCAAAGGTTTTGAGATGTTGTGAGCATAGAGGACAATCCCAAATTCTACCAGAGTAGTGCATAGTCCTATCATTGGTGGGTAGTTTCTTAAGAATGCCTAGCCATAGTAGGAAGAGAGTACCGAGGGACATGAAGCTTGTTCCAAGTGATAAAACTCCATTGAGCAAAGATTTTGTCTAGCATGAATGGAATCCCAGATGTGTTTAGCTTTGTGAGTTTATATCCCAAGTACCCCAAGAAATTACATCACACCCAAGAGTGGGAGGAGGAAGAATCTCCGGTTGGCGGCCAAGCATAATGACGTCATGATGGTTCTTGGATGGCATGATCCAAGATGACCCCAAGGAAGACCCCAAAATAATGCTACTCATATTGGCATTAGGAGGTATGCCCGAGTGGGAGAGGAGGTTGGGATTGGGTAATAGCCACCCCATTCACCCAAGGATCATACCAAAAATTAATGGATTGCCCATTACCAACCAAGTAATGCAAATGTTGAAGGCCTAAAGGGTGGAGCTTGAGTACTATCTCCAAATCCAGAAGCGATCCTGTGGAATAGGGATCCGCCAAAGCGATCTATTTTTAGAATAGTTTTTGAATCCAAGTGGCCCATAAGGAAGAGGGCTTGGCCAGAGGATGTGCACCGGATGGAGCATGATGAGTGCTTTGTTCCAATCCAAAAGGCTCTTTAAGCCTAGCCGCCTTCATTGGTAGGATGAGTGATAAGACAAGCAACTTTTGCCCCAAATTTTGCAAGAGAGAGCCCTGCCATAAGAATCTGCAGAGAACCTGATTGTATAGCTCGAAGAAGCGCCTTGGGTAGTATGAAATGACCGCACTAATAGGATTGCATAGAGAAAAGAATTGATTTAATTAGTTGTAGTCTACTGCATAGGATAAAGCTTTAGTTGTCCAAGAAGATGCTCTACGAGTAACTCGGTGAAGTAAAGGGACACAATCTCGGAAAGATAGCTTAGTTGAGATAATAGGAACTCCCAAGAATTTGGTGGGAAAGACTCCATGTTGGAACCCAAGAGTGGTTAGGATGCACTGAGCTAAGATAGGGTCGGTGTTTGCAAGATAACAGTGACTCTTGTGAACATTAGGGATAAGTCCAGAAAAAAGGTAGAAGGAGTGGATGCAGGACTTGATGATGGAGACAGATTGCAGGTTAGCATGGCAAAAGGTAAGCACATCATCAGCAAAAAGGAGATGAGTCAGCTTGCAGTCTAAAGCCCTCAAGTGATAGATGAACTCGGGCCCAGAAGTACACGAGTTAAGTTTTAAGGAGAGCATTTCCATTACAAGGACAAAGAGGTAGGGAGAGAAGGGATCACCTTGCCTTAGTCCTCTGGAGCTCGGAAAGAACCCAGCTAAGGTGCCATTTATTTTAACATAAAACATGGCAGTGGACACACATGTTTTGATCCAGTTGATGAAGATCTGGGAATTGGTATGCGACCAAAATATCCAAAGAAGAAATCCCGGTTTCATCAGACGAAAGCCTTCCTCGGATCAATTTTGAGTGCACATCTCGGAGGACCGTAATTCCTATGGTAATTTCTAAACAGTTTACGAGCAAGCGAATGTTGTCTTTGAAGTTTCTACCTTTCACAAGGTGATTGGGCTTTGTTAATGATGAGTGGGGAGCACAAGCTTGATCTGTTGGCAAGAATCTTTGTGATACATTTGTAAATAGTATTACAACAAGCAATAACAGTGAAAGTCGGACATGGAGGAGGGTTTGAGCATTTGGGGACCGAGGCAATTGCGAGTGGAGTTGATGCCCTTAGTAAGCCTACAAGAGAGGAGAAGAAGAATTGGAATGACCTTTGTGAAATCGGCTCCCACAATGTTCCGAGAATTGATGAAAAAATTTATATTAAAGCCATCAAGGCCCTGGACTTTTGTTACGCTTCATGGAGTTGAGGACTTTAAAGATTTCTAAGTCGAAGCGGGAGCGAGATAGCATGGCGGATTAAGAAGGGCTCACAAAGAGCCGGGGAGGCTCCATAGCTAGGAAAATCGAGTGGGTGGGGATAGAAGGGGGTGGAACAATTCTTTGGAAGTACTGATTGCTACATTTTCCACGGCATCCGACCATGAACTAGATCGCCACATTCATTTTCAATAGAGAGAAGCTTATTGGTGTTCCATCCGCTTTTCAACATGTTAGAGAAGTATCCCGAGTTTTTGTCACCCAAGGAGAGCCAAGTTGCTCTAGATTTACTACTTGGAGAGAAGAGTTTCATCGCGTTCCAAGGCAATATTGAGAGCGAGAGCACGATCTTTTTAGAATCAAGAAAGGGTGGGGTCAAGGGGGGAGGAGTGAAGCAGATTTTGGATGTTATGGAGTGCCTTCGTAGCAGTTTTGACAGCATTTGTGAGGTTGCCTCCAGAGATGTTAAGGGAGACCAAAGCTCGTTTGGTCCTATAGAGCTTTTCAGAGAACACATAAAAGGGGTTTCCATGAACAGGATGAACACATAAAAGCAGCATGTGGTTGAAAAATTGGAAATGCTTTTTGTGTCTCATGCTTGAAAGACCAGTATTGAGAAAGATAGGGGAATGATCCGATATACCTCTAGGGGCAAAAAGAGCTTGAGCATGAGGAAAATTTCCATACCATGAGGCATTCCCAAGAGCTCTGTCCAGTTTCTTAAAAATAAGATTTTTGCGGTGCAGCGGTTCCACCAAGTAAAAAATAGAGCAACCCTCTTATGTCATCCGATCCATTTGAAGTGGAAAAGGTCGAGGAAGTCATCCATTCTAGTATCCCAAATGCCATTTTCTCGGTTAGTCTCATTCAAATGCTTGATAACATTGAAATCTCCCAGGACACACCAGCAATTAGTAAGATTAAGGGCCAAGAGATCTCTCCAAAGATCACGTCGTTCCAAATAAGTGTTTAGCCCATAAACAAAGGAGATAAAAAATGTACTATGAGTGCCTGCAAGATTTTGAGCTTTACAGTGAATAGTTTGGGAGGAGACAAAAAGGATATCCACATTCCATATAGTAGGATTCCATCCAACCCAGATTCTACCATTACAGTGAGAATCATAATTAAAAGCCCAAGTCCAATTGAATAGCTATTCTGGGGGCATTGAGGCTCATAACTCGTGTTTCTAGTAGCCCAACAAAAGAGATGTTGTTAGCAACAATTAACTGACCAACATAAGCCTGCTTAGGCTTTTTATTTAACCCTTTAACATTGTAGGAAGCTAACATAATTAAGGGGGGGTGGGAGGTGGGGGGGGGGGGGGGTTTGAGACCAGCTTTCCCTTTGCCTTTCCTCTTTTTTGCAACTTGGGTAATATTATTTGGGCATGGTATTTGCAACATCAAGATTGCATTCTAGCGCCCATTATTTGGGCATATGTAATACCCGAGAATTTCCACATATTATTAAATAAATATATAAATGAAAATAAATATTTATTTGAATGTGAACAATTTCGTGATATGAAATGAGATAACTCAATTATATTAAATAATTAAATAGTTGAGAATACGTGGAGTTTGTGGTAAACTCGTTGAAAGCCTTGTGTGGCATGGTGATGGAAATACATATAGTAATGATAAGCGGCGAAGAAATTATGAGATGAGCAATTAAGTAATATTAATTGTTAAGTGTGGTTGTAGTATATTTATGGATTTTTAATTGATATTAATAAGGTCGATTAATATGTGATTATTAATTGTTATTTAATTGATAATGGTTGTGGTGGAATATTGATTTCTTGGCAATTATTAATAATAGGTGATTATTATATGGATAAGTAATGATGATGGAAAACCCATAAATGGGTGGATTAATTAATATTGATGTTAATTAATTAAGGAAGTGCATGGTTAATTTATTTAACATAAGTGAGTAAGTTAGTAATATAATAATATTATATTGATAGTTATGTGCATGTGAACAATAATACAAAAATAATTATATGGTGCAGTGTGACATTTATGTGGCTATATATATTAAGTCTTATAAAATTATATTGTTTGGGCATTGTGACTATATATATTGGAAATATATGGTATAAATATATCATGTGTAGGTAACAATATGAAGGTGAGTAGATATTTAATATATAATTTTATGAATGGTAGGAATAATTATGGAACCTATGCGGACCATAATATCCATTGCATTATTATTTTATCAAGGATATATTTCTTTGTACATGGATTATATGATGTGAGTGTATAATTTATCCCTAAAATCCTAATATGGTAACGATTGTACATTAAAATTTTATTATGGGATTTAAATAGACCAAACTAAGTCTAGATAACTAGATTCTTTGAGTTCTCTCCTTTTGTCCCAAAATGAAAGTCACCAAGTACATGAACGATGGTCGAGTTTGATTTCACGTCTTCTTCCACAAGGCTAAATCATAGATGATCATGGCTAGCTAGGTGGTTGGTATGGAGTGGTTGAACCACCCTCCTTGAACCATTGTTTCATTGCATTACACCATGAGCTCAAGTTTTGTGTAACACCAATACCCAATCCAAAACACTACTATAAAGAGCAGCCATGTTCATCAGTTGATGTTCTTGAAATTGTCTGAGATTTTGCTAAGTATGAGTGGGAAGCATACAAGCATTCTTAGAGTTTAAGAGTTCAAGTAATAGCAAGTTCTTTCACATTACAAAGGTATAATTCCATTCTTTGCTTTCCATTTTCGTTTCTGTTAACAGAGTTCATAAGTGTTGAAATTCAAATTCTTGAATTCATGGAATTGTATGTTAATGAGGTTGGGTAATGTCCATATAGATGTTGTATGATCACATAAGCTTGTTGCAATTGGTTTATAAGTGTTTAAAACCCATTTGGTGAATAAATTTTGGGATTTGGCTAGTCGATTTGCGAAGTAGATTCTGCGCTGAACCTGAACCAGTAAGCAAATTGCCACATTTGTATTGAGGTTGATCACAATGCACATGGGATTCTTTGAACTTCAGTTGAGCAATCTGTTTTCAAATCTGATCATGAGTAGCTAGTTGTTTTGACTTAAGCTAACATGTGAACATGTGTATGATGTATATTTGGATATGTTGACCTAATGCGAGCATGTTTTCATAGACTTGCATGATTAATGGAGATATATGGTTTAAATGGAGATTTGAACCTTAAGTTTTGAAAACCAACTATGTTAAAGATCATGTTCTACAAATTATGAACCTAGTGAGCTATACATGACTGATTTTGCACATAGATGAGCATGATCAAATTTGTTAAGCCTTATGTTAGGAATATTTTCAAGAAAAGACTTAGCCTAGTATGCTAACTTACATGATTTCTACATTTTGTATATTCTGACATTGCAAAGCATGTTAGTGTGACTTAGACATGCATGAATAAACCTTTAGCTTGTGTTTATATGACCGAAAATAAAGCATGAACATGTTGAGTGAATTAGTATACTTTATAAATGAAAATATGGCTTTGAATAGGAATATTGTCATGTTACCTTGAGGACTAGAATCGACATTTGTGATCATATTTAATGACTCTCTTAGACTAACTCATGTAGTGTAACCATGGATATACTATGCTTGTATGTTATATTTCAAGAAAAGCACTAACAAAGCATATTTTCAACTAAAAGGTGATTATTAGTTTCACGTATGTATTACTGAATACACACAAGCATGTATAATATGAGTGTTGTAACTAACTTGTATGATTTAGAAAGCAAGCATGCTAGACTTTGTGGTTTCATGACCTTAATTTGTTGAAATGATCGAACTTAGAACCATGATATGCAAGAAAGGGCCTAGATTGATCTAAGAAGCATGTGAAAGCCTTTAACATGTCAAAATACATTAAGTATGATTGTGCATTCGAGACCTGGACAGAACCCACAAAGTGGTAATTTTAGTCTTCATAGAAGTCGAGGGATCACAAGAAATTGGCTTGATCCTAAACTTAACCATGCAAGCAGCAATTAAGGCCGATCTAGAATCCGATAAATGAATTCTAATCTTTTGAACAGTAACTTACATGATACTTATGATGCTAAATGTGATCTAAAACCTACTGATGTACATATATATGTGTCGGTGCTGCATTGAAATGAAAAGTCCATGAATAGGAGGTCTTAACCTTGAGCATTCTTGATTTATTTGTGATGTAACTAATTAGTTGATTCATGATGACTTATAAACTGATTTTGTACCATATGTGTGTATACTTAAATCGTGTCAAACTTGATTAAAGACTGTGTTAGCTAATTAACATCTTGAACATATAATGCGTTATAAGCGAGATTCGAAAGTGTTGATTTATTAACATTGGATAAACTACGCTTGAGGCAAGTATCCGAACCCTACTATTATTGTTGTGAAATACCATTGCATTATTTATTCGAACAATACCTTAAGCACCTTTGAATACAAGTTATATTACTTTCTCGTTCAAATGAGTTACTCTAGTGGAAGTTCCATAGTCCTTAGTGACTGCTCAGTATAAATTGCTTATCCAGTTAGATATTGTGTTAGCCGTTGAATTCATATATATCTGTTGATTTATATTGAATTGTTATATCCCTTATTCATGATGTTATTCTGACACTTTGAACTATCCTAGAAATAACCCTTCGATATTTCAAACCTTGTGATATTATATCCTACACCCTTGTTGTATATTACTTGTTGGGCAATTTGTGCTCATCCTTGCTTATTTAAAACCTTTCAGTTAAGGAAGATCAGGGAGGTGTCTCTGGAGCAGACAAGGGCAAGGGCAAGGCTACCGACTAGCTTGTCCTTTTTATGTTTAAAGCTATTATGTTATGTTAAGATTAATTGTGGACTATGTTTAAACTTAAGTATAATCATGTAATAAGTCTTTATTAGATAGTATTATGTAATCTATTAAGTACTGTAGGTTGCGAGACTTGGGGGAATAATTATAATAAATCGTTGTATATTATTCTAAAGTAGATTTTCAGTTGTGTATGCGTTATTTTAGCTATTTTTACCATGAGAACGTGATGAACCGAATTTGAGTGACCATGTGGAGGTCCGATTTTGGGGGCATCACAGGTTGGTATCAAAGCCTTAGTTATAAACCTTAGGAGCAAGTGTCCTTAGATTATAACTCGGGAGAACTTAGAAGTTGGGATGGAGATAAAACTCATGTAGAGATTTCCTTGAGAGGCTTAGTGTGTTATGAAATATAACTTCATTCTATACAATGAACTTATGTTTGTTTAACATTCTAATGGAGTTGTTGTTTGTGTTGTCTTATGTTGGTGATTGTAGGATGACTGACATGGGAAGACCTAGCCGAGTAGTAGAGGAGGAGCCGCGTGATATCCACATAGTATTTGAGACACCCTTGATAGCAAAACCTATTTCAGTAGTAGCCCCTTTTGATGATGACGATGAGGAAGAGGTGGAGTCTGACCTTGAGGAGGAGCCTTTGGAGGAGGAGCCCAAGCCTGTGGAGGACTCCGACGAGGCTACTTTTGAGGATCAGGTGTTAGGAGAGTATGAGGAGCAGATATTAGAGTTGGGATGTAGAGTAGAGGAGCTAGAGGCTGAGGCTAGGGAAAGGGAGTTTGCGTTTCAGAAGTTGAGGGACGAGGACCATCAGAGGCAATTAGTGATACAGGAGATGGAGGTGGAGATTGCTCACCGTAAGGAAGCAGGGATCCAGATGGGAGCTTTATTTCACCGAGCGGTGGCGAGGAATGTTGAGGTGGCAGGAAAGCTGGAGGAATTAGAGCAGAAGGTGTTGAGTGAGAGGGCGGAGAAGGAGGCTCTCTGAACTCAGTTAGAAATGGAAGTGATGGATAGGATTCACTTTGAGGAGAAGTGGGAAGAAGCCAATGATAGGGCAGATGACCTAGAGGATGAGGTGCGGTGCAAGAGGAGGAAGATGAACAAGATGGGCTATGCTCTTCGCACGGCCATGGAGAGATTGATAGATGGGGTACATCATTACCCAACTTAGCAAGGACAGACCCAGCATACCATAAGCTGAGACACGGTGGTGCACATCACACAGAAGGAATATCAGAGCGCTGTTGAGCGTGGGATGTTAGATTGAGTTTAGAAGATAAAGGCCAGTAGTGTAGCAGTTTTATCTTTGTGTTGTTAATATGTGGTTGTAATCTCAATCTTTTGTGTAAGATGTGAGATAGTGGTAAACCCAAACTTCCGAAAAGTGTTAAAGGGGTAGTAAGTTAGTATGTCCCCATCTTTTGTGATATTAGGGGATATGTGTTATCATTTATAGCAGTATGCTAGAAAAGAACGTGTAATGTAACCCTTTGGAATATGAATATAAATGATCTTATTTCAGAAATGTGTTATAATCCTGTAGTCCTTTCTATTGAAAAATGTCTAGGTATTATAACTAGATAATAAAATGAAAATTTTGTGATGCAGAAAATGCCGCCCAGACGTAGAATAATTGTCCCAGAAGAGTAAGTTAATGATGAGAGAGGTCATGTAGATCCGATACAGAGACTGGTAGATTTATTGGGAGAAGCTTTGAGGGGAAAAAACGAACCCGTACCACCCGTTCCCCAAGCTGTCCCAGTAACGACCTTTAAAGATTTTAAGAGTGTATGTGACGCCCCCAAAATAGGTATACATCACCTATTCTGAGTCGCCATATACATGGTATAGAATACAAAAACAACTTAATAATACAGCTGTCGTGTAAAATACAACAAAACATAAATTGAGAGTTTTAATAAGAATATTGTCATCTAGACAATATCCACACTCAAAGGAGTCCTCATTACATTTATTTTCACACTATTTAACAGAATAGTGAGGACTACTAATACTATCATCTGGACCGTCACTCCGTTCCCCTACTAGTCTTGGCTACATTTTGATTTCCTGAAGAGAACAGTGAAAGAAAGGGGTGAGCTCAACTAGCCCAGTAAGAAATATTATGACTAAGATATTGTAGAATAAATTATCATTAGTCTTCAACAATATTAAACTGATAAAATATAACAAACATCAAGTTTAACTGCAGCAGAACAAGCAATCCATTAAAAGAGTCAAGTAGAGAATAAAATCTACTATCTTTTATGATTTAAAAAGGTTTTTCATCACTTTTATCGCTGAGACTCAGCTTAATAAATAATCCACATCATCCCTGCACTAGCCAAGGATATTCATTAGTATCACAACCACAAATTATCCATGCACTACGGGTCAAGGATATTCGTGTATTCATCAATGGTCATGATCATGCCAACAACTGTCCATCAATGCACTACGGGCCAATGAGGACTTTTACCACATCATTTGTAACATTACGGTCATGATTATACCGAATAATCCCTGGTCATAATCATACCAAGTCCATCTATGGCCACAGATGACTTTCAACATAATATAAGCATGAGGATGATGACAATGATATAAGAATCCAATAAAATAAGTTCAAGAATTAATTTATCCAGAATTCAATAACGTCCAAATTGTCAACATGATATTGCTTTGTAGAGTAAAATTCAAGAATGCTCAGAAGAATATTTCCATGAAAAGATTCTGGATGAAGCACAAATATCAAGGATATTCCACTAATTTCATGGATTATATAAGTCAAAACTTTAACCAACTGAGTATAATAGAATATATGAAATTGCAAATGGATTTTCGCCCGCCATGCGGTAATCCACGTATACAGATCATTTCCACAATTTAATAAGGAATGAATACAAAGGATCATTCACCGTGCATGTGGTAATCCACATGATGACGATTATTCAACGAGAATAATAAAGAATGGAATAATGTAAGGATTCACCATGCGTGAGATAGATTGCATGCATGAGTTATTCCCAAAGCGAATAATAAAGAATGGAACGGTCATGCGTAAGCGCATGAGGCAGGATATTAAGCGAGTAATAATAAAGAACGGAACCAGTCGGATTGAAATTACATGCCAAGCGGGATATTCCAATGAATAATAAAGAATGGAATAACAACAGAAATCACCATGCATGCGATAGACCGCATGCATGAGTTATTCCAATGAGAATAATAATTAATGGAACCGGTCGAAGCGTAATATGCAAGCGGGATATTCCAACAGAATAATAAAGAATGGAATAATGTAAGAATTTCACCATGTATGCGGTACTTCAGATATACTGAGTTATTCAACATAATAATAAATAATGGAATAATGTAAGAATTTCACCAAGTATAGGGTGCTCAGCAGATATAAAGTTATTCCAACAGAATAATAAAGAATGGAATAATGAATTTCTCTTCATGAAAACGAAAGAAATAATACCCTTACCTTAGAAGAACTGGATATTGGAAAAGTGAGGTAGTAGAATACTTTTCTTCTTTCTCTCTATAGTTTATCTCTCAGAGTTTGGTGAATTAAAAGAAATAATGAAGGAATGAGCTTTATTTATAGGAGAATGGACGGAATAGTAACTAATTCATGAAGCGGTCCAGATTGATTTACTTTTAAGCGGATGGTCCATATTGATTTACTATGCAAAGATTAATAAATTATTCTAATAAAACAAAATCTTTTAAATATAATATATTTTATTTATAGTCTAATAAAAAAAATAACTTTATAAAAATATTACATTTTATATAAAAAGATTTTACTATACAAAACACTATGCAAAACCTTATGCAAACACTATGCATAATAAAATATAATATATTCTAATTATTGTCTAATAAAACAAATAACTTTATAAAAGTTTTATGTTTTTTATATAAAAAGCTTTTGTTTTATTACATTAATAATACTAATAAAATAAAATTTGTATATATATATATATATATATATATATATAAACTTCCGTGATTTCATAAAAAGACACCTCAATATATTTAACAACATTTATCATCATTATTATAATTCACAATATTAATCGACCTGTGTCGTTCCTGTGGAAAGGGGCTTTCAATAAGAATTTCTCCTATTAGTAGCGCAATTAATTAGGTGACCAAACCTCTCCTTGGCGTAACTTTTAGACATCGTTAATATTGCAAATAATAATATTAATAACTCTCGTCATCTCAATTATTGATTTAATAATATATAAAATATCAACAATAATTGAATCAAATAACGTGAGATATTATGCAACAACCATGAAGCAATAATTGAACAAAAGCGAGTGACTTCTCACGTAAGCATCAATAATCAATACCGTGTGCTCTTATGCAACCACAGCGTATTCGCATGTACTTTTACTACCGAGTAGTTCAATAGTTTTAACGGTAAAACTTTCGCCATTATTTTCATAAAAATATTTTTGTCGTTTTCTCAATCCGACAATAATTCCGTTGTGAGGTCCACCAATGATTGTGTCGTCGTACGAATATTCCCTGTTAAAACGATTATTTCCCGACCAGTCGAATATTATATAACAACTTGCATACTTTACAAATTTTATAAATATTACCCACAACTATAACATTATATCAAATTTATTCCATAATATTCAAAAAAATATTTCGAGAAATTTAAATCTTTATTCATAAAATCTGGGGTCTCACAGTGTAGGACCCCCAAAGTTCATGAGAACCATCGAACCGATAGTTGCGCAAACACGGATCAAGGAGATCGAGAAGGCCTTCACTATAGCTCAGCGTGGGTGAAGACCGGAAGAGCGATGTTGCCACATACATGATGAGGGGCGAAGCGAACTATTGGTGGGAAACCAATCAGCGGAGAGCAGGGGAAGGAACGATAACATGGGAGCGGTTTACGACGCTATTTTTCGAGAATTATTTTCCAAAAAGTATGAAGAGTAGGATGGAAGTAAAATTCCTAGAGTTAAAACAAGGTGATATGACAGTGGCGCAATACGCAGCTAAGTTCAATGAACTAGCGCGATTTGCAGAGCACCAGGTTGTGGATGAGGAAAGGAAGGCGAGATGTTTTGAGCAAGGGCTAAAACCGTGGTTGTACAATAAGGTATTGGTCTTCCAGATTGATTCCTTTACGATATTGTTCGAGAAGGCAATCATTGTGGAAGGTGGCAGTGAGGCCTTAAGTTTGTATCATAAGGAGAAGAATAATAAGAACGATGGTAGTGAGCATCGTGGAGGAAGCAACAGTGGAGGGAGTAACTCCGAAAAGAGGAAATGGGAAAACAACAACGATAGAAGAAAAACAATCAAGGTGGGAATCACCAAAGAAACTTCAAGAAGAGGACCGAAGCTTGTAACAAATGTGGAAGAAGTCATCAGGGAGAATGCTGGAAGAGGAAGAACACCTGCTATAATTGCAGCCAAGAGGGGCACATATCACCAAAGCGCTCAAGTCAAGAAAATCGAGAGGATGTTTTCTTGTGGATCAACAGAGCACCGGATAAAGGCCCAAGAAAGGAAGTGTGGAGTCAAGGAAGCAAGGAGGAGGAAGTAAGTTGATGATTGGTGGACTGTGCAACCCAACCGATCGTAGCTCGAACCTTTAACATGACCAAATCCAAGACGCCAGAGGCTGCAAAAGGACATGGTGTTGAGTATAATCCCAATCAATAATTTAAATGCTTTATGTATTATTTGATTAAAGGGTGCCACTGCTCGATTTATATCTGAAGAATTTTCTAGTAAACTTAGTACACCCCAGAGAACGTTTAGAAGATCCTTTGAACATAGAAGTTGCGAATAAGGAAATAATCCATGTAGAATACGTTTATCGAAATTGTCGCGCAAACATTAGAGGACATGAACTGAGCGTAGACTTGATTCCTATTAGACTAGGAGAATTTGACGTAATATTGGGGATGGATTGGTTATATAACCATGCAGCAGTAATTGACTGTCAGAACAAATGTGTGAACCTTCAGACTCCTGTTAAGTCTAAGGTAGTGTTTTATGGTAGCTCATCGCTTAAGCAATCGTGTTGTGTTACGATGATGCAAGCCAAGAAATTGTTAAAGAAAGGATGTGTAGGTTATTTAGCTTACGTTGTGGATTCTCGGAAAAAGGGAGTAGAGATTAATGATTTACCCGTAGTGAGTGAATTTCAGGATGTGTTTCCGAATAATCGTAATAGATTTAGCACCAGGAACGACACCGATTTTGAAAGCTCCATATCGTATGGCGCCGGTAGAAATGAAGGAACTGATGATACAACTTCAAGAGTTATTGGATAAAGGTTACATTCGACTGAGTGTGTCTCCTTGGGGGAGCACCAGTGTTATTCGTGAAGAAAAGGGACGGATCGATGAGGCTCTGTATCGATTATCACGAATTGAATAGAGTAATGATCAAGAACAGATATCCGCTACCGAGGATAGACGACTTATTTGATCAACTGAGAGGAGCGAAATGTTTCTCGAAGATCAACCTGCGGACGGGATATCACCAACTGAAAGTGCGGGATGAGGACATACCAAAGACTGCGTTTAGAACCCGTTATGGACATTACGAGTTTTTGGTAATGTCATTCGATTTAACTAATGCTCCGGCAGCATTCATGGACTTGATGAATCGAGTTTTCAAGCCATACTTGGATAAATTCGTGGTAGTTTTCATTGACGATATTTTGATCTACTCGAAGACGGAGGAAGAACACGCCGAACATCTGAAGATTATTTTGGAGGCACTACAAAAGGAGAAGATGTATGAAAAGTTTTCTATGTACGAATTTTAGATGAAGAAGGTTCAATTCTTAGGCCACGTGGTGGATAAGAATGGAATCTCAGTGGACCCCGAAAAGGTCAAAGCAGTGAATAATTGGGAACAACCAAGAACACCGACGGAGGTGAGAAGTTTCTTAGGGTTAGCAGGGTACTATCGAAGATTCATCCAAGATTTTTCTAAGATAGCAACCCCGTTGACTAATTTGATGAGGAAGACGGTGAAATTTGTATGGACCGACAAATGTGAAGAGAGTTTTCAAGAGTTGAAGAAGAGATTGAGTGAGGCGCCTGTATTATCATTACCAGATGATACGGGAGGATTTGTGGTGTACAGTGATGCATCGCATAGAGGACTTGGTTATGTGCTTATGCAACACAGCAAGGTTATTGCGTATGCATCACGACAATTAAAGGATTACGAAAAATGATACCCTACTCATGACCTAGAGTTAGCGGCCATAGTTTTTGCGTTAAAGATATGGAGACATTATTTGTACGGAGAAAAATGTGAGATATACACGGACCACAAAAGTCTGAAATATATCTTCACATAGAAGGAGTTGAACATGCGTTAAAGGAGGTGGTTAGAATCAATCAAAGATTATGACTGTAAAATTCTTTATCACCCGGGGAAGGCAAATGTAGTTGCCAACGCTTTGAGCAGGAAAGGAAGGGAGAAATTGTTTCGACTGACAACTCAGGAGGAGTTAATAAGGGATATGGAGAAATTGGAAATAGAAGTGAGGGGACCCGAGAGGTCTACAGAAAAGTTATTTGTAATAGGAGCTTGTCTGACGTTGTTGGATAGAGTAAAGGAAGCCCAGGAGAAAGATGGAGTGTGAGAAAATCAGAAGAAGGATCATGGAAAAAGAGGAAGAAAAATTTCGAATAGATAAAGATGGTATCTTAAGATTTGAAGGGAGAGTACGGGTACCGGCAGTGGCCAAGATAAGAGAGGAGATTTTACACGAGGCTCATAATACGACGTATTCCATTCATCCGGGAGGCACGAAGATGTACCGGGACTTGAAGCAACATTTTTGGTGGCCAAATCTAAAACGGGAAATTGCGGAGTACGTTAGTAGATGTCTTACCTGTCAACGTGTAAAAGTAGAGCATCAGCGACCGAGTGGTTTACTACAACCGTTGGAAATACCAGAGTGGAAATATGAGCATATTACGATGGATTTCCTGGTAGGACTTCCAGTCACACAGAAAGGTTTGGATGCCATTTGGGTCATCGTGGATCGACTTACGAAGACCGCACATTTTCTACCTATCAAGATCCACTACAGTTTAAACCAATTAGTGAGTCTGTACGTAAAGGAAATCATTTCACGACATGGAGTGCCGGTGTCGATTGTTTCTGACCGAGACCCGCGTTTCACGTCAAAATTCTGGAAAAGCTTGCAAGAGAGGATGGGAACACAGTTGAGGTTGAGTACTGCTTATCATCCTCAGACGGATGGACAAAGTGAGCGAACAATACAAACGCTAGAGGACATGCATAGGACTTGCGTGATGGACTTCAAGGGAAATTGGGACGACCACCTACCCTTAGTCGAATTTGTGTATAATAATAGTTACCATGCGAGTATCGACATGCCACCGTATGAAGCTCTTTACGAAAGGAAGTGCAAAACGCCTTTATGTTGGGACGAAGTCGGAGAACGACGAATACTCGGACCAGAGTTAGTACAACAAACCGCAGACGTGGTAAAAGTGATAAGGGCTAGACTTGTAGCAGCTCAGGATCGCCAGAAAAAGTACGCAGATTTACATCGGCAAGACCGAGACTTTGAAGTCGGCAGTTTTGTATTCTTGAAGGTATCTCCGTGGAAGGGTAAAATACGTTTTGGCAAGAAAGGAAAACTGAGTCCAAGATTCATAGGACCGTTCGAGATACTAAAGCGAGTATAAGCGAAAGCGCATAAAGTCAAGACTACTACCTGAATTGGAGCACATCCATAACGTGTTTCACATATCTGTGTTGTGCCCGTACAAGCCCAACTACAAGCACGTGATTTCTTATGAACCCATTCAAGTGGAGAAGAACTTAGCGTATGAGGAAATTCCTATCCAAATTCTCGATAGGAAAGAGCAAACCTTAAGGAATAAAGTTATTTCTTCTGTAAAAGTGCTTTGGCGTAACCACGATGTTGAGGAGGCAACGTGGGAATTAGAAGATAGGGTGATGGGGGATTATCCCCATCTGTTTGTGTAACCTTGTAACAATTCCGGGACGAAATTTTTATAAGGGGGGGGGGGGGGGGAGGATGTAATACCCGAGAATTTCTACATATTATTAAATAAATATATTAATGAAAATAAATATTTATTTGAATATGAACAATTTCGTGTTATGAAATGAGATAACTCAATTATATTAAATAATTAAATAGTTGAGAATACGTGGAGTTTGTGGTAAACTCGTTGAAAGCCTTGTGTGGAATGGTGATGGAAATATATATAGTAATGATAAGCGGCGAAGAAATTATGAGATGAGCAATTAAGTAATATTAATTGTTAAGTGTGGTTGTAGTATATTTATGGATTTTTAATTGATATTAATAAGGTCGATTAATATGTGATTATTAATTGTTATTTAATTGATAATGGTTGTGGTGAAATATTGATTTCTTGGCAATTATTAATAATAGGTGATTATTATATGGATAAGTAATGATGATGGAAAACCCATAAATGGGTGGATTAATTAATATTGATGTTAATTAATTAAGGAAGTGCATGGTTAATTTATTTAACATAAGTGAGTAAGTTAGTAATATAATAATATTATATTGATAGTTATGTGCATGTGAACAATAATACAAAAATAACTATATGATGCAGTGTGACATTTATGTGGCTATATATATTAAGTCTTATAAAACTATATTGTTTGGGCATTGTGACTATATATATATTGGAACTATATGGTATAAATATATCATGTGTAGGTAACAATATGAAGGTGAGTAGATATTTAATATATAATTTTATGAATGGTAGGAATAATTATGGAACTGTCTGGACCATAATATCCGACTGCATTATTTTATTGCGTATATTTACTGTACATGGATTATATGATGTGAGTGTATAATTTATCCCCAAAATCCTAATATGGTAACGATTGTACATTAAAATTTTATTATGGGATTTAAATAGACCAAACTAAGTCTAGATAACTAGATTGCTGAGTTCTCTCCTTTTTGTCCCAAAATGAAAGTCACCAAGTACATGAACAGTAGCTGAGTTTGATTTCACGTCTTCTTCCACAAGGCTAAATCATAGATGATCATGGCTAGCTAGGTGGTTGGTATGGAGTGGTTGAACCACCCTCCTTGAACCATTGTTTCATTGCATTACACCATGAGCTCAAGTTTTGTGTAACACCAATACCCAATCCAAAACTCTACTATAAAGAGCAGCCATGTTCATCAGTTGATGTTCTTGAAATTGTCTGAGATTTTGCTAAGTAAGAGTGGGAAGCATACAAGCATTCTTAGAGTTTAAGAGTTCAAGTAATAGCAAGTTCTTTCACATTACAAAGGTATAATTCCATTCTTTGCTTTCCATTTTCGCTTTACATTAATGAGTTCATAAGTGTTGAAATTCAAATTCTTGAATTCATGGAATTGTATGTTAATGAGGTTGGGTAATGTCCATATAGATGTTGTATGATAACATAAGCTTGTTGCAATTGGTTTATATCGCTGTTTAAAACCCATTTGGTGAATAAATTTTGGGATTTGGCTAGTCGATCAAAAGCAGATATTACGTGCTGAACCAGAACCGCACTAGCAACATTGCTATAACATTTGTATTGAGGCTTAATAAATAGCTACCTTTGAGTTCTTGAACTCAGTTGAGCAACTGCATTTTCAAATCTGATCATGAGTAGCTAGTTGTTTTGACTTAAGCTAACATGTGAACATGTGTATGATGTATATTTGGATATGTTGACCTAATGCGAGCATGTTTTCATAGACTTGCATGATTAATGGAGATATATGGTTTAAATGGAGATTTGAACCTTAAGTTTTGAAAACCAACTATGTTAAAGATCATGTTCTACAAATTATGAACCTAGTGAGCTATACATGACTGATTTTGCACATAGATGAGCATGTTGTAGTGTACATAGTCCGTTGAGCATGATCAAATTTGTTAAGCTTTATGTTAGGAATATTTTCAAGAAAAGACTTAGCCTAGTATGCTAACTTACATGATTTCTACATGTTGTATATTCTGACATTGCAAAGCATGTTAGTGTGACTTAGACATGCATGAATAAACCTTTAGCTTGTGTTTATATGACCGAAAATAAAGCATGAACATGTTGAGTGAATTAGTATACTTTATAAATGAAAATATGGCCTTTGAATAGGAATATTGTCATGTTACCTTGAGGACTAGAATCTGACATTTGTGATCATATTTAATGACTCTCTTAGACTAACTCATGTAGTGTAACCATGGATATACTATGCTTGTATGTTATATTTCAAGAAAAGCACGAACAAAGCATATTTTCAACTAAAGCGGTGATTAGTTTCACGTATGTGTTACGAATACACACAAGCATGTATAATATGAGTGTTGTAACTAACTTGTTTGATTTAGAAAGCAAGCATGCTAGACTTTGTGGTTTCATGACCTTAATTTGTTGAAATGATCGAACTTAGAACCATGATATGCAAGAAAGGGCCTAGATTGATCTAAGAAGCATGTGAAAGCCTTTAACATGTCAAAATACATTAAGTATGATTGTGCATTCGAGACCGGACAGAACCCACAAGGCAAAGAAATTTGAGTCTTGGCAGGTCAGGGGGACCAGCATGACTATCTTGGGCCCTAGAAGCTTAGCCATGGCAATTGCTATGATCTAGAATCCCAGAAAATGAATTCTAATCTTTTGCACAGTAACTTACATGATACTTATGATGCTAAATGTGATCTAAAACCTACTGATGTACATATATATGTGTCGGTGCTGCATTGAAATGAAAAGTCCATGAATAGGAGGTCTTAACCTTGAGCATTCTTGATTTATTTGTGAAGTAACTAATTAGTTGATTCATGATGACTTATAAACTGATTTTGTACCATATGTGTGTATACTTGAATCGTGTCAAGTTTGATTAAAGACTGTGTTAGCTAATTAACATCTTGAACATATAATGCGTTATAAACAGGATTCGAAAGTGTTGATTTATTAACGTGGATAAACTACGCTTGAGGCAAGTATCCGAACCCTACTATTATTGTTGTGAAATACCATTGCATTATTTATTCGAACAATACCTTAAGCACCTTTGAATACAAGTTATATTACTTTCTCGTTCAAATGAGTTACTCTAGTGGAAGTTCCATAGTCCTTAGTGACTGCTCAGTATAAATTGCTTATCCAGTTGGATATTGTGTTAGTCGTTGAATTCATATATATCTGTTGATTTATATTGAATTGTTATATCCCTTATTCATGATGTTATTCTGACACTTTGAACTATCCTAGAAATAACCCTTCGATATTTCAAACCTTGTGATATTATATCCTATACCCTTGTTGTATATTACTTGCTGGGCAATTTGTGCTCATCCTTGCTTATTTAAAACCTTTCAGTTAAGGAAGATCAGGGAGGTGTCTCTGGAGCAGACAAGGGCAAGGGCAAGGCTACCGACTAGCTTGTCCTTTTTATGTTTAAAGCTATTATGTTATGTTAAGATTAATTGTGGACTATGTTTAAACTTAAGTATAATCATGTAATAAGTCTTTATTAGATATTATTATGTAATCTATTAAGTATTGTAGGTTGCGAGACTTAGGGGAATAATTATAATAAATCGTTGTATATTATTCTAAAGTAGATTTTCCGTTGTGTATGCGTTATTTTAGCTATTATGGTTTTAACATGAGAACGTGATGAACCGAATTCGAGTGACCATGTGGAGGTCCGAATTTGGGGGCGTCATAGCATAGGCCTTGTTTGGGCACCCCAGCGCTGGCCTCATGTCTGGAAATTTTCTGCTCCAACGTCCTTTGGAAAAATGGCCATAACTTCTTCGTTCGAACTCCGATTTCGATGATTCAAGATGTTCTGGAAATGGAGACGTAGATCTACAACTTTCATTCTTTGAGTTTTTCGAAATAAGGTCTGGAGAAATGCTGAAATTGACTTTGAAGTGGATGTTATGTAAATGGCAAGCCGAAAACGCGAATCTAGCCACCCCAAACGTCGATCCAAGTAACTTGTGTCCCAATTCCTATAAAACAACATAAAACATGCATGAATAGACACAAACACTTAAAATTAACGTAAAAAATGCATGAATAGACACAAACACTTAAAAACTTTTTAAGTGACTCTGTGATTCCCTCTGAATGAATATGTATTACACTGAATTCAATTAATTATCTAAACCAATTAGATGTATTCATCACACACGTGATACAAACTATTACACAAGTACTGTTAATTATTAAAAATTTACCTAATATTGAACAAAAATTGTGATTCTCTTCCCCCTTTTTCCAGCGCAGCCATTAGGTTTCTTCTTCCTCTTTTTTTCCAATTTGTATCAGGCGTATACAAGTATGATTAGGTTTTAGTATTTTTTTTATTAATTAATATATTTTATTAATTATCTTAATTATAATTGTATTTAATATTACCCACATATAAATTAATCTCAATTAGTTTTAAGGCCCAATTTTACCAAATTAATTTGTCTACCACTTATTAATACTTATTAGTCCAATAAATTAATTAACTAGTTTGACCCAAATAAAAGACAAAGTACAATTAGTATAATTTAAAATAAAATAATTTTTATTATTCAATATTTATTTATTTTACTGGGTATTACCTCAACTATAGCAGGTTGTAGACCCGATACAGGGGCTAGCGTTGTAGGAAATGTACCAGAGGGTCTCGGGAAACTTAGGTCGAACATGTTGTGATCATTGACACTCCTTATAGATTTTCCTTTGTTAGTAAAATCATTCACGTTCTGAAGAGTAAAGCCTTGAGCTTTAATGAAGTCCATTAAGGTAAAGCACTTCCTTCGTTCATCAACAGCATCAAGACGGTGTGATAGATGTTGTGCCGCTTTGAAGATCTCTGACATAGAAGGGCCAAGCAGAGGCCCTGCGTTTTCATCTGCAATGTTGTTAGCTTCTGAATCTATAGACTCATCAGAGGCAATATTAGTCTCAACAGGTAAGGGATCAGATTTTGCTATAGCCAAGTCAACAACAACTAGAGAGTTGGGGTTAGAGACTCCGAATTCGGCAAAAAGGTCGTGGGACTGGCTACTCTCAAAGTTACCAGCCGAGAGGTGTGAATAATCAACCATAGCAAAGGATAGCAAGAAGAGGGCAGGGTGTGGAAGATGCAAAGGATGAACTCGAGGTTGGAGAAAGGTGGCAAAAACGGGGAGGAAAGACAAAAATAGAAAACATAAAATATTGATATAAACATAAAGTTTAGGTGAGGTTGGGCGGGAGACAAAAGCGAAAGGAAGGAGTTAACGGTAATAAGAAAGAGCCAGTTGGATGTGGGTTGACAGTGGAGAGTGTTTTAGAGAGAAGGGAGAAAAATCCTAGAGAGAGAAACTAACCCATCGTAAAATGCTTTGAACTTTTTCTCCCATATTCAACTCTTCAATCATTTTTATACTCTTTGTGCATTTCTCTTCTGCTCAATTTATACAAAACTCTAATCTGAGTAGGGTACAATTTCCTTGTCTACACCTATTTAATATCAATATAAATTAAGATCATATATAATGTCAAGGTAATAATTATGTCTCGCTAAAAGTTCAAAGTGTTATTAAAATAAGAGTAAACGTGTCACTAAATATATATTTATTTTTGACAACTTAATTAATGCTTTGACATTATCCACGAAATTTATCATCATAAAATAACAACAAACAACAAACAATTACTAAAATAGCATAAAGTATTTAATATTTTCCTACTCTCAATTTAGTCATCACACAGCTAATCCCATTCCTCTTTCAAATTGCAAACGGCTAATTAGTTTAAAATCTTAAATTACTAAAATTCATTTCAATTTTGTCTCAAACTTTAAATTACTAAAATCCATTTCAATTTTGTCTCTTTATTTCCAAATTACTAAAAACCCATAAAACAATATTAACCCTAAAATCCTTTACTCATCTTTCATAGGCCCATTTTAGTCACTCAAATTTTAACGGCTAAATAGTGTAAAACCTCATAATCAAATTTCCAAAACCCATTTCAAAGTTGTGTCCTTAATTATCAAATTACTAAAAAAACCAATAAATAATATTCATCCGAAAAACCTTTCCTCATCACTCTTAAGCGCATTTTGGTCTTTCAAATTATTTCTAAAGGTGCGCACCCTATGCGCACATTAGCATAATCCATCAATATCACCGCCTATATTTACTCGCACCCTCTCCCCCTCCTCTTACTACTCCATTTTCGTTTCTTACAAAATCTCTCTGTAACAAAAGGAATAATATTATAAAAAAGTAAAATAAAAAAATACTGTAAAAATTGTCACTATCAAACTTGTATTATTCCCAATCAGCCTCGTACAATTCCCAAAATCCCCGTACGGTCCCCACCGATGGCCCCTTCCACCTCGCCGCATTTCCGAACGCCGCCGCCGCAGCAGCTCCCCGCCCTCCGCCGTACGGAGGGGCCCCACAGCCGCTATCTGACGTCCTTTCCGCAGTCGAAGAAGTTCAGGTCTATCCTGGATATCATGAAGGCCGCCAAGTACGCGGTGGTCGACGTCGGCACTGACTACTACGACCAGGTAGCGTGCGAGCAATGTGGGTCGGGCGAGCTAGACGAGGAGATGCTCCTTTGTGACAGATGTGATAAAGGATTTCACATGCTTTGTAACCGGCAAATTGTGGTTCGGGTCCCTATTGGCTCTTGGTATTGCCGGAACTGCTTCGATGAGAGCCCCCTCAAACGTACGATTTTTTATGTTTATTTGTTATTTTATGGCGCGATTATTTTGATTTTATTATATTTTTAAATTAAGAATTTTCATGCTGTGTATGAAATGGGGAATTAAAGAATGTATGTTGTTGTTTTTTTTTTTCAGGGTTTACGCAAACTAAGATTCTGGATTTCTTTCGAATCCAGAAATGTAATGTTTTCGTGAAATTTATATCACCCGAAGGTAATTTGTTATTCTTATACTCCGTACGTTCCATAATAATTGTCTTTTTTTAAAAAAAATTCTTCCAATTTATTTGTTGTTTATATCTTTCTATCAGAATAAATTATTTATTTTTTATATCACCCCTAACTTTTCTCATTGTCCCAATAAATTCTCTCTTATATTAATAGTTTTCAATTTTACATAAAAGAGTAGTGATATAATTTCATACAAATTTTAATTCTTAAATGATAGTATTAAACGAGTTTCTTAATTCATGTGCATGAAGCTAAAACGACTATTATTATGGAATGAAGGTAGTATAACGTAGTAATGATCATGATCAACATTGTTATTAGTGTTTTTAGGGAATTACTCCATTTGTTTTTTAATATAAGTCGTTTTAGAGTTGTGCATAAGTATTAAAGAAATGAGTGTATAACATTAAATATAATATCAATTGTCTATATTGCCCTTGTATTAGAAAAAAAAATATTATTTATTGGGCAAAAAATAATGAGAACCAAAGTTATATTTATTACTTGGGGTAATATTGGAAACTAAGCAATTAATGCTTATTTAAAATTTTCAAACGACTTATATTAAGGAACAAAAATAATTCTCTAAAACGACTTCTATTAAAGAACTGAGGGATTACTATTTTCACAAGGAAAAAATGTTCTTACCACAAGGGCTCACTTACTATTCATATGCGAAGAGAGTTGAAAAATATCAAGAAAATTGATATTTCGACAAGTGAAAATGTTAGTTTCATAAGTTCCTTTCTCACATGAGAGTGGACCCCACTTATTATTCATGTGGGGAGGACCTTGTGTAACTAACCTTTTTATTTGTAGAAATATCAACTCCCAAATTTCATTTTTCATCGTAAAAATATTAATTCACTTTTATTATGTGTGTTATTATTTTACAAAATTGGTGTATATATAATTTTTAAAGTGTGTATATTTTGTTATAATTAATATTTTTTATTTATTTATGTTTGTATGATAAAAAAATGCGAGTTGTATTTGACATCTCCAAATGGTTGGTGAAATCTTAAACTAGGGATTATATTAGGTGTGAGTTTGGATGCTATTGGCACCTCTAAACACACAACTAATCCTTCTCTATTTATAGTTTTATTATTCGGAATTTCGGGGTTTTTATAACCGAGGAACATGTTTTATAAGCCCGAGAAATGATGCTCTTATATGTTCTTCTATAAGCTGGGGAATTACAACGTACGTGCATGTCTTGGTGGCTAGGGCAGGTTAAAATCTTGATAGGAATTAGTAGAAGTTATAATAAATAATGACGCATTAAACATACTAGGAATTTAATATGGAGTTTGGTTGATGTTAGAAGGGAAGCGTATAAGTTGGTTCTAAGAGCAGACAGATCCAAAAAATGACCAACAGTCCTTTTACAAATAAGAATACACCTCTCTTTATATAAATCTTGAAGAACAATAAAAAATATTTAATTCAAACCGCTGCCAAAACGGGGAGTCATTTCAGTACACATGGAGCCATTAGGCTTTCTGATGTCTTTATCATGTCTAGATTTGGCAATATAGTTAGTTAACTATTAGGTCAAACCATATTAACTGAAACCAAATGGATTAGTTAACCATTTTTATTTTTTCAAGTTGGTTAAAGTTTGGACCCATATTTTTTAAAACAAATATAGTTCTAAACCGATTAACTATTTTTCGACCCATATTCTATTCAATCACACTCATATATAATCCAATTCAAGTTAGTAGAAGCAGTTCACTTGTGAAGTTTGATTTGGATTAGAATTCGAAAAAGGCCATAAATAATTCAACACCTATTTATTTACATTATATATATATATAGGGAAATGATCCATAACAAGTATTTGCTATGGATGAAAAATGGACAAATAGTATCATAACCCTCAATTGCAATAATCAAGGGCGGAGATTAAAAAGGGTTATGCGCCGTCCGCTAGTTGAACTAACGGACGTATAAACATTAATGATCTGACATAATTGCCCTCAAAAGTCTACACCTGTTCAGTCCATCCATCCACTAGTGGACTTCTTCTCCCACACGCGCGAATCCCAAATAGCGTTGTAATTAATCCCAAATAGTACTTCTGTAACCCCAAATAGCGAATAACTTCAGAAATCATAGCAGATATGTAATCCCAAATAACGAAATCCTATCGCTCACAACTTGTGCAAGTTTTATTAATTAATCGATCACCTAGCTAAAACTCCAAAACCCGGCCCCCACCCCACCAAAATACATAGCTAGTAATAATTAAAATTGATTAATTATCAGAGACCTTTGATTTTACAGTACGGCTAGTTCTTGAAAGTATGAAAACTTTTTTAGTTCCCTTCCCCGTTGAACGAATCAACTTCTTCCAAAACCCTCCAGCTCCTCCTCCTCGGTTGCTAGTACTGGCGACAAATGTTATGGATCTGCTCTTTTTCAGGCTTCCGGTGGCACTAGTAGTTATAATAAAATCGACAAAAATGCCGATGGAAGCGTGGCAGCGATGACCCGCCGGAGATATGGAGGTAGAAGAAGAAGTGGAAGAGTGGTAATTAGAATTAGGGGAGAATAAATTATGATTGACCGCAAATATTTTTGTTTTGACGATTGGTAGAGCAAACGCCTGGCTGTTGACGTTATTGATGATGCTTCTTGCATTCATTTATCTTCATCCCAATGAAATCCAAGGCGTTAGGGACAAAATCGACCGAAAATATCTTAAGCACCGTCCGCTAGTTCAACTAGCAGACAACGTAGATCCATTTTTAATCTCCGCCCTTAATTTATGTAATGTATGGTTATTATGCTATTTGCCCAATTTTCATCCATAGCAAGTACATGCTATGGATCATTTCTCATACATATACATATATATATATATATATGTTAGTTCCCGGAGGCACAATAGGTATCTAGAAGGGGGGGTTGAATAGATATTTAAAAACTTTTCTTTTAAATGGTTTAGGCACTTCTTAGTTCACTCTTGAACTCTTCAAGTCCAACAGACTTGGTTCTTTACAGTTCACTTAGAACTCTTCAAGTCCTTCAGACTTGGAACTTCTCACTTCAGTTGATTGGTTGTTGTTGAGATCGTGATTGGTGCTACGCAATTGCTATTAAGCACTTGTTCGAAAGAACTGAGTAGCTGAGCAAGCTTTCTATCTTTCTCGGATCGTAGAGTTGAGCGTTGAGTGTTCTTTCGCGTTTTTGTTTTAATACTTGCTTATCTTTCTCATCTGTCTGTGTTCTGTATATATGTGATCTTGAAATCTATCCGTTGAAGCCTTTTGAAGAAATATTAAACGCGTTTGACCTTTCTGAACTTTGATGGAGACTTTTCTGCACATCTTCTAAATTTCACTTTGGCCCACTGACACATCAGACTGCTTTCTCACCTAACACCTGAAAAGGTGTTTTTCTCTGCCCAATGGTCCTTTTCTTAGCTTCTTGAATACGTTCCTTTTGATCAATACTAAGGATACCTTTTTATGCTGAATTGGGATGGTGAGTGCTTCAACGTTCAAAACCCATTCCTCATTTGTTGGAATTTGTCTTCAAACAAAAGTTAGGGGTCGATGCTTCTGACACAAGACAGATGACACTCTACTATCCATATCATAGTGTCTTGTCATATTGGTGCTTGCTCTTAAGAGAACACTACGATTTCTCGCAAGGATTTGCACACTACGATCTTTTTACACGACGATCATCACTTGCTCGTCTTGCAGACTCAACGTTTTCGAGAGCACACACACGATCTCTAAGTTAGCTTCGACAAACGCCCCGGACCACTCTACGATTTACGAAGAGGTCCTTCAAGGCAAATACACTACGATCTTCTAAGCTCTACGATCTTGCCTTGGCTTTTGCAATCTGTTGATCAGCTTGATAGACTACGATTCCTGTTGAAGCCTATCTATACGTTTCACGATAGATCAACCTAAAATTTTTGATCTCTTTATCTATACATTTGTTTATAGAATGATGAACACTTAAAAACTAAGATCAACCTAACAAATTTGATCTATCACTAAGTCCTTGTACATATATTTTTTTAAGGACTTTACATAGAATCATGATCATTTACTTTAAACATTAAATCAAGATATGCATTCTTCCAACAATCTCCCCCTATTTGATGTTGACATAACCAAGGAGATTTGTTGTCATGATTATCAATATCTAGATGCATTTTCAGTAAAGTAAACGTGACTTAATATTTCAATGAGCAGCTGAAATTTCTAGAGAATAAATATGAATTTATTGATGTCTGAAGAGTAGATATTACATATAAGCTTTACATCAATAAGAGTTTAAGTTTTAACTTATCTCTATTTCTTCGGCCTTTTGCTTCTTGGAGGATTTGCATATTCCTCAGCTCTCCTCTTTCTGCTTGCTTATTCTCTTCTGGCCAAATCTTCCAGCTCACTTGGGCTTAGTCTAGGATTGTGATCATGCTTATTCATGAATACAGGATCTCCAATTGGCATTTTTAGGCCTGTTGTTGGCCTAAAAATGGTTGAGCCATTTTTAGGCCTCATGAGAGCTAGTAGTTGGCCATTGACTCCTTAATGGTTGAGACATTAAAACTTCCTGCTAATCAGATCGTTGAGTCTGATGGCTGGATTGTGGAGTCTGCTGAGTGATTTGCCTTGCAGGTGGGTTCCTCGAGGCTTGAGTTTGGAATTGTCCTCTGCCTCTGCCCTTGCCTCCCTGACCTCCCTGATCTCCTTTGCCTTTATTCTCCCCCTTTATGTCAGCATCAAGGGTTCGAGCGACTCCTTGGACAAGTTCGTTGAGTTGACTCTGAGTTTGAGCAATGTCCTCACGATTTTCTTGGATCAAGGCATCAGAACAAGTTTCACGTCATTGAAGAATGTTGAGAACAGTTTCTGTCTGCTGCATTTGACCCATGGAGAAGTCTTGAAACTCTTTGACTGCAGTTTGAAGACTTTTAATGCTCTGTATCATTAGATTGTTCTGAGATTCTTGAGTTTTTCAGAAGATCAAGACAAAGATCCGATGCCTTTTAGCTGCAAGAAAGTGAATATCGTCCCTGTCTTTTATGCTTTGAAGCATTTCTTTGATGATTTCTTTGAGCGTTTTAGAGAGCTCAGAGCTTAGGGAGTTTGGAAGATTGTTTGCAGCATTGATCATTGATGTTAATCTCAGCTGGATAAGTGCAGTATGATCTTCAAGACTCTCATCGAGTTTCTTGATCACTTTCTCAGACATTGCTGACAAATCAGCCTTTGTGGATAGTTCTGACAGGAGTTCATTTAGTTGAGGAATTGGTGAGGGAGGTGGCGTGCTCTTGGATTGCTCTTGTGAGGAGTAGAGGGCAAGATCAAGATTGAAGTATTCGTTGCTGGATGAGGAAGGAATATCTGATGGAGGGGCCTGGGTTTGGATGTTTAAGGTTGGTGACTCTACGATTTGAGGTGGAGACTCTACAATGGGTCTAGAGTCAGTGATCGTAGAGTTAATAGGTTGTGGGAGCATTAGAGAGTTGATCTTATTTAGTTCTTTAGTTACAGAATTTTGGGATTCTGCAACTGGAAATTGATTCAGTGGATGAAGAATCACTTCCAACCATCGTGGGAATTCATAAAATTGATTAAATGAGGATGATGGCAAGTGATTAACTCTGAAAAGAGTTGGGATAGATAGTACCTCAAGTTTGTTCTTTGAGGAAGAACTGTTAGTGAGAAGCTTCTTGGCAAAATTGAATCTCCCTGGGAATCCATTGGCTAGCACTAATATGGCCGAATACTCTTTGAAACTCCAGAACATGTGATCCCAAGAGTTCAGAATTTGAGCTTGGTGGAAAGGCATCATAGGTAGATATGCAAACAGTTGTTCATAGTTGGCTCTTCTGTGCCCATCAATGCCCACGGCTATAATCTCTACCACATCACCTTCATCCTCTTTTCTGCTTTCGTTGGAGGATTCCGTTATCTCAATGGCCTCATGATGTTCTTGCACAGGTTCTTCTTCATTTCTTCCCGGAACCTCTTCTTCTGTCATAGAGATGTCATGAGCCTCCCCCTCACCGTGATCATCTTCTTGTACTATCAATAACTCCCCCTCAACTGGGGCACTTTCTATAATGGGAGTTTCAGCCATCTCCCCCTCAATAGGAGTATCCTCTATCATCAGATCTTCAGGTGTCTCCCCCTCAGTTTGAGCTTTGACTATTTCGCTTTCATTTGTTGGTTCCTTTTCAGCAGTCAATTCTTTGTCTTCCCTCTTTAGTGCTTTCTCATTGACAAGAATATATTTCTTGACCAATTTCCTTCTTCGCTTTTTAGGCTGCACCACAGCCTTAGGCCTTTCTTCAGTTTTATCCTTCTTATCAGCCAAAATGTTTGTTGCAGCTACTTCCTTGTTTGGTCTGGTCTCTATGATCAGCAGAGACTCTACGATCGAAGAGATTGATGGCCTTTTGGTCTTGTGGCTAACTTTATTCTTTTCAGCAGCTGAGATATGGTTGCTCTATCTTCTTCTGCCTCAGCCTGTTGTTGCTTCCTTCTTAGGATCCTTAGAGTCTCAATGTCTGAGGACTCTACGGGCTTATTGGTAGTGGATCCTTGAGGTTCTTCTATAGTTCTGGCTTTTAGCTTCCTTTTCCCTTTGCTTTTTCTGATTAAAGCAATGGGTTCTTCCTGGTTAGCTTCTTCTTCTTTTTCTTCAGTTTCTTTGACAACTGACATGTTCCCTGGCACTCCTGATTCTTTTATTTCACCAGTTCTTCCACTGGATTCAGACATCATCTTCACATTTTCAGCTGGATTCCTTTTCCAGTTTTTAAATAATTGTTGGGTCATTCGTCGATTTGGATTGATAGCTTCTCCTTCATCATCCTCAATTAGGTCACCAAGAGCAGCCTGTAGGATAATGCTTATAAATCGTCCGTAGAGCATCTTCTGTGAGCTCTTTGTTTTCTTTGAGCTGATTAACTACTTCCCAATCCATTCAAGTAATAGAGCCCCATAGTTAAGTTGTATTTTATAACATATGGAAGTCATGAGTTTGAGTTGTACCTCATTCACAGAGTCTGACCTGAGCTCTTACAACATATACATTTTCCAACAATATCAGCTAGAAACTCATACCTCTGTGGAAACTCCTTCTTCTTGTATCCTTTGACAGAGGGTGATTTCTTGTGATGCATCTTCTTAAGACCCTTATGGAAGTCTAAGCCATCTAAGGACGGATACCCTTCAAATTTGAGGCCTAGGGCTAGATTGATGTCCTCAGCCTTTAGTCTGATTTGGACGTTCCTAACTTTCGCAGTGATGGTGTTGTTTTCAAATACCCCGTTATTGTAGAATTCTTTTACCAGCTTTGGGTAGATCAATATGTCCGTACCCAAGGCTTCTTGAGAGACCCCGCTTTCTTCAAGATGGCGACAACGTCTTGTGAAATTGAGGTTCAATCGATTTAAACTCGTCAAAACAGAGTCTCAGGCAGGAGATAACACCGAAGTCGCCATTGATTTCTTTGCAGGAAGTGAGACTGGCTGAGCTTGCTACTGATTTAGGGTTTCTGCTTGAGAGAGGAAGAGAGAGATGATCTTTTGAACTTCAGATTTCAGAAAGAAGATTTTAATTTATACTTATAACTTCACTCTCTCTATTTTGCTTAGTGGGACAGGTGTCAAATTTTGCTTGGCTCTACGAATCTGACAGAGAAGGATTGTACTGAATTTTTCCCTTAACCCCTTCTGAGCTAATGTATTCTTCAGTAGGACTACGATCATTGAGATGGTCCTTGGAATCGTCAAGTCTGTTCTACCATCATTGAGTCTGTATAGCAGTCGTCATGTCTGAGCTGCAATCGTAGTGTCTGAACTACAATCGTTGAGTCTGACTGGCAATCGTAGAGTCTGATCAAGTTCTCGTGATGAACCTTTTTGACTTAGCATTCTTCTCAGTTTAAGGTAGCTCAGGAAGGGCCAACCTCTTTGAATGAATCAAGGGTTAGGTTTGTCCCTGAGGTACTTATCAGAGAGATTGCCTTGTTTGATACTTGATTATCATAGGGTGCTCCTTTGGTTTTGATGTAATTCTGCTATCGTTGAGTCTGTACCACGATCATGGAGTCTTCATTGCGATCGTTGTCATTGTATGATACTTTGGTTCTACGATCATGGTCTTCCTTTGATCATATCTATGATTTCAAACATAGCCTTTAAACCTGTATGGTTAGCACATACTAGAGCATATTTTTCATGGTTATAAGTTTAGCATGCCTAGCTCACTTATTAACTTGTTAAATCTGGATTCATCTAAAGGCTTTGTAAAGACATCAACAAGTTGATTTTCAGTAGGGATATATTGTAAAGATATAGTTCCATTTTGCACATGATCCCTAATGAAGTGATACCTTATTTCTATATGCTTAGTTCTAGAATGCATGATAGGATTATGAGTTATAGCAATTGCACTTGTGTTATCACAATGAATAGGAATGGATTTAAATTCAAACCCATAATCTGCTAGTTGATTTTTCATCCATAAGATCGAAAACAAAGAATCGCTGCGAAAGAATGTATTAAACTTTCGCAGATTGAAGTGGACACTAAATTTTGCTTTTTGCTAAACCAGACACAAGTGCTTCTTAGCAAAATTGACAGGTGCCACTAGTACTCTTTCTATCAATCTTGCAGCCTGCAAAATCAGCATCTGTGTATCCTGTTAGCTCAAATGAGGACTCTTTGGGATACCAAAGCCCCAAGTGGGGTGTACCTTTGAGATACCTGAAAATCCTCTTTACAGCAGTTAAATGAGATTCTTTAGGACTAGCCTGAAATTTGCACAAATGCATGTTGCAAACATTATATCTGGTCTACTGATAGTTAGATATAAAAGAGAGGTCATACCTCTGTATTGAGTTATATCAATACTTTTACCTTTTTCATCTTTGTCAAGCTTAGTTGCAGGAGCAATTGGGGTTTTTATGGGAGAGGCTGATTCCATGCCATACTTCTTAAGTAAGTCTTTAATTTACTTGGCTTGGTTGATAAAGATTCCTTCATCAGTCTGCTTTACTTGCAGTCCAAGGAAAAAGTTCAACTCACCCATCATGCTCATCTCAAACTTGCTCTGCATAAGCTTAGAGAATCTCTTGCATAACTTTTCATCAGTAGACCCAAAGATAGTATCATCAACATATATTTGAACTAATAGGACTTTATCTTTATGCTTTCTACGAAATAGTGTGGTATCTACTCTACCTCTAGTGAATCCATTTTCAATAAGAAAGTTAGTCAGTATTTCATACCATGTTCTAGGTGCGTGTTTAAGACCATATAAGGCTTTGTCTAATCTAAAGACATAATTAGAAAGAGATGTATAGATGAAACCTGGAGGCTGCTCTACATAAACTTCTTCTTGAAGTTCTCCATTCAAAAATGCACTCTTGACATCAATCTGAAAGACCTTGAACTTCATGTGAGCAACAAAGGCAAGAAATATTCTGATGACTTCCAGTCTGGCAACAGGTGCAAATGTCTCATCGTAGTCAATGCCTTCTTCCTGAGAGTAGCCCTTGGCCACTAGTCTTGCCTTATTCCTGGTGATGACTCCATCTTCATCCATCTTGTTTCTGTAAACCCAGTTGGTTCCAATTACAGGATGGTTCTTTGGTCTTGGAACCAATCTCCATACTTTGCTTCATCCATCTTCATCCATCTTCTTGCATGGCCTCTATCCAGCTGGAGTCTTCCATAGCATCCTCTATCTTCTTTGGATCGATTTGAGATATGAAGCTTAAATAGAAGCATTCATTTTGAGTAGCAGCTCTTGTTTTGACTCTTGCATTCGGATCTCGAATTATTAGATCTTGAGTGTGATCTCTTGCCCATTTGCTTCTTGTTGGGACATCAGTTCTTATGCCTTCTTGTCTTAGATCTTCAAGATCTATTTCTTCTTCTTGATGTGGAGGTTCGTTGTCTAGCATAGGCCTCTCTACGATCTCATTCCCTTGTTCAACGATTTCACTGTCTGGTACTACAATCGTAGTGTTGAGCTCGACGCCCTCGTTCCTGGGGTCTGAACTGTTAGTCGCAGTATCTTGAGGCATTGTTTTGTCTAAGTCTGTTTCATCAAAGATGATGTGAATCGAGACTTCAACACTCAGTGTGTTTTTGTTGAACACTCAGTAGGCCTTCACCGCTCGTGGCATATCCAAGAAAGATTCCTTCATTCGATTTTGGTTGAAACTTTGTCAATCTCGCTTTCCATTGTTGAGTATGTAGCACGATGTACCGAATACATGAAAGTAGTCGACACTAGCTTTATTCCTTTCCAAAGTTCATAAGGAGTCTTCTTAATCGTAGAGTGTATGAGTGATCTGTTCTGAGTATAACATGCAGTGTTGACCGCTTTTGCCTAGAAGTACTCAGGCAGATGAGCTGCTGCTAGTAGAGTCCTTCCAGCCTCTATTAATGTCCTATTCTTTCTCTCAGCAACTCCATTTTGTTGAGGAGTTCGTGGAGCTGAGAAGTTGTGACTAATGCCATTTTCTGTGTAGAATTGGTCCATTTTTGAGAAATCGAATTCTCTACCATGATCACTCCTTATAGCCTTGATTTTCTCTCCTTTCTCGTTCATCACAAGCTTGAACATTTTGATCAGTTGGGAACTTGTCTCATCTTTTGAGGTTAGAAAGAACACCCATGTAAATCTGGTGAAGTCATCGACTACGACCAGAGAGTATCTCTTTCCTCCAAGGCTCGTAGTTGGAATTGGCCCAAAAAGGTCCATGTGTAGCAGCTGCAAAGGCTTGTCAATTGAATTGATAGTTTTGCTTTTGAAAGTGCTTTTGGTCTGTTTTCCAAGTTGACAGGCATTGCACGACCTTTCTTTAATGAAGTTGAACTTGGGTAGGCCTGCAACTAGATCTTTTGAAGCTAATTTGGACATGCTTTTGAAGTTGAGATGAGACAGTCTTCGATGCTATAGCCAGCTCATTTCTTCAGATGCTTTAGCCAGAAAGCATATTGTCTCGTCTGAGCTCAGTTTTCCAAGATTTACTGTGTAGACATTTCCTTCTCTTATTCCGGTTAGCTTTACTGCAGATGTCTTCAGGCCTCTTGTCTTGCCAGAGCCATTATCTCCAGAGATGACCGAGGGCCCCTCCTTCTCTATGTAGTTAGATAGAAGGGCTTTGTTCCCAGTCATGTGTCTTGAACATCCATTATCCAGATACCAGGTTGAGTTCGTGGAGCTCTTTTCCTGAGGTAACATTAAACCTTCATTTTGGTACCCATACTTGCATGGGTCCTACTTGGGGACCCAAATCTGCTTGATTTTGGATCTCACATGCATGGAATTATAATAACACTTTGCAGCCTTGTGGCCAACTCTGTAGCACACAAAACATTTGATATGAAGCACGTTTGTGTGTGTGTGAAAGTTATTCCTCCATTTAGACTTTTGTGGGTTATTGGTCATCCTCCTGCTAGGCTGATATTTCCTTTTCCATGTTTTCTCTTGTTTCATTATTTGTGAGGAGTGTATCCTACTTCTACTATATCTTCCTGTTTGGTTCGTAGAGTTGATTTTATTGGACTATATGATCCTTCGAGGTTGATGAGAAGTAGCTAGATTTCTCCTCTCTTTTTTGAAACCTAGACCAGCATGAGATCCCTTACTTCTGGGAATATGAATTGAATCAGCTGGGCAGGGTTTGACAGGCTCATCCTTCTGTGAGGATTTCACAAATATAATGCCTCTACTGAAACTTGAAGCATTACCAGTGCTAGTTTCCTTTGCTTTTTCCACACATGACTCTGAGGTAGATTCCCCAAAGCCTAACCTTGTTCTATCAGAGACACTTCTCTAGTTAGAGATTAAGGAGTCCATGGATGAAGAGGATTTATTCCATATAGAGACTGTCTTTTCTAGATCCTCAATCTTAGAGGTTAGACTAGGCTCTCTTTGTGCATTGAGCTCATTTGCCTGTCTCAAGAGCTTATTCTCAGCTTCAAACTTGGAGAGAGAATCAGTACTGAGAAGGGTTGTTTCCAGCTCCTCTTGAACTTTTTCTTTCTCCTTTTGAAGAAGTGAATAGTCTTTAGACAGAACTCTAAACCACTTCATGTATTGATGCATATTAGATGTTATGCCGTGTAATGCAGTTCTAAGGTCATCAATATCTACATCAGGAGAGTTGAAGTCAAATACCTAATCGATACTTACTTCATGTATGTTGGAGTTCTGTTTGTCCCTTGCATTTTTGGCCATCAGGCAGAGATTAGCCATTTGAGGATCTTCATCGTCTCCAGATTCTGGAGTTGAGTCATTATCAGAGTCACTCCACGATCCTCCATCTACAAGGTCTTTGTCTTTCTTTACTGGCCTTTTGTTGCCTTTGTATTCCTTCTTTGCATGTGATTTCTTCTTGAGTTCTTCACTAAGAGGTTTGTTGCAGTTGGTAATGAAGTGACCAGGTTTCTTGCAGTTGTAGCATAGGTCATTCATTTTCTCCCGGTCGTTAGAAGTTCTTAACTTTCTTTGGCTTCATTGGTTTTGCCTTGTCGCATGAATCTTCTTCGTAGTCTTTTAACCAAAGATTGCAAAGTCCTCATCATCATCTTCATCGTAGTCGTAATCAACTTCGGTGTTGACTTTGGAGGTTTTTTCTTGTTACTTTGAGAGCAACACCTTTATCCTTCTTTCTTCCTTCGCACAACGTTTCGCTTTCGTTGTGTCACCCGGTCAAATACATGAGGAGGTTTCCATATAACTGTTGAACAGTCATTTCATGTAGATTCTTTGATTCTCTTATGGCAGTGGTTTTGGCATCCCACTTTCTTGGTAAATCTCTCATGAACTTTATGATCAGATCTTTGTTTGGATAGATCTTTCCATAGGCTCGTAGAGAGTTGAGCAAAATATTAAATCTCTCGTATGTGGCAGTGACGTTCTCTCCTTGAACGTGAGCAAACATCTCATATTGTTGAGTCAGGAGAGATTGTTTGTTTTCTCTGACTTCTTCTGTTCCTTCATGCATAATGAGTAGTGCTTCCCAAACCTCCTTTGCTATTTTACAGTTGACTACGTTTTCAAATAGATCATCTTCTAATGATTGAAATAGGATGTTCTTGGCCTTTTTGTCAAGTTGGACAACTCTCTTCTCGTTCTCTGTCCATTCTCTTTTAACCTTGATCTGTACTCTGTTTGGATCATCTGTAGTTGGTACAAGCTTTGTAGGAACGTAGGGCCCATTTTGAACAGTTTCAAATAGATCTTTATCTATTGAATCCATGTAAGCTTGCATCCTAACGTTCCAGTTAGCGAATTTATCTTTGTTGCACATAAGTGGCTTGCTGCCTCCTCCAGTCTTTGATTCGCTTGGTAAGTGTGCCAATAGATCTACTCAAGCTTTGTAGGCTATATTATAGAACCTACTCTGATACCAATTGTTAGTTCTCGGAGGCACAATAGATATCTAGAAGGGGGGGTTGAATAGATATTTAAAAACTTTTCTTTTAAACGATTTAGAATGATTGTGATTAATGCACAGCGGAATGAGTATATAGTAAACCTTCTTTTAGATATCTTGAGTTAATGAGAGTAAGACAGTTATGACAGTTATAGTAGTTATAGCAGTTATAGAAGACACAACTGTTTTAAGTGGTTCAGAGCACTTAAAGCTCCTAATCCACTCTTCTACTCCTTGAGTAGGGAATCCACTAAGGATGTCTGTTACACTTTGAATCTCACAGATTCCTTCTAGACCAGCAGTCTAGGCACTAGTCTAGGCACTTCTTAGTTCAATCTTGAACTCTTCAAGTCCTTCAGACTTGGAACTTCTCACTTCAGTTGATTGGTTGTTGTTGAGATCGTGATTGGTGCTACTCAGTTGCTATTAAGCACTTGTTCGAAAGGACTGAGTAGCTGAGCAAGCTTTCTATCTTTCTCGAATCGTAAAGTTGAGCATTGAGTGTTCTTTTACGTTTTTGTTTTAATACTTGCTTATCTTTCTCATCTGTCTGTGTCTGTATATATGTGATCTTGAAATGTATCCGTTAAAGCCTTTTGAAGAAGCATTAAATGCGTTTGACCTTTCTGAACTTTGATGGAGACTTTTCTGCACACCTTCTGAATTTCACTCTGGCCCACTGACACATCAGACTGCTTTCTCACCTAACACCTGAAAAGGTGTTTTTCTCTGCCTAATGGTCCTTTTCTTAGCTTCTTGAATATGTTCCTTTTGATCAATAATATGGATATCTTTTGTACCGTTGGGACTAGTGAGTGCTTCAACGTTCAAAACCCATTCCTCATGTGTTGGAATTTGTCTTCAAACAAAAGTTAGGGCTCGATGCTTCTGACACAAGGCAGATGACACTCTACTATCCATATCGTAGTGTCTTGTCATATTGGTGCTTGCTCTTAAGAGAACACTACGATTTCTCGCAAGGATTTGCACACTACGATCTTTTCACACGACGATCATCACTTGCTCGTCTTTGCAAACTCAACGTTCCGAGAGCACACTACGATCTCTGAGTTAGCTTCGGCAAACGTCTGGACCACTCTACGATTTCTGAAGAGGTCCTTCAAGGCAAATACACTACAATCTTCTAAGCTCTACGATCTTGCCTTGGCTTTTGCAATCTGTTGATCATCTTGATAGACTACGATTCCTGTTGAAGCCTATCTATACGTTTCACGATAGATCAACCTAACATTTTTGATCTCTTTATCTATACATTTGTTTATAGAATGATGAATACTTAAAAGCTAAGATCAACCTAACAAATTTGATCTATCACTAAGTCCTTGTATATATATTCTTTTAAGGACTTTATATAGAATCATGATCATTTACTTTAAACATCAAATCAAGATATGCATTCTTCCAACAATATATATATATATATATATATATATTGGAAAAAGGAATCTGATACTATGCCAGTGTACCAATTCAGTAATACTTAACCTAAATCCAAATTCAAATAATTCACATTGTACGCGGTTTTCACCGTCTAATTACCGAGATTTAAATTCAAACACAAGCTACGAATCTACTACATTCAAATTTGTCAAGAATAACAATAATTAATGTCCACAAAATGTATAAACTTGCTTCCAACCTTTCTATTAGCAGGTTAATAATAATTTTGAAAAATTATTTAAATATAGAAGGGTATTAATAATTTAAATTTAAAATTTTATTAGTATAGTTTTTTAGCATTTTATTATTTATATTAATAATTTTTATATCATATTATTACTTAATTAATTTAATTGTGACGGTCCCAATTTTATTTTTTAAAAGTTTTGTTTGAAAGTCAACATTTTAAAATGGTTAATATGATTTTGAACCATAACCATATAGTTCCAACCCACACAACCCATATTAAAAATGGTTAATATGATTTTAATTCTTAAATGAAACCATAACCATATTTTGAAAACCAAACCAACCCATAACCATATTTTGTCAGGCCTAATCATCTCTTTGCTAAACTCTCCCCCTTACTCTAGCTGTTTTTCACCAAGCAGGGACGAAATCAGGATTTGATCTTGGGGGGGCTAAGAATTTTTTTAACAACATAATATATATTCATCATTAAAAAGTAAAGTTCCACCATTACAAAATATATTTTTACTAAAACAAAGATAATGTACTAATAGATTTGCTTTACCAAAGACAACAAAACATAGCAAAAAATGTCTTTTAGAACATATCTTCGTCAAAATTACACCCGACGTTCTTTCAAATCACGAAATCCATCTATGATTGATTCTGTACTGAACTATTTCGCAATTTATTTTTCAATGTAGACAATAAGAGAATTTGTAAGATATTCATCCTCCATCTTGTTTCGAAGCTCAAATTTGACAAGACTCATAGCTGAAAATGAACGTTCTGTAGTTGCAGTAGAAACTGGAAGAGTTAGAACAAGCTTGATCAGTCTATTAATTAGTGGATAGATTGTTGACTTTCTTGTTTTCACCAACCATTGACAGAGATCAGAAATAGTGGACAACTTTTGAAATTCTTGATGTTGTAGTACATCAAACTCGTAATGTTGCAATTGTATCCTTAAGTTTTCTTTCTCATTCTCTGTGAAGTCTTTGGGGTAAAATTCATCCACAAGCTTACAAATATCATCAATATTGAAAGACGAATGCCCATTTTGAGGATCCAATGTAGAGCTGAGAACAAGTAACTTCACTACATGCTCACTAAACCTATTGTTTAGCTCTTGCAACTGAGAGTCTATTATAGCTGCAAATATATCAATCTGATAATGCTTAATCACTGTAAATTTATCTTGTTGATGTCGAGCTCGGCCTCTTCTCTCAACATATAAAGAATCTAAATCTGGGACATCTATTGTATGTCGTTCACAAAAAGACTTCACCTTTACTATGAAAGTATCACATCCATCATCTCTCAACTTCTGAAGAAGTTTCTTTGTGGTTTTCACAAGGTGCATATCATTTAAAATATCTTGAGATTTTCACTACAAAGCTTGAGAAAGCATATCAGTGATTTCCATAATTGCTTTCATAAGATGCAAGATGAACACAAACTCAAAAGAAGTTAAAGAAGTGTAAGACGAATCAACATCTCCACGTTGATCCCAAGTTCCATCATCGACGATGTTCAATAAAACCTGACAAGTTGCACTAAACATCTTTATCAAGCTAGAAAGAGACCTTAAGTGAGAACCCCATCGTGTATCTCCAGCCCTTTGTAAAGTACCAATCTAATTCATTCTTATCCCAGTCTCAAGCTCTTCAGTGGAAATCAAATGCGCAACATCGGAAGATTGAGCAGCTTTTTAATTCATCGTTACGTTTACAAGAAGCGCCCACAATATTTACAATAAAACTCAATTTTGAAAAAAAATTGATGTACAAAAGTAACTTCTCTAGATGTTGCAACTAATGCCAATTTTAAACGATGAACAAAACAATGGACATAATATGCATACGGACATTCATTAGCAACTAGAGCTTGTAACTCATTCCATTCACCTCGCATATTACTTGCTCCGTTATATCTTTGACCTCGAATATTGTGAAAGTCAAGATCATAACGGGAAAGAGTAGAAAATATCTCGTTCTTTAGAGTTAACGCCTTCATATCTGGTACATGTATCAGACCAAAAAAGCACTCCCGAATAAAACCATCTTTGTCAACAAATCTAATAACAATAGCCATTTGCTCCCTTTTTGACTGGTCTCTAGCTTCATCAACAAGAATACAAAATTTTGCATCACCGATCTCGTCAAAAATTGCCTTTCTGATTTTAATTGAGTAAAAAAGTAAAATCTCTTTTTGGACTTTGGATGACGTATATGAGGCATTTTGAGGAGCCCTATCTAACACAACATTTGCAACATTTTCATTATAATCAGCAAAAAGGCTTATCAATTCAAGAAAATTACCACGATTGATGGAACTTTTGCTTTCATCACGACCTCTTAAAACCAAACCTTGGAGTGTAAGATAGCGAACTGAATCACTTGAGGCTTTAAGTCGCAACTGATTGTTTGCACGCTGTTCAAAAGTTTGTTTCTCAACAACTTTTTGAATATGTTGTGATTGATTCTTTAGATCATCGCATGATTTTTGAGCAATTTTATGTAATGAATTTGGATCTTTTCCCACATGATTCAAAAATGCACAAGTCTTCCCATTCCTTACTTTCTTCCAACTATTAAATCCATCCTTTGAAAAAGTACTTTGCCCATGTTGTACACCTTCTTTGTTCTAGCAAGGTAGACAAAATGCGGCATCCTTTGAAGGGGAATACTCTAATCAAGATGGAAATACCTTGAACCATGATGATTGAAAGCGGCGGGGATGCTTTTTAGATCCAGAAAAAGGGTACTCTGGAAGAAAGCATTGAAATGGACCGTAATTGATGTAAGCTCATCAAACTTCGTCAAGTAGATCACTACGACATTTCTATATCTCGATACGTTTTCCAGGATCACGCTCCAAATAATTAATATCTCATTCTTTACTTTCAATTCTTGGTGATTTTAGAGGACGTTGTTCTTATTCAGGGGTAGGCAAAGATGTTTGAACATTAGGCTCATGGGACAGTAGAGATGTGTCAACATGAGTTGATTGCTTTCTCTTGAAAAATGAATCAATAGTATGTGATTTTTCCATGATTCTAAAACAAAAAATAAAAAATTCAACTTTAGAATATACATAACATTTTTATTGTGTCTGTGTGGTGCTAAGATATTCACTCATTAGTATGAACCGTGCTAGAGCTCTTATTTATATACATTTTATTGTTCTAACTAACACTTATAACTTATTATTTGACAACATTATCAAATAAAGCCTCAAAAAAAGAAAGGAAAGTGTTATTTCAACATTGTTTTGACTGCTTTGAATAAGTAATGCAATTTCCCTTTCAATGGCCCACAAAGTATTTATGGACAAGGATTAATAAACTAAAAATGAAGTACTCCACTAATAATTATGTAGAAATAATTATGCAGAACAACAGAAATATCCCAAGGTTCAACTTCACACCAGAAATCAGTAAATCATGAAAACCCAACAAGTATCCAAGTATGTAAATCGTGAATATTAGGTAATGATGAAATAGAATATACACAAGTATCCAATTTAATCCAACAAGTATTATTGTCCAAAAGGATAAACAAGGATAAACAATATAACCACAAATGTTAAGCTAATCCATATATACACCTTAGAAATAGTCAGACAGACAGTCATCAAAACCCTAACCATTGCAAATTGATTATAAAAATATGTATGTATATGTGTGTGGATGACTAACCGAGATCGGAAGTATGAAAGAATATTGGAGCCTTGATTTGGAAAATAATGAGGGCATGAGTTTGATGGCGCTGCCAGAAATCAGGCGATAGGCACTAGGCCGGATCTAATTTAAAGTGGATTTTCGAGAATTTGGCAGTCAAGAAATAATAGAGGGAGAAATATAGAACTGAAAGAAACGAGCGTGTTTTGAAAATAATATAGTTGAGTTATTGGGCCAGGCCTTGAACAATAAAATATATTATTGAACAAATGGGCCTAAAAAATTGTTCACATCACTTAGCAACAAAAAAAAAAATCAGATCTTGGGGGGCTATGCCCCCCTGCAGCCCTGAGTCAGTTTCGTCCCTGTCACCAAGTAAGGTACAAAAATAGTTAATATAAGTTTTATGAATGGTTTTGTTCTTCAGTAAGTACTTCGGTACTTACTTTGTCTTTACAATCTAGTTAAGTATGCAGGTAGCCGGGGGCTACTTTACATAATTTAACTAAACATGATTTAATAGTCATTCATTGTCAAAATAATCACTCTCACTTCTAAAGTCATATGCATTGGCTCCTGTCATTGCTTCTGAAGTTTGTAGTTCCTCTTTCATCGTTATTGTCTGAAATAATTCCCGAACCACTTCTAACTAAAGAGCCAAGACTTTGATCAATAACTTGTAAAATATTAGGTCAAAGGAATTGGCACCTCTTTTTTAGGGACTATTTAGAAGTTAAAAAGTCATTACCCTTTCTTCTCATGATCAAGGCTGTTAGGAGAATGGAGCTGGTAAAAGTTACTTTTAACATTGGGCATGTTTGAACCTGAAAGCTCACAATTGTTAGTCGAGCTCTTACCACTAGATGATTAGACAATCTCAAATGTGCTTTTCTTGTTCGATTGTAAGGAATAGAATTCTATAATTAGAGAACTAGTTTGTGGCTAAGATGTCTTTTGGAAATCTGTCTTCATTTTCTGCTCCTTTGTGCTCTGTTAGGCCCTTTTCTATGAATTCTTTGATACTTTGTTGGCACTCTTAAACCTTCCTGGCCATCTTTTATGTTACATATTTCCTCTTCTTTGAACAACTAATGCTATAATGGACGTATGACTAGAAGTTTAGCTCTCAATTTTCTGTGTCGTGTTTGAGTGGTATAATGGTGATATTTTTCTCATATAACTCGAACACTTAATTTCCCAGTTAAAAGACGTCATAGCTTTATTCTCTCAAGTTTTTCTCGCGCTTTATGAAGCCATATATTTCCTTGTTATTTTTTTTGCTAAATTTGTTTGTATTAATATATTTCCTTGTTATTAGTCTTATTCTTTAGTTTTATTCCTTATTGGTGCTTTGTTATTAATCTGAAGCCTTTGTGTGCATTGATAATGAGGTATTGGCTACTTCACTTTTCTTAGATAAGCCAATGCCATATGTTTATTGTTTTCATCCTCGTCTCTAGTTAACTTTTGATACTACTATTAAATATTTTCCAATCTAGTGCTACCTGCTTGTTAGATGGCTAATTCTCCTACTTTCTCTCTCAGTTGCTCTGGACATAATTTAAGACCAATAACTAATGTGTACTTTCTCATTTATAAACATTTTTGATCCTCTTCATTTTATCTACTCTTTAAAACCAGTTCATGTGAAGCAGGGGCAGTCATCATATATAGAAATGACATGAAGTTTCTAATTAGAGACTGCTCTCTGGAAATTACTTGTCATTTATATAATCAATATTTGTGTGCAACATAGGTCAAAACCTTGATTTCTCACTATCCTTTTTCCCCTTCTTGACTAAATTCTAGTTGATGGAAAACGACGAAAACGTGCTGGTTTACTAGTCGCACAAAAAAAGGAAGAATTCTGTTGCCATATACTCCAAGCAAAGATCCTTCATGTCGACTGCAACAAATGGGCTCTCTGGCTTCAGCCCTAACATCACTAAAAATAGTATTTAGTGACGAGCTCACTTACACACACGACATGACCCCTAAATCTGCCAACCAAGCTAAAGTTTGAATGTGGTGGCATGCAGGTATGGATTTGAAACATCTCAATTTCAATTGAGTGCTCTATTTAAGATCTTATGATTTGATTTAATGTATGGACAAATATTTCTTATCTTCACGATTCCATATTTCTTACCCTCTTTGTTTATCTGTTAGGTTCTGTCCAAAAAGGATACAGAAACCTTGGACAAATGTAGAAACATGTACAGAAAGGGTGAATGTCCTCCCCTCATGGTAGTTTTTGATTTGTGCGAAGGGTATATAACATTTTTGTCAAACCACCATTAATACTGCAGTAGGGAATGCATATTATATATATATAATCATAATTTATCTATTTTTGTAGTTATACAGTCGAGGCTGATGACCCGATAAAACCTTTGACATTCATTGCAGTATATAGGAGATGTGGACTACATTAAGAATCGGACTAATGACGATTGTGACAGCTTGATGACACTCCTTTTAGCAGCAGATCCATCTGAAAGTCTTGTTATTTGCCCTGATAAACGTGGAAACATTGCTCGCTTTATCATTGGCATTAACACCGTAAGTCTCTGTTAACTCTTTGTTGTTTTCAAATTCTTGATTATAATCTGTTCCTCCTTTCTTCGCCTTATATCTTTCAATTATATATTCGATAAAGCTCGAGCTCCATTGACAAAAATAGTATAGAATTCAGTTATTCATGTCAAGATATTGTCCAAAAAATAAGTATATTTTACTAGTGCTGTTGAAACAAATTTAATGTTGATATGCAGGGATGGTAGGAAGAAGTAGAACCTCAAATGCGTGAGGTACAACATAAATGGTGAATCCCGGGTCTTTTTGGTCACTATTCGTAATATTGCCAAAGGAGAAAGGCTGTATTACGACTATAACGGATATGAGGATGCATACCCAACGCATCATTTCGTCTGAGATTCAACGATTTGACAGCTTTTATCCCCTGGCATAGTTCCACCCTATTGTTGCAGAGTTAACAAATTAGTTTTCTTTATTTATGAACCATTAATTGTAATTTATAATTTATCTTGTACTGCTGCTTATTAAGTGGCCATGAGAGCATAGGGTGGCTGAAAGAGAATTTTCCTTATTTTTAAATGTGTAAAAGAAAATATTTCCCAAATCTGAGTTAGATCATATAATTTTATGCATTGCAGTTTTATAGAGTAACTTTATTTGATTTCCAATATGGCTCAACTCTTGATGAACTATATGGAGGGATTTATGTTTTTTTTAATCGTCATTTAAGCATCTGTCTTCGTTTGGAGGAAGTAGTGCTGTAATAATATCGACCCTTGTAACGAGGGATGAAACTGACTTAGGGCTGCAGGGGGCATGTCCCCCCAAGATCTGAATTTTTTTTGTTTCTAAGTAATGTGAACAATTTTTTAGGTCCACTTGTTCAATAATATATTTTATTATTCAAGGTCGGGCCCAATAACTCTACTATATTATTTTTAATACACGCTCGTTTCTTTCAGTCTCTCTATTTCTCCCTCTATTATTTCTTGACTGCCAAATTCTCGAAAATCCATTTTAAATTAGATCCGGCCTAGTGCCTATCGCCTGATTTCCGACAGCGCCATCAAACTCATGCCCTCATTGTTTTCCAAATCAAGGCTCCAATTTTCTTCCATACTTCCGATCTCAGTTAGTCATCCACACTCATATACATACATATTTTTATAATCAATTTGCAATGGTTAGGGTTTTGATGTGTGTCTGTCTGATTATTTCTAAGGTGTATATATGGATTAGCTTAACATTTGTGGTTATATTGTTTATCCTTTTGGACAGTGATACTTGTTGGATTAAATTGGATACTTGCGTATATTCTATTTCATCTTTACCTGATATTCACGATTTACTGATTTACTTGGATACTTGTTGAGTTTTCATGATTTACCGATTTCTGGTGTGAAGTTGAACCTTGGGATATTTCTGCTGTTCTGCATAATTATTGGTGGAGTACTTCATTTTTAGTTTATTAGTCCTTGTCCATAAATACTTTGTGGGCCCTTGAAATGGAAATTGCATTACTAATTCAAAGCAGTCAAAACAATGTTGAAATAACACTTTCCTTTCTTTCGTTGAGGCTTTGTTTGATAATGTTGTCAAATAATAAGTTATAAGTGTTAGTTAGAACAATAAAATGTATATAAATAAGAGCTCTAGCACGGTTCATACTAATGAGTGAATATCTTAGCACCACACAGACACACAATAAAAATGTTATGTATATTTTAAAGTTGAATATTTTTTTTTGTTTTAGAATCATTTTTCAAGAGAAAGCAATCAACTCATGTTGACACATCTCTACTGACTCATGAGCCTAATATTCAAACATCTTTGCCTACCCCTGAACAAAAACAACGTCCTCTAAAATCACCAAGAATTGAAGGTAAAGAATGAGATATTAATTATTTGGAGCGTGATCTTGGAAAACGTATCGAGATATGGAAATGTCGTAGTGATCTACTTGATGAAGTTTGACGAGCTTACTACATCAATTACGGTCCATTTCAATGCTTTCTTCCAGAGTATCCTTTTTCTAGATCTGAAAAGCATCCCCGACGCTTTCAATCATCATGGTTCAAGGTATTTCCATCTTGGTTAGAGTGTTCCCCCTTATTTATAGTGCAGCACGGAGGAGAAAACCAACTGAATCAGCCTAACTCCGCCAAATTTTCTTTTTCCTCCGCCTAACCTAGTAGCACATGCCTAACTTTTCCTTTGTTTTGATTGGATGAGGGCCACCAACTGTTTAAAAACAAAGAAATCTTGCCTAACTCTTCCCATTTCTTTCCTGCCAAATTCTAACTCTTACCATTTCAAAGGTTGGGGGCCCACCATTTTGGAACAAACATTGCAGGCAACAATAATCCACCACCCACCACTTTAATCACATGCAAATATATATATATATATATATATATATATATATATCCGTATGACGGTGCAGTCAATTGTGGGGCCCATAACAGAATAACTATCGGATGAAAAAAATGACAAGTTTGTGTTTTTATAAATAACGGCGTAGTGGTTACTGTTAACACTGTTGGAATACCTGGTGGTTAAAATATAGTAATATGTGGTCGCAGAAGAAAGCATACACGGTATTACATGATATTTTGAATTATTGATTCTTACGTAAGAAGGCACTACTCAATAATTGTTACCGTAATTACTGTTCAATATTTTATTTTATTGATTCAATAATTGCTGCGTTGATATTTTATATTATTGTTGTTTCAATAAATGTCACTGCACAATACCTCTCCTTATCAGATAAATAATTCATATTATTTGAATAATATTATTAGATAGCATTATTGACAATGTCTAAGGAAGTTCTGTCTAGGAAAGGGGTCATCTAATTGCGCGCCAGTAAGAAGAAATCATTATCAGAAAGCCCCCTCTTTCCTGGGAACGATCTGGTTGTCATTATTGTGATTCTGTAATATTGTGATTTGTGAATATTACAACCCCACAGAAAATATGTCAAACTTTCAACAATTATTTCATACTAAAATTCATTCATTTATATCTATATAAAATAAATATTTCCTTATCATATAAATCAATAATTAATTATTCACAAATAATATTACAGAATCACAATAATGACAACCAGATCGTTCCTAGGAAAGAGGGGGCTTTCCGATAAGGATTTCTTCTTACTGGCGCACAATTAGATGACCAAACCCCTTTCCTAGACAGAACTTCCTTAGACATTGTCAATAATGCTATCTAATAATATTATTCAAATAATATGAATTATTTATCTGATAATGAGAGGTATTGTGTAGTGACACTTATTGAAACAACAATAATATAAAATATTAACGCAGCAATTATTGAATCAATAAAATAAAATATTGAAGCAAGAATTACAAGAATAACAATTATTGAGTAAAGGCCTTCACGTAAGAATCAATAATTTAAAAAAATCAGTAATACCGGTAGCATCTTGCAACCACGCATATTACTATATTTTAACCACTGTGTATTCCAACAAAGTTGTTAACAGAACTACTACGCGTTATTTATAAAAACACACTTGTCATTTTTTTCATCTGACAGTTATTCTGTTATGGGCCCACAATTGACTGCATCGTCGTACGGATATTCCCGACAAAAAAAATATTCCATGACCAAAACGAATATTCCCCGACAAAATGAATATTTTATAATCACTTGTTTGCTTTGAAAAAATATGCACATTTCACCCATAACTAAAGCATTATATTTAATCAACACCTTATTATTTAAAAATAATAAATAGAGAAATTAAATCTTTATTCATAAAAATTTGTGGTTTTACAACCTCCCCACCTTATGAAATTTCGCCCCCAAAATTAACGTACGTACTTGGTATGTCGAAAAGGTGAGGGTACCTCTCTTTTATTTTCGATTCCAACTCCCAGGTCATTTCCCCAATAGCATGGTTCCTCCACAAAACTTTGACTTGTGGTATAACCTTTGTGCATAGGACATGCTCCTTCATATCCAAGATCTTGACAGGCACCTCTTCGTACGTTAAATCTTTAGCTATCTCGTCTGGTTCTAACTCAATAATATGGTTCGGGTCTTCCTCATATATACGTAACACAGATATGTGAAAAACGTTATGAACACGAGACATACTTGGCGGTAAGGCGAGTCTATAGGCCACAGTTCCTATTCGATCGAGGATTTCAAATGGGCCAATGAATCGAGGATTGTGCTTTCCTCTCTTTCCAAATCTTGTAACTTCTTTCCATGGAGCAACATGTAACAATACATGTTTTCCAACATTGAATTCCACGTCCTTTCGATGAAGATCAGCATAATTCTTTTGTCAATCTTGTGAGGTTTTTATATGTTGCCAGATCATTTGTATCTTTTTCGTTGTCATGCGTACCAATTCCGGTACTAACAACGTTGCTTCACCCACCTCTTCCCAGCATACTGGAGAACGACATTTGCGTCCATACAACGCCTCGAATGGAGCCATGCCGATACTTGCTTGATAACTGTTGTTGTAGGAGAATTCCACTAATGGCAAGAACTTGTCCCAACTTCCTTTGAAGTCAAGGACACAGAGTCTTAATAGATCCTCCGAGTTTGAATAGTCCTCTCGACGCCCGTCCAAATGCGAGGATGATATGCCAAATCGAATTGCAAATCCGTGCCCATAGCTTTCTGCAAATTGACCCAAAATCGTGAAGTGAATCTTGGGTCTAGATCAGAAACATTGGATACTGGCATACCATGCAGTCTTACAATCTGGCTCGGAGGGATTTGTCATCTCTGGTGATGCTTTCTAGCAAGGGTTAGGATGTGTTCTCATGCAACATAGGAAAGTCATAGCTTTATGCCTCTCAACAACTCAAAGAATATGAGAGGAATTATCCTACTCATGATCTAGAGTTGGCAGCCGTTGTTTTCGCACTTAAAATTTGGAGGCATTACTTGTATGGGGAGAAAGTGGAGATCTTTACGAATCATAAAAGCCTCAAATATTTCTTCACTCAAAAGGAACTCAACATGCGACAGCGACGTTGGCTTGAACTGTTGAAAGATTATGATCATACCATCCAATACCCTCATGGAAAAGCAAACGTGGTAGCTGATGCATTGAGTAGAAGATCATATGCAGGTACGAGTGCGATATTGTCAACGTAGAGGCCCAATTTGTATGACTTGCAAAGGGTAGAGATAGAAATAAAGACTCTAGGGACCCACGTGATGATGGCGAATATACGAGTAGAACCGACTTTAATCGATAAAGTTAAAGCTGCTCAAGCTACAGACCTGAAGTTGATGCATATGAGGAAGAAAGTACAAGAAGATGTTATGCTGGAAGCAAGAATCGATGAAGAAGGAATACTTCGAGTCAACTCCAGACTTTGTGTTCCTAACGATCCTGAGTTAAAGTATAAAATCATGATGGAGGCGCACAACACACCGTTTGCAATCCATCCTGGGAGTACCAAAATGTATCATGATCTTCGACATACATTTTGGTGGGGAAATATGAAGAGAGATATAGCGATGTTTATCTCAAGGAGTTTAACTTGTCAACGAGTCAAGGCAGAGCATCAAGTACCAAAAGGTCCATTGCAACCACTTGAAATTTCAGAATGGAAATGCGAGCACATTACCATGGATTTCGTTACTGGTCTTCCCAAGGTTTCTCAAGGCATAGATGCAATTTGGGTCATTGTTGATAGATTGACCAAGTCTGCTCATTTCTTACCAATACGAGAAACTTATACACTTGAACGTCTTGCTCGTATGTACATAAGCGAGATTGTAAGAGGCGCATGGTATGCCAGTATCCATAGTTTCTGATCGAGACCCAAGATTCACTTCACTATTTTGGGTTAGTTTACAAAAAGCTATGGGCATGGATTTACGATTTAGTTCGGCATATCATCCTCAGACGGATGGATAATCAGATAGGACTATTCAAACTCTTGAAGATTTATTAAGACTTTGTGTCCTTGACTTCAAGGGAAGTTGGGACAAGTTCTTACCATTGGTGGAGTTTTCTTACAACAACAGTTATCAAACAAGTATTGGCATGGCTCCATTCGAGGCGTTGTATGGAAGAAAGTGTCATTCTCCAGTATGCTGGGATGAGGTGGGTGAAGCAACGTTGTTGGGACCGGAGTTGGTACGTATGACTACGAAAAAGATTCAAACGATCCGACAATGTATAAAAACCTCACAAGACCGACAAAAGAGTTATGTTGATCTTCATCGAAAGGACGTGGAATTCGATATTGGAGATCATGTATTGTTACGTGTTGCTCCATGGAAAGGAGTTACGAGATTTGGAAAGAGAGAAAAGCTCAATCCTCGATTCATTGGCCCATTTTTAATCCTCGATCGAGTAGGGACTGTAGCCTATAGACTCGTTTTATCGCTAAGTATGTCTCGTGTTCATAACGTTTTTCATATATCCATGTTACGTAAATATGTGAAAGACCCGAACCACATTATTGAGTTAGAACCGGACGAAATAACGGAAGATTTAACGTATGAAGAGGTTCTTGTTCAAATCTTGGATAAGAAGGAACATATTCTACGCTCCAAGGTTATACCTCAAGTCAAAGTTTTATGGAGGAATCACGATGTTGAGGAAATGACCTGGGAGTTAGAATCTGAAATGAAATCAAGGTATCCTTACCTCTTTGACATACCAGGTACGTACCCTAATTTCGAGGGCGAAATTTCATAAGAAGGGGAGATTGTAAGACCCCAACTTTTATGAATAAAGATGAATTTTCTATAATTATCATTTTTGAAAATTATGGAATGAATTTGATATAATGTTATAGCTGTGGATAATAGTTATAAATTTTGCAAAGTACGCAAGTTGTTATATAATATTCGATTGGTCTGGGGAATATTCGTTTTAACGAGGAATATTAAATACGACAAGACAATCATTAAGTGGACCCTACAACGAAATTATTGCCGGATTGAGAAAACGACAAAAATATTTTATGAAAATAACGGCGGAAGTTTTATCGTTAACCTGTTAAAACCCCGGTGTTTAAAAGTACGGGAATACGCATGGTTGCATAGTAGCACCGGTATTGATTATTGATGCTTACGTGAGAAGTCACTCAGTTTTGTTCAATTATTGCTTCAGTAATTGTTGCATAGTATCTCACGTTAATTTATTCAATTATTTTCGATATTTTATATATTATTAAATCAATAATTTAGACGACGAAGTTATTAATATTATTATTTTCAATATTAACGATGTCTAGAAGTTCTGCCAAAGAGAGGTTTGGTCATCTAATTACCCGCCAATAGGGAGAAATCCTTATTGGAAAGCCCTCTCTTTCCTGGGAACGACCTGGTCGATTAATAGTGTGAATTATAATAATGATGATGAAGTTTTGTTTTATTAGTATTATTAATGTAATAAAACAGAAAAGCTTTTTATATAAAACAGAATACTTTTATAAAGTTATTCATTTTATTAGACTATAAATAGAATATATTATATTCTATTATGCATAATGTTTTGTATAGTAAAATCTTTTTATGTAAAACAGAATACTTTTATAAAGTTATTCGTTTTATTAGACTATAAATAGAATATATTATATTTTATTATGCATAGTATTTGCATAGTGCCTGCATAGTGTTTGCATAGTAAAAATCTTTTTATATAAAATAGAATTCTTTTATAAAGTTATTCGTTTTATTAGATTATAAATAAAATATATTATATTTTATTTAAAAGATTTTGTTTTATTAGAATATTTTATAGTAAACCAATCTGGACCGTCCGTTTAAAAGTAAATCAATCTGGACCGTTCAGGAATTAGTTACTATTCAGTCCATTCTCCTATAAATAGAAGCTAATTCCTTCATTATTTTTTACGAATTCACTGAAACTCTAGAGAGAGAAGCTATAGAGAGAAAAAAGAAAAGTATTCTGCTACTTCACTACTCCTATATCCAGTTTGTTCTAAGGTAATACTTTCGTATTAATGAAGAGAACTTCTGTTATTCCATTTTTTTTATTCTGTTGGAATAACCTGTATACGTGGTCTACCCTATACTTGGTAAAATTCTTCTGTTATTCCATTCTTTATCATTATGTTAGAATAACCTGTCTATGCGAAGTACCGCATACTTGGTGAAATTCTTCTATTATTCCATTCTTTATCATTATGTTGGAATAACCTGTCTATGCGTAGTTTAAGAGAGCGTTTTTTTTGTGACGAGGAACCCGAATGAAGTTATCACGGGTAAACTAATCATAAACTCTTGCAAAGTTTATACCTTATTTGATACCGGTTCTACCCATTCTTTTATTTCTTCTACTTGCGCTCAACATTTGAACTTGACCCCTAAGAAATTAGACTTTGACTTATCTATTGAAACTCCATTATGAGAAACCCTCGTTACCTCCACTGTTTATAAATCTTGTTTGATTCAAATTGACACTTTCACATTACCTGTCGATCTTATCTCTTTAAAGATACTTGCATTTGATGTGATTTTAGGGATTGATTGGTTAACCACTTATCACGCTAAAATTGATTGCTTTCGTAAGGTTGTTAGTTTTTATATTCCTAACCAACTTATTATGCGAATTCAAGCAACCAAACCACTAAAGTCAAACACATTCATATTAAGCCACAAAGTCATTCATTTATTGAAAAACGGATGTCAAGCTTTCTTAGCCCATGTCATGGACTTGAACAAAAATACGTTAGATTTGAATAATATTTCTGTTGTTAGTGAATTTCCTGACGTATTTCCTGAATAAACTTCCTGGCCTACCCCCAGAGTGTGATATTGAATTTTGTATTGACCCCAGTACAAAACCCATTTCTAAAACCCTTAAATATTTCTTCAACCAAAACGAACGTTTAATGCGCCAAAGACGTTGGCTCGAGCTGTTGAAGATTACGACCATACCATTCAATACCATTTGGAAAAGCGAACGTAGTAGCTAACGCGTTGAGTAGAATATCATATGGGGGAACGAGTGCGATACTGTCAACATAAAGGCCCATTTTGTATGACTTGCAAAGGATGGAGATGTAGATAAAGACTCCAGGGACCCATATGATGATGACAAATATAAGATTAGAACCGATTTTAATCGATAAAGTTAAAGCCACTCAAGCTACAGACTCAGAGTCGATGAATGTGAAGAAGAAGGTTCAAGAGGGCGTTATTCTATAAGCAAGAATCGACGAAGAGAGGAAATCTCAACCCTCGATTTTATTGGCCTATTTGAAATCCTCGATCGAGTAGGAACTGTGCCTTATAGACTCGCTTTACCGCCAAGTATGTCACGTGTTTATAACGTTTTTTTACATATCTATGTTACGTAAATATGTGGAAGACCCGAACCACATTATTGAGTTAGAAGCGGACGAAATAGCGGAAGATTTTTAATGTATGAAGAGGTTCCTGTTAAAATCTTGGATAAGAAGGAACATATTCTACGCTCCAAGGTTATACCTCAAGTCAAAATTTTGTAGAGAAACCACGATGTTGAGGAAATGACCTGGGAGTTAGAATCTGAAATGAAATCAAGCTATCCTCACCTCTTCGACATACCAGGTACGTACCCTAATTTCGAGGGCGAAATTTCATAAGGAGGGGAGATTGTAAGACCCCGAATTTTATGAAATGAAAGTATTCAATTTTTTTATAATTATTATTTCATTTAGTAAATGGTTAAATTGATAAAAGGATTAAAGTTAAGGGTGATATGTGAAAATTTTGCAAAGTAAAGCAAGTTGTTATAAAATATTTATTTGGTCGGAGAATATTCTTTTTGTCGGGGAATATTCGTACGATGAAACAATCATTGGTGGACCCTACAGCAGAATTATTGTCGGAGTTAGGGTTGTTCATAAATTTTGGTATTTTCGGCTTTCTAGGTGAACCGAACCGGTCTGAACCGGTCAGTTCGGTACCAAAAAAATGGTCCGGGACCGGTTTGGTACAAACCAGTTTTTGGTTCCGGTTCCGGTTACCAGTTTCATAGGTCCTGTACATACCGTACCGAACCGGTTGTACCAGTCAAAAATCTTTTTTAAATAATTTTTTTAACTTAGCCTTATAAAATTGGCTTAAAGTCTTCTCTATTTATATAATAGAATTAACACAAGAAAAGCCATAATAGAATATTTAGGACTTACTAAAATTATTGGTGGTCTCCCCTATTTATAAAATAGAGGTAAGACAAGAGAAAACAAATTTGACAATGTGGGATATTGGTAGGATAAGAGAACACATATATATGATTGTTTGAAAGTCCCACATTGATTAATAAAAGATTATCAAGTGAAGGTCAAGTATTCAAGTCCCACATTGGATATTTTTATAAAAGTCTAAGGAAGTTTTCCTTATAAAAGACTACCAAGTGAAGGTCAAGTACTTAAATCCCACATTGGTTAATTTTATAGAAGTCTAAGGAAATTTTTCTTATAAAAGACTATCAAATGAGACCTTCATTGTCACATTAGTTATTTTATGATACCTTAATAGCCTAGTCCCACATTGGTTATTGCAAAATCTCACATTAGTTATTTTATAAAGGTCTAAGAGACTATCAAGTTAGACCTTACATTGGTTAATGTGGTTATTTTATAAAGAGCTAAGTCCCACATTAGTTATTTTATATTTTATAAATGGCTATCAAGGGAAACATTAATAGTTGGTGGTTTACAAGTTCTATATTGATTAATAAATTTGGTAAAAGTAAAAGAAATTAGATAAACTATTTATCAATAAGTTGGGAAAGATCTGCTACAAAGTTAGAATAAAAGTCTTACTTAATTGGATAGAATATGATTGTTTGCAATTTAACGAATAAAAAGTCTAAGGAAGTTTTCTTATAAAAAAACTACAAGTGAGACCTTAATAGTCAAGTCCCAAATTGGTTATTTTATATAAGTTCAAGGAAGTTTTCCTTATAAAAATACTACCAAGTAAGATTTTCATAGCCAAGTCCCACATTGGTTTTTTTATAAATGTCTAAGGAAGTTTTCCTTCTAAAAAGGCACATGATCTTAATAGCCAAGTCTCACATTGGTTATTTTATAAAAGTCCAAGTAAAATTTTCTTATAAAAAGACTTCCAAGTCTTTTATTTTTTATGGGCCGAATTTTGGCTTAAAGAAAGTTGGGCCTAGTACAATTCTTGTGTTTCTTGACCTTGGGCCTAATTTTGGTTGAAAAACAAGTCTTGTGCCTGCTCTTTCTTGGGCTGATTTTGGTTAAAATTGGGCTGAGTTTTGGTTAAAATTTGGGCCCATTCTTGTAAGGTAAAAACTGGTACGGAATCGGCTATTCGATTCGGTATACTGGTTCAACCAGTACTGATATCGGTACCGTATTTTGGGTATTATCGGTATTCGGTCCGGTTCAGTTCGGACCGGTTTTGTCCGATTTTTTACTGGTGAACACCCCTAGTCGGAGTTAGAAAATGACAAAATTATCTTTTATAAAATAACGGCAGAAGTTTTACCGTTAACTGTTGAAATACCCGGCGATAAAAGTACAGTAATACGCGTGGTTGCATAGTAGCACACAGTATTGATTATTGATGCTTACGTGAGAAGTCACTCAGTTTTGTTCAATTATTACTACAATAATTGCTACATAGTATCTAACGTTATTTGATTCAATTATTGTCGATATTTTATATATTATTAAATCAATAATTGAGACGATACAGTTATTCATATTATTATTTGCAATATCGACGATGTCTAGAAAGTTCTGTCGAGGAGAGGTTTGGTCACCTAATTGCGCGCCAATTCCTTATTGGAAAGCCCCATCTTTCATGGGAATGATCTGGTTGTTAAATATTGTGAGTTATAATAGTAATGATGAATAATTGTTGAAAGATTAAATATATGTGATTGAAGATAAAATGATTTGTGGTAATATTTATTCAATCTTTGATATAAATAAGAAGTCTATTATGAGATGTTTGTGGTAAGTTTGGTTTATTCTATGGGGGCCCATATCTCATCATCTAAGAGTCACTTTCGCCAATAGTAATTGCCTTTACCAGATGTCAAACCACTTGTCGTTTCATATTACAGGCGTCGAACCAATTGTCATTTCAAATTACAAGAGTCGAACCAATTATCATTTCACATTACAGGCGTTGAACCAATTGTCATTTCACATTACAGGCGTCGAACCAATTGTTGTTTCACATTACAGGCGTCAAACCACTTGTTGTTTCACATTACAGGCATCAAACCACTTTTCTTTTCACATCACTAGTCGTCAAGCCACTTGCCTTTTCACATTGCAAGGGCTAAAATAGAAATCTTCTATAAATAGAAGCCTATTTCTTCATTATTTTTCACCAATTCATTCAAGCTATAGAGAGAATAAGAGAGAAAGAAGAAAAGTATTCTGTTACTACACTATTGCCGTATCCAATCTCCTACTAAGGTAAGAGATATTATTTGTTGTATTCGTAAGGGGTATTATTTCTTTCGTATTTATGAAGAGAGTTATTTCTTTCAATACTCGTAAGGGTTGTTATTCCATTCTTTATCATTCTGTTGGAATAACCTGTCTACGCGGACTACCGCATGCATGGTGAAATCCTATTTATTTTTTTTGCTAAGTTTGAATTGAATTGAAAAGAATGAGAGATTTAACAATCGCAAAAGGGCATACCCCAGCTGCTTTAGAAAGAACCTCGTGGGACAACCCCCAAGGGAACAACTAAAGACCAACAACCATAACAAGCGAAAGAACAAAGTTCATAAAAAATACAACCAAAGACGAGACAAGCAACAACCTAACAACCACACTAATACGAGAGCAATAGCCAAGCATCTAAGGAGCCTGCAACTCCAAAGCCTAGAAGGACGACATGCCAGTCTGGCTGAACTAAACCAACTGCATTTACACGATCAGCCCAGAGCCAGACCAGCAACAAGAAGAAAACCAAAGCCATCAACCAAAAACTGGAACCATAAACCAATAACAGAAGCATCAACAGCTATTAGCAGCTAACAGATTACAACACAAGCAACAACAGACAACGGACCCAAACCAATGGACTGCAGCCACCCACTAGGCCCCTCATACAACCCATCTCACGAATAACGTGAAAAACCCAGCTACAAAGCAGAAAAACAAAATCCAGATGGACATCCATCTCAGCGAGCCCAAAATGAAGAAATTAGATTGAACCGGAGCTAGCCACATGAAAACCCCTTGCGACTAGAACATGTCCAAGCCAACCCGAAGCCAGCAATAGCCCTCCATAAAGCAGCAGACACACCATCCACCAAATTGCAGTTGCCGAACAGCCTCCACTGAGCGAGGCCAAGACTGGACTACCAGGCTGCCCAGCCCCACTTCACGAAGCCATGTTGAAACCATAACAGCACCACGAATATCAGACCATCACAGCACCACGAATACCAGACCATACCAGCCGAACCATACCAGCCAAACCCAGACCAGACCCAATACCACCAGACCAGCACCCAATCACCACCTGCAACAGACATCGAACCCAATAGATGATCTCACATCCAAACACTGAGGTTAGGCCTATTCTGAGTAGCCTTAAGAAATTTGGAAGAAGAAGATAACCTTAACTTGATGGTATTAATAATCTCCCTAGCCAAAACTCCCATAGGCATCTTGACCTTTTTATGAACAATGGAGTTCCTAGCTGCCCAAAGTTTGTAAACTGTGGTGGAAAAGACCAGCTTTAAGATATTAGACCGAATAGGATTCCCTCTAAAATGAATGATATAATCCACCAGACTGTCCCAACTCATTGGAGCATTAGCCCATACACCAAATGCAAGAACAGAAGAGAGAACTGAAGTAGAATAGGAACATTCAAAGAACAAATGAGAGAAGGTCTCAGCATGGTTGTCACAGAAAGTGCAATTCATAGGACGGAAGCTAGAATAAGAAGAGAACCTATCATTTGTGGGTAATCTGTGCCGAAGAGCAAGCCACAGGTTAAAGGAGAATCAGGGGATATGGTGGGAATGCCATAACAGATTAGCCCAAGGGACTTTCGGAGCACGCAAGCGAATAGATTCCCAGATAATGGAAGCTTTAACAGATTTCAGCTCACGATTGTCCCAAAAAATTAAGTCCTCGACATCAGAGGGATTAGGGAGAGATGAAACCAAGCTATGGAATTGCTGCACATCATGATGGTTACTGGAAGGCAAAGCCCAAGCTCCCATGGATATGATGTCAGAGATACGAGCATTAACAGGGATTCTAGAGTTGGAGAGTAGGGATGTAGAAGGGTTTAAGGGCTGACCATTCAACCACGGGTCAAACTAGAGACTGAAAAAATTGCCATTCCCAACTCCATAGGTAAGGAAAGGGAGAGCTATGGAACGAAGTTTAAGGATCTTACGCCAAATCCATGAACAGTCCACATGATTCAAGATATGCCAGAAATTAGTCCTGGATAACATTGTAGCTTTAACCCATTTAGCCCACAAGGAGGGAGAAGAAGGGGAAATGACCTTGAGAAGGTGGAGAATAATGAGGGCTGAATTCCAATCAGTAAGGTTCTTTATCGCTAGACCAGCTTCACAAAGGGGAAGGGACAGATCCTGCCATGAAACTTTAGAACCATGCCAAAGGAGAGAAGACCCCTTCCAAAGAAATCTACACATGATAGATTGAATGGCTCTTAAAACCGATTTAGGAAGAATAAAATGGGTGGCCCAGTAAGACTGAATTGCAAATAGCACTGATTTAATCAGCTGGACTCTACCAGAATAAGAGAGGAAGCTGGATGTCCATGAGGAAACTCTGGTAGTAATTCTTTGAATCAGAGGTTGACAATCGGAGTGGGAGAGTTTAGAAGAAATAAGAGGAACCCCGAGAAATCTAATTGGTAAAACTCCGAGCGGAATACCCAGCAGCAGGCTAATACTTGCCTTAACATCATTAGGGACATTGACAAGGAAACACAGACTTTTCAGAGCATTGGGAATTAGGCCAGAAAACATAGAAAAGGATTGAATGCACGAGTGGATAATGGAGACAGATGACATGTCTCCATGACAAAATAGGAGAATATCATCAGCAAAGCACATATGCGAAATGTTGCACGAATCTGCTTTCCAATGAAACTTGAAGTTAGGCAACAAAGTTTCCTTGTTTAGAATCATGGAGAAAGCTTCCATAACTAAAATGAACAGGTAAGGAGACAAAGGATCCCCTTGCCTAAGACCCCTTGCTCCCTTAAAGTAACCAGCAAGAGCTACATTGACTTTGATAGAAAACATTGTCGATGTGATGCACTCTTGAATCTAGTTTATGAAAAAAGGGGGGAACTGAAGGAGGCTCAACAAATCCAAAAGAAATCTCCAATCAACTGTGTCAAAGGCTTTCCAAATATCAATTTTAAGAGCACAACGGGCAGGACCAAAAAGTCTGTGGTAATTCCTGAAAAGCTCCTGTGCAAGGAGGATGTTGTCGCTTATGCTTCTCCCCGAGATGAAGGCAGACTGGGCATGGTCAATAAGGGAAGGGAGGACAGATTTGAGTCTATTACCAAGAATCTTTGCTATGCATTTGTAGATTGTGTTGCAGCAAGAAATAGGTCTAAAATCCGACATATTGGATGGATTTTCCGTCTTCAGAATCAAGGCAATAGCTGTAGCATTAACTCCACACGGAAGGTGCCCAGAAATGAAGAAAGAGTGGACAGCAGTAGTGAAATCATGGCCAATTGTATCCCAGTAGTTGGAGAAAGAAATTAACGTTGAAACGTCAGGGCCAGGGCTTTTATTCTTTTTCATGGACTGAAGAACCGCTAGAATTTCAGAATCAAGGATTGGAGTGGCTAAGGCAGCAGCCTAAGCAGGAGTGATCCGCTTTGTAACGAAGTTTTGGAGATCATCACGGCCAGGATAGATAGGAGGAGAGGACCCCAGCAGATCCTGGTAATAGGCCAACGCCACTTGCTGGATATCCAGCTGGTCCTTAATAAGATCACCAGAGCTATTGAAGATGGAGAGAATTTTGTTATGATTCCAATTACTCTTGATAACATTGGCAAAGAATTTAGAATTTTTATCACCCTGGGCAAGCCAAGTGGCTCGAGATTTTTGGAGCAAGAGAGATTCTTCTAGAGCCAATGCTTTCTATAAGGACTGAGAACAGATGTCTTCTTGAGCTAGCAGACAAGAGTTTAAGGGATCGACATGAAGAGATAGCTGAATGGTGGCCAACTGAACCTGCAGAGTGCTAACGTTGCTCAACAAATTACCATTAAAAGAATTCAAGGCTATAAGGGCTCTCTTGACTCTTCGCAGTTTCTCATTAAAAGTAAAAAAGGGATTCCCACGAATTCTGTTATTCCAACAATCCGAGATAGCAGCATCAAACCCTTCCAATTCAAGCATGAAGTTAAAGAATTGGAATAGGTTATAGACTCTCCGAAGATGCAGACCAGTATTAAGAATAACTGGGCAGTGATCAGAAAGACCACGAGCTCCATAAGTAACTTGGGAGTCAGACATTGAGTTGAACCAAGAATTGTTACTCATTGCTCTGTCCAGCTTCCTATGAATAGGATTATTAAACTGACAGTTCCACCATGTGTGCAGAGCCCCAATCGCACGAATATCATCAACACCAAGAGTGTCTAGTATTCATTAAAGTCAGTCACACCAGCATCCCAAGTAGAATCACCACCTTCTTGTTCAGAAACACTCTTGATAGTGTTGAAGTCCCCAAGAATACACCAAGTGTCCGAAGAGGACATGAAATTCAAGTCAATCCACAATTGTCGACGTTCCACTATAGAGTTCTGGCCATAGACTATAGATGCCAAGATTGGAGTATTGTCATAAAGAGGGAAGAGTTTGAAGTGGGATACTTGGGCAGATTGGAACAAGATATCCACTCTCCAAATAGAAGGATCCCAACCCACCCATATCCTGCCATTCGGGTGGTGGTCATAGTTAAAGACCCAAACCCAATTTCGGCAGATGGCCCGCGAGATTCTGGAAGCATTTGGAGCTTTTATTTTGGTCTCGATGAGACCCACAAAGGAGATATGGTTGTTTTACAAAAAGTTGTGAACAAAAGCCTGCTTTGGTTTCTTATTTAAACCCCTGACATTATAGGAACAAAAGAATGTCATAAAAAATGGGGGAATAGATTAGTCTAGAAGGGGCAGACCCCTTGGACCTTTGTTCCTATTCTTAGAATTTTGAAGAGGCTCCTTTCCAGGCCTAGTCTTATGCTTCAGGTCCCTACATTCCTTCTTATCTACTTGCTTAAGCTTATCCATCAAAGGGTTAGGGTATATAGGAGATTCAGACTCATCACCAGGAACAAGGTGGGGATCAATAGGGGAGAAGACATTAGTATAAGAGACTGGAGGGGTGGCGAGGGGGGAAGAAGGGTTTTTAAGACCTTTGGAAACGGCAGTCCAAGAACCCTCAGGATCAGAAGAAGGAGAGGCCTTGGCTGCGCTAGGAATAGAGGAACATGGGGCCTCACAAGGAATCGGGGAGGACTTGGGAACCCACTAAAAGTTAGTTTTTGGACATTTGAGAAAGGAATGTCCAAAACAATTACATTTGGAATAGGAGGGGGGCCTGCTCCAATACTCCACTTTCACAGCCACAGTTTCTTTAACCAAGGCTTTACCATCAAAAACTACAACATTGATAGAGGCAGGAAATATAGACAAAGCGTTCATCTCAATACAGATTCGGGCAAAGCTCATAGACTCCAACTTAGAAGTCATATCGTCGGCAAATAATCGCCGACCAACTGCACTTGCCAGGTAACTTAGACCCTCCTTCGTCCAGTAAGAGAGGGGGATATTATTGAACTTAACCCATATTGGAACTTTGCTACTATCGATTATACTGAAATTAACCTCTTCCTACCACAGCTGTAAGCAAAGAAGCTTGGACGCTATATACCATGGGCCCGAAGCTAAGACATTGTCTCTTTCCATTACAGAATCGAATTTGAATAAGAAGTACCCCTTATCATGGAGATAAACTTTAGACAACCCCAGGTGTCCCCATAATTTTTAGTAGTAGTTTCAACCAACTTGAAAGGTAGTTTCGAGTGAATAAAATGGACAACAAGGGTAGAAGACCACTTATTAAGGCCCAGCTGGAGGACTTCAACAGGGGGTTTGACCGTAACACTCCCTTCAGTCAGCATAGGGGGGAAGAAGTTCAAGCCCAAGTTCTTCTCATTTGCCGAATTAGCAACTACCGAACTCCAGGACTTAGGGGGAATGGGCAAGCCAAAACATTAGCTTTGGGCAAGAGGGGAGAAACGAGATCGGGGAGCCAAAGTACTCTTTAACTAGGGCGGGGGGTACCAGAGGGGGGGGTGACAATTCTGGCCAAGTAGAGCTTCACCCAAAAAGGGACAAGAATCGAACACCTTGCGAGCATTAGCTAACGCAGTAGGAGTCCCAATAGAAGATAGGTTGTTAACATCTTCAAGAGGGAGGCCCAAGGCAGAGATATAGTCCATCAGCTTTGCATTCTTCCTCCTTTCAGCAAGGGCTTCTTCACGATCATTCCTAGTGAAGTAATGAACTGCTTTAAAGATATCTTGGGTTGCCGAGGTAGCGGCATCACCAAGGGACTCCCCCAATTGAGCATCAAAAGCATTTGATTCATCAGAACTGATAGAAACATTTGAGGGGATAGGCTCTTCCTCCATAGCGACAGAGGCTAAAGGTGAGTTAGGGATAGAAACACTATACTCAGCCAACAAGTCATGAGATGGGCTACTCTCCGAGTTCCCAGCGGAGAGATGATGGTGGTCGACCATGACACCAAAGCACAGAAACGAGGGAGAGGCAGGAGAGAGAAGGAGACGGTTGGAGCAAAACGAAGAAGAAAAGCTGAACGGTTATGCTAAGGAAGAGAAGGAGGGAGAAATAGAGGACCAAAAAAGGAAAGAAAGGAACTGGGAAAAGTAGTTCTAGGGAAGATAGAGAAGAGAAATGAGAAAGGGGAAAGGGAAGGACAGAGCCGGGCAAAAGATGGGATGGGGAAATTAGGTGGGGGACGGGAAAGTTAGGTGGGGGCAAAAGGAGGGCAAGATTTGAAAAAAAAAACAAGAGAGAAGGCAGAGCAAAGCTTCATTGAGGTCAAAGCTTTGTGAAATCCTGTTGTTATTTCATTCTTTATCATTCTGTTGGAATAACCTGTCTATGCGGACTACTGCATGCATGGTGAAATCCTGTTGATATTCCATTCTTTATTATTCTGTTGGAATAACCTGTCTACGCGGACTACTGCATGCATGGTGAAATCCTGTTGTTATTTCATTCTTTATTATTCTGTGGGAATAACCTGTCTACGCGGACTATCGCATGCCTGGTGAATAACCCTTCGTATAATTTGTTATTAAACTATGGAAATGATCTGTCTACGCGGACTACCGCATGACAGTTGAAAATCCATTTGCAGTTTCGTATATTGTTCATTTCAAATTCCTAAATTTAAACTTACTATGGTAAGTATTGCTTCTATAATTCATGAAATTAGTAGAATATCCTTGATATTTTTGTGCTTCATCCAGTATCTTTTCATTAAAATATTATTTTGAGCATTCTTGATAAGTTTTAACCTTTTCATGCCGGAGTACTATTCACGGGGTACTATTCCCGAAGTACTATTCATGGGGTACTATTCACTCGGGTACTATTCACCCGGGATACTATTCATAACAAAAATTGATTTCTTTTCGGTCCAAATCATTTTTGATACAATATTATTCTTGAATTTTACTCCACAAAGCAGTATCATATTGATAATTTGGACATTATGGAATTCTAGATAAATTAAATTATAAATCTTTAAAATTTATCCTTTGCTTTCTTTTAATTGAATTCTTATATCATTGTCATCATCCTCATGCTTATATTATGATGAAAGTCATCTTTGGCTTACGTGCATTGATGGACTGTTGATTGGTATGATTATAACCAGAAATCATTCGGTATAATCATGACCTGTAATGTTACAAATGATGTGGTAAAAGTCCTCATTGGCCCGTAGTGCATTGATGAACAGTTGTTGAGATGAACATGACCAACTGATGAATATCCTTGACCCGTAGTGCATGGATAATTCAGTGATGTGGATTATTTATTATGTTGAGTCTCAGCGATAAAATTGATGATAAACCTTTTAAATTATAGAAGATAGTAGATATCATGCTCTACTTGACTCTTCTAATGGATTGCTTATTCCGCTACAGTTATTGATCTAAAACTTGTTATCTATTGTATTCTATCAGTTGTTATACTGTTGAAGGCTAAGGATAATTTATTTTGCATTATCTTAGTCATAATATTTCTTACTGGGCTAGTTGAGCTCACCCCTTGCTTTCATTGTTCTCTTCAAGAAATGAGAATATAGCTGAGACTAGTCGGGAAACAGAGTGACGGTCCAAATATTTGCATTAGTAGTCATCACTATTCTGTGAAATAGTATGATAATAAATGTATTGAGGACTTATTTTGATTTTGAATATTGTCTAGAAGACAATATTTGTATTAAAAACTACAGCTCATGCTGTATATTTAAGTTTGTATTTGTATTCTGTACCATGTATTTGGCGACTCAGAATGGGTGATGTATACCTATTTTGGGGGTGTCACATCAACTCCTTTTTTGCTTGCCTATCACATCAGTCTGCTTTCTCACATAATACCATTGAAAATGTTGCTTTCAGCCTCCTAGCTGGTAGACACATGTTATGATCTTCAATTTCCACTAAGGATGTTCGGTGAACGCATCGGGACCTCTAATCAGTCATATTGTCAGACTTTACATACTCTACGAAGATGATAGATCGTAGTGTTTACTCTACGTCATGTTCTTCTGCAATGATTACTCTACGATGAAATAGCATTCTACGAATGAACTGTACGATCAGCTCGGCGAATGTTACTTTACGACTTTGAAGCTGACTTTGCACTCTTCTTTTACCGAACAATCCTTGAGATACTTTACGATATGCCTTTTTCTCAACGATTGCGTTTGGAGTACTCTAAGTTTAGTTCATACTTGTAGACACTCGGAATTTCGTTTTCCTGTTACTAACTATGCAGGAAGGCAAAAACGTCTTTTTCACACTCCAGAGATAACCATGGAGAACCACAACATCAAATCTAACCACAGAGACATCTCCGTGGAACATCAAATCAACCTCGGAGATAACCCTACGAAAAGACATAGTCAACAACACTCAAATCCCAAAAATAACCCTGAAGAAAGACAGTTGCAGCACATTAAGTCTGGAGACAATCGCGGGAAGGGCAAAATGATCTTTTGATAAGTCAACCTCAAGAAACATAATACAACTGCAAATAGGGTCACAAAGAGCCGTTGCAGCACTTCCGAGCATAAACTACGCAAAATAGCTCAACAGACTACTTGCGAAGACCCGAAGATGCCATTTCGGTCATGGACCCATCTTCCTGGATTCGGAAAGGGGCAAGTCCTATGTCATTGCGTAGCTTTCGGAAAGAGCTTTCCGAAATGGTATGGTACTATAACGATCGAGAAATTTTGTAATTTATTTAAATATTTATTGAATTAAATAAATATTTTTAATAATTTTATTTACTGAGAAAAATTAATAATTTATGAAATTGTGGTATAATAATTTGGTTAAGTGTGTATGTTAACTAAATTAAAAAGATGGTAATTTTATTATTTGAAGATTTAATTTAATGAGATAATTAAATTAAATGAATTGTTTAATATTTAAGAAAATAATTAAATTAAATAAAGTGATGTTTAAGTCTAATTTAATAATTAAATTAGATATATAATAATTTATTAATCATAAGTATAATTATAATAAAAATTATAATTATTATAATTATAATTGTAAATTATGTGAATTAGTTACATGTGTGACAAGTAAAACTATATAATATAAATATTATAAAAATAATCTATAAGGGGGGAGTTGTGTTTAGCCAAACAAGGCCTTATGGCCTTTGGCTTATTTTATCCGACACAACATGTTTAGGTTTTAAAACTGAATATGTGAGTACGTGGGAAGCCTTCAGTTTATATATCTACGCATGTTTTTCCCTAAGGCTAGATAATAGAGAAATATAGAGAATTTGGTGAGAAAGAGAGAACATAGTGAAAGGGAGGGAGTGAATTGAGGGAATTCTCTGAGATTGTCAAGAGGAGGGAGAAGTTGTCACCATCTTTTACTAAGGATTGAAGGTATACTTTACTCCTAATGTTCATGTTTTGAGTTTCCAATGATTATTTTTTGTAAATTGCTAAGTCACATTGGATTGATATATATATATATGTGTGTGTGTGTGTGTGTGTGTGTGGTGTTATAATCTGTTAATCATCATATATGAATGTTATTTGGTGATCAAATACGTGAAATTGGGTTTGAAGAAGAAAATTGAAATATCAGTGTTATGTTTATTTAATGGCTTGTGTAAGTCCAAAATTTGATGTCCAATACTTGATATAATCGGTAAATTCATGTTAGATTGTGTTAGTACATCAAGAAATGAAAACAATGTAATTTGAATCGTGTCAATTGGTTAAGAAATGAAGTTTTGGTAATCGAATTCGCTAAAAGTGTTAAAAGTGAAGAAATTGGAAAAAAAGTATGGTTTTGATCCTTAAAAGTTAATTATATATAATGTTATGTGGTTAGAATTGTGAATTGCATGCTTATTGATGTTATTACAAGATTGTAGTTGTTGAGTTTGGTGAATTTCTATGGAAATTGGGAGAAATTGGAGTGGTGTTGTGATACTGAGTATGAAGAGTTAGTTTAAATACGTGTATGCAAGCGCAATTTCTTGGCGGCATTACCTAACGTGCGTAAATGACGCAATTATGCTATATTATGCTCTCTGAGAGTTTTACGCACCGGTATAAATCTTGCCGGTGCAAGGCTTGGAGAAGCCTTGCTATAACGCCCTAAACTCCGGTCTATCTTCATACCCGAATTTCGTACATCATGGTCCCACTTCTTTCCAAACATACATCATTATATGATTAAATATAACAACATACATTCTCAATTCTCAGGTTCTAATACCTTATAACCTCGTTCATTATAAATAATGATAATTACATTATTCTTTACATCTTACAAGTGTGACTTTTATCCGCCACCAAGGATACATAACAGTTCATTAAATTAATCTATAATTCAATTACATCTTTCTACATTACAAGTCTTCACTTGATCTTCACACTCATTCATCTAATGAATGAGACTTCTTGGATCTTAAATTAAACTTACGGGATCCTTAAGTTCTTCTACTACTAAATACTTATTTGAAAATGTTTTTCATTTAAAGCAAGTGTGGGCATTCAATTGCCCAGCAAGTCATAACAGTTGAACAAACAACTTTAAGAATTCAAACATTTCTTTATAACTTTGATAACCGAACAAAGGTTATGAAGCAGCTTGAATAATTGGAATAATCTTGATTCCTATCATTTTAAAACACTAGTCACATTCACTTTGAAATACTTTCATTCTTCTACCTTTTCCATACACATCATGTGTAACACCCCCTTCCCGAAATAGAAAGAGAGGTTACTCAAAACACAACAGAACTAACGAATATCACAAGGCTCTAAACCAGAAAGAACAATCTCATAATAATTAAATCTCATAAGACAAACCATAATAAATGCCACACTGGCTCAAACCACAATCTAAATAATTATTACAATTCTAAATAACTGACATATCAAGCCTAAACAGAATATTTCTAAACCATTGGAATGAAGGGAGCTCTCATCACACTTGCCCTTGATCCCCCTGATTACCTGCCGAAAGAAAAACACAGCATGAGCCAAATGTCCAGTACGAATATAGAATTAAAAGAATAATGAAACAAAATAACTAACACAATTAAATGAACTGAAATATAACGAACAAATCTAACACAACGAAATGATAGGCTGAATCAAATGGCTGGGTGTTATTTCATACCGAGCTCAAAATAAATAATAATATACCTTGCCACACAGGCAAGTCAAATAATGCCACACAGGCAATCAAAATAATGCCACACAGGCAATCACACTTCGGACTGCGCAATCCAGATGCGTGCAAAATCGGAAGGCGTGTTTGGCACAAACATCACCACTCCGTAGAACAGAACAAAACAGAAAACTAGGGTCGACCCATACGCCTCCCACAACAAAACATCAAATGGCCAACTCCCACCGGAGCACAAAACGGAGACGCCGTGGACTGATCACACCGCCACGGAAGGTGTCATGCCTCGGTGCCAAGAGGATATGCCTGTGGTACCCCCACAGGTAGAGTTATAGCTCAGGTATACCCTACGGTATTCTAACAAAAATATCATGTCACAACACATGCGACATAATACCAAACAAAAGGGGGTTCTAACGTGTACATATTAAACTGAAACGAATCATCAACACAAAGTCTCCAAAATATATATTAACATGTACAACACTAAAAATATCCAAAATAAAAATTAGACATGATACACTAGTCTAAAGAGTTCAAATATGAGTTCTAATACAACGCCAAAACAAAACTATCACAATAATTGACAAGGAATAATTATTAGAAGCAATACTAAATTTTGAAACAAATAACGAAACGAACAAATTAAAAAAAAATAAAAGAGTCTCGCTGAAAGAGTACAGAATCCGTACCTGGAATCGATAATGTAATACCCAAATTTATATTCCAAATATGACTCATTTAGATTCCCCATTCGTCCGAACTAATCACCAAAATAACACCTTAATAAATTGTTTATAAAAAGCATAACTCTCCTTTAATGTTATAATTCCACATCAATTATAATTTATATTTTTTAATCAATAATTTAGTTATATATAATAATCTGTCCATAACTAACTTATTAAATTTTCAGAATTTATTATTTTTTTAATACTTAGTCCACCGAATGCAAATTAATGTTTAATTAGTTCCTTATAAAACAAAAGTTCAATCACAGGAAATATATATAAATTAGTTATAAAGTTTTTCGGTAAGAGGCAAACATAGAATTCATATACAAAGTTTATAAGATTCATTATAAGTAATATATTATAAAATATCTAATATGTATTGATCCTAACCTTTAAATAATTGCTAGTATATATATATATATATATATATATATATATATATATTAAGGTTCTCAATGATTAATGTAATCTTGCACAAAATATCTATCAAATTTACTGAGCAATATAGCTTTACTGATTCTGTTGAATACCAAACTTCTTTGTTATGTTCTTTTCAGCACAGACGCCCCATTTTTTTTTTAGCGTGTGTGATGCAATGCTTTAGTAGGTTAGGTTTTAGTATTTATTCAATTAAAACATATTTTATTAATTAATATAATATAATTATTAACTCTCCAATTTTAATTGAACTTTAAAATTACACAAATAAAAAAATAGACCCACTTAATTTAAAGCCCAATTTTACCAATTTAATTTCTCCATCATTTATTAATACATTAGCCCACAAAAATTAAATAACTAGTTTGACCCAAAATAAATGACTAGTTAACCCAAGTAAAAGATAAAGTACAATTAATATATTTTAAAACAAATTCATTTTTTTTTTCGGGTATTACATCATGTCTGGCTTGAATCAATAGCACATACTTAACAATAACGGTTCATGTATAAATAGAACATTCTCTTATTGAACAGTTCATCTCATAAAAACACCGAAGTGTTCACATTGTGGCACAAGGCCTCATACGTTCTACCACCTTGAAAAAATATCACACATTTGCACATAGACAGAACTTCTCAAGTTCAACATCTGAGAAATTTAAGAAACTAGCATTCATTTAGAATATGAATGAAGTTAGGAAACTTGTCTTACGCTCAGCTACAACTTACGTTGAACTGCTCATTCCAATTCCTATATAACACATAAGGAATACATACACCAATTAGTCATATACTTGGCTTACGCATTAGTTTACTTAACTTTACTTCTTAGGGTTCGTGTTCTTGCAATCTAAGTTTACGCGACAACTTCCTTTACCGGTTTATGACTTTATGACATACAGAGATATCTTACTCAATACGTTCATCATCTTTGATGATTTGCATTCTTATCTTCTTCTTATACTCTTCTAGGACTCAACACACATCGTGTCTCTGCTAGTAGTCCATATGGTACTCTGAGTGGTTTTCCATAAACAACCAACAAACAAGTTCCCGTCTCATCTACACTGCCATCACAGTGAGTTAGATCGGTTGCCAGTTTCGTATATACCTTCGCTCTCTGAAGGAATTGTTTAACCTAGTTCCCATATGTCAACCATCAAAGGTTACGATTTTACTACAACCTAAATTCATCTAACTTATCCGAACCATTAAACTATAATGTTTGTTAAGTCAATTTCTTATTCCTTATTGCTTTTTGGCAAGTAAATGCGATACCTCAGGATTCATTCCTTATCCGACTCACATTCGGCTTTCATTAATCTTATTACTGTTCGTTACGACTTTCTTGATAGTTCATATCTTACTTACTACTTTTGTTATCCATTACATGAACCCCACGTTCATTACTCGTTCTTAATGTCGAAGTCATACAGTTGTATGCTAAGACCGATCGTTCATCGTAACATCGTTGCAGTCACAGCGTCTATACGCTTTATACTTATCTCTCATTACCACAACATAACATTGAAATGTTATTCATTACCCTCATCACTCAACTTCTAAGGAATCACAACTATAGAAATCTCCCATGTTCGTTTATCACGACTACGGTCCCCGGATATCGGTTATGTAACCCACGTTCACATTATTTGTCTTTTAATCTTTTCGTTTAACCTTTACTAAAGGTTTGAAACACTTGATTAGGTGTTACATTCGATGAAATACACGTTCATTAGCTTTCGTTACACTTTTCCCAGGATTTGAGCAGTTAAAAGCTCATCACTGGGCTTTGCCCTGCACCGGCGCTGCGGCGCCGGTTCCTTCATATTTCTCGCGCTGTGGCGCCACTATCTGTGTTATAACTCACCCTACGGCGTGAGTTTTCAGTACTCAACTCCCCGGTCTAGCGCGGTAGCGCCACCTTATAAAGCATGGCTGGTGCTGCGGCGCCAAGCCCTAATTCTTGAAATTTTTTTTAAGTGTTTGATCGTTCTGAGATGCTTACTTCTCGATCTCATAACTTATTCGTTATAACTCGAAACGAGGCCGTTCCAAAGCCATTCTCTTTCTTATCTTATGTACTTCAATCACCCTCAGATAGAACTTCGATGTGAATCCATTAACATGCCATTCGATTGGCTTAATCTTCATCCTTCGTTCGTTTTACGTTTTTAACGTTCTTCGTTCGTTCGTCCGTAATTCGGTCATCCAAACTTGGAATTCGTTCGTTCCTGAGTCCATGACTCACGTTTTCTACGTTCTCTTACTTTCTTATGAAACCCTACACATTTGGGTTCATTTACTAACTTTCTAATTCTCGTTCGTCTTTTACGAAATTTTTGCCATAACTTCGTTATAGCTAAGTTTTAATTCGTTCTTCATGAACGTTTCTACCGTTCCTAACCAAGCAATAAGCATCTAACTTATACGTGATGATTTTAAACTTGTCCATCAACAACACTTATACTATGATGGTTTTAAATTTGTCCATCAACAACGTTCTTCGTGTTCTTCGCGTTCTTCATTCGTTCTTCATTTTTTATCGACATTTTGATTACGATTTCACTTTTTATTGGAATTCGATGTTATGAAACACCATTCCTTACTTATTTCACTGAATCGTTCATATGATTCATTCGGTTCGCTCAAATTCATTACGAATCTTATACTTCCTTAAAAAAATTATAAAATAAACTTCTAATTCTTATTTTTTTCATTTTGTCATGATTTCAACCATATGAAATCATCCCTAACATCTTTTACTTCTTATTCTCATTAAGTTATGTTTTAAACATAGAAAACTTAAAGAAAAATTATATGAGTCAAGTTTTTGGATTACCTTTCTCCTTTAATCTCCTTCCGTCGGACAAAGTTTTCTCTCGAGAAACTTTTCCTCCTCCTTTTCCTCTTCTTCCCCATCTGAAATCTCTCTCTCTCTCTCAAATGTTGGAGGATTTTCAAAATCCCAAACAAATGAAATCTAGCTTCCTTTTTATAGATTTTCCAAGTTAGGGGCAAAATAGTCATTTTGCCACTCCGGTTACTATTCACACTTCCTTACTATTCACGGTTCCGTCTTTCGGGTTTCGTACGACAGTTTTAAAAACTGTGATTCTCAGAATCCAAATATTTTTGGATATTTCGTCTTTCCTTTACTGATTAACTTTTATGTATTCTTCGGATCTCCGAAAAACACTTTTTGACATTAAGCGTTTTCCCCTAATGTAGTTAAACGAGTGAAAAGTACATAACAGTACTTTTCGTCATTTTTATTTCGTCCGATTTCTGCACGTTTTTCGAGAAAAACTTTTGTCAGCCTACTTAGCTTTTCACGATATATTATCGTCAAATCTTTTGACAGAATGTTATTTTGACATACCGAACTCTCGGAAAGGCTTAGGTTATTCAAATCCTAACCCTTACGGTTTCATCGGGTGAATAGTGCCTATTTCGTCTTTGTTCCTGGAAAAATTTTATTTTCGTCTTGAAAATTCTTACTCGTTCAGTCTAGCTCGTAGCCAGAATCCTCCCATATTATAATCATCCCAGGTTCTAGAATGATTAATAAACACATAGCATAAAATATTATTAATAAAAATTCATTTTATTAATAACTAACTCTTTAAACTTAAATTCTGGAGAATTTGATTTTTTGGGTTGTCACATTCTTCCTCCCTTATAAAAATTTTATCCTCAGAATTTCTAAAACCACACCCATTCCTGGGTCATCACATTCACCCCATCTTCAGAGAATTTTGTCCTCGAAATTGTAACCTACCCTTCTTCTCAACTTCTCTTCAAAGAAGTTCTTATCTTTCAAACATTCCTTCAGCTTCATAACTTATCAAGAATTATGAAGGAGAATGAACAACGAGGAATATAAGAATTCCTTTAAAACATTTTATACTTTTGCTGAGGGGTAAAATTGACCATGAACACTTACTAGGTTTAACATCATGACGCCGTAACCCCTTTCATACGTAGGCAATCAACCCATTGTATAACCCCATTTCGGGGTATGTTTACCTCAGACTTAATCATTAGATTCCGCACCAAAACTATTTGATTTGGCACAACTTCTTCAAAGAAAGCTCGATTTTCTTTTAAACATGACATACCATTTGTCTTAGCCAAATCAAGTAGCTTAGACCATACCAATAAATTGGATATCAACTTGAAACATTCATCTAGTCAAATTAATTGACATTGACTACTTCTTTAAATTCTTTCGCAATACATCAAAACGTTTTATGACGTCAGATACTGTAATTTTTATAGTACGTTGAGGACTTTGTCAGTTTATGACTTCGTCATTATACATCATACCATAGTGGGTTGTTGATCCTAAGATCACATCCAAAACCAGGTTCAATTGCATTAATAACTCCATCCTTTTACCATCCTTGCATCAAATGCACTGATGATATAAAATTCATTTTAATATTTTAAATTAATTTCTGTCTAGCCGAAACAATTAGCATAGACATACCAAGAATAGTACTTCTTTTAAAATCCATTGGTTCCAAAAGTTGAACCAATTCTTTCATTTTCAAAATGCGCACACATAAGCACGATTTCAAGAAACTTCAAAATCTAGCATAGCTAGATGACTTGGAATATCCTATTCTCCATTTTCCTTCATTGTCTTACTTGCGACAATACTTAATCTTCTCTAGCACCTTCAATGTTAGCCTATTGAAAATAACTCGCTTTCAGTCTAAACATCCCTATACCCTAGTCCATCAACTTACCACACTTTATGTGTTTAGGAACTTTCCACAACCATATGTGTTTAAGAACTTATCTTCGCAATAGGTAATCCAAGAACAAATGTAAGACCCCAACTTTTATGAATAAAAATGTATTTTCTATAAATATCATTTTTGAATATTATGGAATAAATTTGATATAATGTTATAGTTGTGGGTAATATTTATAAATTTTGCAAAGTACGCAAGTTGTTATATAATATTCGATTAATCTGGGAATATTCGTTTTAAGCAGGGAATATTAAATGCGACGACACAATCATTGGTGGACCCCATATAAATGTAATTATTGTCGGATTGAGAAAACGACAAAAATATTTTTTATGAAAATAACGGCGGAAGTTTTACCGTTAACTGTTGAAACACCCAGTGTTAAAAGTATAGAAATACGCGTGGTTGCATAGTAGCACACGATATTGATTATTGATGCTTACGTGAGAAGTCATTCAGTTTTATTCAATTATTGTCAATATTTTATATATTATTAAATCAATAATTGAGATGACAGAGTTATTAATATTATTATTTGCATTATTAACGATGTCTAGAAGTTCTGCCAAGGAGAGGTTTGGTCACCTAATTGCGCACCAATAGGGAGAAATCCTTATTGGAAAGCCCTCTCTTTCCTTGGAACGACCTGGTCGATAGTATGAATAATAATGATGATGAAGTTTTGTTTTATTAGTATTATTAATGTAATAAAACAGAAAAGCTTTTTATATAAAACAGAATACTTTTATAAAGTTATTCGTTTTATTAGGCTAATAGTAAAATCTTTTTATATAAAACAGAATACTTTAATAAAGTTATTCGTTTTATTAGACAATAATTAGAATATATTATATTTTATTATGCATAGTATTTGCATAGTGCCTGCATAGTGTTTGCATAGTAAAATCTTTTTAAAAGTTATTCATTTTATTAGATTATAAATAGAATATATTATATTTTATTGTAAACCAATCTGGACCGTCCATTTAAACTAAATCGATCTGGACCGTTCATGGATTGGTTACTATTCAGTCCATTCTTCTATAAATAGAAGCTCATTCCTTCATTATTTCTTATGAATTCACTAAAACTCTAGAGAGAGAAACTGTAGAGAGAATTATTCTTCTATCTTGAGCGTATTTCTTTAGCGTTTAAAAAAGCTTTGAGTGTAGTGCAAGTTTCTTCAAGTATATCCCCGCCCTACCGTCGGAGTACTCTTTTTATAAAGTAAGGGTTATTATTTTTTTTCATGTTCATGAAGAGAACTTCTGTTATTCCATTCTTTATTATTCTGTTGGAATAACATGTATACGCGGTCTACCCTATACTTGGTGATTTCTGTTGTTATTCCATTTGTTATTATTCTGTTGGAACATCCACATGCATCACATGCTTTTACACTTGGGACCTTTATTAAAATCTTTATATTATTCTGTTGGAATATCCTCGTCATGGCGTTTTACGTCCGGATTCGATTCCGATTATTTATTATTACATTGAAATAACACATTCTGCATGCGAAGTACCGCATGCATGGTGATTTATGTTGTTATTCCATTCTTTATTATTCTGTTGGAATATCCCGGTCGGTGCGTATTACGCTGACTTGGTTCCGTTATTTATTATTCTGTTGGAATAACTTTGTCATGCACAAGTACCGCATGCATGGTGATTTCTTTTGTTATTCCATTCTTTATTATACTCAGTTGGTTAAAGTTTTGACTTCTATACTCCATGAAATTGGTGGAATATCCTTGATATTTACACTTCATCCAGTATCTTTTCGTGGAAATATTCTTCTGAGCATTCTTAAATTTTACTCTACAAAGAAGTATCATGTTGACAATTTGGACGTTATTAGTTCCTGGATAAATTAATTCTTGAACTTGTTTTATTGAATTCTTATATCATTGTCATCATCCTCATGTTTATATTTTGTTGAAAGTCATATGTGGCCTGTAGTGCATAGATGGACTTGGTATGATTATGACCAGGAATTATTCAGTGTAATCATGACCGTAATGTTACAAATGATGTGGTAAAAATCCTCATTGGCCCGTAGTGCATTAATGGACAGTTGTTGGCATGATCATGACCATTGATGAATACACAAATATCCTTGGCCCGTAGTGCATGAATAAATTGTGGTTGTGGTACTAATAAATATCCTTGGCCATAGTGCAGGGATGATGTGGATTATTTATTAAGCTGAGTCCCAGCGATAAAAGTGATGAAAACCTTTTAAATCATAAAAGATAGTAGATTTTATTCTCTACTTGACTCTTTTAATGGATTGCATGTTCAACTGCAGTTAAACTTGATGTCTATTGTATTTTATCAGTTTAACATTGTTGAAGACTAATGATAATTTATTCTGCATTATCTTAGTCATAATATTTCATTGGGCTAGTTGAGCTCACCCTTTCTTTCACTGTTCTCTTTAGGAAATGAGAGCGTAAATGGGACTAGTCGGGGAGCGGAGTGACGGTCCGGATGATAGTATTAGTAGTCCTCACTATTACGTTAAATAGTGTGACAATAAATGTAATGAGGACTTATTCTCGAGAGTGGATATTGTCTAGTAAGACAATGTTTGTATTAAAACTCATGACTTTCTTGTTGTATATTAAAGATTGTATTTGTATTCTGTACCATGTATTTGGCGACTCAGAATAGGTGATGTATACCTATTTTGGGGGCGTCACAACAAATCAAGGACTATCCATATGCTTAGGGCTCAGAAACATAGCATATAACTATGAGTCACAAACTTTTCATAAGTATGAGTTTTAAGAACTCGCACCTATCTTATCATTCTCTACCTATCAAACATGAGAAAAGATTCACCTTCTCGTCATATACATATTGATAGCGCGATATATTCCAATGATTATCACTGTTATAAGCTAAGAAGTTGTTACACCAAAGCACAAACCTCCGGTCCATAACCGAGGTTCATACAACTCAGCTATCACATGAGTCCTCAACTGAAATTTTACAACTTCTAATTTTTCTCTTTACTTAATACGAATTTTCTTTAATTCGTATGCTATCCTCAACCTGAGTTCTACTTCCCATACTACTTTGTAGTACCATTCATTCATAGCATTAGCTATAAATCATTCATCATTTAACAGATCATCTATTATTACGATTCACTATGATCACATGGTGATCTTCTTCCTTAATCGTTGAACTCAACGATCTTCTTATCGTTCTCTCTACGATTATAGCCTTAGGTACTTATACCTAAGGTTTATAACCTATATCAGGTTTGATACCACTTTGTAACGTCCCAAAATCCGGTCTATCTTCATACCCGGATTTCGTACGTCACGGTCCCACTTTTTTCATAATATACATCATTATATGATTAAATATAGCAACATACATTCTCAATTCCCAGGTTCTAATACCTTTTAACCTCGTTCATTACAAATAATGATAATTAGATTATTCTTTACATCTTACAAGTGTGACTTTTATCCGCCACCAAGGATACATAACAGTTCATTTAATTAATCTATAGTTCAATTATATCTTTCTACATTACAAGTGATCTTCACACTCATTCATCTAATGAATGAGACTTTTACTGGATACCGATCAGCTTGATCTTTACGGGATCCTTAAGTTCTTCTACTCGTACGTTGAAAATGTTTTTCATTTAAAGCAAGTGTGAACATTCAATTGCCCAGCAAGTCATAACAGTTGAACAAATAACTTTAAGAATTCAAACATTTCTTTATAACTTCGATAATCGAACAGAGGTTATGAAGCAGCTTGAATAATAGGAATAATCTCGATTCCTATTATTTTAAAACATTAGTCACATTCACTTTGAAATACTTTCATTCTTCTACCTTTTCCATACACATCATGTCTGGCTAGAATCAATAGCATAGACTTAACAATAACGGTTCATGTATAAACAGAACATTCTCTTATTGAACAGTTCAATCACAGAACAGTTTATCTCATAGAAACACCGAAGTGTTTACATTGTGGCAAAAGGCCTCATACGTTTTTTTTGATAATGTGGAGTTTTCCAACCGCAATCGAACTAAGTCTCCCCACCCCAGACCAGGCTTTGCGCACAGGCTCGACCTAAGACATGGCTCCGCCCAAAAATGTGCGATCTGTGGCCACATGGATTAGTTTTTAATTGGTCCTCACACTTGTTGCATGCGGGGATCGATCCAAGGATGCCCGGGTTTACGGTTCACCCCAGGTCAAAACTTACCGTTGTCCTCACACTTGTTGCCTTACGCTTAGCTACAGCTTACGCTGAACTGCTCATTCCAATTCCTATATAACACATAAGGAATACATACACCAATTAGTAATATACTTGGCTTACGCATTGGTTTACTTTACTTCTTACGGTTCGCGTTCTTGCAATCTAAGTTTACGCGACAACTTCATTTACCGGTTTATGGCTTTATGACATACGGAGATGTCTTACTCAATACGTTCATCATCTTTAATGATTTGCATTCTTATCTTCTTCTTATACTCTTCTAGGACTCAGCACACATCGTGTCTCTGCTAGTAGTCCATATTGTACTCTAAGTGATTTCCCATAAACAACCAACAAACAAGTTCCCGTCACATCTACACTGCCATCACAGTGAGTTAGATCGGTTGCTAGTTTCGTATAAACCTTTTCTCTCTGAAGGAATTGTTTAGCCTAGCTCCCATATGTCAACCATCAAAGGTTACGATTGTATTACAACCTAAATTCATCTAACTTATCTGAACCATTAAACTATAATGTTCGTTAAGTCAATTTCTTATTCCTTATGGTTTTTTGGCAAGTAAATACCATACCTCAGGATTCATTCCTTATCCGACTCACATACGGCTTTCATTAATCTTATTACTGTTCGTTACGGCTTTCTTGATAGTTCATATCTTACTTACTACTTTCGTTATCCATTATATGAACCCCACGTTCATTACTCATTCTTAATGTCGAAGCCATACTGTTCATTGTATGCTAAGATCGATCGCTCATCGCAATAATGTTGCGGTCACAGCGTCTATATGCTTTATACTTATCTCTCATTACCACAACATAACATCAAAATGTTATTCATTACCCTCGTCACTCAATGTCTAAGGAATCACAACCATAGCAATCCCCCACATTCGTTTATCGCGACTACGGTCCCCAGATATCGGTTCCGTAACACGCGTTCACATTATTTATCTTTTAATCTCGTTTATTCTTTTCGTTCAACCTTTACTAAATGTTTAAAATACTTGATTAAGTGTTACATTCGATGAACTACACGTTCATTAGCTTTCGTTACATTTCCCCCAAGATTTGAGCAGTTAAAATCTCATCACTGGGCTTTGCCCTGTGTCAGGAATAAGCATGTGAATGATATTCATATTTATATATGATTTTATTATGATATATATATATGAATGAATATGCAAGTATGCTTTCATTAAGAAAAGATGTAAAGTCCTTTGATAGAGAATAGAAACATATGTACAAGGACTTAGAAGGAATTGATCAAATGTGTTAGGTTGATCCTTCATAAACAAAATAGCTTTGTGAAGTCCTTAAAAAGAAATAATGTATAAGGACTATAAATATAGAAAGATCAAGCTTGTTAGGTTGATCTTATGATGTAATAGATAGGCTTGTCTGATCGTCGAGCACTGCACCAGAAATCTTAGTCTGCCAGGAGAGTCAAGGAAAACTCGAGCGCTATCGAGGCAGAATCGTAGTCTGCAAGACAGTAGATCTCGGAGTTCGTAGACTACCAGGAGAGATGAGGAAGGATCTTAGTGTGTCGAGAAGAACTTTCTCAAAGCCGTAGTCTACTGAGGAAGTCATGTGTAGAATCGTAGAGACAGCCTGGTTACGAGCCGACCGAGCATCTGCCGAAGCCAAGTCAAGAATCGTAGACTACACTCGGAGTCGTAGAGTGTATTGATGTTTAAACCAAGTCAAGAATCATAGACTACACTCAGAGTCGTAGAGTCTACTAATCTATCAAAGGCAGAGATCGTAGTCGAGCAAGATCTGATCTCAGAGTCATAGTGTCTGCACAACCGAAGCTGAATCGTAGAGTGTAGAACTGAGACTTCAACAGATGTGGTCACAACGCCAAGGCAGAATCGTAGAGCAAACACGATTCTCAACAATTGAGCACTCCCAGCATATCCAAAGAAACGAAGCCTCAACATATTGCAAAGATACATCCCACTTAAAGGAAACTAGAGAGCACTCAACGAATGACATGTAACCTAACAGAAGATTTAGGCACCAACTCAATCATCATCCAGATTGAGTTGTGAAGCCATTCGAGATGAAGTCTTCCACAAGTTGATCAGAAGAAGACTTCAGTAACTGACTAAAGAAAGTCAGCAAGTGCAGTAGCTGTCAAGTAAATAGAAGACAATGATCTTGAAAGCAACCAGGATCATAGTGTTTGCTAAACAAAGAAGGAACTAATGGAGTGTACACAAAGATATTGGTCAGCCTCTGAAGAACAAGACTAAAGTGATTACGCATTGGGTCAGTCCATTGATGATAAGTGAACGGGAGATCACAAGGAGAAAGCGAGCTGGACATGCCACAAATCTTAAGTGTCTTGCTATTCAGAAGGGGCCAGAACAAAGAGTCAAGCCATCAGTATCTGAGAGTAGTCGAAGCAAACAGAAGTGTTGAAGCATTGTACAAGATTATAGTGTTGACTCTACCTGTTAACTAGACACTACGATCAAGTCCAAGAAGATTTGCATCAGAATCGTAGAGTTCGGTCGTCTGAAAGTTGAAGCATTGGCAACGGTTCAATCTGAAGATTGATGGTCGAACAGACCTTATTGAAAAGCATCAATGCAAAAGGACAACCTCTAATCGAGAAATCAGAAGGAGGAAATAAAGTTGACTACCTCCCCGAGATGTCAAAGTGACATCTCTGACAGGGTAGGTGAAACAGTAGACTGCAATGTCAGAAAGTCAGAAAAGGGGATGTCATGTCACATTTGCAGTCTACACCAAACAACTCGAGATCTGCGAAGCAATTCAAAAAGCTTTTAACAGCTACTTTTCAATGGGAAGATTGGGAAGGAGTATAAATCAACAAAGCTTCAAAGATCAAGAGTTGCTGATGATTGCTAAATTGCAAAATCGTTGAGTTATTGGAATGTTGTCGTTGACTCTACGAGTTCCACCAGAGATCAACAAGAACAAGTCTTAGTGACAATGAGACTACGCAGCTAAGCTGAGAGCCGAGAAGGACAAGAAGATAGCATTCAGAAAAGTGGCAGAGTACAAAGAAGATTAAGAGAGCCACTCTACAAATCACCATGAACCAAAGGCTGAAAAAGAACAGAAGTAGAATCATGTCTGCAAAACATTCAAGAAGGGTTCAGGGATTGCTAAGTGCCAAACGAAGTCTACCAAAAGCTCAGAGACTTAGAATATCCAGATGGTGATGGTGCACAGTTGACATCAAATGAAGATGAGTAGAAAAGAGAGGAGATTAGCTGCACCAGAGAATATGTGGTCCAGACTTGAAGCAGAATGCAAAGAGGACCACACCAAGCTGCTAAGTACATAAGATGTTCAAGCTTAAAGACATCTTAGCAGCTCAGCACCACCACCACCACCACCACCACCAATAACAAGAAGTCAGGGCCTGAGGGATCCTTGTCCAGAGGAACTAAATGAAGTTCCAAGCCTGCTGGGCTTGAAGAGTTCCTAGGGAACTAGAGGAGTTCCAAGGATGCTGGCCTTGAAGAGTTCTTAGTGAACTGAAGTTCCAAGGCTGCTGGCCTTGAAGGAATCTTAGTGATTCAGGGTGCTGCCCTTCCTTAGTGGAAATCCTGCTAGTGAAAGAAGAAGAGTGGATTAGGAGCTTATGTCTTTGAACCACTTAAAATCCCTTGTGTCTTTTACATTACGTCATTTACATTATGTTCTTAACTACTATAACTGCTATGTATGCATTAACTTCTTACAACTTAACTAACTCTAAGAACAATGTCTATATGATTATGAATATATCAATGAAGGGGATCTTTTACCTATTCCGCTGTGCTTAAAAAGATTCTTATGTTTGTCATATGTCAATTCATTAGCAATACAAAATAACAGTGAAAAGTATTTGAAATTAAAAGGATCTATTCAACCCCCCTTCTAGATCTATTGTGTGCCTACTGGGAACTAACAATTGGTATCAAAGCAGGTTCTCATGCTATATTCAAAAGCTAATCGCTTTGAGTCTGATCCTAGGCACAAACTGTGAGACCCCAAATTTTATGAATAAAGATTTAAATTTCTCGAAATATTTTTTTTGAATATTATGGTGTGGATTTGAGATAATTTTATAGTTGTGGGTAATATTTATAGATGTTGGAAAGTATGCAAGTTGTTGTATAATATTCGATTGGTCGGGGAATATATTTTTTGTCGGGGAATATCCGTACGATGGTACAATCATTGGTGGACCCCACAACAGAATTATTGTCGAATTGAGAAAACGACAAAAATATTTTTATGAAAATAACGACGGAAGTTTTACCGTTAAAACTGTTGAACTACTCGGTAGTAAAAGTACAGTAATACGCGTGGTTGCATAGTAGCACACAGTATTGATTATTGATGCTTACGTGAGAAATCACTCAGCTATACTCAATTATTGCTACAGTAATTGCTGCATTATATCTCTCATATTATTGATTCGATTATTGTCACAATATCATCTATATAATTTATGATATATTAATAAATCAATAATTGAGACGACAAAGGTATTCATATTATTAAATTGCAATAATTACAATGTCTAGAAGTTCTGTCAAGGAGAGGTTTGGTCATCTAATTGCGAGCTAATAAGGAGAAATCCTTATCGGAAAGCCCCCTCTTTCCTGGGAACGACCTGATTGTTAAATATTGTGAATTATAATATTAATGATGAATAAGATTGTGTTGATTAAAGACGAAATTGATAGTTCCATTGTGTTGGAATTATTAGTGTTAGTGAAAATCGACATTTATTCCGATGATAATTGATGTCTGGGGGTTATATTGATAAATTGGGTAATTAATCGGATAAATGAGCAATTAATTGCTACTAATTCACATGCTTATATAACTATTTGTTCACATCTGTGTACTATTGAATCACATTCTTGTACTATTAGGGGAGTTGGTGCAAGATTGATAATACTTGCATGACTAAGTTAAAAATGGAGGTATAGATGGAGGTACTATACTGTAATTCATATTTTCACATGATTATAACTATTGATTCACATGATTGAACTATTGATTCACATTATTTACTATTAGGGGAGGTGGTGCAAGTTTGATAATACTTGCGGGGACTAAATTAAAAATAAAAGAAAAGTTGAAGGTGTCAGATTTGTAATATTTTGAGCCCCAAAACGTGCAATTATCGAAACTATATTTTCCTATAAATAGAAGCTCATTCTTCCTTCATTTCTCACCAATTCACTAAAGCTATAGAGCAATTATTATAGAGAGAAATTATAAAGAGAAAGAAGAAGAGAAGTCCGCTACCTCACCTTATTCAAAGATCAAATCTTCTTTTCGAGGTAAGGGGTATTATTTCTTTCGTATTCATGAAGAGAGCTATTGTTATTCCATTCCTTATTATTACGTTGAATAACTGTCTATCTTGCAAGCACCGCATACAAGGTGAAATTCTTTCGTTATTCCATTCTTTATTATTCTTGGAATATCGCTTCGGTGCGTGACACGCCTTGACACGGATCCATTAATTATTATTTTGTTGAATAAAAGTCGCATGCATGCGGTTTATCGCATGCATGGTGATTTTTGTTGTTATTCCATTCTTTATTATTACATTTGGAATATCCACATGCATGCGGTCTATCGCATGCATGGTGATTTTCGTTGTTATTCCATTCTTTATTATTCTCGTTGGAATATCCTGTTGGTGCGTATTACGCCTAACCTGGTTCCATTATTTATTATTCCATTTGCAGTTTCATAATTTTTCGGACATTCAAAAATTCTAGAAAAATTTGGGAGGATATTATGATAAGTTTTCTAACTTCTCCAAGTGGAATCACTGAAAGAGGAGTTGTAGATTTTTGTATGGACTATTTTTAACAAAGCATAAAAAGAGAAAAGAATCACTTACAATTTTGTAAATTTGTTTTTACCACTTAATTTGTGAGAAAAATTCCGGCCTTTTGGGACATGGAAATATATGGTATAAAGTACCTCCTGTCCAAAAATGAGCTCATTCAGACTTAAAATGAGCAAGTTATGACTATTTCAATATTTAGGTTTTTCCGACGAAAAATCCTATAACCGGAGTTCTATAACTCCGATGACCATGAAATTTAAACTGGAAGCTCACATTAACATGTGTAAGATCCTGCCAAGATTTAGAAATTTTTGGAGTTAAACTTGAGGTAGCTAATTTCTTAAGGAATTAATTAGAAATTGATTTTTGAAAAATACTTAAGGGAGTTGAAAAATTATAAAAAAAATACTTGTTATGTATGAAATATATGTATATATGTTTGGACAAAGGATAAAAAAATAATAAGTTGATTTGGTAATTTTTCATGAAAATGGTTTAGTTACAAACATATGAGTTAAATATGTTATGTGAAGTTGAAAAATTGGTAAATAAGATTTTATGGCTTGGAAATCCTATATAAGGTATATGCAGATTTTTGATGAGTGATTTGATTATTGGTGATGAAATCTTATGAGTATGGCATTTTTGAATGATTAAATGCATTATTTGGTAAAGTGTAAATAATTAAATTAAATTGTTTATAAGTTTAAGAAGTGATTAAAATATTGTTATAATATTACAATATTAGATTATGAGTTTATTAAGTGATTGATAATATTTGGATAAATTTAAAGTCTTTAATATTTATCCTTGTTTTCGTTTGATAGCTTATAATATTGTCATCATTCTCATGCGTATATTGTGATGAAAGTCATCTTTGGCTTACGTGCATAGATGGACTTGGTATGATTATGACCAGGGATTATTCGGTATAATCATGGCCATAATGTGACGAATGATGTGGTAAAAGTCCTCATTGGCCCGTAGTGTATTGATGGACAGTTGTTGGTATGATTATTATGACCAGGGATTATTCGGTATAATCATGACCATTGATGATTACATGAATATCCTTGGTCGTGGTGCAGGGATTATTAGATGACGTGGTTTATTTATTAAGCTGAGTCTCAACGATAAAGTTGATGAAAACTTTTTAAATCATAAAAGATAGTAGATATTATGCTCTACTTGACTCTTCTAATGGATTGCTTATTCCGCTGCAGTTGTTGATCTAAAACTTCTTTGTCTCATTATATTCATCGGTTGTTATCTTTGTTGAAGGCTAAGGATAATTTATTCGCATTATCTTAGTCATAATATTTCTTACTGGGCTAGTTGAGTTCACCCTTTCTTTCACTGTTCTCTTCAGGAAATGAGAACGTAGCCGGGACTAGTCGGCGAACGGAGTGACGGTCCAGATGATAGCATTGTAGTCCTCACTATTCTGTTAAATAGTGTGACAATAAATGTAACGAGGACTCCACTGAATGTGGATATTGTTTAGATGATAATATTCTTATTAAAACTCTTAGATTATGTTTTGTCGTATTTTATACGACTGTTGTATAATTAAGTTGTATTTGAATTTTGTACCATGTAAGTGGCGACCCAAGATGGGTGATGTATACCTGTTTTGGGGGCGTCACACAAACATTGTTCTAAACTTAGTTTAGTTGTAAGTCACTTGTAACTGTAGATGAGCTCACAAGTTGTAAATATTGTGTACAGGTAAATGTGTATATACACCTGAAGCAGATATGGGAGCTCAAGAGGCACCAACAACAAATAGTCAAGCATCCGCCAGACTGAAAGATGAAAAGGCCACATGTGCTAAGAAGTACTCATTCAGAGAAGAAAGAAGAATCTATCAAATCTATATTTGGCCAACCAACAACTGGATATCAAATCTATCAAATCTCAAAGTTGTCAAAGAACTAAAGATGTCAAGATTCTCTGAGTCTACATCTTCAAGACTATGATAGATTAATCAAAGGACAACTGGAGCAACAAGCTGTTAAAAGTAAAAGAAAAAGTATGCACATCAATGCCTAACCTCAGTATATCAAGATAAATGACTTTCAAGAAATTGACAATGTATAGGTATGGTTCCTCATCAGTATAAATGTGTACATCATATTGCATCACCTTATGCAGTATAACTGCATTCTATCAAGAGGCCATACTCTACCAAAAAAAGAGAAGAGAGAAAGTACACTGAAGTTGGAAACTCAAATGCTAACAAACTTTCTTTCCATCCAAGTTTTTGATTGAAGATAACATCTTGAAAGAAGTTAGAAATAGGTCATAAGCTTACCAAGGTTTAATTAATTTTAAGTGGTGAAATATTTGCTGATGGGTTAGTATGTACAAACCTATGTTCTAAGTTTTTGGTAACACATAGAGTATGATCAGTTCTATAAGAGTATCTTAAAGATTCGTAGAAACTGATCACCTCCATGAATCAACCAGATACAAATAAGTGTTAGAGTTGATTCTCACTCTGTGAACATTTAAACTCTGTGAACATAATCAAGCAAATGATGAAATCATCAAAGAAAAAGTGTGTCTTATTAAATTGATTAATCTTACACACACTCATCATCATGCATCCTAAAAATGTCATATCTAAATTGGATACATGCATGAATATGATTGTTGGTGATCAATATGATGAAATTTCAAGTATATGAGGAACAGCTATTTTGAAAACTGACCTAGACCCATTTAACCATGGGTACTAAAAATAGAAATTTAACTAACCAGCAGATAGTACCTAGTCTATCTGCCACACTAAGGAATGCTGAAGCAAAGGACTTCAGTCAAGAAAGATTCAACCAACAGAAGGCTTAAGACTGTTCAGAAATGATTTTGATAAAATTCCTATATGTCAAAGTCTGTCCTTGAAGATCAGCTGAGCTAATCTAAATGAAGATCACATGGCTGCTGATCCTTATATGGAAGGAGGCCACTTAACCAAAGATGGAAAGGGTCTTGTATGCTCAATCATGCAAAGCATGTGTTAGTTCCCAGTAGGCACACAATAGATCTAGAAGGGGGGGGGGGGGTGAATAGATCCTTTTCTATTTTAAAATACTTTTCTCTTTTATTTTGTATTGCTAATGAATTAACATATGACAAACATAAGAATCTTTTCAAGCACAGCAGAATAAGTAAAAGATCCCCTTCATTGACATATTCATAATCATATATACATTGTTCTTAGTATTAGTTAAGTTGTAAACAATTAATACATACATAGCAGTTATTACAGTTAGGTACATAATGTAATGACATAAAGTAAATGACACAAGGGATTTTAAGTGGTTCAGAGACTCAAGCTCCTAATCCACTCTTTTGCTTTCAACTAGCAGGATTTCCACTAAGGAAGGGCAGCACCCAGAATCACTAAGATTCCTTCAAGGCCAGCAGCCTTGGAACTTCAGTTCACTAAGAACTCTTCAAGGCAAGCAGCATTGGAACTCCTCTAGTTCCCTAGGAACTCTTCAAGCCCAGCAGGCCTGGAACTTTGTTTAGTCCCTCCGGACAAGGATCCCTTAGGCCTTGGCTTCTTGTTATTGTAGTTGTCATTGTTGTTGTTGCTGGTGCTGAGCTGCTAAGATGTCTTTAAGCTTGAACATCTTATGTACTTAGCAGTTTGGCGTAGTCCTCTTGGCATTCTACTTGGAGTCTGGACTACATCTTCTTTGGTGCAGCTGATCTTTACTCTTTTCTACTCATCTTCATCTGATGTCAGTTGTGCACCATCACCATCTGGATTTGCTAAGTCTCTGAGCTTAGCAAATCCCTGAACCCTTCTTGAATGCTTGGAAGACATGATTCTACATCTGCTCTTTTTCAGCCTTTGGTTCATGGTGATCTGTAGAGTGGCTTACTTGATCTTGTTTGTACTTTGCCACTTTTCTGAATACTATCTTATTGTCCTTCTCGGCTCTCAACTTAGCTGCCATCTTCAGTGGCATTATCATCTTTGTTGAGTGAAGCTCTAGTCTGATTAAGTCCTTCTTCAAGGCTGCTTCACTTCCACCTATGTAGTCTCACTATCACTGAGACTTGTTCTTGTTGATCTCTGGTGGAACTCGTAGAGTCAACAATAGCATTCCAACAACTCAACGATTCTGCAATTTAGCAATCATCAGCCACTCTTGATCTTTGAAGCTCTGTTGATTTATACTCCTTCCCAATCTTCCCGTTGGAAAGTAGCCGTTGAAAGTTTTTTGAATTGCTTCACAGATCTCGAGTTATTTGGTTTAGACTACAGATGTGACATGACATCCCCTTTTCTGACTTTCTGACACTGCAATCTACTATTTCACCTACCCTAGCAGAGATGTCACTTTGATGTCTCGGGTAGGTAGTCAACTTTATTTCCTTCTTCTGATTTCTCGATCAGAGATTGTCCTTTTACATCGATGCTCTCCAATAAGCCCTGTTCGACCATCAATCTTCAGATTGAACCGTTGCCAATGCTTCAACCTTCAGACGACCGAACTCTACGTTTCTGATGCATACCTTCTTGGACTAGATCGCAGTGTCTAGTTGACAGGTAGGGATAACACTACGATCTTGAAGAGTGTTGATTGGATCTTTAATGTAGAACACCTCTTCCTTCAGTTGTACAGTGCTTCAACACTTCTATTTGCTTCGACTGCTTTCAGATACTGATGGCTTGACTCTTTGTCACCCTTCTGAATAGAAAGACACTTCAAATTTGTGGCGTGTCCAGCTCGCTTTCTCCTTGTGATCTCCCGTTCACTTATCATCAATGGACTGACCCAATGCTTAATCACTTTAGTCTTGTTCTTCAGAGGCTGACTAGTATCTTTGTGTACACTCCATCAGTTCCTTCTTTGTTTAGCAAACACTACGATCCTGGTTGCTTTCAAGATCGTCGTCTTCTATTTACTTGACAGTTACTGCACTTGCTGGCTTTCCTTAGTCAACTGAAGTCTTCTTCAGATCAACTTGTGGAAGACTTCATCTCGAATGGCTTCACAACTCAATCTGGATGTTGGTTGAGTTGGTGCTTAGATCTTCTGTTAGCTTATATGCCATTCGTTGAGTGCTCTCTAGTTTCCTTCAGGTGGGATGTATCTTTGCAGTTTTGACCAGAGGCTTCATCCTTTGGATATTCTGGGAGTGCTCATTTGTTGAGAATCGTGTTTACTCTAAGATTCTGTCTTGGCGTTGTGAGCACATCTGTTAAAGTCTTAGTTCTACACTCTACGATTTAGCTTCGGCTGTGCAGACACTACGACTCCGAGATCAGATCTTGACACTCTACGATTTCTGTCGTTGTGCTTGTTGTCTTCATCCGATCTTGCTCGACTACGACGATCTCGCCTCGACACGATTAGTAGACTCACGACGACGAGTGTAGTCTACGATTCTTGACTTGGCTTCGACATCAATAGACTCTACGACTTCGAGTGTAGTCTACGATTCTTGACTTGACTTCAGCAGATGCTCGGTAGACTCGTAGCCAGGCTGTCTCTATGATTCTGTACATGGCTTTCTCAGTAGACTACGGCTCTGAGGAAGTTCTTCTCGACACACTACGATCCTTCCTCGTCTCTCTTGGCAGTCTACGAACTCCGAGATCTACTGTCTTGCAGACTAAGATTCTGCCTCGACAGCTCTCGAGTTTTCCTTGACTTTCCTGGCAGACTACGATTTCTAGTGCAGTGCTCGACAATCAGACAAGCCTATCTATTACATCATAAGATCAACCTAACAAGCTTGATCTTTCTATATTTATAGTCCTTGTACATCATTTCTTTTTAAGGACTTCACAAAGCTGTTTTGCTTATGTAGGATCAACCTAACACATTTGATCAATTCATTCTAAGTCCTTGTACACGTGTTTTTATTCTCTATCAAAGGACTTTACAACTTTTCTCAATGCAAGCATACTTGCATATTCATTAATATATATATCATAATCAAATCAAATAGGAATATCATTCACATGCTTATTCCTGACAGCATGTCATAAGAAAAGAATCCTCAAGGAAGCTCACCTCAGAGGATCATCGAGCATCAAACATGAGGAGCTCATTACGGGAGCAGAACTCTAAGTACAAGCTATCAAGGAAGACTACATTCGTAGTGCTGTCAAAGGATCGTAAAATGATCAACTCTGAAGATACTCATTTCTACGACACAAGAAGATTTGATGACTTCAGCCAGAATGAGATATGCATGACTGCCTTCTACTACACATGAAGAAGAAGAACTTATGTCTCTTTGAGAAGACAGTATCAACTGTGGGGGAGCAGTGATCTACTAACAGAACAACAGCTTTAAAACATTAGAGATATACTATGAAGCAATGTACCAGTTATAGAGTCCCAAAACTTTGTGGCTGACGAACCAAATGAAGATCCATAGTCAGTAGGAACGTCTCAAAACGTACTACTGATAACCAGTCAACCACCAAACTCAAAATTGTGGAGAGCCTACGATCAAACAGCTAATCGTAGTGTAAGAGCAAAAGGAAACGTGGATTACAACCAATGCAAATGTCTAAAGGTGGTAGAGGATCTCCCCAGCAGCAAAAGGTCAATTGAGATAGCAGTGCAAAACACTTCTAAAAGGTTTTTCATCTGGAAAGCGCCTCAGGGACAAACCTGACCCTTAGTTCACTCTAAGAGGTTGGCCCTTCCTGAGCTACCTTAACCCAGAAGGAATGCTTAGTAAAATTCATCTCAAGGACTAAGTCAGTCAATGATCATAGAGTAAAGATTAAAGAGAACTCTACGATCGTGGATCAACCTCAGCGATCGTAGAAGTGGACTCGATGATCGCAGTCTTACCAGAGGATACCCTAGCTCATAAGGAGCTTGGAAGAATTGGATACTTGCTCAATTACTCAGATTGTGTGGAGATAAATACGAACACAGTTTGGAAAGACATCGTGCAAATGCACCTTAGACCTTAAGTGCCCAAACTGGTGTGGGGTATATCAGTGATCAAGCTATGCAGTTTCAAGATGAGGATTAGTGCCAAAACCATCCATTGCAGCATCTCTCGGAAGAAGATCGCTGAGTCAACAAAAGAAAATGTAGAGTCCATATCTACCTCACCAGGATACTCTACGAACCAAAAAGGTCAACGGTCAATCCACGTCAGTATTGCTTATTCTCTTAAAAGGAATATAAAATAGAAAAGGTTATGGAGAGTTACAGCTCATTACTGGGCATCGTGTAACTAATGGCTAGTTGAAACATCACAGCGCATGCAAAGTCAGAAGGGACTGCCATAAAGACAAATTCAAAATCTGCAAACAGTTATAAAAAATTATCGAACCTTTCTCCCTCCCAGTTTTCAAACCCTAGAATCCTTTTCTAAGCCAAAATCCATTAACCCTCCAGTGCATTGCCCAAATCACATTCATCGATCTCTCAAAAGATTCTCTAAATCAAATACCCATATTATTTGAACTCTTCAAATAGCAGATTGGCAAGTAATCACTAGCATTTAGCTAGGAACCAAGTTGTTTGAGAAATTCGAAAAGAAGTTCATAGACATTCTTGAACTTGTAAAGAAAGCTGGATTCTCAGAATGTCTTGAGGCAAGCAGAGTGAGTATATACTGAACTGGTTAAGGACTTTTACTCAAATGCATCCATAAATTCCGGAACCCTTTCTACCAAGGTCAAAGGTTAGTCTCTAAAGCTGAAATCATCTGATATCAATCAATTCTTAGGCTTTCCTGACCAAGGAGTGAAAAGCCTTAATGAGATTGACACTGAACACGCGAAGAAAATTATGGGGTACCAAAGAAACCCTAGTCTGAAGGACATGAAGAAAAAGGAGTTTCCAGAAGAATTCGAGTTCCTTGTTGAGATAGTGGGAAAATGTATACTATGCAAGAACACTGCACATGACACTGTGCTTGATCAACAACAGAAGATTATGTCTGCAATTGTTCTGAAGAAGCAAATAAACTTTGGAGCTATCTTGTTCGATCAAATTTCCAAATGGGTGGAAAAGGCTGAGACGAAGAAGTCTACGGATAAACCCCTCACAAAGGTTTTTCCATGGAAGACTATTGAGCATTATGCTAAAGAAGAAATTGGGAGGGAGGCAAGATCAAGGATGATGAAGGAGAGCCTCTGAATGTTCACAAAGTAATGTCTCCGTAACTGTTTATGAACTGGAAGAAAAACCCAAAGGAAAACAGGAGGATAACAACAACGTTGAGCAGCAGAAAGAACTCTGCGAAGAAGAGGAAGGCGAAAGAGGTGGAAAGCTCTGAATCTGGTGAATCTATACCAATAGCGACCACACCAGCAAGGAAGAAATCCAAGGGTGTGAAGAAAACTGAGTCCTTACCAAGAAGTCTCTCCACAGAAGACAAGGATGAAGATGAAAAGGTCTCAACTGCAGAGTTCACAAAGAGAGTAACAGATTACTTCAAGGGCCATCCAAAAAGAAAGCCAAGGTGGTAAACAGGCCAGCCCCAGTTTCCCAAGAAAGTACATCTGACGAAGAAGAGGACGTAGAGTCAGAAGAAGAGAAGGGAACTGATGGTCTCAAGATTGAGTCCCCAAGGAACAAATCCAGCGATGAAGGTGGAGCTGGATTCATGAAAGAAAATGCAAACCCTGCTGATGAAAAAGAATATGCAAGCCCTATGGCTAACACTCAGAGCATTCACTCTAATGATGAGGAAAAGCTACAAGATGACCCAACTGCATCTCCAAATTCAAATGCTCCAACAAGCCCAGATGATGAGTCAAATGATGTTGATTCAGAAGAAGAAGGACTTGCCCCTGCCAATGCTAAACGTCAAGGAAGTTTGCCTGATAATACAAGGGCCTCAGAGTCTGAAGAGGAAGAACAGTCTGACTCTCATATAGCTGAACCCTCAAGGAGAAGAAAGAGCTACATACTACTTGCTAAATTTTCCCCCAAGAAGAAAAGTGATCACTCTACTGTAGTCATTGAAGTAAGTGATGATGAATCTGAATCAAAGAAGAAAAGTGCTGAAGGTGGGACTAGTAATGAAGAGTCTCAATCCAATGGAAAAGATGCTGAAGAAGATACTAGTAATGAAAGTCAGCAAGAAGGATTCACTGATGAATCAGATAAAGGAAGTCAACATGATTCAAGTTCAGAAAGTGAAGAAATGGGAAAAGATTCTGGTTCTGCAAATCAGGAATTAGAGGAACCAACAGACTATCCTATTCTCTCTCCAGCAAGAATTAGCAGAAGAATAGTGGTGGAAGTTTTTGATGAACCACCAGCAAGATGGATAAGTCATGGAAATGAACAACTTTGAGTTGTAAGAATGACTACAGATGTGGTGCTTCACAATTGGAAAAATATGGAGTTAGATTGCATAACAATACTGTACAATTCTGAAGATCTTCTAATGAGATGGTTCTTTCTGTGCTACTCTTAGTTTCCAAATCTGGAGCTGGTGTCACATAAATTTCCAAGGGTAAAGAAGTTTGCAACCATGATGATCAAAGACCAGCCCACTACAAAATCTACCGACATGTTGGAAATCACTACATTCCCTATGATCATAGAGTGGGTTCTAATGGCAGAAGGATCATGGCCAAGTTGATGATCGTAGAGTCCCTTCACTCTACCATTGAAAGTGATCAAGTCCAAAATGAGAAGCCTCTCTCTGCCTAAGCACTGTTACCCGACATTCCGTCATCCTCCAATAGCGATTGTTCAGATTCTCAAACGCTTTCGAAAATCTGTCCAAAGATGAAAATCGTAGAGCCCAATCTGGTGTTCAACAAGAGGATGCCCAATCAGATGACCAAATTTCCATGGAGAAGGAGCTATTGAAGAATTCTAATGAGCTGGTTGAAAAGATATCTCAAATCAATGATGAATCAAAGATGTTGAAATCAACAGGAGATAATTCAGCTCAAGACAGACTTGAAGCCATTATGGCTGATGTATCTCTCAGAATTAAAGAGAGATCAAATTTACCTGAAGGTCATACATGATCAGAAGGCAGAAGCTCTACGAGCATAGAAGGAAAATGAAGAGCAACTTCAAGTCCTCTCCGACAAGATTGACAACCTGAATCAGTTTTTCTCCATGCAACTTGAGCTGAGACAACAAGAACTTAAGATTGAAGTTGGTAACTCCTCTTATCTGATGGAGCAGCTTATGTCCAACATGAAACAGCTCTCTCAAGTGATTAATGACAAAAAAGGGGAGAAAAAGAGGAATAGAAAGAGGCATTTAAGGAAGAGCAAGGAGTGCAGAAGAAGTAAAGATAAGAAGGCCATGAGGAAGAAGAAGAAGACAGCAGCAACAGAAGTAGAAGAATAGTTATCATCTGAGGGGGAGCCAAAAGATGATGATCCCATGAATGAAAAGTTTGAGAAAGAGCCAGCAAACAAAAATGAAATGAAGTCAACATCCCAGGGGGAGCAGGAGCAAGAAGATCAAGTAGATGAGTAGCTAATTAACAGACATCCTGGAAGACACACATGGAGCCAAAGAGGTACATCTCTAACTAGTTAGGTATGTTCTGGATCCAGGATGTAGAGTGTCATAGCTTGTATAATTCCACATTATTATCAATGACATTCATGATTATCTATTTTAGAAATACAGTTGCTCACTGTATATAAGATTCATTCATAACTTGCATATGCACTTATTGTTTTTGTCATAATCAAATAGGGGGAGATTGTCAGGAATAAGCATGTGAATGATATTCCTATTTATATATGATTTGATTATGATATATATATGAATGAATATGCAAGTATGCTTGCATTAACCACCAGCATTTGGCGCAGCGGTTAAGGATTGATTGGGGACGAGTCGTAAACCCGGACGTCTTCAGTTCGAACCTCGCTAGCAACAAGTGTTAAGCCATAAATGATCATGGTGGCCACGGTACCCCCGGTGCAAATCGGGTAGCAAACCGCTCTGGTATCGGGCTGGGGAGATTTAGTCGACCCGCGGGTCGGATACTCCTCAATAACAAAAAAAAAGTATGCCTGTATTAAGAAAAGTTGTAAAGTCCTTTGATAGAGAATAGAAACATATGTATAAGGACTAAGAATGAATTGATCATATGTGTTAGGTTGATCCTATATAAGCAAAACAGCTTTTTTTTGCTAAATTTTTGTTTGTATAAAAAGAGGAACCAAACAACAAAGGCTAAGGGGCATACCCCAGAATATAGCAACGTCGTGTATGGACATGCCCAAAGAAGAGGAAACTATACAAGGAAGAATCCCAACCAAAACTAACTAGTTAAAAGCCAATTACAAAAATACTGGTTATTGGTGGCTTTAGCAAATGATTTACATGTGGAAAGCCGAGACTTAATGATGTGAATATCATCCTTTTGAATGCTGGTGATAGGAGGTAGATGATGGGCATGAAGTTTTTTGTTCCTTGCCTCCCAAATTTTGTAGAAATAGACAGCCACAGTCAAGCTTAGTATATTTCGTGACATAGTAGAGCCTTGAAATGTAGTGAGTAAGAAAGTAGATCTCGGAGTTCGTAGACTACCAGGAGAGACGAGGAAGGATTATAGTGTGTTGAGAAGAACTTCCTCAGAGCCGTAGTCTGTTGAGGAAGTCATGTGTAGAATCGTAGAGACAGCCTGGTTACGAGCCGACCGAGCATCTGCCGAAGCCAAGTCAAGAATCGTAGACTATACACGGAGTCGTAAAGTCTATTGATGTTTAAACCAAGTCAAGAATTATAGACTACACTCAGAGTCGTAGAGTCTACTAATCGTATCAGAGACAGAGATCGTAGTCGAGCAAGATCAGATGAAGACAGCAAGCATAACGACATAAATAATAGAGTGTCAAGATCTGATCTCGGAGTCGTAGTGTCTGCACAGCAAAAGCTGAATCGTAGAGTGTAGAACTGAGGCTTCAACAGATGTACTCACAACGCCAAGGCAGAATAGTAGAGCAAACACGATTCTCAACAATTGAGCACTCCCAGAATATCCAAAGAAACAAAGCCTCTGGTTGGTATTGCAAAGATACATCCCACTTAAAGGAAACCAGAGAGCACTAAACGAATGACATATAAGTTAACAGAAGATTTAGGCACCAACTCAATCAACATCCAGATTAAGTTGTGAAGCCATTCGAGATGAAGTCTTCCACAAGTTGATTAGAAGAAGACTTTAGTAACTGACTAAGGAAAGTCAACAAGTGCAGTAGCTGTCAAGTAAATAGAAGACGACGATCTTGAAAGCAACCAGGATCATAGTGTTTGCTAAACAAAGAAGGAACTGATGGAGTGTACACAAAGATACTGGTCAGCCTCTGAAGAACAAGACTAAAGTGATTAAGCATTGGGTCAGTCCATTGATGATAAATGAACGGGAGATAACAAGGAGAAAGCAAGCTGGAAACGCCACAAATCTGAAGTGTCTTGCTATAGAAGGGGCCAGAACAAAGAGTCAAGCCATCATTATCTGAGAGCAGTTGAAGCAAACAGAAGTGTTGAAGCACTGTACAAGAAAAGGAAGAGATGTTCTACATTAAAGATCCAATCAACACTCTTCAAGATTGTAGTGTTGACTCTACCTGTTAACTAGACACTACGATCAAGTCCAAGAAGATTTGCATCAGAAGCGTAGAGTTCAGTTGTCTGAAGGTTGAAACATTGGCAATGGTTCAATTTGAAGATTGATGGTCGAACAGACCTTATTGAAGAGCATCGATGCAAAAGGACAACCTCTGATCGAGAAATCAGAAGGAGGAAATAAAGTTGACTACCTCCCCGAGACATCAAAGTGACATCTCTGACAGGGTAGGTGAAACAGTAGACTGCTACTATAATTGAGAAAGACATTTCTGATCTTGAAATTTTGACCACCTTGAAGTCCATGAAGAAAAACAAGAGCCCTGGTCCTGATGGTGGTTTCAATGTTAATTTCTTCATTCTTGCTTGGGACATTGTTGGTAGAGACTTCACTCTGGCCATTCAATCTTTTTTCACACAGGGATGTCTTCTTAGGGGTACTAATTCCACTGCCATTGCTCTTGTTCCAAAGGTTCCTAATCCTACTTCTATGAGTGACTATCGGCCTATCTCTTGTTGTAACACAACTTATAAATGCATTTCAAAGATCATTGATGTTAGGCTTAAGGGTATTCTCCCTACTTTAATCTCTTCTAGCCAGTCTGCTTTCGTTCCGGGAAGGAGGATTGGTGATAATATTCTGCTGGCTCAAGAGTTATTCAGGAATTATCATAGGGCCTATGGCCAACAAAGGTGTGCAATGAAAATTGATCTACCGAAAGCATTTGACTCTGTTTCATGGGATTTCTTGCTTAATGGTCTTAGGCTTTTCAAATTTCTCCCTAAGTTTATTTTCTGGATAAAGGCTTGTATTATTTCTCCTTTCTTCTCAATTAGGGTGAATGGTTCCCTCTGTGGCTATTTTAAAGTTTCCTATTAAATTCCTTGGGGTGCCTTTGATCACCTCAAAGCTTAGTCTTGCTGATTGTTACCCACTTTTAGAAAAGGTTAAAACCAAAATTACATTGTAGACTAACAACTTCCTTTCTTATGCTGGAAGATTGCAACTGATTAAATCGGTTATTTTTGCTATTCAATCGTATTGGTCTGCCCATTTCATCCTTCCGACGGCTGTGCTAAAAGATATTAAGTCTACTATGAGTAGATTCTTATGGAAGGGCACTTCTATGTTGATATTAAGTCAAGGAAAACTCGAGAACTGTCGAGGCAGAATCGTAGTTTGCTAGATAGTAGATCTTAGAGTTCGTAGACTGATAGGAGAGACGAGGAAGGATCGTAGTGTGTCGAGAAGAACTTCCTCAGAGTCGTAGTCTGTTGAGGAAGTCATGTGCAAAATTGTAGAGACAGCCTGACAACGAGCCGACCGAGCATCTGCCGAAGCTCAGTAAAGAATCGTAGACTACACTCAGAGTCGTAGAGTCTATTGATGTTGAAGCCAAGTCAAGAATCGTAGACTACACTCAAAGTCGTAGAGTCTACTAATCGTATCAGAGTCAGAGATCGTAGTCAAGCAAGATCAGATGAAGACATCAAGCACAATGACAGAAATCGTAGAGTGTCAAGATCTGATCTCGGAGTTGTAGTAGCTGAAGCTGAATCATAGAGTGCAGAACTGAGACTTCAACAGATGCGCTCACAACACCAAGGTAGAATCAAAGAGAAAACACGATTCTTAACATTTGAGCACTACCAGAATATCCAAAGGAATGAAGCTTCTGGTTGGTGCTGCAAGGACACATCCCACTTAAAGGAAACCAGAGGGCACTTAACAAATGGCATATAAGATAACAGAAGATCTAAGAACCAACTTAATCTACATCCAGACTAAGTTGTGAAGCCATTTGAGATGAAGTTTTTATCAAGTTGATTAGAAGAAGACTTCAGTAACTGACTAAGAAAAGCCAGCAAGTACAGTAGCTGTCAAGAAAATAGAAGACAACGATATTGAAAGCAACCAGGATCGTAGGGTTTGCTAAACAAAGAAGGAACTGATGGAGTGTACACAAAGATATTGGTCAGCCTCTGAAGAACGAGGCTAAAGTGATGAAGCATTGGGTCAGTCCATTGATGATAAGTGAACGGGAGATCACAAGGAGAAAGCGAGCTGGACACTCCACAAATCTGAAGTGTCTTGCTATTCAAAAGGGGCCAGAACAAAGAGTCAAGCCATCAAGATCTCGAGCGATCGAAACAAGCAAACTGAAGTGTTGAAGCACTGTACAAGTGAAGGAAGAGGTGTTCTACATTAAAGATCCAGTCAACACTCTTCCAGATCGTAGTGTTATCTCTACCTGTCAACTAAACACTACGATCTAGTCCAAGAAGGTATGCATTAGAAACGTAGAGTTCAGTCGTCTGAAGGTTGAAGCATTGGCAACGGTTCAATCTGAAGATTGATGGTCGGACAGGGCTTATTGGAGAGCATCGATGCAAAAGGACAACCTCTGATCGAGTTGCTAATTTTTGCTAAGTTGCAGAATCATTGAGTTGTTGGAATGCTATTGTTGACTCTACGAGTCCCACCAGAGATCAACAAGAAAAAGTCTCAGTGACAATGAGACTACATAGGTGGAAGTGAAGAAGCCTTGAAGAATGACTTAAACAGATTAGAGCTTCACTCAACAAAGATGAGAATGCCACTGAAGATGGTAGCTAAGCTGAAAGCCGAGAAGGACAAGAAGATAACATTCAAAAAAGTGGTAGAGTACAAAGAAGATCAAGAAAGCCACTCTACAGATCACCATGAACCAAAGAGTGAAAAAGAACAGATGCAGAATCATGTCTGCAAAGCATTCAAGAAGGGTTCAGGAATTGCTAAGTGCCAGACAAAGTCTACCAAAGGCTCAGAGACTTAGCAAATCCTGATGGTGATGGTGCACAGCTGACATCAGATGAAGATGAGCAGAAAAGAGTAAAGATCAGCTGCACCAAAGAAAATGTAGTGCAGACTCCAAGCAGAATGCCAAGAGGACTACGCCAAGCTGCTAAGTACATAAGATGTTCAAGCTTAAAGATATCTTAGCAGAAAAAAACATGTTTCTCTCTCTAGTTTTTTGCTCTGCCCTCTCTCTAGTTTTTTCAAATTTCCTCCCTCCCCTAGGTCTTACCTAACTTTCCCGGCTCATTCTCTCTCTCACCTAACTTTCTCGGCTCCTTCTCTCTCTCTCCTCCTTCGTCCTCCCTCTTTGCTCTTTCTACTCCCTCTCCAATCTCTCTTCTTGTTCCTGCTGCTAACCTTCTTTTCTTCTACTCGGTTCACTTTAGCTCTTGTTTTCCTCTCCATCCGTCGTCCTATTTCTTCCTCTATTCCATCATGGTTAGTCACAATCATCTCTCTGCTGGGAACTCAGAGAGTAGTCTTTCGAATGACCTTTTTGCTGAGTTTGGTGTCTCTCATTCGAACTCACCGAATACCTCCTCATCTTGAAGTCGAAGATATGGTGGAGTCAGCTCCCATTATGGGCAGTACAGGTACTATCACCAGCTTTGATGAATCTTCATCCAATGCTCAAGCTCCGGGTTTAGATATCGGTAATGCTATGGGGGCCAATGCTAGGGAAATCTTCTCGGCTTCTCATCATTTTTCTTAAAAAGACAGGGAGGAAGCTCTGTTTGAAAGGAGGAAAAACTTGCATCTAATGTCCTTTTTAACTGCTCATGGGATTACTTCCAATGATGTTCAACACTTCTTGTCGGATGGTAAGAGGGTCAATTTTCCAAGTGCACCAGAGGTACCTGTTTTAAGTCTTACACCAGCTACCCCCCTGGGTTCCTCTGGTGTCCGGGGTGGTGCTCTTAGTCAGGTCTTATGTGTGGGTGAAGGCTCTAGGCCTGATGGTTCAGCCCCAACGTCTGTGGTGGGTGAAAGCTCTAAACCAGTGATTTAGGCTCGGTCTCCCATAAACTCATGTATCGTAAAGACTGGTCTCCAAGGGTTAACCATTTCAAATAAACCTGTTATTTCCCTCGAGGAAGGGGAAATACCTGCACCAGGCCTGAAAGCTGCCACTAAAAGTTGGAGTGATGTGGTTGGTAAAGCCAATGTCAGGTCTTCAAGTCTTCTGTCGTACCACCCACCTACTTCAACTTTGATGATGGAGTACTGTCTGTCATACCTCCGGACGAAATGCTTCGTAGAGGAAATCAAATATGGGCAGCAAGCCTAGTTGGATACTTCCTTCACTCCTCTCTTTCCTATAAAGTTGTTGAGCCTATAGCTAGGACATTATGGGGTCATCTTGGGCTTATGGATGTTTTCCTTCACAACAAAGGTTACTACATTTTCAAATTTGCTTTAGCTTTGGACTGTGACCATGTTCTGGCATCTGGTCCTTGGCACTTCACCTCTAAGATCATGGTCCTTCAGAAATGGAAAGAAGGAGTTGAGTTTTCAAAAACTGAATATAACACCTTTCCAATATGGGTCAAACTCAGCAATATTCCTCTTTCTTATTGGTCTGACGAAGGCATTAGTTATATTGCTAGTTCAATTGGTAAACCTTTGTTCACAGATGAGATGACAACTAAGAATGACTTCTTGAACTTTGCTAGAGTTTGTATAGAAGTCAAGGCCTCATTTTCTTTTCCCCCTTCTATTCAAGTAGCCACAAAGCAAGATGATTCATTGGAGTACTTGTTTACTTCGATTGGGGTTGAATACCAAAGTAAACCCCCCACTTGTCCCAAGTGCCTCGTATTTGGGCATTCTCCTCTCAAATATCCTAAAGCTGACTACCAGTGGATTCCTAAAGAACAAAGGTCTGGTAAAATATTGCAGACAACTTCGGATGGTATGATAAAGATGGGAAAGATGGCAAATATGCAAGCTGTTGGTGGAAAATGTTCTACAGAAGAACCAAAGTCTGGGACTGCAGTTAACAAGATCATTACTGAAGGGTCCTCTACGAATGACTGGGTGACAATGGGTAGGGGAGCAAAATCTGGTTCGATTACTCCAATTCATAGCAATGCTATGATTATGACCAACTCTTTTGCTCCTATGACTCAAGATGACCAGAACATTGGCTCGGACACAGATTCACCTGTTGCTATGAATCCTCTTCTTGTTAACAAACTCAAGGCGATAGATGAAAAAGAAGGGAAAGACCTCAAAAATAAACAAATTTCAGGTTTGGATAATCCAAAGGCTGCTAAGAAGAGAAAAGGCAAAGGAAAAACTTGTAACACCCCCCCTCCATCAGTTTGATTATGTTAGCCTCCTATAATATTAAAGGATTAAATAAAAAGCCTAAACATGCTTATGTTAGGCAAATCATTACTGACTATAATATTTCAATTCTTGGCTTAATTGAGACTATAGTTAAATCTTCTATAGCTCCCAAAATTTCTAAAAAACTGTGCAAGAACTGGGATTGGGCTTTTAATTATGACTTCCATAATAATGGTAGAATTTGGGTTGGATGGAACCCTCTCCTTTGGAAACTAGAAATCCTCTTTGTTTCCTCTCAAATTATTCACTGTAAAGTTCAATCTTTAGATTTTACCAGTACTAGTTTCATGGTTTCCTTTGTGTATGGGCTCAATACTTATGCTGAAAGGAGGACTCTCTGGACTGATCTGATCACTCTGTCTTCAAATGAGTGTTGGTGTTTAATGGGTGATTTTAACGTGATCAAAGACCTGAAGGAAACTAACCAACTAAATGCTAGCTGGGATGTTGGGAAAGAAGAGTTCAAGGACTGCACCACTTCTATTGGTGTGGATGATATACGAGCAACTGGTCCAACTTTTACATGGTGGAACAATCAACCTGCTCATCCCGTCCACAAGAAATTGGACTGTGCCTTGGGTAATTCAGAGTGGTTCTCTAAGTTTGATCTTTCACAGGTAACTTTTGCTCATCGTGGGCTTTCTGACCACTCCTTGGTGTTACTTAACACTGGTATTAAGTTCTCTAAACTAAGAAGGCAATTTCAATATTTCAATCACATGTCTCTTCTTGATGGGTTTCATGAAGCTGTCCGATTGGCTTGGGATACCCACTTTTATGGGAACCCTTTCTATGTTTACTCAAGGAAATTGAAATGCACTAAGAAGGCCTTATCTTCCCTTAACATTTCTATGGGCAATCTGGCTACTTTGGTAAAGATAGCTAGGGAGGACCTCCACTCGGTTCAATCCCTCCTTAATGATAATCCTTATAACTTGAACCTTTTAGCTAAGGAGGAGAGCTGCTCAAAACACCTTTGGCAAGCTATAGACAGAGAGGAAGTCCTTATGCAACAAAAATCCAGAGCTACCTGGCTGGCCTTAGGTGATCGAAACACAAGTTATTTTTCAAATATGATGAAGCAAAGATGGAATTCTAACAAAATCCTCTCGATACTTAATGAAGATGGTATTATGGTTCACGACAAGGACCAGATTGAGGCAGTTGTTGTGGGTTACTTCTCTAAGCTATTTTATGATTCTGGCTCTCCATATGATGAGTTTACCAACTTTGACATTTCTCCTACCAAATTAGTAGACCCAATTCAAGCCTCTCTTTCTTTGTGCTCCTATCTCTGATTCTGAGATTTTCAAGGTGCTTAACTCCATGAACCGTAACAGGAGCTCAGGACCGGATGGTTTCAATGTGAACTTCTTTATTAGTTGCTGGTCCATTGTTGGGGAATCCTTTACTCAGGCAGTTCAATACTTTTTCTCCACTAGACGGCTAACAAAAGGGATGAATTCCACTGCTCTGGCATTGATTCCCAAATGTCCTAACCCAACTTCCATGGTTGATTTTCGTCCTATTTCTTGCTGTAATACTATTTATAAATGTATTGCAAAAATCCTCGCGAATAAGATTAAGGTGGTCTTGCCAATGCTTATTGATCAAGCACAATCGGCATTTGTTAAGGGTCGAAGTATAAGTGACAATATACTCTTGGCTCAAGATCTCTTCAAAGGCTATACCAGGAATTCTGGCCCCTCTCGTTGTGCTCTCAAGATTGACCTTCGGAAAGCCTTTGACACGGTTAGGTGGGAGTTCCTCCTGGATGTCCTTAAAGGTTTTTATTTCCTATTAATTTTCATAGGTTGGATCAAGGCCTGTATTACTTCAGCCATGTTCTCCATAAAGTTAAATGGCACACTTACCGGATTCTTTGGTAGTTCTCGTGGGCTTCGTCAAGGAGATCCCCTCTCCCCTTTCCTGTTTGTTCTTGTGATGGAAATGCTTTCTCTAAAACTCAACAAAGAGACCTCAGCTGATGAGTTTGTTTTTCATTGGAAGGCCAAAGCTTGCCAACTTACTCATCTTCTGTTTGCAGATGACATCCTTATTTTTTGTCATGCGAGCTTACCTTCGGTCAATATTATTAACTCTTGCATCCAATTGTTCTCTCTTTACTCTGGTCTGATCCCTAATGCACACAAAAGTCAATTCTTTCTCTCAAATACCGATCCTCAAACCATGTATAATATCCTATCATTACTCGAATTTCAGATAGGTTCGCTACCTTCTAAATTCCTTGGAGTTCCTCTTCTATCTTGAAAGCTAACCTATGCTGACTGTGTTCCACTTGTTCAAAGGATAACCTCTCGAATTTCTACATGGACTTCCAAAGTCCTTACCTACTCCGGTCGTCTTCAGCTGATAAAGTCTATCCTTTGTTCCTTCCAAACCTACTGGTGTAAGCATTTCATGCTACCTAAGGCCGTACTCCGTGAGATTCATTCCCTACTTAGCAGGTTTTTGTGGAAGGGGCCGAATCTGTGTAAGTCTGGGGCTAAAGTGGCTTGGTCTCAACTCACATTACAAACGAGTGAAGGGGGATTAGGAATAAAAAGCATCCTAGAGTGGAACTCTGCTTTATTGATGCAACACTTCATTCAAATTATCAATCATGATACTAAGTCACTTTGGGCACGTTGGATTCAAAATACTCTCTTGAAAGACAAGTCTATTTGGCAGGTTATAGCCGGACCCGATTGCTCGTGGACTTGGAAACAAATCCTAAAGCTTCGTCCATGTGCTCTTCAACATCTGAAGTACTGCATTGGGAATGGTACTCAAACTTCTCTTTGGTATGATCCATGGTTGAATGGTGCCTCCATCAACCCCTCAATAGCTTTACTGTCCAATTCAGGTATTCCACCAGATGCGAAGGTTAGCCATATTATATTGAACTCCTCATGGAATCTCCCGACAAGCAATTGTCATGATGTTATTCTTTTTCGGCAGCAAATTCTTCAAGTTCCAATTCCTCCTAGACAGAACAACAAAATTTTGTGGGACGTTTAAACACTACATTCGGTTAAGTCCAACCAGTTTGGGATTCTATTCGGACTATGAACTCATTGGTTCCATGGAGCTCAATCCTTTGGCACCAATATCATGTGCCAAGATACTCATTTATGTTGTGGCTGGGACTGCTAAGGAAACTGCCTACGAATGATTGAACCAAGAACTACACGCGTAGGACGTTGAATTGTCCTCTATGCAACCAACACCTCGAATCTTTTGAGCATTTGTTCTTTGAATGTGCCTATTCTATGGTTATCATAACTAGTGCACTTGCCTTAGGAAATTGGGCTTCCATCCCATTGACATGGGACGCTCTAATTGGCTACCTCACCAACTACCAAGGCTCAAAACTAACCAAGAACATTTTGAGTCTCACAGTAGTGACTTGCTTCTACAAAGTTTGGGAAGCTAGGAACACAAAGATGCACAAGAGTACTACCATTCCACCTAGGTCTCTTGCAAAGGACACTATCAATCTTATTAAATTAAGACTCTTCTATTAAATCTTTCATCAAAGCAACAAATTGTAATTATTATTGTAATTGGTTGGTAACTCCCATGGGGGACAGGTGAGGTGATGGTTTGTTATGGGCGCACTTGGGCGAGCATGAGGCTTCGGGCAAGTATGTGGTGAGTGACCATGGGGTGTCCGAACCCAAGTTATGGCCTTCGGGTGAGCGACCATGAGTTGAGTGACCATGTGGTGGGCGAGCATGGCTTCGGGTGAGAATGGTTTCAGGCGAGCATGGCTACGGGTGACCATGAAGTGGGCGAGCCCAAGTTATGGTCTTCGGGCGAGGTGGTGGGTGTTTCCAGGTAATGGCCTTCGGGCGAGCATTGCTTCGGGCGAGCATGTGGCTTCGGGCTGCAAGCATGAGGTGGGCAACCATGAAGGTACGAGCCCAGGTTTTGGCCTTCGGGCGTGGGCGAGCTAGGTCGGCTGGGTCGGCTGCTCTCAACTGTAATCAATATGAAATTTGATTGTTAGTTTAACTTGTTATGTTGGGTTCTCTTCCATGTATGGTATCATCATCTATACAACTTAGATGATGTTACTATATTCTGGGGTATGCCCCTTAGCCTTTGTATTTGGTCCTTTTTATATACAAACAAACTTAGCAAAAAAAAAGACATCTTAGCAGCTCAGCACCACCACCGACAACAACAACTACAACTACAACAATAAGAAGCCAGGGCCTGAAGGGTCCTTGTCCGGAGGGACTAAAATGAAGTTCCAAGCCTGCTGGGCTTGAAGAGTTCCTAGGTAACTAGAGGAGTTCCAAGGCTGCTGGCCTTGAAGAGTTCTTAGTGAACTAAAGTTCCAAGGCTGTTGGCCTTGAAGGACTCTTTATGATTCAGGGTGCTGTCCTTCCTTAGTGGAAATCCTGCTAGTTGAAAGCAGAAGAGTGGATTAGGAGCTTGAGTCTCTGAACCACTTAAAATCCCTTGTGTCATTTACTTTATGTCATTTACATTATGTACTTAACTGCTATAAGTGCTATGTATGTATTAACTGCTTACAACTTAACTAACTCTAAGAACAATGTTTGTATAATTATGAATATATCAATGAAGGGGATCTTTTACTTATTCTGTTGTGCTTAAAAAGATTCTTATGTTTGTCATATGCTAATTCATTAGCAATACAAAATAAAAGTGAAAAAAATTTGAAATTAAAAGGATCTATTCAACCCCCCCTTCTAGATCTATTGTGTGCTCTTTGGGAACTAACAATTGGTATCGGAAAGGAGTTCTCATATTATATTCAAAAGCTAATCGCTTTGAGTCCGATCCTAGCACAAACATTGTTCTAAACTTAGTTTAGCGATGAAGTTACTTGTTATATGCTTGATGAGCTCACACGTTGGAAATATTGTTAACAGGTAAATGTGTATATACACCTGAAGCTGCTCAGGTTGGTCCACGTTCTTTATTGCCATAACAACAAGACCAATCCTTGCCCTTAGTCAATCTTTTAGTCTGAAGACTAGACGAGGAAACTCAAGTGGCATCAATAACAAAGAGTCAAACATCCTCCAGCCTGAAAGATAAAAAAAAGGCTATACATGCCAAGAAGTGCTTATTAAGAGAAGAAAGAAGAACTTCTCAAATATGTACTTGTCCAACCAACAGTTGGAGGTGAACCATGTGGACTCAAATATGTCAAAGAACTAAAGATGCCGAGAATCTCTTAGCTTAGATCTTCAAGACCACAACTGATTGATTAAAGGTCAACTGGAACAACAAGCTGTCAGGAGCAAATGTGAAAGTATGCACATCAATGCCTAACCTCAGTATGTCAAGATAAATTACTGTCAAGAAATTGACAATGTAAAGGTACGATTCCTCATCAGTATAAATGTGTACATCATATTGCATCACCTTATGCACTATAACTGCATTCTATCAAGAGGCCATACTCTACCTAAAAAGGAGAAGAGAGAAAGTACACTGAAGTTAGAAACTTAAATGCTAACAAACTTTCTCTCCATCCAAGTTTTAGGTTAAAGATAACATCTTGAAAGAAGTTTAAAATAGGTCATAAGCATACCAAAGTTTAATTAATATTAAGCGGAGAAATCTTTGCTGATGGGTTAATATGTATGTGCAAACCCATGTTCTATGTGACGCCCCCAAAATAGGTATACATCACCCATCTTGAGTCGCCAAATACATGGTACAAAAATATAAATATAACTTAATAATACAACTGTCGTGTAATATACGACAAAACATAAACTGTGAGTTTCAATACAAATATTGTAACGTATATAATACGACAATATTCATACTCAAATTAATACATGCCATATAAAGTACAACAACAAATATTTCAAGTCTCCAAAGGGACACGAGAAGATTTTTGTTCTCTTCATTTTACTGCGGTGCACTTTTGACGCTTTCAGGGTCGGGTTCTCATCACCCTATTGTTGTTCACCAAAATCAATTATTAAGTGACGTATAAAATACGCACACACATCTTAGGTCCTCAATACAATTATATATTGCATGTCATGCCATAGTGAGGACTACTAATGCTATCATCTGGACCGTCACTCTATTCCCCGACTAGTCCCAGCTATATTCTCATTTCCTGAAGAGAACAATAAAAGAAAGGGTGAGCTCAACTAGCCCAGTAAGAAATATTATGACTAAGATAATGCGAATAAATTATCATTAGTCTTCAACAATGTTAAACCGATAAAATATAATAGACATCAAGTTTAACTGCAGCGGAACAAGCAATCCATTAAAAGAGTCAAGTAGAGAATAAAATCTATTATCTTCAATGATTTAAAAAGTTTTTCATCAACTTAATCGTTGAGACTCAGCTTAATAAATAAACCACAGTATCAAATCATCCCTTCAACTACGGGCCAAGGATATTCATTAAATCATCAGTGGTCATGACTATACCGAATAAACCCTGGTCATAATCATACCAAAAACTGTCCATCAATGCACTACAGGCCACTAAGGACTTTTACCACATCGTTTATAACATTACAGGTCATGATTATACCGAATGATCCCTGGTCATAATCATACCAAGTCCATCTCTGCACGTAAGTCAAAGATATACAACTATAAAACCAATAATCAAAGTCCATCTTTGCACGTAAGCCAAAGATATACAATTCAATAATCAACAGTCCATCTTTGCACGTAAGCCAAAGATAACTTTCATCACCATATAAACATGAGGATGATGACAATGATATAAACATCTGTCAAACGAAAGCAAGGATAAATATTAAAGATTTTAAATTTATCCAAATATTATCAACCACCTAATAAACTCATAATCTAATATTATTAATATTATAACAATATTTTAATCACTTCTTAAACTTATAAACAATTTATTTCAATTGTTTACACTTTACCACATAATGCATTTAATTATTCAAAATGCCATACTCATAAGATTTCATCACCAATGATCAAATCCCTCATCAAAAATCTGCATATACCCTATATAGGATTTTCAAGCCATAAAATCCTATTTTCCAACTTTGTTACTTCACATAACATATTTAACTCATATGTTCGTAACTAAACTATTTTCATGAAAAATACAAAATCAGTCCCAAAAATATTTCTTTTCTGCGATTTAGCAGAATATAGTCCCATGATGAACAAATATTTTTCTCAGAATTTTTAAAATTCATTTACTATTTTTCAAAAATCAATTTCTAATTAATTCCTTAAGAAAATTAGCTACCTCAAGTTTAACTCCAGAAATTTCCAAATCATGGCAGGATCTTACACATGTTAACGTGAACTTCCAGTTTAAATTTCATGGCCATCGGAGTTATAGAACTCTGGTTATAGCATTTTTCGTCGAAAAAACCTAAATATTGAAATGGTCATAACTTGCTCATTTTAAGTCGGAATGATATTATTTTTGGACAGGATGTTCTTTATACCATATACTTTCATGTCCCAAAAGGCCAGAATGTTTCTCACAAATTAAGTGGTAAAAAAAACCCTTTTAAAATTACAGACGATGAGTTTTTTCTCATTTTTTGATTTTTCGTGCTTTGCTAAAATCAGTCCACACGAAAATCTACAATACCTTTTCCAGTGATTCCACTTGTATAATTTATAAGACTCATATATCTAACTCTAGAACTTGACCACACTCAAAAATTCAAAATATAATAGGAGATATGGTCAATTGAATTTCATGTACCATTTTCACCAAAATCTGATTTTTCAACCCTTTGTGATTTCTAAGAAACTTCTATGTTTTCACATATTAACCAACATAACTTATCATAACAATTACTAATACTACATATACCCATGGTTTTCATCAATCCCTTTCTTTTATTATGACTTTCTCCATAATCCACGTAAACAGATCATTTCCATAATTTAATAAGGAATGAATACAAAGGATCAATCACCATGCATTTGGTAATCCACATGTACAAAAGTTATTCCAATGAATAATAAAGAATGGAATAATGTAAGGATTCACCATGCATGTGATAGAGACCAAGATAGAAAAAAGTTATTCCTAACGAGAATAATAAAGAAGCGGAACGTGTCAGCGTGATCGCACCGAGCGAGGATATTCCAATGAATAATAAAGAACGGAACTGTGTCAAAGAAATTGCACCAACAACAGGATATTCCAATGAGAATAATAAATAATGGAACCAGTCCGGCATAAGCATACGATTGAGGATATTAGACATAATAATAAATAATGGAACCGAAGTCCGCAAAAAAAATGTACAGATGAGGATATTCGATAGAATAATAAAAAACGGAATAATAGAAGAATTTGACATGTATGCAAAGACTTTTTGCATATCTGAGTTATTCCAACATAATAATAAAGAATGGAATAATGAGAAGAATTTCACCGTGTATGTAGTACTCAGATAGACAAAGTTATTCCAATGAGAATAATAAGGAATGGAATAACAATAGCTCTCTTCATGAATACTGAAAGAAATAATACCCTTACCTCAAAATAAGATCGGATATCTTTGGAATAGTGAGGTAGCAGACTTCTCTTCTTCTTTCTCTCTATAATTTCTCTCTATAATAATGGCTCTAACGCTTTTGTGAATTGGTGAGAAATGAAGGAAGAATGAGAGTCTATTTATAGGAAAATATAGTTTCGATAATTGCACATTTTGGGACTCGAAATATTACAATACAATACCTCTAACTTTTCTTTCATTTTTACTTCAGTCATCCAAGTATTATCAAACTTGCACCACCTCCCCTAATAGTAAATCATGTGAATCAATAGTAAATAATGTGACTCAATAGTTCTAAACATGTGAAAAAATTAATTACAATATAGTACCTCCATCTATACCTCCATTTTTAACTTAGTCATGCAAGTATCATCAATCTTGCACCAACTCCCCTAATAGTAAGTGAATGTGACTCAATAGTACTCGTGAATAGTAACTCATGAATAGTACTTCGACACGAAAAGTGCACTGAATACCCGATTGAACAATATAATCTCCAGACATCAATTATTATCGAAATAAATGTCAATTTCTACTAACACAAATAATCCCAACACAATGGAACTATCAAATTCATCTTTAATCAACACGAACTTATTCATCATTAATATTATAACTCACAATATTTAACAACCAGGTCGTTCCCAGGAAAGAGGGGGCTTTCCGATAAGGATTTCTCCTTATTGGCGCGCAATTAGGTGACCGAACCTCTCCTTGACATAACTTCTAGACATTGTAAATATTGTAATTTAATAATATGAATAACTTTTTCGTCTCAATTATTGATTTAATAATATATCATATTATCACGAGATGATCTTTGTGACAATAATCGAATCAATAATATGAGAGATATGATGCAAGAATTATTGTAGTAATAATTGAGTATAAGCGAAAGTGACTTATCACGTAAGCATCAATAACCAATATCATGTGCTACTATGCAACCACGCATATTACTGTACTTTTACTACCGAGTAGTTCAACAGTTTTAACGGTAAAACTTCCGCCGTTATTTTCATAAAAATAATTCTGTCGTTTTCTTACTACGACAATGCACCGTCGTACGGATATTCCCCGACAAAAAGAATATTCCCCGACCAAACAAATATTTTATAACAACTTGCATCCTTTGCAAAATTTATAAATACTACCCACAACTATATCATTATATCAAATCCACACCATAATATTCAAAAAAATATTTTGAGAAATTTAAATCTTTATTCATAAAATTTGGGGTCTCACAATCTCCCCTCCTTATGAAATTTCGCCCCCGAAATTTACGTACGTACCTGGTATGACGAAGAGATGAGGATACCTTGACTTCATTTCAGAATCTAACTCTTTAGGTATAACCTTTGAGTGTTGAATGTGATCCTTCTTATCCGAGATTTTAACACATATCTCCTCATACGTTAAATCTTTTGCTATCTCGTCTAGTTCTAATTCAATAACATGGTTCGGGTCATCCACATATTTACGTAACATTGATACGTGAAAAACGTTATGAACAGGCGACATACTTGGCGGTAAAACGAGTCTATAGGCCACAGTTCCTACTTAATCGAGGATTTCAAATGGGCCAATAAAATCAAGGGTTGAGATTTCATCTCTTCATCGACTCTTGCTTCTAGAATAACGCCTTCTTGAACCTTCTTCTTCACATTCATCAGATCTGAGTCTTAAGCTTGAGCGACTTTTAACTTTATTGATTAAAGTCGATTCTACTCGTATGTTTGATATCACCACGTGGGTCCCTAGAGTCTTTAACTCTATCTTCATCATTTGTAAATTATACGAAATGAGTCTTTGTGTTAACAATATCGCACTCGTAAACGCATACGATCTTCTACTCAACATGTCAGCTACCATGTTCGCTCTTCCACGATGATATTGAATGGTACGATCATAATCTTCAACAGCTCGAGCCAACGTCTTTGGCGCACGATACGTTCGTTTTGGTTAAAGAAATTTTTGAGGGTTTAAGAAATGGGTTTTTGTACTGGGGTCAATACAAAATTCGATGATAGGTCAGGAAGTCTTCAGAGAATACATCAGGAAATTTATTAACGATAGAAATATCATTCAAAACTGTGACTCTCATCCAAGACTTGGATAGTACGTCACATTGATACCTATCAACTTGTCACTATCATTCACAGTGTCGCCTACGAAAAGTCTGGCTTCGGTACATTCCACATAAGGAAGTCACCAGATAAAGGCTCAGGACTCTTTACTTATGGCTTGATATGACAGTGATTGACTTTAGGGTTTGGTTGCTTGAATTCGCATAATAGGTTAGTTATGAATATGAAAGCTAACAACCTTACGAAAAGCTTGATGAGTAGTTAACCAATCGATTCCTAAAATCACATCAAAGGCAAGTATTTTTCAAAGAGATAAGATCGACAGGTAACGTGAAAGTGTCGATTTGAATCAAACAAGATTTATAAACAGTGGAGGTAACGAAGGTTTCTCCTAACGGAGTTTCAACAGATAAGTCAAAGTCTAACTTCTCCAGAGTCAAATTTAAACGTTGAACGCAAACAAGAGAGATAAAAGAATGGGTAGAACCTGTATCTAATAAGGTATAGACTTCGCAAAAATTTATAATTAACTAACTCGTGCTAACTTCGTTCGGGATACTCGCTTTTTGAGAAGTCACGAAAAATGCTCTTCCTGAAACCATGGACTTTGTTTTGTTCGTGGATGGTGCCATCGTCCCAGCTGGACTTGACTTCACTATACGACAAAATCGAGCTAAATGGCCTTCTCTTCTTAAAATTTCCACTTCTATTATCTTGGTCATGATTACCACCGAAGTGGTTACCATTCTTGGCATGATAATTTCCCCCACGATGGTTATCATTGTTCCGATGGCCGTTGCCACCGGTATGATTATTATCGTGTTGCTGGTCATTACCTTTTGGTTGTGCTGACTCATTATCGCGCTCCAATAACTGAGACTTATTCACAACATCTGAATATAAAAAAAGTTTATGAGAAATGAGGTATTGATGTATATCGGGTTTCAAACCTCTTAGAAACATTCGCGTCATTCGCTCCTCATTATCGACCAAATGGGATGCAAACCGGGATAACTTCGCAAACTTAGCCTTGTATTACCACACGGTCATATTGTTTTGCTCCAACTTGATGAATTCCACCTCCTTCATGTGACGAATACTTTCGGGAAAGTACTTTTCGTTGAACAGCTCTTGGAACTTCTCCCAAGATATTTTCAGATGCCATTTTCAAATACTATCACAAAACAAGGGTTAATTAACATATCACATATTATCCCTATACCCTGACCGACCAATTAAATACTAAATAAACTTAGGTATGTCATACTAGCGAAGGAATTCTCCGTCTCTCCCCTCCTAGTTCTTGTCTCACATCTCAGCCAGGGATCATATCCCTAAGCTTTGATACCAACTGTGACGCCCCCAAAATAGGTATACATCACCCATCTTGAGTCGCCAAATACATGGTACAAAAATACAAATACAACTTAATAATACAACTGTCATGTAATATACAACAAAACATAAACTATGAGTTTCAATACAAATATTGTAACGTGTATAATACGACAATATTCATACTCAAATTAATAGATGCCATATAAAGTACAGCAGCAAATATTTCAAGTCGCCAAAGGGACACGAGAAGATTTTTGTTCTCTTCATTTTACTGCGGTGCACTTTTGACACTTTCAGGGTCGGGTTCTCATCACCCTATTGTTGTTCACCAAAATCAATTATTAAGTGACGTATAAAATATAACACACATCTTAGGTCCTCAATACAATTATATATTGCATGTCATGCCATAGTGAGGACTTCTAATGCTATCATCTGGACCATCACTCTATTCCCCGACTAGTCCCAGCTATATTCTCATTTCCTGAAGAGAACAATAAAGAAAGGGTGAGCTCAACTAGCCCAGTAAGAAATATTATGACTAAGATAATGCAGAATAAATTATCATTAGTCTTCAACAATGTTAAACTGATAAAATATAATAGACATCAAGTTTAACTGCAGCGGAACAAGCAATCCATTAAAAGAGTCAAGTAGAGAATAAAATCTATTATCTTCTATGATTTAAAAAGTTTTTCATCAACTTAATCATTTGAGACTCGAATTTTAATAAATAAACCACAACATCAAATCATCCACACTTTTCTGGGCCAAGGATATTCATTAAATCATCAATGGTCATGACTATACCGAATAAACCATGGTCATAATCATACCAAAAGCATCCATCAATGCACTACTACAGCCACTAAGGACTTTTACCACATCGTTTATAACATTACGAGGTCATGATTATCTAGAATGATCCTCGGTCATAATCATACCAAGTCCATCTCTCGCACGTAAGCCAAAGATATACAACTATAAAACCAATAATCAACGGTCCATCTTTGCACGTAAGCCAAAAGATATACAATTCAATAATCAACAGTCCATCTTTGCACGTAAGCCAAAGATAACTTTCATCACCATCTATCAAACGAAAGCAAGGATAAATATTAAAGATTTTAAATTTATCCAAATATTATCAACCATCTAATAAACTCATAATCTAATATTATTAATATTATAATAATATTTTAATCACTTCTTAAACTTATAAACAATTTATTTTAATTGTTTACACTTTACCACATAATGCATTTAATCATTCAAAATGCCATACTAATAAGATTTCAATACCAATGATCAAATCCCTCATCAAAAATCTGCATATACCCTATATAGGATTTTCAAGCCCTAAAATCCTATTTTCCAACTTTGTTACTTCACATAACATATTTAACTCATATGTTCGCAACTAAACTATTTTCATGAAAAATACCAAACTAGTCCCAAAAATATTTCTTTTCTGGAATTTAGTAGAATATAGTCCCATGATGAACATATATTTTTCTCGGAATTTTTAAAATTTATTTACTATTTTTCAAAAATCAATTTCTAATTAATTCCTTAAGAAATTAGCTACCTCAAGTTTAACTCCAGAAATTCCCAAATCTTGGCAGGATCTTACACATGTTAACGCGATCTTCCAGTTTAAATTTCATAGCCATCAGAGTTATAGAACTCCGGTTATAGCATTTTTCGTCGAAAAAACCTAAATATTGAAATGGTCATAACTTGCTCATTTTAAGTCGGAATGAGCTCATTTTTGGATAGGATGTTCTTTATACCATATACTTTCATGTCCCAAAAGGCCGGAATGTTTCTCACAAATTAAGTGGCTGAAACATCCCTTTTAATATTCTGGACAGTAGCTTTTTCGATTTTTTTGATTTTTTGTGCTTTGCTAAAATCAGTCCACACAAAATTCTACAATACCTTTTCCAGTGATTCCACTTGGATAATTTATAAGACTCATAGATCTAACTCTAGAACTTGACCACACTCAAAAATTTGAAATATAATAGGAGATATGGTCAATTGAATTTCATGTACCATTTTCACCAAAATCTGATTTTTCAACCCTTTGTGATTTCTAAGAAACTTCTATGTTGTCACATATTAAACAACATAACTTATCATAACAATTACTAATACTACATATACCCATGGTTTTCATCAATCCCTTTCTTTTATTATGACTTTCTCATAATCCACGTAAACAGATCATTTCCATAATTTAATAAGGAATGAATACAAAGGATCAATCACCATGCATTTGGTAATCCACATAGACAGGTTATTCCAACAGAATAATAAAGAATGGAATAATAGAAGGATTCACCATGCATGCGATAGAGACCGCACAGACAGGTTATTCCTAACAGAATAATAAAGAACGGAACCAAGTCAGGCGTGATCCACACCGACAGGATATTCCAATAGAATAATAAAGAACGGAACCACAAAATTCGCACCGACGGGATATTCTAACAAAATAATAAATAATGGAACCATGTCCCGCAGAACGTTATGAGCATGTGATATTCCGGCTGAATAATAAAGAACGGAATAATAGAAGAATTTCGCATGTATAAAGATTTTGCATATCTGAGTTATTCCAACATAATAATAAAGAATGGAATAACAGAAGAATTTCACCATGTATGCGGTACTTCGCATAGACAGGTTATTCCAACAGAATAATAAGGAATGGAATAACAATAGTTCTCTTCATGGATACGAAAGAAATAATACCCCTTACCTCAAAATAAGACTGGATACTGGAATAGTGAAGTAGCAGATTTCTCTTCTTCTTTCTCTCTATAATTTTTCTCTATAATAATGGATCTAAAGCTTTTGTGAATTGGTGAGAAATGAAGAAAGAATGAGCTTCTATTTATAGGAAAATATAGTTTCGATAATTGCACGTTTTGGGGCTCGAAATATTACAGTACAATACCTCCAACTTTTCTTTCATTTTTACTTCAGTCATCCAAGTGACTCAATAGTAAATAATGTGAATCAATAGTAAATCATGTGACTCAATAATTCTAAACATGTGAAAAAATTAATTACAGTATAGTACCTCCATCTATACCTCCATTTTTAACTTAGTCATGCAAGTATCATCAATCTTGCACCAACTCGCCTAATAGTAAGTGAATGTGACTCAATAGTACTCGTGAATAGTAACTCATAAATAGTAACTTGTTAATAGTAACTCATGAATAGTACTCCGACACAAAAAGTGCCCTGAATACCCGATTAAACAATATAATCTCTAGACATCAATTATTATCGAAATAAATGTCGATTTCTACTAACACAAATAATCCCAACACAATGGAACTATCAAATTCATCTTTAATCAACACAAACTTATTCATCATTAATATTATAACTCACAATATTTAACAACCAGGTCATTCCCAAGAAAGAGGGGGCTTTCCGATAAGGATTTCTCTTTATTGGCGCACAATTAGGTAACCAAACCTCTCCTTGACAGAACTTCTAGACATTGTAAATATTGTAATTTAATAATATAAATAACTTTCTCGTCTCAATTATTGATTTAATAATATATCATATTATGCAGATGATATTGTGATAATAATCGAATCAATAATATGAGAGATATGATGCAGCAATTACTGTAGCAATAATTGAGTATAACTGAGTGACTTATCACGTAAGCATCAATAACTAATACCGTGTGCTACTATGCAACCACGCGTATTACTGTACTTTTACTACCGAGTAGTTCAACAGTTTTAATGGTAAAACTTCCACCGTTATTTTCTTAAAAATAATTCTGTTGTTTTCTTACTACGACAATGATTGTGCCGTCGTACGGATATTCCCCGACAAAAAGAATATTCTCCGACCAAACAAATATTTTATAACAACTTGCATACTTTGCAAAATTTATAAACACTACCCACAACTATATCATTATATCAAATCCACACCATAATATTCAAAAAAATATTTCGAGAAATTTAAATCTTTATTCATAAAATTTGGGGTCTCACATTCTAAGTTTTTGATAAAACATAGAGTATGATCAGTTCTATAAGAGTATCTTGAAGATTCATAGAAACTGATCACCTCCATGAATCAACCAGTTACATATAAGTGTTAGAGTTGATTCCCACTCTGTTAACATTTAAACTCTGTGAACATAACCAAGCAAATGATGAAACCATCAAAGAAAAGGTGTGTCCTATTAAATTGGTTAATCTACACACACTCATCATCATGCATCCTAAAATGTAATATCTAAATTGGATACATGCATGAATATGATTGTTGGTGATCAATATGATGAAATTTCGAGTATATGAGGAATAAGGATTTTGAAAACTGATCTAGCAGGACCCATTTAACCATAGGTACCAAAAATAGAAATTTAACTAACCTGTAGATACTTGTCTATCTGACCACACTAAGGAAAGCTAAAGCAAAAGACTTCAATTAAGAAGATTCAACCAGCAGAAGGCTTAAGACAGTTCAGAAATGATTCTGATAAAATTCCTATTTGTCAAAGTCGGTCTTGAAGACCTACTAAGCTAATCTAAGTGAAGCTCACATGACTGCTGATTCTTACATAGAAGCAGGCCATTCAACTAAAGATAGAAAGGGTCTTATATGCTCAATCAGGCAAAGCATGTCATAAGAAAAGAATCTTCAAGGAAGCTCACCTCAGAGGATCATCGAGCATCAAACATGAGGAACTCATTACGGGAGCAGAACTCTAAGAACAAGCTAACAAGGAAGACTACATTCGTAGTGCTGTCAAAGGATCGTAGAATGATCAATCCTGAAGATACTCATTTTTACGACACAAGAAGATTTGATGACTTCAATCAGAATGAGATATGCATGGCTGCCTTCTGCTACACATGAAAAAGAAGAACTTATGTCTCTTTGAGAAACAAGTATCAACTATGGGGGAGCAGTGATCTGCTAACAGAACAACAACCTTAAAACAATAGAGATATAATATAAAGCAATGTACCAATTACAAAGTCCCAAAACTTTGTGGCTGACGAACCAAATGAAGATCCATAGTCAGTAGGAACGTCTCAAAACGTACTACTGATAACTAATCAACCACCCAACTCAAAATCGTGGAGAACCTACGATCGAACATCTAATCGTAGTGTAAGAGCAAAAGGAAACCACGATTACAACCAATGCAAATGTCTAAAGGTGGTAGAGGATCTTTCCAGTAGAAAAGGTCAAATGAGATAGCAGTGCAAAACACTTCTAAAAGTTTTTCATCTGGAAAGCGCCTCAGGGACAAACCTGACCCTTAGTTTACTCTAAGAGGTTGGCCCTTCCTGAGCTACCTTAACCCAGAAGGAATGCTTAGTAAAGTTCATTTCAAGGACCAAGTCAATCAACGATCGTAGAGTAGAGATTGAAGAGAACTCAACGATCGTGGAGCGACCTCAGTGATCGTAGAAGCAGACTCGATGATCGCAGTCTTACCAGAGGATACCCTAGCTCACAAGGAGCTTGGAAGAATTGAATACTTGCTCAACTACTCAGATAGTGTGGAGATAAACACGACCACAGTTGAAAAGACATCATGCAAATGCATCTCAGAACTTAAGTGCCCAAACTGGCTTGAGGTACATCAGTGATCAAGCTATGCAGTTTCAAGATGAGGATTAGTGTCAAAACCATCCACTGCAGCATCTCTCTCGGAAGAAGATCGTTGAGTCAACAAAAGAAAATGTAGAGTCCATAGCTATCTCACCAGGATACTCTACGAACCAAAAAGGTCAACGGTCAATCCACGTCAGTATTGATTATTCTCTTAAAAGGAATATAAAACCGAAAAGTTTATGGGGAGTTATAGCTCATTATTGGGCATCGTGCAACCAATGGCTAGTTGACACATCAAAGCGCATGCAGAGTCAGAATGGACTGCCATAAAGACAAATTCAAAATCTACAAATAGTTATCAAAAATTATCGAACCTTTCTCCCTCCCAGTTTTCAAACCCTAGAATCCTTTTCTAAGCCTTGCTCAAATCACATTCATCGATCTCTCATAAGATTATCTAAATCAAAACCATATTCCAAGAACTCTTCTAATGGCAGACTGGCAAGTAATCACTGGTATTCACCTAGGAACCAAGTTGTTTGAGAAATTCGAAAAGAAGTTCAGAGACATTTTTGAACTTGTAAAGAAAGCTGGATTCGCAGAATGTCTTGAGGCAAGCACTCGAGTATATACTGAACTGGTTAAGGAGTTTTACTCAAATGCATCCATAAATTCTGGAACCCTGTCTACTAAGGTTAAAGGTCAGTCTCTAAAGCTGAAATTATATGACATCATTTAATGCTTAGGCTTTCCTGACCGAGGATTGAAGAGCCTTGATGAGATCAACACTGAACACGCGAAGAAAATTATGGGGTACCAAAGAAACCCTAGTCTGAAGGACATGAAGAAAAAGGAGTTTCCAGAAGAATTTGAGTTCCTTGCTGAGATAGTGGGCAAATGTATACTATGCAAGAACACTACACATGACACTGTGCTTGATCAACAGCTGAAGATAATGTCTGCAATAGTTCTGAAGAAGCAAATAAACTTTGGAGCTATATCTTGTTCGATCAAATCTCTAAATGGGTGGAAAAGGCTGAGACGAAGAAGTCTACGGATAAACCCCTCACAAAGGTTTTCCATGGAAGACTATTGAGCATTGTGCTAAAGAAGAAACTGGGAGGCAAGATTAAGGATGATGAAGGAGAGCCTCTGAATATTCACAAAGTAATGTCTCCACAACTGTTTGTGAATTGGAAGAAAAACTCAAAGGAAAACAGGAGGTTAACAACAACTGGGAGCAGCAGAAAGAACTTTGCGAAGAAGAGGAAGGCAAAAGAGGTGGAAAGCTCTAAATCTGGTAAATCTGTACCAATGGAAACCTCACCAGCAATGAAGAAATCCAAAGGTGTGAAGAAAACTGAGTCTTTACCAAGAAATCTCTCCACAGAAGACAAGGATGAAGATGAAAATGTCTCAACCATAAAGACCACAAAGAGGAGAAGTAACAGGTTACTTCAACGGCCATCTAGAAAGAAAGCTAAAGTGGTAAACAAGCAAGCCACAGCTTACCAAGAGAGTCCATCCAACAAAGAAGAGGACGTAGAGTCATAAGATGGAAAGGAAACTAAAAGCTCTAAGATTGAACCCTCAGAGAGCAAGTTCAGCAATGAAGAAAAAGCTGAGTCTATAAAAGAAATAGCCAACTCCGATAGTGAAAAAGAATATGCAAGCCATATGGCTAACTCTCAGAGCATTCACTCTAATGATGAAGAAAAGCTACAAGATGACCCAACTGCATCTCCAAATGCAAATGCTCCAGCAAGCCCAGATGATGAGTCAAATGGTGTTGAATCGGAAGAAGAAGGACTTCCCCCTGCCAATGCTGAACGTCAAGGAAGTTTGCCTGATGATATAAAGGCCTCAAAGTCTAAAGAGGAAGAATAGTTTGACTCTCCTATAGCTGAACCCTCAAGAAGAAGAAAGAGCTACATACTACTTGCTAAATTTTCCCCCAAGAAGAAAAGTGATCACTCTACTGCAGTCATTGAAGTAAGTGATGATGAATCTGAATCAAAGGAGAAAAGTGCTGAAGATGGGACTAGTGATGAAGAAGATGAATCCAAGGAAGATATTAATGAAGAAAGCACTAATAAATGGAAACCAGCATGAAGAATTCTCTGATGAATCAGATGAAAGAAGTCAACATGCAACTAACATTAGTATGGTTTTCTCTCTAGCATGTATGCTCTCTAGGTTTTTCAACACCAACCCACAGTTCGCACCCACCTAACTTCCCTGATCTTCCCTTCCCCCCTTTCTGACCTCTCTTCCTTGGTTACTTGTTCTTCCTCTCTCCTCTTCTCGTCCTTCTCTCCCTGTATTACTTCTTCTGTTCTTCTTTCTCTTCTTTGTGTCTGGGCTCCCTTTGGAATGGTGGACCATTCCCATCTTTTGGCTGGAAACTCACTTAGCAGCTCCTCTAGGGATCTCTGTGCCGAGTTTGGGGTGTCAAACCCAAACTCCCAAATGGCTCTGGTGTCTGATATGGCGGAGTCCGAGGCTGTACCACTAAATGTAACTGTTGAGTCTGACGATTCGGGAATAAATAGCGAGACTGAAGCGATGTTAGGGCTAACCCATGGTTCTGGAATGAAGGAGATTTTTAGTGCAACTCAACATTTCTCTAGTCAAGGTTATGTGGAAGCTGCAGATGAAAGGAAGAAAAGCAAAACCCTTATGGATTTCATACTTGCCCATGGATTTAACTCCCAGCAGATCTCTGATTTTGCAAATGGTGGTAAGTCTACTCGCCTTGTTAATGCTCTTGACATGTTTGATAAAATTTCTATGAAAGATGGTTGTTTTAAAAAGACCAATTTGGGTTTTGATATTGGGAGCTCATTTGCGGACCATAAATCTTTGGGTCCAGAGGGTTTGGAAGAGGGTGAAGTGGCTCGCTCACCTGTGGCTGGTGTGGCTGATGCCTCGTTGCCTGTCTTTCCCCCTGCCCGAAAACCTTCCTGGAGTTTAGTAGTTGCAAAGGGTTCACCAAAATTGGGTTTGGTCCTTGAATACTTTCCCCCTGGCCTTTATTGGAAGATGGACATATCGCTATTAAACCTCTGGCTGAGGTTCTTTAGTTGGGAAACAACCTCTGGAACTCATGTCTGGTGGGAAGTTTCATTCACTCTCGGCTCCCATTTAAACTTGTTGAAGATATTGTCCAAAAGCTGTGGGGTAGTTTGGGTTTGCAAAAGGTTTTCATGCAGAACAAGGGGTATTTCATTTTCATGTTCTCTAACCCTGAGGAGTGCCATAATGTTCTAGCCTTAGGGCCTTGGTACATTTCAAACAAGCTCATTTATCTTAAGCATTGGAAGGAGGGGTTAGATTTTGCCTCTAATGCTTGCAGTAAGGCCCCTATTTGAGTGAAATTCCATAATGTCCCTCTTTCTTACCTTACATGTTTTGGCCTGAGTTATCTTGCAAGTGGGATTGGTAAACCTCTTTTTGTGGACAAAGTTATAGAAAAATTGGAACCCATGACCTATGCTAGGATGTGTGTTCAAATCTCCACCTCCACGGTTCTGCCCTCTAGCCTGGATGTTGTTGTTCTTGATGAGGAAACAAAATTAGATAAAACTATCTCGGTAAAGTTGGAGTACCAAAATAAACCTTTGTCTTGTTCACATTGCAAGACTTTTGGGCACTCGCTCCTTCGGTGTCCACATGCAAACTATAAGTGGGTGCCAAAGTTGGCTCCTTCTGTTCTTGAGATGGCCCCTCTCGTCGAGGTTAACTCTGCTGCTCCTGAGATCTCTCCTGCTGGGACAACGGACTCATGGACTCTAGTTGCTAAAGGCCCAAAATCGCAAGTGGTCCCTGACACTCTTTCTCCCACTCCAAACCTTTTTAACCTATTATCTCCTTCGACTGTGGGACTGCAGGACGCTTTCTCGGACAATGATGTCACACCCTCCCCAAACCCTCTTGTGGGTAAACTGAAACTCATTGATGAAAAGGAAGTAAAAGATCTCAAGCAAAAAGCAAAATGCTCCCTTGAGGTTGGTCAAACCTCTAAAAAAAAAGATCAAGGGTGGGGGGAGCAAGAAGTCCCCAACTTAAATCTATTTATTTTATGTTAAATTTTTGCTCTATGAATATTAGAGGTGTAAATATGTCTCCTAAGAAGACTAGTGTTCATGATCTCATACGTTATAGTAGTATCTCTTTTGTTGGCCTTGTTGAAACTAGGGTCAAGTTGCCTAAGGCCAATTCTATTTCTAAAGCTATTTGTAGGAATTGGCAGTGGCATTTTAACTATGAGTATCAGCAAATGGGAGAATTTAGGTTGGTTGGAACCCAAATATCTGGAATGTAACTATTTTAAAAAAGTCTGCCCAGCTTATTCATTGTCTTGTCTCTTCTATTAATCCTGGTTTTAATGGATTTATTACTATTATTTATGGGCTCAATACCCCGAGTGAAAGGAAATCTCTTTGGAATGATTTGAGGGATATAGCAGCGTTTGTTGATAAGCCATGGTCTCTCATTGGAGACTTCAATGTGGTCCAATCTTTATCTGAAATTGATGGAGGTACCTGTGCCTGGGACCATGGAATGCAGGAGTTTAAGGACTGGCTCTCTGATCTTCATTTGGCGGACCTTCGTGCTATGGGTCCCCTCCTCACTTGGTGGGATTCTCAGATCTCAAACCCGACTTACAAGAAGCTCGATCGAGCTTTGGTGAATAATCTATGGCTGAACTCATACCCAAATTCTCAGGCTCATTTTTGCTCGCGTGAGTTCTCTGATCATTGCCCTGTGATTGTAAACTCTGGCATTGCCTTACCTTTTATTCCCAAGCCTTTTCAGTTCTTTTCATGTTGGGGCTTAACAACTTTCATGATATGGTAAAACACGATTGGCTCACCCCCTGTTCTGGGGATCCTCTACAGATTCTGGCAAAGAAACTTATTGTTGTCAAACATGCTCTTAAGGATTTAAATTCCTCAAATGGAAATCTGTTCACTAATGTCAAGAGTGCTAGGGACTGTCTACACTCTACACAACATGCACTCACCCTAAATCCAGGTGATCCCTCCCTTCTTGCTACTCAGAAAACTCAGTCTGTAAATCTCTGGGCTGCTCTTATTTATGAGGAAAAATTGCTAAAACAGAAGTCTCGAAGTCTCAAGCCTTATTGATTGGAATAAATTGCTTATTATGATGCACCTTTGGAAAGTTGTTGATCCTTACTCCTCCTCTATTTGGGCAAGGTGGGTGCATGCTATTCATCTCAAGAATAAATTTTTTGGGATAACCTCCACACCATATGATAGCTCTTGGATCTGGAGGAAAGTTCTTCAGTGTAGGGATCTTGCGCATAGATACATCTCTTTTGACATTGGTAATGGTGCTAGGACAAGCCTTTGGCTTTATCCTTAGCTTGGGCCTTCCCCTTTGGCTTCCTCCATTCACTCGCCTTTGATTGTCAATTCTGGGCTTGGTCCAAATGCTTGTGTGGATAACATCATTAAAAATTCTGGATGGGTTCTCCCTGTCTCAAATCATCAGGATGTTATTGCATTCCGTGGATCTTTTGACTTTTTTAGATCTTGCAATTCTGGAAAGAATGATGGCATACTCTGGGATGGTATTAGGGCAAAGGATGTGAGGGCCATCACTATTTGGAACTCTATTCGGCAGGTGGGGTTGGCTGTGGGTTGGCATAAATTAGTTTGGCATAAAAGGGTCCCTCCCCGTCAATCTTTCATCCTCTGGCTTGCTTTCCATAAGGGACTCAGAACGTCGGATCGACTCTTGAAATTTGGGCTTGATATAAACCCCATCTGTGCGCTTTGTTCAAATGAAAATGAAACTTTCAACCACCTATTTTTTGAATGTCCTTTCTCTTTCCGAATTCTTGTTGCTGTCCTCCGCCTTTGTGGTTGGCGTGGGTTAAGTAGAAATTGGTCTACTATTACTGGATTTATCATACATTGCTCTTGCAAAAATTTCCATCATAGTTTGTTGTCTATTGGGTTTGCTACTGTGGTCTATCAGATATGGCATGAACGAAATGCTCGACTTTTCTCCAAAAAATTCACCCCTGCTAGGACTATTTTTCGTGATATTATCCATTTAATTAAGTGTGGTCTTCACACAAATGCTAGTTTTCAGAAATTAAAGTCCAGATCATGTTTTCACCATCTTATTTTATAAGTTGTTCTTTGGTTTGTTTGATTGGGGAGGGAACAACCTTGTGGGGTTTAAAATTGTGGGGATCTTTGGTCTTCTCTCATTGCCTTTGTTGAGTTTGGGTCGCTTTCTTTGTTGGACTTAGAGGCTCGGGTCTGCAGTTGTTTTCTGTCTGCTGGGGTGCCATTTGGCACATGGCATATGTCTGCTATTAGGCATTTGGGGTCTTTATTTGGATCACCGCAAAGGCTAGTCTATTTGGTTGAGCTGTCTATTTGGTCACATGTTTTTGGGCATAAAACGGTGTTTTGCTTGTTGTGCTCGATCTACGGCTTCTATGATCTCGCATTCTTTCCTCGAGAGTTGTGCTTCTGGCTTTTGGTCTCGGGTGGCTTGCTGTTGGATGGGCTGGGGTACTATGGGTTTGCTTTGTTTTGCTGTTGCAGATTTGGTGCATCGTGGGGAGGAGTTCATGGCTGCTGGGTTTTAAGGCCTTTTGTGGACAGTTTGATGATATAGTGGGACTGTTCTAGTGTTGTGGTTGGCTGCTATTCTATTTATGTAGCCGGGTTTCGCCACTAGATGGTATGGTGTGGTTTTCGGCCTTTGGTGCTGTTGGGTGCTGGTCTATGGTTTTGCTACATTAATGTCAGTGCGAGACTGGGGTATATGCTATTCTGGGGGGGGGGGGGTTGCCTGCTGCTTCGCATGGTTTAACTCATGGTTGGGCCTTATTGATTGATGTGGGCTTTGCTATGGTTTTACAGCTTAATACTTCATTTCCTTATGCTGGATTTGGGTTAGGCCAATTTGGTGCATTTGGTGCCACTGCTGGTTTTGGGTTATGCCAGCTGGTTGTTTAGGCTTCTTTTGCAGCGAGCTCTCTTTTCTGGGGTTGACTTTGTTATGCAGTTAGTGAGTAGCTGGCTATTGGTCATGTCTGTTGTGTGGGATTTGATGTAGTTTATGTTGAGTTGATGAGATAAGTTGATGCTGCTGGTTTTCTCCTTTTATTTTATGTTGCTGTGCATGGGGTGGTGGGCTGTCTGTCCTATTAGTTTTGGTGACTATCTTGCCACCCTTTCTTTTGGTCTTACATTGCTTATGCATATGGGATCTGTTTAATCAATTATCATTACAGTATTGTAATTTCTTGTTGGGCATGTGGCCTTGTAATCTTTTATAGTCATGACATCATAGGGCATGTCCTATGATGTCTATGCTATATCCTAATTGGGGTTCTCCCATGAGGTTGTAATCTTCTTTTCACTTTTAATACAGTTTAAAATTAGCAAAAAAAAAAGAAAGAAGTCAACATGATTCTAGTTCAGAAGGTGAAGAAATGGGAAAAGATTTTGGTTCTGCAAGTCAGGAATCAGAGGAACCAGCAGACTATCCTGTTCTCTCCAGCAAGAATTAGCAAAAGAATAGTGGTGAAAGTTTTTGATGAACCACCAGCTGAACCATCAGCAAGATGGATAAGTCATGGAAATGAACAACTTCGAGTTGTAAGAATGACTACAAATGAAGTGCTTCACAATTGGAAAAATATGGAATTAGATTACACAACAATACTGTATAATTCTGAAGATCCTCTAATGAGATGGTTCTTCCCATGGATGCCTTGGCTAAAAGCACATACCGATAGAGATGAGAGCTACTTCAGCTGGTGCTACTCTTAGTTTCCAAATCTGGAGCTAGTGTCACAAAACTTCCCAAGGGGTAAAGAAGTTTGCAACCATGATGATCAAAGACCAGCCCCACTACAAATTCTACCGACATGCTGACAATCATTATATTCCTTATGATCGTAGAGTGGACTCTGATGGAAAAAGGAATATGGCCAAGGAGATGATCGTAGAGTCTGTTCACTCTACCAATGATGTTGATCAAGTTCAAAATGAGAAGACCTTCTCGGCCCAAGCACTGTTAACCGACATTCCTTCATCCTCTAATAGCAATTGGTACTCAATGATTGTTCAAATTCTCAACACCTTTGAAAATCTATCCAAAGATGAAAATCGCAGAGTCCAATCTAGTGTTCAACAAGAGGATGCCCAACCAGATGACCAAATTCCCATGGAGAAGGAGCTATTGAAGAATTCCGATGAGCTGATTAAGAAGATATGTCAAATCAATGAAGAGTCAAAGATGCTGAAAGCAGCATGAGATAATTCAACTGAAGACAGACTGCAAAGTTTGAGGGGGAGGCATGGAAAAAGGCACTCAAGGAGGAGTAGGGCGAAAAGGATGAAGTCAGAAAAGAAGAAGAAGAAGACAGCAGCAGCAGCAACAGAAGCAGAAGCAGAAGTAAAAGAAGAATCATCATCTAAGGGGGAGCCAAAGGATGATGATCCCACGACTGCAAAGTTTGAGGGGGAGCCAGAAAATGAAAAAGAAATGAAGTCAATATCCTAGGGGGAACAGGAACAAGAAGGTCAAGCAGATCAGTAACTGATCTCCTAGAAACACATATGGAGCCAAAGAGGTACATATCAACCACCAAACATTTTGTAGCAATGATTAAGGATTGATTGGGGCGAGTAGTAAACCCCATGACGTCTTTAGTTCGATCCCCGCTAGCAACAAGTGTTAAGCCAGAAATGGTCATCGTGGCCACGGTACCCCCGGCGCAAGTTGGGTAGCAAACCGCTCTAGTATTGGGTTCGGGGGATTAGTCGGCCGGTGGATCGGAAACCCATGGTTAACAAAAAAAATGAAAAAAAAAGAGGTACATCTCTAACCATTAGCTATGTTCTAAATCCAGGATGTAAAAGTGTCATAGCTTATAAAATTCCATATCATTATAAAATGACATTCATTATTATCTTTTTTTAGAAATACAGCTGCTCACTGTATATAAGATTCATTCATATCATACATATGCACTTATTGTTTTTGTCATAATCAAATAGGGGGAGATTGTTAGGAATAAGCATGTGAATGATATTCCTGTTTATATATGATTTAATTATGATATATATATATATATATATATATATATATATATATATATATATATGAATGAATATGTAAGTATGCTTGCATTAAGAAAAGCTGTAAAGTCCTTTGATAGAGAATAGAAACATATGTACAAGGACTTAGAATGAATTGATCAAATGTGTTAGGTTGATCCTACATAAGGAAAACAGTTTTGTGAAGTCCTTAAAAAGAAATAATGTACAAGGACTATAAATATAGAAAGATCAATCTTGTTAGGTTGATCTTATGATGTAATAGATAGGCTTGTCTGATCGTCGAGCACTGCACCAGAAATCGTAGTTTGCCAGGAAAGTCAAGGAAAACTCGAGAGCTGTCGAGGCAGAATCGTAGTCTGCAAGAAAGTAGATCTCGGAGTTCGTAGACTGACAGGAGAGACGAGGAAGGATCGTAGTGTGTCGAGAAGAACTTCCTCAGAGCCGTAGTCTGCTGAGGAAGTCATGTGTAGAATCGTAGAGACAGCCTGACAACGAGCCGATCGAGCATCTGCCGAAGGTCAGTCAAGAATCGTAGACTACACTCAGAGTCGTAGAGTCTATTGATGTCGAAGCCAAATCAAGAATCGTAGACTACACTCAGAGTCGTAGAGTCTACTAATCGTATCAGAGGTAGAGATCGTAGTCGAGCAAGATCAGATGAAGAAATCAAGCACAACGACAGAAATCGTAGAGTGTCAAGATCTGATCTCGGAGTTGTAGTGTCTGCATGTACCGAAAAGTGAATCGTAAAAAGTGTAAAGCGAGACTTCAACAGATGTGCTCACAATGCCAAGGCAGAATCGTAGAAAAAACACGATTCTCAACAATTGAGCACTCCCAAAATATCCAAAGGAACGAAGCCTCTGGTTGGTACTGTAAAGATACATCCCATCTAAAGGAAACCAGAGAGCACACAACAAATGGCATGTAAGCTAATAGAAGATCTAAGCACCAACTCAATCAACATCTAGATTGAGTTGTGAAGCCATTCGAGATGAAGTCTTCCACAAGTTGATCAGAAGAAGACTTCAGTAACTGACTAAGGAAAGTCAGCAAGTACATTAGCTGTCAAGAAAATAGAAGACGACTATTTTGAAAGCAACCAGGATCATAGTGTTTGCCAAACAAAGAAGGAACTGATGGAGTGTACACAAAGATACTGGTCAGCCTCTGAAGAACAAGGCTGAAATGATTAAGCATTGGGTCAGTCCATTGATGATAAGTGAACGGGAGATCACAAGGAGAAAGCGAGCTGGACACGCAATAAATCTGAAGTTTCTTGCTATTCAGAATGGGCCAAAACAAATAGTCAAGCCATCAGTATCTGAGAGCAGTCGAAGAAAAACAGAAGTGTTGAAACATTGTACAAGTGAAGGAAGAGGTGTTCTACATTAAAGATCCAATCAACACTCTTCAAGATTGTAGTGTTATCTCTACCTGTCAACTAGACACTACGATCTAGTCCAAGAAGGTATGCATCAGAAATGTAGAGTTCGGTCGTCTGAAGGTTGAAGCATTGGCAACGGTTCAATCTGAAGAATGATGGTAGAATAAGGCTTATTGGAGAGCATCGATGCAAAAGGACAACCTCTGATCGAGAAATCAGAAGAAGGAAATAAAGTTGACTACTTGCCCGAGACATCAAAGTGACATCTCTGACAGGGTAGGTGAAACAGTCGATTGCAGTGTCAGAAAGTCAGAAAAGGGGATGTCATGTCACATCTACAGTCTACATCAAATAACTCGAGATCTGCGAAGCAATTCAAAAAGCTTTTAACGGCTACTTTCCAACGGAAAGATTGGGAAGGAGTATAAATCAACAGAGCTTTAAAGATCAAGAGTTGCTGATTTTTGCTAAGTTACAAAATCGTTGAGTTGTTGGAATGCTATTATTGACTCTACGAGTTCCACCAGAGATCAACAAGAACAAGTCTCAGTGACAGTGAGACTACATAGGTGGAAGTGAAGCATCCTTGAAGAAGGACTTAAACATATTAGAGCTTCATTCAACAAAGATGAGAATGCCACTGAAGATGGCAGCTAAGCTGAAAGCCGAGAAGAACAAGAAGATAGCATTCAAAAAAGTGGCAGAGTACAAAAAAGATCAAGAAAGCCACTCTACAGATCACCATGAACCAAAGCCTGAAAAAGAACATATGCAGAATCATATCTGCAAAGCATTCAAGAAGGGTTCATGAATTGCTAAGTGTCAGACGAAGTCTACCAAAGGCTCAGAGACTTAGCAAATCCTGATGGTGATGGTGCACAGCTGAATGCCAAGAGGACTACGCCAAGCTGCTAAGTACATAAGATGTTCAAGCTTAAAGACATCTTAGCAGCTCAGCACCAACAACAACAACTACAATTACAACAACAAGAAGCCAGGGCCTGAGGGGTCCTTGTCCGGATGGACTAAAAAGAAGTTCCAAGACTGCTGGGCTTGAAGAGTTCTTAGGGAACTAGAGGAGTTCCAAGGCTGCTGGCCTTGAAGAGTTCTTAGTGAACTAAAGTTCCAAGGCTACTGGCCTTGAAGGAATACAAAATAAAAGTGAAAAGAATTTGAAATTAAAAGGATCTATTCAACCTCCCCCTTCTAGATCTATTGTGTGCCTACTGGGAACTAACAAAAGCCTCAAATATTTCTTCACCCAAAAAGAACTCAACATGAGGCAACGACGTTGGCTCGAGCTGTTGAAAGATTATGACCATACCATTCAATACCATCCTGGAAAAGCGAACGTGGTAGCTAACGCGTTGAATAGACGATCATATGCGGGAACGAGTGCGATGCTGTCTACACAAAGGCCCATTTTTTGTATTTTACAAAAGATGAAGATAGAGTTCAAGACTTCGGGGACCCATGCGATGATGTCAAGTATACGCGTAGAACCGACTTTAATCAAAAAAGTGAAAGTTGCTCAAGCTACAGACCCGGAGCTGATGCGTATGAAGAAGAAAGTACAAGAAGGTACTATTCCAGAAGCATGAATCGATGAAGAATGAATACTTCGAGTCCACTCCAGACTTTATGTTCCTAACGACTCTGATTTGAAGTACAAAGTAATAATGGAGGCACACAACACACCGTTTGCAATTCACCCTAGAAGTACCAAAATGTATCGTGATCTTCGATATACATTTTGGTGGAGCAATATGAAGAGAGAGATCGTAGAGTTTATCTCAAGGTGTTTAACTTGTCAACGTGTAAAGGCGGAGCATCAAGTGCCAAAGGGTCCATTTCAACCACTTGAGATTCCGAAATGGAAGTGGGAACACATTACCATGGATTTCGTTACGGGTCTTCCCAAGGTTTCTCAAGGCATATATGCGATTTGGGTTATTGTTGATAGATTAACTAAGTCTGCTCATTTCTTGCCGATACGGGAGACTTATTACCTTGAACGTCTTGCTCGTATGTACGTAAATGAGATTGTCAGATTGCATGGCATGCCAGTATCCATAGTTTCGGATCGTGACCCAAGATTCATTTCACGATTTTGGGTTAGCTTGCAGAAAGCTATGGGCATCGATTTACGATTCAGTTCGGCATACCATCCTCAAACAGACGGGAAATCAGAGAGGACTATTCAAACTCTTGAAGATCTATTAAAACTTTGTGTCCTAGACTTCAAAGTGAGTTGGGATAAGTACTTACCATTGGTGGAATTCTCCTACAACAACAATTATCAAACAAGTATAGGTGTGGCTCCATTTGAAGCATCGTATGGACGAAAGTGTCACTCTCCAGTATGTTGGGATGAGGTGGGTGAAACAACATTGTTAGGACCAGAGTTGGTACGTATGACTACAGAAAAGATCCAAATGATTCGACAACGTATACAAACAACACATGATAGACAAAAGAGTTATGCAGATCTTCATCGAAAGGACGTGGAATTTAGTATTGGGGATTATGTATTGTTACGTGTTGCTCCATGGAAGGGAGTTACCAGATTCGGGAAGAGAAAAAAGCTCAATCTACGATTTGTTGGTCCATTTGAGATTCTTGACTAAGTAGGAAATGTGGCATATAGACTCGCGTTACCTCCAAGCATGTCTCGTGTTCATAATATTTTTTATATATCTGTGTTTCGTAAATATGTGAAAGACCCAAACCACATTATTGAGTTAGAACCATACTGAAACAACATTGTTAGGACCAGAGTTGGTACGTATGACTACAGAAAAGATCCAAATGATTCGACAACGTATACAAACAACACATGATAGACAAAAGAGTTATGCAGATCTTCATCGAAAGGACATGGAATTTAGTATTGGGGATTATGTATTGTTACGTGTTGCTCCATGGAAGGGAGTTACCAGATTCGGGAAGAGAGAAAAGCTCAATCTACGATTTGTTGGTCCATTTGAGATTCTTGACTAAGTAGGAAATGTGGCATATAGACTCGCGTTACCTCCAAGCATGTCTCGTGTTCATAATATTTTTTATATATCTGTGTTTCGTAAATATGTGAAAGACCCAAACCACATTATTGAGTTAGAACCATACGAGATAGCCGAAGACTTAACGTACGAGGAGGTACCTGTCAAGATTTTGGATAGGAAGGAGCATGTCCTACGCACAAAGGTTATACCACAAGTTAAGGTTTTGTGGAGGAATCATGCTATTGAGGAAATGACCTGGGAGTTGGAAACGAAAATGAAAGCGAGGTATCCTCACCTTTTCAAAACACCAGGTACGTACGACAATTTTGAGGACAAAATTTTATAAGGAGGGGAGGTTGTAAGACCCCCACTTTTTATAAATGAAATTGAATCTCCTCTATTTTGAAATAGTAAGGGTTGATTTGATTAATGTGGTTAGTTATGGGTAAAATGCGCAAATATCTTAAATAAGCAAGTGGTTATAAAATATTATTGTTGTCGGGGAATATTCATTTGGTCGTGAAATATTCTTACTTGTTGGGAATATTAAATTTGACAAGCCTGACCTTTTGTGGGTCCCATAACAGAAAGCGATTAGATGAAGAAAACGACAAATATGAGTTTTTATAAATAACGGCGTAGTTGTTACCATTAACACTGTTGGAATACCCGATGGTTAAAACACAGTAACACATGGTATTACACCAATTATTGATTCTTACGTAAGAAGGCACTACTCAATCATTTTTATAGTAATTATTGTTCCATATTTTATTTTATTGATTCAATAATTGCTACGTTGATATTTTATATTATTGTTGTTTCAATAATTGTCACGACATAGTATTTCCCATTATCAGATCAATAATTCATATTGTTTGAATAATATTATTAGATAGCATTATTGGCAATGTCTAAGAAATTTCTGTCTAGGAAAGGGGTTTGGTCACCTAATTGCGCGCCAGTAAGGAGAAATCCTTATCGAAAAGCCCCCTCTTTCCTGGGAACGACCTGGTTGTCATTATTGTGATTCTATAATATTATTTGTGAATAATTAATTATTGATTTATATGATAAGGAAAATATTTATTTATGTGGATATAAATGGAGGAATTTTTAGAAAAGTGACAATTGTTGAAAATTGAAATTTTATCTATATTATTATATTACATTATAAGTGTATAATGTGATAATATAATAATATAATAATGGTGATATTTTTATAATGAATGTGTGATATATGAGTAATTGAGGAGGAAGAGTATTTTTGTTACAATAAATGTTAAAAACATGTTAAACATGTTGGTGGACCCCATTTTGACTGAAATTTGATTATAGCCCGCAAAATCGTCCATATGTAGATTTCAGTCAATTTCTGTTTAGAATTTGGAAAAACTTAAAGCTACAAAGTTGTATAGAATTGAATTTCCTATAGAATGGACTTAAGATTCAAATTTTTTTGATAAAAGGCTATTTATTATGAATTATTGAAGTTCCAAAATATTGGGTCTGGATTAATTTTGTTACAAAAAAATGTTTGAAACATGTTTTGTGTGTGGTGGGCCCCACTTGTTGTTGCAAAATTCTCAATTCAGATTTCTAAGGCGGGCGTAGGAATTTTTTTAATAAATATTATTATTTTATTAAATTTTTTGCTTTGGTGTTCTAAGTATTTTCCTATAAATAGGGTGCTTAGGTTAGAATTGAAAATCACATCAGAAACTGAAGTTTTCTCTCTCTATATTATTGAGCGTATTTTTGTGAGTGTTTTGATACTTTGAGTGTTGCTATATGGTGCAAGTTTCCTTCAGCACTATATCCGGTATTCTAGTCAGAAGTACTGTCCTTTTGAGGTAAGGATGTTATTTTTTTTTGTAAATGATATTTTTTTCTTTCAATATCATTATGCCGAAATATTAGTATAATTTTTCTTGTGAAATTTCTACCTTTTTGTGTCGGAGTTACTATTCACGTATACGGCACTATTCACGAATACAACACTATTCACAGAAAAATTAAATTTTTGTTCTTTGTCCAAGATGTCTATTATGGGTAATATCTTTGATTGTATCCATGTTTTGATCTTCATTCTTGAATTTTACTCCACTGTGGTTTATTAAGAAGTATTTTTGAACTTGGATTGTTTAAAGTACGAATCCTTAAACTTTGTCCTTTTATTTCACTAGATTCGTTTCTTTAAAAATATTTTTCATCATCCTCATTCCTAAATGATGATATTACTGAATATCTTTGGCCTGTAGTGCAAAGATGAATGATTTCCTGATGAATATCTTTGGCCCGTAGTGCAAAGATGAACCAGCGTTGAAGATGACATGAACCAATGATGAATATCTTTGGCCTATAGTGCAAAGATGAATATTTGATTCAAGATATATGTTGATTGATGTTACAGGGATAAAATATTGATGATGAAATTTTAAATTATAGAAGATAGTAGATTTCATTCTCTACTTCATTCTAATGCTAAATTTCAACAACTCAATTCTAGACTATGTTATAGATCTTTTGTGTTATAAATGTACTCGTCATGGGATTGCTTGTGGTCTGCTTCTGCTGTTGTTGCAAGTTTTGGCTATGATTATAGTGACTTCAAAGCTATGTTTTGTGATTGCTCGGTACTATTTGGCTGGGTGAGGGTGCGAGCTGCTAAGATAAACTGTTGTAGGGTGTTGCTGCCTTCAAAGCGAGTTGTGTTGTCTTTGGGTCATAGTGCTTCTTCTGACCTCTCTTCGATGTGGGTTGGGTTTGGCTCCTCTATTGCTGGGCCTTCTGTTGCTCTTTTGCTGCTGTCATGGGTTTTGCTGCTCGGTTTGGGAGATGCTAGGTTTTGCTGGTGCTGCTGCAGCGTTGGTTATTAGGTGAGCCTCAAACTGCTATTGGGATTGGTTGGGCTTTGCTTGACCGCCTCCGTATGTCGAGCCCCTAAAGCTGTAGACCGCCTTCTTTGGGTAGGCATGTACACTGCTACCTAAACTTTGCTGCTATTTTGGGCGTTACACTATTATTGCTGCTGATCTCTGCTGGCACTTTGGGGCTAGTTACTTGGTCCTGCAGCAGAAATTTGAAGTGCAACTGGTTCTACACGTTGCTGCTGCTGGTTCGATTCATATGTACAAACTGTCACGGCATAACTAGGTTATGTTGGGCCTTTTGCATGTTCTTGGCACTGCCATTCCTCTTCTTCTGCTGCTGGGTAGCACACACTCTACGTTTGGGGGCTGCTCTGTTGCTATTGTGGTCTTGGAAAGCTTGTTACATGTTTTGCTGGTGTGGGAATGATGATGGTGCAGTAGGTGAATTTCATCTGTTGGTTTGGCTGGCTGTTCTTTTCAAATATGTTTGCTTCTTCTTATTTTAGGGGTCAGTTCAATTGATGATGTATGATTGGGCTAGTGCTGGGCTTTGTCTTTGCTATGTTTTGTGGGTTGATTCTGCTGTCGAGGAGTTCGCTGGGCTTTGTCTCTGCGAAGTTTCGTTGCTGCTGGGGTCTGACTAGGCAGTTTCTTTTTTGCTATGGGGTCTTCTGCTGCAATTTCCATCCTTTGGTCTGCTGGGTTGCTTAGGCGGTTTATTGGTGGTTTGCTGCAGTTTCATTTCTGGTTTTGGGTTGCTAGTTGTTGCTTCTGCTGCATCTGTGGGAGTTGATGCAGCTGGCCTACAAAGTCCTCCTTATTGTTGATCATGTTTGGCTTCGGTTTGTCTTGTCCTTGGACCTCCGGGTTCTGCTCTTTTCTGTAAAAATGATAGTTTCTGTAATAGCTTTGTTGGGCATAGTGCCTATTATCTTCTATAGTCATGACATCATAGGGCATGTCCTATGATGTCTATGCTATATTCTGATTGGGGTCCCCATGAGGTTTGTAACCACATATTATTTATTTTAATTCAGTCTAAATTTAGCAAAAAAAAAGAAATCAAACAAACACGACGACACTTCATATCAAAACCAATCAACAATTCCTTATCAATTCTCGAATCTTACACCATTGTTACTGGTATAGTGTGTGTACTTAACATCATGGTAACTTATACAAATTTGAATTTAATATATACAAAGTTTCTTATAAGGCATCATACAGTATAACTTCAAGAATTTCAACAACAGACGAGTTCCAACTAAAACCAAACAATTACCACTATTAAGGGATCACATAGGGTACTTATGCTTTATTTTTCATCACGGGGCTTTTGCACTTTTTTCTCCTTTTTTTAATTTTTAATTTTTTTTTATTTCCCATGACTGTGCAATATCTCGTTCCATTAGGCTAACAGTGTTACCCCTTAGCGAACTTTCAACTAACGACTCCCAAACCATAAAAGACCTTAGGGTGCTAGGTGTAAAGACAATCCCCTCTGGTGTACTTACTCAAGTAACAAATGCCACGAAACAAGACTAGCCATGATCTTTATTTTTCTTTTTCTATGTGTTTTTTTATGAAGCTTATGTACCCCAAATTTTCCCCAAAACTTAGGTTCTTGCCTAATTCTTCTTCTACACTGCCTATCCTCGTTATTCTTTCATTTAAACTAGCATTATCCTTTAGAAATTTCTTATGCATTAATATGAACTAATCAGTCCACATAAGTGTCATTAGCGTGCTAACCTTATTATACCAGTTTCAAACAATCAGAAGATCTAATTCATAACAAACGATTATATCAAAGTTCTAATATTCAGTATCATACTTGTCTACTTAATCACAATCTCATCATTGGCCAAACTAACATGAACTATATTAAACCGCTGGATATATGCAAGATAACATAATACTTAACTAAATTTCTAAAAAAAAAAAATTAGATATAAAAGGTAAACATAACATGATTACAAACTACTTAACACTATTTAAACTAATTAAAACTATTTACAATCCTAAGCTACTATGCAACTACATGAATGCAAACAGTTAAGATATAATCCTAAAACTAACATATGCAAAATATAACTAAAGAAATTAAACATGCAAACATGAAACTAAATCCCCCAAACATGCAAATTACAATGTCCTCATTGTGTTGATAAAGCAATAAATGTACGAGGATTTCCCTGTAATTTCCTAAGTCTAGGGTGGTGGTGGTTGTTCTTCTTCATCGGAGTCACTGGGTGGAAACCTTGGCATTGGGGCTGGCAGCTGGTATTGGAATTGTGCATTGGGATTGAAGCTCTAAAGCGTCGCATTCAATGAGGCGAAAGATAGATTCATGGCTTCAAACATATGGTCATGCCTCGCTGTGAGTCTTCGCATCTCTCTTCGGGCCTCCTTGTTGTGCTAATCCACTTGTCGTTGAAGGTTTAGGAATTGAGGGTTAGATATGGCATCAGGCTGCGGTGTCGCCTCTGTTTGTTGCTCTACCATTGTTGCATCCCCCTGGAACTCTCGTCATCTGAGTTGTCCTCAGTGTCAGCCTCATCCTCTGAGGCCAATGGAAATATAAAGCCTAATCCTCTAGGATGTGACTCGCCCCCAGGCCACACCGAATACCGTGCAATCATTCTTAAGTCTAGTCTGAAGTAGCATCTGGGTGGGCTCATAATCGAACCATCTAACTCCCGCTTGCCTACACAACCCACAAATGAGCGATGGGTGTGGCAAGCCGCCCGAGAATGGTCCTCGTAACCATCGTCGGATTGAAAAACAGATTATAGCCCCTATGTCGATGATGAAATCTTGTACAATGGCAAAAAAAACAATGCCTTCTCCTTGGTCACATTTGACGTGTGAGTGGATGGAAACAGCTTGGCGCACAGGAACGCGTACCATATCTTTCCGTATTGGTTGAGATCCTTACTGTGAAAGACAGTGCCCCCTTTTCGACCCTTGATCCATGTAGTACCCGGCTTTGTCATTTCCTTAATAATAGTCTCATAATAAGGATCATGGTCACGTTGGTGAGTGTACTGGAAATGTCTAGACACTCGTAATTGGTAGTATGTGTTGATGGGCGTCGGCACTGAAAGGAACTAACCTACCCCGCACAAATTCGTTGAAGGGGGCCTTATCCTCTGCATTGGCATAGAATTGTTTGACCACACTCACCACTGCGGCCTCAGGCTCTTTCGTGAACTTATTTCAACCTTTTTGATATATTTGTTGTATCATTTCGCCATCTACATTCTCGGGTGCCAACCCCCGCTCCGGTGTGAGTGCTTTTGTTACAAGGTAGCCGTAACGGTCGGCGGTGACGACACTTATGAATTTTCGACAGTCAAAGGTTCGTGTCGGTAGTGCGGACGCGAAATCCACGTTGCCTCTTTGATGCCGGTTTAGATGACATTGAAATTGGAATTGGAATTGGTGTGAGCCTCTCAAAAATTTCCCCAAAACTTCACTTAAGAAATCTGTCGAACACTTGGTGTGCAGGACGTGAAATCCCCCAAACTTAGTGATTTGGCTTCAATTGTGGTGATAGATATGTAGATTTTGCAAGAATAAACCACTTATTTTCAGTGTATCACTAAGTTGATTGATTATCTATTCCCTTTTTCTGTAGAAATTCGCCTAAAAAGAACCCTTAACTTTGAACTTCTGAGTTAAGTTGAATGTATGTGGTTAGATTTGGTTGTGAGGGTATGGTTTTATAGAGATGGGGTGATGTATAGAGTTGTGAGTTGAAGTAGTGGATTGAAGTAGTGGGTAGTTTAATTGAGTGGGATGATGGAGATTTAATTTCCAAAACGTGGGTAGAGAGTGGAGAAAATGGAGTTTCTTAGGTTTTTGGTTGCTCTTGGGAATCAACTGCTCAAGTTTGCCAAAAGCTCCGAGCTGGTTTTCCAGTTGTTCGCCAACTGGTTTACTGCTCATAGTTTTCGTGGGCTGTTGTTCAGATGGTTTCCATGACTGTCTTGTCCGTGGGGCTACCCGTGAGTGGGTGTTGCCATGATCCTTGGTTGCTGAACTTGCATGGCCCACCTTACTTGCTTTGGATTTTCAAGTTTGACAAAAATCTATTTTTAATATTGACAATTCAGGTTCCACTTGTTTATCAATTTGTGGTCCTTTTATAGTTACTAAATTCCTATCTAATTTAGTTAGTTATGCATTTTAGTTGTTTTCTTTTGCCTAGCCTTAGAATATTTTAGGTTAGGTAATTATTGGTTTCCTAGTTTTTATTTAGGTGCTTTAGTCCACTCGGGAGAAGAGGACTATGTTCTGAACTTCATTGTAATATCCTTAGTTTTTTGCATATTTATATACAAACAAAATTTAGCAAAAAAAAATGGAGTTTCAGTTTTGGGAGAGAGAAGTTGAAGTGTAAGAGTGTGGAGAATCGCTTAATCGATGCTTTTAAGTCTCTCAGATCTGGACCCCTTTCCCGTGGGGGGAATAACTCTTATAGGCTCACCTTGGCATGAGAATACTCTCTGTAATTGAACTTGAGACCCCCTCCCTAGCGGGGGTATTAAGCTTGTAGGGGCCTGCCCCGGCGGGCTAGTGGTCTGCTAATGCAATGAATTTTTCTTATTCCCTCCATCCAACTCCAATCCATGATCTTGTTAAGTACCTGAATATCATTAAAACATAATTATAAGTAGATATTGAGCAATTTTAAGCATGGATGGTGAGATTATCTAGAAAATGCAACTTAACTAATTATTTAATGAACTTATTCTATATTACTAATTATTCTAAACTATAATTTGCCGAACATGAATAAAAATACGAAGAATAAAAGTAAGATTAGGTTGCCTCCCAATTAGCGCTTGATTTTAAGTCGTTCAGCCTGACTACTCCCTGTTTATGGTATGTCGGCTAGTGTGATTGCAATGACATCCGTGTTGGATTCGCCACCCCAATAATGCTAAACCTTTGACCGTTGACCTTGAACGTTTCTAATGGATTCCTAGTGTAGACTTCAATGGTGCCATGTGGGAAAATCCTCTTTATGGTAAATGGACCCGACCACCTCAACTTTAGCTTTCCTGGGAACAACCGCAATCTTGAGTTGAACAATAGTACTAATTGCCCTGGTTCGAACGTTCTTTGCATAATTTTCTGGTCGTGCCATTTCTTGACCTTTTCTTTGTATAACTTTTCTCATAAGCTTGAAGTCGGAATTCATAGAGTTCGTTCAACTGAAGTAACCTTTTTTCACCCACAGCTGCTTGATCGAAGTTAAGCTTCTGAATTGCCCAGTAGGTTTTATGTTCTAACTCCACAGGTAGGTGACATGCCCATAGACCAATTGATATGGTGACATTCCAATTGGTGTTTTGTAAGTAATTCTGTAAGCCCATAGTGCATCTTCCAATCTGAGAGACCAGTCTTTCCTATTCGGGTTTACTACCTTCTCTAAGATTCTCTTCACCTCCCGATTTGAAACCTCAGCTTGCCCACTTGTTTGGGGATGATATGTCGTCACCACCTTATGGTTAACTCCATATTTTGCCAATAGAGCTGTAAACGATCTGTTGCAGAAGTGACTACCTTCATCACTTATAATAGCTCTTGGCGTGCCAAATCTTGTAAAAATATTCTTGTGTAAGAATTTAAGAACCACCTTGGCATCATTTGTTGGGAGTGTTACGGCTTCAACCCATTGCGATACATAGTCAACCGCAAGCAAAATCTACTGATTACCGAAGGAGGAAGGAAATGGCCCCATAAAATCCATGCCCCATACATCAAAAATTTCAACTTCTAAGATCGTTTGTAGTGGCATCTCATTCCTCTTTGATATGTTACCGGTGTTTGACATCTATTACAGCTTTTAACAAACTGGTGGGCATCTTTAAATAATACAGGCCAATAGAACCCGACTTGAAGCACTTTTACCGCTGTTCTCTCACTTCCGTAATGTCCCCCGTATGCAGATGAATGACATTCGTGCAATATGTTCTTCACCTCGCTGTAGGGCACACACCTTCTAATCATCTTGTCGGGGCACTGTTTGAATAGGTATGGCTCATCCCACATGTACCACTTGACGTCATGTAGGAACTTTTTCTTTTGTTGCCTTGTAAAATCAGTTGGAAGGACGTTGCTCACCAAATAATTGACAAAATCCGCATACCAAGGAAATTCTGCATTAACTCCAAATAGCTGCTCGTTCGGAAATGACTCATTGATAACACACTTGTTCTCTTCATCTTTACCCAAATTTTTCAGCCTCGATAAATGATCTGCAACTTGATTCTCTGTCCATTTTCTATCTTTTATTTCCAAATCAAATTCTTGTAGGAGAAGTATCCACCCAATAAGTCGTGGCTTAGAATCTTTCTTCAAAATTAAGTACCGAATGGCCGAGTGATCCGTATAAACTACCTTTGTTCAGATCAAATATGCCCGAAATTTATCAAAGGCCTATACTACAGCAAGTAATTCCATTTCCATAGTTGTGTAATTCATTTGGGTCTCCATAAGTGTCTTACTTGCATAGTATATGGCATGGAATACATTCTCTCGGCGTTAACCCAACACATCCCCTATTGCATAGTAACTTGCATCGCACATTAACTCAAACGGCATAGTCCAATTCGGTGCGACAATAACTAGCGTTGTAGTTAACTCTTCCTTCAATAAGTCAAACGCTAACTTACAATCTTCATCAAACTTAAAAACTGAATCTTTCTCTAAGAGACTGCACAATGGTTTTGCAATCTTAGAGAAATTTTTATAAATCTCCTATAGAACCCGGCATGTCCAAGAAAGCTACGGATTCCCTTTATTGAAGTTGGCGGTGGAAGGTTTTCGATTGTTTCCAGCTTTGCTCTATCAACCTCTAACCCCTTTGCGGAAACCTTGTGCCCTAAAATTATTCCTTCATCAACCATAAAGTGGCACTTTTCCCAGTTAAGTACCAAATTTGTCACCATGCATCGCTTTAGGACCATCACCAAATTTTCTGGACAAGCATCAAAATCATCTCCATAGACATAAAAGTCGTCCATGAAGACTTCCACATTTTTCTCCACCATGTCCGAGAAGATGGCCATCATACACCGTTGGAAGGTTGCGGGTGCATTACACAAGCCGAAAGACATTCTCCTGAATGCGAATGTGCCATATGAGCACGTGAAAGTAGTCTTTTCTTGATCTTCAAGAACAATTACTATCTGATTATATCCTGAATACCCATCCAATAAGCAGTAAAATTCGTGGCCCACCAATCTATCCAACATCTGATCGATAAAAGGCAGAGGAAAGTGGTCTTTGCGGGTTGCCTTATTCAGCTTTCTATAGTCCATGCAAACCCTCCAGCCAGTCACTGTCCTCGTCGAAATTATCTCATTGTCATCATTTTGTACCACGGTCATTCCTCCCTTTTTCGGCACACATTGAACCGGACTGACCCACTTACTGTCTGAAATTGGGTAGATGATTCCCGTATCCAACCATTTCAGGATTTCTATCTTCACAACTTCCTTCATGATTGGGTTGAGCCGTCTCTGTTGCTCCACTGTTGGCTTTGCATCCTCTTCCATTAGAATTTTGTGCATGCAAAAAGGATGGGCTCCTTTGATATCTGTAATTGTCCATCCTATAGCCGATTTATGTTCTCTAAGCACTCTCAGCAAAACTTATTTTCCTGTAATTCGTTAAGCGCAGCAGAAATAATAACAGGTAAAGTATTAGAATTGCCTAAATACGCATACCTGAGCTATTTAGGGAGTAACTTAAGCTCAAGTGTAGGTGGCTCCTCCAATGAAGGTTTCATCCTTGTTGTGGCTCTTTCTTCTGTGTGCAATGGTTCAAATGGTGCTTTGAATCTGCTAACTCATGGCAGAGAGTCTAGCAACTGCCAGTAATCCACAAACTCTAGATCATCTAAATCTTCATCTCCCAATAATGTCGTTTCCAATGGATTATTAGCCAAACTTTTAACCATGTCTTCGCTGATTATCTGATCAATGACATCCATCCTAAAATACACCTCTTCATCCGTAGGAAATTTCATGGCTTTGAATACGTTGAACTTTACTTTCTGATCTTGGACCCTCATGGTTAGTTCACCTTTTTGCACATCAATAAGAGTCCTACCAGTAGCCAAGAACGGTCTCCCTAGGATGGTTAGGATGTTCTTATCTTCCTCAAAATCTAGAATTATGAAGTCCGCGGGAAATATGAATTTGTCTACCTTAACCAAAATATCCTCCACAATGCCTCTTGGGTACGTGACTGACCTATCTGCTTGCAAAGAGATGTTAGTAGGCTTTGGAGTTGGTAAACCTAATTCTGTATATACTGATAATGGCATAAGGTTCACACTTGCCCCCAAATCACATAAACATTTGTTAAATGCCATGTTCCCAATTGTGCACGGAATGGTAAAACTTCCCGGATCTTTCAACTTTGGTGCCAACTTTCGTTGTAAAACGCCACTACACTCTGTTAGTGCCACAGTTTCAAAATCTTCCAACTTCTTTTTCCTAGATAGAATTCCTTTCATGAATTTATCATAACTTGGCATCTGCTCTAGAGCTTATGCGAAAGGGATGTTAATCTGAAGTTTCTTAAAAACTTCCAAAAATTTTGCAAATTGCTTATCCAATTTCTGTTTTTGGACTCTCTGCTTAAACAGCGGTGGAGGATACATAACTGGCTTGTCATCAAACTTTGTTTGTTCAACTTGCTTTTCCTCACCTTGTTTTTCTTCAACCACTTTGTTCTCATCAACTTTGTCATCCGTTCTAACTGAATTCTGCACTTTTTCCCATCTAGATGTTTTCAACTTCTCAAAGTGATTGCCTGACACTGCTCGTGATTTCCCTTCGGATTTCTTTCGGTGTCACTCGGTAGAGTCCCTTGCGGTCTATTGTTTAATGCTAAGGTAAGCTATCCCATCTAATTCTCTAGGTTTTTGATGGCTACAGCTTGTGATTTCATCACTGCCTCGTTGCTCGTTATATACTTCGACAACGACTCCTCTAAATCTATTTTTCTCTCTTGATGTTGAGCTGGTTGTTGATGTTGATTCTGAAATCCTGGGGGATAAGTTTGTCGTGTGGCTTGCTGATTATGATTGTTGCTCCATGAAAAATTAAAATGATTCCTATTCTTGGATTGCATGCATTTTGGTACATGTTCTGTGGAATTCTGTTGTAGTTACCCACAAATTGCACTGACGCTTTGTTGATTGAACATTGTTCTGTAGGATGTTCACCTGCGCACAATTCACAAATAACTGCAACCTGTTGTGTCTGTACCCCGATAAAGCATCCACTTTTTTCTATAACACTGAAATCTGAACTGCTAATGTCGTCACCCCATCTACCTCTAACACTCCAGCTACCTTAGGTTGTGTCAATCTTGTCGTGGGCCACTGGTAGTTTTTAGCTGCCATTGTCTCTATCAATTGATATGCCTCCTCATAACGTTTTGCCATAAATGCTCCACCTGACGCTGCATCAATACTGGTCCTGAGATTACCATGTAATCCATTGTAGAATGTGTTCATTTGCAACCACTTAGGCAATCCGTGATTCGGGCACTTTCTGAGCAATTCCTTGTATCTTTCCCATGCCTCATAAAGTGATTCCCCATGTTACTGTTCAAACATAGTTATCTCATTCCTCATTTTTGCAGTCTTCGCTGGTGGGAAGAATTTTGCTAGAAATTTTTGAGCGAGTTCTTCCCATGTAGTTATTAATCCCGGCAGTAGAGAGTGTAGCCAACTCTTCGCCTTGTCCCGCAGAGTGAATGAGAACAAGCGAAGTCTAACTGCGTCATATGACACCCCATTATACCTGAAGGTGTCACAAATTTCCAAAAAGTTGACCAAATGTTCGTTTGGATCATCATTTGCTAGTCCCCCAAACTGAACCGAGTTTTGGATCATCTGAATAGTCCCAGGCTTAATCTCAAATGTGTTCACAACTATAGCAGGCCTGGTGATACTCGACTGAAGCTCAGTCACTTTGGGTGTAGCAAAATCCCTTAACACTTTCTGGTCTTCGGCAGCCATTGCTTCTTTTTTTTCAGAATTTTTGAAGTCTTCCCTTGTCTACTTAATTCACTTACTTAGCCTTTGAAACTGTCTCTCAATGTCGTCCTCAAAAGGAAGCAAGTCTGGATTTTTGGACCGAGTTTGCATAAACCAACTTCAAAAATCTGAAATAGGACAGAACAAAACAAAAAGAAAAAAAGGTTTAAGTAAAACTGGACTAATTAAACTGATATCGCAAAATATTAAAATATATACTAATCTCCCCAGCAACGGCACCAAAAACTTGTTGGGTAAAATCTATATACGCACAACACGCAAGTATACGTGGTCAACAAGTAATATAATGATAAGTAGAGTATCGTTCCCACAGAGAAATAGTATGAATTTAACCCTCACAATTATCAGCTTCCTATTAATTCAAATTTTATTGAACTAACCAAATTAAGAATTATAATTATAAAAACTAAAATTATTAAAAATACAAAATAATCAACAAATATAAAAACTTAATTTTTAAACAATTATTGGAGAATTAGGCTTACAACTTCACCCTAAGCTTTACTCTGATTATTTCCCTTTATTCCAGTTTAAATCACTTTCCCAGTTTATTAATCAAGAACACTTAGTAGAATTAACCACCTCTCGATGCACTAATATCATATTAACTCAAATCCACAAATTAGATAGAATTAAGTTAAACACCTTAATTAACTAACTCACTATATCTCTATGTGAATTACAATCAAAGTAGGTTTAAGTCCAAGTTCTCTATCCGATTACATGTGATGTTAAGCATATCTCTACCCTAACATTCATCAAGATTCCATTCATTCACAGAATTCAAGAACACGCGCTATATTAACTAAGTCTAGACTCGTATTTCCTCTCTCTAATCCATACAAGTCCACAAAGAATTGGTGATCAAGCAATTCATAAATTCAAGCAAAAATTAATATAGATAAACTGAGGAATAGCTTATTAAACTGAAAATCGAAGTTACATAATCATCGTTTCACTTAAAGATCCGTTATAAGCCCAAAAAGTAATTTAGTTCATCCTCAATGAAATAAAAACTGAATTAATTAAAGAAAACAGCATTCCCATTACAAATATATAAACTAAAAAAGGAAAAGAATAAATCCAGAACCACCCTTCTCTATAGCCCAATTTGCAATTGATATGAAAATCCTTCAAAATCTTCTCTCCAATGCTTGCTCCAAATTATGTCTTCAATTAATGTTAATTGGCTTTTTTTCTGTCCATCTTGTTGTTTGTTGTCAATTATATTGCTAAGACATGTATTCTAATTACAATTCTATGCCAATATGCTTCCCAAGCCATCCCAAACACTTAAGTTCACATTCCTGCAGCATTTGAAACCAAATAGAAGACTGTTCTGCCCCGTACCCTCGCCTCGATGAGGGTGTTACCTTGTAAAGGGCCCGCCTCGGCTGGCATGGCTTCTGTTAGTTGTCCTGAGTTGTTCCTTGCTTGCCAAATTTTGCCACAATTTCACCTTTTTTGATCAATTGCCACACCACCCAACCTACACACAAAATAACACTAAACAAGTTAAAATAACACATAAAAACGAGGAATTAACACCGATTAAGCTTGAATTAGGACCCGATTCGTGGGTATAAAACCCACTTATCAGTAGGCATCATATTGGAACAGATGAAACTGTACCACACCTTGCCATAGCGACTAAGCGCTTGGTGCGGTAAACTAGTCTCCTCCCCAGTGTACGCATTGGTCACGCAGACTGTTCCGGCCTTCTAAAGCCTCCTGACTAAATCATCTAGATCATAACTACGAAGTGAATAGGCGTAGTGAATACCTCGTTGATTGTCTTACTGTCAAATGCCACCTCATACCCCCGAACTCAAGATGTAGCAGGACCCTCAGCATTGGTGTTTGCATAAAATTCATGCACCACAAAAATAATGGCCGCTTCAGGCTGCATTATAAAATGGACCCAATTTTTTTGAAGGATCATATCCATCATTTGGCCATCTTTCTTGTCATCGTGCCTTAACCCATGTTCAAGCACCAAACTCTGCTTGGCGATGGTTTGATTGAATCTTTTACACGCCTCTTTGCTGATAAACTTGGTGTTATCCCATCTAGGCTCTGTATAAGAGGAACCGCCAATGCTAAGCCTTTGACACTTGGAAGCCATGCCAAAAAATTGTAACCAACTTAGCACAATGAAAATATTAGGCTAATTTAACACCAAACGGAACCCACTCTTACCCCAACTGGAAATCACTGATCAATACAAAGAAAAACAGTCCAATACTAGAAGGTTAAAACCAACTTTGGAGTTAATAAAAACTTCTAGCCAAAGAGCACTTGAGTAACTCAAAAACAATAGAAAGATCATTTAGGCCAAAAATTAAACTCCTTGAATGCACTCTTTCAAACTGAGTTTTCAAACCCTAGCTTTAACAATCATAACCCCAAAACCTTCTCAAAACTTTCCCATAACAACTTCCCAGACAGTAGAACTCTATTGAAGAGAGGAATTCCTTGTGATGCCATGAATTTAGGCAGAGAAGAGGATTAGGATGAGATAAGGTTGGATGGCCTTAATTGGGGGAGGCTTGTGGGGCTTCTTGGTTGCTCTGTCGAGAGAATAAGTGAGAATAGAATGCCAACTACCGAGAAATCTTTGACTTTAAGGAACAAAATTTTGCTACTAGAACTGCAATGCCAATATTCCTTTGGTAAGCTGCGCTGCAGCGCTTAGTAAAAAAGTTTGAATTGACCGAAGCGCTGCAGCATTTGGTGAAGACCAAATAGAGGCGTTGCAACGTGAGTTTCCAGTAAGTTGAGGAAAAACAAGCGCTACAGCGCTTCCTGTTGAGCATTTTTAGGCGTTGTAGTGCTGCCTTAGAAAGTTGGAATTTAACTTGGGCGCTGCAGCACTGATTGAAGGCCAATATCAGGCGCTGCAGTGCTTAACCTGCACAACCAATACATAGCAGCTAATAGATAAAATTCAAGACCGTCTCCAAACATGAACTATATACTAAAACTTCTATAAAACTCAATAATTATTAAAGACTTAAACAAATCAAAACTGTTATAGTATGAACTATTTTACTTACTATGAACCTAAGCATCATGCCAAAAGTTAGACCAAAATGACAAGCGCATAACTTTAACAAGGCTGACACGTTGGTCAAAAACATGTATTGCCAAAATGAACTAATTTACTACAACACTACGAAAATATAATGCATACATACCAAAAACCTATCAAAAAGCTACAATTAACATACTATGTTAGTTCCCAGAGGGCACAAAATAGATCTAGAAGAGGGGGTTGAATAGATCTTTTTCATTTCAAAAATCATTTTCATTTTAGTTTGTATTGCTGAGTAAATAGCAGATGAAATACTTAGGAAGTATTTTAAACACAGTGGAATAAGTTAAGGTTCCCCTTCATAGATGTTATGTCAACCATTTGTCTAGAGTTAGTTTAGTTGTAAATAGTTATCATGTTGATAGTAGTTATAGCAGTTATAATGTACATGACAAAATGTAAAAGACAAGGGTTTTTAAGTGGTTCAGAGACTCAAGCTCCTAATCCACTCTTCTGCTTCAACGAGTAGGGATTCCACTAAGGAAGTCTTTACCTCACCGAATCACTAAGATTCCTTCAAGGCTAGCAGCCTTGAAACTTTATAGTTCACTAAGAACTCTTCAAGTCTAGCAGACTTGGAACTCCAGTTCACTAAGAACTCTTCAAGGCCTGCAGCCTTGGAACTCAGTTTAGTCCCTTTGGACAAGGACCCTTCTGGCCCTAGCTTTTGTTGCTGTTGTTGTTGGTGCTGAGCTACCAAGATGACTTTTTTTTGCTAAGTTTGTTTGTATATAAAAAGGACCAAATACAATGGCTAAGGGGTATACCCCAGAATATAGTAGCATCATCTAAGTTATATAGATGATGATACGATACATGGAAGAGAACCCAACATAACAAGTTAAACTAACAACCAAATACAGTATTGATTACAGATTGTGGCCTTGATGAAAATACAGTTGATAGCACACCTCATGCTCGCCCGAAGGCCACCACCTCGCCCGAAGGCCACCACCTCGCCCGAAGTCATGCTCGCCCACCTCATGGTCTCTCACCTCATGGTCCCTCGCTCGAGGCCCATTGCCTGGGCTCGCTCTCCTCAGGGTCGCTCACCACATACTTGCCCGAAGCCTCTTTCTCGCCCATGGGTGCTCATAACATACCAACACCTCACCTGCCCCCCATTGGAGTTACCAACCAATTACAATAGTAATTACAATTTGTTTCTTTGATCCACTAGCCCAACAACTCAGCACACCTCTTTGCCAAAAGATATGATCAGCCCATATGGCGAGTAGCAACTGCCAAAAAGTCAGCCCCACCTCGTCCAAACTAAATACCAGCACCTCCTCGCCCAAGCTGTGCCGAGGAGCATCCACGAGACCCACACCATCCTTGTTGCACATATCTAGCCCATAAATTAGCATCCTAACAACCAATTACAGTAATAATTATAGTTTGTGGCCTTGATGAAAGCTTTGCAAGTTGAGAGCCTAGATTTGATGAGCTGGATAACATCCTTTGCCAGATTCCTTGGAGGGATGATGGTACCTTTGTGGATTTTGGTATTTCGAGCCTCCCAAATTTTGTAAAAACAAGTAGCAATAGTCAAACTGAGGATGTTCTCAGAGAGTTTAGGTCCTTGGAAGGAGGTGATGAAAGCTATCAGAGCATCCCAAGAATAGGGAATGGTGACCCAATTTCCCAAATTAACAGCACTTTTAAGGATAGTCGAGGAGTAGTCACATTCAAAAAACAAGTGGGAAAAGGATTCTAACTGGAGATTGCAAAGAGGACACTGCCATGTCTGGCCTGTGTAGCACCTTATCCGGTTATTTGTAGCAAGATTCCTTAAGAGACCAAGCCAAAGAATAAAGGAATAACGTGGCACGTGAAGCTTATTCTAGAGGATAGAACTCCAAGGGACTATATGAGACTGTGCACGAAGGGAGTCCCAAATCTGTTTGGCCTTAATCAAAGTAACATCATAAGTATCCCACTTGATTAGGTTCCTTCAAGTAGAATGAAGTGGGATAGGAGTAACTTTCTGCCGAAATAGGATTACCTCATGGTGATTGCTTTCAGGAAGAGCCCAAGTACCACCAGTTATTATAGAGCTAACCATTGCAGTAGATGGAAGACTAGAGTTAGAAAGAAGAGAATTTGATGGGTGCAGTGCAGTCCCATTTACCCATGGGTCGTACCATAAATTAGTAAGGTGGCCATCCCCTATAGTGTAACTCAGATGTTGAAGGGAAAGGGGACGCAACTTGAGGATTTGTCTCCATATCCATGAGCAATCCGGGCTTGCATTGACCTGCTAGATGGACTTGTTCTTTAAGGAGGTAGCTTTGGTCCAGCTAGCCGAAAGTGATTTGGATTGATGATTGATAAGATGGATTAGGTGCATCATTACTAGTGCTGTGTTCCAATCAAGGATGCTCTTGAGTCCTAATCCCCCTTCCTGAGTGGGTAACGTGATACTAGTCCAAGCCACTTTGGCATCAAATTTATGCAGTGTAGATCCTTTCCATAAGAATCGACTAAGGATGGATTGAATGTCTCTAAGAACAGCCTTAGGGAGCATAAAGTTGGTGCACCAGTAGACTTGAAAGGAGAAGAGTATAGACTTGATCATTGCAAGTAGTTACCGAGTATGCCAAAACTTTGGAAGTCCAAGAAGAGGCTTTGTTGGTGATACGTTGGATAAGGGGATACAATCAAGATATGAAAGTTTTCTTGAAAGTAGGGGGGAACCCTAAGAATTTGGAAGGTAATGAACCAAGTTGAAATCCTAAAAGAGCAATGATGTCATTTGAAGAGGAAGGATCGAGATTTGAGAGATAGCAATGACTTTTGTGGGTATTTGGGATGAGACCTGAGTAGAGGGAGAATGAGAGGAAACATGAATTCACAATAGAAATATAAGGAAGGCTTGCATGGCAACAAATGAGAATATCATCTGTAAAGAGGAGATGTGTAAGATTGCATGCCTTAGCCTTCCAATGGTATTTGAAGTCTGAATCTAGAGTGCCTTTGTTGAGCTTAAGAGACAACATCTCTATTATAATTACGAAGAGGAATGGGGAGAGAGGGTCCCCCTGGCGAAGCCCTCTGCTGCTACTAAAAAACCCAGCTAAAGTTCCATTCAGCTTGATGGAGTACATGGGAGAAGTGACACACGCTTTAATCCAATCAGTGAATGCCTGCGAGGGTATCAAACAGAAAATTGGGCGTACTGTGTCAAATGCTTTTCTTAAATCGATCTTTAGGGCACACCTAGAAGGTCCAAAAATTCTAGTGTACCCTTTGAAAAATTCTTGAGCAATAAGACATTATCACTAATATTCCTTCCTTTAACAAAGGTTGTGGCTTTATCAATAATTAGAGGCAGCACAACTTTGAGTCGATTGGACAGGAGTTTAGCAATGCATTTATAGATGCTGTTGCAGCAGGAAATAGGACGGAATTCAGCCATAGAGGAGGGATTTGAGCATTTGGGAATCAAGGCAAGTGCTATGGAATTAATCCCTTTCGTGAGCCTGCTAGTAGAGAAGAAAAACTGGACAGCCTTAGTAAAGTCAAACCCAACCACATCCCAACAACTATGAAGAAGTTAACATTAAACCCATCCGGTCCCGGACTCTTATTACGCTTCATAGAATTAAGAACTTTGAAAATCTCAGAATCAGAGAAAGGAGCACAGAGATTAGAGGCTTGGGAGGCATTAAAAAGCCTGGAAGGAGTGACTCCATAATTGTTAAAACTATCGTACTGTGAATCAGAGGTGTTAAAAAGATTTTGGAAGTACCCTATAGCAATCGATTCAATTTGAGCTTGTTCGGGTTACCACGTTACCATCCTCATTTAAGATAGAGAAGATTTTGTTTGAGTTCCACCGCTTCTTCATAATATTAGCAAAGTAGCTAGTGTTACTGATGCCGCCCAAAGCCGACCAATTAGCTCTTGACTTTTTTGTTCTATGAGGATTTTCGTCCCTATCAATGGCTTGCCAAAGTCTGCCGAGAACATTCTTTCTCCTTTGCCAATAAATCCAAATCCAAAGGATGGGCATGGAGAGAAAGAGTCCGAATCTGCATGAAGGTCTTCACGAGCCATCTTCACCGAAGAGGTCGGATCACCAAATTTGAGATATTAAGGGAGATTAAAGCTGCTGTTTGGAACATTTGAGTTTTTCAAACCAAAAACATAGAAGGATTCCCAAGAATTGGAGTGTTCCAAGCTGAACTCATAGCCTCATGAAATCCCTCAAGAAGATCCATATGGTTGAAGTATTGGAAATGCCTTTTTGGCTTGGAGAACCGAATACCAGTGTTGAGAAGAATCAAGGAATGATCAGAGAGCCCCCGATGAGCATACGTAACATGAGATAGATCAAATTGAGAGAGCCAGGCCGAATTCCCCATAACTCGATCCAGTTTTTTAAGGACTGGGCAAGAAGGTTGGTTGTTCCACCAAGTAAACAATGGACCAATACCACGAATATCTGCAACTTCAATGGAATTAGTGCAGTCTTTGAACTCAACTTTAGCAATATCCCATACATCATTTGGTTGGTTTGTTTCAGTAAGATCCTTTATTACATTAAAGTCCCCCAATAAGCACCAACTATTACAGGGTGAGAGACTTATCAAATCATGCCAAAGGTTCCTCCTTTCTATATAAGAATTAAGCCCATAAACAAAAGAAACCAAAAAAATAGTACTAAGAAAATCTAAGGATTGCACCTTACAGTGGATTACTTGGGAAGAAACAAAAATGATATCCAGTTTCCAAAGAACAAGATTCCAACCCACCCAAATCCTATCATTAGAATGGTAACTGCCAAGATGACTTTAAGCTTGTTCATCCTTTATTCTTGGCAGCTTGTTGTGATCCTCTTTGTATTCTGCATCAAGACTAGATCACCGTTGGACATACTGCTAAGTTGTTCATGAAGCTCGATCTCTTTGAGTACTTAGCAGTTTGTCACTCCTTCCTTAGTGCAGCTGATCTTGAGGTTGGTCCTTTTCTGATCTCAGCTTGCACTTCTTCACCACATGAGGTTTGCTAAGTCTTTGCATCTTTGGTAGACTTCCTCTGGCACTTAGGATCCTCTGAACCTTGGTTTCCTTGTGTATAGATTTGGTTTTGTATCTGTTCTTCTTTAGCTCTTGGTGGTTCGTGGTGATTCGTAGACTGACTCTTTGAATCTTCTTTCTAATTTGCCAATCTCTTGAATGCTATTATCTTGGCCTTCTCGGCTCTCAGCTTGGCTGACATTCTTAATGGCATTCTCATTGTTGTTGAGTGAAGCCTTCTTCTATTAAAGCTCTTCTCTTAACTTGCTTCACTTCTACTTTCGTAGTTTCACTGCCACTGAGACATTGTTTTTGCTATGTAGAACTCGTAGAGTCAACAACTTGTCAACCTTATTCTCTCGAGCTTCTGCTATTAAAATAACCTTTCATAAGGTTTCCATTAGATTATAGCCGTTGGAAGTTATTTGAATGAATTTGCAGATCTCGAGTTAATTGGTGCAGATTGCAGATGTGACATGACATCCCCTTTTTCACCTTTCTGACACTGCAGTCTACTATTTCACCTACCCCATCAGAAATGTCACTTTATTGTGCCAGGAAAGTAGTCACTTTTATTTTTTCTTTCTGACTTTTCGATCAGAACATCAGAAATTGTCCTTCTGCATCGATGTTCTCAATTAGCAAAGTTTGATTATCAGTCTTCAGATTAAACTGTTATCAATGCTTCAATCTTCAGATTACCGAACTCTACGATTCTGATGCATTTGTTCTTAGACCTGATCGTAGTGTGCCTTGTTGAATGTTGCTCATTTACTGGTTGGGACAACACTACGATTCTGAAGAGTGTTCATTAGATCTTTAATGTAGAACAGCTCTTCCTTCTCTTGTGCATTACTTCAACACTTCTGTTTGCCTCGCCTGATCTCAGGAACTTTTTTCCTTGACACATCAGATTTGGGGCATGCCCAACTCTCTTTCTCCTTGTGATATCCCGTTCACTTATCATCAATGGTCTGACCCATGCTTAATCACGTTAGCCTTGTTCTTCGTAAGCGGACCAGTATCTCTGTGTAAACTGCATCAGTTCCTATTTTGTTTGGCAAACACTACGATCTTGGTTGATCCCAAGATCGTTGTCTTCTATTCTCTTGACAGCTACTGCACTTGCTGACTTTCTTTAGTCAGTCACTTTTACTGAAGTCTTCTTTTAATTGACTTGTGGAAGACTTCATCTTGAATGGCTTCACAACTCAATCTGGATGTTGATTGGGTTGGTGCTTAGATCTTCTTGTTAGCTTGCATGTCATTCGTTGAGTACTTGATAAGTAGATTTTATACCTACTTATCTGGTATTTGTTACTTGAATTAGTACCTTAATCTCATGTTTCTTAGTTACTTTTCATGCATTTTGTGTTCGTTTTGTAGATTATATGCTTGGGAGCTGTGATTACAAAGAATTGGTATGAAATCGCAAAGAAAAGAAATTCAGACATCGTTTGGGCTTTTATGTTTATTTCATGTTCTTGGCTTGGAACTTGGATTATATTGTAGAATTTCTTCTTAGCTTTCCGGAACATCTTGAATCATTCCAATCGGAGTTATATGACCTTTGTACCAACGGAAGTTGAACTTCACTGTTTTGGGTGACCATTTACATAGCAGCCACTTTAGAGCCAGTTTCAACATTGCTCCATTCCTTATTTAGAAAAACTCAAAGAATTAAAGTTGTAGATCTACATCTTCTCTTTTCGAAAAATCTTGAATCATCGAAATCGGAGTTCAAACGAAGAAGTTATGACCATTTTCCCAAAGGACGTCGGCAGAGCAGAAAAAGGACGCGCAGAATAAACACCCGTCAGGGCGGGGGTACGCACATAAAAGTCATTTTTTGTCCGAATTTGAGTCCAAGAAGGATTGGTTCGATCCGATTGACTCAAGGACTTCCAAAAGGCCTTAAAGACATATAAAGAGACATATAAAAGGAGGAGAATCAGAAGGATTAGGAGAGGGAGAGAGGATTCCACTAGATTAGATTAGAGTAGAATAGGAGAAAATACTAGTTATTATGAGATTTGGAGATTGAAGCACTTGGAAGCCATTGGAGATCAAGATCAAGAGCGAGAGAGGAGGAGCTTCAAATCTGCCGACAAACAGATTCTATCTTTACCTTCTTCTTATTCTTATCTTTTAATGTGTATTCAAGTGTGGATTCTTAGTTTTAATTCAATGAACTAATTCTTTGTTTGAGATTAAAATGGATCTTATTGTGTAGTTTATTTTAATATGATTCGCTATCAATTATTATGTTCTATTTGCGAGGATTGTCTATTGTGATTTGGACTTAATTGTTTAATTGATTGGCCATCAATTACCGTGATAATCTATATGAACTCGAGAGATGAAGTTTAGATTTAGATCCGATCATGATAGCATGTGTTTGTGATTTCATAGATGGAATTCATGATTCGTGTTTAGATAGAGATATGCCTTTACGCCATATATGTAATCTTATAGAGAACTTGTGCTTTAAATCCTTTTTAATTGTAATTCACATAGAGATATAGTGGATTAGTTAATTAGGGTGTCTTGCTTAATTCTATCATTGTGGATTTAAGTGAGTATGAGTATTATGCATCGAGAGGTGGTTTTATCTCGCTTTAGTGTTCTTGATTAACAATTAAGGATAGAGAATAATTGATGAGAAGTGTGTTAACTTAAATGAAGCAATAAGTGAAGTTGTGATCTTAAATCTCCATAATCTTAATTTAATTAGTGGTAATTAGAATTAGTTTAGTTAAATAATTTAATATATAAATTGAAATTCATTCATTTAAATAAGATTGAGTTGATTACGGGTTAGTACTTGGTGATTTTTATTAAACAATTCCTCGTGGGAACGATACTCTACTTTCACTTTATTACTTGTTGACCACGTATACTTGCGTGTTGTATGTAATTAGATTTTACCCAACAAGTTTTTTGACCGCTATCGGGAATTAATTTAATAATTTTTTACCAATATTAATTTCAATCAAATTAGTCTTAATTTAAACATTTTTATTTTTATTTTTAATTTCTTCATATATTTCTCTCTTTTTTCGTGTACCATGGATGACTTTTGCATGATCAATGGCCATACACTAACATGACTCAACCAAGGGAAACATGGATTGATGGACTTAATACATTTTTTCAGAGAGTCAAGACAAATTGAGGCAAATTCAAGACGTTGAGGTTATCGCAATTTCAACGGAGTCGAAGGATGGCAAACATGACTCAACCAAAGGAAACAGGATTGATGGACTTAATGCATTTTTCGCAATATCAGCACAAATTGAAGAACTTTCGAGGACGTTGGACGTTATTGCAGCCCAAAGGAGTCGAAGGATGGCAGTTACATGTGACTATTGTGCTGGCAACCATCAAAGTCATCAATGCACCGTCAGTTTTGAACCAGTACAATATAGTGGTGATTACCTCAACAACTATGTTGATTCTAACTATCACCGAGATTGGGGGTATCACCCAGATTCTTTAGGGAGCTACATTTATGATGACCAATATTACGCTCTAAATTCATAATACACACTGGAATTTTCATGCCCACCTCCATTGCCACAAAAAGAAAAGCCAAATCTGATGGATGTAATATTGAAGGGCATAGCAGACCTAGAGGAGATGAGGATTAGCCAAGAGTTGTCAACCCAAAATTTTAATAATCGAATGGAATAACTCGTCACTACCTCAAATAATGGTCCTTAATACATGGCTTCCAAGACTGAAACAGAAAATTCAAGGCTGGGGGAATTATTGTCCAAATTTGTAGCATCAAATGAGGAGAAGATGAGTAATCAAGCGAGGTCAATTCAAAATCTTGCGGATCAGATAGAGAAAATGACCAAAACCGTAAGAAACCTTCCTCCAAACACTTGGCTTTATGACATGGATGATGAATATGATGGAGAACCCGAACCAAATCTTCGACTGGATGAGCCACAAGATATCGGAAAGTGTGGAGACAATTGGGGATAATGAAATAGAGGTCGAAGGAAAATCTAAATGGGTCTCCACCAAAGATCAAAGAGTCGGCAGATTTGCAAAATCATGCCCACTTGGTAGTCATGTCATCGGCGAAGCTCTTGATGACATAAGAGCGAGTACAATTTTGAATCCATGGTGGGACGAGAAAGAGAAGATAGACGAAGAGCCCATTGTGTGTGACAAGCTTCCATGCCCCAAAGTGATCACATACACAATGGAGAAAACACCTAGCTGTGGGACGTTCTTGATTGAGATCATACCAAATCAGAGCATGCTAGGTGACTTTGATGCATTAGCCATCACAAATGGGAACCTACCAAAAGTTATATTATTTTTCGATGGATGGAGGGTTCCTCAATTATCGAAGAGGAATTGATAGCGTTGACTGCATAAAAAGAAATTTGAAAAAGATCGTAATTCAAGCGCTAATCGGGAGGCAACCTGTGAATTTTTATATTTATATGCTTTACTAGTTTATTTAGTAGATAGGAATTAATTTGCTTATTAAGTTCTCTTACCAATCCAAAGTGTTATTCTAATCCATATTGTCTCTCTTCATTGAAGGTATTGGAGGTTCAATAGATAAGCAAAAGATTATGAAAAGGTTATTCAAGTCAAATTCAAGTGTGGTGTCCAATTTGTTCCATGTGCCTAACCTATTCTCCAAACTTAGCGGACAAGGAGGAGGATTGCTATATATTTTTTAGGAAGTCCTCTCTTTTATTTTTTTTTTCTATTTCAAACCATTGAGGACAATGTCTAGTTTAAGTTTGGGGGCATTTTAGTGTCATATTGCATATAGTTAGTTATTTACATCAGTAGTTCAGATAGTTACATTTAGTTTTTGCATTCAGTTTAAAAAAAAAATTAAAAAAAAAATTTGAAAAAATAGTAGTTAGTTTACTATGTTTATATAGCATTTAGTACATCTTGCATGAGTCCAAATTATTTGATATTTATAGTTTGTTTTGGCCAATGATGAGATTGGAATTGGGTAGACAAGTATAAGATCGACTATTAGAGCTTTGATGTGATTTCTTGTTAGGAATTGAGTCTTTTTCTATTTGAAACCGGTATAATAAGGATAACATAAAAAAAACAACTTGTTGATTGATTGAGTTTAAATTGATACATAATGGGACTCTAAAGGATAATGCTAGTTTGAATGAAAGAATGACAAGAATAAGTAGTGATGGCTAAAGTTAGACAAGAACCTAAGTTTGGGGGAATATTTGGGTATATATAGCTTATATATAAAAAAAAAAAAAAAAGTATGAATAAACACCGTATGTGTTTGTCTAGTTTTGTGGCCTTTGTTACTTGAGTAAGTAAGTCGAGGGGATTGGTTTTTACACCTAGTACCCTAAGGTCTTAATGGTCCGGGAGTCGTTGGTCGAAAAGCTCGTTAAGGTAGCATTGAAAAGCCTAAGGGAATAAGACATTGCATAGCTATGTGTATATAAACCAAAAAAAAAAATGAATAAAATGGGAAATAAGAGCAAAAGCCCCAGAGATGAAAAAATAAAGCATAAGTATCCCATGTTGACCCTCGATATTGGTAATTATTTGATTTTAGTTGATCTAGCTTATTTTTGGATTTCTTGAGTTTACACTGTATGATGCCTTCGAAGAGACTTGTTATATGTTAAATTTGATTTTATATCAGTTAACATTGTTGTGGAGCACACACGCACTATATTAGTGATAATACTAAGATTTGATGATTGATTGGGAAGTTAATGATTTGTTTTGATATAATGTATTATCATGTTTACTTGATTTTTCTAAGGCCGATTGAATAGACTTGTTTCTGTCATTATCGCTGGATTCGTAAAGCATGTAGATTATTAGCATTGCATTGCATAGCATTATTGTTTTTGTGTTTTTGCTCGAGGACAATCAAAGGTTTAAGTTTGGGGTATTTGATAAGTAGATTTTATACCTACTTATCCGGTATCTCATTACTTGAATTAGTTGCTTAAATCTCATGTTTCTTAGTTACTTTTCATGCATTTTGTGTTCGTTTTGTAGATTATATGCTTGGGAGCTGTGATTGCAAAGAATTTGTATGAAATCGCAAAGAAAAGCAATCCGGACATCGTTTAGGATTTTATGTTTATTTCATGTTCTTGGCTTGGAACTTAGATTATATTGTAGAGCTTCTTCTTAGCTTTCCGGAACATCTTGAATCATTCCAATCGGAGTTCGGGTGCATGAGTTATGACCTTTGTACCAACGAACATGAACTTCACTGTTTTGGGTGACCATTTACATAGTAGCCACTTCCGAGCCAATTTCAACATTTCTCCATTCCTTATTTCGAAGAACTCAAAGAATAAAGGATGTAGATCTACGTCTCCTCTTTTCCAAACATCTTGAATCATCAAAATCGGAGTTCGATTTAAAAAGTTATGGCCATTTTCCCAAAGGACATCCGAAAGAGAAAAAGGACCCGCGTGGGCAAGGGCTTTCTTTCAAAAACCCCCACCGGGTGGGGGTACAAGCTAAAAAAAAAAAGTCTAGCCTAGCCCCCTCAAGGGCCCTTTTAGTGTATAAACCCCCTCACGGGGGCGGGTAACGCGCTAAAAAAGTTATTTTTGTCCAAATTTGAGTCCAAGAAGGATTGGTTCGATCCGATTGACTCAAGGACTTCCAAGAGGACTTAAAGACATATAAAGAGACATATAAAAGGAGGAGAATCATAAGGATTAGGAGAGGGAGAGAGGATTCCATTAGATTAGATTAGAGTAGAATAGAGAAAACACTAGTTCTTATGAGATTTGGAGATTGAAGCAACTTGAGACCATTGAAGATTCAAGATCAAGAGAATGAGAGGAGAGATTAATTTGCCGATAAACAGATGATTCTATCTTCTTTTACCTTAATCTTATTTTATCTTTTAATGTGTATTCAAGTGTGGATTCTTAGTTTTAATTCAATGAACTAATTCTTTGTTTGAGATTACAATGGATCTTATTGTGTAATTAATTTTAATATGATTCGCTATCAATTATTATGTTCTATTGTGAGGATTGTCTATTGTGATTTGGACTTAATTGTTTAATTGATTGGCCATCAATTACTGTGATAATCTATACGAACTCGAGAGATGAAGTTTAGATTTAGATCTAATCATGATATCATGTGCTTGTGATTTCATCATAGATGGAATTCATGATTCATGTTTAGGATAGAGATATACCTTTACGCCATATGTAATCTTATAGAAAACTTGTGATTTAAATCCTTTTTAATTGTAATTCACATGGAGATATAGTGGATTAGTTAATTAGGGTGTCTTGCTTAATTATATCAATTATGGATTTAAGTGAGTATGTGTATTATGCATCGAGAGGTGGTTTTATCTGCTTTAGTGTTCTTGATTAACAATTCAGGGTAGAAAATAATTGATGAGAAGTGTGTTAACTTTTATAAAGCAATAAGTGAAGTTGTGATCTTAAATCCCCATAATCTGATTTTTAATTAGTGGTAATTAGAATTAGTTTAGTTAAATAATTTAATTTATAACATTAAATTCATTTATTTAAATAAGATTGAGTTGATTACGGGTTAGTACTTGGTGATTTTTATTAAACAATTCCTCGTGGGAACGATACTCTACTTTCACTTTATTACTTGTTGACCACGATACTTGTGTGTTGTGCGTAATTAGATTTTACCCATGTGCTCTCTGGTTTGGTTCTGCAGACACTACGACTCCGAGTGTAGATCACACTACGATTTTCGTCTTAACACTTGTTGTTCTTGTCTGCTCTAACTCGACTACGATTTCTTCCTCTGTATAATCATAAGACTCTACGACTTCAAGTGTGGTCTACGATCCTTGACTTGACTTGGAAGGTGCTTGAATCAACTATACGATTCTGAGTGAGGCCCTCCAAGGCAGACTACGGTCTATAGCTACTTTCTCGTTGCTCTACGATTCTGCCTTGGCTTCTCCGAGTTCTTTATTTCTCCTTGCATTCTTCTATGATTTGTGCAGTACTCGACGATCAGGCAGGCCTATCTATTACATCATTATATGATCAACCTAACAAGCTTGATCTTTCTATATTTAGTCCTTGTACACCATATTCTTTTTAAGGACTTTACACATCTATTTATTCATGTAGGATCAACCTAACATATTTGATCATTTCAGTCTAAGTCATTGTACATATTTTCCTATTGTCTATTCAAGGACTTTACAGCTTATTTCAATGCAGACATATTTACATATTCATTCATTAAGATCATAATCAAATCTTATATAAATAGGAATATCATTCACATGCTTATTCCTAACAATCTCCCCCCTATTTGATTATGACAAAAATAATAAGTGCATATGTATGAGATGAATGAATCTTAAGATATACTATATTACTAGAGCAGGTAATATGAATGATATATTAAAAGCATTTGATTATAGATGAATAGTAAACCTAAATTCTGGATCCAGAGTTAACTATTACATATAGAGATGTACCTTTTTCTTCATGTGTGTCTCTTGGATCTCCTCTGTTGTTGCTACTCATCTGCTTGATTTTTTTGCTCCTGCTCCCCCTAGGATGGTGACTTCATTTCTTCTTGATCTCCTGGTTTCTGCTTCCTCTGAGATGCATTCTCCATTTCTTCATCTTCATGATGCTCTGACTCAGATGCATGCTCTGGCTCCCCCTCAGATGATGATACACTTCCTGCTTTGTTGAGCTTCTTCTTCTTCTTCTTCTTCTTCTTCTTCTTCTTCTCCTCCTCCTCCTTCTTTGCTTTCTTTCTCCCATTCTTTTCTTCAGCCTTCATTCATTTCTCCTTGCTCTTTCTTTAATGCCTCTTTTTCTCCCCCTTTTTGTCATAAATCATTTAGGAAAGTTGTTGGACATTTTTCATAAGCTACTCTGTCAGATAGGTTGAGTTGCTAACTTCAATCTTGATCTCTTGTTGACTTAGCTCCAACTGTAGAGAGAGAGACTACTTTAGAAGGTCAATCTTGTCAGAGAGGGACAAGATTTGATCTGTATTATCCTTCTGAACTTGCAGTGCTTCTTTCTTTTGATTATTGATAAACTTCAGATTGATTTGATCTCTCTCTTTGATTTTGAGAGATACATCTGATATTATGGCTTAGAGTCTGTTTTGAAGCACATTGTCTCCTTCTTCAGACATCTTTATTTCTGCAGCAATGAGAGATATCTTCTCAACCAACTCGTCAGAATTCTTCAGTAACTCTTGCTCTTGAGGAGTTTGGTCATTTGGTTGAGCAGATTGTTGCTGAACACCAGAGTGGACTCCACGATTCTCATTCTTGGACAATTTTTCGAATGCATTGAGAATCTAATAAACCATTGAGTGCCAATTACTGTTGGAGGATGAAGGAATACCAGACAATTGTGCTTGGACAAAGTGGAGCTTCTCAAACTGAGCTTGATCATATTCAATGGTAGAGTGAAGGGACTCTACGATCATAAACTTGGGTATACTCCTTCTGTCACCTGATCCTACTCTATAATCGTAGGGAATGTAGTGGTTACCAGCATGTCGATAGACCTTGAAGTGAAACTGGTCTTTGATCAGCTTTGTTGCAAATTTCTTTACTCTCGGAAAGTTTTGAGACACCAGCTCCAAGTTTAAAAAATGTGAGTAACACCAGTTGAAGTAACTTTCATCTTTACCAGTATATGCCTTTAGCCAGGGCATCCATGGGAAGAACCATCTCATTAGAAGATCGTCAGGATTGTACAATATTGTAGTGCAATCTAAATCCATGTTTTCCCAGTTGTTAAACACATCGTCTGTAGACATCCTTACAACTTTGAGTTGTTCGTTTCCATGGCTTATCTATCTTTTTGGTGGTACATCTGGTGGTTCATCAAAGACTTCCACTACTAATCTTCGACAAACTCTTGCTGGAGAGAGAACAGGATAGTCTGTTGATTCCTCTGATTCATGATCTGTAGAACTAGAATCTTTTTCCATCTCTTCACCTTCTAAGTTTGAATCATGCTGGATCATTTCATCTAATTCATTAGTGAATCCTTCTTGCTAATTTTCATCACTTGTACCTTCTTCAGTATCCTTAGCATTTCTCCCTTAGATTTAGACTTCTCATCACTTAATTCAATTATTGCAGTAGAAGATTCTCCTTTCTTCTTTTGGACAGATCTAGCCATTAATATGTTGCTCTTTCTTCTCCTTGGAGATTTAGCTATAGGAGATTCAGTCCTTTCTTTATCTTCAGATTTTGAAGCTCTTGATTCATCAGGTGAGCTTCTTTGGATTCAGCCACAAGGGTAGATGATTCTTCTTCAGGCCCTGAGTCCTTTGAAGTAGCAAAAGAACTCCTTGAGACTTCAGTAATTGGAGATCTAATTTCTTCATACTTAACCACTTCCTTATCAACAGAATGGCTACTTGAGAATTCATTCATAGAGTCTTCAGTTTTTTTTCTTCTTCTGAATCGACTATCTTCTCTTCAGCAGATAGACTTCTTTGGTGAACTGATATTGACTTCTTTATCACCATTGTTTTCTTCTTGGATGGTCTTTGGAGTAATCTGTTACTCTTTCTTCTTTTTGGGGTTGCTGCAATTAATGATTTTTCTTTTCCTGCTCCATACCTCTTTTTGTCAGTGGAGAGGCTGCTTTGTGGAACCTCTGTATTCTTCACAATCTTAATTTTCTTCTTTGCTTGAGTGGCTGCTACAGGTACGGAGTTATCAAATTCATCAAATTGAGATACCTTGCTTTCCATTTCTTTTGCCTTCCTCTTCTTTACAGAGACCTTATTGCTGCTGCCAGATGTCATTAGCCTCTTATATTCCTTGGGATTTTTCTTCTAGTTTTCAAACAGTTGTGGGGACATCACTTTATGAACATTTAGTGGCTCTCCCTCATCATCCTTTATCTTACTCTTCAGTTTCTTCTTCAGTATGCTCAAGAGTCTTCCATGAAAAAATTTTGTGAGGGGTTTATCTGTAGACTTCTTCATCTCAGCTTTTTCCAGCTATTTGGTCAACTAATCAATTAGGACTCCGAAGTTCATCTGCTATTTCATGACGATTACAGTCATAACTCTCAGTTACAGATCACTAACAGTATCATGTGCATTGTCCTTGCACAAGATGCATTTTCCCGTAATCTCAGCCAGGAATTCAAATTCTTCAGGAAACTCTTTCTTCTTCATATTTTTCATATTCACATTCCTTTTGTAGCGCATTACCTTTTTGCCTTCTTCGATGTCGACGTCCTCAAGGTTTATCAGACCTTGGTTAGGAAACCCTAGACATTGGTTGATGTCTAATACTCTTATCTTCAGGCTTACTCCTTTGACCTTTATGGACAGAAGCCCAGAGTCTATCGTTGCATTTGAGTAGAATTGCTTTAATAAATCGGTATAGACTGGAGTGTTAGCTTCCAAGCACTCTGAAAACCCAGTATTCTTCATAAGCTCAAGTCGAGTTGGATTCTAGTTATAGCGCGCCACTCTTCCATTTGAGAGGTCGAAGTGTATAGATATTTAATTTCAGGAATCTTATGAGAGATAGGTGAATGCGATTTGGGCGAAGCTTGAGGTTTGATGGATTTTGGCCTTGAAGAGGATTTTAGGGTTTGAAAAGGGGAGGGAGAGAAAGTGGATAGTTTTTTTTTATAACTGTTTGGAGATTTTAAATTTGCCTTTATGACAGTTCCTTCTGAGTCTACATAAGCTGTGATGTGTCAAAAGGCTATTGGTTGCACGATACACATTAAGAAATTGTAACTCCCCCCATAAACTGATTAGTTTTTCAGTTTTGATTTTTCTTTTAAGAAAATAAGTATTCCTGACGTAGACAGACCGTTGACTTTTTCAGTGTGTAGACTACACTACAAGAAAAAGGGTCATTGGCGACGGCCAACTTCCCGTCGAGAATGATCTTACTGCCGACTAGGAAGCCGTCGAGAATGGGTGCCGTCGATAATGCCATTTCCCATGGGATAATTTGGTGCGAAAATTTGGCGGTGGAGGGAAAACTCATTGTTGACGGACACATAAATCAAAGGCGATGGCAACTCCGTCAATAATAACTCAATCTCGATGGGGTCATTATCGACGGTTTTGCTGTCGAGAATGAGTTATATTAATTAAAACCCTGGTTCACGATAGTAACGACTCAGTTTTCCCTCTCTCATATTTCTCTTTCCCTCTCAAATTTGCCCATTACTATCTAATTTTCCCACTTAATTCTCAAATTTGCGATATTGATTCTCTTATTTGGTCAATTGAATTCGCTCATTTCCCTCATCTTGCCTAGTTCGCCCATTTCCCTCATCCTCACTGTAAGCTCCTCCATTTTTCAGTTGGTCGCTGCAACTTCGTCGGTCGTGCCTCCGCCCATTTCGCCGTTGCAACTCCAAAGGTCGTACCTGCACTTGTACAAGGATTGGGGCTACACTACCAAAAAAAAGGGTCTTTGGCGACGGGGTTATGGGCGACGGTGGTTGTCTCGTCAATAATGATGTCAATGCCGATGGGTATGCCGTCGTTAATGGGTGTCGTCGATAATGACATTTTCCCAGGAGAAAATTTGGAGCAAAAAGTTGGCGGTGGAGGGAAAACTCATTGGCGACGGACGTAATGTTCAAGGCGACGGTCAGGCCGTCGAGAATGGCTTAATAGTGACGGGGATATATCGAAGGACGTGCCATCGATAATGAGTCTTATTTTTTCAGTCCAGGCTCGCCACGGCAACGACTCCTTTTGTTCCCTCTTTCTGATTTTTTTCTCCCAATTCGAATTTCGCTCCCAATTCGCCCATTTCGCTCAATTGATTCTCTATTTTGCTCAATTGATTTCTCCTATTTTTCCCAGTTCACCCATTTCGCTCATCCCCTACTACTCATCCCTTTTTCGGCCCTCCCTCGCTCGTCCCTCCTGTTCACCGGTTGGTTACTTCTCCCTCTTCATTTTCCCTCTTCCTCGCTACTGTTCTTCTTTCTCTTCACTGGCATTTACACGCTACACACAATATACATCATGAGCTAGGGTTTTGACAGTAAAAGGGCTTCATTTCTCTTCAGGTACTGATATAACACAACTCTTAGACTAAGCCCAAAAAGGTATGTATTAATTTGTGTGCAGTGTAAATTGTTAGCTTATCAAATGTTCTTCATTTTTCGGTGCAGTGTAAATTAATATTGTTCTTCATTTTCGGTGCAGTGTAAATTGTAAATTGTTAACAGTCTTGAGCTACTGTTCTTCATTTTCGATGCAATGTAAATTGTTAGCTTATCAAATGTGTTTGATTCAGTTTTAATTAATGAAAAATTTGTATCAAATGCATCAATTAACTGGAAATTTGTAATGTGTAAATTGAGGAGAGGGCATATATATATACATGTGTGTGAGGGCATATTTTTGTCTCTGATTTGAGGAGTACACTCACATTGGTAAATCTCTTTAACAGCCTTTTTTCTTTTGTTTTACTGTATTATATTCTCTTTTCTTTTACACATGTTTGGGTTTATAATATTTTGAGACATGATTCTAAATGAACTCTATTTATTGATTGTCTCTTGTTATTTATATGCATCAACTATATTATCACCTAAAAATCCTTTGTTGATCAAAAGTACTTAAAGTCATTAGTGTATATGTATATTATTGGAAATAGATACCCACACCATATTCTTTTCAAGTATATATGTACCAAGTAACAAATGTTGAATTAATTTCTATTTTGTGATAATAGTTGAAATCTTTTCTTAATGTTTTTATAACTGGATTCTTGTATATTCTAGATTTTCCAAATTCATTTAGCAACTGTACTTCTTGAAGGTAGTTCAAAAGCTTATACGTAATTATAACTCTTGTTCTAGCTCAACTATTAGATGTTGAAACTTCTGGTCAGGCTTCTCCGAGCTGTTGAAGGGGTAAAACTGAAACATTCGAACCTCTATAGTTATAAATCTAGGTTCAATCTAGACTGTAGACCTGGGATCAATGTATAGAGGCTGCATTATATAATTATGTCCTTGAGCTCTGTATTTGTCTCGACCAATAGTTTTGGGCTTAGTTTGTATATATATGGGGGAGATTTAGGGGAAATTAAAGGGTCGTTTGGAATTTGGATAGCCTTTTTAAATCTGTTTTCAAAAACTAGTTGGCATTAAAAACATCAAAACAAATTAACATTGAAAACACAATGCATTGAAAAACTATAAAACATTTGTTTATAGTTGTCAGTGTTTTTGAGTATGTTGCTAAGAAAATATGAGTAAGAGTAAAATATGTTGGAACACATTCGTTTATACACATTGTCAAATTTTTTACAATTATAAAATGACATAATCTTTTTAATTTATCATCATTACTATTCAGCGGATACTTCAATTTCTTGACATGTGCATATTTTCATATAGTTTAGGAAGCTTAGAAACCCGTTTGAGATTCACTTAGTAGGAGTGGATCTCAAATAGTCCCCGTTTTGGGACTGTTCTTGTATGTTTCAATCTCACTTAGGTCGGTGTTAATGACTTGAGCACGTCTTTATATTTTTTGAATTTTCGGTCAGTATATATCTCTTGATGTTCTTCGGGTGCATTTAGACTATGATGTGTTAGTCTATTTCGTGTACTTGAAGACCATTGGGGAGGTGCTGCCGAAATTTCTAAAAAATTTAAAGATGTGTTCAAGTTATTTCAAGTTATGTGTTCAAGATCATGTAAGTCTAACCTTTACAAGTTCAATGAATCTACCATCATGGATTTATTCTTATGGCGTAATTAATTAACATTTGTGTAATGTTGTGTTAATGTATTAGATCCTCACAGATGAGTTAGCTGACAATCGGCTAAAGCTTATAGTCGATGGCCCTGAAAGATCTGTAGATACTTATACATGTTGTATTGTCAACGATTATAGATTTAAGTGTTGCGATATTGGGGAAATTGCTTCTGCTGATTCTGGTGTTGTGGTGAAAGGTAGTTGCTACGATAACATTTGGGATGACTGGTATGGACGATTGCTAGAAGTTGTCGTGCTCAAGTATTGGGGTCATAAAGAATTAGTTTGCTTCAATTGTCATTGGTTTGATGTTGAGAATGGAGTTAAAGTAGATAAAAAATCAGGACGGGTGACTGTTAGCATTAAGTCAAAACTAAGACTGATGAGTGGTATGGACGAGCCTTTTATTTTAGCAAGTCAAGCAACATAGGTGTACTACGCGCGGAGTGTTAAGACTCCTGCAAGCCCATGGCATGCAGTTATAACCCCCAAAGCCCGTGGGTTTCAAGGCACAACTCCTCGTCCAGACGATGAACCTTTACAAGTTGAGTCTACCAGTGTCACACCTGCTGATGTGAAAATTATTAGTGAGTCTAGTGAAAAAGAGGATGATGTTGTCGCTGTCAAAAGTGAAGACGTTGTGGTTGAGGAGGTAGATATAATTAAAGAAATCGTTGAGGAAGACGAAAATGGTTATGACAACGATAGTGAATATCTACTGCTCGAAGATGATGATTCTGATATTAATGGCTTTGATGATATAAATGATTAGGAGTATGTACTCTTTATGTCCTTTTAGTTGTATTCAAATGTAATAGTTGTCTCCTTTTAGTTATATCTGCATGTTGTATCCTTTTAGTTGTATTCAAATGTCATAGTTGTTTCTTTTTAGTTAGGCTTTTAGTTGGTGATTCACCTTTCAATTTTGTTAATTAGATGATTGAACTGTCGAATATTTTCTTGATCTCCCTCTTCTTCTTCTAAACTGTGAAGAGGAGGAGTTCATCAGAGAATTACTTGATCTCCCTTTTTTCTCACTGTTTTTTAGATTTTGATATCTCCTCTCTATCGTGACTTTGTTGCCATTTTTATATTTAAGCCTATAAAAAACAATAAATAAATAAAATAAAATAAAATGAAAGAACAAATGCATGTTGTATCTACATGTTGTATCCTTTTAGTTGTATTCAAATGTCATAGTTGTTTCCTTTTAGTTATATATGCATATTGTATCCTTTTAGTTGTATGTGCATGATGATTCTGATATTTGTGTTTGTATCTTTTTAGTTGTATCCGCATATTATCTTCTTGATGATGATTTGACAGTATATATACAGATATGGCGCGTACACCACATGGGGATCGTGGTGGGCGTGTTGGTAGTTCAGGCCGTGGGGACCGTGGAGGTAGTGCTAGTGATGATCAGGCTGGATCATCAGGTATAATTACATGTTTTGTTGTTATACATCTTATTGTTTATAATTTTATATAATATTGACATTATATTCGTTTATATAAATATTGTTGTATTTCACTACATAGGTGATCGACGTAGGCCTCGGCGAGGACTAGCACGTGGATTGCTAGGGAATCCCCCCCAGGCGCCGCTTATATGCCGGGTCGGGACTACTAGGTAATATATACATTACGTTTGTATTAATTATTTAGTTCTTATATATTCTTTATAATTTGGAAATTTAATAATTTCAATTTTAGTATCCTTGACGCGACGCCAAGGAACACGTTGTTTGGGATCGTCATGAATCGATTCTCAAATTCCGTGGATGAGGTGGGCGGATGTGGATGACCGCTTTACGTCGCGCTTATTATATTCTTTGAGTTTAGGGTAAGAAGTCATTCATTCATATGTTAGTTTTAATTTGTGCTTTTGAATATTTATTTACCGCTTTGCTTATTGCTGATATTCATATGTTGTACTGCAGAGATATTATCATTTCAAGGATCGGCGCAGAAGCCCATGGATGACCGTTTCTCGAGAAGTATCTCGAGATGAATTAGCACAAGTGGGTGTACGATTGGAAGAAGAAGGCCTGCATTAAGATGGTCGATGGACGGACACTTAGAGATGTCCCATTGCGATTTCATTAGTCTTCTTGAAGTGGGGTAGATGTGCGATATTTGGGAGGGCGAGGCGTTCAATAAGATGTCAAGACAACAGACAAACCGCCTCGACACAGAGTTGTCTCCCATATCAAGACTGGAGTCGATCGTCGACCTCTCTAGAGGGAAAGACTCGAGGCTAGTCTAAAGCACCGACCTTCCCGCTTGAGTTTTGGTGGCACGCCACCGTAAGAAAGGTGATGGTGGTTACATCTCACCGAGGCAAGAGCGCATCATGTAAGTAATTTAATTATTTCATTTAGTATGTATTTGATGGCTTTGAAATTCTTTTGAATTTTTTGTGTAATTCTTGCTTTTCACCTATTTCTGTGTTTTTTCAGACACGGTTCGAGGACCTTTTCGTGGTCCAAAAGCACCTGAGAGGTGACACTCCAGTGGCTGATGCTGAGCGTGAGGACGAGGAGATGGAGGACTGGCTGGAGGCTACGGGGGGCCGAAGAAGGGTAGAGTTGTGGCATCCCCCGTGTCCCAGCCTACACTATAGTCCCTGCTGCGAGATCTCGACATCGCCTACCCACCGGAGGTAGTGGTGCGAGTGGATCAGGCACCGGCCCTTCATTATCTGACGACTTCTTCAGGCGGATCATAGAGGGGTGAATGGCAGAAAAGGTTGTAGCGTGCGATCAAAGCGCATCACGCGAGCGGATCTACCAACTTGCTCAGGAGGTTGTCCACGTCTCCATAGATCCTGCAGCTGCTGCTGACGACCTCATAGGTGTAGTCCGGGAGGAGGCCATCCGAGTATGTGCAGTTGTCTTGGCCAACATCTTTCCTCCACATATTCGATAGGTAAAACTTATTATTGATGTATTTCTTTATTTGTAATTATATTGCTTATATAAACTATCAAATAACTAGTTAACACACCTAGGCATAGGCAATAGACATGCATTACAATTGACGGGGACTCAATTCCGACATACGGAGCCCGAGTTCGATTGTCCGCCTAACTGGAGAAAACTTAGACAAATAGTCGAAAAATAGGTCAAAACCCGCCTCAGTCGTCTAAATGCCACGCAAACACACACGTAGCATCCAGTAGGTATTAGACACGCGTTAGAACTTATGGGACTTGATTCCGATATACGAAATCTGAGTTATCGCCCAGTTTGCAAAACTCGCCAACACTTAGGCAAAAAGCCGAAAAATAGGTCAAAACCTGTCTCGATCGCCCGAATGCCACGCAAACACACACGTAGCACCGAGTAGGTATTAGAGACGCGTTAAAACTTACGAGACTCTATTCCGATATACGGAATCCGAGTTATCGCCCAGTTTACAAAACTCACCAACACTTACGCAAAAAGCCAAAAAATAGGTCAAAACCTGCCTCGGTCGTCCGAACGCCATGTAAATACACACGTAGCACCGAGTAGGTATTAGACACGCGTTAGAACTTACGGGACTCGATTCTGACATACGAAATCTGAGTTATCGCCCAGTTTGCAAAACTCGCCTACACTTAAGCAAAAAGCCGAAAAACAGGTCAAAACCTGCCTCGTTCGTCCGAATGCCACACAAACACACGTAGCACCAAGTAGGTATTAGACACGCGTTAGAACTTATTGGACTTGATTCCGATATACGAAATCCGAGTTATCGCCCAGTTTGCAAAACTCGCCAACACTTAAGTAAAAAGCAAAAAACAGGTCAAAACCCGCCTCGGTCGTCTGAATGCCACGCAAATACACACTTAGTACCGAGTAGGTATTAGACACGCGTTAGAACTTACGAGACTCGATTCCGATATACGGAATCCGAGTTATCGCCTAGTTTGCAAAACTCGCCAACACTTAGGCAAAAAGGCAAAAAATAGGTCAAAACCCGCCTCGGTCATCCGAACGCCACGCAAATACACACGTAGCACCGAGTAGGTATTAGACATGCATTAGAACTTACAGAACTCAATTCCGATATACAAAATCCGAGTTATCGACTAGTTTGCAAAACTCGTCAACACTTAGGCAAAAAGCTGAAAAACAGGTCAAAACCCGTCTCGGTCGTCCGAATGCCCGCAAAGACACACATAGTATCGAGTAGGTATTAGACACGTGTTAGAACTGACGGGACTTGATTTCGACATACGAAATCCGAGTTATCGCCCAGTTTGCAAAACACGCCAACACTTAGGCAAAAAGTCGAAAAATAGGTCAAAACCCGCCTCGGTCGTCCGAACGCCACGCAAACACACACATAGCACCGAGTAGGTATTATACACGCGTTAGACCTTACGGGACTCGATTCCGATATACAGAATCTGAGTTATCGCCTAGTTTGCAAAACTCGCCAACACTGAGGCAAAAAGCCAAAAAATAGGTCAAAACCCGCCTCGGTCGTCCGAACGCCACACAAACACACACGTAGCACCGAGTAGGTATTAGACACACATTATAACTTACGGGATTTGATTCTGATATACGAAGTCCGAGTTAAGTCCCTATTTGCAAAACTCGCCAACAGTTAGGCAAAAAGCCGAAAAAGAGCCCAAAACCCGTCTCGGTCGTCCGAACGCCACGCAAACACACACATAACACCGAGTAGTTATTAGACACGCATTTCAACTTACGGGACTCAATTCCGACATACGGAATCCGAGTTAAGTCCCAGTTTGCAAAACCCGCCAACAGTTAGGCAAAAAGTCGAAAAAGAACCCAAAACCCCTTCAAACCATCCCAAATGACACGCGAACACGTGCAATAATAACCGCATAGGCAATAGACACTCATTTCAATTGATAGGACTTGATTCCGATATACGGAGCCCGAGTTAAGTCCTAGTTTGCAAAACCCACCTGTGATTAGGCAAAAAAAGTGAAAAAAGAACCCAAAATCGCGCCCGGCCGTAATCCAGCTTAACACGCGAACATGTGCAATAGCACAGCATAACCGACGAGACTCGATTCCGAGATATCTGAGCCCGATTTGAGTCCCCGTCGCTTAACTTGAAGAACATAAACTAAATTAATGTAAATATGTTTTCATTTTTATTTTGTTATTAATATTTTAATTTTGTAGGGTCTTGTTGACGATACTCGTGGAGGTGGAGGTGGAGGTGGAGGAAGTGGTGATGACCGTCGAGCTAATGATGATGACCTCCTCTGTCTGCAGGTATGGATGACCGTCTGTTGATGATGACGAGCGACCTCTCAAACAGGTGATGACCGGGCCACTTCGATGACATGGAGATAGATGGGTTGTAGTTAGTTTAGTTTATGTTATATTCTGAGCTTCATGTATGTATTTGTACAGTTTTTGAGTTGTACCAACGACCATTATATTTTGTATCTATATATTTGATTTGGGTTACTAGTTTATAACATGTATAGTTGTGATTTGATGGTTGTTATTAGTTTATAACAGGTGTATATTTGTAAATTAACAGGGAAATTTTGAATTTTTTTTTTAAAAATCAAAATATATGTAGTCATTGCCGTCGGGGGTAATGGCAACGGCTATGCCGTCGCCAATGACATATACCGGGAGAAATGAGATTAAGGTCATTGTCGACTTTTATAGGCATTCTTCAAGATAGCCGCTTCAGAATGAGTTTTTCTCTCAAAAATCTATGGGGTCTTATTGCCGACCTTACCTTGGTCATTTCAGATCGTCGGCTTTTAGTGACATTATGCCGTCAGCTTAATGAATTTCGGCTTGCAGAATGACAATGATGCCGATTTATCATGCGGCGTATGGAGCCCAATGGCGACGACGACGTAAGAACTACAGTTAACTAAGCAGCGTCGTCACGCTAATGACCTCAATGCCGACGGCACTATGGTCATTGGCGATGACAGCGCCCGTCGATAATGACTGGTTTTCTTGTAGTGCTAGTTTGGTACTCTCATAAGCATGTAAGATTTTCAGTTCGCATCTCCTCTCTTAATATATGTCAGCTTGTTTTGAATATTTTTGGGGGTCTCTGCTATTTTTAGGGGTCTGTAATTTTTCTATATTCATGTGCTATTCATATAAGGGTAGAAGAAATAGCTTCAGTCTACGTATAACTGTTATAAATCGACGACATGTAGAAGTGTAGCAACATTATCTGATGTGATTTTAATTTTTAGAAGCCATAATGTCTTTAACTGGTTTGGTTGGTTAATTTGTTTGTTTGTTTGGTACAAACAATACTTAGCTAGGTCTGTTCATTCATTTAACAAGCTATCTAATCTGATTAAGGGGTCAAATATTAGCAGCATGTCGAATGTTATTTGGTTGAGTTCTAAAATATCACTTTCATGTGGTTATCCTCTCCTTACTTTCCAAAGCTCATTAGGATAAATAGCTATACTATTTTGTACTAGAAGATCTCTATATATACTTTTAAAAATCCTATAGACTTGAATTCCAAGACCCTACTGTACTTCACTATATAGTATATATCGTAAGTGTTACATTATGTGACAAATTTCAAAATAGTCAAACACGTGTATTTCAGGGCGATTTTACAAGATTTTGAGCTAGTTATTGATCTAAGGAAGAGGAAGAAGGAGAGATATTCATGGGTATTGCAATAGTTATTAATCAAATCTTAATGGGTATTTCAATATTCACGGGTATTAAAAGTTTTGAAAGATAATCCTAAAAAGTGGACAAACACAATTGGTATGATCCCTTTTTTGCCATTTTTGTTAGCACTACACTTTGGAAAGAGAGAAGAGGAAGACACCTATTTGAAATGAATATAATGGTTTCTCAATATAAATTACAATGTCTTTGTTTCCATTTTGTTGCTTAATTAAAATGGTAGCATTGTGTTATTCTAAATATGTTCTAGAGGATTATTTAATAAGCAGTCTTTTATTTTGTATACACATGAGAATCGATTAATTAATTTCTTTTATTGTGGTTCATAATTCATTTTCAAGATAGTATTCCTTTTGTTCTAGGAAAGAGTTCAATTTCATACGTGCATATTTTCATATAGTTTAGGAAGCTTAGAAACCCGTTTGAGATTCACTTAGTAGGAATGGATCTCAAATAGTCCCCGTTTTGGGACTGTTCTTGAATGTTTCAATCTCACTTAGGTCGGTGTTAACGACTTGAACACGTCTTTATATTTTTTCAATTTTCGGTCAGTATATATCTCTTGATGTTCTTCAGGTGCATATTTAGACTACGATGTGTTAGTCTATTTCGTTTACTTGAAGACCATGGGGAGGTGCTGTCGAAATTTCTGAAAAATTTAAATATGTGTTCAAGTTGTTGGCATCAGTGAGGCGACACATCCGAGAATGGGATAGAAGCCTGACCCGTTAGAGTGGGAGATGAAGTTAGAAAACTCATAAGCTTGCATATACATTAACTTGGAGACTTGACTGTGTTTGTCTAACTTTCCATATATATAGCAGACAGTTGTCCGAGATGTCTGTTGATCGAAGGTGGATGGAACATAGGGTAGCCACTGATAAGAGTGGGCTTAGCTCTGAGTATCGTAGTGGGGTTGAACAGTTTCTCAACTTCGCGTTTGAGCAAGTCAGCGGCGATGAGATCAAATGTCCTTGTAAGAGGTGTGTGAATGAAGTGTGGAAGGAAAGGAGTGTTGTCATGTGAAACTTATTTGCGTATGGGTTTTAAGCAGGGTTATATGACATAGACCTATCAAGGGGAAACCTGGTTGGATGAACATGAATCAGAACCGAAATCCAGAGGTGATGAAACCTTTGACTGTACTAACATGATAGTCGAAGCTGCTGGTTCATACTTCTAGTGGAATACAGACAGGGATGGCAGTAGCGTCGAGCAAGATCCGAATGATGGGGCTAAGGGTTTCTATGAGTTATTGCATGAAGCAGCGACGCCGCTGTATGACGAGCATGAAAAGCACATCGTCTTATCTGTCGTGACTAATTTTTTACACTTTAAGAACGAGCATGACTGTAGCGAGAGAGGTTTTAATGAACTGTTAAGCATTATGAAGGAGTTCTTACCTGCAGGCAATAAGTTACCGGAGTCGTACTATGATGTGAAGAAAATGGTCAAAAGGCTCAATCAGTATGAGAAGATTGTTGCTTGTGAGAATGACTGTATGTTGTATTACGGTGATGTCAATAAAGATAAGAGGTCATGTGATATTTGTGTTACAAGTAGATACTGTGAACAGCGCAAAAAAAGGGAAAAAACGTGCCGAGAAAGATCTTACGTTACTTTCCCATTGTCCCGAGGCTTCAACGGTTGTTCATGTCAACACATACCGCCGAGGATATGAGGTGGCACTCTACATTGGACATAGTCGAAGGTCAACTGATGCACCGGACAGATGGGATTGAGTGGAAAATTTTTGATAACAAGCACCCCTCATTTGCTAAAGAGGTTCGCAATGTTAGGCTTGGACTTGCTACGGATGGGTTTAATCCGTTTAACGGGCCTTACACAAAGCCCTACTCAACTTGGCCAGTGATTATTGTTGTGTATAACCTCCCGCCTTTGATGTGCATGAAAGATCCCTACATGTTCATGCCTTTACTTATTTCCGGGTGATAAGAGTCCAAGTAAAGATATCAATGTATACCTCAGGCCGTTAGTTGATGAGTTAAAGATGTTGTGGGAAAAAGGAGTTCAAACTTATGATGTATCTCTTAAGCAGAACTTTGACATGAAGGCATCTTCACTATAGACAATAAATGTCCCGTGTGCATGGGGTCAGTTAAAGCTATGCGACTCAAACATGGGGAGAAAATGAATTTCTTTGCAACATCCAGACAATTTTTGCCAATTGAACATCGTTATCGACGGATGAGTAGACAATTCAATTGAAAAACAGAGAAACGTCAAGTACCTGGTCGTCTTTTTGGGTTAGTAGTGTTAAGTTAGATTAGTCATTTGAAGTTTCCACCTCCAGGGTCACAGATTAGAGCGAGCTTATGGTTACGACAAGATTCACAACTAGACACATTGACATGCCTTATTGGGCTACACTCTGCATCCGTCATTGTTTAGATCTGATGCATATTGAGAAGAACGTGTATTTGATAACATTTTTTATACAGTCCTAGATGCCAGTGGTAGAACAAAGGATAACAAGTCGAGGCTTTATTTGGTAGAAATGAACATTAGGGAAGATCTGTGGTTGTATCAGGAGGGTAGTAAGACAGTAACACCTAAAGCTGAATATACTTTGACCAGGAAATAGTTGATATTGATATGTAATTGGATTAGTGGACTGAAGCTCCCAGATGGATATTCTTTGAATATAGCAAGGTGTTGTAAAGTCGAAGAGCTGAAGTTTCGGGGTCTCAAAAGTTATGATTGTCACATATTCATGCAGAAGTTGATCCCTGTGACATTTATCGACTTGTTACTGAAACGTGTGGTTGAAGCACTGACAGAGCTTTCTAATTTCTTCAGAGATCTATGCTTGACGGAGCTTTAGCTCAAAGACATAGGTAAAATGGAGATGCAGATAGTGGAAATAATGTGCAAATTAGAAATGATCTTCTCTCCATTATTTTTTGATTCAATGGAGCATTTGCCTATTCACTTGCCATACGAAGCTAAGTTTGGCGGTCCCATGCAATATAGATGGATGTATCCATTCGAGAGGTAATGACATTAATGTTTTTAATGTCAAAAGCAAAAGGTGAATAATAGAGCCCGTGTAGAGGGGTCAATTGCTGAAAGTTATGTTATGGAGGAACTTATTAATTTTTGCTTGTTGTACTTTGAGCCGAATGTTCAGACAAAGCACACAATTGCTTACGTCGGAATCAGGCTGTTACACACGAGGAAAATGGAGAATTAACGGCCTTTAGTCATCCTGTACGCCCATTCGACGGTAAAAAAAGGCGATTCTTGACCGATAGTGAGTATGCAGCCGCCACATTGTATGCATTTGTCAACATGAATGAAGTAGCGCCATACATTAAGTAAGTAGTCATAACTATATATGTCTGGTGTAACTGTGTCAAGTTCCTTTACAAACACATTAGTATATATAATCGTCTGTCCGCATCAATATGATCTTTCAAATACGTGAAGTGAATCCGAGTATATCGGACAGGGATTTGCAAAATTTGAGAAATGGACAATTTGTACAATGGTTTAAAGATCATGTAAGTCTAACCTGTACAAGTTCAATGAATCTACCATCATAGATTTATTCTTATGGCGTAATAAACTTTAGAATATGTTGTGTTAATGTACATTAGGTCCTCACAGATGAGTTAGCTAACAATCGGCTAAAGCTTATAGCCGACGGCCCTAAAAGATCTGTAGATACTTATACATGTTGCATTGTCAATGGTTACAGATTTAAGTGTTGCGATATTAGGGAAGTCACTTCTGCTGATTTTGGTGTTATGGTGAAAGGTAGCTGCTACCATAATATTTTGGATGACTGGTATGAACGATTGCTAGAAGTTGCCCTTCTCAAATATTGGGGTCATAAAGAATTAGTTTGCTTCAATTGTCATTGGTTTGATGTTGAGAATGGAGTTAAAGTAGATAAAAAATCAGGACGGGTGATGATTGTTAACGTTAAGTTAAAACTAAGACTGATGACTGGTATGGACGAGCCTTTTATTTTATCAAGTCAGGCAACACAGGTGTACTACGCGCGGAGTGTTAAGACTCCTGCAAGCTCATACTGTTATAACCACCAAAGCCCGTGATTTTCAAGGCACAGCTCCTCGTCCAAACGATGAACCTTTACAAGTCGAGTCTACTAGTGTCACACCTGCTGATGTGACAATTATTAGTGAGTCTAGTGAAGAAGAGGATGATGTTGTCACCGTTGAAAGTGAAGACGATGTTGTTGAGGAGGTAGATATAATTGAAGAAATCGTTGAGCACGACGAAGATGGTGATGACAACGATAGTGAAGATCTACTGCTCGAAGATGACGATTCTGATATTGATGGCTTTGACGATATAAATGATTAGGAGTATGTACTCTTTGTGTCCTTTTAGTTGTATTCAAATGTAATAGTTTGTAGTAGTGCAATCATTATGTTTAACTTATATTAATCTACTAAATAAGGTGTTAGTTGTTTTAGGTTACTATTTATGCTGTATCCTTTTAGGTTACTATTTATGTTGCATTCTTTTAGTTATATCTGTATGTTATCCTCTTTGTTACTGTTCACAAATATAGTATTTACGAATGTTTAATAATATTTTTTTTATGATTTGACAAGATATCACGATATATATGGCAAGCACACCACACACCTATCGATCGTGGGTGGGCAGTCGTCGGGGTGGCTATTCTACGCATGATGATCGTCAGGTATAATTACATGTTTTGTTGGGATACATCTTATTATTTTTTATTTTATATTGTATTGACATTTCTTTTTACGTTAAGTTTGTTTGTATATAGAAAAGAAAGAGAGATTAAACAATCGCAAAGGGGCATAGCTTTAGTGTGAACCACATGGGACAACCCTCAAAATGATCAACTAAAGACCAACAACCAAACCAAATGAAAGTACAAGGTACATAACAAATACAGGACAAATACAAAAACAAGCATATAATATGAAGCAGGTATTAAGCCTAAACAACCAACTAGCTAAAACTAAGCATCCAGAATGAACAAGAAGAAGGGCCAAAAGAGAGATCCAAGACTCCCAGAAGGAGTACAACCGAACAATATTAGCCGGCAGGATGTACCAAACTAAAGCAAATTGAATCGCTAACCCGATCGAAGCCTAGATCGAATCGCAACACTAAACCAAATTTCTCGCCCTAAAATTACCCGACCAATTTTGAATCTGAACTAAACCAGTAGCCTAGTATACGAACTATACCCTTCACTGGCCATACCCCCTTCGTAGCCGAACCATATTGGCTGAACCCAATCCCTACACCACGTCGACCAACAGCAGACCCAGATCTCCATGCTGACCAGCAGCAGACCTCACATCCAAACTCTAAGGTTAGGCCTATTCTGAGCAGTCTTAAGGAATTTAGAAGAAGAAGATAACCTTAATTTGATGACATTAATAATCTCCCTAGCCAAAACTCCCATAGGCATCTTGACCTTTTATGAAAAAAGGAGTTCCTAGATGCCTAGAGTTTGTACACTGTGGTAGAAAAAACCAGCTTTAAAATATGAGACCTTATAGTATTCCCTCTAAAATGAATGATGAAATCCACAAGATTGTCCCAACACATTGGAACATTAGCCCTTGATGCAATGGCATAAGAGAGAACTATAGCAGAATAGGAACATTCATAGAACAAATGAGAGGTCTCAGCATGGTTTTCACAGAAAAGGTAGTTCATAGGTCGGAAGCTAGAATAAGAAGAGAACCTATCATTAGTGGGTAGCCTGAGCCGAAGAGCAAGCCATAGGGTAAAGGAGAATCAGGGAATATGGTGGGAATGCCATAACAGGTTAGCCCAAGGGACTTTCGGGGCACACAAGCTAATAGATTCCCAAATAATGGAAGCTTTAACATATTGCAGCTCACGGTTGTCCCAAAAAATCAAGTCCTCAGCAGTAAAAGGGTTGGGGAGAGAGGAAAACAAGCTACGGAATTGTTGCACATCATGATAGGTACTAGATGGCAATGCCCAAGCTCCCATGGACATGATAGCAGAGATACGAGCATTAGCAGGGATTCTGGAGTTGGAGAGCAGAGATGTAGATGGGTTTAAGGGCTGGCCATTCAACCACGGGTCATGCTAGAGACTGAAAAAGTTGCCATTCCCAACTCTATATGTAAGGAAATGGATAGCAATGGGGCGAAGTTTAAGGATCTTACGCCAAATCCATGAACAGTCCAAAGGATTTGAGATATGCCAGAAATTTGTCCTAGATAGCACTGTAGATTTGACCCATATCGCCCACAAGGAAGGAGTAGACGGGGAATTGACCTTGAGGAGATGGGGAATAATGAGGGCCGAATTCCAATCAGTAAGATTTTTTATCGCTAGACCACCTTAACTAAGGGGAAGGGACAGATCCTGCCACGAAACTTTAGAGCCATGCCGAAGGAGAGAAGACCCCTTCTAAAGAAATCTACACATAATAGATTGAATGGCTCTTAATACAGATTTACGAAGAATAAAATGGGTAGCCCAGTAAGACTGTATGGCAAATAGCACTGATTTAATCAGTTGCACTCTACCGAAATAAGAGATGAAGCGAGATGTCCATGAGGAAACTCTGGCAGTAATTCTTTGAATCAAAGGCTGATAATCGGAGTGGGAGAGTTTAGAAGAAATAAGAGGTACCCCGAGAAATCTAATTGGTAAAGCTCCAAGCGAAAAACCCAGCAGCAGGCTAATACTCTCCTTAACATCATTAGGGACTTTAGCAAGAAAGCAAAGAATTTTAAGAGCATTAAGAATAAGACCACAGAGAACATAGAAAAGGATTGAATGCACGAGTGGATAATGGAGACAGAGGACAGGTCTCCATGGCAAAAAAGGAGAATATCATCAGCGAAATACACATGAGAAATGTTGCAAGACTCGGCTTTCCAATGAAACTTGAAATTAGGCAGCAGAGTTTCCTTATTCAAAATCATGGAAAAAGCTTCCATTGCTAGTACGAACAAATAGGGAGACAAAGGATCCCCTTGTCTAAGACCCCTTGCACCCTTAAAATAGCCAGCAAGAGCTCTATTGACTCTGACAGAAAACATTGTCGTTGTGATGCACTCTTGAATCCAGTTTATGAAAATAAGGGGGAATTGCAACAAGTCAAAAAGAAATCCCCAATCAACTATGTCAAAGGCTTTCCGAATATCAATTTTAAGAGCACACCGGGTAGGACTAGAAAGTCTGTGGTAATTCTTGAAAAGCTCCTGCGCAAGGAAGATATTGTCACTGATGTTTCTCCCCGAGATGAAGGCAGACTGAGCATGGTCAATAAGGGAAGGGAGAACGGATTTGAGCCTATTAGCAAGAATCTTCGCTATACATTTGTAGATTGTGTTGCAACATGAAATAGGTCTAAAATCAGACATATTGGATGGGTTTTCCATCTTCGGAATCAAGGCAATAGTAGTAGCATTAACTCCACGCGGAAGGTGCCCGGAATTGAAGAAAGAGTGGACAACAGCAGTGAAATCATGGCCAATAGTATCCCAGCAATGGAGAAAGAAATTAACATTGAAACCATCGGGGCCTGGGCTTTTATTTTTTTCATAGACTGAAGAACCGCAAGAATTTCAGAATCAAGGATTGGAGTGACTAAAGCTGCCTGAGTAGGAGTGATCTGTTTGGTAACAAAATTTTTGAGATCATCACGACCAGGATAGAGAATAGGGGAAAACCCCAACAAATCCTGGTAATAGGCCACCGCCACATGTTGGATACCTTGCTGGTCCTCAAAAAGTTCACCAGAGCTGTTGAAGATAGAGAGAATTTTGTTATGATTCCAATTACTCTTGATAACATTGGCAAAGAATTTAGTATTTTTATCACCTGGGCAAGCCAGGTGGCTCGAGATTTCTGGAGCAAGAGAGATTCTTCAAGTGCTAATGCTTTCCATAAAGACTGGGAACAATTATCTTCTTGAGCTAGCAAAGAAGAGTTTAAGGGATCGGCATGGAGAGATAACTGAATGGAGGCCAACTGATCCTGCAGAGTGCTAACGTTTCTCGACAAATTACCATTAGAGGAATTCAAGGCTACGAGGGCTCTCTTGGTTCTCTGCAGCTTCTCATTGAAAGTGAAAAAGGGATTCCCACGAATTCTGTTATTCCAACAATTCGAGACAACAACATCAAACCCTTCCAAATCAAGCATAAAGTTAAAGAATTGGAATGGTTTCTTAAGTCTCTGAAGAGGAATACCAGTATTAAGAATAACTGGGCAATGATTAGAAAGACCACGAGGTCCATAAGTAGTGAGTTTTATACCCATGAATTGGATACATTCGAGCTTAATTTATTGTTGTTCTTAAGTCTTTTAGGATGTTTTTATGTGTTTGTGTCTATTCATGCATGTTTTATGTTATTTTATAGGAATTGGGACAAAAGTTACATGGATCGATGTTTGGGGTGGCTAGATTCGCTTTTGGCTTGCCATTTACACAAAGAGTCACTTCAGAGCCAATTTGACTATAGTTCCTGACATTATTTCGACAAACTCAAAGAATGAAAGTTGTAGATCTACTTCTCTCTTCCGGAACATCTTGAATCATCAAAATCGGAGTTCGGACAAAGAAGTTATGGCCATTTTCCCAAAGGACGCGCCTGAGCAGAAAATGTCGGATTTTGGGGCTGTGTCGGGCGCCCATTTTTGGTTTATGCTCCAGCCGGCGGGGCGCTAGAGCAGAGCGACTTGTTGAGCCAGCCATGGGGGCTGGGGAAGGGTTTGGTGATGGCCTCGGACGCTGCTTTTGGGCTAATTTTGACACCTTTTTGACTCCAAATAGGATCGGGTTTGTTCCAAAACTAAAAATTGGACTTGTAACCTATAAATACATGATGTAAGGCATAAAATAAAGGAGATTACATAGCTTAGCCTAGATTAAAACACTCCTTTAGATTAGAAAATAACCCTAGTTCTTATTAGTTTTGGAGATTGAAGCAACTTGGAGACCAATGAAGATCAAGAGCAAGAGCAAAAGAGGGAGCATCGATTTGGTCGACAATGATTCTATTCTCTTCTCTCATCTTACTTTTTATCTTTTGATGTCTATTCGGGCCAGGATTCTTGGTTTTAATTCATTAATTATGAACTAACTATTTTTGAGATTTCAATTGAACTTTTTTTATGGCTATGAATTAGTTATTCATTATATTCTAATTATTTATGTTAAAGTGAGTTGTTTATCTTGTCTTGTGCTTATTGCTTAATTATTTGATCAAGAATTACTTTGTTACTCTAGAAGGAATTGGAAGAGGAATTCTAGGTTAGAATTGGGCATGATATCATGTGACTTAGTTATTTGCACAGTGAATAATTAGGTTTGTGAATAGAATGGAAATATCTTTTCGCCGCATGTAACACATAAGGAATTGGGATTGTAACGAGTTTAATTCAATTGTTTTGCATAGGAATATAGCAAGATTAATCTGGATTAAATAGAAGGCAATTGATCACTTAGAAAAGGACTTTTGGCATTTGAGAATTCCTCGTTAACAATTCAAAGAGGCATAATAATTGGGATAATTGGATAATTGATTTATAATTCATAATTGGGGATATTGAAGTCTTAATCTTTATTTATTTGAATTCATTCGTTAAAATCTTAGTTTTAATTAGTTAATTTAGTTTTCTTAATTAGAAAAAACACGATTTGAGATTGTTTAAATAAAATTAGTTTGGTTAAGAATTAGTACTTGGTGATTTTTATTAAATAATTCCTCGTGGGAACGATACTTACTTTCACTTTATTACTTGTCAATCGTGTATACTTGCACGTATTCATTGATCATGTAAATCGATCAACAAGTTTTTTTGCGCCGCTGTCGGGAATTAATTTAATAATTATTTACCAATATTAATTTCAATCAAATTAGTCTTAATTTAAACATTTTATTTTTATTTTTAATTTCTTTCTATATTCTCTCTTTTCGTGTACCATGGATGACTTTGTGTATCAATGGCCATACACCTAACATGACTCAACCAAGGGGAGTGGAGATTGAAAGACTCGAGAAACTTTTTCGATTGTCAAGACAGATTGAGACACTTTCGAGGATGTTCAAGCTTTCAAGCTCTCGTCGCCAAAGTATGGTGGTTACTTGTGATTATTGGCCGAAATCATATGAGTCATCAATGCACCATCGGGCCGAGCCTAAGATAAAGATAGTGGTGATTACCCCAATAATTATGTCTATCCCAACAACTATCATCATGGATGGGGGTATCACCCGGATTTTTCATGGAGTAACAATCAAGATCAATTTTATGCTCCAAGTCCAACATACCCACAGGATTTCTTGTGTCCACCTCCACTACAACAGAAGAACATTCAAATTGGGAGGAAGCCTTGAAAAATTTATTAAAGCTTTCAAAAAAGGAATGAGGAACAAGACAAGAAAATGAATCAAGTAGAGAGTGAATTTGCAAAGCCAAGGGCGCTGATCAAGAATTTGGAAAATCAAGTGGAACAGATAAGACATGCGTTGAACAACCATCCTCAATACACTGCCCTATGACATGGATTTCGAGAGTCTCGATGGAGAGCCCGAGCCAAATCTACAAACCGGATGAGCCACTTAGATGAAAAAGAGGAGACAAGTGGGGATAATGACAACAAGGTTTGGTGAAGAACTAATTGTGAGAACCAATGATGATGAGCCAATGTTATTTATGCCTCAAGTGCCTTCTCCTCCACAGCTCAAGAGTCCCAAGTAGATTTGCAAAACCTTGTCCGATTGGTAGTCATGTCGCTTGCAATACTCTCTCGTGATGTAAAAGCAAGTACACCTTCAAAACCATGGTGCGATGAGTCGAGAGAAGATAGAAGAAGAAATTGTTGTGTCTCGACAAGCTTCAATACCGTAATAATATATTCGCAGACACAATGGAGAAACCACCTAGATGCCGGACGTTCTTGAATGTGATCTTATCTAAAGAAAGCATGCTAGGTGACTTTAATACAATGGCTATTATAAAATGGGAACCTACCAAAAGCTATATTATTTCCGATGGATGGAGGGTTCCTCAACTTCGTAGGGGAATTGGATAGAGAATTGAAGAAGTCAGCCGAGACTATAAAACAAGCGCTTATCGGGAGGCAAACCCAAGTTTAATTTTTATTTTAGTTTTTATTAAGTTTTATATTAGTAGTTTTGAATTTGCATTTATTTAGGATTTAATAAAATTGCTTCTATCATGGTTTTACTGTGTTATTCAAGTCAAATTCAAGTGTGGTGCCCAATTTGTTCCATGTGCTTAAATTTATTCTCCAAACTTTAATGCAAGGAGGAAGATTGCTATATTTTCGTGGAAGTCCTCCGCTTTAATTTTTTTCTATTTCACTATGAGGACAATGTCTAGTTTAAGTTTGGGGGCATTTTAGTGTCGTATTGCATATAGTTAGTTATTTACATTGTAGTTCGTTATGTTTTCAAGTTATTTACATTTAGTTGTTGCATTCTTTTTTTTTTTTTTTTTTTTAAAAAAAAAATTTAAAATCGCAAAAATAGTAGTTAGTTTACTATGTTTGTTGCAGCTTAGTTTATATTTGCATGATTCCAACTGTTAGATAGTAAAAGTCTATTTTGGCCAATGATGAGACCGAGTTAAGTAGATAAGTATAGTATTGAATATTCGTGCTTTGATGTGATTTCTTGTTATGAATTGAATCTTTTCCTATTTAAAATCGGTATAATCAAGGTTAACACGTTAATAACAAAACTATGTTAATCGATTAAGTTTAAATTGATACATAATGGATTTCTTAAGTATAATACTAGTGTGAAGGAATGAAAGACATGAATAAAGTGAGATGGCTAAATTTTGATAAAAACTTAAGTTTGGGGGGAAATTTTGGGGTATATAAGCTTAAAAAAAAAAAAAAAACATGTCGAGTCTTGTGGTGGGTCGAGGAGAAACACTCCCCATAAACACAAGCGTGAGATGGAGCGTAAAACGACTCACCAACCATCTATAAAAAAAAAAAAAAAAAAAAAAAAAATTACCGTGGCTAGTTTTGTTTTTGGGCCTTTGTTACTTGAGTAAAGGCACGCTCAAGGGGTATCTTAAAACCTAGCTACCTAAGGTCTTATATGGTCCGGGAGTCGCTGGTCGAAAGCTCGCTAAGGGGTGACATCGTTAGCCTAATGGAATGAGACATCGCACGCTTATGGTTAAAAAAAACAATAAAAGGGAAAAGAGCAAAAAGCCCCCGTAATGAAAAGTAAAGCATAAGTATCCCGATTGGACTCTTGAACTGGTGGATGTTCGATTTTAGTCGATATAGCTTGTTCGTGAATTTTGTGAATTTGCATCGTATGATGCCTTCAAAGATATCTATTATGTCTTAAATTTGATTTTATATCGCTTAACATTGTTGTGGAGCACACACGCACTATATCGTTGATAATAATAGCCTAAGATTTGATGATTGATCGGGAAATTACCGATTTGTTTTAATATGATGTATTATCATGTTTACTTGATTTTCTAAGGCCATTGAATAGACTTGTTTCGCTCATTACTATTGGATTCAGAGGCATATAGATTAGTTTCATTACATTACATTGCATTGCATAACATTTTTGTGTTTTTGCTTGAGGACAAGCAAAGATTTAAGTTTGGGGTATTTGATGAGTGAGTTTTATACCCATGAATTGGATACATTCTGCTTAATTTATTGTTGTTCTTAAGTCTTTTAGGATGTTTTTATGTGTTTGTGTCTATTCATGCATGTTTTATGTTATTTTATAGGAATTGGGACAAAAGTTACATGGATCGATGTTTGGGGTGGCTAGATTCGCGCTTTTCGCTTGCCATTTACACAAAGTCACTTCAGAGCCAATTTGACTATAGCTCCCTGACATTATTTCGAAAAACTCAAAGAATGAAAGTTGTAGATCTACTTCTCCTCTTTCGGAACATCTTGAATCATCAAAATCGGAGTTCGGACGAAGAAGTTATGGCCATTTTCCCAAAGGACGCCTTGAGCAGAAAATGTCGATTTTGGGCCGCCGGGCGGCCATTTTTGGTTTTATGCCCAGCAATGGCGGGCGCCGGGGGGCAGAGTTTGAGTTGCTGTGTTTCCAGCAGTCAAGGCTGGGGAAGGGTTTGGTGATGGCCTCGACGACGCTTTTGGGCTTAATTTTGACACCTTTTGACTCCAAATAGGATCGGGTTTGTTCCTAAACTAAAAATTGACTTCAGAACCTATAAAATACATGATGTAAGGCATAAAATAAAGGGAGATTACATAGCTTAGCCTAGATTAAACACTCCTTTAGATTAGAAAATAACCCTAGTTCTTATTAGTTTTGAGATTGAAGCAACTTGGAGACCATGAAGATCAAGAGCAAAGAAGCAAGAGCAAGAGGGGAGCATCGATTTGGTTCGACAAATGATTCTATTCTCTTCTCTCATCTTACTTTTATCTTTTGATGTCTATTCGGGCCAGGATTCTTGGTTTTAATTCATTAATTATGAACTAACTATTTTTGAGATTTCAATTGAACTTTTTATGGCTATGAATTAGTTATTCATTATATTCTAATTATTTATGTTAAAGTGAGTTGTTTATCTTGTCTTGTGCTTATTGCTTAATTATTTGATCAAGAATTACTTTGTTACTCTAGAAGGAATTGGAAGAGGAATTCTAGGGTTAGAATCGGGCATGATATCATGTGACTTAGTTATTTGCACAAATGAATAATTAGGTTTGTGAATAGAATGGAAATATCTTTTCACACGCATGTAACACATAAGGAATGGGATCAGAAAGAGTTTAATTCAATTGTTTTGCATAGAATATAGCAAGATTAACTGGATTAAATAGAAGGCAATTGATCACTTGGAAAAGGACTTTGGCATTTGAGAATTCCTCGCTAACAATTCAAAAGAGGCATAATAATTGGGATAATTGGATAATTGATTTATAATTCATAATTGGGGATATCAAGTCTTAATCTTTATTTATTTGAATTCATTCGTTAAAATCTTAGTTTTAATTAGTTAATTTAGTTTTTAGTTTTTAATTAGAAAAAACACGATTTGAGATTGTTTAAATAAAATTAGTTTGGTTAAGAATTAGTACTTTGTGATTTTTATTAAATAATCCTCGTGGGAACGATATTTACTTTCACTTTATTATTACTTGTCGAATCGTGTATACTTGCATTTATTCATTGATTGTAAATCGATCAACAAGTTTTTGGCGCGCTGCTGTCGGGGAATTAATTTAATAATTATTTACCAATATTAATTTCAATCAAATTAGTCTTAATTTAAACATTTTTATTTTTATTTTTAATTTTCTTCTATATTTCTCTTTTCGTGTACCATGGATGACTTTGTGTATCAATGGCCATACAACTAACATGACTCAACCAAGGGGAGTGGAGATTGAAAGACTCGAGAAACTTTTCGCATTGTCAAGACAGATCGAGACACTTTCGAGGATGTTTCAAGCTTTTTAAGCTCAAATACGCCAAAGTATGGTGGTTACTTGTGATTATTGGCCGAAATCATATGAGTCATCAATGCACCATCGGGCCGAGTTTAAGATAAGAGATAGTGGTGATTACCCCAATAATTATGTCTATCCCAACAACTATCATCGTGGATTGGGGTATCACCCGATTTTTCATGGAGTAACAATCAAGATCAATTTTATGCTCCAAGTCCAACATACCCACAGGATTTTTGTGTCCACCTCCACTACAACAGAAGAACATTCAAATTGGGAGGAAGCCTTGGAAAAATTTATTAAAGCTTCAAAAAAGGAATGAGGAACAAGACAAGAAAATGAATCAAGTAGAATGAATTTGCAAAGCCAAGGGCGCTGATCAAGAATTTGGAAAATCAAGTGGAACAGAGAGAAGACACACGTTGCTGAACAACCGCCCTCAATACACCCGCCCCTATGACATGGATTCCGAGCCCGATGGAGAGCCCGAGCCAAATCTACAACCGGATGAGCCACTTAGATGAAAAAGAGGAGACAAGTGGGGATAATGACAACAAGGTTTGAAGAACTAATTGTGAGAACCAATGATGATGAGCCAATGTTATTTATGCCTCAAGTGCCTTCTCCTCCACAGCTCAAGAGTCCCAAGTAGATTTGCAAAACCTTGTCCGATTGGTAGTCATGTCGCTTCAAGCAATACTCTCTCGTGATGTAAAAGCAAGTACACCTTCAAAACCATGGTGCGAAGGATGAGCTAGAGAAGATAGAAGAAGAAATTGTTGTGTCTCGACAAGCTTCTATGCCGTAATATATTCGCAGACATTAATGGAGAAACCACCTAGATGTCGGACGCTTGAATGTGATCTTATCTCAAGAAAGCATTCTAGTGACTTTTTAATACAATGGCTATTATCGTAATGGGAACCTACCAAAAGCTATATTATTTCGATGGATGGAGGGTTCTCAACTTTCGTAGGGAATTGGATAGAGAATTGAAGAAGTCAGCCGAGACTATAAAACAAGCGCTTTATCGGGAGGCAACCCAAGTTTAATTTTTTATTTTAGTTTTTATTAAGTTTTATATTAGTAGTTTTGAATTTGCATTTATTTAGGATTTAATAAAATTGCTTCTATCATGGTTTTTTGCTGTGTTATTCAAGTCAAATTCAAGTGTGGTGCCCAATTTGTTCCATGTGCTTAGCCTATTCTCCAAACTTAGTGCAAGGAGGAAGATTGCTATATTTTCGTGGAAGTCCTCCGCTTTATTTTTTTTTCTATTTCACTATCGAGGACAATGTCTAGTTTAAGTTTGGGGGCATTTTAGTGTCGATTGCATATAGTTAGTTATTTACATCAGTTCGTTATGTTTTCAAGTTATTTACATTTAGTTGTTCAGATTCGCTTTTTTTTTTTTTTTTTGTTTAAAAAAAAAATTTAAAAATCGCAAAAAATAGTAGTTAGTTTACTATGTTTGTTGCAGCTTAGTTTATATTTGCATGATTCCAACGTTAGATAGTAAAAGTCTATTTTGGCCAATGATGAGACCGGAGTTAAGAGATAAGTATAGTATTGAATATTCAAAGCTTCATGTGATTTCTTGTTATGAATGAATCTTTTCCCGCTTAAAATCGGTATAATCAAGGTTAAGACGTTAATAATAAAAATATGTTAATCGATTAAGTTTAAATTGATACATAATGGATTTCTTAAGTATAATACTAGTGTGAAGGAATGAAAGACATGAATAAAGTGAGATGGCTAAATTTTGATAAAACTTAAGTTTGGGGGGAAATTTTGGGGTATATAAGCTTAAAAAAAAAAAAAAACATGTTGAGTCTTGTGGTGGGTCGAGGAGAAACACTCCCCATAAACACAAGCGTGAGATGGAGTGAAAACGACTCACCAACCATCTATAAAAAAAAAGAAAAAAAAAAAAAAATTACCGTGGTTAGTTTTGTTTCGGGGCCTTTGTTACTTGAAAAACGCTCAAGGGGTATCTTAAAACCTAATACTCTAAGGTCTTATATGGTCCGGGAGTCGCTGGTCGAAAAGCTCGCTAAGGGTGACATCGTTAGCCTAATGGAATGAGACATCGCACGCTTATGGTTAAAAAAACAATAAAACGGAAAAGAGCAAAAAGCCCCTCAGAATGAAAAGTAAAGCATAAGTATCCCGTGATGGACTCTTGAACTTGGTGGATGTTCGATTTTAGTCGATATAGCTTGTTCGTGAATTTTGTGAATTTGCAATCGTATGATGCCTTCAAAGATATCTATTATGTCTTAAATTTGATTTTATATCGCTAACATTGTTGTGGAGCACACACGCACTATATATCGTTGATAATACCTAAGATTTGATGATCGATTGGGAAATTACCGATTTGTTTTAATATGATGTATTATCATGTTTACTTGATTTTCTAAGGCTTCTGTTGAATAGACTTGTTTTTCGCCATTATCGTTGGATTCAGAGGCATATAGATTAGTTTCATTACATTGCATTGCATAACATTTTTTTGTGTTTTTGCTTGAGGACAAGCAAAGATTTAAGTTTGGGGGTATTTGATGAGTGAGTTTTATACCCATGAATTGGATACATTCTGCTTAATTTATTGTTGTTCTTAAGTCTTTTAGGATGTTTTTATGTGTTTGTGTCTATTCATGCATGTTTTATGTTATTTTATAGGAATTGGGACAAAAGTTACATGGATCGATGTTTGGGGTGGCTAGATTCATGCTTTTTGGCTTGCCATTTACACAGCAGTCACTTCAGAGCCAATTTGACTATAGCTCCTGACATTATTTCGACAAACTCAAAGAATGAAAGTTGTAGATCTACTTCTCCTCTTTCCGGAACATCTTGAATCATCAAAATCGGAGTTCGGACGAAGAAGTTATGGCCATTTTCCCAAAGGACGACGCTTGAGCAGAAAATGTCGATTTTGGGCCATGCTGTCGGGCGCCCATTTTTTTTTCCATGCCTCAGGGCGGGCGCTAGGGAGCAGAGTTTGAGTACAGCAGCTTCAGTCACTGGGGGCACGGGGAAGGGTTTGGTGATGGCTCGACGACGCTTTTGGGCTTAATTTTGACACCTTTTTGACTCCAAATAGGATCGGGTTTGTTCCTAAACTAAAAATTGACTCAGAACCTATAAATACATGATGTAAGGCATAAAATAAAGGAGATTACATAGCTTAGCCTAGATTAAACACTCCTTTAGATTAGAAAATAACCCTAGTTCTTATTAGTTTTGAGATTGAAGCAACTTGGAGACCATGAAGATCAAGATCAAGAGCAAGAGCAAAAGAGGGAGCATCGACGGTCGACAATGATTCTATTCTCTCTCTCATCTTACTTTTATCTTTTGATGTCTATTCAGCCAGGATTCTTGGTTTTAATTCATTAATTATGAACTAACTATTTTTGAGATTTCAATTGAACTTTTTATGGCTATGAATTAGTTATTCATTATATTCTAATTATTTATGTTAAAGTGAGTTGTTTATCTTGTCTTTGTGCTTATTGCTTAATTATTTGATCAAGAATTACTTTGTTACTCTAGAAGGAATTGGAAGAGGAATTCTAGGTTAGAATCGGGCATGATATCATGTGACTTAGTTATTTGCACAAATGAATAATTAGGTTTGTGAATAGAATGGAAATATCTTTTCGCCGCATGTAACACATAAGGAATTGGGATCAGAACGAGTTTAATTCAATTGTTTTGCATAGGAATATAGCAAGATTAACTGGATTAAATAGAAGGCAATTGATCACTTGAAAAGGACTTTTGGCATTTGAGAATTTCGTTAACAATTCAAAGAGGCATAATAATTGGGATAATTGGATAATTGATTTATAATTCATAATTGGGGATATCAAGTCTTAATCTTTATTTATTTGAATTCATTCGTTAAAATCTTAGTTTTAATTAGTTAATTTAGTTTTCTTAATTAGAAAAAACACGATTTGAGATTGTTTAAATAAAATTAGTTTGGTTAAGAATTAGTACTTGGTGATTTTTATTAAATAATTCCTCGTGGGAACGATACTCTACTTTCACTTTATTACTTGTCGATCGTGTATACTTGCACGTATATTCATTGATCATGTAAATCGATCAACAAGTTTTTGGCGCTGCTGTCGGGAATTAATTTAATAATTATTTACCAATATTAATTTCAATCAAATTAGTCTTAATTTAAACATTTTTATTTTTATTTTTAATTTCTTCTATATTTTCTCTTTTCAGTACCATGGATGACTTTGTGTATCAATGGCCATACACTAACATGACTCAACCAAGGGGAGTGGAGATTGAAAGACTCGAGAAACTTTCTCGCATTGTCAAGACAGATCGAGACACTTTCGAGGATGTTTCAAGCTTTTGAAGCTCAAGGCCGCCAAAGTATGGTGGTTACTTGTGATTATCAGGCCGAAATCATATGAGTCATCAATGCACCATCGGGCCGAAGTTTAAGATAAAGATAGTGGTGATTACCCCAATAATTATGTCTATCCCAACAACTATCATCGTGGATTGGGGTATCACCCGGATTTTTCATGGAGTAACAATCAAGATCAATTTTATGCTCCAAGTCCAACATACCCATTGTGATTTCTTGTGTCCACCTCCACTACAACAGAAGAACATTCAAATTGGGAGGAAGCCTTGGAAAATTTATTAAAGCTTCAAAAAAGGAATGAGGAACAAGACAAGAAAATGAATCAAGTAGAGTGAATTTGCAAAGCCAAGGGCGCTGATCAAGAATTTGGAAAATCAAGTGGAACAGATAAAGACATGCGCTGAACAACCGCCCTCAATACACGGCCCTATGACATGGATTCCGAGCCCGATGGAGAGCCCGAGCCAAATCTACAAATCGGATGAGCCACTTAGATGAAAAAGAGGAGACAAGTGGGGATAATGACAACAAGGTTTGAAGAACTAATTGTGAGAACCAATGATGATGAGCCAATGTTATTTATGCCTCAAGTGCCTTCTCCTCCACAGCTCAAGAGTCCCAAGTAGATTTGCAAAACCTGTCCGATTGGTAGTCATGTCGCCGGCAATACTCTCTCGTGATGTAAAAGCAAGTACACCTTCAAAACCATGGTGCGATGAGCTAGAGAAGATAGAAGAAGAAATTGTTGTGTCTCGACAAGCTTCAATGCCGTAATATATTCAGCACACAATGGAGAAACCACCTAGATGTCGGACGTTCTTGAATGTGATCTTATCTAAAGAAAGCATTCTAGGTGACTTTAATACAATGGCTATCGTAAATGGGAACCTACCAAAAGCTATATTATTTTCGATGGATGGAGGGTTCCTCAAACTTCGTAGGGGAATTGATAGAGAATTGAAGAAGTCAGCCGAGACTATAAAACAAGCGCTTATCGGGAGGCAACCCAAGTTTAATTTTTATTTTTAGTTTTATTAAGTTTTATATTAGTAGTTTTGAATTTGCATTTATTTAGGATTTAATAAAATTGCTTCTATCATGGTTTTACTGTGTTATTCAAGTCAAATTCAAGTGTGGTGCCCAATTTGTTCCATGTGCTTAAATTTATTCTCCAAACTTAGCTGCAAGGAGGAAGATTGCTATATTTTCGTGGAAGTCCTCTCGCTTAATTTTTTCTATTTATTTCACCATTGAGGACAATGTCTAGTTTAAGTTTGGGGGCATTTTAGTGTCGATTGCATATAGTTAGTTATTTACATTGTAGTTCGTTATGTTTTCAAGTTATTTACATTTAGTTGTCAGATTCGCTTTTTTTTTTTTTTTTGTTTAAAAAAAAATTTAAAAATCGCAAAAAATAGTAGTTAGTTTACTATGTTTGTTGCAGCTTAGTTTATATTTGCATGATTCCAAATCGTTAGATAGTAAAAGTCTATTTTGGCCAATGATGAGACCGAGTTAAGTAGATAAGTATAGTATTGAATATTCAAAGCTTTGATGTGATTTCTTGTTATGAATTGAATCTTTTCCCTATTTAAAATCGGTATAATCAAGGTTAAGACGTTAATAACAACTATGTTAATCGATTAAGTTTAAATTGATACATAATGGATTTCTTAAGTATAATACTAGTGTGAAGGAATGAAAGACATGAATAAAGTGAGATGGCTAAATTTTGATAAAAACTTAAGTTTGGGGGGAAATTTTGGGGTATATAAGTAAAAAAAAAAAAAAAAAAACATGTCGAGTCTTGTGGTGGGTTGAGGAGAAACACTCCCCATAAACACAAGCGTGAGATGGAGAGTAAAAACGACTCACCAACCATCTATAAAAAAAAAAGAAAAAAAAAAAAAAATTTACTGTGGCTAGTTTTGTTTTCGGGGCCTTTGTTACTTGAGTAAGCACGCCTCAAGGGGTATCTTAAAACCTAGCGCCTCTAAGGTCTTATATGGTCCGGGAGTCGCTGGTCTAAAGCTCGCTAAGGGGTGACATCGTTAGCCTAATGGAATGAGACATCGCACGCTTATGGTTAAAAAAAAAACAAAAAAGGGAAAAGAGCAAAAAGCCCCCAGAATGAAAAGTAAAGCATAAGTATCCCAGATTGGACTCTTGAACTTGGTGGATGTTCGATTTTAGTCGATATAGCTTGTTCGTGAATTTTGTGAATTTGCACCGTATGATGCCTTCAAAGATATCTATTATGTCTTAAATTTGATTTTATATCGCTTAACATTGTTGTGGAGCACACACGCACTATATCGTTGATAATGCCTAAGATTTGATGATCGATTGGGAAATTACCGATTTGTTTTAATATGATGTATTATCATGTTTACTTGATTTTCTAAGGCCTATTGAATAGACTTTGTTTCGCCATTACTATTGGATTCAGAGGCATATAGATTAGTTTCATTACATTGCATTGCATAACATTTTTATGTTTTTGCTTGAGGACAAGCAAAGATTTAAGTTTGGGGGTATTTGATGAGTGAGTTTTATACCCATGAATTGGATACATTCGGGCTTAATTTATTGTTGTTCTTAAGTCTTTTAGGATGTTTTTATGTGTTTGTGTCTATTCATGCATGTTTTATGTTATTTTATAGGAATTGGGACAAAAGTTACATGGATCGATGTTTGGGGTGGCTAGATTCGCGTTTTCGGCTTGCCATTTACACAACAGCCACTTCAGAGCCACTTTGACTATAGCTCCTGACATTATTTCGACAAACTTCAAGAATGAAAGTTGTAGATCTACTTCTCCTCTTTCCGGAACATCTTGAATCATCAAAATCGGAGTTCGGACAAAGAAGTTATGGCCATTTTCCCAAAGGACGCTTGAGTAGAAAATGTCGATTTTTGGCTGCGTCGGGCGCCCATTTTGGTTTATGCTCAGCCAGCGGGCGCTTAGGGAAGGAGACTCAGTTGTTGTGAATACCAGCCAGTCCATTGGGGCTGGGGAAGGGTTTGGTGATGGCCGGACGCGCTTTTGGGCTTAATTTTGACACCTTTTGACTCCAAATAGGATCGGGTTTGTTCCTAAACTAAAAATTGACTCAGAACCTATAAATACATGATGTAAGGCATAAAATAAAGGAGATTACATAGCTTAGCCTAGATTAAACACTCCTTTAGATTAGAAAATAACCCTAGTTCTTATTAGTTTTGGAGATTGAAGCAACTTGGAGACCATCAAGATCAAGAGCAAGAGCAAAGAGGGGAGCATCGACGGTCGACAAATGATTCTATTCTCTCTCTCATCTTACTTTTATCTTTTGATGTCTATTCGGGCCAGGATTCTTGGTTTTAATTCATTAATTATGAACTAACTATTTTTGAGATTTCAATTGAACTTTTTATGGCTATGAATTAGTTATTCATTATATTCTAATTATTTATGTTAAAGTGAGTTGTTTATCTTGTCTTGTGCTTATTGCTTAATTATTTGATCAAGAATTACTTTTTGTTACTCTAGAAGGAATTGGAAGAGGAATTCTAGGTTAGAATCGGGCATGATATCATGTGACTTAGTTATTTGCACAAATGAATAATTAGGTTTGTGAATAGAATGGAAATATCTTTTCACCGCACGTAATACATAAGGAATTGGGATCAGAACGAGTTTAATTCAATTGTTTTGCATAGGAATATAGCAAGATTAACTGGATTAAATAGAAGGCAATTGATCACTTGAAAAGGACTTTTGGCATTTGAGAATTCCTGTTAACAATTCAAGAGGCATAATAATTGGGATAATTGGATAATTGATTTATAATTCATAATTGGGGATATTCAAGTCTTAATCTTTATTTATTTGAATTCATTCGTTAAAATCTTAGTTTTAATTAGTTAATTTAGTTTTCTTAATTAGAAAAAACACGATTTGAGATTGTTTAAATAAAATTAGTTTGGTTAAGAATTAGTACTTGGTGATTTTTATTAAATAATTCCTCGTGGGAACGATATACTCTACTTTTCACTTTATTACTTGTCGATTCGTGGTATATGCACGTATTCATTGATCATAGGAATAAATCGATCAATTAAATAAGAAATACCCCTTATCATGTCAATAAACTTTAGACAACCCAAGGTGTCCCCATAATTTTTTAGCAGAAGTTTCAATCAACTTGAAAGGTAGGTTCGAGTGAAAAAAATGACCAACAAGACTAGAAGACCACTTATTAAGACCCAACTTGAGGACTTCAACTCGAGGTTTGACCGTAATACACCCTTCAGATGGCATAGGGGGAAAGAAGCTCAAATCCAAGTTCTTCTCATTGGCAAAATTAGCAACAACCGAGCTCCAGGACTTAGGGGGAATGGACAAGCCAGCAGCATTCTCCTGAGCTGAAGAAGGGGAGTGAACAACATCAGAAGCCAGAAGATTATCGAAAGCAGGAAGCCCATGGCATGACTATTTTGCACAAATACCTAGAGATGAATTGGCACAAGTGGGTCTACGACTGTAAGAAGAAGGCCTAGACGAAGATGGGTGATGGACAGACACTTAAGGATGTTCGGCCATATTTCATATCTGTTGCGGTGTGGGACCAGATGTGCAGCATTTGGGACGGCGAGGCCTTCAAGAAGATGTCGGTACAACGTTCAGCTGCCCGACAACAGAGTCGTCTCCCACACTGCATTAGGTCTTAGCCGTACGACCTGTACCGGGAGAGACTCGAGGTGAGTTTAAAGCATGCACCCTCCCGCTTGGAGTTTTGGTGGCACGCCCACCAAAAGAAAGGTGAAGGTGGTTATATCTCACCTGAGGCAGAACGCATTGGTGTAAGTTATTTAATTATCTTATTTAGTATGTATTTAAAATTCGGATATTCTTTTGTATTATTTCATTTTATACTTTGTGTATCATCTACTAATGTGTTTTTTTTCAGTGACGATTCGAGGATCTTGCAATGGCCCGGAGCAGCCAGAGATGTGACACTCCAGTAGACGAGTCTACACGTGCGGACGAGAAGATAGAGGACTGGCTACAGGCTACAGGGGGACCGAAGAAGGGTAGAGTTGTGGGCATTCCCCATGTCACAGCTTACACCCTAGTCCCTACTGCGAGATCTCAGCGACGCCCACCCACTGGAGGTAGTGGTGCGAGTGGATCGGGCGCCGACCCTTCATTATCCGATGACTTCTTCCGGCAGATCATAGAGGGGTGCATGGCAAGCACTGTTGTGCAGTCAGGCGCACCATCACGCGAATAGATCTAACAGTTGGCTCAGGAGATTGTCCACGGCTCTATAGATCCTACAACTGTTGTTGACAACCTCATGGGTGTAATACGGGAGGAGGCCATTCGCGTATGTGCAGTTTTCTTGGCCAACATCTTCCCACCATATATTCGACATGTAAAAACAATTAAATTTTGTATTTCCTTATTTAATTTATGTAATTTATATAATGCTTAGATAAACATAAGATTTTTATGAAACCCCTGAACTCCATTATTAACATAAACTTATGTGAATCGATTCCAAAATACAGAGACCGAGTTATCGGGTTCACAAACCTTGCTAACACTTAGGCAAAAAGCCGAAAAAGAGCCCAAAATCCGCCTCGGCCGTCCTAACGCCAGGCAAACACACACATAGCATCGCGTAGATATTAGACACGCGTTACAATTTACGTGACTAGATTCTGATATACGGAGACCGAGTTATCGCCTAGTTTGCAAAACTCGCCAACACTTAGGTAAAAAACTGAAAAAGAGCCCAAAACCCGCCTCGGTCATCCAAATATCATGCAAACACACACATAGCACCACGTAGGTATTAGACATGCGTTACAACTTACGTGACTCGATTCCGATATACGAAGACCGAGTTATCTCCCAGTTTGCAAAACTCGTCAACACTTAGGCAAAAAGCCGAAAAAGAGCCCAAAACTCGCCTTGGCTGTCCAAACGCCATGCATACCCACACATAGCACCGCGTAGGTATTATACACGCGTTACAACTTACGTGACTCAATTTCGATATACGAAGACCGAGCTATCGCCTAGTTTACAAAACTCACCAACACTTATTAGGCAAAAAGCCGAAAAGAGCCCAAAACCCGCCTCGGATGTCCAAACGCCACACAAACACACACATAGCACCGCATAGGTATTAGACACGCGTTACAACTTACGGGACTCGATTACGATATACGGAGGCCAAGTTATCGTCCAGTTTGCAAAACTCGCCAACACTTAGCCAAAAAGCCGAAAAAGAGCCCAAACCCCGCATCAACCGTCCAAACGCCACGCAAATACACACATAAAACCGCGTAGGTATTACACACGCATTACAACTTACGTGACTCGATTCTGATATACAAACACCGAGTTATCGCCCAGTTTGTAAAACTCGCCACTTATTAGGCAATAAGCCAAAAAAGAGCCCAAAACTCGCCTCGGCCATCCAAATGCCACACAAACACACACATAGCACCGCGTAGGTATTAGACACATGTTATAACTTACGGGACTCGATTACGATATACGGAGGCCAAGTTATCGTCCGGTTTGCAAAACTCGTCAACACTTAGGCAAAAAGCCGAAAAAGAGCCCAAACCCCGCATCAACTGTCCAAACGCCATGCAAACACACACATAGCACCGCGTAGGTATTAGGCACGCGTTACAACTTACAAGGCTTGATTCCGATATAAGGAGGCCGAGTTATCGCCTAGTTTGTAAAACTTGCCAACACAAACTAAAATAATTTAAATATGCTCTATTTTGGACTTCGTTATTAATATTTTAATTTTGTAGGGTCTTGTTGATGAGACTCGTGGGGGTGGAGGTTGCAGCACAGGCGAAGCCCGTGGTGGAGATGGTGATGACCGCTGGGCTGATGCTGATGAGACTATAGAGGGTGGGACCGACAATGGGACCGGAGGTGGGATCGGCGATGGGACCGGAGGTGGGATCGACGATGGGACCGGAGGCGATGACACAGACATTCCTTATCTTGGGCAGTAGATAGTTTATATTTATATTTTTACTTTCATGTATGTATTTAGCTTTTGAGTTGTACAGACTTGAGTTTGGTATCTAACTATATTGATTGTTGATAGTAAAAGATATGATTGTTATTGATATGCGTACATTGTCATTATTTGTTTTTCTTTAGTTTATAACAGGTACAATGTATATGTAAATGAACAGGGGAATTTTGCAATTTTAATAAAAAAAAAAAATTAAGTGGGTAATAGCGACGGGGACTTTGGCGATGGCGTGCCATCGGCAATGACCTATAGCGACGAATCCAGAATTATATTAAACAGAGGTCATTGGCAATGGGGGGTACACCCATTGGCGACGGGCGTGCCTTCAGGAATAACTAAATTATTAAAATTAAAGTATGGTTATTACCGACGGTTTGTCCGTCACTAGTGTTGAATTACTAATGACGTATTCGAAGCGGCACGATAAAACGCCAATGATTTCCGTCGACAATGACCACAGTTCCGACGACGAATGAGCGACAGAGCGTGGCGACGGGGTCTGCCATTGCCAATGACCTCATTGCCGACAGCAAGAGGGTCATTGGCGATGGCATGGACCGTCGGCAATGACTGATTTTTTTTGTAATGGTAGCTTGATGAGATAACTATAGAGTCTATGATTTTCTCTGTCAACTCAACGATCATCTTCTGAGAGATGCTTCAGTGAGTGATTTGTCACTAATCCTTATCTTGGAGTTGTATGGCTTAACCATTGATGCGCCCCAAGAGGGTTCAGGCACTGAAATTCTGAGGTGAATTTTCAAAACGTCTTTCCAAACTGTATTTCTAACTTCCCTCCACACGATATAAATAGTGGGGCACGTGTCGAGTTCTATCGAGCTCCATAATTTATAATGGTGTGGAAAATACTGATCTGCCCTTACCTCCCCATGAGCTAGTGTATCCTTTGGGAAGACTACGATCGTCGAGGCTGCTCTACAATGGTTGAGTTTACTGCTGATCATACTCTACGATTATTGTATGTCCTGGTTCTTGTGATGAGCTCTGACTAATCATTCCTTCTGGGTTATTAAGGTGGCTCAGGAAGGGCCAACCTCTTAGACTGAACTAAGGGTCAGGTTTGTCCCCAAGGAGCTTATCAGAAGGACTGTAGATACTTGGTGGTAAGAATGTCATCATGATAGGCTTTTTGTCAGAGTTTGTTCATCATCATTTGACATACTTGATGTTGAAATTTGTCAGTGGAGGAGGGTGAAGTGCTTCAGATATGTCACTTGTTTGGTCAGGAGAGTGTTCTGAGAAGTATTACAATCGTAGAGTTAGTGTGCTTTATACTCTACGATTTGACTGTTAATCGTGTGGAATTTCAGATTGAGATTGTGAGACTTGATGATATGTCTTAGAGTTTTAGGAACTCTACGATCGGGAATAAGAATTCATATGGTACATCAGCCACAGAGTTTTGGGACTCTGTTACTGGGAGAGGATTTGTTTGGATAATACAGAGTTTCATTTCAGGAATTATTGAGGCTTCTCTAAATTCCTGAAGACCGATAGGTGGATAGTTTCATCATGATCTTCATATCCTCATCATTCTTGCCTTTGCATCAGGTTCATCTGTCTTTAGTTTTTGAGAGATTTGAATGATTCAACTTCAATGTGTTCCTCCTTAGTTTTTTTTTTTGCTAAATTTTGTTTGTATATAAATATACAAAAAAACTAAGGATATTACAATGAAGTTCAGAACATAGTCCTCTTCTCCCGAGAGGACTAAATCACCTAGATAAAACTAGGAAACCAATTACCTAACCTAAAATATTCTAAGTCTAGGCAAAAGAAAACAACTAAAATGCATGTTCCTCCTTAGTTTTGGCATTGCTAGACTTTGGCATGTTGATGCTCCCATAGTTGATACATCTGTCTTGGAAGTAGATGGACTGGCTTCTGTATATTGATCCTTACAAGGTCACCTTTGTACCTTTTCTCCAAGCTAGAACCTTCTGAACTGATATGGTATTTTTCTGATTAAATTAGTTTCATTGGATTCGTAGAGTACTTTAGAACTGGTCACTCTACGATCTGCTGATCAGTTGCTATGAACGTAGGTTCTATCATTCAAACCTCCAGGATGTTTTTTTTTGCTAAATTTAGACTGTATTAAAAAAAAGAATTACAAAACCTCATGGGGGAAACCCAATAAGAATATAACATAGACATCATAGGACAAGCCCTATGATGTCAAGACTATAAAAGATTATAAGCATTACGCCCAACAAGCAAACCCAAAAATTACATATATTAAAGAGCCAAAAGAAAGGCACTAAGCCCAGCCAAATAAGGGGGCCAAATAGCAGCCCAGCAGCACTAAAAACCCCCAGCTGCATAGGTAATGCAGCAGCGACATGCATCAAACCGCGCATCCTACAGCACAAATATGCAACATACGAATCAGCAAAGAACCAGCACCACATCGTCCAGATGGAATCAGCCAACCATAGCAGATGGAATCCCAATGCAATCCCAGCACAAGGCATTTCCAGCACATGGCATAGCCCAAATTTAATCGATAATAGACAAAGACTAAAACGAATCAATCATCCATAACAGGCCGAAACCAATGACCATGAAAAGTCCTCACGATGAGCGGGGCTATACCCAGGTGGCAAGCTAATGAAAGATAACTCCGTTTCCATAACAAGAAGCCAAAAATATAAATTCTGCACAGTAACTCAAGAAAAAAGTCAGCAACACAACAGCACAGTAAGACTGTCGAGGACCAAAAACCCCAAGCAGACAACAACAAGCCAAGCTGCAGCATAACTCCGTTGCCATCACAATAAGCCAAAACAAAAATCATCACGCAAAATGAACTTCATTAAAGCGGGAAGACCAAAGACTTAAGAACAACAACATAATCGGCGGCGAGCAAATGATGACAATGACAAAAGGTGCCCACATACCGCCAGATGCACTAATAAGAACCAATAAATGGCATGAAATCCGTTAGAAGCTGCAACATGACAAAGCAGAACCCAGCAACTAGCATCTCAGACTGCACCAACTGCACTGACTGCAGAAGCCTAGCAGACTAGCCCAAAACAACCCAGTAGACTTCAACCCAGCAGAAGCCTAGCAAGCATACCAACTGAGGCTTTATAATCTGCAGTAGACACCAACAGACCAGGCCTTTCATCCAAAATAAGTCACAACATCTGCAGTGATTACTTAGCTAGACAAGCCAAATATCCAGAAACAAAAAAGAAGTTAAACAATGTTTAAATTTAGTTGTCTAAACCTAGATCTAGTTTTTAATTTCTGGAATTTAGAATTTGTATGGAGTTTACACTTGAGCGTTTGAAGAATATCAACAACAAGATTCCGAACAGGGCTAGATTTATTTCTAAATATCCTTGCAGCATTCATTCCAAATACGGTATACAACCACAACAAACCCAAGATGTAGCAGTCTATAATGAAATTTAGGGCTAGAATAATGGATGAGATAGTCCGTTAGGGAACTCCAACTCCTACTAAATCCCCTCCACCCAGTCTAAGGACAAAAAGAAGGACTCTAAACGAATAATCATTAGCAGGCTCACGAAAAGGATTAATTCCACAGCACTTGCCTTGATTCCTAAATGCTCAAATCCCTCCTCTATGGCTGACTTCCGTCCTATTTCCTGCTGCAACACCATCTATAAATACATTGCTAAACTCCTATCCAATCGACTCAAAGTTGTGCTGCCTCTGATTATTGATAAAGCCCAATCAGCCTTTGTTAAAGGAAGGAATATTAGTGATAACATCCTTATTGCTCAAGAATTTTTCAAAAGGTACACTAGAATTTCTGGACCTTCTAGGTGTGCCCTAAAGATCGATTTAAGAAAAGCATTTGACACAGTACACTGGGATTTTCTGTTTGATACCCTTGCTGCTTTTAAATTTCCCCAGGCATTCACTGATTGGATTAAAGCGTGTGTCACTTCCCCCGTGTACTCCATCAAGCTGAATGGAACTTTAGCTGGGTTTTTAGTAGCAGCAGAGGGCTTCACCAGGGGGACTCTCTCTCCCCATTCCTCTTTGTAATTATAATGGAGATGTTGTCTCTTAAGCTCAACAAAGGTACTCTAGATTCAGACTTCAAATACCATTGGAAGGCTAAGGCATGCAATCTTACACATCTCCTCTTTGCAGACGATATCTCATTTTCTGCCATGCAAGCCTTCCTTCTCTTTCTATTATGAATTCATGTATCCTCTCATTCTCCCTCATCCCAAATACCCACAAAAGTCATTGCTATCTCTCAAATACTGATCCTTCTTCTTCAAATGACATCATTGCTCTTTTAGGATTTCAACTTGGTTCATTACCTTCCAAATTCTTAGGGGTTCCCCTACTTTCAAGAAAACTTTCATATACTGATTGTATCCCCCTTATCCAACGTATCACCAACAAAGCGTCTTCTTAGACTTCCAAAGTTTTGGCATACTCAGGCCGGCTGCAGCTGATCAAGTCTATACTCTTCTCCTTTCAAGTCTACTGGTGCACCAACTTTATGCTCCTTAAGGCTGTTCTCATTCAATCCATCCTTAGTCGATTCTTATGGAAAGGATCTACACTGCATAAATTTGGTGCCAAAGTGGCTTGGACTAGTATCACGTTACCCACTCAGGAAGGGGGATTAGGACTCAATAGTGCATAGTATAGTGAAGCTCCCAGGGTCTTTCAACTTAGGTGGAAGCTTGTTCTGTAGAATTGCATTGCATTCCTCAGTAAGTGCCACTGTCTCATAGTCCCCCATTTTCCTATTCTTGGACAAGATGTCCTTCATGAATTTCATATAGTTGGGCATTTGTTCCAACGCCTTCGCAAACGGGATATTGATGTGAAGTTTCTTGAAAACTTCTAAGAACTTCGAGAATTGTTTATCAAGCTTTTGTTTCTGAAGGCATTAGGGAAAGGGTAACTGTTGGACTACAGGACTAGGCTTGCTAACAGTCGGGGTTGGTGTAGTGGTTTCCTCCTGCACATTCTCTTATCCCCCAGACTTGTGACAAATGGGCTCAACATTGCTTTCCTCTACAATAATTTTGTGTTGCACTGTTTCGATCTCTCCTCCAGTATCATTCACTGTCTTCCCACTCCAGAGAGTGACTGCCTTGGACTGCTCCTTGCCCTCCCATTTTGGGTTGACATCCGTGTCACTTGGCAAGGTGCCAAGAGGTCGGCTATTCAAAACAGTTGCCATTTGTCCCATTTGGACTTCCAAATTCCATATAGATGCCTCTTGACTATTTCTCCTTGTTTCATTATGAGCAATGTATCTCGAGAGGAGATCTTCCAAACTAGGCTTTTTGTCCTGTAGAGGTGGGGGTTGGTAAGAGCCTTGTGGATGTTGATGGTGTTGATTCTGAGATTGAAAACCATGAAGATTTGAATATGTTGATGTGGCGGTAGAGGTTTGGGCTAGGTTGCTATTATTATTGCTCCATGAAAAATTTGGGTGATTTCTCAGTCTAGGATGGTAGTGTGTGGGAAGATTGGAATTATGCTGTCGCCCATAATTTGAGACAAACTAAACTGATTCAGGGCTAATGGCACACTGATTAGTAGGGTGGCTCCCCACACATAATTCACATGGCGACGCTACACTTTTCACTGCTTGCAACCAAATAGTGTCAAGTCTTTTGGTAAGAGAAGAAACCTGAGCAAACAGTGTTGTAAATGTATCAACCTCGAACACCCTTGCCACTTTCCGTGGTGCTTACCTATCGTTAGGCCACTAATAATTGTTCGTAGTCATGGTCTCCACCAAGTCATGCCCTTCAGCATTGTGCTTCGACATAAAGGCCCCACCAGACGCAGCATCAATACTCGAATGAATAGAACCAGATAATCCGGTATAGATGATCTAAATTAGAAGCCATTCGGGCAATCCACATCATCTCAATAAGTTCTTAAATTGCTCCCACAAGTCATAAAGAGATTCAGATTCAAAATGTATGAAGGATGTGATATCATGTCTGAGCCTTGCTATTTTTGCGGGCAGAAAGAACTTTGCCGTTAATTTTTGAGCAAGGTTAGCCCATGTGGTAATGGAGCCCAGAGGATGCAACCAACTCTTGGCTTTGTCCCGAAGAGTAAATGGGAATAGTCTGAGTCAGATAGCATCATTGGATACTCCGTTGCATTTGAAAGTATGACAAATTTCCAAGAAGTTTATCAAATAATCGTTCGGGTCATCATTCGGCATCCCTCTGAATTGAACATTGTTTTGTATCATTTTGAATTATACCTGGCTTGATTTTGAAGTTAATTGCTTGGATCACGGGCCTTAGAATGATCGCTTGAATATCTGTGATGTGGGGTATGGCATACTCCTGTAGAGATTTTTGGATTTCCTCGGCCATGATAATTGGAGTAGGTATTTCCCAAGCTTTTTCTCTTATGGCTTTTTGTTGAAGCTATTGTCTATCACAATAGGTGTTGCGGTTGTCTATCACAATAGGTGATGCAGTTGTTTGCATGGTTTTTATTCTAGTTGCTGGGTGTGTGGCTTTCATGGCTCTTATATTCTAGTTGATGGGTTCATGGTTTTTTGCTTTGAGAAATGCATGGTTTCTCTCCGAACATAGATTATCTCCGAATTTGCTGTGGTTCGTGGTTCCCTTAGAGAACTTGATAATGGCTTTTTGTTACTGGCTGTTTGGTTCCTGTTGGGTTTCTTTTTGATACGGTCCTTTTATGTGATTGATTAGTATACCTGCTTGGCGTATTGTTTCTAATTATTGATTATATTTTCTTTTTATTAGTCAAGGCATCATAGGGCATGTCCTGTGATGTTTATGATATTCCCTGATTGGGGCTCCCTTGAGTTTGTAACACCTTTATTGTATTTCTTAATACAGTCTAACTTTAACGAAAAAAGTTCTGTCTACCACATGATCAAGAGATATTATATTCTGATTCCTGCAAGGTGGCATACACAGTCAAGATTACCTGAGAAAAGGATTAAACAGATAAATCAGTTTAAATTAAGATCGTTTTGAATTAGTATTAATATTGAAAGAAAAATAATACTAAGTTCCCAGCAGCGTCGCCAAAAACTTGTTAGTCGATTGCATGATCAATAAACTATCGCAAGTATACGTGGTCTAACAAGTAATATAATGAAAAGTAGATTGTCAAACCCACGAGGACAAAGTACTAATCGCTATTCAAATACTAAAATTATATCAATTCGGTCTTATCTAAACAAGTAAATAAGGATGGTGTGTTTACAACTATATGTTTAAAACAGTAAAATATGAGATCAAGTTATATCAAATATGGCAAGCTAGGATTACAACTCCCCTAATGCTTCGTCTAATCTCCTAACTCTCCATTTAACTAACAAATAACAAGAATGGTGTTCGGGCGAGCATAAGGCTAGTGTTCGAGCAAGCATAAGGCTGGGCAAGGCCATGTTTTGGGCTGGTGTTCGGGCTTCGGGTGAGCATAAGCTGGTGTTTTGGGCTCTCGGCGCTTTCGGCTTTCAGGTTCAGCTGCGCTTCGGCACTTGAGCTGAGTTTGGGGCAGCTGCTCGTCACATGCCAGCAGATGCTCTCTTTTGGCTCCTTTAGCTCTCGTTTTTTTCTTTTTATATGCATGTTTTATTTTATAATTTGTAATTCCGATTGGTTTGGTAGTTGGTCTTTAGTTCCACTTTTGGGGGTTGTCCCATGGGGTACTTTCTAAAAGTTTCTGGGGTATGCCCCTTTGCGATTGTTCAATCTCCTTTTCTTTTATATATACAAACAAACTTAGCAAAAAAAACATGAATGGCCCACGAAGAACATTAAGTACACAAAAGCCTCTTCCGATGGTCAACTACAAATCCCTTAGCTAGATAAATCACAATATTCCTACGGTGAAAATAACTAGACTAAGGGTCATTAAGCTTAATCTCATTGGTTACACAAGGCAAATAGATATTCCTATTCTATTGTGCAATATATGTTCTCATTCCCTTAGGCCATAACAAGTGTTATTATATTTAGGGTTAGGCATTAAAATCCATTTTTCAATATCAATTAATACATATATCAATTCCTTAGCCAAGTAATCAATAAGTAAGCATGAAATACAACAACCCATTCAAACATGATTCATTATAATAAATAGGAGAGAAATTCTATTAAACTAATTATTAGGTTACATTGCAATCCTAGAAATGTAATTAGTTCATAACTATAGAACTAATAAACATTATCAAAGCAACTCTTCTCTTCGCCATGTAGAATCCGAGCAATGAAGGAACACTGGTCTTGTCTTCCTTAAATCACTAACTTCTTTCTCTTCTATGTTTTTTTCTCTAATATGCTCTGTGTCTCAAAAACTGAGGAGGCTATATGATACTTCTTTCCAAGCACTAAGGTCATTTAATTTCGCCAACCGCTCGAAAATCAGAGGAGTGAAATTAATAGCCAAGATTAAGCCAGACAAAATGACAAAGACCGGTCAATAAGTTTAGTCAATAAGTGTGGCGCCATTAGAACGCCAGTTTTTTATAGGATAAGATATTTGCAACACTTGGGCTGGGACCCAAATTTTTGCAGAGAGGAGCTACAACACTTGATTTAAGCTAGGAACTGGCGCTGCAGCGCCAGTCATAGGAAATTGACTCTTTTGCCCTTTTCAGCATGAAATGGCCTAATAAACCACATGTGAAGCACGTTAGCGTATAAATAGCATAATATATTATAAAAGAAATATAAATAAAGATGAACATGCAACATCTTAAGTACTAAGGGGTCCGATTTGCGGGTATAAATTACTCTTCAAGAACTACTTTCCCACCAGTATGAAGAGTATTATGGAAGTGAGATTTCTAGAGTTGAAGTAGGGGTAAATGACGGCGCCCTAATATGCTGCTAAGTTCAATGAACTAGCAAGGTTTGTTCCACACCAAATGGACAAAGAATAGAGGAAGGTTAGGATGTTCGAGCAAGGGCTGAAACCCTAGCTCTATAGTAGAATTTCGGTGTTTCAAAGTAATTCCTTTGAAACTATTCTGGAAAAGGCTATTGTTGGGTAATTTCTATATACGCACAACACGTAAGTATACGTGATCAACAAGTAATATAGAAGTATGTAGAGTATCGTTCCCACAGAGATTAGAAAGAAATTAACCTCACAATTATCAGCTTCCTATTAATCCAAATTTTATTAAACTATCCAAATTAAGAATTATAAAAACTAAATATATTAAAATACTAAAATTACCAAACAATCAACAAACCCTAAAAACTGAAATTTTCAAACAAATATTGGAGAATTAGGCTTACAACTTCACTCTAAGTATCACTCTGATTATTACCCTTTATTCCAGTTTAATTCACTATCCCAATTTATTAATCAAGAACACTCAAGTAGAACTAGTTATCGCTCGATGCACTAATACCATATTAACTTAAATCCACTAATTAGATAAAATTAAGTTAAACACCTTAATTAGCTAACTCACTATATTACAATAAAGATCAGAGCATAGTCCCATTCTCCGAGGGGACTAAAAACACCTAGCAACCTAGGAAACAAAATACCTAACCTAAATTACATTTTCCTCACAACCGAGGTTAGGCAAAAGCAACAATTAAGAAAATTAGTTTAAAAGCCAAACAGATCATAGGTATATAACAATATCAGCCCAAACCATGGCCCAAGACCCTCACGGTTAGTCTTCAATGGATCCATTTGTTAACATGTCAAGGACATAACAGACATCATCAATCCCATCCCACGTGAAGGTAGGCAAAAAGCTAATGTGCCCAAATGAAATCAGCTAGTTAAATTTGAAATTTAAACAACCCAAATGAAATGGGACCCATTAACCAGCTGGCAACAACACAATCACGTGAATAGCGGCAACTTTCCTCTGATTTTTCTCCCAAATTCCTCCGGCAAAACAGTAGCCCACCGGAAACCATAAGCACATGGGATTTCAAATCAAACACAAACACCAGCCAAGAGAGATTCTGAATTGACAAGGAGCCCAGAACGGAATTCATCAATGACTAAAACAACGCCCAACATATCTATAATAAAGATTTAACAATAACACAAAATAGATTTGATTGAGAGTTTTGCAACCGAGATGCCCAAAAGCATAGCACGGTACCAGATCTAATTTATGGATAAGATGTTCAATAAGCTCAAATAAACTAGATCTATACACATGAAGGCCTTCTTACAGGCACAAACCACCAGCATAAAATCATCAAGATCCAAAATTCCATACCTTGAGCCCCTAGACGATCCTCCATTTAAGATCAGCTTCCAAAACCACAGCACACAAAGATCATTACCCCCTACTAATCTAACAGAGAAGCCCATGATCTATAGCCCTCGGACTTGGCCCAACATAGACCGGAAAGAAGATTTTCAGGAGGGTTCCAAATTGAGTCGCCGGAAAAAATAAAATCAGAACCCAAGCAAGATGAATGAGGCGGACAAGGAAAAGGAAGGTGGTGGGCCGAAATGGAGGAGAAGGGAGGGAGGGGAGAGTGGGTAGGCCAAATGAAGGAGGCGAAGGTTGTGGTGGAAGATGGTGGAAGAGGGGGGGAGAAATTCTAGAGAGAAGGAAGATCTTCTCTCTCTAACTTTCCCTACTTGGAACCCTCTTCAAATAGTGATTTACTATATATATGTGAATTACAATCAAATAAGGTTTAAGTACAAGTTCTCTATCCAATTACATACGATGCTAGGCATATCTCTACCCTAACATAAATCAAGATTTCATTCAATCACAGAATTCAAGAACACATGCTTTATTAACTAAGTCTAGACTCATATTCCCTCTCTCTAATCCATACAAGTCCAAATAGAATTGGTGATCATGCAATCCATAGATTCAAGAACAAATCAATATAGATAAACTGAAGAATAGATTATTAAACTGGAAATCAAAGATTACATAATCATCGTTCCACTTTAAGATCCGTTATAAGCCTAAAAAGTAATTTAGTTCATCATCAATGAAACAAAAACTAAATTAATCAAAGTAAACATCATCTCAATTACAAATATTAAACTAAAGAAAAAGAATGAATCCAGAACCACCCTTTTCTCTAGCCTTAATCTGAAATTATTGTGAAATCTCCTTCAAAATCTTCCTTCAATGCTCTTGCTCCAAATTTTTCTTTCAAGATGTTAATTGCTTCTCTGATGATTCAATCTTGTTGTTTGTTGTTATATTATATGCCAAGACACGCATTCTGACTCTAATTCCATGCATAACTGAGTTCCATGACATTCCAAACACTTGCCTCCACGTTTCTTGCAGTGTATTCAAAAGATCGTGACATGGATTTGGATCCCGTACCCCCTGGTGGGTTTTATAATAAATGCCCCTCCCGTGGGCCTATAGTCTGTTAATTCTCTTGCATTCGCCTTCGTGGGGTTTTATACATAGAAAGCTCGCCCCGACGGGCTACCATTCTTTTATTTGTCCTGTTTTGCTCCTAATCTTGCAAATTTTTGCCATGATTTTGCCCTTTAAGTCCAATTGCCACTCCACCACACCTAAACACAAAAAACACTAAACAAGTAAAAATGAAACATAAAAACAAAGAATTAACACAGTTTAAGCTTGAATTAGAGGCCGATTCATAGGTATAAAACCCATTCATCAGCTATCATCATTGAGCTTAGAAGGAAAAGAAGAATAAGAATAAGATGAAAGTAGGAAGTAAGACTGAAGTAGATAGTGCTAGTGGAGAGGAGGTACGAAGAGGAAGTCGTTTAACTCTGTGAATGCCAGAGCTAAGCAGGGAGATCTGAAGAGGAGGTATGAAGCATGTAAGAATTGCGGGAAGACTCATCTAAGAGTCTATTTAAAAGGGAAGGCGGTATGTTACAATTATGGGCAAGAAGGGCACATCGTTCCCAACTGTCCCAACCCGAAGATGAACCAAGGGTGTTTTATTTGTAGAGCAATGGATCACATGGCAAGGAATTGCCCGAAGAAGGGGGTGGACATCGCCAAAGGAGTTAGCAGTAGAAAGCTGACCATCACCGGTCCAGCTCCACCAAGTAGACCAACAGCCCGAACTTTCAACATGATGGTCAAAGATGCAGTGGCATCTAAAGACATAGTATCAGGTTTACTCTCAATCAATAATATTAATGCATATATATTGTTTAATTCGAGCGCAACACGTTCTTTCATATCTTTTGAATTTGCTAGACGTTTAAGTTTACATCCAAAGAAGTTAAAAATTCCCTTGAACATTAAAGTAGCAAATAAAGAGATAGTTCCAGTTGAATATATTCATAAGAACTATTGTGTTGAGATAATGGGTCAAAATTACCGGTAGATCTAATTCCAATAAAATTGGGGGAATTCGACATAATTTTGGGAATGGATTGATTGTATAACCACGGGGCAATACTTGATTATTAGAAGAAATGTGTGAACCTTAGAATTATAAATCAGCCTAAGGTAATATTTTATGGTAGTAAGTTTCCTAGACGTTCGTGCTGTCTATTGATGACGAAAATTGTTAAGAAAAGGATGTGTAGGTTATTTATGCCAAATTGTCGATAACCAGCTTGTGGGAGCAGACATTGGACAAATACTTGTACTGAATTTAATTTAAAGACGTGTTTTAAGACTAGTTGTCGGGTCTTCTGCCGGATAGGGAGGTCGAATTTGTTATAGACATTGTGTCAGGAACTGCACCGGTTTCAAAGGCACAATACCGAATGGCGCCAGTTGAAATAAAGTTTTTATCCATGAGGCGCATCAATATTATTTGTCAAAAAGAAGGACGGATCGTTGAGACTTTGTATCGACTATCGCGAGTTGAACAAAGTAACTATCAAAAGCAAGAACCCATTACCCAGGATCGGTGATATCTTTGATCAGTTAAAGGGAGCAAAGTATTTTTCTTAAATAGACTTAAGAACGGGATACCAACAGTTGAAGGTAAGAGGGGAGGATGTACCAAAGACGACATTTAGAACTCGTTATGGGCATTAATTACGAGTTCCTGGTGATGTCGTTCGGGTTGACGAATGCCCCAGCTGCATTTATGGACATGATGAATAGAGTGTTTAGGCAATATTTAGATAAGTTTGTTGTAGTGTTCATAGATGATATTCTAGCCTATTCTAAGACGTCATAAGATCATGCTGAACACCTGAGGATAATATTGGAATCACTGAGGAGAGAGAAGTTATATGTTAAATTCACAAAGTGTGAGTTTTGGCTCGAGAGAGTGCAATTTTTAGGACACGTAATGGACAAAGAATACATATCAGTAGATCTAGCGAATGTGGAGTCAGTAATTAATTGGGAACAGCCAAGAATGCCAACAAAAGTGTGTAGTTTCTTAAGGATAGTGGGTTACTATCAAAGCTTTATCCAGGATTTTTCTAAGATAGCTACTCTGTTGACGAACTTGACAAGGAAGGCAATAAAGTTTGTGTGGTCCAAGAAATGTAAAGAAAGTTTCAAAGAGTTGATAAAGAGATCGAGTGAGTCACCTATATTATCTTTACTAGATGATACAGGGAATTTTGTAGTATATAGTGATGCATCACATAAAGGACTAGGATGCGTGCTTATGCAACATGGAAAGGCCATTGTGTATGCATCACGGCAATTGAAGGATTATGACTGGGGATACCCAACTCATGACCTGGAATTAATCGCGGTAATGTTTGCCTTGAAGATATAGAGGCATTATTTATATGGAGAGAAATGTGAGATATACACGGACCATAAAAGTCTAAAATATATCTTCACACAGAAGGAGTTGAATGTGAGACACAGAAGATGGTTGGAGTTAATAAAAGATTATGATTGTGAGATTTTATATCACCCAGAAAAAGCAAATGTATTAGTCGATGCCTTAAGTAGAGAGGGTTGGGAGAAGCTGTCAATGTTAATAGCTCAAAATGAGTTTATAGCAGATATGGCAAAATAGAGATAGAAGTGAGATTTTCAAGAGAAGCGGGAGAAAAATTGTTTGTAATAAAGCCTAGTCCAACTCTAATAGACCTATTTAAAGAGGCACAACTCAGTGATGAGGAATGTGGGAAAATAAGGGATAGAATATCTGAGGGAGAGGAGAATATATTTAAACTTGACAATAAGAAGTTATTAAGATTTGAAGGATGAATTTGGGTTCTGCTAGTAGCAGAGTTAAAGGAGTAAATTTTTCAAGAGACTCATAGTTCGAGGTACTCGATTCATCCCAGTATTAAGAAAATGTATCGAGATCTCCAACAACATTTTTGGTGGCCGAATATGAAAAAAGATGAAGTATAATGCGTTAGTAAGTGCTTGACTTTTCATAAAGTCAAGGCTGAACACTAGAGACCAAGCGGGTTGTTACAACCATTAGAAATTCTAGAGTGGAAGTGGGAACATATTACGATGGATTTTTTGGTTGGTTTACTAGTTAGTCAAAAGGGATTCGACGCTATATGGATTATTGTAAATTGATTGGTGAAGTCGACTCACTTTTGCCAATAAGGGTTAGGTATAACCTAGACCAGTTAGCTGAGCTTTATGTTAAAGAAATCATCTCAAGACATGGTGTATCATTTTTGACTGTGTCAGACCGAGATCCACGTTTCATGTCAAATTTCTGGAAGACCTTACAAGAACAGATGGGGATGCAATTAATGATGAGTACCGTCTATCATCCTCAAAAAGACGGACAGAGTGAGAGAACAATTCAGACTCTAGAAGATATGTTGAGGGCATGTGTAATGGATGTCAAATGAAATTGGGACGATTATCTACCTTTAGTAGAATTTGCTTACAACAATAGCTATCACGCAAGTATTGGCATGCCACCTTATAATGCGTTATACGGGCAAAAGTAGGACTCTATTGTGCTAGGACGAAGTAGGGAAACGCTGAATTTTGGGGCCAGAGTTGGTTCAACAAACAACAAGGGTGGTCAAGTTAATACATGCACGACTAATAGCGGCTCAGGATCGACGAAAGAAATATGCTGATCAACATCGCGAGAAAAGAGAATTCGAAGTCGAATCGTACGTATTCTTGAAAGTATCTCCGTTGAAAGGGAAAATACATTTTGGGAAGAAAGGAAAGTTAAGTCCAAGGTTTATAGGACTATTTGAAGTATTAAAGTGGGTAGGAGAGGTGGCTTACGTAGTAGCTTTACCTCCAGAGTTAGAGCATATATATAATGTATTTCATGTATCAGTATTACGACCTTATAAGAATGACTATAAGCACGTAATTGAGTATGAACTTATTCAGGTTGAAAAAGACTTAATGTATGAGGAAATTTTGATTCAAATATTGTATAGGAAAGAGCAAGTCTTACAAAATAAAATTATATAATTTGTTAAAGTATTATGGATGAACACAATGCTAAAGAAGCAACGTGTGAACTAGAAGATAAAATGAAAATAAATTATCCTCAACTGTTTGAGTAAGTAGAGTCGAGATTATGGGGATAGAATCTTTATAAGGGGGGAAGAATGTAACGACCAAGAAATTTTATTTAGCTTGTAATTAATAATATTTGAATATTATTGAATACAATAATATTTTTGTGATTATTGTCTGTTGAGATGTGTTAAAATGAGAATTTTTTAGGTGGAATGAAAATCTGTGATAGAATTTACGAGTGTTAGGATCGTATTGGAAAATAAAAAAAATTCGAGGAAAAAGCCAAAAAATTACTATTCATCTGGAAACGTAAAAACATTTATTTTAATTATTCGAAGAATGTGCCAACGTTAGTATAATGAGGAAAGATGAGAAAAAAATTTCAAAAACAAAATTTTATGACTGCGTAATGGATTCCGAAAGGTGAATGAAAGATAAAATCGGAAGACTAATATGTGAATCAAAGCCACCAATTATATGAGCTAAATGTCACCAATTATTGGTGCATGCCACCAATTATATGCATGGGGGCTAAGTGTTGTAAATCATGCCATCAATTATATGCCATGGGGGGAGTGTAATTAGCCATGCCACCAATTATATGCCATGGAGGGCTAATGGTAATTATCCAATAAAAAAAGCTAGGGAAAAAGACTATTTTACCCCCACTCTTAAACCCCTATAAATACCAAGCATTCCTTCCCATTTTCTTCACCAATTCACCAAGCTTTGAGAGAGAAATTCTAGATTATACACGAGAGGAACTTAGAGCTCGGGTTTTGTACGAGGAAAGGCAAGGAAACACTACCAAAGTCATCAGTTAACTCAAAAAAAGGAGATTCCAAAGGGGTAAGAACGAAATTCAATCCTTTTAATTATTTAAAATGTTGTAGTATAAGGGGAATGAATCAATGAATTATAAATCACTGTTAATTTATAAAAAATGAGAAATAGTTGTTAAAAATGAAGAATGAATAAAAATGTATAGTCAAACTATTTGATTCGTTGTTCGTAGCTTAAATAATGAAATTCGAAAGGATAATATTATGTTATATTAAAATATATGATGGTTCCACGAGGAACGAATTAAAAATGATCTATAACGAAGTTATGGCGAAATTTTAATAATATAGTTTAATACGTTCTATGAACGAATTACTAACGATAACTAATAATTTAGAATAATGAAATTTTTATGGGGAAACAAAGACATGAATAAAATAGCTCTGTGGGCTCAAGAACGAACTCATTCTATGAGGAAGTTATAAATTTTTGAAAATTAAATTGGGCAACATTTTTCTCAGACCGACGCCACAGCGTAGGCTCCCAAGCCCAAAAGAAGCTTTGCAGTGCAACTGTGCAGTAGCTCCCAAGCTTCACACACCAAGGCCAAACCAGGCGCCGCAGCTCCAGGTCTGGTCTGTGTGCAGAAAATTTTATTTTTAAATACAAAAGAATGGAATGTGAAGAACATTTAAACACATAAATATTTAAGTAAGATATCATGTTAACATATGATCAAAGACCTTAACTAAAGGTCGGAAATTAATTAATTAAAAAGAAAAAGTAAATGAAATATAATTGTAAAATATTTTAAAACACCGTAAGTGTTTAGTATACGTATAAAATGATCATACATAGGATACACACGAGTGTATTACATGGATGTTATCATATCGAAGATGGTATGAGATGTGTAAATATCGGGAAGCCCTAATAAAGGATTAAAAAGTTAAATGAACATTGAATAACGTAAAAGACATCTGAGGTTAATTAATAAATCAGAAAATGAAGGATAAAGGGGGAAGTTAGTGTAAACCATGTGTAGTCTAGCTCACAAGAAGGATACAAGTCACCATATCAAGTTTCAATGAAGCACATCATAACATGGTAACCCCCCAAGCAGCACAAATACACAAACATCAGATATTTAGAGAGGCAAGTAGGTGAAAAGGACCAAAAAACCTAAGTTGGTAAAGTCTATAAATAGAAGCTGCCAGGCCAAACCCACGAATTCTCAAAGCTTATACACATATATTTCATACATATACAAGCCCTGGTGATAGCAAGGACATAATCAGAAGCTAGAAATCAAAATCACTCAAGAAAGGTACAAACCCTAATTTTAACATAGATCTTTGATGCTATGTTAAATATGTAGTTTAGTTGTTTAAATATGTGTAATAACATGTTAGTAAGTATTCTAAAGTGATAGATCATGTTTTCTTAACATCTAGATGCATCAAAATGATGTTTTAAGTAATCTGGAAAATTTGGAAAAGTAGGTATGACAGTCGAATGTCAAAACCTATAGACCCTTGTATGTTAATATCTAAGTCTGTTAATTGTATGTTGGTTGTAGTATTACATGAGGTCAGTAATCTGGAAGAGAAAACAGGTCTATTAGATTCATATATTGCAAGATATAAGTGGTCAAAAGTCGTTGACCGATCACGAAGTTCTGATTTCTGGGTTACCCAGAAATCTCAAGAACAGGTTAAGCCAGGTACTTTGACTGGCCTTTAAATTACTTTCTGTTTGTTGTTAGGATGTCTAAGTGTTATGTAATGATACCCTGACATACCTAATACATATCTATGACACTCAAACTCTTAATTAATTCATAGGTTTACTAGAATTAATGGTCTAATATTGTTGACCAAGCATGACTGCGTTTTCTGGAAAACCCATAAAACTAATTATCACCAAGAACAGCCTCTGGCTGTACTTTGACCAAACCAGTGTATCATCTATGTACCTTGGTATATAGACTACAAACTACAACAATCAAAACACACATCTATCATACAGATTGAAAGATATAAGAGCCACAAAAGCGGTGACCGACCATGACCACTTTTCTAGGTTACCCAAAAATCCAAGAATATCTCTAACAATAACTTTGAGCCTCTATAACTTCTTGTTATATGAAGGTTAAAGCTCGAACTTGGTATGTTGTATTACTACATGAGTACTACAAAACTTATACATTTACAAACCCAGAATCATAACCAGTAAGGAATTAGATCAAGGTCAAAGTTGTAAGACCCCAAATTTTATGAAATGAAAGTATTCAATTTTCTTATAATTATTATTTTATTTAGTAAATTGTTAAATTGATAAAAGGTTAAAGCTCAGTGATATTTGAAATTTTGCAAAGTAAGCAAGTTGATATAAAATATTCGTTGTGTCGGGGAATATTCGATTGGTCGGGGAATATTCGTTTTAACAAGGAATATTAAATACGGCAGCACAATCATTGGTGGACCCCCTAATGAAGTATATTGTCGTAGATAGAAAAGCGACGTAAATATCTTTTTATAAAAATAACGGCGAAAGTTTTACCGTTAAACTGTTGAGATACCCGGTGGTAAAAATACAGTAATACGCGTGGTTGCATAGTAGCACACGATATTGATTATTGATTCTTACGTAAGAAGCCACTCAGTTTACTCAATTATTGTTACAGTAATTATTGCATAGGTTACCTCTTAGACATCGCGTTTCCTCTCCTATGCAGGTAGAGTGCTTTTGATTAGAGTTGTGCTTTTTGCCATCTAGTCATATTGGGCAGCCCATTTTATCCTTCCAAAATCAGTTTTGAGAGCTATTCAATCTGTCCTGTGTAGATTTCTTTGGAAAGGTTCTTCTCTTCTTCGCCATAGCTCTAAAGTATCATGGAAGGATTTAGCCCTTCCTTTCTGTGAAGGTGGTCTAGCCATCAAAAATCTTACTGATTGGAACTCAGCTCTCATCATTCTCCAACTTCTTAAGGTTATTTCCCCTGCTCCAACCTCCTTGTGGGCAAAATGGATCAATTCTACGGTGCTTACTAGAAATAATTTCTGGCATATCTCTATCCCCGCTAACTGTTCTTGGATTTGGCGTAAGATTCTAAAATTACGTCCCATTGCTCTTAGTTTCCTTCATTATAGTGTTGGGAATGGAAACTCCTTTACTCTATGGCATAATCCGTGGTTGAATGGTCAAGCTAATCATTAACCCATCTGCGTCGCTTCTCTACAACACCAGAATTCCAGTGAATGCTCGTATATCCGCTATTACATCACTTGGTGCTTGGTCATTACCCTCTAGTAACCATCATGAGGTAATTCAATTTCGAAATTTGTTTGCTTCCCTCCCTGCTCCCTCGGCCTCTGTGGATAGAATTTTATATGGCACAGGTGATATTAAGATTGTTAAAGCTTCAATTATTTGGGAATCTATTCGATCTCCCGCTCAGAAAGTCCCTTGGGCTCAACTGCTATGGCACTCTCTTCACATTCCTCGGTACTCCTTTACCCTTTGGTTGGCCTTACGTGGCAGATTGCCTATCAATGAAAGATTCTATTCTTACTCTAGTTTTCGTCCTCTCAATTGCCTTTCTGCGATACACATGTTGAGACCTTTCCCCACTTGTTCTTTGAATGTAGCTACTCATCTTCTGCACTCTCCTCTGTTCTTGCTGTTGGAGGCTGGACTAACGTCCCATTGAGATGGGATAACCTTGTGGAATACATTCTCTAGTTTAGCGGAAGTAACATTAGGTCCAATATCCTCAAGCTTGCCTTGGCTTCTACGGTATACAAAATTTGGGCGGCTAGGAACTCATTTATTCATGATCAGATTAATAAGCCTTTGGGAGTCGTGGTTAGGGAGATTTTGAATGTCATTAGATCCAGGCTTTCCTCTTCTACTAAATTCTTTTTGGTTGCTCAGCGCTGTCCTAGTCTCAGTGCGTGGTTATAGTCCAGTTTTTTGGGTGTTGGGGAACAGCTGAGTTCTGATGCTGCTGGCTTAGCTAGCTAGCAGCTGGGTTTGCTTCTTGCTTTGAGCCTGCTATTATGGGTGGGAAGCCGGAGTTCCATGCTATTCTGGAGGTGGCTCCGTTGGTCTTTCCGGTTGGGAGGTGGGCTTTCTGTTAGTGCAGTGTTCTATGGAGTGATTCTGGTTAAGAGGTGGGACCTCTGGTCGGCGTTTTGCTTAAGGCAGCTTTGACTTGGTCTATGGAGGTAGGAGGGGTCTGATGCTTAATTGTTGGGTCTGCACCTTCTTTGGGCTCGTTGCTATGGATGAGATACTGGACTGCTATATTTTGTTTGTCATGTTGCTTTTAAGCTGGGCCCTCCATGCTATATTGGTTGTGGGTCTTTCATAGGGGATGGATCTTGTTGGGGAGCTTCTGTGCTGCTAGGTTTCTGGTATTCTATGGCTGCTAGAGATGTGTCTTGTGATGGGTTCGTGGGGTTACTGCTTCTCTGCCATGAAGGAGTTTTTCCAAGCAGCTCAACATCTTTCTCAACTGGCTGATCTGAGTTGCCGTCATAGAAACTCCTTCTACTCTTGTTGATCTTTGAAATTTGGGATTGGTTGGTACTGCCGCAGTTTTTCTTTGGCGATTCTTCTTCTTGCTTTTCCTTTGTTAAGTGATGATGTGGCTTCAGCCATGTCTTGGGCTTTTATTAGGTTCTGCAGAAACGGGCAAGAGGTTGTTTGGGCTTCTGGTTCCAGGCTTCTGACCACTGCTGCAGATCCCTTAGTAGTTGCCGAGTTGAGCCTCTTACTGCCCTGGGATGGTTTTGCTTGCTGGGGTTAGTCTATGTTGAGCCTGTGGGTGCTTGGTTTGGTCACCTAATTGCGCGCCAATAGGGAGATCCTTATCGGAAAGCCCCCTCTTTCCTGGGAATGATCTGGTTGTTAAATATTGTGAGTTATAATATTAATAATGAATAATTATTGAAGTATTAAGAATGTGTTTATTGAAAATAAGTAATTTACAAAAGTTAGAGGGGAATAATGTAACCTTGGAAAACTTTATGGGTACCAAAGTGTAATAAGTTAAATTAATCTGGACCATTGATGGTGGTTTTAATAGTAAATCAATCTGGACCGTCGGTGGTGGTTTTAAAAGTAAATCAATCTGGACCGTCGGTTATGGTTTTAATAGTAATCCATATGGACCGTCAGATTCTAATAGTAAATCAAATCTTGCACTGATTCATGAATCGAGCCATTATTTAGTCCATTCTCCTATAAATAGAAGCTTAATTCTTCTTTCATTCTCACTAATTCACTAAGATTCACAAGAGAAACTATAGAGAGAAAAACTATAGAGAGCAAGAAGAAGAGTATTCTGCTACTTCACTATTGCAGTATCCAGCCTTCTACTAAGGTAAGGGATATTATTTGTTGTATTCGTAAGGGATATTATTTGTTGTGTTCGTAAGGGGTATTATTTCTTTCGTATTCATAAGGAATACTATTTTTCGCATTCATCCTTTAATATGTCGAATAACTTTGCTCACGTGGATTACGTCATCGTATGACGGTGAAAATCCATTCTTGATTTCAGTATGTTAATTCTTTTCATATTCTTAAATCTAAACTTACTATGGTAAGTATTGCTTCTATAATCCTTAAAATTATTGGAATATCCTTGAGTTTTGCACTTCATCCAGTATCGTTTTGTTGGAATATTGATCTGAACTCTCTTATTAAATATCAATATTTTCATGCGGGGTACTATTCACGGGTTACTATTCATTAAAATATTATTCACTCAGATATTCGGGGCACTTTTCATGCCGGGGTACTATTCATGGGTTACTATTCACTCAAATATTATTCACTCGGGTATTCGGGGCACTTTTCATGCCGGGGATTCACGGGGTACTATTCCTGAAGTACTATTCACTGAAAAAATTTATTTCTTGTCTGTCCAAATTATTTTTGATACATGGATATTATTCTTGAATTTTACTCCACAAAGCAGTATTATGTTAACAATTTGGATATTTTTAAACTCTGGATAAATTTAAAGTCTTTAATAATTATCCTTGATTTCGTTTGATTAATGCTTATATCATTGTCATCATCCTCATGCTTATATTTTTTATTTTTTTTTGCTAAATTTTGTTTGTATTAAAGGAACCAATTTACAAAGGCAAGGGACATACCCCAGAAATATAGCTACATCATCTGTGGACATGCCCAAGATGAGGAAGCTATACAAGGAAACTATACCAGAAACCAACTAGCTAAATATAATTAGATTACATAAATAATGACTATTTGTAATTAGATAGGAGAACATGTAGATAATCTAATCTTGGCTTGGAGATAGCAGAAAGTCCAACTAGATTCATTCCCAGACAACATTAACCCTTAAAAGGCCAGAAGAAGTAGTAGTTGGTCCCTAAGAGCCTAAAACCCCAAGAATCCCAGCAAAAGCATAAGCCCAAAGACCAGCTAGAAGAAGTATGGGGTTCGGAGCAACAACCCTCAAATGCCAAATCAGCAAAAACCTTTGTCCAGCAGCAGATGGAACAGCAGTAGGATAGCAGGCATACTCAACACCTATCGGTCTAACCAGAACTGAAGCTACAAATCACTTGCAAAATGCCTAGCCGAACCTCAGTAGCGGAAGCAGTTCCAAATAGTACTTCAAAACTGCAAAATACTACAACAAATCCAAAAAGATCCCAAAAGGATCCCAACCCTCCTAGGGAGCTAACCACCAATTACAGTAGTGATTACAATTAGTGGACTTGATGAAGGATTTACAAGAAGAGAGTCTTGATTTAATCAAATTTATAGTGTCCTTTGCAAGGGATCGAGGTGGGATAGTGGTACCCTTGTGCATCTTCGTGTTCCTTGCCTCCCAAACTTTGTAAAAGCAGATGGCCACAGTAAGACTCAAAATGTTCTTAGATAGATTAACACCTTGGTAGTTTGTGAGGAATCCAATAAGAGCATCCCATGTTATTGGGATGGAAGACCAATTCCCTAAGTCTAAAGCACTTTTTAGGATTACTAAAGAGTAGGTGCATTCAAAGAACAGGTGCTCAAAAGTTTTCGGGTGTTGGTTGTACAAAAGACAATTCCACATTCAGCCCGTGTAATGCTTGGTTCGGTCATTTGTAGAAAGTTTCCTTTGGAGTCCTAGCCACAGAAGAAAAGAGTATCTGGGTACATGATGTTTATGCCAAAGGATAGAGCTCCAAGGCACCACTAGAGACCTAGCCCGAATTGATTCCCAAATTTGGTTGGCCTTTACTGTTGAAAGAGCATGCATATCCCACAGAATTTGATCATGTTGCTGAGATGGAAAGGGAATTTGAAGAACTTGCTGCCGAAAAATTATAACTTCATGATGATTGCTAGCTGAGACATTCCATAATGAGTCCGAGATGATGTGGCTAACCTTGGCAGAGGCTGGAATACCTGAATTGGACAGTAAAGTGGTAGATGGGTTGATGGAAGCTCCATTCAACCATGCATCATACCAAAGAGAAGTCTGATTTCCATTGCCAATAATATACTTTAGATGTTGAAGAGCACATGGACGAAATTTTAGGATTTGTTTCCAATTCCAAGAGCAGTCATTGCCTTCCTTAATCTTCCATATGGACTGGTCTTGCAATAGGGTGGCTTGAATCCATTATGCCCAAAGGGACGTAGTAGCACGATTGATAATTTGGAGGAATTGTTGCACATGTAAGGTAATGTTCCAATCAAAGATGTTTTTTATGCCTAATCCCCCTTCACGAGTGGGTAATGAGATTTGAGACCAAGCCACTTTAGCTCCAAACTTACACAGGATTGGCCCCTTCCACAAGAATCTACCTAGGAGAGACTGAATCTGTCGAAAGACAGCCTTAGGTAGCATGAAATGCTTCCACCAGTAGGTTTGAAATGAGCAAAGAATAGACTTTATCAGCTGAAGTCGACCAGAATAGGCAAGGACCTTGGAAGTCCACGAAGAAATACGTGATGTAATCCTTTGATCAAGAAGAATACAGTCGGTATAAGATAGCTTCCTAGAAAGTAATGGAACCCCAAGGAATTTAAAAGAGCCCAGCAGAATTCCCAGTAGTGATAGTATACCACTCATGGTAGAAGGATCAGTGTTAGAGAGGTAGCATTTCCTTTTATGCAAATTAGGAATCAGTCCTGAGTAAAGTGAGAAAGATAGTATGCAGGAGTTGATAATATTGACCGAATGTAGGCTTGCATGGCAGAAAATGAGGCTGTCATCTGCAAATAGTAAGTGGGTAAGTTGGCAAGGTTTGCCCTTTTAATGGAAGTCAAACTCTTGAGCAGAGGTTCCTTCTTTGAGTTTTAAGGAGAGCATTTCCATCACAAGAACAAAGAGAAACGAGGAGAGGGGATCTCCTTGACGAAGCCCACGAGTACTACAAAAAAACCTGCTAATGTCCCATTCAGCTTAATGTAGAACATTGCAGAGGTGATACAAGCCTTGATCCAACCGATAGGCGGGAAATGATACGCTTGAAGGACATCAAGAAGAAACTCCCACCGAACCATGTCAAAGGCTTTCCTTAAGTCAATCTTGAGGGCACAACGAGAAGGACCGGATTTCCTAGTGTAACCTTTGAAGAGGTGTTAAGCCAAGAGGATATTATCACTTATACTCCTGCCTTTTACAAAGGCAGATTGTGCTTAGTCAATAAGCAGAGGCAGTACCAATTTAAGCCTATTTGCAAGGATTTTGGCTATACATTTGTAGACAGTATTGCAACAAGCTCATGCTTATATTGTGATGAAAGTCATCTTTGGCTTACGTGCATAAATGGACTGTTGATTTGTATGATTATGACCAGGTATCATTCGGTATAATCATGACCCGTAATATTACAAATGATGTGGTAAAAATCCTCATTGACCTGTAGTGCATTGATGGATAGTTGTTGGTATGATTATAACCAGGGATTTTTCGGTATAATCATGACCATTGATTATTACATGAATATCCTTGGCCCGTAGTGCAGGGATGATTCGATGATATGGTTTATTTATTAAGCTGAGTCTCAGCGATAAAGTTGATGAAAAACTTTTTAAATCATAGAAGATAGTAGATATCTTGCTCTACTTGACTCTTCTAATGGATTGCTTGTTCCACTACAGTTAAACTTGTTGTCTATTATATTCTATCAGTTTAACATTGTTGAAGGCTAAGATAACTTATTCTACATTATTTTAGTCATAATATTTCTTACTGAGCTAGTTGAGCTAACCCTTTTGCTTTCCTTGTTCTCTTCAGGAAATGAGAACATAACCAGGACTAGTCAGGGAACAGAGTGATGGTCCGAGATGGTGCATTAGTATTCCTCGTTATTCGGTGAAATAGTGTGATAATAATTGTAATGAGAACTCCATTGAGTGTGGATATTATCTAGAAGACAATATTCATTTTAAAACTCTTAGCTTATGTTTTGTCATATGTTACACGACGGTTGTATAATTAAGTTGTATTTGAATTTTGTACCATATATTTGATGACCGAAGATGGGTGATGTATACCTATTTTGGGGGCGTCATAAAAGTGACCTCTAAGCCACCAAACTGTTCCCCGGAAATGAAGAACACCTATAGCCACACTTTCTGCCACTATAGCGACAGATAGTAAATAAAATTAAATAAATAAATTAAATAAATTAGAAATAATTATAAAAATAGTTTTAAAAATTATTTTAAGTTATAATAATTAAATTTTAATTATTTAAAATATTATTAATAATTAATTTATTAATAATTTAAATAGATAAATCATTTATAAATAATAAATAATTATTTAAAATGTTATTAATGATATAAAAATCATATTAAATGGTTATAAATTTTAAAAAATTAACAAGGTTTTAATAATATTCTAAGTGAATATTAAATATGTAAAAATATTAATAAATGATTTAAAAATCATTTTAATAGATAAATAAATACTTAAAAATTATTATAAATGATATATAAATTATCTAAAATTATAATAAAACTTATAATTAAAGTTTAACTGTGATATTAACTTATTAAATATCCGGTAAGGTTTTAGGACACCGAAATCATATCAAACTTAGACCGAACGTGGATAGTTTGTGTATTTGAGTATTGTTATCAATACTATTGTGTTAGATATATATGTTTGAACATATTACGTGTTTAAACGATCTTCGCTTAGGCAAGTTTCCTAAACCCTAACCTTAATCAATTACTTTACACAAGTTATTGAACCCTACTTTTCTTGAACAAGATTTCAAATCTGGATTGCTTTTTGATATGATATACTGAACCAAATTTGTTACCAATTATTGTAAAGTTATTGCTATAGCTTCAACATAACTAAGAAATGAAATATTTATTCAAATATTATTGAATTATTGTTTGTCAAGCATAAACTGTTGTGTCAAACCAAATTGCTTTGGTAAGACATCCTATACTGAGTTGTATATCCCTGGGAGGGAAATTTTTGTGTGCCAGTAAAATTGACACTTAGTGCAAGATGGGCACGATTAGGATGAGATGCATACTCCTAGGATGTTGAATAGGTTGATCCCTTATCTCATAACTGAACAAGATTTCTAAGTCTTTGTGACTGACATAAATGAAAATTCAGAAATGGTAATCAACACTCAATTGAGAAAAGTTGTTGAACTGTTATATTTCTTCAAATCCTACATTATGTATATAAATATAAACCTGTTGAGCATGTCATATCTCATTCTTGCAAATCATTTCTTTGAAGTATTAGATGGTAACCTTGACACATTTGGATTAAACAATGGGAATAGACCATGCTTAGATTAGTTTAAATTATTGTCTAGCATAATGTAAGACTTTTGTAATAAGTAATTCTTTATGAAGAACCATGTAATCAAACCATTATATATATATATATATATATATGATATAATATCAACCTTTATTTTCAAAATCGTGCATCCTTTACATAAATAGATGGAATTAGAACTTTTGATTTATTATGAGATTCTTGGGAACTATACATCTGAGTGAGGGTATTGGAAATATGGACTGTTCATGTTATTACTGATACTCTGGATTTCAGATAGATAGGTACTATCGATACGAAAGAGTAACTCGTAAGACATTGACTATACATCTGAGTGAGGGTATTGGTGATATGGACTGTTCATGTTATTACTAATACTCTGGATTTCTGATAGATAGATACTATTCGTATATATAGTCTATACATCCAAGTGAGGGTATCCAAACACAACAATAGTTCTATAGTGAATTAATATCTGTTATGGGATACTGTGAACCTTGGATAGATGGGAATTGTATCTTGTCATATATGTATAGTATTTATTTTTTTTGCTAAATTTAGACTGAATTAAATAAAAAATAAAAGAGATTATAAGCCTCATGGGAAACCCCAATCAGAATATAGCACAGACATCATAGGACAAGCCCTATGATGTCATAACTATAAAAGATTACAAAGCCCAACGAAGATGTGACAAAAAACGCTAACTATCAAAAACAGAACAAAGTCCAACAAATTCTTTTTTAAGTAACAATGACATAGCAGACCATTAGCAATGAGACGGATCATAAGTAGTAGCAGCAGCAACGGGAGCACAAGGGGATGGAGTGAAATCCCCAAGCCTTGCTTAGCTAAGCAACCGTGCAACCAAGCATTATCATCAGTCCATAGCGAGGTATAGCAACATCAGTCCACGAAGGATAGCAGTGCTCGCCCAATTTAATGTTCCTCGCCCAATAGTAGATCCACGCCCAATAGCGAGTGTTTCGCCATGACTAAAAGGTACACGGAAGGTGACCACTGCTAATGAATTAAGAAAAAATAAGCAGCTAGCATACCATTACCGAACCAAAGCACCTGCACCTGCTAAACAGACCCATTACTGAACAACTAGCATACCAATACCAAACCAAAGCACATTTTTACAAAAGAAGCTGATGGAAAAAAGCATTATTCCCGTCCGAACCATGATCAACACTAAGGAGGACAAAAGCAGCCCAGCTGAACCTACTCCTAGACCTGCAGAATAGCAGACCTAAATGACGCTAGCCCAGCTCTCCCAAGACCGTGCATAGCAAGCATAGCAGATCCCCTCGCGAACTGAGCACATCGAAATAGCACAGCAGATCCCCTCGCTATCCTTACCAAGCGATCTGAGCACATCAAACTGACTAACCTTACCGAGCAGCATTAGCAGAACACCTCGCTAGCCCAAAACCTGAACTAAGCAGTAGCTAAAAGCTCCACGAGAACACCATGATCAAACCAGTTACAAGGCCAAGAAGCTAACACCAAGCAATGCTAACCATGCTTACCTAATCAATCCCAACCATCACTAAATCAGATACCACGGGTGTATAGATTTGGATACATTATATTAATTAATTAGTTGTGAACACTAGATCGGATACCATGGGCGTATAAATCTGGGGGCGTCACAGTTTTGGTATTAGAGCAATAGGCTATAGATCTAAAGAAGAGGTATCTTAGTATATAGTCTTCGAGTCCGTAAAAAAATATACACATAAAATAACATTAAAAACTTTATGTTTTGTGTAAAATTTTCATAATATAAAGTAATAAATAAATTCTTTTTATAGGATGGGCAACTTCGATGCTAAGGAAATGCCGATAGTAAATAATCCACCAAGAATTAAGTCAGTTCAAGATAGTGATGAAGAAGAGGAAGAGTTGCTTCATGATCAACAATTATTAGATGCTGAGGAAGGGGATGATCTTGTAGCTAGTCAATTGATGAGGATAGAAGACCATGAACAGGCAATGACAGTACCAATACAAAAATCTGAGAATGACAATGATCATATTAAGTTTAGGCAACATTTGGTCAAGGGTATGCTGGAGCATGAAAGGGGAACCACTAACCGACTAAAAGTACTACTGCATCATGCTTAGAGTGGCAGGCAGGAAATGCAATTGAGGTTAACCAAGTCTACTCTAGAAAATCGAGATGTATTTGACGTTCTGCAACGTTGAGTGGTTAGATATCCAGTTGAGGGAAAGAAAAGTGCTTATCTTATAGATTGATCTATGGTATGCCACATGATCCAGGATTCATATAACGAAGTTAAAGAATTCTAGATTATAGTATAGAAATCTATCTATTCAGTATTAGTATGAATAAAAGAGCAAGTGTTTGTATTGTAATTAGTAGTGTTATATGTAAAACTAGTTGGTTAAGTTATGTACTATTATGAAGTATGAATAAAAAATTATGTTTATTGTTTTTGATTGGGGTTTTCCAATGACTTTTGTAATTTCTTTTTTAATACAGTTTAAATTTAGCAAAAAAAAAATAGACCCATAAATCAAACCACACCATTTAAAGATTTTAAACTAGTAGGTTCACCTGAGTTTAAGGGTACATCTGAACTTGTTGAAGCTCAAATTTGGATTATCGAGATAGAAAAATTTTTCTTAGCAACCAATGTTAATGAAAATCAGAAAATAGTATTCGCAACCTTTTTCCTAAAAGGAGAGGCAAATTACTGGTGGAAATCTACTAGGGGTCGTGTAGGAACTGAAGTTGTTCCGCAGGATAGATTCAAGGAACTATTCCTTGAAAATTATTCTTCCCAATCTTTGAAGGATCGTATGGAGGTGCGATTCTTAGAATTAAAATAAGGAGAACTTACGGTATCCCGATATACTACCAAGTTTAACGAACTGTCCATATTTGCTCCGCATCAAGTTGATACTGAACCTAGGAAAACTTGGAAGTATCAAGAAGGATTAAAACCTTAGATCCGTAGTAAACTGTCTATATTTCAAATCAAGACTTTTCCTTAAATACTCGAGAATGTTGTCGTAGCTGAGAAGCTGAGAGTGAAAATGAAAACCTCATTTAATTTCACAAAGATAAAAAAGAGTTAAAATGAGGGGGGAATCTAAGACAGAACCCAGTTCAACTGGGTTAAATAATAAGAGAAGAACTGGCAGAACACCAAACCAAAAGAACAATAGAGAAAGCAGGGACAATATGATTCTCTCTCTAGATTTTTTGCTCTGCCTTCTCTCTAACATTTTCATATTCGACCCCCTTTTTGCTCCTACCTAAATTTCCGACCTCTACCTACTTTTTTCGTTTCCTCCTTCCGAATGACTCCTCTTCACTCCCTCTTATCACTTCTAGCTCTGTCTCCCCTTGTTCCAACCGTCTTTAGCTCCTTTCTTTTCTCTCTCTCCCTTCTTCCTTCTTTCTCTCTTCGTTTGTTCTTTTTGGTCCCTTTCCATGGTTGACCACTCTCACCTCTCCATTGGTAACTTTCGGTTAATGGCGTTTCTAGAGACTTGTTTGTGGAGTTTGGGGTGTCCAAACCTAACTCTCCCTTTATTGATAAATCACTTTTGTTTGAATCATTTTTTCCATTGAGGTCCCGATTGGTGTTGATACACCCTCCGATTGAAGGCTAACGAGTGTGGCGGATGATGTATTAGGGCTCATCTCGGGTTGTCAATGTCGATATTTTTAAGGCGGCTCAGCTCCTCTCTCATCAAGAAAGGATTGATCTTCTGCAGATGAACGGAAGAAAAGTAACATCCTCATGGATTTCATTTTAGCACACAGGTTTCTCTGTCCAAAACATTAATGATTTTGCTATTAAAGGTAAATCCATTAGACAAGTCAATGAGCTTGATCTGTTTGTTAAAGTCCCCTCGAGCCCCCGGCTCTGAGTCTATGATGTAGTCCTGGCTCTGTTCTTACGTGGCGGTGGTTTGGAAGATGGTCCTGGCTCCCCTAGGACGCTAGGGGTTAAGGGAGGAGTGCTTGGTTACGCCCCGCCTTTCTTTATTGGTGACGGACTATATTACTAGCCCATTTGGCTTGGTCAATAAACCCACCTAGAGTTCTATTATGGCTAAGACCCCCAAGTCTGTTTAAACCTTGAGTACTTTCCCTTTCTCTTCCTTCTAGTAAAAATGGATCCATTACTATCAAACCTCCGTCCGAGTATCCTTGACTTGAAATAGTCTTTGGAACTCATGTTTGGTTGGTAGCTTCATTCATTCCTGGCTTCCGTTTAAACTTGTTGAAGAGAGCGTGCATAAGCTCTGGGATACGTTTGGCCTGCAGAAGATCTTCCTTCAGGATAAAGGATTTTTTGTATTTAATGTGACACCCCCAAAATAGGTCCAATCCATCCAACCTATTCTGAGTCGCCAAATACATGGTACAAAAAATAACTACAACTTTATTACTACAATTGTCGTGCAAAATACAACAACACATATACTGTGAGTTTTAATACCAACTGTGACTCTTGTCCCCACTATGGACAACACCTCACAGTGATACCTTACGTAAAGGTACAATCTAGAACTGTTTTAGAAATTAAAATCTTTGGGAAGTGCTCAAGAAAACCTTCGTACATAGGAGGCCATGAATCTAAGTTATGATAGATATCATACGTCCAGAGAATTATCCTTTATTGATCCAATAAATCCCAAAAAAATGAGAAGATTACTATCATGTTCCTTCCAATGGTGAGTCTTCTCTTGACATATAACTATCTCCACTGTCTCCAGTTGAAAATTATATTTTAAATAAACTCCAAGATTATATAGGTAGTGCTCGTAGATATACTCAGGTGCACAACCCTGTCTTACAATAACACGAGATTGTATGTCATTAGACATCTTATATGATAGTGGCAAAACACCCTTCCAAAGTTGGGTTCACCTCACCCTATTGTTGTTCACCAAAATCAATTATTAAGTGACGTATAATATACGACACACACATCTTAGGTCCTCAATACAATTATATATTGTATGTCATGCCGTTTTATAATGTGTTGAGAAACTATGATGGTCTCGAACCACCACACTATTCCCCATTATCCCCTTTCGACCCAATTTACACCCTTATTACACCGAAAGGAATTGTGAAGCAAAAGGGTGAGCACAACTAACTTCGATAAAGAAGAATATTATGACTAAAGATAATTAAATTATCAATAGCCTTCATCAGTAATAAATCAGAGATTTAGAACATATGGTAGATGATAAAACTTTTCAACCATAGTTGCAGCAGAATGAGCAATCCATTAGAAAAGTCAAATATATCATAAAGTCTATTATCTTCTCCATGTTAAAAGTCCACCAACAATGCTTTAACCCTGTAACATTAATCAACAGATCTTGTTCATAGTCATGTTAATAACTCTTAATCATAATTGTAGTTCTAATTTTCTTTTCTCATCCAAGACGAAGATATTTTTCATCACATGTCTTTACCTGAAACATCAAAGATCATGGTTATACCAAATCACAGATCCTGTACATAATCATACTAATAAGTTCATCTTTGCACTACGGGCCAAAGATATTCATTAATAGTTCATCTTTGCACTACATGCCAAAGATATTCAACAACAGGTCATCTTTGCACTACGGGCCAAAGATATTCAACAACAGGTCATCTTTGCACTACACGCCAAAGATATTCATCAATAATTCATCTTTGCACTACAGGCCAAAGATGTTAATATTTCAAAGAAATATATAATCATTTCAGAATTTATATAAACAATAATTATAACCATGTTGATCAATTCACCTTTGCTCTTAAGCTAAAAATATTCAATTGTAAATTCAATGGTCATGATCATACCAGTCAACAATTTAGCTTTGCACCACTGGCCAAAGAGAACCCATAGTCACACGATCATACCAATAATCTACTCATCCTTACACTTAAGTCAAAGAGAAATTTCATCACCGAGATTATAAAAATGTTATATATGATAATAAAAACAATACGATCAACAACTGCATTTAATTTCAAGAGTAAGATTCATAAATCAATGATTTCATAACACCTTAATCCAAATGTTATAAATCACTTAATAATCTCATAATCTAATATTATTAATATTACCACAATATTTTAATCATTTCTTAAACTTATAAACAATTTATTTTAATTGCTTACACTTTACTAATTAATGCATTTAATCATACTAAAATGCCAAACTCATAAGATTTCATCACCAATAACCAACAACCTTATCAAAAATCTGCATATACCATATATAGGATTCCCAAGTCATAAAATCCTATTTTTCAATTTTGTTACTTCACATAACATATTTAATTTATTTATTCATAACTAGTCCATTTTCATGAAAAATACCAAATCAGTTCCAAAAATATTTTTTTTCTGGGATTTAACATAATATAGTCCCATATTAAATATATATATTTCTCGGAATTTTTAAAATTCATTTACTATTTTTCATATGGTCAAAACTGCCGAATATTTAGACATTTATCATAAATTGTACTTTTGTCCAAAAATTTCGAAATTTACAGAATATACTTATGTTATATAGATATACTCCCAATAAAAATTTCACCAATTTTGGAGTTAACCACAAGGAGTTATAAGGGTTTACTTTTAAAATAGTCTTTTCTCATAAAATCCATAACTCTTAATCTATACATCCAAAAATCACCATTTTTGGACACAATCAATAAAACTCATCAAATTATCATTTCAAAGTTTTTCAGAATTTTTTAACGTCAGAAAAATTATGAAACTGAAGAAACATAACAACCCTTAAAATCCCTTACAATCCCTTACCTCAAAGGAGCAGTACTTCTGACCGGAACATCGGATGTAAAGCCGAAGGAAACTTGCACTAAATAATAACTCTCAAAGTATCTAAATACTTACAAAAATATGCTCGACAATATAGAGAGAAAAAAACTTGTTTCTGGTGTGATTTTCAATTCTAACATAAGCACCTATTTATAGGAAAATGCTAGAACACCAAAGGAGACTAAAATAATAATATAATATATTTATTTTATTCCTACGCATGGAAAGTTGAAAATTCCATCCCACCATACTTGAAGCTTTAATTCAGCACATGCTTTCAATTAAAAACAAAAGTGGGGCCCACCTTCTAAAATTTTTCTACCAAAATCATTTACAAAAATAATTTCCGAATCAGTCACCTCTTAAAATTCATAACAACTCATACGTTAATTTTTAACGGTTCAAAATTTGTGGATATATACTCAACTTATATATGTATAACATATCCAAAAATCAAAACGATCCAACGGTCGGATTAAAAATTATAACTCACGTAATATATCTCAAGAACACTTATTATCGGATTATAAGTCCTTCGAACCAGTTTCACTCAAACTATTACCACGAAAAATCCACAAAGAATTTTTGGGTGATTCCAATTTCTACGGTTAGCTTACTTTCAGGGCTTTCTTTTGATATATGGTTCATCTCCTAACTCATTATACTCCAAGAGTTATGGATTATACAAAATCAAGTAATAAACTAATTTTTCTGAAAATCCCATATTTTGTTCTTCATTTCGACAAAACACCTCAACATTAAATCCTTCATTTATAACCACATAAATAAATCCTTCATTTATATCCACATCAAATAAATATTTCCTTATCATATAAATCAATAATTATTCATAAATATTGCAGAATCACAATAATGACAACCAGACAGTTCTCAGGAAAGAAGGGGCTTTCCGATAAAGATTTCTCCTTACTGGCGCGCAATTAGGTGACCAAACCTCTCCTTGACAGAACTTTCTAGACATTGCCAATAATGTTATCTAATAATATTATTCAAATAATATGAATTATTGATCTGATAATGAGAAATACTGTGCAGTGATAATTATTGAAACAACAATAATATGAAATATCAACGCAAAGAATTATTGAATCAATAAAATAAAATATTGAGCGGTAATTCACGTAACAATTATTGAGTAGTGCCTTCTTACGTAAGAATCAATAATTTCAAGAATCGCATGTAATATCTGGTAGTGTCTTCTTTGTGCAACCACGCGTATTCATCGTATTTTAACCACCGTGTATTCAATGTTGTTAGCGGTAATAACTACTGTAGTTATTTATAAAAATTCAAACTTGTCATTTTCTTCATCCAAGCGGTTATTACATTATGGGGCCCACAAATGGTTGCATCGTTGTACGAATATTCTCCGACAATAAGAATATTCTATGACCAAACGAATATTCCCTGACAACCAAGAGTATTTTATAATCACTTGCGTATTTTGTAGACGTTGCACATATCACCCTTAACTTTAAAATTTTATCAATTTAACCATTTACTGAATAATAATTATAAGAAAAATTGAATACTTTTATTTCATAAAATTCGGGGTCTTACAATCTCCCCTCCTTATGAAATTTCGTCCCCGAAATTTACGTACCTGGTATTTCAAAGAGTTGAGAATACATTGCTTTCATTTCAGATTTTATCTCCCCGGTCATCATGATTTCTCCATTGCTCATCTCCTGTATTTCAGATATCATTCTAGAATACAGCTTTAAAATAAATGTTAATTGAGATATCACAGTTTGTCAACTTAAGTAAAAAAATTCAGCTTAGGTAGGACACACACTAGTGAAGGATATTACTCATCTCTCCATTCCTAGTTCTAATCCCGGATCTCCGCCAGAGATCATATCCCTAAGCTCTGATACCAAATGTGACACCCCCAAAATAGGTCCAATCCATCCAACCTATTCTGAGTTGCCAAATACATGGTACAGAAAATAACTACAACTTTATTACTACAATTGTCGTGCAAAATACAACAACACATATACTGTGAGTTTTAATACCAACTATGACTCTTGTCCCCACTATGGACAACACCTCACAGTGATACCTTACGTAAAGGTACAATCTAGAACTGTTTTAGAAATTAAAATCTTTGGGAAGTGCTCAAGAAAACCTTCGTACATAGGAGGCCATGAATCTAAGTTATGATAGATATCATACGTCCAGAGAATTATCCTTGGTTGATCCAATAAACCCCAAAGAAAAATGAGAAGTTTACTATCATGTTCCTTCCAATGGTGAGTCTTCTCTTGACATATAACTATCTCCACGGTCTCCAGTTGAAAATTATATTTTAAATAAACTCCAAGATCATATAGGTAGCGCTCGTAGATATACTCAGGTGCACAACCATGTCTTACGATAATACGAGATTGTATGTCATTAGACATCTTATATGATAGTGGCAAAACACCCTTCTAAAGTTGGGTTCACCTCACCCTATTGTTGTTCACCAAAATCAATTATTAAGTGACGATATATATATCGACACACACATCTTAGGTCCTCAATACAATTATATATTGTATGTCATGCCGGATTTTATAATGTGTTGAGAAACTTTGATGATCTCGGACCACCACACTATTCCCTGTTATATCCTCGCTTCTACCCAATTTACACTCTTATTACACGAAAAGGAATTGTGAAGCAAAAGGGTGAGCACAACTAGCTCAGTAAAGAATATTATGACTAAAGATAATTAAATTATCAATAGCCTTCATCAGTAATAAATCAGAGATTTAGAACATATGGTAGATGATAAAACTTTTCAACCATAGTTGCAGCGGAATGAGCAATCCATTAGAAGAGTCAAATAGACCATAAAGTCTATTATCTTCTCCATGTTAAAAGTCCACCAACAATGCTTTAACCCTGTAACATTAATCAACAGATCATGTTCACAGTCATGTGAATAACTCATAATCATAATTGTAGTTCTAATTTTCTCTTCTCATCCAAGACGAAGATATTTTTCATCACATGTCTTTACCTGAAACATCAAAGATCATGGTTATACCAAATCACAGTTCCTGTTCATAATCATACTAATAAGTTCAACTTTGCACTATGGGTCAAAGATATTCATTAATAGTTCATCTTTGCACTACATGCCAAAGATATTGAACAACAGGTCATCTTTGCACTACGGGCCAAAGATATTCATCAATAATTCATCTTTGCACTACAGGCCAAAAATGTTAATATTTCAAAGAAATATATAATCATTTCAGAATTTATATAAACAATAATTATAACCATGTTGATCAATTCACCTTTGCTCTTAAGCTAAAAATATTCAATTGTAAATTCAATGGTCATGATCATACCAGTCAACAATTCATCTTTGCACTACTGGCCAAAGAGAACCCATAGTCACGATCATACCAATAATCTACCCATCTTTACACTTAAGTCAAAGAGAAATTTCATCACCGGGATTATAAAAATGTTATATATGATAATAAAAACAATACGATCAACAACTGCATTTAATTTCAAGAGTAAGATTCATAAATCAATGATTTCATAACACCTTACTCCAAATGTAATAAATCACTTAATAATCTCATAATCTAATATTATTAATATTACCACAATATTTTAATCATTTCTTAAACTTATAACCAATTTATTTTAATTGTTTACACTTTACTAATTAATGCATTTAATCATACTAAAATGCCAAACTCATAAGATTTCATTACCAATAACCAACAACCTCATCAAAAATCTGCATATACCATATATAAGATTCCCAAGCCATAAAATCCTATTTTTCAATTTTATTACTTCACATAACATATTTAATTTATTTATTCATAACTAGTCCATTTTCATGAAAAATACCAAATCAGTTCCAAAATTATTTCTTTTCTGGGATTTAACATAATATAGTCCCATATTGAACATATATTTTTCTCGGAAGTTTTAAAATTCATTTACTATTTTTCAAATGGTCAAAACTGCCGAATATTTAGACATTTATCATAAATTGTATTTTTGTCCAAAAATTTTGAAATTTACAGAATACACTGATTTCACCAATTTTGGAGTTAACCACAAGGAGTTATAAGGGTTTACTTTTAAAATAGTCTTTTCTCATAAAATCCATAACTCTTAATCTATACATTCAAAAATCACCATTTTTGGACACAATCAATAAAACTCATCAAATTATCATTTCAAATTTTTTCAGAATTTTTGAACGTCAGAAAAATTATGAAACTGAAGAAACATAACAACCCTTAAAATCCCTTACAATCCCTTACCTCAAAGGAACAATACTTCTGACCGGAACATCGGATGTAAAGCCGAAGGAAACTTGCACTAAATAATAACTCTCAAAGTATCTAAATACTTACAAAAATATGCTCGACAATATAGAGAGAAAGAAAACTTGTTTCTGGTGTGATTTTCAATTCTAACATAAGCACCTATTTATAGGAAAATGCTAGAACACCAAAGGAAACTAAAATAATAATATAATATATTTATTTTATTCCTACGCATGGAAAGTTGAAAATTCCAGCCCACCATACTTGAAGCTTTAATTCAGCACATGCTTTCAATTAAAAACAAAAGTGGGGCCCATCTTCTAGAATTTTTCTACCAAAATCATTTACAAAAATAATTTCCGAATCAGTCACCTCTTAAAATTCATAACAAATCATACGTTAATTTTTAACGGTTCAAAATTTGTGGATATATACTCAACTTATATATGTATAACATATCCAAAAATCACAACGATCCAACGGTCGGATTAAAAATTATAACTCACGTAATATATCTCAAGAACACTGATTATCGGATTATAAGTCCTTCAAACCAGTTTCACTCAAACTGTCACCACGAAAAATCCACAAAGAATTTTTGGGTGATACCAATTTCTACGGTTAGCTTACTTCCAGGGCTTTCTTTTGATATATGGCTCATCTCCTAACTCATTATACACCAAGAGAAGGATTATACAAAATCAAGTAATAAACTATTTTTTCTGAAAATTCCATATTTTGTTCTTCATTTCGACAAAACACCTCAACATTAAATCCTTCATTTATAACCACATAAATAAATCCATCATTTATCCACATCAAATAAATATTTCCTTATCATATAAATCAATAATTATTCATAAATATTACAGAATCACAATAATGACAACCAGACAGTTCATAGGAAAGAGGGGGCTTTCCAATAAAGATTTCTCCTTACTGGCGTGCAATTAGGTGACCAAACCTCTCCTTGACAGAACTTTCTAGACATTGCCAATAATGCTATCTAATAATATTATTCAAATAATATGAATTATTGATCCGATAATGGGAAATCTTTGTGCGTTGACAATTATTAAAACAACAATAATATAAAATATCAACGCAAAGCAATTATTGAATCAATAAAATAAAATATTGAATAGTAATTACGTAACAATTATTGAGTAGTGCCTTCTTCTACGTAAAAATCAATAATTCAAGAATCTTTCGTGCAATCTGGTAATGCTTCTTTGTGCAACCACGCGTACATCGATTTTAACCACCGTGTATTCAACAAGGTGTTAATGAGAATAACTACGTCGTTATTTATAAAAATTCAAACTTGTCGTTTTCTTCATCCGAAAGCGGTTATTACATTATGGGTCCACAAATGGTTTTACTGCAAAGTAAATACGAATATTCCGACAACAAGCAAAAATATTCCACGACCAAATGAATATTCCCCGACAAACCAAGAGTATTTTATAACCACTAGCGTATTTTGTAAACTTTGCACATATCTCCTTAACTTTAAACTTTTATCAATTTAATCATTTACTGAATAATAATTATAAGAAAAATTGAATACTTTTATTTTATAAAATTCGGGGTCTTACATTTAAGTTCTCCTCCCCTGCTGAACGTGACAATATCCTTGCTCTTGGCCCCTGGTACATCTCTAATAAGCTAATGTGTCTTAAACTTTGGAAGGAGGGGAATGGACTTCAATCAAATCTGTATTTAAGACCCACGTCTGGGTAAAATTTCACAACATTCCATGTCTTATTTATCATCCCTGGGTTTGAGCTACCTTGCTAGTGGAATAGGGAAGCAACTTTTTGTGGATAAGGTTACTGAAAAGCTAGAACCAATGAGTTTTGCAAGGATGTGCATTGAAGTCTTTTCTTCCTCTATTTTTCCCTCTAGTCTGGATGTTGTGGTTCTTGATGAGGAATCTAAGTCAGAAAAAGTTGTTGTTAAAGTCGAGTACCAGAATAAGCCTCAACTTTGTTCTCATTGTCATTCTTTTGGGCACTCTCTTTTTTTTTGCTAAATTTGTTTGTATTAAAGAGACCAAAAAGAACAATGGCTAAGGGGCATACCCCAGAATATAGTAACATCATCTAAAGAGCAAAGATGAGGATACGATACAAGGAAGAAATCCCAACCATCCTAGTGAGTTACCAACCAATTACAATAGTGATTATAGTTTGTAGCTTTGATGAAGGCTTTACTAGTAGAAATCTGTGATTTAATAAGATTGATTGTGTCCTTTGCAAGAGACCTAGGAGGAATGATAGTACCCTTATGCATCTTTGTATTCCTAGCTTCCCAAACTTTGTAGAAACAAGTAGCAACTGTGAGACTCAAAATGTTCTTTGACAATTTAGAGCCTTGGTAGTTGGTGAGATAGCTAATGAGAGCATCCCAAGTGAGTGGGATGGAAGCCCAATTTCCTAAGTCAAGAGCACTCTTTAGGATAACCGTAGAGTAGGTACATTCAAACAACATGTGCTCAAAGGTTTCCACATGTTGGTTGCATAGAAGACAGTTCCATGTCCTTCCCGTGTAGTGCTTGGTTCGATCATTCGTAGATAGTTTCCTTAGCAGTCCAAGCCACAACATAAAAGAGTATTTGGGCACATGTAGGTTGTGCCAAAGGATTGTGCTCCATGGTGCCAATTGGGTCCTAGCCCGAATGGAATCCCAAATCTGGTTAGCCTTTACCGTATGAATGGCTTGAGCTTCCCATAATATTTTGTTATTCTGTCTAGGAGGGATGGAAGCTTGAAGAATTTGCTGCCGAAACATGATCACATCGTGATGATTACTAGTTGGGAGATTCCAAGAGGAGTCCAGAATGATGTGGCTCACCTTGGCAGATGATGGAATACCTGAGTTGGACAGTAATGAGGTAGAGGGGTTGATTGGGGCACCATTCAACCAAGGATCATACCAAAGAGAAGTCCGATTACCTTGCCCAGTAATGTATTTTAGGTGTTGTATAGCACATGGGCAAAGCTTTAGGATTTGTTTCCATGTCCACGAGCAATCATGGCCTGCTGAAACCTGCCATATAGACTTGTCTTTCAAGTGAGTGGTTTGTATCCATTGTGCCTAGAGTGACTCAGTATCGTGATTGATAATTTGAAGAAAATGTTGCAACTGTAATGCAGTGTTCCAATCAAGGATACTCTTGATGCCCAATCCCCCTTCATTTATTGGAAAAGTGATTTGAGACCAAGCCACTTTAGCCCCAAACTTACAAAAATTCGGTCCCTTCCACAAAAACCTGCCGAGGAGGGAGTTAATCTCTCGAAGTACAGCCTTAGGTAGCATGAAATGCTTGCACCAATAGGTTTGGAATGAACATAGAACAGATTTTAACAACTGAAGGCGACCAGAGTAGGCAAGGACTTTGGATGTCCATGAAGAAATACGAGAGGTTATCTTTTGTATAAGAGGAGCACAGTCGGCATGAGATAGCTTCCGAGATAGTAGTGGTACTCCAAGGAATTTGGAAGGTAGAGATCCTATCTGAAAACCCAGTAAAGATAGGATACTATCCGTGGTTGAAGGATCCGTATTTGAGAGATAGCACTGACTCTTATGAGAATTCGGGATCAGACCAGAGTAAAGAGAGAAGGATTGGATGCAAGAATTAATAATATTGACCGAAGGTAAGCTCGCATGGTAGAAAATCAGGATATCATCAGCAAACAGTAGATGAGTAAGCTGGCAATCTTTTGCTTTCCAATGAAATTCAAACCCATCGGTGGAAGTCTCTTTTTTGAGTTTTAGAGAAAGCATTTCCATCACCAGAACAAACAGGAAGGGGGAGAGGGGATCTCCTTGACGAAGCCCATGAGTACTACCAAAGAAGCTTGCAAGGGTTCCATTTAACTTGATTAAGAACATGGCAGAAGTGATACATGCCCTGATCCAATCAATGAAGATTGGGGGAAAATGAAAATCTTTAAGGACATCAAGCAGGAACTCCCATCTAACCGTGTCAAAGGCTTTTTGAAGGTCAATTTTGAGGGCACACCGAGAGGGGCCAGAGTTTCTGTTGTAGCCTTTGAAGAGATCTTGAGCCAATAGAATATTATCACATATACTTTGACCTTTTACAAAAGTCGATTGTGCTTGATCAATTAGCTTGGGCAGAACCACTTTTATCCTATTAGAAATGATTTTTGCAATACATTTATAAATAGTATTACAACAAGAGATAGGACGGAAATCAACCATGGCAGTTGGATTTGAACATTTGGGAATCAAGGCCAACGTAGTGGAGTTTATCCCTTTGGTTAGCCGGCTAGTGGAAATAAAGTACTGAACAACCTTAGTAAAGGTTTCACCCACAATGGACCAGCAGCTAATAAAGAAGTTCACGTTGAATCCATCTGGACCTGGGCTCCTATTACGGTTCATGGAGTTTAGAACCTTGAAAATCTCAGTATCAGAAATAGGAGCACTAAGAAGAGAAGCTTGAGATGGGTCTATCAAATTGGTAGGGGAAATGCCTATGTCAGTAAACCCATCATAGAGAGAGCCCGAATCAGAAAAAAGGCTAGAGAAATACCCCACAGCTACTGCCTCAATCTGGTCCTTGTCATGGACCATAATACCATCATTATTAAGGATCAAGAGGATTTTGTTAGAGTTCCATCGTTGCTTCATCATATTTGAAAAATAGCTTGAATTACGGTCACCTAAGGCCAGCCATGTATATCTGGATTTTTGTTACATTAAGACTTCTTCCCTATCCATAGCTTGCCAAAGATGTTTCGAGCAACTCTCTTCCTTTGCCAAAAGGTCCAAGTCATAAGGATGGTCATGAAGGAGGTTCTGGACCGAGTGGAGGTCTTCCCTTGCTATCTTTACCAATGTGGTCAGATTACCCACAGAACTGTTGAGGGAGGATAAGGCCTTCTTGGTGCATTTTAGTTTCTCAGAGAAAACATAGAAAGGGTTCCCATTAATGTGGGTATCCCAAGCCATCTGGACTGCTTCATGAAACCCATCAATGAGAGACATGTGGTTGAAATATTGAAACTATCTCCGAGGTTTAGTGAACTTAATCCCAGTGTTTAGTAAAACCAAGGAGTGATCAGAAAGCCCACGATGAGCAAAAGATACCTATGAGAGGTCATACTTAGAGAACCATTCTGCATTTCCCATAACACGGTCCAGTTTCTTGTGGATAGGTTGGGAAGGTTGATTGTTCCACCAAGTAAAGATTAGCCTTATTGCACGAATGTCATCCACACCAATATCCGTAATCCAGTCTTTGAAATCTTCTTTTCCAACATCCCAACTGGCATTTGGTTGGTTAGTTTCCATCAGGTCCTTTATAACATTAAAATCCCCCAATAAGCACCAACACTCATTTGTGGACTGAGTAGCCAGTTCATTCCAGAGATTCCTTCTTTCAATATAAGTATTGAGCCCATACACAAAAGAAACCATGAAGCTAGTCTTCATTAAAATCAATAATTGAACTTTACAATGCATAATTTGAGAGGAAACAAAAGGATATCCAATTTCCAAAGGAGAGGATTCCATCCTACCCAAATTCTACCATTATTATGGAAGTCATAATTAAAAGCCCATTCCCAGTTCCTACATAAATTCCTGGAAATTTTGGGAGCTTTATCAAATTTAACTCTAGTCTACAATGATTTGCTTAACATAAGCCTGTTTAGGCTTTTTATTCAATCCTCTAATATTATAGGAGGCTAACATAATTAAACTGATGGAGGGGGGTGTTGCCATTTTTTCCCTTGCCTTTTCTGTTCTTAGCAGCCTTGGGATTTTCCATACCTGAGATTTGTTTATTTTTGAGATCTTTTCCTTCTTTTTCGTCTATCGCCTTGATCTTGTTCATAAGGAGAGGATTCATTGCAACAGGAGAATCTGTGTATGGGCTAATGATCTGGTCATATTGAGTCATTGGTGCAAATATGTTGGAGATAATAAGATCATTATTGGGATTTAGAGTAACAGATCCAGATTTAGCTCCCCTTCCCACAGTTACCCAGTCATTCCCAGTCTTTGGCACTACATTAAAATTGGTTCCAACCATAGCTTGCATATCTGCCTTCATTACCTATCCACCAATATTAACCTGCACTTTATTAGCTGTATCCGACCCAAGCCCTTTAGGAACCCACTGGTAGTTTGCTTTAGGACATTTGAGAGGAGAATGCCCAAACAAAAGGCATTTGGGGCAGTTGGGTGGTTTACTTTGGTATTCCACCTCAACCGAAGTAAAAGAGTACTCAAGTGCATCTCCTTGCTTTGTAGCAACCCGAATAGAAGGAGGAAATGAAGAAGAGGCTTTGACTTCAATACAAACTCTAGCAAAGTTCAGGAAATCATTCTTTGTTGTCATTTCATCCGTGAATAGAGGTTTACCAATTCCACTAGCAATATAACTAATTCCTTCATCCGACCAATAGGAAAGAGGAATATTGCAGAGTTTGACCCAAATTGGAAAGGTGCTGCATTCCGATTTAGAGAACTCGACTCCTTCTTTCCATTTCTGAAGGACCATGATTTTAGAGGTGAAGTGCCAAGGAACAGATTCTAGAACATTATCACAGTCCAAAGTAGACGCAAATTTGAAAATGAAGTATCCTTTGTTATGAAGGAAAACATCAATAAGCCCAAGATGACCCCATAGTCTCCTAGCAATAGGCTCAACAACTTTATAGGGAAGAGAGGAATGAAGGAAGTATCCCACAATACTGGATGCCCAGATTTGATTGCCTCTAAGTAACATTTCGTCCGGGGGGATGACCGTTAAGACCCCATCATCAGAAGTATGAGGGTGGTACGTTAGGAGCCTAGAAGTTCTGACATTGGTTTTGCCAACCACATCACTCCAGATTTAGTGGTTTCTTTCTGGGTAGCAGCAGGTATTTCCCCTTCTTCGAGGAAAGAGGCGGGAGCTTTTGAAAAAGCTGACCCTAATAGACTAGTTTTGACAAGACATGAGTTGGTGGGAGACCGGGCCTGAGCCACCGGTGAAGAGCCTATTCCAATCTCAGTCTCCGGAAGAACCTTAGGGACTGATTCTCCCGGCTTTGAATCTTCTCCAACACATATGACCTGTCGAAGAGCACCAATGCCAGAGGAAAACAAGGGGATATCTGGTTTAGGACTAGACATAGATATTTATTTGCATCTGGAAATTTGACCCTCTTGCCATCCGACAAGAAATGTTGAACATCGTTGGTAAGAATCCCATGGGCTGATAAAAATGACATTAAGTGCATGTTTTTCTTCCTTTCAAATAAACCTTCCTCCCTGTCTTTATGGGAGAAATGATGAGCAGCCGAGAAAATTTTCCTGGCATTGTCCCCCATAGCATGACCGATATCCATATCAGGATTCAAGGCATTTTTAGCAGAGTCCTCAGAGCTAATATTGGTTCCCATAACACCCATAATGGGATCAGACTCCCCCATATCCTCGACTCTAAGATGAAGAGGTAGAGGTTCAGTAGAGTTCGGGAGAGAGACTCCAAACTCAGCAAACAGGTCTTTAGAGAGACTACTCTCTGAGTTCCCTGCTGAGAGGTGGTTGTGGCTAACCATAGCAGAACGTAGAACAAGGAGAGCGAGGATAGAAGAGGTGAACAAAGGACAACAGAGAACCAAAGGAAAGAAGAAAATCCAGCAAAGGGACCTTCAAAGCGACAAAAGTGAAAGAAAGAAAGAAAGAGGCCGGAAGTTAGGTATGAGAGGGCCGGAGAAGAGTTTTAGAGAGAAGGCAGAGAGAATGGGTTAGAGAGAGAAACATTTCACCCGGTGACTTGAAACTCTTGTTTTTTCGCACTCTCTTATTCGTTGCCCTTCCGCTAACTTCAAATGGGTTCCTAAACTCCTTTGGTTCCTGACCAGTCGGTTACATCTGCAACTTCTGACATCCCGGTTGTTCCCCCTCTTGCCTTGCCTCCGGATAGCTATACTTTGGTGGCTAAAGGTCCTACAGGCCCTTCCCCCTCCCCTGCTGCGCCTAGTCCAAATCGTTTCAACCTCATTTCTCCCTTGGATAGTTTTTCGGATACTAATACCACTCCTCTGCCTAACCCCCTCGTGATCAAATTAAGACAAATTGGTGAGAAGGATGTCCGTGACCTAAAGCATAAGGCCAAAAGTTACTGACACAGCCAAGTTTCAAAGAAAAAGATTAAAGGTGGGGGAACCACAAGTCCCTACTTAAAATTTTCCCTTTTATGTTATCTTTTGCTCTATGAATATCGAGAGGTATTAATAAGTCTCCCAAGCAGGGCTAGTGTCCATGCTCTCATTGATAAACATAGTCTCTCTTTTGTTGGTCTTATAGAGACTAGGGTCAAGAGCACTAAAGCCATTACTATTTCTAAATCTATTTGTAAACACTTTTGGGAATGGCACTTTAATTATGACTTTCATATTAATGGTAGAATTTGGGTTGGTTGGGACCCAAACTTTTGGAAGGTCAATATTCTATCTAAGTCTTCTCAATTTATTCAATTGTTTTGTTTCATCTATTAGTGTTGATATACAATTTTTGTCACTATTGTTTATGGTCTTAACACTCCTACTGAGAGGAAGATTTTGTGGAAAGATCTTAGGGATCTTGCTCCGAATATTAATAAGCCTTGGTCTCTGCTGGGTGACTTCAATGTTATACAATCTATGTCCGAAATTGAAGGTGGGGTTCTCACTTGGGACTATGGTATTCAAGACTTCAAAGACCTTCTTTCTGATTTGTTTTTGGTAGACCTCAGAGCCTCTAGTCCCTCCTCACTTGGTGGGACTCTCAGTTAGCTAATTCGACATACAAAAAGCTGGACAGAGCTTTGGTTAATAACCTATGGCTGGATTTTTTTCCCTTCCTCACAGGCCCTTTTTACTCCTCGTGAGATTTCCGACCATTGCCCTGCGGTGGTTACGGTAGGATTAGATATGCCTCACATTCTGAAACCCTTCCAGTTCTTCAATTTCATGGCTGGGCTAGAAAATTTCATGGATGTTGTGCAATCTGCTTGGAATACCCCTGCATTTGGAGACCCGCTGCAGATCCTTTCGGGTAAGCTCAAGGCTGTTAAGAAGGCCTTAATTTTTACGAATCGTCTTAATGGTAACCTCTCCTCTAATGTTGAGAAATCTAGAGCTCTCCTTCATGTTATTCAACAACAGCTATCACCTTGAACCCTACCGATCCTGTCCTCCTTTCCCTTGAAGAATCTCAAAGCAGGCGTCTCTTTGGGGTGATCTTGTATGTGAAGAAAAACTTCTCAAGCAAAAGTCTCAGGATCCAATGGCTTAAGGAAGGGACAAGAATTTCGCTTCTTTCATAACCAAATTAAGAATAGATGGAACCAAAATAAAATACTTTATATTGAAAATGTTGTGGGGATTTGTGTTTTGGACACTCAGTATCCAAAGTATTGCGATTGACCATTTATGTTTCTCGTTGGGCGATCCTCCTCTTGCTTAAGGGTCCACTTTTTCGAACACAGAGTCCCTAGTTTCTTCCAAGCTATCATCTCAAAGAAGCTCGATTGCTAGAAACGAGAGACGTTCTTGATGAGGAGATTCTTCATACATTGAAGCACATGAAAAAGAATAAGAGTCCTGGCCCGGATGGTTTTAATGTTAATTTCTTCCTCCTTACTTGGGATATTGTGGGCTCGGACTTCACTGCTGCCATTTAGTCTTTTTCCGTCAAGGATGCCTTCTTAGAGGTACTAATGCTACGGCCATTGCTCTTGTTCCAAAAACTGCAAACCCTACTTCCATGAATGACTACAAACCAATCTCATGTTGCAATACCACCTATGAATGTATATCTAAGATCATTGCCTCGCATCTCATGGGTATTCTTCCTTCTATCATTTCGCCAAATCATGCTGCTTTTATTAAAGGTAGAAGGAACAACATCCTCCTTGCTCAAGAGTTATTCAGGAATTATCACAGACCCTTTGGGCCTCCTAGATGTGCTCTGAAAATTGATTTAAGTAAAGCTTTTGACTCCATTCCTTGGGATTTCCTTTTTGCAGCTCTTCGGTTCTTTAACTTTCCACCAAAATTCTTGTTCTGGGTCAAAGCTTGCATTACTTCTTCTACTTTCTCTGTCAAGGTCAATGGTGCTCTCTGTGGCTATTTCAAAGGACGTAAGGGGCTTAGGCAAGGTGACCCCCTTTCACCTTATCTTTTTGTCATTATCATGGAAGTTCTTTCTTTTATGCTTTCTAAAGCATCCAAGCTTCCCTCTTTTCATTTTCATTGGAAGACCAATTGCTATATCTCCTCACTCATCTCTGTTTTCTTGATGATATTATCATTTTTGTCGGGGTGACTTTGGCTCTGTTAGTACACTCAAACTTTTCTCGATCGATTCTCTTCTCGATCGGCTCTGATCAATGCCTCAAGAGTATGTGCTTTCTTTCCCATGTTCCTCCCGACACTAGCGATGAAATCTCTCTCTTGCTGGGATTCCGGTGGGTGTATTCTGCGAAAGTTTCTTGGTGTTCCTTTGATCACTACTAAACTTAGTCTTGCATGACCGCCAACCTCTCCTTGAAAAGATTAAATCCAGAATTTCTTCGTGGACCAATAGATTCTCTCTTATCTTTGGTAGACCGCAATTGATCAAATCGGTTATCCACTCTATCCAAGCCTATTGGTCCGCTTCATTTTATTCTCCCCTTCTCTGCTATAAATGACATGAAATCTTCCATGTCCATATTCCTCTGGAAAAGGTCCTTACATGGAAAAATTTGGCGCTAAAGTTGCTTGGAGCAAAATCTCTCTTCCCTTTTCTTTGAAGGGGGTTGGCTATTAAGAATCTTGAAGATTGGAACAAAGCTCAAATCTCGATGCATCTATGGCGAGATCATTACTCCCTCCTCCTCTTCTTCTTTTGGGCTAAGTGGGTTCGTGTTGTCCATTTAAAAACAAATTTTTTGGATTCTTCCCATTCCCTTGGATTGTTCTTGGATTTGGAGGAAAGTTCTCAATCTTCGAACTATTGCATGTAGGCACATTTCCTATTCCATTGGTAATGGTGCTTGTACTAGTCTTTGGTTTAACCCATGGCTTGGTCATTCTCCTCTCGCTACTTCCATTCACTCCCCTTGATTATTAACTCGGCCTTGGTCCCCTTTGCCTCGGTCGGTTGAATCATCCTTAACTCTTCTTTGGGTCCTCCCTCATCCAACCATAATGATTTTATTGAATTAGGAACTCTTTTGATATGTCAAGGTTATGTAACTTTTGCTACTCAGGATGATATCCTATGGGATGGCACCAGGGCTAAGGATATTAAAACCTCTACTTTTTGGTGTTCCATTCGCAAAGTGGGTTTAACGATTGGGGTGGCATAACATGGTGTGGCACAAAGCATGGTCCCTCCTCAGTACTCTTTCCTTCTTTGGCTTGCTTTCCATAAAGGTCTTGGACTATTGATAGGCTTCTCATGTTCGGTATGGAAATGAACCCCTTTGTGTCTTCATTTCACTTGAGAGGAAACCTTCCATCACCTCTTCTTCCAATGTAGGTTTTCCTTTCAGCTTTTGGTCACTACCCTCAGGCGTTGTGGCTGGAGAGGGATGAGTCGAAGTTGGTCTTCGATAACTGATTTCCTTTGTTGTAGCTCTGGTCCTAACTTCAAGCATGGTTTATTACTTTTTGGCTTTGCTACTGTTGTGTATCGGATTTAGCAAGAGCGTAATTCTAGGATTTTCTCTAATAAGGCTACCCCTGTTCGGGTAATTCTCCGTGATATTCTCCATATTATCAAGTGTCACCTTCACACTTATGCTAGATTTCAAAAACTTGAATCTAAGGCTTGTTTCCATCATCTTGTATTGTAATCTCAATCCGTCTTACTGTCTCATATACTGCTTATGGGCTCTTCTATCCTCTACTTCTGCAATTAGGAGTTTGGCTTGCTCGTTGTATGTATGCTGACATACTGTTGGCTGGGATGCTGTTTTATTTTGATCTGCAGTAGTTTTAGCAGTTTAGGAGTCATGGATTACTTGGACCTGTTAGTTATACTTGGTTTACTTGGACCTGTTATGTATGCTGACATACTGTTGGCTTGCTTCGTTGTATGTATGCTGACATACTGTTGGCTGGGATGCTGTTTTATTTTGATCTGCAGTAGTTTTAGCAGTTTAGTAGTTTTACTTGATCTGCATTAGGGTGCTAGTTCTGTTCTTGCTGCAAGTATGGATTATTTGGACCTGTTTTTTGTCTGGAATGCTTGCAATGGTGTGGCTGGTTCTGCTACACTTGGCTATACTGCTGTTGCTGAGTTTTACTCCCGCTGCAGTTGACTGCTGTTCTGGTTGGGCTCTACTGCTTTTCTGCAGGTGGCTTCTTTGTGGACTGCATAGGCAGCTGATGATGGATTATGCTTGGTTGTTGTGCTCTTATCTTGTCTGGGCCTTTTTGTTGGGTCTGCTGTTTGTGTTGCTAGCTACTGCATATTGCAGCCACAAACATAATTCAAGCCATTTGTTGCTGCTGGTTTAAGTTGTTGAGCTGAGTTATTTGTTCGTTGGGTCTGCCTGCTGGGTCTGCCTTGCTTCACCTGCTCCGGATTGGTACTGTTGTAGCAGTTGCTGTTTGTGGGAGAGGTTGATTGCTTTTTGTGGGCTGTCAGGCTTTGTTTATGCGAAGTTACTGCTGGGGACTTGCTAGGCGGTTTCTTTTCTGCTATGGTTCATCGATTTGTGGGAGTGGATGCAGGTGGCCTACATCATTTTTGGCCTCTGATTGTCCTATCCTTGGACCCCCGGGGTTTTGCTGTCTTTTGTAAAATGATAGTTTCTATAATTGATTTGTTGGGTGTAGTGCCTGTTATCTCATATAGCCATGACATCATAGGGAATGTCCTATGATGTCTATGCTATATTCTGCTTGGGATACCCCATGAGTTTTGTAACCTCTTTTTATTTTAATTCAGTCTAAATTTAGCAAAAAAAATAATAAGAGAAAATGGGATACCACTTTTTCTAACAATTCTGGGGAAAAGGTGGGTAATTTTAACAACAATTTCAATAATAACAAAAACACTACGATTGAACCTTGCGTTACATGTGGGAAAAGACATAAAGGTATATGTCTTAGAAATAAATGTTACAATTGTGGTCAGGAGGGACACTATTCTCCACATTGTCCTACCCCTGATAAAAATAAATGTTTCAACTGTGGTTCGTTGGATCATTTAGCAAGAAACTGCACAAAACCCAAGAACCAAGGAGTAGGGGGAAACAGAGTACCAGAGAATAATAATAATAGGTAAGCAAGAGGCTGCGATTTGGAGCTCAGAGTAAATCCGAATAGCCAAAACGTTTAATATGTCGGTGAGGGATGTTGTTGCTTCACAAGACACGGTGACAGGTATCATCCCTATCAACACTTTAAATGCATGTGTTATTCGACTCTATTGCTACTTGTTCTTTTGTGTCTAATAGCTTTTCTAAAAATTCGAATATGCCATCTGAAAGCATAGACATACCGTTTTGTGTAGAAATTGCAAATAACTATAAGATTCCTATTAAAACTATATATAGGAATTGTAGCATGGATATAAAGGGGCACAAATGTATGGTGAACCTTATTCCAATATAGTTAGGGGAATTCGATGTAATCATAGGGATGGATTGGTTAGTTAATAATAACACGATGATTGATTGTCAACAAAAATGGATAAACCTATTGACTGCGTCGAAGTCAAAGGTAGTGTTCAACGGGCTCAGGCAGAAAGATTACTTAGAAAGGGTTGTACAGGTTATTTGGCTTATATAGTGGATACTCGAAATGAAGGAGTAAAACTAGATCAAATACATGTAGTTAGGGAATTTTCTGATGTATTTCTAGATGACTTACCAGGTCTTTCTCCAGATAGGGAAATTGAGTTTTTTATCGACCTTGCACCGGTTACGGTGCCAGCTTCTAAGACACCATAGAGGATGGCACCTGTAGAAATGAAAGAATTGCTAGTACAACTACAAGAACTCTTAGACAAAAAGTACATAGAAACCTAGTGTTTCACCTTGGGGAGCACCAGTGTTGTTTGTAAAGAAGAAGGATGGAACCATGAGGTTATGTATCAACTATAGAGAAGTAAATAAGTTAACCATAAAGAATAGGTATCCTTTGCCAAGAATTGATGATTTGTTTGACTAGTTAAAAGGGGTCGAACACTTTTCAAAAATCGACCTACGGTCAGGTTATCATCAGTTAAAGGTAAGAAAAGAAGATGTGTCAAAGACAGCGTTTAGGACACGCTATGGACATTATGAGTTTTTTCGTAATGTTCTTTGGGTTAACAAATGCACCGGCAACATTTATGGACTTGATGAATCGAGTGTTTAAATCATGCTTAGACAAATTCGTTGTAGTGTTTATCGATGATATTCTGGTATATTCGAAAACACGGGAAGACCATTTAGAATCGTATTGCAGATATTATAAAAGGAGCAACTTTACGCAAAGTTTTCCAAGTGTGAATTCTGGTTAAGAAGAGTTCAATTTTTAGGTCATGTAATTGACAAGAATGGAATTGCAGTAGATCTAACTAAGATCGAAACGATTGTGAATTGGGAACAACTAACAACTCCAACAGAAGTAAGATGTTTTCTCAGTTTAGCGGGATATTATCAACGTTTCATAAAAGATTTTTCAAAAATAGCAACTCTACTAACCAATTTAACTAGAAAGGCGGTGAAGTACGTATAGACAGATAAATGTGAAGAAAGCTTCCAAGAGTTAAAGAAGCAATTGAGCATGGCTCCAGTGTTATCCTTACCAGATGATAAAAGATGCCTTGCAATATTTAGTGATTGAAATTCAGATAAGGCACACTTAGAAGGGGGGGGGGGTTGAATAAGTGTGGGAACAAACTATGACCAAATTTTAAACTTAAACTAAACTACTGAATTCTCGACTATATTAATGAATGCAGCTCGCTGGATAAATACGGCCTACTGGATTGAGTCTTTGATTTTATTTTTTAATGAAAATAACTTGCTGAATTTATAGCTTTGTAAAAATACTCAGTGTTAACACTTTTTCTTAAGATAAAGAAAATATCCAAGTTTTAATTATCAATGCAATTAAATAAATTTTATGGGCAAATAAAGTCAAGTAATAAGATGAACACCAAGATTTTTTACGTGGTTCAGCTATTACCCTCTATGATAATAGCCTAGTTCACGTTCAATACCAACTAGTATTGGAGACTCACTTTATTTCTTTAAATCGACTCCTTTTACAAAATAGATTCTTTCAAAAACTTGAATTAAACAAAATCCACTTGAGCACTTTTGCTCCTTGTGCACCAATGCACTCCTTAAGCACCAATACCTTTAGACAATACTTAGTCTAAATAAAAAGATTACAAATATAGAGGTAAAATGATCAAAGCAAATAAAGAATTTAACAATACAAGGCTCAACTAATGAATGCAATGATCAAAGAGTAAATAGATATCATCAATTTAGAGCTCACGAAAAATTTGCTGAAAATAATCTGAATTTAATTGCATAGTAGCCAAGTATTTTGCACCAAAATAATTTTTTAATTTTTCAATGTATAATAGTGCAATAGTAATTCGTGTGTTTCATAAACTGATATCACAATTGAATTTATAGCTATAAGAAATTATCGTTGCTAAAATAAATTTTGTTTTCAAATTATATCTCTGAGAGTATTCACAATAGTTTTCTTATATTTATTCATACTCTGCAGTGCTATTGGGTCATTCTGCAAAATAGGGATTCAATTTTTTCATTATACACCCAACATGTTCCTTATATTATTTTCTTAAATAATAAAAGTTAAAAGTTAAAAGTTAAAATTTAAAAGTTCCAACAGTCAAAACATGAAATTAATAATAATCTTATAATTTATAAAAGAGACAGTATAATTTATCAATTATATTCCACTGTAAAATAAATTTTATTTTATTTTAAATTTTAAGTAATTTATGGAGTGAATATTGAATGGATTGTAGTTGCAAATGTATCAATATTAACTTTTAAAAACTAATTTGTGATATTTTTAAATTTAAATTTAATATGATTCATTTAAATTTCAAAAATAATAAATTTTATAATTAATAGTACTTTTTATAATATTTATAATTATATTGACATAAATTAAATAAATTTATATCAATTTTAAATTTGAATACATTTGAAATTAATTTTCAAAAAATAAGTTAATATTAAGTTTATAATTTGAAAATAAAGTAGTAAAAAAATATCAAGATGTGTATGATTGATGAGTTGTCCACTTAAACAGGGTTGTAAAATGTCATTTTGTATATATAGAGAATGGTCTTTTGATTTCCTCACACTGGGGAGTAAAATCCTATATAGGGATTAAAATAGAGAGTTAAATAAGGATAAGGAAGCTGTTGGATAATAATTTATTGATATATTCTTCAAAATTGGGGGTAGAGAGTTGATTAGGAAAACTGTTGTTAATGCTCTTAGGCACTCAAATTTTATTTCCATTAGGAACAAATCAAAAATATAATTACGTGTATTTCTCAAGATAGTTCCTTATCTGATTGACTTCTTCAATCATAATATATTAAAGTGATTTGAATTAATGATAGTTTCGCACCAATTACCACATATCACTCTGTTTTTAGAATAAATCACTTATTATCAGTTTCGTAATAAACGTTAAGTGTTAACCAAGATATTTTTCCATTATAATCATTATCTTAGAGTTCCAAGACTTATGCATATCAAAAGGGATGGCATTATACATAATACTGCTTCCACGTGTATCAACAAACCAATGAACTCTCGGATAGCTACTATCAAGATTTAGCATACATGGCAATATATATATATAAATAATAACCACTTTAAATATCAATTAATTTTGCAAATCCTAGATAATAAAATCAGTTAACATTTCATTTTAAAAAATCCTCTTAATTTTAAGCATGCATAAAATGCCTATCAGTTTAAATGCACATAAAATATCCTAGAGCCTTGAATTGAAAAATCAAATATTTGCAATACGTTACATTAAATCCTAAGACACGAATGTCTTTAAATTCTTTGAACAAATCATCAAGGATCAAGTTCCTGAAATTTCATAATAAACGATTTAGTACAAAAATCAAGTCATCATCAAAACATTAAGGTTAGAATATGAACATGTATGTAAGACCCCAACTTATTATAAATAAAATTGAATTTTCTCTATTCATTATTCTAAATTAATAAGGTGTTAATTTGATATAATGCTTTGGTTATGGGTGAAATATGCAAATTTTGTAAAATAAGCAAATGGTTATAAAATATTCAATTCTGTCGGGGAATATTCGTTTGGTCGTGGAATATTCTTGTTTGAGGGAATATTTAAATTTACCAGCCATGTTAGATCATTTGTGGGCCCCATAACTTAAAAAAAAAACGGTTGGATGAAGGAAAATGACAAAGTATGAGTTTTTATGAATAACTACAGAATTATGTTACCAATTAACATGTTGGGTTACCTAGTGGTTAAAATACAAGAAGACACCAGTACGGTACAAGATTGTTAAATTATTGATTAAACGTAAGAAAATACTACTCAATAATTGTTATGAGAGTAACTATTTAATATTTTATTTTATTGATTCAATAATTATCTGCGTTGATATTTATATTATTGTTGTTTCAATAATAATCACTACACAAGTATTTTCTATTATCAGATCAATAATTCATATTATTTGAATAATATTATGAGATAGCATTATTGGCAATGTCTAGAAAGTTCGTTCAAGGAAAAGTTTGGTCACCTAAATTCCCGCCCAAGAAGGAGAAATCCTTATTCGAAAGCCCCATCTTCTGAGGAACTACCGGTCATTATAATTGTGATTACGTAATATTATTTGTGAATAATTAATTATTGATTTATATGATAAGGAAATATTTATTTGATGTAGATATAAATAATGGATTTATTTATGTGGTTATAAATGAAGGAATTAATGTTGAGGTATTTTATCATTATTTGTCGGATTGGAGGTATTAAAAATCATCCGTTTGTGGATTTCGGATATTTTCTGTTGGGAATTTGGAAAAACTTTCTTCTATAAAGTTGTAGAGAATTCGATTTCAGGTAGAATGGACATAAAATTCGTATTTTTCTGATAAACGAGTTATTTTTTATGAATTGCTGAAGTTTCAGAAAATAAAATAATTTTTATTAATTTATGGGTGGGACCCACTTTTGGTTGGTGTTGAATACATGTGAAATTTCTTTGGGAATTTTCGATTTGGCATGCTTGAAATTGTTTTCCAAGGTGTGTGAAGAATTTTGTTTAAAATAATAATATTTTATTATTTTAGTCTCGTATAATATATGCGTTCTAGCATTTTCCTATAAATAGACGCTTAGGTTAGAATTAAAATCACACCGAAACAAGTTTTCTTTCTCTCTAGATTATCGAGCATATTTTTGTGAGTATTTTGATACTTTGAGAGTTGTTGTTCTAGTACAAGTTTCTTCTTGGCTTTCATCCGATATTCCGATCAAGTAATTATTTTGAGGTAAAGGATGTTATTTTCTTCTTAAATGATATTATTTTCTTCAATATCATTATGCCAAAATATTGGTGAACTTTTTAATCAAATTTGGAACTTTTTGTGTCAAAGTTACTATTCACGTATACGACACTATTCACATATACGGATTCACGAATACGGCACTATTCACCAAAAAATAAAAAATTTCCTTTTTGTCCAAGATGTCTATTTTGGCTACCATCTTTGATTGTATCCATGTTTTGATCGTTATTTTTGAATTTTGCTTCACAATTGGTTATTATGAAGTATTATTGATCTTGGATAAACTGTTATACGAATCCCTAATATTTGTTCTTCTGTCTCACTGGATTCATTTTTTTTAAAGTATTTTTTATCATTCTCAGTCTTAAATGATGATATTGTTGAGTATCTTTGGCCTGTAGTGCAAAGATAAATGATTAACTGATTAATATCTTTGGTCCGTAGTGCAAAGATGAACAGGTGTTGAGATGAACATGACCAACTGGTGATACAAATGAATATCTTTGGCCTGTAGTGCAAAGATGAATATTTGATTAAAGATGTATATTGATTGTTATTCTGAGGATAACATATTGATGATGAACTTTTAAATCTTAGAAGATAATAGAATTCATTCTCTACGTGACTCTTCTAATGGATTCTTCAATTTTCACCGCAGTAATATTGATATAAAACTTGTTGTCTATTATATTCTATCAGATTTTTCCCTGTTGAAGACTAATGATAATTTGTTGTATATTATCTTAGTCATAATATTCTTTACTGGGCTAGTTAAGCTCACCCTTTTCCTTTTTATTCCATTTTTCTTCTCAGGAGGTGAGAACATAGCAGGATCGAGTCGGGGTATGGAGTAATGGTTCTAGAAAGATGTTTTAGCAGTCCTCACTATTTTTGTAAAATAGTGTATGAATAATTGTAATGAGGACTTATTTAAGTGTTGATATTGTCTAGAAGACAATATTTATATTTAAACTCATAGTTTGTGTTGTCGTATTTTGCACGACAATAGTATTATTGATGTCGTAGTTTGCTTTCTGTACCATATATTTGGCAACTCAGAATAGGTGTTGTATACCTATTTTGGGGGGCGTCACGTGTAAGACCCCAACTTTTATGAATAAAAATTTAATTTTCTCTAAATATTATTCTTGAATATTAAGGTGTGGATTTGATATAATGTTATAGTTGTGGGTAATATTTATAAATTTTACAAGTAAGCAAGTTGTTATAAAATATTCGATTGGTCGGAGAATATTCATTTTAACAGGGAATAATCGTACGATGGCACAATCATTGGTGGACCCCACAACGGAATTATTATCGGATTTAAAAAATGATAGAAATAACTTTTATAAAAGTAACGACAAAGGTTTTACCGTTAACTGTTGAAATACTCAATGATAAATGTACAGTAATACGCGTGGTTGCATAGTAGCACACGGTATTGATTATTGATGCTTACGTGAGAATTCATTCAGTTTATTTCATTATTGTCACAATAATTGTTGCATAGTATCTCATGTTATTAATTCAATTATTGTCTCAATATTTTATATTATTAAATCAATAATTGAGATGACAAAGTTATTTATATTATTATTTGCATTATTGACGATGTCTAGAAAGTTCTGTCGATGAAAGGGGTTTGGTCACCTAATTGCGCGCCAATATGGAGAAATCCTTATCGAAAAGCCCCCTCTTTCCTGAGATTGATATGGTTGTTAATATTGTAAGTTATAATATTAATGATGAATGTTATTAAAAATATGATTTGAGAAGCCAAGTGAATTGAGATAAATAGAGGGGATTTTTATGAGGTATTTGTTGTAAATTTTGTTTATTATATGGACCCCCACGTACCCATTTTTTAAAACTATCGGTAGAAAGTTATCTCAGTTGTTTTATATATATTAATAATTTTGTTTTTTATGAAAAATAGAATATACTATATTTTATTATACATAGTGTTTGCATAGTGCTGCAAGTAAATCAGAAATTTTTTTCAACCGATTGAATTGCGCCCATGATGGTTTTATTGTGCAGTCCGTGATTTTCTAAATTCAAATAGTATCCTGCCATTCTCCTATAAATAGGATGCTTAGTTTAGAAATAAAAATCACATCAGAATCAGAGAATTCTTTTTCTATAAAATTGAGCGTATTTCTTTAGAATTTAAGGAAGCTTTGAGTGTAGAAAATAGTGCAAGTTTTCTACAAGAATATCCCCGCCCTACCAGTCAGAAGTACTTTCCTTTTAAGGTAAGGAGTATTATTTATTTCATATTCGCTTAAAATATTATTTTTCATATTCGTAAGGAAATTTTTTTGTTCAATATTCGTAAGGAATATTATTTTTGTTCAATATTCGTAGGGATATTGTCTTCATTTAATATTCGTAAGGAATATTATTTTCGTTCAACAGTTATAAGGGATATTGTAATAACCCATTTTTTTTTAATAATTAACTATTAATTGATTTTATTTTATACAATTGTATTTAAATTGGAAAAGGGTAAGTGACTATTTTTTTTCTTTTCTTCCTTGCTTTGTTTGGAAAGTTAAATTGTTTTAGTAGATAATTAAATAATGGATTAAATTAAAAATGAGAAGTCCATTAGAGTTTTGGTAGCTCCTATATTGAGTTATATTTATATTTAAAGAGTGAAATTGTAACTTTAATCTTATTCTAATTTGATTAGTTAAATTTCCGAGTATAATACTTATATGCGCTGCAGTCCATTAGAAAAATTATAATTAATTCATCTGATGTTGGAATTAAGTGAATCCAAATCAAGTTCCTTCAGTTTTTCGTCCTCTACAATTTTGAAGAAGTAAGCAACTTAAGATAGTTTTAGATTGTCAAGAGCGGGTTATGAGGAGGAAGACAATCCCATTTGTTAAAATTTTGTGGGAAAAAAAATCATCTGGAGCGCGGAGCTATTTGGGAGATTGAGGAGTCTATATTCGAGCGGAGTATCCACATCTCTTTGAAAATTAGATACGTTCCATTCTTTTGAATTCCGAGGACGAAATTTTTTTTAAGGGGGAGGTAATGTAATACCCAGAAAAATAAAAAGAAGTAAATTACATTTAAATTATATTTTAATTGGACTTTTCTTATATTTGGGTCAAATTATATTTAATTTGTGTGGACAATAATAAGTAAGGGATTCCATTAATTTGGGGCTTTAAAACTAATTGGGTCTAATTTATATTTGTGTAATATTAAAATCCTATTAAAATTAGGAGACACAATAAGATATATAGATAAACAAGTAAAACCTAACTATTTTATACTAAAGAGAGAAAGAAGGGGGAGCAGTGGCGGCATAAAAAAAACGAAGAAGGAAATTCATCAACCTTCAAATTTTGCAATATCCAATTAGTAAGTTATTATTATTTTTTTCAAAGCTATTAGATCTATTGTGTGTGTGTAGATATATTGTTTTTATTTATTAGAATATAATATGGTAAAGGAGGGGGTATATATATAATATGTAGTATAACAGCAGAAGTTGAACTCACAATATGGACTCGGATATTTACAAAAATTTTATAAGTTAAATTATTGTTAGATTTAATATAATATAACTCTTTAAATTTGTAAATTATTTATTTATTTTTTTGTTTAGTTCGGACGGAAGGAGTTTAACGAATAATTTTGAATATAATTTCGGGTATTATATTGCTTAATTCAGGTACGAATTCCGTACTCTTTCAGCGACACTCTTGTTAAATTTGATTTGGTCGTCTTGTTTCCTTATTTCGAATTCTGTTATGATTCCACATAATTGTTTCTGTGAAATAAATATATTAGTTTCATTTTAGAGTTATATATATATGACTCGTATGTGTACTCTTTGAATTAGGTTATCATGTTTAGTACTATTTATTTTGATAATTGTAGAGCGGTTACATGTTGCTACCTTTTTTTTTGAAACCTTGTGACTATAATTTGATTTGGTTCAACATGTACATATAGAACCCTTTTGTTGGTATTATGTCGCATGTGTTGTGACATGGTATTTTTGTTAGAATATACCGTAGGGTATACCAGAGTTATAACCACACACTGGGGTATACCATGTACATGTCATCATCTGGCACGAGAGGCATGACACTTTAAAATGGCAAAGTGTGATTAGTCCACGACGTCTCCGTTTTGGGCTCCGGAGGAAGTGAGCCATTTGGTGTTTTGTTGTGGGAGGCGTATGGATTAACCCTAGTTTTTCGCTTACATGATTGGTGATGTTGTGCCAAACACACCTATCCGATTTGCATACATTTGGATTTGCGATCCAATGTGTGACTTGCCTGTGTGGCATTGTTTTTATTTGCCTGTGTGGAATTATTTTGACTTGCCTGTGTGACATTGTTTTGACTTGCCTGTGTGACAAGGTATATTTCTGAGCTCAATCGGTATGAAATAACCCCAACCATTTTTTTCAGCCTATTATTTTATTAAATTAGTTTTGTTGGCTTCTGTTAAGTTTAATTAATTGGGTTAGTTATTTCAGTTCATTATTTTCTTTACTCTTCTGTTTGTTTCGTTAATTCTGTTGGTTCAGATATATTCTATTTAAATCTTTAGAGATTTTATTTTTTTGTCAGAGGAAATATTTTGTCTCTGTTGATTTCGTATTTCAGTTGTATATCCTTTGTATCTTTATATCCGTACTGGGCATTTGGCTCATGCTGTGTTTTTCTTCCGACAGGTTTACATGGGTGATTCAGGGCTAGTGTGATGAGAGTAACAGCCTTTGACCATCTAGGTTGATTCGAATTTTAAGTTTTGATTATTTTGACTCTGTCTGGAGAATTGTATTAAGTTCTTTATTAATGGATCACCACTATTAATATTTTGAGGTTGTTAGTGCTCTGTTTATTTATTTTGAGGTTTGTTGTGCTTTGCACGTGACCTCCCTTTCCTTTTCGGGAAGGGGGGCGTTACAGAGACGGTATCATCAGAGCTTGGATTCTTTCTTGTAGAAAACCTATTTAAGTTTGACCTGTGAGTTGTGGGTAAACCATTGGGTAGACGTAGGAGTTTGATTTGATTTTGTTATTTGTTTGGTTGGTCTCTATTTTGACTAACTGTCGATTTCTTTTCGATTTGTAGTTGATTTGAGGAAAGAGGAATAATTTATTAAGGTGATTGAGTAATGATATTAGTTAAGAATTGTGATTTAATCATTGAGGTGAATAAAGTTATACTTTGTACAGATAAGAAATGATCTTATATGAGATGTGATTATGATGTTAGTATTTGTATCGACGAGTATTTGATTTTGGAAAATTATTTGTTAGAGTTGTTTTTTTGTGACAATTATTATGATCATTGAATTGAGGATTTGATTTGAGTTAGGTTTTGATTTATGTTAAGCTTGTGGATAATTTGAGGTTTGTGTATTGATGGCATACTATGATAAAATGAAAATTATTAAGTATAGAGGATTTCTTGTAATTTGAATTGTTGATATTCGAAGTAATTAGATTAATCATTTGGAGTTAATGATCAATTTTGTGACTATTTTCTAGTAGGATATTGGAGTTATGCCCTATGAAGTTTTTTTTTTGTGATAGTATGTGGAGACATTGAAATTTATTGGATTAATGTTTGCAATAAGGGATGATTGATTTATTATATGATTAGATAGTAAGTGATGAAATTCAATTGATTTTGATAGATCTTGAATAGTTGTAGTTCGCTTATGCAGATGGTAGAATATGTGACTTGGAGTTTGATATGGTGATAAAGAGATCTTAATAGTATATTTTTGGTATAATAATATTTGAGAACTAGTTTAATTTGAGGTTATGATATTTTGAAACTATTGAGTTCTTAGGGTGAGTTGGTGATATAATTTGTACAATAATTTTGTTTATCTGATGTTCTTAGAGTTTTGCATGAATTTATTTAAAGTAAACAAATAAAAATAATTTGTTAAATCTTTGTCATGTGTGGAACATAAACATTTTACGAATTAAAGATAATTTTAAATATTTTGGGTATTCGAATCGTATTTAGATTTAGAGAAAATTATGTATTTTGGAATTATGTTCCGAAGAGTACATACGTTTGCAAGAATGAAACTCAAAAATATTAACGGGGGGCCCACACCAACAGTGGATCAGGTGATTTAACGCGAAGAACCTTATCAAGGCTTGACACGATAACTGACAAATCTTTTACAAGTACATGGATAATTGTGTGGACCGATGGACTTCCCAGGCTTGATCGTTACAAATGGTTGCGCTACATCTTAATTAAAGTTTATGAATAATTATGTAATTTAAATAAAAACTAAAATAAAACTTTATATAACTTATTTGAATTTTGAGGATAGAATTATTTTTAAGGGGTGAAAATGTAATAACCCATTTTTTTAATAATTAACTATTAATTGATTTTATTTTATACAATTGTATTTAAATTGGAAAAGGGTAAGTGATTTTTTTTTTCTTCCTTGCTTTGTTTGGAAAGTTAAATTGTTTTAGTAGGTAATTAAATAATGGATTATATTAAAAATGAGAAGTCCATTAGAATTTTGGTAGCTCATATATTGAGTTATATTTATATTTAAATAGTGAAGTTGTAACTTTAATCCTATTCTAATTTGATTAGTTAAATTTTCGAGTAGAATACTTATACGCACTGCAGTCCATTAGAAAAATTATAATTAATTCATCTGATGTTAGAATTGAGTGAATCCAAATCAGGTTCCTTCAGTTTTTCGTCCTCTACAATTTTGAAGAAGTAAGCAACTTGAGATAATTTTAGATTGTCAAGAGCGGGTTATGAGGAGGAAGAGAATCCCATTTGTTAAAATTTTGTGGAAAAAAAAATCATCTGGAGCGCAGAGCTACTTGGGAGATTGAGGAGTCTATTCGAGCGGAGTATCCGAATCACTTTGAAAATTAGATACGTTCAATTCTTTTGAATTCCGAGGACGGAATTCTTTTTAAGAGGGAGGTAATGTAATACCCAAAAAAAAAAAAGAAGTAAATTACATTTAAAATTATATTTTAATTGGGCTTTTCTTATATTTGGGTCAAATTATATTTAATTTGTGTGGACAATAATAATTAAGGGATTCCATTAATTTGAAGCTTTAAAACTAATTGGGTCTAATTTATATTTGTGTAATATTAAAATCCTATTAAAATTAGGAGACACAATAAGATATATAGATACACAAGTAAAACCTAACTATTTTATACTAAAGAGAGAAAGAAGGAGAGTAGTGGGCATAAAAAAACGAAGAAAGAAATTTATCAACCTTCAAATTTTGCAATATCCAATTAGTAAGTTATTTTTTTTCAAAGCTATTAGATTTATTGTGTTGGAAGTTCACTGATTCATAAGAAAGTTTAAATATATATTTTATATGCATAATACTTTTGCAAAGTGATTACCGAAATTGGTTAATGTGGTTGTAGGAAGTGGGTATATATATATATATATATAATGAACATGTCATTTGACCTATTTTATATATATATATATATATATATATATATATATATATATATATATATGTGTGTGTGTGTGTGTGTGTGTGTGTGTGTGTAGATATATTGTTTTTGTTTATTAGCATATAATATGGTAAAGGAGGGGGTATATATATAATATGTAGTATAACAGCAGAAGTTGAGTTCACACATTATATGGACTCAAAAATTTAACAAAATTTTATAAGTTAATTATTGTTAGATTTAATATTATATAGCTCTTTAAATTTGTAAATTATTTATTTATTTTTTTTGTTTAGTTCGGATGGAAGGAGTTTAACGAATAATTTTGAATATAATTTCGGGTATTATATTGCTTAATTCAGGTACGGATTCCGTACTCTTTCAGCGACACTCTTGTTAAATTTTATTTGTTCGTCTTGTTTCCTTATTTCGAATTCTGCTATGATTCCACATAATTGTTTCTTGTGAAATAAATATATTGTTTTCATTTTAGAGTTGATACATATGACTCGTATTTGTACTCTTTGAATTAGGTTATCATGTTTAGTACTATTTATTTTGATAATGGTAGAGCGGTACATATTGCTACCTTCTTTTTGAAACCTTGTGACTATAATTTGATTTGGTTCAACATGTACATATAGAACCCTTTTGTTGGTATTATGTCGCATGTATTGTGACATGGTATTTTTCTTAGAATATACAGTAGGGTATACCTGAGCTATAACTACCTGTGGGGGTACCACATGCATGTCGTTTTGGCACGAGAGGCATGACACTTTCCGTGGCGGTGTGATTAGTCCACGGCGTCTCCGTTTTGGGCTTCGGAGGAAGTGGGCCATTTGGTGTTTTGTTATGGGAGGCGTAGGGGTTAACCCTAGTTTTCTGTTCTGTAGATTGGTGATGTTGTGCCAAACACACCTATCCGATTTGAATACATTTGGATTTACGATCCAATGTGTGACTTGCTTGTGTGGCATTGTTTTGATTTGCCTGTGTGGCATTATTTTGACTTGCCTGTGTGGCATTGTTTTGATTTGCCTATGTGGCATTATCTTGACTTGCCTGTGTGGCATTGTTTTGACTTGCCTGTGTGACAAGGTATATTTCTGAGCTCAATCGGTATGAAATAACCTCAACCATTTGTTTCAGCCTAATTATTTTATTATATTAGTTTTGTTGGCTTCTATTCAGTTTAATTAATTGGGTTAGTTATTTCAGTTCATTATTTTCTTTACTCTTCTGTTTATTTTGTTAATTCTGTTGGTTCAGATATATTCTATTCAAATTTTTAGAGATTTTATTTTTTGTCAGAGGCAATATTTTGTCTTTGTTGATTTCGTATTTCAGTTGTATATCCTTTGTATCTTTATATACGTACTGGGCATTTGGCTTATGCTGTGTTTTTCTTCTGGCAGGTTTACATAGGTGATTCAAGGCTAGTGTGATGAGAGTGTTGGCTTTGACCATCTAGGTTTATTTAAATTTTAAGTTTTGATTATTTTGACTCTATTTGGAGAATTGTATTAAGTTCTTTATTAATAGATCACCACTATTAATATTTTGAGGTTGTTAGTGCTCTGTTTATTTATTTTGAGGTTTGTTGTGCTTTGCACGTGACCTTCATTTCCTTTTCGGGAAGGGGGTGTTACAAATATTATTTTTATTCAGTATTCATAAGAAATAATATTTTCTTTCATACTCTATAGTATGTGAGTAATATTATTTTGTTTCAGATTCTGAATTTTACACTCATTTTGTTATAGTATTGCTTTTATACTCCTTGAAATTAGTAGAATATCCTTGAAATTTGCGCTTCATCTAGTATCGTTTCACAAGGATTTTTTTCTGAACATTCTTGTTAAATTTTAATCTTTTCATGTCGGGGTACTATTCACAGGGAGTACTATTCATGGGGTACTATTCACCCAAAAAATTAATTTCTTTTCTATCCAAATTATATTTTATATATGGATATTATTCTTGAATTTTACTCCATAAAGCAGTTATCTTGTTGTCAATTTGTACATTTTTAAACTCTGGATAAATTAAAAATCTTTAATATTTATCCTTGATTTCGTTTGATTGAATTCTTATATCGCTGTCATCATCCTCATGCTTATATTGTGATGAAAGTCATCTTTGGCCCATAATGCATAGATGAACTATTGATTGGTATGATTATGACCAGTGATTATTTGGTATAATCATGACCTGTAATGTGACAAATGATGTGGTAAAAGTCCTCATTGGCTACAGTGCATTGATGGACATTTGTTGGCATGATCATGACCATTGGTGATAACACGATTATCCTTGGCCCGTAGTGAATGGATAATTCGTGGTTGTGATACTAATGAATATCATTAGCCCGTAGTGCATGGTTAATTCAGTGATGTGGATTATTTATTGAGGTGAGTCTCAGCGATAAAATTGATGATAAACTTTTTAAATCATAGAAGATAGTAGATATCATGCTCTACTTGACTCTTCTAATGGATTGCTTGTTCCGCTGTAGTTAAACTTGTTGTTTATTATATTCTATCAGTTTAACACTATTGAAGGCTAACGATAATTTATTCTACATTATCTTAGTAATAATATTTCTTACTGGGCTAGTTGAGCTCACACTTTTGCTTTCATTGTTCTCTTTTGGAAAATAGAACGTAGCCGGGACTAGTCGGGGAATGGAGTGATGGTACGAGATGGTCCTCACTATTCTATGAAATAGTGTGATAATAAATATAATGAGGACTCCATTTGAGTTTGGATATTTTCTATGGGACAATATTCGTGTTAAAACTCTCTGCTATGCTTTTGTCATATTATATAAATTAAGTTTGTATTTAAATTATGTACCATGTATTTGGTGACTTATAATGGGTGATGTATACCTATTTTTGGGGCATCCCAGTTGGTATCAAAGCTTAGGGATATGATCCCTGGCTGAGATTTGAGACTAGAACTAGGAGGGGAGAGACGGGTAAATCCTTCGCTAGTATGACCTACCTAAGATTATTTGTTATTTAATTGGTCGGTCAGAGTATAGGGATAATATGTGGCATGTCAATTAACCCTTGTTTTGTGGCAGTGTTTGAAAATGACATCTAAAAATGTTGAGATAAGCAATGGAGCACAGGAGACCGTTGAGTCACCACATATCAATAACCAGGATAATGTGCATTAAGAAGGCAACAATACTCATATAAAAAATAACACCGACCAAATGATGAACGATGGGATTTTCAGAGGCTTTCTGCAATTCATGCAACATCAGGCGAGAGAGACTTCTGTGCAAAATGCAGGTGGAAACACTGGCAACTCATGAATTGTCACTGCTAAGAAGTTCAATGAGCTGGGACCACTGGAGTTTTTGGGAAAGCCAGAACCAATTAAGGCAGAGACGTGGATAAAGCAGATCACGAAGATATTTGATGTCTTGGGATGCTCTGAGGATCAAAAGGTTCCCTTTGCCACCTTTATGTTGAGAGGAGAGGCAGATTACTGGTGGAAATATGTAAAATGTACTCAACCTGCCGCACTAAAGATGTCTTGGGAGAAGTTCCAAGAACTTTTCAACGACAAGTACTTTCCCGAAAGTATTCGTCACATGAAGGAGGTGGAGTTCATCAAGCTAGAGCAAAACAATATGACCGTATCGTAGTACGAGGCTTATGACACGGTTATCCCAGTTTACGGAGTTATCCCGGTTTGCATCCCATTTGGTAGATAATGAGGAGCGTATGACACGGATGTTTCTAAGAGGTTTGAAATCCGAAATACGTCAATACCTCATTTCTCATAAACTTTGATTGTATTCAGATGTTGTGAATAGGGCTCAGTTATTGGAGTGCGATAATGAGTCAGCCCAACCAAAAGATAGCAACCAGAAAAACGATAATACCAGTGGTAGCAGTCATCGAAGCGGTGACAACAAACGTGGAGGAAATCAACATGCCTGAAATAGTAACCACTTCGGTGGTAATCATGACCAAGACAATAGAAGTGGAAATTTCAAGAAGAGAAGGTTCAACAATGATAGAAGGACAGCAGCACCAGCACCCGTTTTCAAGGAAGGAGAACGGCCATCGATTGCATGCTTCAAATGCGGAAGGGAGGGACACATCAGTCCAAACTACACGATGCAACCCAAAGCGTGTTACAATTGTGGAAGAAAAGGTCACCTAGCCCGATTTTGTCGTTTCAAGTACAGTTGGGATGGAGGCACCAAAGGTCGTCCCAAACAAGTTAAAACCAGTAGTTCAAGGGAGAGCGTTTGTCGTGAACTCCCAAAAAGCGAGGAACCCGAATGAAGTTATCACGGGGTAAACTAATCATAAACTCTTGCGAAGTTTATACCTTATTTGATACTGGTTCTACCCATTCTTTTATTTCTCCTACTTGCGCTCAACGTTTAAATTTGACTCCGGAGAAATTAGACTTTGACCTATCTGTTGAAACTTCGTTGGGAGAAACCTTCATTACATCCACTATTTATAAGTCTTGTTTGATTCAAATCGACACCCTCATATTACCTGTCGATCTTATCTCTTTGAAAATACTTGCATTTGATATAATTTTAGGAATTGATTGGTTAACTACTCATCATGCTAAAATTGATTGTTTTCGTAAGGTCGTTATCTTTCATATTCCTAACCAACCTATTATACGAATTCAAGTAACCAAACCACTAAAGTCAATCACTGTCACATCAAGCCATAAAGCCATTCGTTATTGAAAAACAGATGTCAAGCTTTCATAGCTCATGTCACAGATTTAAATAAATATACGTCAGATTTAAATGATATTCCTATTGTTAATAAATTTCCTGACATACTGAAGAACTTCATGGCCTACCCCTAGAGCGTGAAATTGAATTTTGTATCAACCTTGAACCCGGTACAAAATCCATTTCCAAAGCCCCCATATCGAATGGCTCCTATTGAACTTCAGGAGTTAAAAACCCAACTACGAGAATTGTTAAACATCGGTTTCATTCATCCTAGTACGTCTCCTTGGGGTGCTCCTGTTCTATTCGTAAAGAAGAAAGATGGAAGTATGCGACTTTGTATTGATTATCGAGACTTGAATCATGTCACCGTCAAAAATAGGTACCCGTTACCTCGTATTGATGACCTCTTTAACCAGTTGCAAGGTGCCAAATTCTTTTCAAAGATCGATCTTCGTTCTGGATATCATCAGTTAAAGATTAAAATTAATGACATTCCAAAGACTGCTTTCAAAACTCGGTACGGGCATTACGAATTCCTAGTCATGTCCTTTGGATTGACTAATGTTCCTGCTGCCTTCATGGATATGATGAACCGAGTATTCAAGGAATATTTTTTTTGCTAAATTTAGACTGAAATAGAACAAAGAATAAGTGCATGGGTCAAACCCAAACAGTATATCATAGCCATCATAGGACAGGCCCTATGATGGTAGTAGTAAACCAAAGCTAGTCACTAGCATACAAGGATCCAACAAGGAATAAAGAAACAATAGTAAACAACCATCAAAATGGCTTGATACCAGTCAATACAAAACTGCATCAAATCAACCTGAAGCAATATTACAAATTTTTTAGCTACATGACAACAGAAGCCAAACTGCCAAAGACATAACAGCTCAACTACCCATCACAACATCACTATACATCATGATTACGCATACCCAATGACCAAAACCCGGCAAAAGAAGAAGTAACATCAAGCAAAATAGTGTTTCAACCTGACCCGCTCGAAACCACATCAACGAGTAGCATCGATGGCGACCATCATTACCGAAAGCAACAACACAATCTGTATGAGCTAGCGAAGACTGAAAACTACCCGAAAGAACACACGACATTGCGCCTACCAAATGACCAAAGACAACACATAGCAATACGGTGACTCATTCTAATAAAGACATCACAAAGCTGCAAATAGAAGTGCAGCATAGTCAACCAACCCAGCAAGTAACTAGGAGAAGACGGAATGACTAAGCGAGGCAAATGAAACCACAGCAGCAGCTAGCCCAAACCAACTTCTTCATACCCATAGCAGTAGGAAGCACCACACGCAACAAAGATGACAACCAGGTGCTGGACTGCAGCTGCTCAAACCACAACAAATCCGAAGATGACAAAGAATACATAGACAAGAATAAAGCAATTTCTAACACAAATAGCGAGATGTCGTGATTGAGCCCATATCAAGCGGTGAGACTAAAGCAACGGCAGACTTGTAAGCAACCAAACCAACCCATGACCGGACACCAAGACCGATACCTTAGCTTTACCGAACCAAAGAACCTGCAGTAGCAACCCGAAAAGGCCCAAGGAAATGCAGCCGAGTGCAATTATAGCATAGCAGTAGCAGCAGACCAATATCATCCCCTTTTTGTACAGACCCTCCCCAAGAATAGCACAAGACAAAGCAAGCGATAGACATAGCGCAAGCAACGAGAGGCACAACTCAAAGAAGATTAAAGCAATTTGAGTACCGAAACCCGAAGACCGAAGCAAAAGCGAGACTCAGACCCTCATTAGCAGAAATGCATCAAAACAAAACTGCAGTAGCAGTCCCATAAAATGCCAACCAGTCCCATCAGAAACCTAGATCAACCAAGGCCGAGTGCAAGACCATCCCCTAAGAAAGATAGCGCCTCCCCAAGCATAGCATCTCGCATCAGGACAGACTCCCAAGTCAGTAACACGTAGACTGCATCAAAGTAAAGTCCATCCATCAGCAGCAGTAGCAGAAGTAGAGAATAGCTTTCACCAACCCATTGTAACAGCAAAGGCAGTAGCACAGCACCAGGGCACATATCCAATAGCATTACCAGAGACCCAACAAGAATAAGAGCATACCCTTCTCTAAGTTAAAGGCCGAAATCAAGCCCACATCATTTTGTGGTTGTTTTTATTGATGACATCCTCATATACTCCAAAAGCCGTGAAGATCATGAGCAACACTTGAGCCTGATACTCCAAAAGCTTCGTGAAAACAAGCTATATGCCAAGTTGCAGAAATGCAAGTTCTGGCTTGAGGAAGTAGCATTCCTTGGGTACATGATATCAAATCATGGAATATCTGTTGACCCAACAAAGATTAAAGTAATTAAAAGCTGGGAGCAACCTAAGTCAGTGACCGAAGTACGTAACTTAGGCTTAGCTGGTTACTATCGGAGATTCGTGGAAGGGTTTTCTCGAATCGTCACTCCGTTAACTCAGCTAACTCGAAAAGATACAAAATTCAGTTCGAGCGAGGAATGTGAGAAGAGTTTTTGAGAACTCAAGAGGAGACTCATTTCAGCACTTGTTCTGACAATACCATCTGGTTCGGAGAGATTTGTCATCTACAATGATGCTTCAGGCAGAGGGTTAGAATGTGTTCTCATGCAACATGGGAAAGTTATAGCCCACTTCACGACAACTCAAAGAATATGAGAAGAATTATCCTACCCATGATTTAGAGTTGGAAGCTGTAGTTTTCGCGCTTAAAATTTGGAGGCATTACCTGTATGGGGAGAAGGTGGAGATCTATACAGATCATAAAAGCGTCAAATATTTCTTCAGCCAAAAGGAACTCAACACGCGACAACGATGTTGGCTCGAGCTGTTGAAAGATTACGATTATACCATTCAATATCATCCTGGAAAAGCGAATGTGGTAGCTGACGCATTGAGTAGAAGATCATATGCGGGTACGAATATGATATTGTCAATGCAAAGGCCCATTTTGTATGACTTATAAAGGATGAAGATAGAGTTAAAGACTCCAGGGACCCACATGATGATGGTAAATATACGAGTAGAACCCACTTTAATCGATAAAGTTAAAGTTGCTCAAACTATGGACATGGAGCGTATGAAAAAGAAAGTGCAAGGTGCTATTCCAGAAGCAAGAATCAATGAAGAAGGAATACTTCGAGTCAACTCCAGACTTTGTGTTCCTAACGACTCTGATTTGATGTATAAAATCATGATGGAGGCACACATCACACCGTTTGCAATCCATCCTTGGAGTACCAAAATGTATCGTGATCTTCGACATACATTTTGGTGGAGCAATATGAAAAGAGAGATCACAGATGTGACGCCCCCAAAATAGGTATACATCACCCATTCTGAGTCGCCAAATACATGGTACAAAATTCAAATACAACTTAATTAATACAACTGTCGTGTAAATACGACAAAATATATGCTGAGAGTTTTAACATGAATATTGTCTTCTAGACAATATCCAAACTCAAATTCAATCTCATTACAATTATTATCACACTATTTTATAGAATAGTGAGGACTACTAAAACAACCATTTAGACCGTCACTCCATTCTGCGACTAGTCCCAGCTATATTCTCATTTCCTAAAGAGAACAATGAAAGCAAAGGGTGAGCTCAAAAAGCCTAGTAAAGAATATTACGACTAAGATAATACAGAATAAATTATCGTTAGCTTTCAACAGTGTTAAACTGATAGAATATAATAGATAACAAGTTTAACTGCAGCGGAACAAACAATCCATTAGAATAGTCAAGTAGAGCATGATATCTACTATCTTTTATGATTTAAAAGTTTATCATAAATTTTATCACTAAGACTCAGCTCAATAAATAATCCACATCACTGAATTATCCATGCACTACGGGCCAAAGATATTCATTATCGAGCCAGCAACTGTCCATCAATGCACTACAGGCCAATGAGGACTTTTACCACATCATTTGTAACATTACGGATCATGATTATACCGAATGATCACTGGTCATAATCATACTAATCCACAGTCCATCTATGCACTACGGGCTAAAGATGACTTTCATAACAATATAAACATGAGGATGATGGCAATGATATAAGAATTCAATTAAATGCAAGCAAGGGATAAATTCTAAAGATTTATAATTTAATTTATCTAGAATTCAATAATGTCCAAATTGTCAACTTGATACTGCTTTGTGGAGTAAAATTCAAGAATAATATTGTATCAAAAATAATTTGGACCGAAAAGAAATTAATTTTTGTCATGAATAGTACCCCGGGTGAATAGTACCTGAGTGAATAGTACCTCATGAATAGTACTTCGGGAATAGTACCACGTGAATAACCACCAAAGATTCATTTAGCAATGATTAAGGATTGATTGATTGAGCCAGAACCCTTGGGACGTCTTGATTCGAACCCCGCCTAAAGAACAAGTGTTAAAGCCAGAAATGGTCATGGTGGCCACGGACCGCCAGCGCAAGCTGTTTCAAAGAAAAGGCTGGTCCGAGCTGGGGGGATTAAGTCTGACTGCGGTTGGGAAACCCCACATTATCAAAAAAAAAAAATAATAATAATAATAAAAAAATCATGAAAAGATATTAGATGAAGTGCAAATATCAAGGATATTCTACTAATTTCAAGAATTATAGAAGCAATACTTACCATAGTAAGTTTAAATTTAGGAATATAAAATAAAATAATATCCCTTCCATACTATGGAGTATGAAAGAAAATAATATTTCTTACGAGTATTGAAATAAAATAATATCTTTTACCTTAGTAGAAACTGAATTTGACTGGAATATCGGATATTATTCTAAGAAAATCTTGCAGAAAAACTACACTCAAAGTATCCTTATACTCAAGAAAAATACTGACAATACTATAGAATAAGAATTTCTGATATTGAAATGGTGTGTTGAAGAAGGAGGGATTACCCCTTATTTATAGTGCAACACGGAGGAGAAAACCAACTGAATAAGCCTAACTCTGCCAAATTTCCTTTTTCCTCCGCCTAACCTACTGCACATGCCTAACTTTTCCTTTGTTTTGATTGGATGAGGGCCCACCAAATGTTTGAAAACAAAGAAATCTTGCCTAACTCTTCCCATTTCTTCCCTACCAAATTCTAACTCTTACCATGTCAAAGGTTGGGGGATAACCATTTTGGAACAAACTTTGCAGGCAACAATAATCCACCACCCACCATTTTTTTTTGTTGCTAAATTTATTTGTATTAAAGAGACCAAAAAGAACAATGGCTAAAGGGGCATACCCCAGAATATAGTAACTGTTAGGTTTGTAATATTCATGAACGCAATCAAATTGCACAAATAAGCGGAAACGTGTAAAAATTAGAGTTTAAAAATTTTACAAACCATATACCCGGATCATCCTTTATTCACAATTATTAATTAAACGAAAAGATATGAAGAACAAGAATCATACCCCTGAAGATTCGAGCTTCCTCAGGTACAAGTTCACCTCCAATCCTTTTCGCGTTCAACTTGAATCCACCGGGTTTGGTTCCTTTCTTTGATTAACGTTAGCCACCCAAGTGTTTGGCCTCTAGAGGTGATCCACCAAGAAAGAATAAAGATTCAAGAAGATGGATGTTTGGCAAAATACTAGTTTTTCTATCTCTCATAGAAAAGGAGCGTACTCTCCCAACTATTGGAATTACGTATTCACGTGTTTTGTGAAAGTGTCAACCACCTCACCCATAATTAGACTCCTCTTATTTATAGATGTAGGCAACCCTTTTTAACAATTAAGGAATTAGATTTTATTTAATTAATTAAATTCTTTTAATTAATTAAGCTCCCTAATCTTATTAGGGATAATTAATTAAATTCTTTTAATTAATTTAACCTCCTAATCTTATTAGGAATATATGAGAAGACGCGTTTATTAATTAATTCCCAAACTCCTTTAGGAATTAAATAATAATAATAGTAATAATAATAATAATAAGACTCCTCTTATTAATTTATATTTAATATTTCCAAAATATTAAATAATAAATATTAAGCTATTTAATTTATTCTATCACCATAGATTAAATTAAATATACTTAACTTATTATTACGATTATGCCATTTACTTCTTAAATAATTATTCTTCCTTTTATGGTGTGACCCTTTAGGTTCTACATATTAAACCGGTTGTAAATAAATCAATTAGAACAATTCTAATCTTATTTAAATAAATAAATTAAATTATTAATTTATTTAAATAAATAATATTTATTCTACAATAGGGATAAGCCTCCCTAGCGATCAACGACTTTTCAGATAATATAGATTTCAACATTAATCATAAAAGAACCTTTGAGTAAATAGTTACCGTACAATTCAATCCTTCCACCATACAATATCCCAATTAAATATAAGACATGGAATTACTGTCAAGTCTTATTTTATGTAATTATATGTATTTCGACTCTTAAATGTACAACTCCAAATAATGCAAATTAGAAACTCTTTTCTAATTTCATTCTACCTTGGCCAAGGACTACTGAGTTGTCATTTATCGAATCACATAGGACATTTCTCTTCTTTTACTAGAAGTGGTAGATTCTTTATTGATCATACATTATCTCCATGTATAATTTATTATACCCAAGCATACCCTTTGATACAACCTAAGGGTCTTAAGGAATAAGTCAAAGTATAACTCATCATACACAAGATACTATGATGATCTCAAGTCCAAAGATCACTTGTACTACTATCACTATAGGAATTCCTATTGACAGAAAAGTAAAACTCCATTAGGTATTCCTTAGCGAGCCACGTTCAGTGAACTTATTCTCTAACAAGCACCTACATACTTGTTTTAGTGTCTCCACACAAATGATCATGAGATCAATCATCCTCATCCAATGAGCAAGCAACGTATGCACCAATCTATCCGAATTCACTAATCCCCAATTTAGTAATCCAACGATTGGGAACTATTTTAGTTTTAAGTTTTCTATGAATTTAGATCTCATTAGAATGATCATCATCATTATTCTAAAAGCATTGCTTAAAACTATGGGTTTATCACATATTATAAAACAACATCATATAGATAATTAACATGGGACATCTCTTGGAGTTTGCCAAGCTAAACGACTTTAGCATCAAATGAATATACGTTCCTTGGGTTAAGTCGAGCATCCTCTTAAATCTATCTATATAGATTTGTATCCCCAATTAAGATACTCTTCCCAAATCATTCGTGGAGGAATGTTTAGACAACTTTATCTTTACTGATTGTAGCATTGGTATTTCATTCCTTATCCATAGTATATCAACATATAATATTAGGAATGTCACGGCGCTCCCACTGACCCTTTTGTACACACTAGAACTCTTACCTCATCGTATGTAACTTTGGATATCATCTTCTATTATGTATACCTCATCATCATCATCTATGATGAATCCATACCTCCTAGGTATCTTTGGTACTATTCCAGATTACTGATTGGTTTGCCAGGTACAATAGGTCTATCTACAGGTTCCTCTTATTTAACTTATAGTGATTTATGGTTCTTGAACTCTTCAAGATCTATTATCCTCCCACTAGCTCCTTCAATGATAAACACTTTTATCTTAGAAGGTAGCATGTTTCGCAACAAACACCTTTAGCTAAGTAGGATTATAGAACATATACCCTAAACTTACTTTAGGATGTCCCACAAATCTGTACTTGTCAAATTTTGTCCCAAACTTATCCTTTTGAAACCTTTTCACATAAGTTGGACAATCCCTTATCTTAACATACTTAAGATTAGGAATCCTCCCTGTCCATAACTTTTATGGAGTCTTGGGGCCAGATTTTGAGGTTACCTTTTCGTAGATATACAGCCATTTCTAGGACATTACCCCAAAAAGATACTGGCATGTCGGTAAAATCATTATGGACCATAAAATGTCCAACAAAGTACGATTTTTCCTTTCAGATACATCAATCAATTATTGCGTATCAGGAGGCGTCCATTGTGAGAAAACCATTTGAGATGATTTAGAAACTCATTGCACAAGTATTCATTCCTTGATCTAATCAAAGAATCTTAATACTTTGTCAATTTGTTTCACTTCTGAATTCTTTGAACCTTTCAAATAATTCACACTTGTATTTCAGCAAATACACACATTCAACCTTTTGAATAATCATCTCCTTTTTCTTATACTAGTTTGTTCGATTTGTAAAATTATTTTCACGTAAGTCAAGTATATAAAATCCATTAAGTAATATTCCAGTTCTATACAAAACATTATTATTATAAATAGAACAACGATTGTTCTTAAATATAATACTAAATTTCATTGTTCAACAACAAAATGAAAATAATGTTTCTAACGAGAACTGGAATACAATAACAACTTATTGACTAAATAGACCTGCCTGTAGGCATTGCTAAACTATAAGTTTCTATGACTAATGTAGCAACCTTTGCTTCATTTCCCACACATAGGATTACCTATCTTTGTTTAGCTTTTCTCCTTTCCTTGGTCCCTTCATAAATCTATATTTATGATAACCAAAGCCGGGTATCCAATACCCAAGTAGAATCTTGACTTAAATAAAAATTTATTTTAAATCATGAACAAAATTATATTTGTAACCGAAACTTCACTAAGTTTCTTTTGGTTATCCTATGCAAGATGCTTCTTGCAGTTTCTTTCTAGTGTCCAGGCTTATTGCAATGGAAGCAAACTCCTTTACTATCCGTATCAGTTTTGTTCTTATTATCCTTTGTTTTTGCCTTTTCTATTTACCTTCTTAGAATCGTTCTTATGGCGACCCCAAATCCGGATACTTGAAACCCGAACTCGGTTCTCCACGATACCATTTCTTTAAGCTGAATAATACTAAATAATAATACATTCGAACTTAATTTACATACATCAAAGTTTACTTCCCCAGGTACGTGACCTTCAAATACATTCCTTACAATACCTGACAATAGATTCCATTGTCTTACTAACTATAACCATTAACTCATAATATAAACTCATTCAATGACTTTCTTTTCCCTTGTTTCGCGTTTAAGCCTTCAGATTGCTCATACATAATCGAAAACATTTAATTTAAGCAAGGATGAGCATTTGAGTGCCCAAATAAGTAATAGCAATTATATATATGTTTGAAAGAATATAAGTATTCTCTTTACATAACACTTCAACAACGAATCAAAAGTTGTGAAGTAATCTATCTTGATAAAAGATTCACATAACAACTCTCTTTCAATTTCTTGAAATTAGGCTCCACCCATGAATAGGGTTTAAGAAACATACTATGAACATGGTTTTTCATTTTCAAAAGGTTTAGCGAAATTCATCCATAAACTGGTCATAACTTACTTAGCACGAAGGGTGATCATTCATTGTACTCTGATTGATCAATACTACATAACTTGAACAAAATTCATCGCTCACCCTTTGTCCACCAAGTCAGCGTAAAATTTTCCCATTATCGGGATGTTCATACATGCCTCGGTTCCAAACCCGAAGGTTTTAATCTTGCTCAACAATAATATGTAATTCAACATATATGTATACGGGTAATTGACAAAGATATATCAACATGTGAATAAATGCCATGATTATCCAAGTGGGGACACTTGTATAACCATTTAGAAATCAACTTAAATGAATATATATCCGAGCTAACATGTTGATAATCAAAGCGTACATAATAATGCATGACAGAATAGAATAATTCTCAAACTTCTTACTCATGTCCATTGCATAAAGGAAATGCAAAGGTAAGATACTTTTTCGATTCTTCGATTACAAATCTCAACTTAGGTTTTATCTCTTTATCACAACCTATCAATAATCGGATCATTCGTTCGATTAGAATAATATATCATAACACATAATCATCGCTAATTACGATTCACAAAGACATAGTCTAATCACGCCATCACATAATCGCAGTGATCATACTTTCTATTCTATACTTTTATACATTTTTCAAATATCTCACCCATGCTCTTCTGTAAGTCTTTTCTTTTCTATTATAGAGATCCGACATTTGTTTGCGTCTGCATCGCCGACTTTATCGGGTAAATAATCGAGTCTAAGACTCTTATTCTATACCTCAACATCTCGTAATATCGGACATTTTACTTTTAATCATTTTTGAATTTTCCGTAAATTGAAAAATTTAAAATAAATCAAATCATCACTCAAGGGCTTATAGTGATATAACTCATTACTATGGGTGCTCTTCATCAAATCCTCGGACTTCATAACTAGGGTTCTCAAGTCAACTAGTTTGACCCTATTATAACTTTCAAACATCTAATCATAATTAAATGACTTAAACATTAAACAATTCCATTATCATTAATAATTAATTTATATTAAACTATTAATAAAACCATTGCCAAAATATAAAAGTTATTTATAATAACTCAAACTATTTTTAAAACATTTATATTACCCTTAAATGATTTTTAAAACAATTAAAATCATTTTAAATAATCACCATTAATATATAAATATTAATGTATTTATTCATCCAAATATTAAAAGTCATTAATTATAACTTAAAATATTTTTAAATCCTTAATATCCTCTTTAAATGATTTTTAAATAAATAAAACCATTTTTAAACTATTTATTTAATAATAATTATTAAATAAACTAAATATTATTAATATTATCTTAATATCATTAATATTAAATTATTAATGAAATTATCCTTTAAATATTAAAAGTTATATTTTATAACTTAAAATATTTTTAAATACCTTAATTTCATTTAAAATGATTTTTATAATATTAAAATCATTTTTAAACTAAATTATTTAATATAATCATTAAATAACTTTAATATCATTAATATATAATTAATTAATGAAATTCATCACAAAATATTAAAAGTCATGGGAAATAACTTAAAATATTTTCTTATTCCATAATATAATTTTTCATGATTTTTCATGAATTAAAACTATTTTTAAATAATTTATTTAATATTATAATTAAATAAATAAATACCTTTTATATTCTAAAAATATTAAATATTTATGAAATATACTCAAAATAATTAAATACTATTTTTCGGACTTTAAAATAATTTTTCATAATTTATTTAGTATTTTTAATAATTAAAATCTAATTTTTCTAATTTTTAAATCATTTTCGGAAAATCGTAAATTAAAATAATTAAAATCGTCACTAAAGGCCCTATATAGTGATGAAGTGTATTATAGGTGTTCTTGAGCCTACCCAGATCTTCATAAGGCAGAACCGAGTGGCCTACTTTGACCGTGAATAACTCTCTCATCTTAATGAATTTGGACAATCTATAAATTGGGTCTTGTAGAGGAAATACAAGAATATAAGATCCAACAATCATAACCTCTAAAAAACATCAGATCTGGGATAAATCAGCCATCAAAGTAGCTACCAAAGCTGTTCTTCACGAAGAACAGTTCGAGGTGCCTACTTTGGACCTCTATAACTTGATGATCGTGTAACGTTTATGTGATCTATCAATTCCAGTGTGTAGACAACATGTAGGACTACAACTATAACACTTAACATCATCATAAAAACAAGAAATAAATCATCTAAAGTATGGTCAAACCTTGTCAGAAAAATTAACACTTAGAAAATTGGGTCGCCTTTGAGAATTTTTTTCAATCAACAATGCCCACAACCCACTTTGACCTTAAATAACTCTTAATCCATAATATATATGGACCTGATTCTTTTGGAGGTTAAATACCACATAACAAGCTACACATAACAACCTTTATAACACAAAAACACATTAAAGATAACCAAGAGATATAAGGCACGACATTTTCCAAAATAATATTTTACGGACACTTAGAATATTTTACGGGTTTGAAGAAGCGATAGGTCAATGCTTGGGTCAACCCACTTTGACCGCTTATAAATCCAGATCTACAATAGCTATGAACTTTATTCCTTTTGGAGATTAAAGACCACATATCGAAGCTACCTATAACAACTTTTAAACAACAAAACTCGAGATCGACCAAAGAGTTATAGCCTCGACATTTGGTGAAAAATAATGTAATCTTGCTTTTTCCAACTTGTTTAAATCTTCAAATTCGTGCACTTTGATGTTATGGGTGCGTGTTTTATAACCCGTAACATTAATAGACTCCCTATTACACTACTTTAAACAATCAATTGCATCAATTAAAATCGAATCAAAGGATTTCAAAATTAGAGAATTTCATACCTTTTCTAGCTTCGATTTTGATTTTTTGGCTTTGATGCTTCCGATTTGTTGTTTGTAATGGTTGGGCTTTGATTAGGAGCTTATGGGTAAAGAGAATTTCGTTGACTAAAGCTTGAGAGAGTGTGGCTAGAGAGTTTAGAAAATATTAGTGTGCATTTGCATTATTTCTCCTCAATCTCTATATATAGACCATGTCAAGTGCCTTGGATGCTCAATAGGGTTGGTATAATTGAGGTGTAATGGTATAGTAGCATGAGGGAATTCTAGAAGCCATTGATTAGCTAGCATAATTGAAGATTCCATCAACAATGCTACTAATAATACACTAAAATGGACAAAAAGGGTATTTTGGTAATTTCCCATATAATTTCATGGGCATTCTTGTACATGGCAATTAAATGTAATATTTAATCACTAGATGGTAATTCTTATTATTTACCAATTAATTTTCATCCTTTGGTAAATTAAAACATTTATACATTAACATCGTAATTAAACCCGATAATTTTAAATTAGGGTTTTCTATAGAAAATTAGGATTTTCTAATTAGGGTTTCTTAACGCCATCAATTAGGGTTTCTAATTGACCATTAGGGTTCTCTAATTATCTGTGTATGTTCTAACACAGTCATTACGGTCTCTAACTTCAACCGATTAGGGTTGTAATAATTAGGGTTTGTCCTAATTATCGACAAACAATGATAATTAGGATTTCTTCTAATTACCCACATCTTATACACGAGAACCTTCATATACACAGAAACTTCATATACACAAATACTACTCGGTCATTTCTCATAACTAAGTTTAATAATTAGGGTTTCACAAAGACGGTAATATCTTTATGACCTAATTGACCGTCATTGCTTCAATATTATCTGTCCGCACATACACAGTACATAATTATTGTACTGTAAAATCATTATAATAATAATATAATATTATTATTCTCATCTCTTGATCACAATCCCAATTCAGGGTTTGGATCTCATATCGACTTCTCTTTCGCATATCAAGTTAAAATACTTGATTTAAATATTCGAACAATTCATATAATAAAATATATATTATATAAATTCTAATTATCACTTCATATATTATTTCCAATCATATTTTCATGGAAAATAATTAATAAAAACATTTCGCTTACGTAAATTAATTACCATAAAATATAATTTGTAGTAATTAATAATTCCAAAATTATTTCTAATTTTTCAAGTAATAAATATATTCGCATTTATCGTTCACATTACTAGACACTTATTCTCGTCATTAAATAAAAAAAAATTATACGCAAATTTTCTTATTTATTTTATTTAGGAAATCTCGGGTTATTATAGTTCTTCTTTTTAGAAGATCCTTTGACCCCTACCAGTAAGACTTGGTCTTTCTTAGTTAAAAAGTGACTCTCAACATTTTTCAACATGTTAAGCAAATCAGCGAGGCTGATATCTAGCTTGTTCATATGAAAAATTCACAACAATTATGAAAGGAGTCCGGGAGTGACTACAAGATCAAATCTTGGCTCAACTCTCCATCCATGATAAAACTTGTTGTCCTAATTGATCAATCAAATTGATCATGTTTAGGACATGTGTCTGTACTGTAGTGTTATTGGTCATTCTAGATCGAAAAAGCTCCTTAGATATCTGATATCTATTAGTCCTACTTTCCTCACCATCAACTACTTGACGTGCTGGAATATAGTAGGAGCATCCATAGTTTCATGCTGACGCTGAAGCTCATTACTCATGGATGTGAGAATGATGCATTGAGCCAACTATGCATCATCTTGTCACTTTCTAAAAGTAGCAATCTCTTCCTCAGAGGCATTGTCTGCAACCATTGCAGGGACAGGTGTATTAAGGACAATAAATAGCTTTTCAGCCGTGAGAACTATTCTCAAATTCCTTAATCAATCCATTTAATTTGGTCTGGTTAAATAGCATCTAATATGCTTCACAATGATAGTAATTTAGACATTGTATAATTCTGTAAATGAATTTATAATTAACAACATTTTAACATACATTCTTTTATTAATTACCAAAATAAATTAGGTCTTGTTTTAAATTGGTATCTCCCACTATTTTCATCAAATTATATTACCCTCACTTATAATGACAACCAGGTCGTTCCCCGGAAAGATGGAGCTTTAGATAAGGATTTTCTCTCATTGGCGCCGTAATTAGATGATCAAACCCTTTCCTGAGCATGTAACTTCCTTAGACCATTGCCAGTAATGCTATTTAATAATATTATTCAAATAATATGAATTATTTATCTGATAATGAGATATTGTGCAGTGACAATTATTGAAACAATAATAATATAAAATATCAACGCAACAATTATTGAATCAATAAAATAAAATATTGAACAGTAATTACGGTAACAATTATTAAATAGTGCCTTCTTACGTAAGAATCAATAATTCAAAAAAACTTTGCAATACCGTGTGCTACTGTGCAACCACGCGTATTACTATATTTTAACCACCAGGTATTCCAACAATGTTAACGGTAACCACTACGCCGTTATTTATAAAAACACAAACTTGTCATTTTCTTCATCCGACAGTTATTTTGTTATGGGCCCCCACAATTGATCGTAATGGTCATACGGATATTCAAAACAAAAGAATATTCCACGACCAAAGCGAATATTCCCAATACAAAGCTAATATTTTATAACCACTTGTTTACTTTGCAAAATTTGCACATTTCACCCATAACTAAAGCATTATATTTAATCAACACCTTATTATTTAAAAATAATAATTAGAGAAATTAAATCTTTATTCATAAAAATTTGGGGTCTTACAACCTCCCCACCTTATGAAATTTCATCTTCGAAATTAACATACATACCTGGTATGTCGAAAAGGTGAGGGTACCTCACTTTCATTTCCGATTCCAACTCCCAAGTCATTTCCTCAATAGCATGGTTCCTCCACAAAACTTTGACTTGTAGTATAACCTTTGTGCTTAGGACATGCTCCTTCCTATCCAAGAGCTTGACAGATACCTCTTCGTACGTTAAATCTTCTGCTATCTCGTCTGGTTCTAACTCAATAATGTGGTCCGGGTCTTCCACATATTTGCATAACACAGATATGTGAAAAATATTATGAACACGAGACATACTTGGCAGTAAGGCGAGTCTATAGGCCACAGTTCCTATTCGATCGAGGATTTCAAATGGGCCAATGAGTCAAGGATTGAGCTTTCCTCTCTTTCCAAATCTTGTAACTCCTTTCCATGGAGCAACACGTAACAACACATGTTCTCCAACATTGAATTCCATGTCCTTTCGATAAAGATCAGCATAACTCTTTTGTCGATCCTGTGAGATTTTTATACGTTGCCGGATCATTTGTATCATTTCCGTTGTCATGCATACCAATTTCGGTCCTAACAACGTTGCTTCACCCACCTCTCCCCAGCATACTGGAGAACGACACTTGCGTCCATACAATGCCTCGAATGGAGCCATATCGATACTTGCTTGATAACTGTTGTTGTAGGAGAATTCCACTAATGGCAAGAACTTGTCCCAACTTCCTTTGAAGTCAAGGATACAGAGTCTTAATAGATCCTCCAGAGTTTGAATAGTCCTCTCCATTGCCCCGTCAAAATCATGGATGATATCTTTGAATCGAATCGTAAATCCGTACCCATAGCTTTACGCTAAATGACCCAAAACCGTGAAGTGAATCTTGGGTCTCGATCGTAAATTATGGATGGCATACCATGCTTGATCTTACAATCTCATTTATGTACATACGAGCAAGACGTTCAAGGGAATAAGTTTCTCGTATAGGTAAGAAATGAGAAGACTTGGTCAATCTATCAACAATGACCCAAAATGCATCTATGCCTTGAGAAACCTTGAGAAGACCGGTAATGAAATCCATGGTAATGTGCTCGCACTTCCATTCTGGAATTTTAAGTGGTTGCAATGGACCTTTTGGCACTTGATGCTCCGCCTTGACACTTTGACAAGTTAGACACCTTGAGATAAACTCCGCTATCTCTCTCTTATATTACTCCACCAAAATGTACGCCGAAGATCACGATACATTTTGGTACTCCCAAGATGGATTGCAAATGGTGTGTTGTGCAGGCCCATCATGATCTTATACTTCAAATCAGAGTCGTTAGGAACACAAAGTCTGGAGTTGACTCTAAGTCTTCATCGATTCTTGCTTCCTGAATAGCACCTTCTTGCACTTTCTTCTTCATACGCATCAGCTCCAGGACTGTAGTTTGAGAAACTTTAACTTTATCGATTAAAGTCGGTTCTACTCGTATATTTGCCATCATCACGTGGGTCCCTGGAGTTTATCTCTATCTCCATCCTTTGTAAGTCATACAAAATGGGTCTTTGCATTGACAATATCATACTCATACCCGCATATGATCTTCTACTCAATGCGTCAACTACCACGTTCACTTTTCCAGGATGTATTGAACGGTATGATCATAATCTTTCAACAGTTCAAGCCAACGTCATTGCCACATGTTGAGTTCCTTTTGAGTGAAAAAATATTTTAGGCTTTTATGATCCGTAAAGATCTTCACCTTCTTCCTATACAGGTAATGCCTCTAGATTTCAAGTGCGAAAACGACAGCTGCCAACTCTAGATCATGAGTAGAATAATTCCTCTCATATTCTTTGAGTTATCGTGAGGCATAGGCTATGACTTTCCCATGTTGCATGAGAACACATCCTAAACCTTTGTTGAAGCATCACTGTAGATGACAAATCCCTCCGAACCAGATGGTATTATCAGAACAGGTACTGAAATGAGTCTCCTCTTGAGGTCTTGAAAACTCTTCTCACATTCCTCGCTCCAACCGAATTTTATATCTTTCCGAGTCAGCTGAGTTAATGGAGTAGCGATTCGAGAAAATCCTTTCACGAATCTCCGATAATAACCAGCTAAGCCCAGAATACTTCGGTCACTGACTTAGGTTGCTCCCAACTTTGAATTGCTTCGATCTTCGCTGGGTCAACTGATATTCCATGATTTGATATCATGTGACCAAGGAATGCTACTTCCTCAAGCCAGAACTCACATTTCTTCAACTTGACATATTGCTTGTTTTCACGAAGCTTTTGGAGTATCAGCCCCAAGTGTTGCTCATGATCTTCACGGCTTTTGGAGTAAATGAGAATGTCATCAATAAAGACAACCACAAAATGATCCAAATATTCCTTGAATACTCGGTTCATCATATCCATGAAGGTCGTAGGAGCATTAGTCAATCCAAAAGATATGACTAGGAATTCGTAATGCCCGTACCAAGTTCTAAAGTAGTCTTTGAAATGTCATCAGTTTAAACTTTTAACTGATGATATCCGGAACGAATATCGACCTTTAAAAATAATTTAGCGTCTTGCAACTGTTCAAACAGGTCATCAATGCGAGGCAACGAGTACCTATTTTTGACGGTTACATGATTCAACTCCCGATAATCAATACAAAGTCTCATACTCCCATCTTTCTTCTTTACGAATAGAACAGGAGCACCCCAAGGAGACAGTACTAGGTCGAATGAAACCGATGTCTAACAACTCCTGTAGTTGGGTTTTTAACTCCTGAAGTTCAATAGGAGCCATTCGATATGGGGCTTTGGAAATGGGTTTTGTACCGGGTTCAAGGTCAATACAAAATTCAATTTCACACTCTGGGGGTAGGCCAGGAAGTTCTTCAGGGAATACGTCAGGAAATTTATTAACAATAGAAATATCATTCAAATCTGACGTATTTTTGTTTAAATCCATGACATGGGCTAAGAAAGCTTGACATTCATTTTCAATAAACGAATAGCTTTATGGCTCGATATGACCATGATTGACTTTAGTGGCTTGGTTGTTTGAATTCGAATAATAGGTTGGTTAGGAATATGAAAGCTAACAACCTTACGTAAACAATCAATTTTTGCATGATGAGTAGTTAACCAATCAATCCTTAAAATCACATCAAATGCAAGTATTTTTAAGGAAATAAGATCAACAGGTAATGTGAGGGTACCGATTTGAACCAAACAAGACTTATAAATAGTGGATGTAATGAAGGTTTCTCCCAACAAAGTTTCAACAGATAAGTCAAAGTCTAATTTCTTCGGAGTCAAATTTAAACGTTGAGCGCAAGTAGGAGAAATAAAAGAATGGGTAGAACCGGTATCAAATAAGGTATAAACTTCTCAAGAGTTTATGATTAGCTTACCCGTGATCACCTCGTTCAGATTCCTCGCTTTTTGGGAGGTTAGAACAAACGCTCTCCCTTGAACTACCGGTTTTATCTTGTCTGGGACGGCCTTTGATGCCTCCATCCCAGCTGGAATTGACTTCGGTGCATGACAAAATCGGGCTAGGTGACCTTCTCTTCCATAATTATAACATGTTTTGGACTGCTGCGTCTGAGTTTGATGATGTGTCCTCTCCCCCGCATTTGTAACACCTACTTGAAGTGGCACAGGAACCCAAAACCAACATGACAAAACAGAGAGATAGTGCAAGACAAGAGCGGGTCCCCAGTGAAGCCGCAGAAGAAGAAGAGCCTAGCAAATTGCAGAGTCAGATCAAGGAACAAAGAAAAGCAGTAGAATTACAGACATATCTCCCAGATCCCACAAAATAGAACCAGAACAGAAAATAAGCCCAAGCTGACTCGAGGAACAGACATCAATCTTCCTACACATTAGCAAATCAGAATCGACTCTAGAGGGACAGATTAGAGAACCATGGCCTATCTTTCACTTCTTGGAATCTTCGAATGGAGTGAAGCTTGCATTTCAAAATCTGCATAACATTGCAAGAGATAGTCCGGACCGGTATGGGACCTTTACCTTGAAGCCTGGCATTTCTTTCCTGCCAAATGTGATAAGCGACTGCGGTAAAGCTTAGGTTCCTGCTGAACAGAGCTGTTAGGATGGGCAAGGAGGAAAGAAGTGATGGATGTCCAACATCTTGAGGACCCCTTCCACCCGCAGTTCCTGAGCACAGATATAAGTAGATGGTATGAGAAAAGGCAGTTGAAAAAATGATGGCCAAAGGTCTCATTATGGGAATTACAGAGAAGGCAAATTAGGTTAACATCGAGCCCATAATTTAAGAGCCTATCCATGGTACGTAATCAATTCTGGAATGCAAGCCATAAGAAGAATGAATACCGAGGAGGGAGGTATTTGTGCCAAACCAGATTATCCCAATCCACTAGATTTCCATAAGACCGGATGGATTTCCAAAAAGAGGAAGTTGCTTTCCCATAGGTAATGGCGTTGTCCCATAGAACAGAGTCCTCTTTGGTAGGATTGCAGCCTATGGCCTGGGAGAATAGCTGTCTGAATTCAATTACCGAGTGATGGTTGGAACTTGGGAGGACCCAATCAGAATTGTTGATGATGCTACTAACCATGGCGTCAGGGCCCAGTCCAGAGTTGTAAATAAGAGAAGAGGAGTTGGAGTAGGCAAGTGGTTTTCTCAAGATCCATGGGTCAAACCAAAGTTTAGTGCGGAAACCATTTCCAATGAGGTATGATGTGTGGCTCATAGCAACATGCCTACGGTTAAGGATTTTCCTCCAAATCCAAGAGCAGCCCACAGGAATGTACATGCACCAGAAATGTTTCCACTTAAGGGCAAATGTCCTAACCCATTCGGCCCAGATAGAAGAACAATAGGGGTTGATGATATCCCAGAGATGTTGAATAATGGAGGCATAATTCCACTCATCCAGTTGTTTTATCCCCAGCCCCTCCCTCAGGGGTGGGGAGGGCAATTTTACTCCAAGCCACTTTAGCACCATGCTTCAAAAGGGTAGGGCCCTTCCATAGGAATCGACAAAAGGTGGTCTTCAAGTCTTTTATGGCAGCAGCAGGGAGAATGAAATTTGAGGACTAGTAAGTTTGGATAGCAAAAAGAACTGATTTGATAAGCTGTAGACGGCCCGCATAAGAAAGGAATCTGTTGGTCCAAGAGGAGATCCTATTAGTAATTCTGTCAAGAAGAGGTCTACACTCGGCCAAGCTGAGCTTTGAGGTTAGGAAGGGGACCCCAAGGAACTTTGCAGGAAAAGTCCCCTCTTGAAACTCCAGTAAAGAAAGGATGGAGGCAGAGTTTTTCGGAAGGACATTTGCCAAATAGCAAGTGCTTTTTGAGGGATTCAAACGAAGGCCAGAAAGAGAGGTGAACAGGTTGAGGCATTCTTTAAGGATGTTGACTGATCGAGTGTCTCCCCAGCAGAAGAGTAGAAGATCATCAGCGAAACACAAATGGGTTATCCTTAGCTGTTTGGTTTTCCAATGAAAATTAAAATCAGGCCCATTTGACTCCTTTGTGAGAATAATGGAAAGAACTTCCATAGCAATGACAAATAGAATAGGGGATAAGGGATCACCCTGTCTAAGCCCTTTGTCACCTCTAAAATAGCCATACAATCCCCCATTGACTTTTACTGAGAAGGTAGGGGTGGAGATGCAAGCCTTTATCCAAAAGATAAACTTTGGAGGAAATTTAAAAATTCTCAGAGCTTCCAGAATGAACTCCCATGAAACCGAGACCAAGGCTTTTTGGAGGCCAATTTTCAAGGCATATCGAGGTGGGCCAGATTTCCTATGGTAGTTTCTGAAAAGCTCCTGAGCAATAAGGATGTTGTCACCGATCCTCCTACCCGGGACAAAAGCAGCTTAGTATGGAGAAATGATCTTGGGTAGGAGACCCTTCATCTGACTCACAAGGATCTTAGAAATGCATTTGTAGGTTGTATTACAACAGGAAATCGGCCTTAAGTCATTCATAGAGGAGGGGTTAGGGGCTTTGGGGACAAGTATAATAGCCATAGAGTTTGTTCCCCGTAAAAGACAACCCTACTGGAAGAAGGACTTAACGGCCAAGGAAAAATCTGAGCCAACTATATCCTAACATGCAAGGAAGAAATTGACATTGAAGCCATTAGGGCCAGGACTTTTATTTTTCTTCATACTTTTGAGTGAGGCGAGGACCTCAGCATCAGAGATGTCCCTGTCCAGAATAGTGGCATCCGCAGGGGTAATAAAATTCTTAAAGGAGCTTGCTAAGATCTGAATATTAGAGAAATTTGCTTGAGAGGGGGAACCCAAGAGTGATTGGAAATGGGCCACTGCAATCTACTGAATGTTATTTTGCCCGCTCACAAGGAGGCCCTCGTCATTAGCAATAGACATAATTTTATGTTGATTCCATCTAGCTTTAACTTGGTTATGAAAGAACCCAGAGTTCTTATCACCATCCTTAAGCCACTGTATCTTGGATTTTTGTTTGAAAAGTTTTTCCTCGCATAAAAGAGCTTCCCATAAACTGTTAGTGAGATCCTTCTGCCCCTCAAATAAAACAAGATCATTTGGGTTGTGGGCAATAGAAGTCTAAATGGAATGAAGAAGTGACCGAATTTGAGCAACATTTGAGGTCAGGTTACCATTGCTCCTATTCAGACTAATAAGAGCCTTTTTAACAGATTTTAGCCTCCCAGCAAGTACTTGAAGTGGGTCTCCGAACACGGGAATTCCCCAAGCAGTCCTAACCACCTCATGGAAATTATCCAAGTCCACCATAAAGTTAAAAAATTGAAAAGGTTTAGGGATCTGAGGCATCTGCAGTCCAGTCTGGACTATCACCAGGCAATGGTCAGAGAGGTCACGAGGAGAAAAGATGGTCTGTGATAGAGGAAAATAATGCAACCATGGAGAGTGCATAGCTCTATCAATTTTCTATAAATAGGGTTCACACTGTTAGAGTCCCACCAAGTATGACAAGGGCCCACTGCCCGAAGGTCCAACAGGGATAAATCACCAATGTAGTCTTGAAAATCTTGCATGCCTCTATCCCATAACTCAATACCCCCATTGATCTCAGATAAGTTCAAAACCTCATTGAAATCACCTAGAATGCACCATGGCTTGTCAGTAGACACTAGAGGCCTTAAGGCCCCCAAAAGAAGTTTCCTCTCCACGGCAGTGTTAAGCCCATATATAAAGGAAACATAAAAACTAATGTTGAGTTTCAAAAATGTAACCAGACAGTGAATAAGTTGCGAGGACTTGGAAATAAAGGAAAAATCCCAAATAAAAGGGTCTCAGCCAACCCATATCCTCCCATTATCATGATGCTCATAATTGAACTGCCATTTCCAATTCCTGCAGATAGCCTTAGAAATAGGACTGGCTTTGGGAGCTTTGACCCGAGTTTCTAGAAGGCCAACAAAAGAGATAGAGTATTTACAAATAATGTCTTTAACACTAGCCTGCTTGGCCCTACTATTTACACCTCTAATATTCATAGAGCAAAAACTAATCATAAATAGTTAAGATTGTGAGATGGGGTAACAGATTTTAACAGTTATTGGCTTTATGCTTTAGGTCCCTGCCATCCTTTTCATCAACCAGCTTTAGTTTGCCCACTAGAGGACCAGGGGGGCTGTGACATCCGTGTCGGAGAAAGGATCTGGTCGAGGGTCAACCCCTGGTGAAAGTAGGCTTAAACGAGTTTGGGTCGACCACAGAGGGTGGAAGAGAGCCAGCCAACGGCTGCTTGGGACAAGGGGGCAACTTAGGACCCTTAGCCACCACAGTCCATGCATCCTTAAGTCCCGAGGGCGAGGGATCAAGCATATTCAAAGCCTTGGAAGAATGGACAGAACCACCGATTTTGGGGTTAGGAGGCTCAGGGCAGAGAACCATATCAACCTCCAGAAGGGAAGGGGCTAGAACTGGACCTTTGGGAATTCCACATTAAGTTACCCATGAGGTAGGAATTCCACATTAAGTTACCTTGAATGAGAATATCAGGTGGTGGTTTGATGCGAATAATCCCATTTTTAGAGGAAGGAGGACGAGGGGGAAAATAATCAAGAGTAAAAGTAGGCTTCTCACCTTGAGCAACCACTTCGCTCTAAGAGTGCTTTTTCTTCTCCACCATGTCAGATGGCAAAGCCCACTTTGCCTCAGTCTTAGACTTAGAATCAGACAAACCGAGAGGAAAAAAAACCTCCTCCCTAGGCTTGATGACGCCCACATCAGGGGAAATATAAGCAGGACGAGGTTGAGCCCCTCAGCCCCCCCCCCAGATGGCCAGATAAGCCGGAGGCAGAGATAAGCCCAGAAACAAGTGCTAGGATAGGTAGCCCGGAGGACCCTCTCAGAGTACTTTTATCAAACAGGTCATGGTCGTTAACTTGCCTAACCGATTTACCTTTGTTAGCAGTCATTGATATTCTGAACAGAAAAACCTTGGGATAAGATGAAGTCCATTAGGGTATTGCTACGCTTACGCTCATCAGCAGCATCAATATGGCCCTGCTAAGAGAGTTGATGGTCTGCTCTAAAGATATCAGACATATCATGGCCAAGCTGCGGTCCTTCATTTTTTTTGCTAAATTTGTTTGTGTATTTAATGCAAAAATTTGGATATTACAATGAAGACCAGATCATAGTCCTCTTCTCCCGAGAGGACTAAAACACCTAGAAAAGCTAGGAAACCAAAGACCTAACCTAATTATAATTTTCCTCATAACCCGAGGTTAGGTCAATAGAAACACTAAATTAGCAAAAGAGCCAATTAGTTACAACAAATATTATCTCAGACAAGGCCCAAAATAGAACCCATCAGGATAATTGAATGTCAAGCCCACGTGGGCATATATCAGCTAAGGTGGACCAAAGATACTGAATTAAGCTCCAAATCCATGCAGCATAAACAATAGTGGGCCCAATGCAAGCTTTGCAACACCAACTAAAACTGGAGTGCAGTTAGCTGAAACAGCCGTGGGCCCCAGATGTGCAGCAACACTCCGCCCAAAACAGTCATGCCGGACTGACCCTGCACCAAATAGACCGACGGCAAGGAAAACCGGCGAGAAAGGACGCCCAAACAAAGCACCATTATCGGCGACATTCTCATCCAGAAAAACCAGATCTCCTTGAAGGCAACCAAACACCATTGAACAAAAGCAACAACAAAACATGCTTAGATGAACAGGGGAACAACAAAACACACCCAATAAGCTGAAACAAATAAAAAAACCAAATCAAACTGATAGGGAACCTATAACTGCTAACTCCAAATTAACTCCTCTGAAAAAAGAAGAATCATCTTGGGTAATCGATAAATTGATTGACTCAGAACTCCTCACATCCGAGAAAGCATCCCGAGCAGGTGAACCAAGAGAGTCCACCAGTTGATTAACCCATCCCACGTGAGCAAAAAGCATATGCAGTATAAAACATAGTCCACGTACGCAGCAAACTAGTCAGTGAGATCAGCACCACGTGACCCACAATAGACCGGCGAATTTCCAATGACTGGCCTGAAAATCTCTGGCGAGCTGCTAGAACACAAGACCCGACCAAGATTTTGATAACCCAAGTCATAGATTCCGATAGAACATCAGTAGCAAAACCGAAAGCAACCTCGACAATCAGTCGAACAAGTCTATACGGACTAAAAATTCATGGCAACCATCTGAACAACAACCCACGAAAACTATGAGCATCAAACCAGCTGGCAAAAACCGAAAACCCAACTCGGAGCTTTTGGCGAACTTGAGCAGCTGTCCCAAGAGCAACCAAAAATCTAAATGTCAGGTTAAAACTTATTGGGTGAAAAGATACTGGATGAAGCGCAAATATCAAGGATATTCTACTAATTTCAGGAATTATAGAAGCAATACTTACCATAGTAAGTTTAAATTTAGGAATATGAAATAAAATAATATCCCTTCCATACTATGGAGTATGAAAGAAAATAATATTTCTTACGAGTATTGAAATAAAATAATATCCTTTTCCTTAGTAGAAACTGGATTTGACTGAAATATCGGATATTATTATGAAAAAATCTTGCAGAAAAACTACACTCAAAGTATCCTTATACTCAAGAAAAATACTCACAATACTATAGAATAAGAATTTCTGATATTGAAATGGTGTGTTGAAGGAGGGGTTACCCCTTATTTATAGTGCAACACGGAGGAGAAAACCAACTGAATCAGCCTAACTCTGCCAAATTTTCTTTTTCCTCCGCCTAACCTATTGCTCATGCCTAACTTTTCCTTTTGTTTTGATTGGATGAGGGCCCACCAAATGTTTGAAAACAAAGAAATCTTGCCTAACTCTTCCCATTTCTTCCCTGCCAAATTCTAACTCTGACCGTTTCAAAGAAATCTTTGCAGATTTATATATATATATATATATATATATATATATATATATATATATATATATATTATAATAATAATATACTTGAATGAATATTTTATGGGAGGAGATAATTACAATCCCGCAAAAAATATGTCAAACTTTCAACAATTATTTTATACTAAAATTCCTTCATTTATATCCATATAAAATAAATATTTCCTTATCATATAAATCAATAATTAATTATTCACAAATAATATTACAGAATCACAATAATGATAACCAGGTCGTTCCCAGGAAAGAGGGGGTTTTCCGATAAGGATTTCTCATTACTAACGTGCAATTAGATGACCAAACCTCCTTTCTAGACAGAACTTCCTTAGACATTGTCAATAATGCTATCTAATAATATTATTCAAATAATATGAATTATTTATCTGATAATGAGAGATATTGTGCAGTGACAATTATTGATACAACAATAATACAAAATATCAATGCAGCAATTATTGAATCAATAAAATAAAATATTGAACAGTAATTACGGTAACAATTATTGAGTAGTGCCTTCTTATGTAAGAATCAATAATTCAAAACTACTGTGCAATAACGTGTGCTACTGTGCAACCACGCGTATTACTATATTTTAACCACCAGGTATTCCAACAGTGTTAACGGTAACCACTACGCCATTATTCATAAAAATACAAACTTTTCATTTTCTTCATCCGACAGTTATTCTGTTATGGGCCCCATAATTTACTGTGCCGTCGTACGGATATTCCCGACAAAAAAAATATTCCCCGACCAAAACGAATATTCTCTAACAAAATGAATATTTTATAACCACTTGTTTACTTTACAAAATTTGTACATTTCACCCATAACTAAAGCATTATATTTAATCAACACTTTATTATTTAAAAATAATAATTAGAGAAATTAAATCTTTATTCATAAAAATTTAGGGTCTTACAACATAGTTTATCTCAAGGTGTCTAACTTGTCAACATGTCAAGGCGGAGCATCAAGTGCCAAAAGGTCCATTGCAACAACGTGAAATTCCAGAATGGAAGTGGGAATACATTACCATGGATTTCATTAACCAAGTCTACTCATTTCTTACCTATACGAGAAACTTATTCACTTGAACGTCTTGCTCGTATATACATAAACGAGATTGTAAGACTTCATGGTATGCCAGTATCCATAGTTTCTGATCGAGACCCAAGATTCACTTCACTATTTTGGGTTAGTTTGAAGAAAGCTATGGGCGCAATTTCTGATCTGATTAAGCATATCATAAATTCCGGACGGACGGGCAGTTGGAGAGGACTATTCAAACTCTTGAAAAAAAGACTCTGTGTCCTTAACTTTAAAGGAAGTTGGGACAAGTTCTTGCCATTAGTGGAATTCTCCTACAACAACAGTTATCAAGCAAGTATAGGCATGGCTCCATTCGAGGCGTTGTATGGACGCAAGTGTCGTTCTCTAGTATGCTGGGATGAGATGGGTGAAGCAACATTATTGGAACCGAAATTGGTACGCATGAAAACAGAAAAGATTCAAATGATCCAGCAACGTATAAAAACCTCGCAAGATTGACAAAAGAGATGTTGATCTTCATCGAAAGGACGTGGAATTCAATGTTGGAGATCATGTGTTATTACGTGTTGCTCCATGGAAAGGAGTTACGAGATTTGGAAAGAGAGGAAAGCTCAATCCTCGATTTATTAGACCATTTAAAATTCTCGATCGAGTTTGAACTGTGGCCTATAGATTCGTTTTACCGCCAAGTATGTCTTGTGTTCATAACGTTTTTCACATATCTATGTTACGTAAATTTGTGGAAGACTCGAACCACATTATTGAATTAGAACCAGACGAGATAGCGGAAGATTTAACGTATGAAGAGGTACCTGTTAAAATCTTGGATAAGAAGGAGCATATTCTATGCTCCAAGGTTATACCTCAAGTCAAAGATATCCTCACCTATTCTACATACCAGGTACGTACACCAATTTCGAGGATAAAATTTCATAAGAAGGGGAGGTTGTAAGACCTCAACTTTTATGAATAAAAATTTAATTTTCTCTAAATATTATTCTTGAATATTAAGGTGTGGATTTGATATAATGTTATAGTTATGGGTAATATTTACAAATTTTGCAAGTAAGCAAGTTATTATAAAATATTCGATTGGTCGAGGAATTTTTGTGTTAACAAGGAATATTCGTACAACGACACAATCATTGGTGGACCCCACAACAGAATTATTGTCAGAGTTAGAAAATGACAGAAATAACTTTTATAAAAGTAACGGCAAAGGTTTTACCATTAACTGTTGAATACCTAGTGATAAATGTACAGTAATACACGTGGTTGCATAGTAACACACTGTATTGATTATTGATGCCTACGTGAGAAGTCATTCAATTTATTTCATTATTGTCACAGTAATTGCTGCATAGTATTTCACGTTATTGATTCAATATTGTCATAATATTTTATATTATTAAATCAATAATTGAGACGACAAAGTTATTCATATTATTATTTGCATCGAGGAAAGGAGTTTGGTCACATAATTGCACGCTAATAGGGAGAAATCCTTATTAGAAAGCCCCCTCTTTCCTAGGAATGATCTGGTTGTTAATATTGTGAGCTATAATACTAATGATGAATCTTATTAAAAATATGTTTTGAGAAGCCAAGTGAATTGAGATAAAAAGAGGTAATTTTTATGATGTATTTGTTGTAAATTTTGCTTATTATATGGACCCCCACGTACCCATTTTTCAAAACTGTCGGTAGAATATAAGTATTATATATATATATATATATAATAAGTTTTATTTTTATGAAAAATAGAATATATTATATTTTATTATGCATAGTATTTGCATAGTGCTACATAATAAATCAAAAAAATCAGCCGATTGAATTGCGCCCATGATGGTTTTACTGTGCAGTCCGTGATTTTCTAAATTCAAATAGTATCCTATCATTTTCCTATAAATAGGATGCTTAGTTTAGAAATGAAAATCACACCAGAATCAGAGAATTCTTCTTCTATAATATTAAGCGTATTTCTTTAGAGTTTAAGGAAGCTTTGACTGTAGAAAACAGTGTAAGTTTTCTTCAAGAATATCTCCGCCCAACCAGTCATTAGTACTTTCCTTTTAAGGTAAGAGATATTATTTATTTCATATTCGCTTACGATATTATTTTTCATATTCGTAAGGAATTTTATTTTCGTTCAATATTCGTAAGGAATATTATTTTCATTCAATATTCGTAGAGATATTGTCTTCGTTTAATATTCGTAAGGAATATAATTTTCATTCAACAGTTGTAAGGGATATTATTTTTGTTCAGTATTCGTAAGAAATAATATTTTCTTTCATAATCTGTAGTATGTGAGTAATATTATTTCGTTTCAGATTCTGAATTCTACACTCATTTTGTTAAAGTATTGCTTTTATACTTGAAATTACTAGAATATCCTTGAAATTCACGCTTCATCTAGTATCGTTTCACAATGATATTTTTCTGAACATTCTTGTTAAATTTTAACCTTTTCAGGTCGGGGTACTATTCAAGAAGTACTATTCATGGGGTACTATTCACCTGGGTACTATTCACCCAGAAAATTGATTTCTTTTCTGTCCAAATTATTTTTGATACATGGATATTATTCTTGAATTTTACTCCAAAAAGCAGTTATCATGTTGTCAATTTGGATATTTTTAAACTCTGGATAAATTAAAAATCTTTAATATGTATCCTTGATTTTGTTTGATTGAATTCTTATATCATTATCATCATCCTCATGCTTATATTGTGATGAAAGTCATCTTTGGCCCGTAGTGCATAGATGGACTGTTGATTGGTATGATTATGATCAGGGATTATTCGGTATAATCATGACCTGTAATGTTACAAATGATATGGTAAAAGTCCTCATTGGCCCGTAGTGCTTTGATGGACAGTTGTTGGCATGATCATGACCATTGGTGATAACATGATTATCCTTGGCCCGTAGTGCATGGATAATTCGTGGATGTGATACTAATGAATATCCTTGGTCCGTAGTGCATGGATAATTCAGTGATGTGAATTACTTATTGAGTTAAGTCTCAGCGATAAAATTGATGATAAACTTTTTAAATAATAGAAGATAGTAGATATCATGCTCTACTTGTCTTCTAATGGATTGCTTGTTCCACTACAGTTAAACTTGTTGTTTATTATATTCTATCAGTTTAACACTATTGAAGGCTAACGATAATTTATTTTGTATTACCTTAGTCATAATATTTTTTACTGGGCTAGTTGAGCTCACCCTTTTGTTTTAATTTTTTTTTTATAACTGGGAGTTCCCCAACCGCAGTCAAACTAATCTCCACGAACTCGGATCAGTTTTTTCATACGGGCTTACGCTTGCGTCCCCGTGGCCACTCGAGCCTGTTTTTTTGCTTTCATTGTTCTCTTCAGGAAATGAGAACGTAGTCGGGACTAGTCGGGGAACGAAGTGATGGTTCGAGATGGTGGCTATAGTAGTGCTCACTATTCTATGAAATAGTGTGATAATAAATGTAATGAGGACTCCATTTGAGTTTAGATATTGTCTATGGGACAATATTCGTGTTAAAACTCACTTTTTTCGTATTGTGTAAATTAAGTTTGTATTTGGATTCTGTACCATGTGTTTGGCTACTCAGAATGGGTGATGTATACCTATTTTGGGGGCGTCACAGAACAAGTCAACATTCTCCCCCTTTTTGATGATGACAACACCAAAAATTATAGCTCCCCCTAAATCCATGCATAAATATAAAAATTGTATTTCAAAACATGAATAAAATCAAAATTACCCATCATGCCTTCTATTTAAGCATTATTCATAACCTGCAGATATGTTAGTTTTAACAAATACTAGTGCAGTGCAGGTGCAGGAATCAAAGTCCTAAAACAAACATAACAAAAATCTTAAAAATAGTCTTAAAAACATAATCTTAGAGCAGCAAAACAACCAAAGCAACCAACGCTGCAGTTCCAATGTGTCTCCCCCTTTGTCATCATGCAAAAAGAATAGAAAATCAATTAATATCTTCAACATTTGCCCTGTTCGGAGTATGGCTAGTAAAATAGGGACGATGAAGAATGTCATGAAGTCTTTCTTCCAAGGACAAAGTTTTAGCAAAACGAGGGGACGAGGAATAAACATAGCATTGTGCAGAGGAAGATCTATAAAATCACCAACATATTCAACCATCCAATTGCAACGAGGCCATTCAGGAATAGGTGAATACATCCTTTGAAAATGCAACTTCTGACCAACATCATTCAATCTTATAGCCATAACCAATATGATAACTGACAAACTTCATTTCTTGACTTAGTTGGCATGAATTCCTATTGATCTTACGTTGTAGGGCTTCAACCATAGTCACAGTTTATAATTCAAAGCCAACCTGTAAATCAATGAATTCATCCTCCATTCGAGTAAAACACTGCTGTAAATCATTAGCCTGTATGGGTAGCTTGCCTTTTGCCAAGACTTTAAGTCTGTGTTTTATATCAATAATATCAGTCTGCATAACTTCTTGATTATGAAGGATTGTACTCAGTAAACTTAACACTTCAGGAGATGAAACATAAGAGTTTGGCATAGTAGAGGATGATGGATTATCAGAAGACAAATTAGAAGAGACAGAAGTATGTGGGATAGGTAGAGGATCAAGAACAATTCGAATAAACACACCATTGACAAGAGAGATATGAGATTGTTTCAAATTTGCAGAATCAACAAAGTCATTGTTTGACACAACAATTTCATCATCAAAAGGGATTTTAAAATGCTAAAAAATTTTGGTTAGAAAACCGCTATAAGGAAGACACTTCTTGGAATGACGAATACTAAGATAGCATCATAAGTGAAAAATTAAAAGAGACCCGTAAGAATCATTGCCACAACCACTAAATCTTGATATGTAAAATCTGCACCACCACCAATGTGGGGAAACAAATTATAACGTACCAATTTGTGTAGTACACAAGCAGTCGGACAAACATCAACAGTTTTTGGAGTAAAAAGAGATGAACCAGTATAAGGAATGTTAAGAATACTTCCAAAGCCAACAACAGTAAAGAATAAAGATTTTCTCTTAACAAACGATGTATAACAATCACCATTACACTCAAGATTTGTATAAAATTGTTGGACGAAACGAGGATAAGCTTTTGTAGGGGGAAAGAGTATAGCAGATATATCACATGAATTAAAAAGTTTTTCCAGAGGAGAGTTTTTAAAATAAAACAGATCCATGATTTTCTCATAAATAAACTGTTTTGTAGCAATCGAGGTTTTAAAATGAGTTTCAAAACTATGACCTCTGAAGAAATTTTTTGGCAAATCAAAAAAAGAAGAAACAGAGTTTACTAGAACCGAAGGAGACTCTAGCTGAGAAAGAGATGGATATTCTAAGCCCAGTGATTGCTTTGACTTCCCACGTTGAGACGATTCGGAAAACTTAAAGAATGAGAAGCTTGAATCTGATCCATCTAAGAGGGTTGTGTCATCAGACGACACATGCACAGACGTCTGCCTTTGCTTTCGCTTGGACTTCTTCTGTGTTCTAACTGTATATGGAGATCAAGTTTGTTGTCCATCATCGTTTGAGATACCGGGAGATCGCTTACTTGCTTGAGTTTTCATTGTTACAGAGATTTGAGAGGGATAAATAACAGTGAGAGAAAAGGGGGTTTTCTAAAATAAATGATTTGTTTTGGTAAAGTGAGAGGTGTAAGAAGACGATTTAAGATGGAAGAGTTGGAATATGAGTAGACGTCTCGAGAAGATAAATCTCTTTAGCTATCATATCTTTTCAAATCTCCAAAGTAATTATGATTTTATCTAAGAGATTGTTCAATGTTTTGATGAGATAATACAATGAATTGAGCCAAATAATAACATACATCAATACGTTTCCAGTAGCAAATAGCCGTCGGTATCATTAGATTCATGAACAGATATTGAATATCAAACAGATGTATTTTATTTAATAACATGAAGATATACTGTAGATTCAGGATATATTATGCATAGAATATTTAAGTTTGTGAACACTAATTATACCATGCACATTCCAAGTTCTCTCCTTAAAATACAAACCTTTCTTCACTTAGTTTAGTAAAAAGATCAGCTAACTGTTTTTCTGTAAGAATAAAAATTAATTTAATTAATCCTTTTGAAATATTATCCCTTAAAGACAGATCTATATGTTTTGTTCGTGAATGCAAAACATGATTTTTTTGATATGTCTATAGTGCTAGAATTATCATAATAAATAGGCACACTATCACATAAAATATCAAAATCACATAGAGTTTGTCTCATCCATAATATTTGAGAGAAAAAACTCCCTGCAGCTAGATATTCACCCTCAGTGGTTGATAATGCAACAGAAGTTTGCTTTTTACTATGCCAAGTCACAAGACTTTGTCCCAAAAATGTGCAAGCACCACTTGTACTTTTTCTATCAATTTGACATCCTACATAATCAGCATCTGAGTAGCCCATTAGTTCAGTGATTGCAAATTGGATAAAACAACCCCAAATTAATAGTACCGTTTAAATATTTAAACATTCTTTTAATAGCTTGTAAGTGGGATTCTTTAGGTTTTGCTTGAAATCGAGCACAAAGACATACACTATACATTATATCAGGTCTAGATGCAGTTAAATATAATAAACAGCCAATCATACCAATTAAAAAAAATACTTAGCAAAAAAAAATAGCCAATCATACCTCGGTATTTGGTCAATTCTACATCTATACCTTTTTCATCAGAAGTAAGTTTTATTGATGTACTCATGGGTGTAGCCTTTGAATTGGATCCTTCAAAACCAAATCTTTTGAGTAGCTCTTTTGTGTATTTTGTTTGATAGATATAAATTCCCTCTTTTGTTTGCTTGATTTGGAGTCCCAAAAAGTAATTCAGTTCTCCCATTAAGCATGTCGAACTCCTTATGCATACACTTTGAAAACCACTCACAAAGAAAATCATTAGTAGCACTAAATATTATATCATCTACATATATTTGAACAATAATAATATCCTTATTTGCATGCTTAATAAATAATGTAAAATCAATTTTACCTCTAGTAAAACCATTTAAAAGTAGATACTTACTCAACCTCTCGTACCAAGCCCTTGGAGCTTGTGTGAGACCATAAAGGGCTTTCTTGAGCTTATAAACATGATTTGGATACTTCTCATGTTCGAATCTGGGAGGTTGCTTTACATATGCCTCTTCATTGATGTATCCGTTAAGGAAGGCGCTTTCCACGTCCATTTGATAAAGCTTGAATTTCTTGTAACAAGCAAATGCTAAAAAGATTTGTATTGACTCTAGCCTTGCAACTGGGGCATAAGTTTCCTCGTAGTCGATCCCTTCTTGTTGATTGTATCCTTGAGCTACTAATCTAGCTTTGTTGCGAGTGATTGTCCCATGCTCATCAAGCTTATTCTTAAATACCCATTTTGTTCCAATAATGGAGAGACACCTTCAGGATGAGGCATAAGTTGCCAAACTTGACACCGTTCAAATTGTTGAAGTTCCTCTTGCATTGCCATTAGCCAACTTTCATCAAGGATAGCTTCCTGTTGGGTAAAATCTAAAATACGCTAACACGCAAGTATACATGGTTAACAAGTAATAAAGTGTAAGTAGAGTATCGTTCCCACAAAGAATTATTAATACAAATTACCAAATACTAACTCTTAATCAAACTAATTTTATTTAAACAATCAATTTAAGATTATGAATTAAATTATTTAATTACACTAATTCTAACTACCACTAATTAAAAATCAGATTATGGAGATTTAAGATCACAACTTCACTTATTGCTCCACTTAAATTAATACACTTGTCAATTATGCTCACTATTCTGAATTGTTAATTAAGAACACATAAGTAAATATGACCATCTCTCAATGCATCATACTCAAATCAACTTAAATCCACAGATGATAGAATTAAGAAGAACACCCTAATTAACTAATTCACTATATCTCTATGTGAATTAAAATTAAAAAGGATTTTAAGCACAAGTTCTTTATCAGATTACATGCGATGTTAGGTATATCTTTTTTTTTGCTATATTTAGACTGAATTAAATAAAAAATAAAAGAGATTACAAGCCTCATGGGAAACCCCAATCAGAATATATCACAGACATCATAGCATGCCCTAAGATGTTATAACTATAAAGATTACAAGGCCCAACGAAGATGTGACAAGAAACGCTAACCATCATATACAGAAAAAAGTCCAACAAAATCTCTTTTAAGTAACAATAACATTACAGACCATTAGCAAGGAGACGGATCATAAGCACTAGCAGCAACAAAGATAGCAGTCCAGAAGCGCGAAAAAAGGAGACCCAAGTCCACCGACCGTGCAACCAAGAATTACCATCCCAAGTTCAGGATACCCAGTATCCCACGCAACTCGTGTACCAACAGTAGCATGACCAACTCATGTACCAGTGCGAAATCAAGCAAACAATAAATTTGAAGCTAGCAATGAATCAAAAGCGACCACAATAGGTTGCTCACGAATCTGGCGTGAGCAGAGAAGCTAAAGCGGCGAAGACCACAAAGACAACTTGCCTCCCCAACCTGACCCATGACTATGGCTCGGTCCAAGATCTCATCAAGACTTCGCCCCCGATCGCCTCAAACTCACCCACGATCTAGAAGCGAAATAGCGAAATGACTCATCGGCCCGCTTAAACGGCGAGGAGAAGCAACAACTTAAAACTAAGGCTCCTCGCCCATTAGCAGTTCCTCGCCCAATAGCAGCAGCTTAAATCTAAGGCTCGCCCAAAGACCATAGTAGCTTCGCCCAAGCAATGATAAAGATGAAGATCGAGTCAAAGCGATTGCCTCGCCCAAGACCGATCCAGTAACACCAAGCAGCTGCCTCCCCAAGTAGCTCACCAGATAGAGCATACAACTTCTAAGTTGCTAGAGCAACAGATGATGGAAGCAAGTCTTAGATTTAAGCTTTTGAAATCTAGCATAAGTGTGGAGGCGACATTTGATGATATAGATTACGCTCATGCCAAATCTGATACACAATAGTAGCAAAGCCAAAAATTAGTAAACCATGTTTGAAATTGGGGCCAGAGCTACAACAAAGAAAATCGGTAATAGAGGACCAACTTCGATTCATCCCACGTTAGCCACAACGTCTTAGGATATCGACCAAAAGCTGATAGGAAAATCTACATTGAAAGAAGAGGTGATGAAATGTTTCCCTTTCTGTAGAGCAGAGTACACAAAGGGGGTTCACTTCCATACCAAAAATGATAAGCCTATCAATAGTCCGAAGCCCCTTGTGGAAAACAAGCCAAAGAAGGAAAGAGTACCGAGGAGACACCATGTTATGCCACACCATATTATGCCACCCCACAGTTAAACCTACTTTGCGAATGGAACACAATCACATGCTATTATGATAAGATCTAAATCCATAATCCATCTCTTGACTTCATATAGATTATCACGGTAATTGTTAGTTAGGTAATTAAGCAATTCATCACAAATCATAATAGACAATCCAAGAATAATCACATAATTGATAGATAAGCATACTAAAAGTAAACTAAGCAATAAGCTATTGTAATCTTAAACAAAAGATTTAGTTCATGATTAATGAATTAAAACAAAGAATCCACAATTGAACAAACATTAAAAGACAAAAATAGAAGAAGAGAAAAAGATAGAATCTGTTGTCTACAGATTTGATGCTCCCCAGTCACTCGGGGCACAAGGGCGAGATGACTTTTCTCTCTAGATTTTTTCTCCCCCCTCTCTCTATAACTCCCTTAATCGTCCTACTTGGCTATCCCCTCACCGTTAACTCTTTCTTTCCTCTTTTATCTCCCGCCTAACCTCAACTAAATTTTTGGTCTTCACCTATATTCTCTGTTTTCATTTTTCGTCCTTCGTCCCCATCTCTACCATCTTCTCCGAGCTCGGATCACCCTGTCCTCTTCTACCATCATCTACTTCCTCATCACCCTGTCCTCTTCTCGCTCATCTGCCATGGTTGATTATTCTCACCTCTCAGCTGACAACTCTGAGACTAGCCAGTCACATGACCTTTTTGCTGAATCCGGGGTCTCCAAACCCAACCCTCCTGCTGGTCTCTCTCACGTTGTTGAAGATATGGTTGAATTGGATGTTGTCCCTCTTGCCTCTGGCCTCAACGCTGTGGAACCTTCTTCCCTCGCTCCTTCCCTTTCCAGCTCTGACGACTCTTCCCCCTTTGCTCTTGAGCTAAATGGTAACCTTGGTCCGTCTCTGACATTTTCAAAGTTGTCCAACATTTCTCCCATTCTGACAGAAATGAGGTTGTGCTAGAGCGTAAGAAGAACCTTAACCTTATGCATTTCATCTCTGCTCATGGGTTCTCGGTTGTTGATCTCAACGAGTTTGTCTCCAACGGTAGGATGGCTAGCCACAAAAATCTGGATTTGGTGGGCTTGGGCTCTTCCGGGGTTCCCCCTCCCCCTCCTCTTCAAATTCCTTTGGGGTCAAACTTTCATGTTGGTGAGCCTTCAATAGTAGCGCGAGTTCTGAAACCCCCACCCCTCTGCTCCTAAATCCATGAGCACAGATGAATCTAATAATAACTCTGAAGCGACTATTAATATAAACGTTGAACTTGCACCCAGCCCGGCCCCCCCTTCCGAGGAAGGTGAAATTTTACGCAAAAAATCTTGGTGTGACGTTGTCACCAAAAGCTCTGGTAAACCATCTAGAACTCTATCTTTTTTACCTATCTCTTCTGAGAATGGAAATCATCTTGTTAAACCTCCTGCGGATGCTCTCAAGCGTGGGAACAAATTATGGTCTTCTAGTCTAGTGGGTTTCTTCTTGCATTCTACCCTCCCGTTCAAGGTAGTTGAGCCTATAGCCAGGCGTCTTTGGGGGAATATGGGGCTATGCAATGTGATTCTTCATAGCAAGGGCTACTACATTTTCAAATTTTCCTCTATTTCTGATAGGGATCATATCCTAGCCTCAGGTCCTTGGCACTTCACTTCTAAAGCAATTGTTCTGTAAACTTGGCAAGAAGGTGTGGAATTCTTGAAAACGGGTCGTGATAGGTTTCCTATTTGGGTTAAACTAAGCCAGATCCCATTATCTTACTGGTCTGATGAAGGCATTAGTTATATTGCTAGTGCTATTGGTAAACCACTCTTCACTGATGAGATGACATCAAAGAATGATTGGATGGCTTTTGCCCGGGTATGTATCGAATTCCATGCTTCATTTTCCTTCCCTGCCTCCTTGAATGTCGTTGTCCTCAATGAGGAGACGTCTGAAGAAATTGTGGTCCCTCTTGCAAGGTCTTTGGCCACTCACCTTTGAAATGCCCTAAGTCCAACTACCAATGGATTCCCAAGTCTAAAACTTCTGTAAACCCTTCTCCTCCCCTTGATGTAGACTCCTTGGCCCTTGAGGCTCAACTCCCCTCTGCTGATAAGTCTGCTCCTGCTCAGAACCCCCCTCCTCTATTGAGCCTAATCAAAATACTGATGATTGGATTACAATCTCAAAAGGTGGGAAAGCTGGGCAACCCTCTGCATCAACCCCTCGTAAACCTATGGACTCTGTGCTAGCTTCCGCTAACGCCTTCTCACCAATTGCAAACTTCACTGATCCGGATGCTACCCCCTATTCTGAGAATGAATCCCCCCTATAAACAGTCAATTCTTGCACAAACTGAAAGCCATTGATGAAAAGGAAGGGAAAGACCTCAAACATAAGCTACGCACAGGGAATGATCCTTCTCAAGATGCCAAGCGAAGGAACAAAGGCAAGGCCCAAAGTGGTAAAAAAACCCCAATAATTGTGTTATTTATGTTAAGTTTAGCTTCTTATAATGTTAGAGGGTTAAATAAAAAGCCTAAACAGGCTTATGTTAGACAGCTTCTTTTGGACAACAGTATCTCCCTTGTTGGCCTTTTAGAAACTAGAGTTAAGCAACATAATGCTTCAAAGATCTCTCGTTCTATGTGTAAAAACTGGACTTGGATATTTAACTATGATTGCCACCTTAATGGTCATATCTGGGTTGGCTGGGATCCATCTGTAAGGAAGGTGGATGTCATTTTTGTATCCTCCCAAACTATCCATTGTAAAGTTATGCATATATCCATAGATTGTACCTTCTTGGTTTCTTTTGTTTATGGTTCGAACTCTATCATAGAAAGACAAGAATTGTGGCGTGACCTCATCTCAGTTAGCACACCCCTTTGCTGGTGCCTATTGGGTGATTTCAATGCTATACAAAATCTCAATGAAACGGACAGAGCTGACAGCTTATGGGACTCGGGTATGGATGATCTCAAAACTTTCTTCCAATCTATTGGTGTAGACATCAGAGGATTTGGATCATTTCACACTAGTGGAACAGCCAAATTGAATCCCCTATCCATAAAAAGCTGGATCGAGCTTTGGGAAATGCTGCATGGTTTAACCAATTCTCACTTGCCCATGCTTCCTTTGGACCTAGGGGAATGTCAGACCACTCTCCAGTGATTCTCTGCACTGGGCTTAATAACCATAAACCTCGAAAGCTATTCCAGTTCTTCAATCACATGTTCCTCTTGGAGGGGTTCACTGAATGCGTCTCTACTACATGGCGGCAACCTGTGCATGGGAATCCATTTCGTATCTTCTCTGAGAAACTCAAACTTGCAAAGAAAGCTCTTGTTACTCTCAACCAGTCGACAGGGAATCTCTCTTCCTCAGTTAAATCAAACCGAGATGAACTTCATAGGATCCAATCCTTAATCCACATCCCCTTATAACCCCACACTCATTGCTCAAGAAAAATCCTATCTTCACTCGCTCTGGAATGCCTTGTCCTTAGAGGAAACCTTATTGCACCAGAAATCTCGAGCTACTTGGCTTGCCATTGGCGATAGGAATTCAAAATTCTTTTTCAACTTGGTAAAGAGCAGATGGAACACTAATAAAGTTCTAGCTATCCACAACTCTATTGGTGAGACCGTCTTAGGTCATGAGGGAGTTGCAAGGGTGGCGGTCGACTACTTCAAGGATCTTTTCAACCCTTCCCAACTTCCCCCTACCCTGGGTTTAAGAGTTTTGGGATTAATCCCTCTAAGACTTTGTCTTCTAACCAACATCTAGCCTCTCGGCATCGGTTTCTGCCACAAAAGTCTTTAATGTTCTTAAGTCAATGAGGAAAAACAAAAGCCCCGGACCGGATGGGTTCAATGTCAACTTTTTTTCTCACTTCTTTTGGGACATCATTTCACGAGGATTTCACTAATGTTGTCCTTTACTTCTTTTCCTCTTGCAAACTTCCGAAGGGATTTAACTCTACCGCCATCGCACTCATTCCCAAATGCCAGAATCCCTCCTCTATGGCTGATTTTAGACCCGTTGCATGCTGCAACACCATTTACAAATGCATATCTAAGATCCTTGCTAACAGATTGAAACTGGTGCTTCCATTCCTCATTGATAAAGCCCAAGCTGCCTTCGTCAAAGGAAGACAAATAAGTGACAACATTCTTCTTTCTCAAGAATTGCTTCGAAACTACCATAGAAGCTCTTGACCTCCACGATGTACTTTTAAAATTGATCTGAGAAAAGCCTTTGATTCGGTCAACTGGGACTTTTTATTTGATGTCCTAAAATCCTTCAGATTCCCTATTGTCTTCATCAACTGGGAACAGTCTTGCGTTACCACTGCCATGTTCTCTATCAAAGTAAATGGCTCTCTTGCAGGCTATTTCAATAGCTCGAGGGGTCTTAGACAAGGCGACCCTCTCTCCCCCTACCTCTTTATCCTCATCATGGAAATGCTCTCCATGAAACTTCATTGGGGATCCAAATTATCTGACTTTAAACCTCATTGGCGTACCAACAATTTGGACCTTACCCACCTCTTCTTCATCGATGACATCCTTGTGTTCTGCCATGCTAGTATCAAACCTATCTCCATCATACACTCATGCATTCACTCTTTTTCCCTAATTTCTGGCCTCATTCCCAACATCCACAAAAGCCGATGCTTCCTATCCTGTGCAGACCTCGCAACCACCTCTTTCGTCACCTCTGCACTGGGATACACCTTGGGCTCTCTACCAACCAAATTCTTGGGTGTGCCCCTTATCTCCACCAAGCTCACCTTCCAAGATTGTCTGCCTCTGGTTCACCGTATCACGCATAGAGTAACATCCTGGACAACTTCTGTGCTCGCGTATTCAGGTCGCCTTCAGCTCATTAAATCTGTGTTATTTTCCATTCAACACTATTGGAGCTCCCATTTCCTTCTCCCTAAAGTTGTCATTTGTACAATTTAATCTATCCTTTGCCGGATCTTATGGAAAGGTACTTCCTTATACCATCATGGGGCCAAGGTTTCATGGAGGAAAATTACGCTGTCCACCAACGAAGGTGGACTAGGAGTTAAATGCCTCCTGGACTGGAACAAGTCCCTTATTCTCCTGCACCTTACACGCATCCTGCATGTTAATCCGAGATCACTATGGGCTAGATGGGTGCAGACTTCAGTCCTAAAAGGGAGATCTATTTGGCAAATTGACATTCCCCCCGAATGCTCTTAGATTTAGAGGCAGATTCTCAAGTTGAGACCCATTGCCCAGCAGCACTTGCGCTATAAAGTTGGACCCGGGAATAGATTTAGTCTATGGTATGACCCCTGGCTCAAAATGATGTGCCTAGTCACTGCTTGCAAGTTCACAAATCCCAGCAAATGCAAAAGTCGAGGACATCATTCGTGATTCAAACTGGTTTCTACCCCACTCAAACCATCATGAAGTCATTATGTTTCGCCTATCCATTACTGCTACTGATGTTCCTTCTGGCTCAATTGACTCCATCCTTTGGACTTCTAAAGATATCCTTAATATCAAGACCTACGATATTTGGGATAGTATCCGGTATAATCAAAGCATGGTCAACTGGTATAAGACTGTTTGGAATAAGCTTCATGTTCCAAGATACTCTTTCCTACTTTGGCATGGAATTCTAGGTAGAACACCAACAAATGACATCGCGAAGGGTTATTCTAGTCGGGTGTTCAATTGCCCTCTGTGCAACACATGTCTAGAAACCTTCAACCACCTCTTCTTCACTTGTGAGTACTCCACAATTATCTTGAAAGCTGCTTTCTCACTGGGGGATTGGTCCTCCTTCCCTTTGGACTGGACCGACTTAACTACCAAGATTAACACCTTCAGAGGACAGAAACTCTCCAAACAAATAATGGGGCTCTCCCTTGCGGTTGCTTTCTACAAAGTTTGGGAGGCAAGGAACAAGAGGTTGCATTCTAACACACTCATTCCTCCACACTGCCTTGCAACTGATGTAGTCCATATTATCAAATCTAGGTTGTCTACCTCTTTTGCCTTTAACTAAGCCACCGGTTCTTATCAATTCTATTGTAACTGGCTTGTCTAACAAGCTGCACCTTGGTTGCATACCATGGCTGCCCATCTATGACTGTTCATGTTACATACTTTAGCTAGCCCCCATGGGGATGGCTTTAGATGATATAGCTTTAATCTGGGGTGTGCCTTTTGCTTTTGTATTTATTTCCTTTCTTAATACATAAACCAAATTAGCAAAAAAAAAAAAGATTTGATGCTCTCTCCTTAGTCCTACTTTGAATCTTCAATGGTCTCCAAGTTGCTTCAATCTCCAAATCTAATAAGAATTAGGATTTTGGTCCTAATATACTCTAATCTAATCTCTTGGAATCCTCTCCAATCCAAGTTATAATCATGTATTTATAGTTCTAATGGAAACCCTATCAAGTTAGGCCACTAACAATCCTATTCTAGCTCAAATTGAACAACATAACACCCAAATTAACTCTCCCCCAGGCCGTGGCATAATATTGTTCTAGGCCAATTTGGGCCTCGCCCGCTTCATTTGTAGCAAAAATGTCTCGCCTTGGCGCCCCAAGACCGCTTCTATTTTCTCAACTGCGACGTTCTTTTGTAAAACAGGCATAACTTTTGATCCACTAGGAGTTACGGGGACTGACACCTATTAAATCGAAGATGTCGATGAGATCTACAACTTTCATTCTTTGAGAATTGACAGATTCTGATCGGATCAAGGTCGAAATAAGGCTTGAAGTAGATGTTATGTAAATTGCAACCATGACAACTTTGAGCTGTGATCTTTGTTGATAAAAAGGCCATAACTCTCATATCCAAACTCCGATTGGTACGATTTAAGATGTTCCAAAAAACTAAGAAGAAGATCTATAATAAATTTTAAGTTCAAAGCCAATAACATGCATCTAACTTGGTGTTAAAAGCCCTACAATCTCTCTTCTTGCATTTGATTGCATATTTTAGTCCAAAAGATGTTCGAATTGCATTTCCTTGCTTCCTCATGCCAATGTCGTGTCATAGCCTACAAAATAACATAAAATCTATGAAATTAACACACAATGCATGCAAAGTAACTACGAAATATAGGTTTAAGCAACTAATTCAAGTAATAGATACCAGATAAGTAGGTATAAAACTTACTTATCAAATACCCCCAAACTTAAACAATTGCTTGTCCCCAAGCAACACAACATAATGCAATGCAAGAAAGTACGATATACCTACGAATCCAGCAGTAAGACAGAACATAGTCTAATCATACAGCCTCATAGAAATCAAGCAAACACGATAGTATATCATATCTAAACCAATCAATAACTTCCCAATCAATCATTAAATCTTAAACCGTTATTACTAATATAATGCGTGTGTGCTCAACAACCATACTAACTGATATAATGCTAAATACATCACATAATAGGCTTCTTTAAAGGCATCATATAGTGTAAACTCGCGAAATCCAAGAACAAGCTAGATCCAACTAAAGTCAAACATTTACCAAGTTTAAGAGTCCAAATAGGATACTTGTGCTTTATTTTTCATTACGGAGGCTTTTTGCTCTTTTCCCGTTTTATTCCCTTTTTTATATATAATAAACTTTTCTCATATCTGTGCAATGTCTTATTCCCTTAAGCTTTTCAGTGCAACCTTAACGAGCTTTCGACCAACGACTCCCAGACCATTAAGACCTTAGGGTGCTAGGTGTAAAGACAATCCCCTCGGGCTTACTTACTCAAGTAACAAAGGCCACAAAACTAGACTAGCCATAGTGTTTATTCATTTTTTTTTCTTTTTTTTTTTTTTTTCAACTGTAAAGCTCATATATCCCAAATTTTTCCCCAAACTTAGGTTCTTATCTAAATGTAGCCATCTCCGCCTATTCATGTCTTTCTTTCATTCAAACTAGTATTATCCTTAAGAATTTCATTATGAGTCAATTTAAACTTAATCAATTAACAAGATTGTTTCTAACATGCTAACCTGATTATACTAGTTTCAAACAGAAAAATATTCAATTCATAATAGGAGATCACATCAAAGCCTAAATAATCAATATTATACTTGTCTACACCATTCCAATCTCATCATTAGCCAAAATAGCCTTTTACTCGGTTAGAGTGAATTGTGCCCTTTGTGGGTATTTTAAAGGGACCAAGGGTTTACGTCAATGGGATCCTCTCTCTCCCTATCTTTTTGTTATTGCTATGGAAGTGATTTCTCTTATTCTCACAAAGAAAACAAGGGTTATCATTGCTACTGTTCTACTGCTGCGGTTTGCAGAAGGTGTGTTTGGGCTGGGCGGTTGTGCTAGGCAGATGTTGTCCTTCTTTCATGCTTTCTTGCATAGGATGGGCTAAAATCTGTAGTTTGGAAGAAGCTGAGTTTTTAGTGCAGGTCTGTGGTCTTGGGCGGGTTTGTTTTGAGTCTGTGGTCTATATGCATCAGGTGTTGTTGGCAGTGTGGGTCATGTTGCTAGTATCATCTGCTATTTTGGGAGAGACTGATGTTATTTTGTCATCTACTGCTGGTTACTGTGGTCTGCGACTGCAGTCTCGTGCGGCTGTCTTTTGTTACTGTCTTTTGTTACTGTGGTCTTGAGCTGCTGTTTTGGGAGAGACTGTTGCTGGTTACTGTGGTCTTGAGCTGCTATGCTGCGTGTGGAGCCTGTCTTGGGACTGTTGTAATAGAAATTGGTTTTGGGCTGGGCGGCTAGTTTTGGGCAGATGTGGGCTGTTCTGCATATTCCCTTTTATGGGTTGGTTTTGTTTGATTATTTTACTGATTATTCTCCAGCAGTTTGTTGGCTGGTTAATGTCGTTGCTTTGTTCCATGGTTAAATCCTTGTATGCTAGTTGACTAGCTTGGGTTTACCTCGACCATCACAGGGCCTGTCTTATGATGGCTATGGTATACTGGTTGGGGGTTTGACCCATGTACTTTGTTCTTATTCTCTCTTTTATTTCAGTCTAAATTTAACAAAAAAAAAAAACCAAGGGCTCGTTTCAAGCATCATTGGAAAACAAAATCTCTTTCCTTATCCCACCTATGTTTTACTGATGATTTGCTTATCTTTTGTCATGGTGATGCGAATTCGGTCAAGGTAATCAAACTTTGTTTAGATCTCTTCTCGTCCCTCTCGGGCTTACACATAAATGACTCGAAGAGTATGTGTTTTCTCTCCAATGTCTCTCCTGATCATGCTGAGGTCATTTTCAATTTTCTGGGATTTCAAGTGGGACGGTTTCCTGCAAAATTCCTAGGGGTCCCTTTGATCACCTCGAAGCTTAGCCTTGCTGATTGCCATCCTCTCCTAGGTTAAATCCAAAATTGCTTCATGGACTAACAAGTTTCTCTCTTATGCTGGACGGTTGTAACTTATTAAATCGGTTGTTTTTGCTATACAATCGTATTGGTCTGCTCACTTCATTCTCCCAGCGTCTGTGATTAAAGATCTTAAGACCACTATGAGCAGATTCTTATGGAAAGGTCCCTTTATGTTGAAGTTTGGGGCCAAAGTTGCATGGAGCAAAATTGCGTTACCGTATTCTGAAGGTGGCTTAGCTATAAAGAATTTGGAGGACTGGAATAAAGCTCTGATTTTGCTTCAGCTATGGAGAGTAGTCAATCCTAACTCCCAGTCTCTATGGGCTTCTTGGGTAAGAAATAATCATTTAAAATCAAACCACTTTTGGGTTTTGAAGATTTCGAATGACTGTTCATGGATATGGAGAAAGGTTCTGCAGTTGAGATCTCTTGCTATTAAGTATATTCGATTTCATATTGGTAATGGGGAAAGTACTAGCTTGTGGTTTGATCCTTGGCTTAATGCGACCCCCCTGGTTTCCAATTCTCATACTTCTTTGATCATTAACTCTGATTTGGGCCCAAATGCAGAGTGGTATTATTAGAGATTCCTCTTGGCACCTCCCTTCCTCAAACCATAATGATTGTATTGTCTTTTGGGATTCTTTTGATCTTAATAGGCTATGTGACTCTTCTCAGCCTGATGAGCTTTTTTGGGACACTGTGAAATCAAATGAGGCTAAAGCCTCTACTCTTTGGAGCTCGATTAGACATGTGGGAGTTGTAGTCCTTTGGGACAAGTTTGTGTGGCATAAGGTTTTGATACCACGCTTTTCTTTTACCCTTTGGTTGGCTTTTCACCGTGGGTTGCGTACAATGGACAGGTTGATCAGTTTTGGGATGCTTGTTAACTCTTCTTGTGTCCTTTGTTCATCTCAACCGGAAACTTTTGAACACCTATTCTTTCAATGTGATTACTCTTTTAGGGTTCTTCTTTCTGTTCTTAGACATTGTGGGTGGAGGGGTTTTCGTCGGAGTTGGAGCTCTATAACCGGCTACCTCATCCATTTTTCTAATCCAAATTTTCATCAGTCTTCTTCATTTTGGGTTCGCTGCGGTTGTCTACCGTATTTGGAATGAACGGAACACGAGGATTTTCAATCATAAATTTTGCTCTGCTCGGAACCTTGTTTCTGACATTTTACACATGCTTAAATGTAAGCTTCATACAAATGCAAAATTCCAAAAAGTTAAAGCAAGATCTGCCTTTGTACATCTGTCTTTAAACAATGTTTGATCCTGTGTTTCGTGAGGACTGTTTGTAAAAGCAGGAACTGGGTCTGTTTGTTATTGCTGTTTGGTAGATAGGTTATGGGTATGGCATGGGGTTGTCATAGTCTGTTCTGGTTTTAAAAGCTGCTGTTGTGGTTTTGTTTGTTTGGGATTCTGCTGCTGCTATGGTCGGGGCAGTGCCTGGTTTTGCTTGTTGCTGATGTTGTGGTCTGCTGTATAGCTTTTAGGAAACTGTTGTTCTGTGTGTTACAGCTTGCAGGATTTACTGCTAGTGCTATTGTGGGGGGATTGCCCTGCTGCAGCTGTTTGATGCACCCGGAATTGCTCTGCTACAGCTGATTTCTAGTGCAGGTCTATGCTGAGTTAACTGGTTGTTACCAGCTGTGTTACCAGTGCTGGTTTGCATGAGGTTGGGAGAGGTTGCTGCTGTTGTGGGTCTCAACTGCTGTGTTACCAGCTGTGTTACCAGCTGGGGTGTTGTTTCGACTGCTACCTGCTTCAGCTGTTGTGGTATATATCGCGGCATTCTATCCTCAGTGGTCTTTTGCACTGGGTTGTCTGCTATGTTGGGAGGTCCATCCTCAGTAGCTGCTCATTTTGGGTTTGAGCTGCTATCATTGCTACTGTTCTACTGCTGCGGGTTTTGCAGAAGGTGTGTTTGGGCTGGGCGGTTGTGCTAGGCAGATGTTGTCCTTCCTTCATGCTTTCTTGCATAGGATGGGCTGGAATCTGCAGTTTGGAAGAAGCTGAGTTATCAGTGCAGGTCTGTGGTCTTGGGCGGGTTTGTTTTGAGTCTGCGGTCTGTATGCAGAAGGTGTTGTTGGCAGTGTGGGTCATGTTGCTGGTATCATCTGCTGTTTTGGGAGAGACTGCTGTTGTTTTGTCATCTGCTACTGGTTACTGTGGTCTGCGTCTGCAGTCTCGTGCGGCTGTCATTTGTTGTGTTTTCGGCTGATGGGGCTAGTGTCGCATTTTTATGCTTGTTGTTTCTTCTGCTGTTGTGCCCTGAGTAGCTGCTCAGCTGGCCTACTGCTGTGGTCTTGAGCTGCTATCAATGCTGCGTGTGGAGCCTGTCTTGGGACTGTTGTAATAGAAATTGGTTTTGGGCTGGGCGGTTTGTTCTGGGCAGATGTGGGTTGTTCTGCATATTCCCTTTTATGGGTTGGTTTTGTTTGATTATTTTACTGACTGTTCTCCAGTAGTTTGTTGGCTGGTTAATGTCGTTGCTTTGTTCCATGTTTAAATCCTTGTATACTAGTGACTAGCTTGGGTTTACCTCGGCCATCATTGAGCCTGTCTTATGATGGCTATGGTATACTGGTTGGGGGTTTGACTCATGTACTTTGTTCTTATTCTTTTTTTTATTTCAGTTTAAATTAACAAAAAAAATAGACTTTTACTATCTAATAGCTGGATTCATGCAATATAACCTATCTACACTAAATGCAACAATTTAAAGGAATTTTTTTTTGAAAGATAAGCTAAATAACATGCTAACATATGCAATAAACACTAAACTAAAACAATAATAATTATACTAAATAAACAATCCTAAACAATAAGAACAATCCCCCAAACTTAAACTAGACATTGTCCTCAATGGGTGAAATAGGAAAAAATAAAGTAGAAGACTTCCCTAAAAATATAGCAATCTTCCTCCTTGTCTGCTAAGTTTGAAGAATAGGCTAGGCACATTAGAATGAATCGGGCACCACACTTGAATTAGACTTGACTAACCTGTGAACACAATAGAAGCAAGTTTATTAAATCCTAATAAATTCAAATTTATTAACTACTAATATAAAACCTGATAAAAACTAAATATAAAAATTAAACTTGGGTTGTCTCCCAATAAGCGCTTGTTTTATAGTCTCAGCCTGACTTCTTCAATCATCTATTCAATTCCCCTACGAAAATTGAGGAACCCTCCATCCATCAATAACAATGTTACATTTGAGAGGTTTCCATTAGTAATGGTCATTGAATTAAAGTCACCTAGCATGCTCTTTGTAGATAGGTTCCCCATTAAGAACGCCCAACTACTAGGTGTTTTCTTCATTATGTCTATGATCAAATTGGGGCATTGAAGCTTAATAAACACAATGGGCTCTTCCTCTATCTTCTCCTTTTCATCCCACCATGTCTCCACAGTTGTACTAGCTCTTATGTCACCAAAAGCTTTTCCCCTTTAGTCTCTCGCCCACCCTCACCTAAATTTTTCAGTTTATACTACATTATCTATTTACCCTTTTGGTCTCTCTCCTCTGATTCTCCACCGTCAATCCGACTTCCATTTCACGCTATTCTTCCTCCTCCCTAGGCCTCCTCCTCCCCTGGCTCTTGCTCTAACTCTCACCTTTCTTCTGGGAACTCTTCTAGTTCGGTTTCTAGGGACCTCTTTGCAGAGATGGGGGTGTCAAACCCAAACTCTCCTCCCCTGTCCTCCTCATCGATCCCTTCTAGGGATATTCTGGTCCGCAGTGTGAGCATGGGCGAATCTGAAATCAACCCTATCCCCATGGCTCTCGACTGTAGCTCAGAGGACTCAGTTATGAGGACTCATCTTGACTCTTCGTTGGAGGTCAATGTTGGCCCAGCTCTTGGCGCACATGCAAGAGAAATTTTTGTAGCTGCTCAACATTTCTCCCAAAAGGACAGGGATGAAGCTTTGTTCGAGAGAAGGAAAAATAGTCACCTCATGGACTTCCTCTCGGCTCATGGTATATCCTCCTCGGATGTACAGGCTTATCTTTCTGAAGACAAGATTCAAAATCTTGGGCATGCACGCCAAGTACTTGATAATACTCCACCCTTACTACCTACGCTTGGATCCTCTGCAGCTCCTTCCACTTCCTTGAGGAACCCAGTACAAGGATTGGCTGGGAAAGCCCCTACCTCTTCCCCCATCTCTGCTGGCTCTCTTTGTAAACTTCTCTCATCATAGGAAAGGGTCTGATGTTACTATTTCGAACCAACATTCTATATCCCCTACAGAGGAAGGCAAAATCTCTCCAACAGTCTCGGTTGGTGTCCCTAAAAGTTGGAGTGCGGTAGTTACCAAAAACTTGGGAAAAGCTAGCAGATCTCTCTCTTTCCATCCCCCTGCTATGAAGACCGGTGACATTCTGGTAAAGCCTCCTGATGACATGCTAGCGAGGGGAAACCTTATCTGGTCGACCAGCTTGGTTGGCTACTTCCTGCACTCTAACCTCCCTTTTAAGGTTGTTGAACCTATTGCTAAACGGTTGTGGGGGAACCTGGGTCTTACCAAAGTTTTTCTGCACAACAAGGGTTATTATATATTCAAGTTCAACTCCTCCACTGATCGTGATAATATTCTTGCATCTGGTCCATGGCATTTTGCCTCCAAAGTGATTGTTCTGCAGAAATGGCAAGAAGGTGTTGAGTTCACTAAGTCTGGCTGTGACAAAATCCCAATCTGGGTTAAGCTCAGCCAAATCCCTCTCTCATATTGATGAGGGGATCAACTATTTATCTAGTGCCATCGGTAAGCCTCTCTTCACTGATGAAATGACAACTAATAATGACTTCCTAAATTTCGCACGTGTGTGCATTGAAGTAACTGCCACATCCACTTTCCCTTCCTCCATCAAAGTTGTTGTTATGCACTCTGAGAACTCAGAAAAGACCTATGTTTTGGTTGATGTTGAGTATCAAAGTAGACCACCTGCCTGCCCTTCCTACAAATTCTTTGGTCACTCCCAAGTCAAATGCCCTAAAGCAAACTTCAAATGGGTACCTAAAATAGTTGCAGATCAGCCCCCCATTAAGCAATTCCCCCTTATGCAATCTCCACATGCTCCTGTTCCTTCTTTGGACCAATTGGCGACTCACTCCTTACTCTCTGCTGGTACCTCCCAAGCACCTGCTCATGTCTCAACTGATTGGGTATCTGTTTCCAGGGGTGCAAAACCCGGCATGAACTCCCTCCTCCTCCCTAACATGGCTACTTCAAACTCCTTCTCTCTGATTGCTCTTCCATCTGGCTCGATGCTGAACTCTGACTCAGAATCCCCTGCTTTGGATAACCCCCTTTTTGCTAGGCTTAAGGCGGTGGATGAAAAAGAGGGCAAAGACCTAAAGCATTCATGGTCCTGGTAGTGGAACTGAAGTTACCCAAGCTGCAAAAAAGAGGAAAGGCAAAGGGAAAGCTGGTCTCAAAACCCTCCCCCCTTAATTATGTTAGCTTCCTACAATGTTAGAGGGTTAAATAAAAAGCCTAAGCAGGCTTATGTTAGTCAGTTAATTGTTAATAACAATATCTCTTTTGTCGGGCTGCTAGAAACACGAGTTAAGAGCCACAATGCCCCTAGAATAGCTAATAGATTATGTAACAATTGGACTTGGGCTTTTAATTATGATTCTCACTGTAATGGTAGAATTTGGGTTGGATGGAATCCTGCCATATGGAATGTGGATATCCTTTTTGTCTCCTCCCAAACTATCCACTGTAAAGCTCAAAATCTTACAGGCATTCATAGTATATTTTTTGTCTCCTTTGTTTATGGGCTAAACACTTATTTGGAACGACGTGATCTTTGGAGAGATCTCTTGGCCCTTAATCTCACTGACTGTTGGTGTGTTCTGGGAGATTTTAATGTTATCAAGCATTTGAATGAGACTAACCGAGAAGATGACATGTGGGATACTAGAATGGAGGACTTCCTAACTTTTTCCACTTCTGCTGATCTGGATGACATAAGAGGGGTTGGTCCTGTTTTTACTTGGTGGAACTGCCAGACTACTAATCCTATTCTTAAGAAACTGGACAGAGCTCTTGGGAATGCCTCATGGTTTGAAAAATTTCCTCATGCTCAAGCTCTTTTTTCCCCTAGAGGTATTTCGGATCATTCCCCTATCTTTCTCAATACTGGTCTTTCAAGCATGAGACACAAAAAGCATTTCCAAATTTTCAACCACATGCTGCTTTTAGATGGGTTCTCTGAGTGTGTAAATCAGGCCTGGGCTAATCCTGTACATGGAAACCCCTTCTATATGTTCTCTGAAAAGCTCAATAGGACCAAACGAGCTTTGGTCACCCTTAACATCTCTGCAGGAAACCTCACAAATGCTGTCAAAACTGCTACAAAGGCACTCCACAACATCCAAATTCTGCTTCACTCTTCTCCCCTTGACCCCACCCTTCTTGATTTTGAAAAAGACTGTGCACTGGCTCTCAATATTGCCTTGGAACGCGAAGAAACTCTTCTCCAGCAGAAATCTAGAGCAACTTGGCTCTCCTTGGGTGACAAGAACTCAGGATACTTCTCTAACATGTTGAAAAGCAGATGGAATACCAATAAGATTCTCTCTATTGAAAATGAATGTGGTGATCTAGTTCATGGTCAGGATGTTGTGGAAAATGTAGCAATCAGTACTTCCAAAGAATTGTTCCACCCCCTTACATCCCTACCCACTCGATTTTCCTAGCTATGGAGCCTCCCCGACTCTTTCAGGAGCCCTTCTCAATCCGCGGCCATGTTATCTCCGCTCCCGTTTCGACTTAGAAATCTTTTAAGTCCTCAACTCCATGAAGCGTAACAAAAGTCCGGGCAGGATGGCTTTAATGTAAATTTTTCATCAATTCTTTGGAACATTGTGGGAGCCGATTTCACAAAGGTCGTCCAATTCTTCTTCTCTCTTGTAGGCTTACTAAGGGCATCAACTCCACTACAATTGCCACTGGTCCCAAAATGCTCAAATCACTCCTCCATGTATCGACTTTTCGGCCTATTGCTTGTTGTAATACAATTTACAAATGTATCACAAAGATTCTTGCCAACAGATGAAGCTTGTGCTCCCCACCATCATTGACAAAGCCCAATCGGCCTTTGTTAAAGGTAGAAACATCAGTGACAACATTTCGCTTGCTCAGAACTATTCGTAAATTACCATAGGAATCTTTGGTCCTCCGAGATGTGCACTCAAAATTGATCCGAGGAAGGCTTTCGTCTGATGAACTGGGATTTCTTCTTTGGATATCTTGCCGCCTACTACCAATTCCCACGGACCTTCATGTTGGATCAAAACATGTGTCTCCGCCGCCATGTTTTTTATTAAAGTAAATGGCACCTTACCGGGTTCTTTCCGAGCTCCAGAGGACTAAGGCAAGGTGATCCCTTGTCCCCCTACCTCTTTGTCCTTGTAATGGAAATGCTATCCTTGAAACTTAACTCATGTACCTCCGGGCCCGAGTTCATCTATCACTGGAGGGCTTTAGACTGCAAGCTGACTCATCTCCTTTTTGCTGATGATGTACTTATTTTTTGCCATGCTAACCTGCAATCTGTCTCCATCATCAAGTCCTGCATCCACTCCTTCTCCTTTTTTCTGGACTTATTCCTAATGTTCACAAGAGTCACTGTTATCTTGCAAACACCGACCCTATCTCAGCTCAGTGCATCCTAACCACTCTAGGGTTCCAACATGGAGTCTTTCCCACCAAATTCTTGGGTTTTCCTATTATCTCAACTAAGCTATCTTTCCAGGATTGTGTCCCTTTACTTCACCGAGTCACTCAGAGAGCATCTTCTTGGACAACTAAAGCTTTATCCTATGCAGGTAGACTACAACTGATTAAATCAATTCTTTTTTCTATGCAATCCTATTGGTGCAGTCATTTTATGCTACCCAAGGCAGTTCTTCGAGCCATACAATCAGTTCTCTACAGATTCTTATGGAAGGGCTCCTCTCTTGCAAAATTTGGGCCAAAAGTTGTTTGGTCTACTATCACTCATCCTACGAATGAAGGTGGGCTAGGCTTAAACAGCCTATTGGATTGGAACAAAGCATTTATCATGCTCCATCTTGTGCACATCCTCCAAGCTAGGCCCTCTTCCTTATGGGCCACTTGGATTCAAAAAACTATTCTCAAAAATAGATCGTTTTGGCAGATACCTATACCACAGGACTGCTCTTGGATTTGGAGACAGGTACTAAAGCTCAGACCCTTAGGCCTTCAATATCTGCATTATTTGGTTGGTAATGGGCAATCCTTTAATTTTTGGTATGATCCTTGGGTGAATGGGGTGGCTATCAATCCCAATCCCAGCCTCCTCTCCCACTCGAGCATACCTCCTAATGCCAATTGGGGTATGGGATTAGATGGTGAGTCATGTGTTGGTCGTTTGCCTCTTATGCTATGGCTGATATTGATGCATGGGACGGGATGGACTAGTTGACTCTGGTATCATTAAGTCTAAGTATCTGCATGTAATTCTTTCATCAAGGCTACATATAGTCAATATTTTTGTAATCGGCTTATAACTAGCTAGTTGGTTTTTGGTATAGTTCCTTATATAGTTTCCTCATCTTGGGCCTGTCCACAGATGATGTAGCTATTTTCTGGGGTATGCCACTTTGCCTTTGTATATTGGTTCTTTTAATACAAACAAAATTTAGCAAAAAAAAAAAAAAAAAGCTTTAAAGCGACGATCATCAATTGGGCATGGTTTTCAAAAGCGCTTGATTCTTAAACTTTGGTGGAGGAGGCACATGGGATACTAATGAAATCGGCTCATCTTCGTTGAAGCTTACAGTTAAATCTTCGTCGATCTCCTTTTTTTGGTCCCTAATTGTTTCCTCTCTTTCAACATCTATATCATTTGGCACATCCAGTTACAGATTTGGTTCGGGCTCACCATCAGTCTCAGAATCCATGTCATATGGCCAAGTGTATTGAGGACAAATGTTTGAGGCATTAAGTAGTTGTTCCATCTGGTTCGCAAAATTTTGACTCAATATCTCTTGATTAATTCTCCTCTCCTTACTTGAAGCTATGAACTTGGACATAATTTCCTCCAAATTGGAATGTTCTTCCTCAGTTTTGGAATCCATGTATTAAGGACCATGTGTGGAAGTAGTGATGAGTTGTTCCATCTGGTTCTGAAAATTATGGCTCGATATTTCTTGATTCATCATCTTTTCCTCTTGGTTTGCTATGAGTTTTGACAGGAATTCCTCCAACTTTGACTTTTCTTCTTGTGGCAATGGAGGTTGGATATGAGAATTCCAGTATGTATGTTGGATTTGGATCGTAATATTGGTCTTCATAAGTATGGCTCCATGAAAAATCTGGGTTATACCCCCAATCCTAATGATAGTTGTTGGGATAAGCATAATTGTTGGGGTAATCACCTCTATACTGTACCGGCTCGAAACTGGTGGTGCATTGATAACTCGGATGATTTCTAGCACAATAATCACAAGTAAATGCCACACTTTGACAACGTTGTGCTGCAAAAGCGTCCAACCTCCTCGAAAATGTCTCAATCTGTGCTGATAATGCAGAAAGTGTCGTGAGTCCATCAATCTCTGCTCCCCTTGACTGAGTCATTCTCGTATACGGCCATTGATAATTACATTCCGCCATGGTATCTGAAAAGAAAGAAAAAAATAGAAAGAGAATTAAATAACAAATAAAAAGAAAGAAAGAAAGAAAGAAAGAAAAGTTGTTTAAAGTAAGACTAATTTGATTGAAGCTAATATTGGCAAAAATTATTAAACTAATTCCCTAGCAGCGGTGCCAAAAACTTGTTGGGTAAAATCTAAAATACGCTCACACGCAAGTATACGTGGTCAACAAGTAATAAAGTGTAAGTAGAGTATTGTTTCCACGAAGAATTATTAATACAAATTACCAAATACTAATTCTTAATCAAACTAATTTTATTTAAACAATCAATTTAAGATTATGAATTAAATTATTTAATTACACTAATTCTAATTACCACTAATTAAAAATCAGATTATGGAGATTTAAGATCACAACTTCACTTATTGTTTCACTTAAATTAACACACTTCTTATCAATTATGCTCACTATTCTGAATTGTTAATCAAGAACACATAAGTAAATATGACCATCTCTCAATTGATCATACTCAAATCAACTTAAATCCACAGATGATAGAATTAAGAAGAGAATTAACTAATTCACTATATCTCTATGTGAATTATAATTAAAAAGAATTTTAAGCACAAGTTCTTTATCAAATTACATGCGATGTTATATCTCTATCCTAGACATAAATTACGTATTCCAATGCAATGCAGAAAATACAATCACATGCTATTATGATAAGATCTAAATCCATAATTCATCTCTCGAGTTCATATAGATTATCACGGTAATTGTTAGCTAGGCAATTAAGCAATTCATCACAAATCATAATAGACAATCCAAGAATAATCACATAATTGATAGAGAAGCATACTAAAAGTAAACTAAGCAATAAGCTCCATTGTAATCTTAAACAAATGATTTAGTTCATGATTAATGAATTAAAACTAAGAATCCACAATTGAATAAACCTTAAAAGACAAAAATAGAAGAAGAGAAAAAGGTATAATCTCAGATGTGAATTATTTTCAGAAGACAAAATGTTTCTCTCTCTAGGATATTTGCTCTACCTTCTCTCTTACTTTCCAACCCTTTTCCCGCCTACTGCACGCACCTAACTTTTGAGGCCTTACCTAACTTTCCTGTTTCCCCCCTCTCCTCTCTTCCGGCCTCTCCCTGTCCCGCCTCTGTCCTCTTTGTCTTCCTCCTCTGGCCTAGTTTCCTTTCCTTTCCTCTACCTTCTTCTGTCCTCTCTTTCTTGCTCCGTTGTTTCCCTCCGGTGTAAGACCCCAATTTTTTATGAATAAAGATTTAATTTCTCTAATTATTATTTTTAAATAATAAGGTGTTGATTAAATATAATGCTTTAGTTATGGGTGAAATGTGCAAATTTTGCAAAGTAAACAAGTTGTTATAAAATATTCATTTTGTCGGGGAATATTTGTTTTGGTCAGGGAATATTCTTTTTATCGGGAATATCCGTACGACGGCGCAGTCAATTGTGGGGCCCATAACAGAAGAACTGTCGGATGAAGAAAATGACAAGTTTGTGTTTTTATAAATAACGACGTATTGGTTACCGTTAACACTGTTGGAATACATGGTGGTTAAAATATAGTAATACGCGTGGTTGCACAATAGCACACGGTATTGCACAGTATTTTTGAATTATTGATTCTTACGTAAGAAGTCAGTACTCAATAATTGTTACCGTAATTACTGTTCAATATTTTATTTTATTAATTCAATAATTGCTGCGTTGATATTTTATATTATTGTTGTTTCAATAATTGTCACTGCACAATATCTCTCATTATCAGATAAATAATTCATATTATTTGAATAATATTATTAGATAACATTATTGGCAATGTCTAAGGAAGTTCTGTCTAGGAAAGGGGTTTGGTAATCTAATTGCGCGCTATTAAGAAGAAATCCTTATCGGAAAGCCCTCTCTTTCCCGGTAACGACCTGGTTGTCATTATTGTGATTCTGTAATATTATTTGTGAATAATTAATTATTGATATATATGATAAGGAAATATTTATTTTATATGGATATAAATGAAGGAATTTTAGTATGAAATAATTGTTGAAAGTTTGACATATTTTCTATGGGATTGTAATTATCTCCTCCGATAAAATATTCATTCAAGTATATTATTATTATAATATATATATATATATATATATATACATACATATATATATTTGCATGTGATTAAAGTGGTGGGTGGTGGATTATTGTTGCCTGCAAAGTTTGTTCCAAAATGGTGGGCCCCCAACCTTTGAAATGGTAAGAGTTACAATTTGGCAGGGAAGAAATTGGAAGAGTTAGGCAAGATTTCTTTGTTTTCAAACATTTGGTGGGCCCTCATCCAATCAAAACAAAGGAAAAGTTAGGCATGCGCAGTAGGTTAGGCGGAGGAAAAAGAAAATTTGGCATAGTTAGACTGATTCAGTTGGTTTTCTCCTCCGTGTTGCACTATAAATAAGGGGTAACCCCTCCTTCTTCAACACACCATTTCAATATCAGAAATTCTTATTCTATAGTATTGTGAGTATTTTTCTTGAGTATAAGGATACTTTGACTGTAAGTTTTTCTGCAAGATTTTCTCAGAATAATATCCCATATTCCATTCAAATCTAGTTTCTACTAAGGTAAAAGATATTATTTTATTTCAATACTCGTAAGAAATATTATTTTCTTTCATACTCCATAGTATGGAAGGGATATTATTTCATTTTATATTCCTAAATTTAAACTTACTATTGCTTCTATAATTCGTGAAATTAGTAGAATATCCTTGATAGCGCTTCATCCAATATCTTTTCATGAAAATATTATTTTGAGCATTCTTGATAAGTTTTAACCTTTTCATGCCGGAGTTATATTCACGGGGTACTATTCTCAAAATACTATTCACAGAGTACTATTCACTCGGGTACTATTCACCCGGGGTACTATTCATGACAAAATTGATTTCTTTCCGGTCCAAATCATTTTTGATTTCATGTTGACAATTTGGACATTATTGAATTCTGGATAAATTAAATTATAAATCTTTAGAATTTATCCTTTGCTTGCATTTAATTGAATTCTTATATCATTGTCATCACCCTCATGTTTATATTGTTATGAAAGTCATCTTTGGCCCGTAGTGCATAGATGGACTGTGGATTGGTATGATTATGACTGGGGATCATTCGGTATAATTATGATCCGTAATGTTACAAATGATGTGGTAAAAGTCCTCATTGGCCCGTAGTGCATTGATGGACAGTTGTTGGCACGATCATGACCATTGGTGATAATAATGAATATCCTTGGCCCGTAGTGCATGGATAATTCAGTGATGTGGATTATTTATTGAGCCAAGTCTCAGCGATAAAATTTATGATAAACTTTTAAATCATAGAAGATCGTAGATATCATGCTCTACTTGACTCTTTTAATGGATTGTTTGTTTCGCTGCAGTTAAACTTGTTGTCTATTATATTCTATCAGTTTAACACTGTTGAAAGCTAACAATAATTTATTCTGCATTATCTTAGTCATAATATTCTTTACTGGGCTAGTTGAGCTCACCCTTTGCTTTCATTGTTCTCTTCAAGAAATGAGAATATAGCTGGGACTAGTCGGGGAACGGAGTAACGGTCCAAATGGTTGTTTTAGTAGTCCTCACTATTCTATGAAATAGTGTGATAATAATTGTAATAAGATTGAATTTGAGTTTGGATATTGTCTAGAAGACAATATTCGTGTTAAAACTCTAAGCATATGTTTTGTCATATTTACATGACAGTTGTATTAATTAAGTTGTATTTGAATTTTGTACCATATATTTGGCGACTCAGAATGGATGATGTATACCTATTTTGGGGGCGTCACAGTTGGTATCAAAGCTTAGGTATATGATCTTTGGCTAAGATGTGAGACTAGAACTAGGAGGGGAGAGGCGGGTAATTCTTTCGCTAGTATGACATACCTAAGTTTCTTTGTTATTTAATTGGTCGGTCAGAATATAGGGATAATATATTGCATGTCAATTAACCCTTGTTTTGTGGCAGTATTTGAAAATGACATCCGAGAATGTTGAGAATAGCAATGGAGCACATGAGACCGTTGAATCACCAACGATCAATAACCAGGATAATGTGCATCAAGAAGGCAACAATCTTCATCCAAACAACAACACCGACCAAATGATGAACGACGGAATGTTTAGGAGCTTTCTACAATTCGTGCAACATCAGGCAAGAGTGACTTCTTTTCAAAATATAGGTGGAAACACTGGCAACTCTCGGACGGTCACTAATAAGCAATTCAAGGAGCTGGGACCACCGGAGGTTTTGGGAGAGCCAAAACCACTTAAGGTGGAGACATGGATAAAGCAGATCACCAAGATATTTGATGTCTTGGGATGCTCTGAGGAGCAAAAGGTTCTCTTTGCCACCTTCATATTTGCGAGGAGAAGCGGATTCACGGGTGGGAATCAAAAGCGTACTCGACTTCTTTGACTTTGAAGATGTCTTGGGAGAAGTTCCAAGAATTGTTCAACGAAAAGTACTTTCCTGAAAGTATTAATCATATGAAGGAGGTGGAGTTCATCAAGCTGGAGCAAAACAACATGACTGTGTCGCAGTACGAGGCTAAGTTTGCCGAGTTGTCCCGGTTTGCATCCCATTTGGTTGATAATGAGGAGAGAATGACGCAAATGTTTCTACGAGGTTTGAGACCGAAATACGTCAATACCTCATTTCTCACAAACGTGTGTTTGTATTCGAGATGTTGTAAATAGGGCTCGATTATTGGAGTAGCGATAATGAGTCAACCCAAGTAGAGAGAAGCGGTGACAAGTCGATAATACCAGTGGTAGCAGTCATCGAAGCGGTGACAACAAACGTGGCGGGAATCAACATGCCAGAAATGATAACCACTTTGGTGGTAATCATGGCCAAGATAATAGATGTGGAAATTTCTAGAAGAGGGGTTTCAATAATGATGGAAAGACGTCAACAACAGCACCTATTGTTAAGGAAGGAGAACGACCGCCGGTCGTATATTACAAATGCAGGGGGGGCACATCAGTCCAAACTGTACGCAGCAGTCCAAAGCATGTTACAATTGTGGAAGAGAAGGTCACCTAGCCCGATTTTGTCGTGCACCAAAGTCAAGTCCAGCTGGGATGGAGGCATCAAAGGCCGTCCTAGATAAGACAAAACCGGTAGTTCAAGGGAGAGCGTTTGTCGTAACCTCCTAAAAAGCGAGGAATCCGAATGAGGTGATCACGGGTAAGCTAATCATAAACTCTTGCGAAGTTTATACCTTATTTAATACCGGTTCTACCCATTCTTTTATTTCTCCTACTTGCGCTCAACGTTTAAATTTGACTCCGAAGAAATTAGACTTTGACTTATCTGTTGAAACTTCGTTGGGAGAAACCTTCATTACATCCACTATTTATAAGTCTTGTTTGGTTCAAATTGGTACCCTCACATTACCTGACGATCTTATTTCCGAAAAAATACTTGCATTTGATGTGATTTTAGTGATTGATTGGTTAACTACTCATCATGCAGAAATTGATTGTTTTCGTAAGGTTGTTAACTTTCATATTCCTAACCTACCTATTATGCAAATTCAAGCAACCAAACCACTAAAGTTAATCACGATCATATCGAGCCGTAAAGCTATTCATTTATTGAACAATGGATGTGAAGCTTTCCTAGCCCAAGTCATGGATTTAAACAAAAATACGTCAGATTTAAATGATATTTCTATTGTTAATAAATTTCCTGACGTATTCCCTGAAGAACTTCCTGGCCTACCCCTAAAGCTTGAAATTGAATTTTGTATCGACCTTGAACTCAGTACAAAACCCATTTCCAAAGTCCCATATCGAATGACTTTTATTGAACTTCAGGAGTTAAAAACCCAACTACAGGAGTTGTTAGACATCGGTTTCATTCGACCTAGTACGTCTCATTGGGGTTCTCCTGTTCTATTGGTAAAGAAAAAAGATGGGAGTATGAGAATTTATATTGATTATCGGGAGTTGAATCATGTCACCGTCAAAAATAGGTACCCGTTGCCTCGCATTGATGACCTGTTTGACCAGTTGCAAGGCGCTATATTCTTTTCAAAGATCGATCTTCGTTCTGGATATCATCAGTTAAAAAGTTAAAACTGATGACATTCCAAAGACTGCTTTCAAAACTCGGTACGGGCATTACGAATTCCTAGTCATGTCTTTTGGATTGACTAATGCTCCTGCGGCCTTCATGGATATGATGAACCGAGTATTCAATGAATATTTGGATCATTTTGTGGTTGTCTTTATTGATGACATTCTCATCTACTCCAAAAGCCGTGAAGATCATGAGCAACACTTGGGGCTGATACTCCAAAAGCTTCGTGAAAACAAGCTATATGTCAAGTTGAAGAAATGCGAGTTCTTGCTTGAGGAAGTAGCATTCCTTGGGCTCGTGATATCAAATCATGGAATATCAGTTGACCCAGCGAAGATTGAAGCAATTCAAAGTTGGGAGCAACCTAAGTTGGTGACCGAAGTACGTAGCTTTCTGGGCTTAGCATGTTATTATCGGAGATTCATGAAAGGATTTTCTCGAATCACTACTCCATTAACTCAGCTGACTCGGAAAGATATAAAATTCGGTTGGAGCGAGGAATGTTAGAAGAGTTTTTAAGAACTCAAGAGGAGACTCATTTCAGCACCTGTTCTAACAATACCATCTGGTTCGGAGGGATTTGTCATCTACAATGATGCTTCAGGCAAAGGTTTAGGATGTGTTCTCATCCAACATGGGAAAGGCATAGCCTATGCCTCACGATAACTCAAAAATATGAGAGAAATTATCCTACTCATGGTCTAGAGTTGGTAATTTATCGTTTCAAGACTTAAAATCAAGGCATTACTGTATGGGGAGAAGGTGGAGATCTTTACAGATCATAAAAGCCTCAAATATTTCTTCACTCAAAAGGAACTCAACATACGGCAACGACGTTGGCTTGAACTGTTGAAAGACTATGATCATACCATTCAATACCATCCTGAAAAAGCGAACGTTGTAGCTGACGCATTGAGTAGAAGATCATATGCGGGTACAAGTACAATATTGTCAATGCAAAGGCCCATTTTGTATGACTTACAAAGGATGGAGATAGAGATAAAGACTCCAGGGACCCACGTGATGATGGCAAATATACGAGTAGAACTGACTTTAATCGATAAAGTTAAAATTGCTCAAACTACAGACCTGGAGCTGATGCGTATGAAGAAGAAAGTGCAAGAAGGTGCTATTCCGGAAGCAAGAATCGATGAAGAAGGAATACTTAGAGTCAACTACAGACTTTGTGTTCCTAACGACTCTGATTTGAAGTATAAGATCATAATGGAGGCGCACAACACACCATTTGCAATCCATCCTAGGAGTACCAAAATATATTGTGATCTTCGGCATACGTTTTGGTGGAGCAATATGAAGAGAGAGATAGCGGAGTTTATATCAAGGTGTCTAACTTGTCAACGTGTCAAGGCGGAGCATCAAGTGCCAATAGGTCCATTGCAACCACTTGAAATTCCAGAATGGAAGTGGGAGCACATTACCATGGATTTCGTTACCGGTCTTCCCAAGGTTTCTCAAGGCATAGATGCAATTTTGGTCATTGTTGATAGATTAACCAAGTCTGCTCATTTTTTACCTATACGAGAAACTTATTCACTTGAACGTCTTGCTCGTATGTACATAAATGAGATGGTATTGTCAGAACAGGTGCTGAAATGAGTCTTCTCTGAGTTCTTGAAAACTCTTCTCACATTCCTCGTTCCAACCGAATTTTGTATCTTTTCGAGTCAGCTGAGTTAAGGGAGTAGTGATTCAAGAAAACCCTTCTACGAATCTCCTATAATAACCAGCTAAGCTGAGAATATCTTGCAGATCTGCTTTATCCACGTCTCCGCCTTAAGTGGTTTTGGCTCTCAAAAAACTCGGTGGTCCCAGTTCTTGAAGCGCTTATGATGACCGTCAAGAGTTGCAGTGTTTCCACCTGTATTTTCTATAGGAGCCGCTCTTGCCTGATGTTGCATGAATTGCATAAAGCCTCTGAACATTCCATCGTTCATCATCTGGTCAGTGTTGTTGTTTGCTTGAGGATTGTCGCCATCCTGATGCACATTATCCTGATTATTGATCTGTGGAGACTCAACGGTCTCTTGTGCTCCATTACTAATCTCAACATTCTCGGATGCCATTTTCAAAACACAAAACAAGGGTTAATTAACATATCACATATTATCCCTATACTCTGACCGACCAATTAAATATTAAATAAATTTAGGTAGGTCATACTAAGCGAAGGAAATTCCCAAAATCTCTCCCTCCTAGTTCTTGTCTCACATCTCAACCAGGGATCATATCCCTAAACTTTGATACCAACTGTGACGCCCCCAAAATAGGTATACATCACCCATCTTGAGTCGCCAAACGCATGGTACAAAATTCAAATACAACTTAATTATACAACAGCCGTGTAAAATACGACAAAACATATGTTGTGAGTTTTAATACAAATATTTTCATCTAGACAATATCCACACTCACTTGAGTCCTCATTAAATTTATTATCACACTATTTAACAGAATAGTGAGGACTACTAATGCTATTATATGGACCGTCACTCCGTTCCCCGACTAGTCCCTGCTACGTTCTCATTTCCTGAAGAGAACAATGAAAGTAAAAGGGTGAGCTCAACTAGCCTAAAGAAGAAATATTATGACTAAGATAATACATAATAAATTATCGTTAGCCTTCAACGGTTGTTAAAGCGATACAATATAACAAACATCAAGTTTAAGCTGCAATGAATAAGCAATCCATTAAAAGAGTCAAGTAGAGAATAAAATCTACTATCTTTTATGATTTAAAAGGGTTTTCATCACTTTTATCATTTGGGACTCGACAATAAATAATCCACATCATCCACGAACTACGGCCGAGGATATTCATTAGTATCACAACCACAAATTATCCATGCACTACGGGCCAAGGATATTCGTGTATTCATCAATGGTCATGATCATGCCAACAACTGTCCATCAATGCACTACGGGCCAATGAGGACTTTTACCACATCATTTGTAACATTACGGTCATGATTATTATACCGATTAATCCCTGGTCATAATCATACCAAGTCCAACTATGCACTACAGGCCACAGATAACTTTCAACATAATATAAACATGAGGATGATGACAAAGATATAATAATTCAATAAAACAAGTTCAAGAATTAATTTATCCAGGAACTAATAACGTCCAAATTGTCAACATGATACTTCTTTGTAGAGTAAAATTCAAGAATGCTCAGAAGAATATTTCCATGAAAAGATACTGGATGAAGCGCAAATATTAAAGATATTCCACTAATTTCATGGAGTATAGAAGTCAAAACTTTAACCAACTGAGTATAATAAAGAATGGAATAACAAAAGAAATCACTAGGCATGCGATGAAGCCGCATGCAGACGAGTTATTCCAATAGAATAATAAATAACGGATTCGGTCGTGCGTAAGCACGCAGACGAGGATATTCCAACGAATAATAAATAACGAAAAAAGTCGGGAAATTGCACCGAAGAGGATGTTCCAAAGAATAATAAAGAATGGAATAATGAGAAGAATTTCACCAAGTATGTATATTTCAAGATGTATGGATGAGTTATTCCAATATAATGATAAAGAATGGAATAATGAAGAATTTCACCATGTATGCGGTACTTGGCATAGATAAGTTATTCAACATAATGATAAAGAATGGAATAATGAGAAGAATTTCACCAAGTATAGGGTATCATGCCAGCGTATCTGAGTTATTCAATGAGAATAAAAAAAATGGAATAAATTGAAGTTCTCTTTATGAATCTGAAAGAAATAATACCTCTTACCTTAGAACAAAGCTGGATATAGGAGTAGTGAAGTAGCGAGAATATTTTTCTTCTTTCTCTCTATATACTTCTCTCTCTAGAGTTTCAATTGAATTGTAAGAAATAATGAAGAAATGAGCTTATTTATAGGCGAATGGGTGAATAGTAACTAATTGCTAAAGCGGTCCGGATTGATTTACGTTTAAGCAGACGGTCGTATTGGTTTACTATAAAATATTCTAATAAAACAAAATATTTTAAATAAAATATAATATATTTTATTTATAATCTAATAAAACGAATAACTTTATAAAAGTATTACATTTTATATAAAAAAATTTACTATACAAAAACACTATGTAGGCACTTTATGCAAATACTATGCATAATAAAATATAATATATTCTATTTATAGTCTAATAAAACGAATAATTTTATAAAAGTATTTTGTTTTATATAAAAAGATTTTACTATGCAAAATACTATGCATAATAGAATATAATATATTCTATTTATAAAAGTATTCTATTTTATATAAAAAGCTTTTTTATTTTATTACATTAATAATACTAATAAAACAAAACTTCATCATCATTATTATAATTCACACTATTAATCGACTGTGTCGTTCCTGGGAAAGAGGAGCTTTCAATAAGGATTTCTCCTATTGGCGCAAGCGCAATTAGGTGACCAAACCTCTCCTTGGCAGAACTTCTAGACATCGTTAATATTACAAATAATAATATTAATAACTTCGTTATCTCAATTATTGATTTAATAATATATAAAATATCAACAATAATTGAATCAATTAACGTAAGATACTATGCAACAATTACTGAAGCAATAATTGAACAAAACTGAGTGACTTCTCACGTAAGCATCAATAATCAATACCGTGTGCTACTATGCAACCACACGTATTCTTGTACTTTTAACACCGGGTGTTTCAATAGTTAACGATAAAACTTCTGCCGTTATTTTCATAAAATATTTTTGTCGTTTTCTCAATCCGACAATAATTCCGTTGTGGGGTCCACCAATGATTGTGCTATCGTACGAACATTCCCTGTTAAAATGAATATTCCCCAACCAATTGAATATTATATAACAACTTGCGTACTTTGCAAAATTTATAACTATTACCCACAACTATAACATTATATCAAATTTATTCCATAATATTCAAAAATAATAATTATAGAAAATTCATCTTTATTCATAAAAGTTGGGGTCTTACAGATAATATGTCATATGTTAATTAACCCTTGTTTTGTGGAAGTATTTGAAAATGGCATCCGAGAATGTTGAGATTAGCAATGGAGCACAGGAGACCGTTGAGTCTCCACAGATCAATAATCAGGACAATGTGCATCAGGAAGAGGACAATCCTCATGCAAACAACAACACTGACCAATTAATGAACGATGGAATGTTTAGAGGCTTTCTTCAATTCATGCAGCATCAGGCAAGAGAGACTCCTGTCCGAAATGTAGGTGGAAGCACTAGCAACTCTCGAACGGTCACTGCTAAGCAGTTTAAGGAGCTGGGACCACCGGAGGTTTTTGGAGAGCCAAAACCACTTAAGGCGGAGACGTGGATAAAGTAGATCAACAAGATATTTGATGTCTTGGAATGCTCCGAGGAGCAAAAGGTTCCCTTTGTCACCTTCATGTTGCGGGCAGAGGCGGATTACTGGTGGGAATCTATAAAGCGTACTCAACTCGCTTTGACCGAAGATGTCTTGGGAGAAGTTCCAAGAACTGTTCAACGACAAGTACTTTCCCGAAAGTATTCGTCACATGAAAGAGGTAGAGTTCATCAAGCTGGAGCAAAACAACATGACCGTGTCGCAGTACAAAGCCAAGTTTGTCGAGTTGTCCCGATTCGCATCCCATTTGGTTGATAATAAGGAGAGAATGATGCGAATGTTTCTAAGAGGTTTGAAACCCTAGATACGTCAATATCTTATCTCTCATAAACTATGTTTGTATTCAGATGTTGTTAATAGGGCTCAGTTATTAGAATGCGATAATGAGTCAACCCAACCAAAAGAGAGCAGCCGGCAAAATGATAATACCATGATAACAGTCATCGAAGCGGTGACAATAAGCGTGGAAGGAATCAACATGCCAGAAATGGTAACCACTTTGGTGGTAATCATGGCCAAAATAATAAGAATGGACATTTTAAGAAGAAGAGATTCAACAATGATGGAAAGACGTCAGCATCAGCACCTATCGTTAAAGAAAGAGAACGACCACCTATCATATGCTTCAAATGTGGAGGGGAGGGACACATCAGTCCAAAATGCGCGATGCCATCCAAAGCATATTACAATTGTGGAAGAGAAGGTCACTTAGCCCGATTTTGTCGTGCACTGAAGACAAGTCCAGCTGGGATGGAGGCATCAAAGGTCGTCCCAGACAAGACAAAACCGGTAGTTCAAGGGAGAGCATTTGTTGTGACCTCTCAGAAAGCAAGGAACCCGAACGAGGTCATCACGGGTAAGCTTATCATAAACTCTAACGAAGTATATACCTTATTTGATACCGGTTCTACCCATTCTTTTATTTCTCCTACTTGTGCTCAACGTTTAAATTTGACTCTGGAAAAATTAGACTTTGACTTATCTGTTGAAACCCCGTTGGGAGAAACCTTAATTACATCCACTGTTTATAAGTCTTGTTTGGTTCAAATCGGTACCCTCACATTACCTGTCGATCTTATTTCATTGAAAATACTTGCATTTGATGTAATTCTAGGGATTGATTGGTTAACTACTCATCATGCAAAAATTGATTATTTTCGTAAGGTTGTTAGCTTTCATATTCCTAACCAACCTATTATGCGAATTCAAGCAACCAAACCATTAAAATCAATCACTGTCATCTCAAGCCATAAAGCTATTCGTTTATTAAAAAACGGATGTCAGGCTTTCTTAGCTCATGTCACGGATCTAAACAAAAATACGTCAGTTTTGAATGATATTTCTATTGTTAATGAATTTCCTGACGTATTCCCTAAATAACTTCCTGGCCTACCCCCAGAGCGTGAAATTGAATTTTGTATCGACCTTAAACCTGGTACGAAACCCATTTTCAAAGCCCCATATCGAATGGCTCCTATTGAACTTCAGGAGTTAAAGACTCAACTGCAGGAATTGTTAGACATCGGTTTCATTCGTCCTAGTACTTCTCTTTGGGGTGCTCCTATTCTATTCGTGAAGAAGAAAGATGGGAGTATGCGACTTTGTATTGATTATCGGGAGTTGAATCATGTCACCATCAAAAATAGGTACCCGTTGCCACGTATTGATGACCTGTTTGACTAGTTGCAAGGAGCCAAATCCTTTTCAAAGATTGATCATCATTCCGGATATCACCATTTGAAGATTAGAACCGATGACATTCCAAAGATGGCTTTCAGAACTCGGTACGGGCATTATGAATTCCTAGTCATGTCTTTTGGATTGACTAATGCTCCTGCTGCCTTTATGCATATGATGAACCGAGTATTCAAGGAATATTTGGATCACTTTGTGGTCGTCTTTATTGATGACATCCTCATATATTCCAAAAGCCGTGAAGATCATGAGCAACACTTGAGACTGATACTCCAAAAGCTTCGTAAAAATAAGCTTTATGCCAAGTTGAAGAAATGCGAGTTTTGGCTTGAGGAAGTAGCATTCGGCACGTGGTATCAAGTCATGGAATATCTGTTGACCCGGCAAAGATTGAAGCTATTCAAAGCTGGGAACAACCTAAATCAGTGACCAAAGTACGTAGCTTTCTCGGCTTAGCTGGTTATTATCGGAGATTCGTAGAAGGGTTTTCTTGAATCGCTACTCCATTAACTCAGCTGACTCGGAAAGATACAAAATTCGGTTATAGTGAGGAATGCGAGAAGAGTTTTCAAGAACTCAAGAGGAGACTCATTTCAAAGACTTTCGACAATACCATCCTGCCTCGGAGGATTTGTCATCTCTGATGATGCTTGAGCAAAGGGTTAGGATGTGTTCTCATGCAACATGGGAAAGTCATAGCCTATGCCTCTCGACAACTCAAAGAATATGAGAGGAATTATCCTACTCATGATCTAGAGTTGGCAGCAGTCGTTTTTGCACTAAAGATTTAGAGGCATTACTTGTATGGGGAGAAAGTGGAGATCTTTACGGATCATAAAAGCCTCAAATATTTCTTTACTCAAAAGGAACTCAACATGCGACAGCGACGTTGGCTTGAACTATTGAAAGATTATGATCATACCATCCAATACCATCCTGAAAAAGCAAATGTGGTAGCTGACGCATTGAGTAGAAGATCATATACGGGTACGAGTGCGATATTGTCAACGCAAAGGCCCATTTTGTATGACTTGCAAAGGATGGAGATAGAGATAAAGACTTCAGGGACCCACGTGATGATGGCGAATATACGAGTAGAACCGACTTTAATCGATACAGTTAAAGCTACTCAAGCTACAGAACTAGAGCTGATGCGTATGAGGAAGAAAGTACAAGAAGGTGCTATATCAGAAGCAAGAATCGATGAAGAAGGAATACTTTGAGTCAACTCAGACTTTGTGTTCCTAACGACCCTGAGTTAAAGTATAAAATCATGATGGAGGCGCACAACACACCATTTGCAATCCATCCTGGGAATACCAAAATGTATCATGATCTTCGACATACATTTTGGTGGGGCAATATAAAGAGAGAGATAGCGCTTTTTATCTCAAGGTGTTTAACTTGTTAACGAGTCAAGGCAGAGCATCAAGTACCAAAAGGTCCATTGCAACCACTTGAAATTCCAGAATGGAAGTGGGAGCACATTACCATGGATTTCGTTACTGGTCTTCCCAAGGTTTCTCAAGATATAGATGCAATTTGGGTCATTGTTGATAGATTGACCAAGTCTGCTCATTTCTTACCTATACAAGAAACTTATACACTTGAATGTCTTGCTCGTATGTACATAAACGAGGTTGTAAGATTATATGGTATGCCAGTATCCATAGTTTCTGATCGAGACCTAAGATTCACTTCACAATTTTGGGTTAGTTTGCAAAAAGCTATGGGCACGAATTTACGATTTAGTTCGGCATATCATCCTCAGATGGACGGACAATCAGAGAGGACTATTCAAACTCTTGAAGATTTATTAAGACTCTGTGTCCTTGACTTCAAGGGAAGTTGGGACAAGTTATTACCATTGGTGGAGTTTTCCTACAACAACAGTTATCAAGCAAGTATTGGCATGGCTCTATTTGAAGCGTTGTATGGAAGAAAGTGTCGTTCTCCAGTATGCTGGGGATGAAGTGGGTGAAGCAACGTTGTTGGGACCGGATTTAGTACGTATGACTACGGAAAAGATACAAACGATCCGGCAACGTATAAAAACCTCACAAGATCGATAAAAGAGTTATGCTGATCTTCATCGAAAGGACGTGGAATTCGATATTGGAGATCATGTGTTATTACGTGTTGCTCCATGGAAAGGAGTTACGAGATTTGGAAAGAGAGGAAAGCTCAATCATCGATTCATTGGCCCATTTTAATCCTCGATCGAGTAAGAAGCGTGGCGTATAGACTCGCTTTCTCGCCAAGTATGTCTCTCGTGTTCATAATGTTTTTCATATATCCATATTACGTAAATATGTGAAAGACCCGAACCACATTATTGAGTTAGAACCAGGATGAAATAGCGGAAGATTTAACGTATGAAGAAGAGGTTCTGTTCAAATCTTGGATAAGAAGGAACATATTCTATGCTCCAAGGTTATACCTCAAGTCAAAGTTTTGTGGAGAAACCACGATGTTGAGGAAATGACACGGGAGTTAGAATCAAATGAAATCAAGGTATCCTTACCTCTTGACATACCGGTATGTACCCTAATTTCGAGGGCGAAATTTCACAAGAAGGGAGGTTGTAAGGCCCTAAATTTTTTTTTATAAAAATGATTTTTCTATAAATATCATTTTAATATTATGGAATGAATTTGATATAATGTTATAGTTGTGGGTAATATTTATAAATTTTGCAAAGTACGAAGTTGTCATATAATATTCGATTGGGCCTGGGGAATATTCGTTTTAACGAGGGGAATATTAAAGACGACGGCAAGACAATCATTAGTGGACCCTACAATGTAATTATTATCGAATTGAGAAAATAACAAAAATATTTTATGAGAATAACGGCGGAAGTTTTACAGTTAATCGTTGAAACACCCGGTGTTGTTAAAAGTACAGAATATACGCGTGGTTGTATAGTAGTATTACGGTATTGATTATTGATGCTTACGTGAGAAGTCACTCGGTTTTGTTCAATTATTGCTACTGAGAATTGTTACATAGTATCTCACGTTATTTGATTCAATTATTATCGATATTTTATATATTATTAAATCAATAATTGAGAGATGATGAGTTATTAATATTATTATTTGCAATATTAACGATGTCAGAAGTTTCGCCAAGGAAAGGTTTGATCACCTAATTGCGCGTCAATAGGGAGAAATCCTTATTGGAAAGCCCCCTCTTTCCTGGGAACGACCTAGTCGATTAATATTGTGAATTATAATAATGATGATAAATGTTGTTAAAAATATTGAGATGATTTTTTATGAAGTATTTTTTGTTATAAATTTTACTCATTATTTAGACTTCCACTTACTCATTTTTCAAAATTATCGGAAGGAAGTTATAAAGTGTGTATATATATATATATATATATATATATATATATATATATATATTTGACTTGTGTGTGTGTGTGTGTCGTGTGTGTGAGTATGTGGGTGTGTGGTGTCAAATGTGGTTTATATATATATTTTATTTATATATATGACATGTGGTCGGGTGGTGGTGGAGTGTTTTGTTGATGTTAGTTGTTATATATATATATATATATATATATATATATATGTTTGAAGGGTTGTCAAGGTATTGATCACGGGAATTCATCCAGCGAATTCAAAATGAGCATGTGTATATATATAATATATATTTTATTTTATTTAAAAGATTTTGTTTTATTAGAATATTTTATTAATCTCGTGATAGTAAATCAATATGGACCATCTGGTTTAAAAGCAAATCAATGGACTAGTTCATGAATTAATTACTATTGAGTCCATTCTCTATAAATAGAAGCACATTCCTTCATTATTTCTTACGAATTCTTTGAAAGTCTACAGAGAGAAACTATAGAGAAAGAAAGAAAAGTATTCTGCTACTTCACTACTCCTATATCCAGTTTCTTCTAAGGTAAGGGGTATTATTTCTTTCGTATTCATGAAGAGAACTTCTATTATTCCATTCTTTATTATTATGTTGGAATAACCTGTCTATGCGAAGTACCGCATACACGGTGAAATTCTTCTGTTATTCCATTCTTTATTATTCTGTTGAAACATATCGTCTGTGCGTTTACGCATGACCTGGTTCCGTTATTTATTATTCTGTTAGAATAACCTGTCTATGCGAATTTCGCCTGACCTAGTTCCGTTATTTATTATTCTGTTGGAATATCTTGTTCGTGCATGCGTTACGCATGACTGTTCCGATTATTTATTATTACGTTGGAATAATCTTATGCATGCGGTCTATCGCATGCCTGGTGATTTCTTTTGTTATTCCATTCTTTATTATACTCAGTTGGTTAAAGTTTTTGCTTTTATACTCCATGAAATTAGTGAAATATCCTTGATATTTGCGCTTCATCCAGTATCTTTTTATGAAAATATTCTTCTGAGCATTCTTGAGTTTTTACCCCACAAAGCAGTTTCATGTTGACAATTTGGACGTTATTGGTTCCTGGATAAATTAATTCTTGAACTTGTTTTATTGGATTCTTATATCATTGTCATCATCCATGCTTATATTATGTTGAAAGTCATCTGTGGTCTGTTGTGCATTGTGACGCCCCCAAAATAGGTATACATTCCCTATTCTGAGTCGCCAAATACATGGTACAAAATACAAATACAATCTTTAATATACAACAAGAGTGCTGTGAGTTTTAATACAAATATTGTCTTCTAGACAATATCCACTCTCAGAATAAGTCCTCATTACATTTATTATCACACTATTTAATAGAATAGTGAGGACTACTAATACTATCATCTAGACCGTCACTACGTTCTCTGACTAGTCCCGGCTACGTTCTCATTTCTTGAAGAGAACAGTGAAAGAAAGGGTGAGCTCACCTAGCCTAGTAAGACATATTATGACTAAGATAATGCAGAATAAATTATCATTAGTCTTCAATGAAGATTAAACCTGATAAAATACAATAGACATCAAGTTTAAGCTGCGGTGGAACATGCAATCCATTAAAAGAGTCGAGAGAGAATAAAATCTACTATCTTTTATGATTTAAAAAGGTTTTCATCACTTTTATCGTTGGGACTCGATTTTAATAAATAATCCACATCATCCCCAAGACTACGGCCAAGGATATTCATTAGTATCACAACCACAAATTATCCATGCACTCACGGGCCAAGGATATTCGTGTATTCATCAATGGTCATGATCATGCCAACAATCTGGCCCATCAATGCACTACGGGCCAATGAGGACTTTTACCACATCATTTGTAACATTACGGTCATGATTATTATACCGATTAATCCTGGTCATAATCATACCAAGTCCATCTACCTTCTGAGCCACAGATAACTTTCAACATAATATAAACATGAGGATGATGACAAAGATATAATAATTCAATAAAACAAGTTCAAGAATTAATTTATCCAGGAACTAATAATGTCCAAATTGTCAACATGATACTTCTTTGTAGAGTAAAATTCAAGAATGCTCGGAAGAATATTTCCATGAAAAGATCTTTGGATAAAGCGCAAATATTAAAGATATTCCACTAATTTCATGGAGTATGTAAGTCAAAACTTTAACCAATCGAGTATAATAAAGAATGGAATAACAAAAGAAATCACTAGGCATGCGATAGAGCCTTGCAGATAAAAGTTATTCCAACAGAATAATAAATAACGGAACCAAGTCATGCGTGTAATACATGACCGACATGTGATATTCCAATGAATAATAAAGAATGGAATAACAACAGAAATCACCATGCATGCGGTACTTAGCATACATAAAGTTATTCCAACATAATAATAAATAACGGAATCAGTCCCGGCCAGAAAACGCATGCATGTGATATTCCAACGAGAATAATAAAGAGCGGAACCAGTCCGAACGTATAACGCATGCATGAGGATGTTCCAAATGTAATAATAATGAATGGAATAACAAATGTAAATCACCAAGTATAGGGTAGATCAGCGTATAAAAGTTATTCCAAATGAATAATAAAAATGGAATAATGAAGTTCTCTTCATGAATGTGAAAAAAAAAATAATTTTACGAGTACAACAAATAATATCCCTTACCTTATAAAGAAGAGTACTCGACCGGTAGGGAGGGATATACTTGAAAAACTTGCAGATCGCTACCAAAGCTTTCTTAAGCGCTAAAGAAATATGCTCAAGATAAAAGAATAATTCTCTCTAAGGCCGCTCTCTAGAGTTTCAAATTGAATTCGTAAGAAATAATGAAGGAATGAGCTTCTATTTATAGAAGAATGGATGAATAAGAAACCAATCCATGAAGCGGTCCGGATCGATTTACTTTAAGCGGATGGTCAGTTGGTTTACAATAAAATATAATATATTCTATTTATAATCTAATAAAACGAATAACTTTTAAAAGATTTTACTATGCTAACACTACGCAGGAACTATGCAAATACTATGCATAATAAAATATAATATATTCTAATTATTGTCTAATAAATGTATAACTTTATAAAAGTATTCTATTTTATATAAAAGATTTTACTATTAGCCTAATAAAGCGAATAACTTTATAAAAGTATTATGTTTTAAATAAAAAGCTTTTCCGTGTTTTATTACATTAATAATACTAATAAAACAAAACTTCATCATCATTATTATTATTCACACTATTAATCGACCGGATCGTTCCTGTGAAAGAGGGGCTTTCAATAAGGATTTCTCCTATATGCGCAAGCAATTAGGTGACCAAACCTCTCCTGGCGTAACTTCTGAACATCGTTAATATTGCAAAAATAATAATATTAATAACTTCGTCATCTCAATTATAAAATATCAACAATAATTGAATCAGTAGTGAGATACTATGCAATAATTACTGAAGCAATAATTGAACAAAACTGAGTGACTTCTCACGTAAGCATCAATAATCAATACCGTGTGCTACTATGCAACCACGTGTATCCATGTACTTTTAACACCAGGTGTTTCAACAGATTAATCAGTAAAACTTCCTGGCGTTATTTTCATAAAAATATTTTTGTCGTTTTCTCAATCCAAACAATAATTCCGTTAATGGGGTTCACTAATGATTGTCTTGGTAAATGCGAATATTCCCTGTTAAAACGAATATTCCCCGACCAATCAAATATTATATAACAACTTGCGTACTTTGCAAAATTTATAAATATTACCCACAACTATAATATTATATTAAATTCATTCAAAAATGATAATTATAGAAAATTCATCTTTATTCATAAAAGTTGGGGTCTTACATGCATAGATGGACTTGGTATGATTATGACCAGGGATTATTCGATATAATCATGACCATAATGTTACAAATGATGTGGTAAAAGTCCTCATTGGCCCGTAGTGCATTGATGGACAGTTGTTGGCATGATCATGATCATTGATGAATACACGAATATCCTTGGCCTGTAGTGCATTGGATAATTTGTGGTTGTGATACTAATGAATATCCTTGGCCGTAGTGCATGGATGATGTGGATTATTTATTAAGCTGAGTCTCAGCGATAAAAGTGATGAAAAACCTTTTTAAATCATAAAAGATAGTAGATTTTATTCTCTACTTGACTCTTTTAATGGATTGCTCATTGCTTGTTCCGCTGTAGTTAAACTTGATGTTTGTTATATTTTATCAGTTTAACACTGTTGAAGGCTAACGATAATTTTTTTTGCATTATCTTAGTCATAATATAGTTGAGCTCACCCTTTCTTTCACTGTTCTCTTCAGGAAATGAGAATGTAGCAGGGACTAGTCGAGGAACGGAGTGACGATCCAGATGATAGCATTAGTAGTCCTCACTATTCTATGAAATAGTGTGATAATAATTATAATGAGGACTTATTCTGAGAGTGGATATTGTCTAGAAGACAATATTTATATTAAAACTCATAGTTCTTGTTGTATATTTAAGATTGTATTTGTATTCTGTACTATATTTTTGGCGACTCAGAATAGGTGATATATACCTATTTTGGGGGCGTCACAAAATCCATTTAATCTATTTTGGCCTTATTGGATCGGACGTCTTTTTCTACAATATCAACGCGTCGTGCGGCTTTTACCCATGCATCCTCCATTCTCATTCGCTCAGTTGTTTCTTCTTTCATCAGAACTTTGATCATAGCATTATTAGATTCCAGCTCTAATATCTTATACTCTGACAAAGAATTCTTCTGTTCAAGTATCGCACATCGGGTAACACAATTTTGAATTGTTGCATCTCTTTGTTCCACGACCGCTTGCCGTTCTTCAGCTTCCTCTTCTTCCTCACTCTCAGCTGCTACCTCTGCGACTAGCTCGGGTGCAACTATTAGTTCTTCACTCACCACGTAGATATCTCTAATTTCTTCTTCGTCTGACATCACATTAACCTGGTTGGCGATTAAAGGTGTCTCAACAGTCTCATTCACTCCATTGTTAACATTTTCAGCTGCCATTTTCAAACGCTGCCACAAAACAAAGGTTAATTAACATGTCACATATTATCCCTATACTCTGACCGACCAATTAAATAACAAATAAACTTAGGTAGGTCATACTAGCGAAGGAATTACCCGCCTCTCCCCTCCTAGTTCTAGTCTCACATCTTAGCCATGGATCATATCCCTAAGCTTTGATACCAACTGTGATGCCCCCAAAATAGGTATACATCATCCATTCCGAGTCGCCAAATACATGATATGAATACAAATACAAACTTAAATATCTAAAGATGAAGTTTGTGAGTTTTAATACAAATATTGTCTTACAGACAAGTATTCAAACTCAAAATAAGTCCTCAATACATTTATTATCATGCTATTTCACAAAATAGTGAGGACTACTAATGCAAATATCTAGACCGTCACTCCGTTCCCCGACTAGTCCCAGCTATATTCTCATTTCCTGAAGAGAACAATGAAAGCAAGGGGTGAGCTCAACTAGCCCAGTAAGAAATATTATGACTAAGATAATGCAAAATAAATTATCCTTAGCCTTCAACAGTATAACAACTGATAGAATACAATAGACAACAAGTTTTAGATCAATAACTGCAGCGGAACAAACAATCCATTAGAAGAGTCAAGTAGAGCATGATATCTACTATCTTCTATAATTTAAAAGATTTATCATCAATTTTATCGCTGAGACTCAGCGTAATAAATAATCCACATCACTGAATTATCCATACACTACGAGCCAATGATATTCATCAGTTGGTCATGTTCATCTCAACAACTGTCCATCAATGCACTACGGGCCAATGAGGACTTTTATCACATCATTTGTAACATTACAGGTCATGATTATACCGAATGATTCCTGGTCATAATCATTCCAATCAACAGTTCATCTATGCACGTAAGCCAAAGATGACTTTCATCATAATATAAGCATGAGGATGATGACAATGATATAAGAATTCAATTAAAAAAAGCAAAGGATAAATTTTAAAGATTTATTATTTAATTTATCCAGAATTCCATAATGTTCAAATTGTCAATAGGATACTGCTTTGTGGAGTAAAATTCAAGAATAATATTGTATCAAAATTAATTTGGACCGAAAAGAAATAAATTTTTGTTATGAATAGTATCCCGGGTGAATAGTACCCGAGTGAATAGTACCCCGTGAATCGTACTTCAGGAATAGTACCCCATGAATAGTACTCCGACATGAAAAGGTTAAAACTTATAAAGAATGCTTAGAATAATATTTTCATGAAAAGATACTTGATGAAGCGCAAATCTCAAGGATATTGTACTAATTTCAGGAATTATAGAAGCAATACTTACCAATTACCATAGTAAGTTTAAATTTAGGAATTTGAAATGAACAATATACGAAACTGCAAATGGATTTTCAACTGTCATGCGGTAGTCCGCGTAGACAGATCATTTCCATAGTTTAATAATAAATGAATATGAAGGGTTATTCCCCAGGCATGCGGTAGTCCGCGTAGACAAGTTATTCCCACAGAATAATAAAGAATGGAATAACAACAAGATTTCACCATGCATGCGGTAGAGTCGCGTAGAGCGAGTTATTCAGCGAATAATAAAGAATGGAATAACAACAGATTTCACCATGCATGCATGAGTCGGCGTGAGCATGGTTATTCCAATGGAATGATAAAGAATGGAATAACAACAAGATTTCACCATGCATGCGGTGGTCGCGTGAGCGAGTTATTCCAATGAGAATGATAAAGAATGGAATAACAACCCTTACGAGTATTGAAAGAAATAACTCTCTTCATGAATACGAAAGAAATAATACCCCTTACGAATACAACAAATAATATCCCTTACCTTAGTAGGAGATTGGATACTGCAATAGTGTAGTAACAGAATACTCTTCTTCTTTCTCTCTTATTCTCTCTATACTTTCTCTCTCTATAGCTTGAATGAATTGGTGAAAAATAATGAAGAAATAGGCTTCTATTTATAGAAGATTTCTAGCTTAGCACTTGTAATGTGAAAAGGCAAGTGGCTCGATTTAATCGGTGATGTGAAAAGAAAAGTGGTTTGGCGCTTTGTAATGTGAAACAACAAGTGGTTTGGCCTCAGTAATGTGAAACGATAATTGGTTCAACGCTTTGTAATGTGAAAGCGACAATTGGTTTGACGCTCTGTAATATGTAAACGACAAGTGGTTTGGCGTCCCAGTAAAGGCAATTACTATCATGAAAGTGACTCTTAGATGATGACATATGGGCCCCATAGAATAAACCAAACTTATCACAAACGTCTCATAACAGACTTCTTATTTATATCAAAGATTGAATAAATATTACCACAAATCATTTTATCTTCAATCAACATATATTTAATCTTTCAACAATTATTCATCATTAATATTATAACTTCACAATATTTAACAACCCGATCATTCCCAGTAAAGAGGGGGCTTTCCAATAAGGATTTCTCCCTATTGGCGCGCAATTAGGTGACCAAACCTCTCATCGACAGAACTTTCTAGACATCGTCAATATTGCAAATAATAATATGAATAACTGTATCGTCTCAATTATTGATTTAATAATATATAAAATATCGACAATAATTGAATCAAATAACGTGAGATATTATGTAGCAATTACTAAAGCAATAATTGAACAAAACTGAGTGACTTCTTACGTAAGCATCAATAATCAATACCGTGTGCTACTATGCAACCACGCGTATTACTGTACTTTTATCACCGGGTATTTTAACAGTTAACGGTAAAACTTCCGCCGTTATTTCATAAAAGATAATTTTGTCGTTTTCTAACTCCGACAATAATTATGTTGTGGGGTCCACCAATGATTGTTTCATCGTACGAATATTCTCCGACAAAAAGAATATTCCCCGACAAAAAAAATATTTTATAACAACTTGCTTTACTTTGCAAAATTTTCACATATCACCCTTAACTTTAATCATTTTATCAATTTAACCGTTTACTAAATGAAATAATAATTATAAGAAAATTAAATACTTTTATTTCATAAAATTCGGGGTCTTACAGCTGACACATAAGTTTAAAATGTCTACATTAAGGATCCCAGAGTATCTGAGCATTAAATGCATCAACGGACACCTAACAACGGGAAGATTTTCAACAGACTATAAAAGGCAACAACTCTACAATTTTGAACATACAGTTCAAACTGCTAAGTACTTGAGAAGAAAAATTAAACGCCATCTTAACATCACATCTCATCATCATTCAAACATCTGTTCATCGTGGAACTTAGTGGCATAGATTCCGAAACTTAGTGATTCGAATGAACCTAGGTGGTTCGGGTGTAATAGATCTTAGTGATCTTAATCCTTAGTGGATTCCTTACTCGCGGAGTAGAAGAATATATTATGAATAAGTCTACAAACCACTTAAACTTTGATGTGTCTTTTATTTTTTCAATTCTTACTTTCTGTTTGATTATTTATCTTACTCAGGGTTGCTTACCTAATTAAATTCAGAATTGAGATTTCTTTTTAATCTTTAAGAGATTTTTAAACATTATATTCCACTGTGCTTAATCAATCACAAATTATTTGGTAATATCTTCTAAATAATTAAAAGTTTTAAAGATATATTCAACCTCCTTTTAAATTTATAAGTGACTATGAAAAATATAATAAATTGTTCCTTTTAAATTGTATGAAATTCAATATTCAGTTACAACTGAATAGATAATACACACCTACAATTGACCTCAATTCCGACTTTATCTATAATCTTTTTTATAAAATTCTTTCTATGGTTGTAATATTTTCATATTAATTATTCCAATATTAATATATTTCAATCATCTAGACTATTTAAAAACAATAATTATTAACCGAAAAGGTTTAAATTCCATTCATTAATGAAATTGAAGGCTGAAGCCAATGAACTTACTATTTAATTGACGATCTAAAAAAAGGCAAATAACAAGAATTTGCGTAGATAAGAATTATTCAATTTTAAATTATAAATAAAATAATACTAAATATTAAGAATATTAATTTCAGGATTTCTGCAATATATAAATACATTTGCAATTTACATCAAAAATAAAATATAAATACATTTGCAATTTATTAGCAAGACTCCTCTCAGTTCTTCTCCGCCTGCAGGACATGAAAGATAAGAGAGAGAATACACAGTAGAAGATGATTACAAGAACAATTGATATACCCCAATTCCCAAAATCCTACTTTTGTCCTTCTAAAACCCTTTTCACTCCCCGATTTCAATTCCATTCTTCTTCTTCTTCTAGGCATGTTTTCACCAAAACTTTTCGGGTTAGACCCAAGTCAGCATTCTTCATCAAACCCAGCTCGCTCAAATTCAGAGCTTTGGCAGCGAGTTCAAACTCGGCAGTGCCCGCGAAAACCCAAGAAGAAGACACCGAGTCAGCTCAGTTATTCGAGGTAATCATTGAAAATTTCACTGGTTATGGAAAAGGCTTTTTTTTTTCCTTTGGATTTTCTATTCTGCTGGGGAGTTATGCTTTTTGGCTATTATGTTATGTTTCTTATCAATTAGTGAGATAATTGAAACAATGTTGTTGATGGATGTTGCTGGTTTTATGTGAATTAAGTGTTGTTAAATTCCATGAATATGTGGGTAATTTCACTAATTTGTAATATGTGTTAGTGAAAGGTGAGGCTAGGTTTATTTTTCAGTAGTTTTGAGCTCTATTTGGAATTAGGGAAGAGCTAGGGAAATGGTGAAAATAATGAATAAACCCTCTTACTGAACCAAGTTGGTTTATATATACTTCTGAAGAGTTGTTATTAAGTGTAATGCTAAATTTTTGTTGTTGTGAACAATTAACAAAGTTACTTGTACCATATTCTTAAATTTTTTTTGGGATTGTAGTGGTGTATTTTGTTGGAATGAAGTCTTAGGTAGTTAGGGAGGTTTTTTTTGGTTGTGTTGTTGTATTTAGTTGGAATGAAATCTTAGATAACTAGCGAGGGGTTGAAAACAACCTATTTTGGGGAATACCCAGTGTTTGCAAGAAGGGGAGGGTGGCCCTACTAGTTAATATGATTGTCACTGATTTTGATGGGTAATGTATCAAAGTTTTTGGTTCAGCTGTTTTGGTTTGTTATTTTTTTATTTATTATTATTAATTATAACGTAGTTGTTAGCCTCTTTTGTGTTTTAAAATAAAATTGTCATAAATTTTTTTCAATGGTTCTGCTTTTAATTTACAATGACTTGTGGGATTTTCCAATCCACAACTGAAATACATTGAGATGCGCTACAAAAACCAAGTTTTGATTTTCTTAATTATTTGTGACCAATGGGTTTTCAGAAGTTGAAGGAAGCAGAACGAGAAAGGGTAAATAAATTAGAAGAACTCGAAAGAAAGGTAAATGTTCAATTGGAAAGGCAACTTGTCATGGCTTCGGATTGGAGCAGGGCATTGTTAACCATGCGGGGAAAGTTAAAGGGAACAGAGTGGGATCCTGAAAATTCCCATAGGATAGACTACAGTGAATTCTTGAGACTTCTTAATTCAAACAATGTCCAGTATATGGAGTACTCAAACTATGGTCAGACAGTATCAGGTAAGTCATTCCTCTATATTTTGAACTAAGATGCTCAAACTTTTTTTATCCTAGTAAACTATGTGCCACGTTGACCTTGACAAATATATTGGGACAGAGGAAGTACTAATGATGTGAAGTATCTGTATCTTGACTCTTTTATTTATACGATACCTATCAATTGAGCTACCCAATCCCTTTAGTTCGGTAATTACTGAACCTTTCTTCCTGGCCCCTCTAGCCATTTTCAGGAGTTAGATGCTCTAATTCTTTTTGTTTCATTATTATAGCGACCAAATCATTGAGCCTCTCCATCGATGTTTATGCTATAATACGATTCGGGTGTGCCCATTGCCAATGTGACTGTTGTTTCTTTTAATATATATCAAAATTAGGAGAAAATATAAAATTAGCAGCCATATGTATATAGTTGACTAACGTCGTATATGCCCACTCTAGATACATGCGTGATAATCTGGTGAACAAGTGGCATCCAAATCATATGTCAATGCACTATCTTTGGTACCTCTCCTTGCTTCTTTTACATGTTCCGGCACTTAGATGTCAATTAGTGTTTGAAGCTTGTATGCTTTGTGGTTGCTTTAACAATTTACTCGATGTGTACACTGACATAGGTCCTAGAAAATGTTTATAATTTGAACTTTTGGGTGTTCTAGTGGGAAATTTTTGAGGGTTGTATAAGGACCTTCGGTTTAAAACTTGTCTCCTGTTTTTTTAAGACAATATCCCTTAGAAACTAAACTTTATTTGTTCTTCAGTAAACCTATGGTGTATTGAATTAAAATACATTGTGCTGCAATTTGTTATCCATCTTATCCTGTTATTCCAAAAACACTCCAAATGAAGTTACACCCCACAACCCTTTCTACTGGCTTATGGATTATGGACTGATTTTCATTGATACATATAAGCTGGATACCTTTATGTTTTCCCATGTTCTTTTATTATGTGCTCCATGGAATTGTTTCTCTTAAGATTTTTGCTGTTACAATCTAGGTTATTAGTTGGTTTAGCCATTCAATTTCATATGAACCAGGAAATTTAAACTTTTTGTTTCCACTAACTCAGGCTTAGGAAACATATACCACATGATTGTGAGAAATGCATTGTCGTTCAGATTTACTCGCCATTTCCTGCTTTCCTTTATCTCCTTGATTTTTTTTGTTTTTTGTCTTTTTCTTCAGTGATTCTACCGTACTATAAAGATAAAAAATTTCAAGGATCAGGTGTAGATTCTGAGAAGGAAATTATTTTCCGTCGTCATGCGGTTGACCGAATGCCAATCGATTCCTGGAGTGATGTTTGGCGGAAGTTGCATCAACAGGTTGTAAATGTTGATGTCCATAATGTAAACACAGTTCCTGCAGAAGTTTATTCTAGTGTTGCAACTGCAGTTGTGTGGGGTATGCGGCTTGCACTTGCAATTGCATTATATGTCTGGATTGATAATAAGATGAGACCAATTTATGCAAAGTTGATACCTTGTGATCTGGGAACCCCTCCCAAAAAGACGAGGCGACCGCTCAAGCGCAAAGCACTTGGATCATTAGGGAAGAGTAGGTATGTGAATAATACTTTCTTGGTGGTTTGACTGTTGAGAACAATGTAAAATTTCAATTTCTCATGGGCATTAATGCCATAATTTCCTACCTTTGTTTAGGTTGATATATTATAGGTGGGAAAGGAGGATTAATAATGCTTGATCTATTCTTGTAAGCAGAACATTGTTGTTTTTTGTTTGTCCTTTACTTATTCCCTTGGTGTGGAATTTTTTTAATTGGTAGACAGAAAGATACATTGAGAAGGACAAGAAGTTCCACACAAAGATTAACAAAAGATAAAATTAAATCAAGGACGTTTTTGTTCTTTGATATCAGATATTTCATTGTCCCTAAAATCTAAACGCTAACCTAATTTAAGGTTGGAGCAAAGCAATGAAAACCTCCTTTGTCACTCCATCTCAACAAATGGAAGGGAGAATTACTATTCTACAAATCCTAGTATTTTCCGTCCAAATACCCCAACAATTTGCTAACATGCTATGCGGCCAAAGAATCTGAATATCTGATCATCCTTAAAATCCCTAAAACCTCGAAATTTAGTACCAACAACATTTTGAATATATTCGGACACTCTCCAAACATCTTCAAAGGTCTCAACAACATATTCGGAAGCCGATAAGAAAATGCTAGCTTGATTTCATGTAATATACCTAACAGGGAGCAAAGCTGGCACCTGTAGCTCTCAAGAGCTTAGTTGCCAGATCTAGAATGCATGTTAAGGGACTATAATAAGTGACAACTGCTAAGCAAACAGACTAAAAAAGTCTATGTTTCCATGAAACTGGAAGTTCGAAATAGGAGAAGAACCCCTAACCTAAGGAAGAAATATGTAGCACGTGTGACAACCAAAATTTTTGGGAATTATTAAAATAAGAATTAAATAAAGAAAATTCTTATTAAGTGATATGTTATGTGATATTGTAGTGCATAAAGGAATACGTGCTATGCAATATGTGATTGTTGTGAATAATAAATATATATTATTAGTATATATTTATTATATAAAAATAAATTGTTGAAAACAATTTATTAAAGGTAATGAGGTAGCAAGAATTGATAGATACAAATTGTTGTATTCATTACTCAAATAAATTAAAATACTTTATAAAATTTAACTATGGCGGAAATATTACATGAAACATATTATAACTTCTATATTTTCGAAAAGAAAATGTAATGTAATGCGTGTATGAGATATGATAAATATGTAAATTATATTTACTACATATAAATAAATTGTTAGACACAATTTATATTACGAAAAGAAATAATTAGTTTAAGTATACGAAAATTACTGTATACTTTAAATAAAGGATATTAAAATAAATTATAGTAAGGCTTAGTTAAGAAAAGAAAGGGGCTTAGCTAGGATTGAGCCTAGGAAATTAAGATGGCTTGGCTAGGAAATTAAAATAGCTTGGCTAGAGAATTAGATGGCTTGAAGGCTTGGAGCCAAAGAATATCTTGGAGCCAAAGTTTGGCTTAGCTTTGAGCCAAAGAATGGTTGTTGTCTTGGAGCCAAAGTTTTGGAGGCTAAATGACTATAATACCCCAAGTCTTAGACTTTCTATAAATAGAGGTCACTAATTTATTTGGAAGAGTTTTTCACTTCCACTAATTGTCAGAAATTTGGAGAGAGAAAGGAAAGGAGAGGGCCACGGTTTTGGCAAGAGGAGAAGAGGAGGGGCTAGCAAGATGGTCAAGCAAGCATCATCTAGCAAGAAAAAGAAGGAAGCAAGAAGGTAAAAACTTTTCAAAACCCTAACTTTAAATATCTAAGCATATTATATTCTTGCTTGGTTGTTGTGGGAGGAATGTTTGAATGGTGGATCCTATGTTATAAGGGAGGATATGAAAAGGATATGCAGGAGTATATAAGCTTGTTATATGTTTTATGTTTGAAGAATCATGAAAACACCAAAGCTTTCTAAAGAATCCTAATCGATGAAAAACTGAAAATTTTTAGAAACGGAACATGAAATTTGAGAAAGCATAACTCGTAGCCAGAGTGTGGTCAAGTTCTGGAGTTAGATATGGAAGTCCCCTAATACTTCCAATTGGAATTTCCAAAAAATACCTTGTAGATTTTCGTATGGATAGATTCTACCAAAACAGTTCTAAACTGAAAAATTTGAAAACCCTACTGCCTTGTTTCTTTCGTGCCCTGTTTGGGCCACTTAAACATTGAAATAAATTCAGGCCTTTTAGAACATGAAAATATATGATATAATGTAGCTCTTGTCCAAAGATGAGCTTATTACGACTTAAATCGAAGGAATTATGGCCATTTTAATTTTAGGATTTTAACGACGGAAACGGCTATAACATGAGTTCTATAACTCTGATGGCCATGAAATTTAAATTGAAATTTCATGATAACATGTATAAGATTTTGATAAGATTTGGGAATTTTTTAAGTTAAGCATGATATAGTGAATTTGTTAAGCCACGAACTAATAATCGAGTTTTTGAAAAATACTTAATTAAAAGGAAAAATTCCAGAAAAATTATTTTTGCGTTTGAAATATATGTATATGTGTGGCCAGAAAAGAAAAAAAAAATGGTAAAGGAGGCTTAATGAGAGATTTAGGCTTCCAACGGATTAAAAACTATTAATTACCGGGAAGTCGGGAATTACCGAAATAATTTCTACCAACTGTAATGTGTTAAGATGTGACGTATGAGTTTATGTAGATGCTAATCGCATATTATTATGGAAATATTATATGTATGATGAGAAGGAACATTGTGTTTGGGTTAAGTCGGAAGGGTGGTTACAGAGTAGGTTAGAATAATTACCGTCAGTAACTTATAAATGGTGTAGGTAAACATTTGTAAAGGATTATTCGCATACTCAAGGAAGAGATACTAAGTTAGGCAAGTCTTTCAGTTCTTATGTGTTATATGAACTTGATATTGACTGTTTATAAACTGTACTGAAATGAGAATGTTGAATTACATATGATGAGCTATAAATTATGAAAGTCAATTTATGACTAAGTTGATTGAGTTATGGAACTCAATCTTTATATGATACGTGGAACACAACATGTATGACATAGAAGAATGTTTATAATATATGAATTAAGCATGAAAATTATATGCTACGTGAAGAATGAAAACTGCTAGATTTGTTGAGCTCAACTCAATCTTGCAAAAATAAATTTTTTGCAGGTTAATGATACAAAGCAATATTATATACCATTTGGACAATAAAGATCAGAAGTTGTGCAAGGAATACATTTTCTTGAGCTAGGAGTTATTTTGAAATATGCTAATTGTTTTCAATGTATGTAGTTGCCAATTATGTGACACTCTGGAATATTCTATAAATAAAGAATAATTGTTATGAATTTGTTGTAATGATTACTTTATAAAATAAAGTGATATAGTGATATTATTATACAAGAAAGAATTGGTATGAAGAATGGAGTTGTATCTACTCTGATAAAAGAATCATTAAATATACATGATTCCTAAAATATATAATCGTAAAGGTTGTGATTCAGGGAACAAATGAAAGACAGAAAGAAAATTTAAATTATCCGCAATTTTATCAATTATAATATTGATAACTAGAACAAGATGGTCGTCGAACGCACAAGGTCGAGATTAATTTAGTCCTGCTTTTGGATTAAGTTCGTCCCGATTTTGGGGGCGTTACAACACCAGTTCATTTGAAAAACAAAGAGATGAAGGTGATGTATCAGAGAGATCAAGCATCGAAGTTCCACAAACTCACATGTGCTAGCTTCTACTGCCTTAGCATTCGGTTGATCTAGACTTGCTCCCAAGTACGTTGTGCCAAAATGCTTGTGACTCTAAGGGAAAGCCCCATTACCACTTCCCTACTAAAGTGATTTTTTGGACACCATATCCTCTAATTTTTATCCACTAGCCTGTTTTAGTTCATATCTTGAACACGGTCATTGCCAGAATAGTTATCCTTGACCAGTATTTTGGTGCAGATGGACCCTAGGTCCATCCTTAGCCTTTAAAGACATCTCGCAAAAATAATGATTGAAGTGTCTATTTTACTGTCCCTCTTTGATTTTCGAATTTTTACGAGTCCTTGTTATTGCTCGTCTGATGTAATCTTAAGTTTTTTTGGGGGGGATAAGTTGTCTTTCATACTTCATTCGATACATTGCTGTTAATTAGGGATTACCATAACTGTTAATTAGGGATTGCTATACTTGTGTATATAAACCAATGTAATTGAGATAAAATATAAAGAGGAATTATAACCCATTCTCAGTTTCTACATGGTATCAGAGCACATGTCCAGGTCCAACGGTCCACATGCTCCGCGTCACCCAATTAAAATTGTCCACGTGTTTGGCTCAAAATTACGTCACACGTGAGGGGGCGTGTTGAGATATAAAATCCCATGTCGGGCAACTAAGACTCGGAGAACTCAATATTTAACTTGAGAGGCTACTCCACTCATAACCAATTGGTTTTGAGTTGGATGCTTCAATATTTCAAGCCTCCTGTGTCAAAACCTCAGAACAAAATGGAATGGCAGAAATAAAAAACCGACACTAGAGGTAGCCCGCACTCTTATGATGACTATGAACACTCCTAAATTTCTATGGGAAGATGTTCTAACTGTTGCATTTCTTATAAACCGGCTTCCTTCTAAAATTATTGGGAACAGAAGTCCCATCTCTTTCTTTCAACACACGACAAGTTCTTCTCCTTCGCCTCAAGTTTTTGGCTGTGTGCGCTATGTTCATGATAAATCTCCCGCTCAGGGAAAACTAGATCCCAAGGCTCTTAAGTGTGTTTTTATTGAGTATTCTCCAACCCAAAAAAGTTACAAATGTTATCATCCTTCTGCAAACAAAGTATTTGTTACTCGTGATGTAACTTATTGGGAATTGGAACATTTTTATTCTTTCTCACCTTTTCCTCAGGGGAGGATGTTATTGAGGAGAAGCTTCCTCTTGAGGTGGGTATTACAAGTAGTACTTTACCATCTTATTCTATAAATTCTTCTCCTGTTTTGTTGTTGTCTCTAATAAATCTACATAAGGGGAGTTACAGGAGTCGGATGCTTGACAGAATGAACCTGAGTTAAGGACCTATGTTCGAAGAGGCAAGAATAAGATCACTATTTCTACACCAACCCTACTCAGAACCTAGTCCTGATGATGTTAATGGTGAGAATCTTAATTCTACTTGTTCTTTTGATGATATCGACATTCCTATTGCTCTTAGAAAAGGGGTTAGATCTTGTACTCAACATCCTATCTCTAATTTCTTAGCCTATAATAAATTATATGCATCATACCATTCCTTTGTTTCTTTCTTGTCTTTGATATCTGTTCCTCAGTGGTGGAGAGAAGAAATTATCGATGAGAACTGGAAACAAACTATGATAGAAGAGATGAATGCCCTGAAAAAGAATGATACATGGGAACTAGTTACTCTTACTTATGAAAAATATCCAGTTGGTTGCAAATGGTTGCAACCAGTCTGGCTTTGAGTCTCTCAACTAGTTACAAAAGGGTATACTCAAACCCATGAGATTGATTACCAGGAGACATTTGCTCCTGTGGCGAATATGAACTCTATTCGTACCATAATCTTATGTGCAACAAACTTTGGTTGTGATATTCAACAATTGGATGTAAAAAATGCATTCCTTCATGGTGACTTGGAGGAGGAAGTGTACATGAAAATACCACCTGGTTTTGCTTCATCTGCAGCCAAGGGTAAGGTTTGTAAGTTGCGAAAGGCTTTTTATCTTGCGAAAGGTTTGTAAAGGTATGGTTTAAAGCAATCTTCCAAAGTCTGGTTTGGTAGATTCCACAAAGCAATGATAAGATTTGAGTACAAGCATAGTTGAGCAGATCATACTCTATTTATCAAACAAATAAAAGGTAATACTACCATTTTTATTGTTTATGTTGATGACATTATGGTGACAGGGGATAATAGAGAAGAAATAATTAATCTCAAAGCAAGACTGGCCAAAGAGTTTGAGATCAAATATCTTGGTCCTGTGAAATATTTCCTTGGTATTGAAGTTGCGAGATCTTCCAGTGGAATTTTTCTATCTCGAAGGAAATATGTACTTGATCTTTTAACAGAAACTGGCATGTTGAGATGTAAGCCTGTTGATTCACCTATTGAAGTAAATCATCATTTAGTAGGTGGTACAAGACCTACGGTTGATACAGAAAGATATCAACGTTTGGTGGGACGATTGATTTATCTTTCTCATACTAGACCTGATATTTTTTATGATGTGGGAATAGTGAGTCAATATATGTATGATCCTCGACATTGTCATATAGAAACTTTCTACAGAATTCTGAGGTATCTCAAGTCTACTCCTGAGAAAGGTTTATTGTTCGCACCACATGGTCATATAAGAGTTGAAGAATTCTCTGACTTAGATTAGGTTGGCTCTATAGATGATCGTCGTTCTACATTTGGTTACTGTTCATTTGTTGGAGGCAATTTTGTTACTTGGCGTAGTAAGAAACAATCTGTGGTGGCTAAATCCAGTGTTGAGACTGAATATCGAGCTATCGCCTTGGGTATATGTGAACTGATGTGACTTCAAATTTTGTTTGAAGATTTGGGTGTTACAACTAAAAGGCCTATGCATATATTTTGTGATAATAAGGTAGCCATTAGTATTGTAAACGACCCGGTACAACACGATAGAACGAAACACATTGAGATTGATAGACAATTTATTAAAGAAAAGTTAACTAGTGGTCTTATTTGCTTACCTTTTGTCAAAAAAGAACATAAGCTTGTTGATAGTTTGACTAAGGGTCTTAGTAGTAAGATGTTTCATCCATTATGTTTGAAATTGGGTATACGAAACATTTATACACCAACTTGAGGGGGAGTTAGAAGATATGTTAGAAGATATGGTTTCCATAATTGTAGTTAGTCTTATCCCATAATTAGTATTTATACATTGCTGTAAATTAGGGATTACCATAATTGTAAATTAGGGATTGCTATACTTGTGTATATAAACCAATGTAATTGAGATGAAAAATGAAGAGGAATTATAACCCATTCTCAGTTTCTACATATTTCTTTTCATGGATATGAGTATTCTAATTTGATACTAAGTTAACATCTTGTCAAGTATTCTGTTTCAACTATCACATTTTTTTTGCTAAAATTTTCAGCAATCACATTGCAGTAGTGTTGATAAGAACACTGCATAGATATGAGTTAGGGGGAGACACTTGAGAAATGTTTGTCATTTCATCCCATATATATCTACATACATACATATATACACAAATACACATATATAGCAAACATCTGTACAAATATACATGCATACATACATACATACATAACCCACATATGTACATATACATATATACATACATGCACACATACACACGTGTGTAGCATGAGTTCTTGCAATTAACTCTTCCAGTTGCATATAAAAATTTATGAAGCGAGTTGGATGCGGTAAAGCCTTAGATTCTAAGTTTCCTTATGTTATTATTATTTTTTAATAAGTTTCTCCTGATGTTATATTACAGGGCAAAATTTATTGCGGCAGAAGAAACAACTGGTGTTACCTTTGAAGATTTTGCTGGCCAGGAATATATAAAAAGGGAGCTACAAGAGATTGTTCGAATACTAAAGAATGATGAAGAGTTTCAAGATAAAGGCATCTATTGTCCTAAAGGTGTGCTCCTCCATGGTCCACCTGGAACCGGTAAAACCCTTCTGGCAAAAGCTATTGCTGGTGAAGCAGGACTTCCTTTCTTTGCAGCTAATGGTACTGATTTTGTGGAGGTGAGACCTTATTTTTTCATTAGTGTTCCATTATACATCAAATGAGATTATATAAAGTTGAATATACCAAATTTTTACTATAGACAAAATATTACATCCTTATGCTGCATCTGTTCCAGACGGCTGACTATTGGTACATTGGATGTCCCTTGGATATTGAAATGACAAAAAATGATAATGGAAACTTTTTGCCTTGCTAGTGTTTCTCACTTTGGTGGCTCATGTTTGACCCAGAAGTTTTGAAAGTTATTTAGCTACTTCATTTTTATTTGTGTTGACCACATTTGCATCTCGTTTTTATTTGGCTTTGAATATTACTCCCTTCTCTAATCACTCGATTAGACTCCAAGCTTAAATAAAATGTTACGGAACACTGCTGCCTAGAATTCAACCTGGGAAGTTACTTGAATGGCTTGAATTTTAGTATCAGGAGGCTTGCATATCATATATTGTGAACCAAAAAAAGAAAAAAGACAGCATTAAGAGCTTTTGCTCCAAGTTCAAGCAAGGAATTATGTCTTGGGCTTTTGGGTATGAACTTTCTATTTATACTATCCATTATAGGTATATAGTCAGTTTCCATTAAAATTGTTTTAAATACGTGACAAAGAAACATTTTAGAACATCCTAAAGTGGAAGGTAGGAGACAAAATTGGACAGACGGACTAGTTATATGTAATTTCTCTCCGCCACTAATGTTTTGTTTTAAAATATGTTTATTTATGTCTTCATTGATATCACTTTTCAAAATAAGAAATGTTAAGAAATATAAAAAAACTAGCTAATGGAAAAACTTGTTCTCGCAGATGTTTGTTGGTGTTGCTGCATCTCGTGTGAAGGATCTTTTTGCTAATGCCAGATCTTTTGCTCCTTCCATAATTTTTATTGATGAGATAGATGCCATTGGAAGTAAACGTGGTGGACCTGATATTGGCGGGGTATGAAATAAACTGTCTTTTCTTCTCTACTTGCAGTTTTCCCTCTTCCTTTCCTCTCAATTTTGCAGGGTTAACGCTATATACTATTTATTTCCAGTTGTGGTATGTAAATATTTATAAGCTAATGGCCGAGACTAGTAATGCTTGGCTAGTTAACATAAAGTTTCAATTATAGACTTATAATCCTCTGGATACGGTCATGGTCGATATTCTCATTAGTTATTAGAACTATCTAACTATAGCATCATAGAGCTTGACTTTATCATGCATCTCTCTCTCTCTCTCTCCCTCCCTCCCTCTCTCTCTCTATATATCTGTATCTATATCTATAATTCTATATATATATATATATATATATATATCCCTCCCTCTCTTACTGCAAAATAAATGTCATTCCGTCCTGACTTGTATCCTATCATTGGAGCTTTTAATCATGGTCTTATAGTATGCCTTTTCTGGTAAGTAATTTAATCCATTTCAGTAGAACTTCATGACTTATAGTTCTGCAAAATAGATTTGTACAGAAACCCATTCCATAATATCTTAATGCTGACATGAGGTGGACAATATTTGAATAAGCAGTTAAGCTTCAAAGTTATTTGTAGAACTTGCATTCATTCTTTTATGGTGTACTTTAAGCAAGTTATGAGATACAATCTAAGGCAATTATCAAACCCTGTATAATGTTTGCATCATTAAGAGGTTCAAAAGCATGACCAGGAGGAAACATAGTAAAAAACTTGATGGTGAACCTTGTCAAAACCTAAATGCGTAAGAAAGCTAAATGGCAGAACATGAGATGGTGGCTTCCATAGAAGAGTGCAAGTCTTTAGAGTATTCAAATTAGTTGCATGATCTATAGAAATGTGGCGATGGAATAACGAGTTTGTCGGAAGGCCAAAACATTGAGATCAGCCTTATTCCCATGGTTTTACCAAATTAAGGACGATGCGTAGCATGACTTTCATGATTTTGATATGGCAAAAAACTGTTCGCGATCTTCAATTTCGTCATGTTAGAAATGGGTTTTGCTTTTATGTTCTTTGTTGTCACTTGAACCCAGAATAAGTATAATTGGTGAAGGGTAGTGGAAGTAATATTTGCAGACTCCATGGTTCCTCTCATCTTTCTTTCTGAGGTAAGGAACCCCCCCCCCCCAAAAAAAAAAAAAAAAAAAAACCCCAATTTTTTCCCCATGCACTAGCTACTGATGGCAGCTGAAATATGTGAATATCTTCTTAATATAAAATTTCCATGTACACACCAGTGACAATTACAACGCGTGTATTTCGGAACCTTGTTTATGTTTTACTTTTTGATTCTAATTCTTACAAATCTTCTTAACAAATAAGAAATGCTCTCTACTTACTGGCTGAAATCCATTTGCATGTATTTTCTTTATTAGGGTGGTGCAGAGAGAGAACAAGGCCTGCTTCAGATACTAACTGAGATGGATGGGTTTAAAGTGTCGACGTCACAGGTATGCTCTGTGAATATATAGGTATGCTCTGCATATATGTGTGTGCGTGTGCAATTGTGCATATCTGTGTGTTTGCATATATGTGTGTGTATTTGTATAGCTTTAAGTTAAACGGAGATAGGTAATTTGTTCTCACATAAAAAGAAACACTATGAAAAGAGCATTCAAAAGTTAACCGCTTTTGTTGTACTTGTTAGGTGCTAATTATTGGTGCAACAAATAGATTGGATATTCTTGATCCTGCTCTTCTGAGAAAAGGCCGTTTTGACAAGATCATAAGAGTTGGTTTACCATCTAAAGATGGTAGATTAGCTATATTAAAAGTATGTATGATTTGATTCATTTCCTAAATCTGTTTCATTCTCAGGTTCCAAGTTCATGAAGTTTGTGCTGTTATATATTGTAATTCTGGGTATATACATTATAGGTGCATGCTAGAAATAAATTCTTCGGTTCAGAGGAGGAGAAGTTCACACTACTGCAGGAAATTGCGGAGCTTACAGAAGATTTTACTGGGGCAGAACTGCAGAATATACTGTAAGTATTACCTAGATAATAGTTTGTTTTGGCTCATAACCTGGACAACAAGCTGATGCATCTTAACTGAACAGGAACGAAGCTGGTATTCTGACTGCCAGGAAGGACTTAGACTACATAGGAAGGGAAGAACTTCTTGAGGCCTTGAAGAGGGTGGGTGCAGGCACCTGATATCCCCCCTCCCCACATTCATGTGTATAACATGACTTAAAATAACTTAACGGATTCTAAACATTGTTATTGTCCAATATTGCAGCAAAAGGGCACATTTGAAACTGGACAAGAAGATAGCACTGCAGTTCCTGAGGAACTTAAACTTAGATTGGCATACCGAGAAGCAGCTGTTGCTGTTCTTGCATGCTACTTTCCAGATCCCCATCGTCCTTTCACTGAGGTTAATGGAATGACCTATATTATCTGCATTACTTTGTGCATTTTATTTTTGTAATTTTATATCTGAACATGTTCTTCTCCTTTTGTATTTCGCAGACAGATATTAATTCCATCAACAGTAAACCAAATATGCGCTATTCAGAGATATCAGGAAGGGTTTTTAAAAGAAAAGCAGATTATGTGAACTCTATAGTGCGTGCATGTGCTCGTAAGTTTTAAATTTATATCTTGTTCTAGAAAATGATCCTCAACGCTCTTTTTGCTTCATTTTTTTGTTGGTCATAATTTCTTGATTTCTATTTAATGCATACTTTTAAAGGGAGTTATTCTGGAATAATTGATCTAGTACTGGACTCTGTATATCTAAACAAATCTATAAACTTGTACAGAAATTTGGGGGTCGTATCAGTCTATTTATGCGTTGAATATACTTTTGGGTTCTTGCTCTTTCTGTTACTTGTATATGAAGACAAAACAGTATTTTCTGTCTCATCATCGCATCCTCTCTCCTCTTTATATCTCCAGTTACTAAATATCAATGCAAGTGGTACAAATATAAAATGTATTTACCATGGCATTAAGCTATTGATAGTTATTGGATGTTATGTAAATAAAGAAAACGGGGGGCTCAACAATCCCCAACAAAATAATAGTCAGCAATCTTATACTTTGTACTACATAGTTGTACAAAATGTAAAGGAGTACAATTGTTTTTGCACAAAGTACAAACCACAAAGCATTACTGTACTTATAATAAATAAATATATGTTACTATCCTTTTCTTTCTTTTTATTATTATTATTATTATAAAAGGTGATAAATACCTTATTTTCACCCAATAATACATGACTAAAGCATTGTGTAGAGATGCTACAGAAGAGATAAAGCATGACTAAGTTAATAATATGGAATGCAAATTGAAAGAAACTAGGTATAAAAATGAGAGTTGATTAAGTTAATAGCTTAAGATACAGAGGGTGGCCATTATCAGTGACGAGGATTGTTTTTATCAAAGAAGGTGTGTTTGTGTAATTTAAATGAATTTAGTGATGAATGCTTTTAGAGTTACTGTGGCAGGTGTTACTGTCAAATTGTTGAATAAATATATAGGATATCTATGAAAAGCAACTACACCTATCTTGAAAAGAACTTTTGGTGGTTGAGAAACATGTCTTTAAAATAAGAGTGGCTGGGTGCAGATTCTAAAATTGATGTGTGGCATTACTAAATTAAAAAAAGAAAGAAAGAAGATTTGAGGTTAAAGAACCTCAAATCTTTGCGCTAGTGAAGGAACCCTCTTGGGGGATATTATTTTGTTACACTTAATCACAGTATTTGCCTGGTAGATAATTACTATAAATTAAGTATTATCATCATAGGCTATGCAGTAGAAGTTCCAATGATTAAGTTCTAAAGCTATGTATGTATATATCTAACATTGTTTATTATTTATTTCTCTCTTTATATTGTTTCTCTTATTTTTGCTTAAATGTGAATTGAGATTTTATTGCCAACATTTAGTCATGAGGGGCTTTTAAATGTTAGACCACTATATGTGGTTTAACCATATACTTGTCAAGTCGTCGAAGCAAGTCAGTGGCCAACTGCTTAAGCGACCAGTTGACTAGTCGTCCGACTAGTGGTCGGTAAAATGACAACTTATTTACAATACTCATTCTCTCTCTCTCTTTCTATATATATATATATATATATAAATGTTCAAATTATAGATGCTCATCATAACCTGTTTTTTCCTCCTTTTCCTATTGCTCAGAAGCACTAGTAGTGTCACGTCAATAGAAAGTGTTAAGCTACTAAGCTAAGCTATTGTATTAACATAAAAAATTACAATTTCACTATCAAAACTATTATATATCATCGATAATAAAAATTAAACCCCTATTAGGATCCTTGCTCATATCATAAATTTCGACTCTTGATCTATCCGCTATTTAGATATCTACATAACACAATTAAAAATTTTGTCTCGATCTATCCGTTATTTAGATATCTACATAACACAATTAAGTAGTTGTTGGCCGATGTTTAGATCGTGTAAGTTTCCTTTTATAGTTTTATTCTTTGTTGCCGATGTTTCTTCTTAGCCGAAGTAAACCCTTGGTTGCATACTTATTTGGGTATATTTGTTTGGATCTTTAATTGCGTGGGTTACATGTTTATGGATCAATTGAAATTTGGAATTGAGTTGAGTAAATTAAAATTTGGATTTGTTCCCAAGCCGTCCGACTAGATACCAAGTGTTGGGCAAATCGTCGACTTGCACTGACTAGGCGACGACTAACTGCTCAAGTCTCACGACTTAGAGACAACAATTAAGTCGAGTTGTCAACTTGCACTTCCACCGAATGTACGACTAGTCTCCGCTTAAGCGATGACTTGATAACTATTGGTTTAACATACTCCATCCATCCCATAATTATTGAAACACTTTTTTAGTATGTAGCACGGATTTTAAGAAATGTCAAAATTATATTTAAATATTATATTATCAATTTTTTTGTAATATAAATAAAAATAACATCTAAATATACCAAAACTAATAAATATACATAAAAATATAATATCTAAATATGTTTTTGGTTCATCTTAAACTCCGTGCCACACCAAAAAAAAGTGTTTCAGACGGAGGGAGTATGAGAACATGCTCCAGAACACTGCACATGAAAAGCTTTAAAGAATGAAGCGTGATTTCATGTTAAAGTGTTCTTTAATACCGAGTTTGAAGTTATATGGCTCGTATTTTTGTGGGATAAAGAATTATTAAAACTCAGCCCTTGAAAAGAAAACTTGACTTAATAGACTATATCTGAGCTCAAATATTATTCCAGTTTTATGATCTTCTTTTGGGTCGCTCATAGCTTCAATGTGTAGCCAGAGTAATTGAGGAGGAGATGTTTGGAATTGACAATTTATGTTGGATCTCTGCAACGGCTACGTTAGAAGCTTCAAGGCTTGCTGAGTTTTTGATCCTGCAGACAGGGTTGACAGCGTTTGGGAAAGCTTACTATAGAACTCAAAATGATCTTGTGCCAAATGTGAGTGTATGGAAAGGGAACTTGATACCAAAATATGTCATATTTAGTTTCATTTATTTTGTTCAGACTAGCTTTACTGATATTGCGAAACCCTTGCAGCTCGCTGCCAAACTCGAAGCACTCAGAGACGAGTACATGTGTTTTTCTGTGGAGACATGTTTGTCAGTACTAAGGGAATATCATTCTGCAGTAGAGACAATCACAGGTTCGTTTGTTTCCCTTTGAATGCCTAATCAAGCCATCCATTCATCTGTTAGTCCAGTCGGGGTAGTGACCAAATATGTAGGCTTATGCATGTAATAACTTTTAATGATTTTTCTATATCGGGCTTTGTGTTTTCATGCTGCGCAGATATTCTACTAGAAGATGGAGAGATTAAAGCTGATGAAATTTGGGATATATACACAAATGCTCGTCGAATACCTCAGGTAGCTAGTGAACTTGGTTGTCCTGGCATGATAAATACATTCTACTCACAATGTTTTTTTAGATTTATATGAATACTAGGTACATTTGTGTGTTTGTTATATGGATGAGGGTACTGGTTGATGCTCTTACTTTACATGTATAGTTTGTGGTGTGGAGTAAATTAGAACTCAAATTCTTGTAGACTGTTCAGCTTTGCTTCTTACTATGTGGATCACTTGGAAAGCTATGAATGATTTCATACCTGATGCCAAAATAAACCTAATATGAAATTCCTAAATAATAATAATACTATTCCAATCACAAAAGATCTGAGGCCTTCACAACAGTTTCGTCTCTCTAATCTCTCTCCCCCCCTACTCCCCTCCTTGTTCCCAGCCTAAATGAAATAGAAAAGGAAAGAATCAAACTGAAGGTGTAGGAAATATGTAACAATAATAAAATAATAGTCAAAAGTTCATATTTTGTTATTCAGTATAATTAGGCAATGGTTGGTGCTACCCTTCAGTAAGTTGCTTTACTTGCTTAGTATCATTTTGATTTTAAAGTCACAGTGTCACTGATGGAATGATGGGATAAGAGATTTCAGTGCATTAGATAAGCTGCGTAACGTTCGACCAACACTAGGCAAGACAGAAATTTTTTAAAAGAAGTATGTAGATACAAAAAAATTCATATAGTAATAAATAGGGAGAAGTTCAATTCTTGAGAAAGAGAGTATCAAAGTTTAGGTTTATTATAAATAGGGATGTACTTCGTTATTTCAAAATGGTGAAATATATATCAGATTGAGTTTTTGTGCGAGAAATATTTTGTGAAAGTCTGAAAGATAATCCTTGTCCCAATACCCCCGGGCCCTATCAGGTTGCCAGAAGTTAATTTTTCTACAAATATATCAAATTATTTGTTATTGTTGTTGAGTATGAGATTTGAAGCAATGAAGTATAAATAAGCATGAATACAATAAGGGGAAAGTAAAACAAATAATTAATAATATATAAAAAAAAATCTTAAAGAAATCAAATTGGAAGTCTGCGATCCATGTAAGCTTCAAGGTAGAGTTTTAGTTAATGATTGACATGGTATATTAAATGTCCAAAACATTCTTTCCTTGTCAAAAAACAAAAAAGAACAAAAAGATGTTTAAAGCATTCTTAGTTCTTCTTTACTCTGATGGTTGTGTATTTAGCCTGCTGTGAGGCCTCTTGATGAATATGGAGCCCTGATATATGCCGGAAGATGGGGAATCCATGGTGTGTCACTTCCAGGCAGGGTAACTTTTGCGCCTGGAAATGCAGGGTTTGCAACTTTTGGTGCACCCCGTCCTATGGAGGTCAGTGCATAGCTCCTTGTGTTTGCGATACTGCAAATTGCGTCCATGGCATCTTTTTTTTTTTTCTTTTTTTTTTGTATCCACGGCAACTGATGCTGATATATTTTATTTTCTTATGCAGACCCAAATCATCAGTGATGAGACATGGAAGCTAATAGATGGAATTTGGGATAAGAAGGTTCAGGAAATCAAAGCCGAAGCCTCAATGGAGGTTGAAGAAGAAAAGGAGACGCCACAGCTATTGATGGCTAGTCATTTCCTTTAATACTACTACTGTTTTTTCCGGTAAGTGGGAATAGGCTTATTATCCACACATTTATCCCCTTGTTTCCCCTCTTCCTGCTGAGAATATTTTCACTCTTTTTATCATTTTATCATTAGTTTTCCTTGCCCTCACAAATTTTGCATGTACAGGTTGATGTACTGCTATAGTGCTGTGTTTGTGGGTTTTAGACATTGGAAGAGCGTAAATTGCATGTCTTCCAAGGAAAATAGAGTTATTCTGTAATTCAAGTAGTAAATGAAGATATCTTTTTTCCATATAAATCTCACCATACTAAAGTTTTTGGGTAGCAAACATACTAGTTACATTAAGAGCGGGGTGGAGAAAAATGATGTTGTAGACAGCAAATCCGGAGTGACGTTGCTACCTTGTGAAGATTTGACGTTTCATTTATAAGAAGTTGGGATTTGAAGCCTGCTTTTTTGTGTGGAGATATTACCTCATGTGGGAATTCTGGGATGAGCAGGTCTTGTACTAAAGATGCTGCACCACTCCAAAATTATATGAACCAGAAAGGTAGAGAAGTTAGGATTTCATAATATTTTTTTTCCCTGAAGATATTGCCTCATGTGATGATTCCCTGGATGAGCACGTTTTGTACGAAAGATATTGCACCACACCAAAAGTTTGAGGAATGATTGAAAATGTCATTATGGTTTGCGGGAGTTTTCAGCCAAGGAGTGAACATCAGTAGTAGTGTAGGCATTGTGTATCAAGTATTATTTATAATTTTAGATACAAAGACGAGAAAATCTTTCACTTGTATTATTTTGCAATATGTTGCGAGTGGAAGAGTTTTTTGATGATTGAAGTACCAGAAGCTCACAAGGTTGTTCCTGTTGTGTTAAAAAGTACTACAAAATTTAAATGTATTACATTACAATTATGCTATTAGAAAGAACTGAAGTCTTCTGGTATGCTGCTGGTAGATTGACGGCTTTATATGGACCTAGGGCAAGTGGTCGACGCAGAATTTTTAGCGAGTGAGGTCACAATCGTCTTAAAAATAAAATAAAATAAATTTAAATACACAATCTTATCTAAGTCGTAACTTATAAACTTGTCCAATTTGATTGATCCAATTATGAAAATAGATGTTATGTAAATACCATAATTTCAAGGACTAATTACATATCTTAGTACATTTTTAAAAATAATTACAATAATAGTACATAGATAAAATAATTACAAAAATAATATATTTTTTTATATTTATTTACAATATTAATGCATTTAGAATTCTTTAATTTAGGGGATTAGTATTAATGGGCTGACATGGCAAATCTGGTGGGTTTTTTTAAACGCGGGAAATATTTGTCTTCTTCCTTCTTTTTCTCCCAACTCCCATATCTTTTGTACTGCTTTTTCTCTCTCTAAAATCTTCTTCTTTTTCTTTTTTTTCTTCTCTCCGCCCTTACTATTTCTCTCTCTCCTCTTGAAGCCACTCGTCGTCAACGAATTGAATCTACTTCTTCAGACGATGGAGTTTTTGCTTCGGTAGAACCGCCTCCTTTTGGAACCTACCATGCGGTATGTATATGGTTGAAGTGATGTTGTCATACTCTGAGTTTGTACTTCTGGCGACATTCTGTTTATGTTAATTTTTTTTATTGAAGGAATTTTTCTTTCTCTATGACTGGGTTATTTGCGATAGACATCATTTAACAGCATAATATTTGCTAAAGTGGATAATTATTTTCAAATTGTTTAGGCTCTTAACATATCTAATCTGCTTTTGAATGATCATGATTGTCTCATCTTCATTTTGCCATTTTACTTCTGCAACATATACTGACACAAGACCAATTTATAGGGGCTTGATGTAATGCTTACGTTGTAGCTACGTCAAGCAATAAAAAATAGATACTATCATATAACTGTTTGGTTACTTCTGCATTATGTTTTGGTTATTGTTAGCTTGAAATTCGGATACCATTTTTGTTACCTTGATTTGGTATTTTGGTTACTTTTTTATGTTGTTATGGTTACCGTGTATTTGTTTAATATACATGATTGATTAAACTGGTTTTGGTGTACATGTTGTTTATGTATTGGTTACCATTAAAACATGTTTTGGTTACTATCATATAAATATTTGGTTACTTCTTTAGTATGTTTTTAGTTACTTCTTTAGCATGATTTTGGTTACTTCTTCTATATGTTTTGGTTACTAACATATAACTGTTTGGTTACTTCAATAGTATATTTTTCGATATTGTTAGCTTATGATTTTGATACCATTCTTTTTCTCTCAATTGAGATTTTGGTTACTTTTATATGTTGTTTTGGTTATAATGTATTTGTTTGGTAAATTGTTTATGATATAAATATTGTTTATATCTGATTACTAATGACTGTGTAAATTTGATTTTATTTATTTACAGTTATGGAATCTTTACTATGAGGAATGCAATAGAAAATTCATTGGAAAAGTTATATATTGGTGTGACATGGAAGTCTCCGGCATTATTATCAAGAAATTGAACCCAAGACAGTTTAAAAAGTTTAAGGCATCATTAGTTTGTGGATGTATTATTTTTGTAAATAATAAACCATGTATTTGCTTAGTATATATTGATGTATTATTTTTGTAAATTCCTTCAAATATGTTCTACAAGGGTTATGCTCTTCTAGAAAATTTATTGTAAAAATTATGGTTAAATGTACATGTGAGAGTATACATGAGTTGCCTAAACTTGGTTGGATATACAGGTTGTTTCTGTTTTGGTTACCATTAAAACATGTTCTGGTTACTTTCATATAATTATTTGGTTACTTCTTTATTATGTTTTGGATACTGTTACCTTATGGTCTGGCTACTATTATTGTGCCATCAATGTAGGATTTCGGATACTTTTATTTTTTATTCTGGTTAATATGTAATTATTTAGTATACATGGATTGCCTAAACTGGATTTCATTACATGATGTTTCTGTTTTGGTTACCATTAAAACATGTTCTGGTTACTATCATATAATTATGTGGTTACTGTTTTATTATGTTACATTATGATTAATGTTATTAGTAATCAGATAGTTATAAGCTTGGATCAGGACAAACATCAATTGTCAAATATACATGTGTGAGTGTCCTATTTATCTACAAGCTTGTTAGTAACCAGATAATTATCATAGATAGTTACAAGCTTGTTAGTAACCAGATAATTATAAGCTTGTATCAAGACTGTTATCAAGTGTTAAATGTATATGTTTTATTTATACCTTGTCATCATGATAGAATAAGAAACTCCAATTAAGAGTTCTCATTTATATATATGATGGTCACTTATAGATCTCATATTAAAATAAAAATAGTTTAAGAGGTGCAGTTGGTAACCAAACCTGCATATAAGGGTAACCATTTAAGTTTTTGTTAGTAACCAAATAATTAACAACTTATATCAGAACAATTATCAAGTGTTTAATGTACATGTGAGGGTTCCCATTTATCTAGCTGAAGATACTTTTAAATTTCGTAGTTATAAAAGTTATTTGGAAATGGTCCATGCCAATTGGTAACTAAATATGAATATAGAGGTAACCATTTTATTTTAGATGGGTAACCAAATTTACATAAAAATATTTCAGAACAATTACCAATTGTTCAATGTATATGTTTACTTTATATTGATAACTCATGATGGAATCAAAAATTAAAATATTAATCAACATCAATTTTGGTTACTGTACACCATCAAAAATGTTACCAACAATGTGGTTAATGGTTACTAATAGTAAACAATTATATATTCCTATAAATAATTAAATTTATTATATTGGTTACTGTCAGTCTCCATTGTCTGACAACTGAATAAACATTGTAAAGTAACCAAATCAATATTAGATAATAACCAAATTACATAATTTTAGTAACCAGAATATAAATCACATTTTTACATGCAATTTTGAAGGCCTAAATGATGGAATCAAAAATTAAAATATTAATCAATAACAATTTTAGTTACTGTACACCATCAAAAATGTTACCAACCATGTGGTTAATGGTTACTAACAGTAAACAATTATGTATTCATGTATTTACACTTTTTTTGTTTATGTTCCATTGAAGTAAAGCACAACTGGAATCATCTCCATAGTCTAACAACTGAATAAACATTATAGAGTAACCAAATCAATATTCGACAGTAACCAAACTGCATAATCTTAGTAACCAGAACATAAACAACATTTTTACATGCCATTTTGATTGCCTAAATGATGGAATTTGACCAAAAAAACCATGCATATCACGAGCAAAGCTGGTGACTTTTGATCGTTGGCCCGTTTCCAATGAAATTAGGCTCCGAAAACGCCAAAATCCGACACTCCAAACTTGACAAAAATTATCAAATTGCCACTAGATCAAATCTTTTCATAACTATAAAAAACATCAGTACACGTGTACATTAATATTATTCAACAACAAAATAAACATTATACAGTAACAAATTAAATAGTATACAGTAACCAATATATATAATCAGATTAACAGTTGTATGAAGGTAACCAATGAAGTCAATAAGTAACCACCAATATATAAGAAACAATTATAAAACACAAAAATATTATATAGTAACCAAATAAACACCTTACAGTATCTAAATACATATTAGACAGTAACCAATATATCAGATGAAGCAAACTTTTAGTATGTTTTTGGTTCTTTGTTAGCTTATGGTCCGTAAAGTAACCAACTCAATGTCGACAAGAACTAAACTACATAATGTTAGTAACTGAACATGAATCGGGATAATATTATGCGATAAACATTGCAATTTTACACAAGAACTCAAGTCAAAGATTATATACTAACCAAATTCAGATTAGACAAGAACTCAACAGTTAAAAAGAAAGTAACCAATGTATTTAATAAGTAATCATTAATATAAAAAATATCAGTAAAATAAAGTTTAAAATTATAAAGCAAGCATATAAACATTATACAAAGATAACCAAATCAATAATAAATAAAGAATCAAATCAATAATAAACAAGAACCAATTTATATGTATTTAGTAAACGTGAGTGTAAAACATTTTAAAATGCATTTTGCATTCAAAACATTCATAATTATTTCGACTTTGTGACCATTTAAAGAGCGAAAAAATTTGAGAAAGGTAACCAATAATTTAACACGTAGTAAACACGGGGTAACATCAATGCATATAAATTGAAAACTCAAATACCTCAGTATACAAATTTGTAATGAATCAACAATCAGTGCAGTATGATCAACAATCAGTGCAGTTGCAGTAAATTTCTGGTTATAGATCTTGAAGTTGCTGTCGATCTTTTATGTTTTTCTCCGATCTGTAGTTCATCACTTTTTGGTTATAGATCTTGCAGTTGCAGTAAGTTTTTCCGATCTGTTCTTCTCCGATCTCAGAGTTGCTGTCGATCTTTTATGTTTTGTTCAGTTGCTTGAATTTAGGGAGAGATAAACGTGTAGGGAGAGATAAAGATCCGTAATTTTAGCAACGTAATATTATGTTGCGTTATTTTTATAATTATGTTATTTGTGTTTTATTTTTGTAAATACTTTTTAATTGTTGTATACTAGTTAAGGACCTTAATTTCAAACATGGGTAATTCACAGTTGGGGATTGCTTCTTAGATTTTAATAACTCTCCTAAAATTAAAATCATAAAATTTTAAAATTAAAAGTTTACATTAATCAGTAAGTTTTAATAATTATTTTTCTTCTAATTAGTAGTATTTCTTATATAATTTATAATAATTATGGCTATGTTTGTTCACAAAGATTATACTTGGGATATGAATATTAATCTCAGAGCTATGGTTGTTTGCAAGGATTATGCATGAAATAATAATATTAATTTTAAATATCTTGTTTGTTTTTAAGTTTAGACTTGAGACTATAAGTCTAGGGATTATAAAATAATTTAATAATTTTGAAATTATTATTATAATCCCGAGATTATAATTTAAGATTAATAGTCTTAGAATAATAATTTTGGAATTATAATCCTTGCAAACAAAAATAACTCAAGTGTCTTGTTTGTTTTTAAATTTAGACTTGAGACTATTAATTTAGAGATTATAAAATGACTTAATAGTCTTGAGATTATAATTATAATCCCAGGATTATAATTCTAGAATTAATAGTCTTGAGATTATAATCACATGAACTATAATCCTAAATTATAATCATTACAAACAAAAATAGCCAATAATTATATTAACTAAAAATAAATAAATTTTCTAATTTTAAAATTTCACAATTAACTTCAAAAAATAATAATTAAAAAGTCTTTGTTTTTTGAAACGTGGCAGTAGTCATACAAAAGATGAATTATGAATAGTACGTTTAGTTGAATTCTTTCTAGTTGTCAAATTATCATAATACTCTCCATTTTAAATTATAAGATCTTTCTACATACTTATTTAAGACATTTTAAATTTTAAATTTAGTAATTTATTAAAAATTATAAAATAACAAAAATAAAGAATATATATCATAAATTAATTTTAAAAAATAAATAACGATATATCTTAAATTTTAAAACGAGAATATTATTCCATATAATTTCATTTTATTTTTTTGCACACAAAACAAACTAACATATCATAAAACTCCTTGTGGGCCTGCTCCAACATGATAAGTAGGCCTACTCCAACATTATAACCTTATCATAGCCCACTCTCAAACAATATATAGCAAATAGTAATTTAAACCCATAAAACAAGAGAAGAAATTCAATGACTGCAACTGCAGTCACAGGACCCACTATGGGTCCGCCAGTGCCTAAGGCTTCAATTGAGGGTAGTGCTCGGGAATGCTACTCTAGCTCTAGTTTAGAGCTGACAATATAATTAATTAATTATTGGGTCAAATCATATTAACTGAAATTAAATGGGTTGATTAACTATTTTTATATTTTTTAAAACAAATATAGTTCTGAACCGATTAACCATTTTTTAACCCATATTCTATTCCCATAATCATCAAAACATTAATGTGTTCACTTTTATAAAAAAATCAACACTCATTGGCCGTGGCACAACATGACCACAAAAAGCCTTCAACATTGAAGAATTAAAACAATGTAGTCCCGCTTTACTTAAATAAATAAATAGCTCAATTCAACTTCCTTTTTTTTTTAGATAATTATTTTCTTTCTTGCTTCATTCATTTCATCTTAAGGTCTAAGGAGATGGAACTATTTACCATTACAATATCACATTTCATTCCTCTATCTAACCACACAAATAATGTATTTTTAGACTATATTTAGATTCTTAAACAAATAAATAGTTAAAATTTTACTATTTGATAAAACTCTGTAATGAAAGTTTATTAAAATTGAGGTTCTATAAAAAATACAAATATTTATTAAGGTTTTCAAACAGAGTTTAATTAAATATAAAAGAGTTGTTTGATAATCAATTTTTATAATAGGTCCGAATATAATATTTTACTATTTTATCCTTATTATCAATTTATATAATCTTAATTAGGGTGAAAGTATAATAAATTTAAATAAATAATTCAAATAAATCACCAATAATTAAAATATTTCAAACATAATTTTACATAATTAATATAAATATATGACGATCATGGAGTACTACTTGTTTAAAATTTTATTAGTATAGTTTTTAGCATTTTATTATTTATATTAATAATTTTTATATCATATTATTACTTAATTAATTTAATTGTGACGGTCACAATTTTATTTTTCAAAAGTTCTGTTTAAAAGTCAAAACATCTTAAAATGGTTAATATAGTTTAGAACCATAATCATATAGTTCCAACCCACACAACCCATATTAAAAATAGTTAATATGGTTTTAATTCTTAAATAGAATCATAACCATATTTTGAAAATTAAAATTAACCCATAATCATATTTTGCCGGGCCTACTCTAGCATGCCTAAGACACCTACGAACCGCTAAAGAGGGTATGCAACTTTAATTTTAAAAATATCTCACTCAAACTTTAAAAAGTCAAAAGTATCTTATATCAAAATAGTGAGAATATGTATTATTCTTTTTCATTATGTAAATGTTTACAGATGATGACATGATATATGAAATTTGAGTCCAAAAAGTTGAGTTGGCTAAATAGAATTTAAATATATTTGAGCATGTGTATTATAACCTATTCTGGACTTTATAATATGTTTAGATTTATAAGATTACTTACAAATTAAAGTTTTGTAGTATACTCTTGTAAGCTACAAATTAAGATACTTTTTAGAATGCAGGTTTTTTTTTTATAAAAAATGTGTTTGTTTTACCCTCTGTTGGCTGGGCTTCAAAATTCTTAATTTTGACAAAGTCTCACGTTTAGGGATTTTTTTCAACAATTTAAAAAGTGATTCTTAGTTATTAACAAGATGAAATCTGTTTTGAATCATTCAAAAATTGAACGCTTTGATGGTTCAAACTTTAAGAGATGGTCAAAAGATATGCTATTTTATTTAGAAACTATGAATTTGGAATGTGTTATATATAGTTCATACATATCAAACTATTGTGGGAGAAGTTATTAGGGGAGGAATGAAAATGTGTGAGACCTTTCAAGTTGCTGAATTTATCGAAAAATTACCACCCTCATGGAAAGATTATAAGATAACCTTAAACATGAAACTAAAGATTTTTTTTTTTTTTTTTTTTTTTGCTAAATTTAGACTGAATTAAAATAAAAAGAGGTTACAAAACTCATGGGGTATCCCAAACAAAATATAGCATAGACATCATAGGACATTCCCTATGATGTCATGGCTATATGAGATAACATGCACTGCACCCAACAAATCAATTATAGAAACTATCATTTTACAAAAGAGAGCAAAACCCAGGGGGTCCAAGGATAGGACAATCAGAGGCCAAAAATGATGTAGGCCACCTGCATCCACTCCCACAAATCCACGAACCATAGCAGAAAAGAAACCGCCTAGCAAGTCCCCAGCAGTAACTTCGCATAAACAAAGCCTGACAGCCCACAAAAAGCAATCAACCTCTCCCACAAACAGCAACTGCTACAACAGTACCAATTCGGAGCAGGTGAAGCAAGGCAGACCCAGCAGGCAGACCCAACGAACAAATAACTCAGCTCAGCAACTTAAACCAGCAGCAACAAATGGCTTGAATTATGTTTGTGGCTGCAATATGCAGCAACTAGCAACACAAACAGCAGACCCAACAAAAAGGCCCAGACAAGATAAGAGCACAACAACCAAGCATAATCCATCATCAGCTGCCTATGCAGTCCACAAAGAAGCCACCTGCAGAAAAGCAGTAGAGCCCAACCAGAACAGCAGTCAACTGCAGCGGGAGTGAAACTCAGCAACATCAGTATAGCCAAGTGTAGCAGAACCAACCACACCATTGCAAGCATTCCAGACAAAAAACAGGTCCAAGTAATCCATACTTGCAGCAAGAACATAACTAGCACCCTAATGCAGATCAAGTAAAACTACTAAACTGCTAAAACTACTGCAGATCAAAATAAAACAGCATCCCAGCCAACAGTATGTCAGCATACATACAACGAAGCAAGCCAACAGTATGTCAGCATACATAACAGGTCCAAGTAAACCAAGTATAACTAACAGGTCTAAGTAATCCATGACTCCTAAACTGCTAAAACTACTGCAGATCAAAATAAAACAGCATCCCAGCCAACAGTATGTCAGCATACATGCAACGAGCAAGCCAAACTCCTAATTGCAGAAGTAGAGGATAGAAGAGCCCATAAGCAGTATATGAGACAGTAAGACGGATTGAGATTACAATACAAGATGATGGAAACAAGCCTTAGATTCAAGTTTTTGAAATCTAGCATAAGTGTGAAGGCGACACTTGATAATATGGAGAATATCACGGAGAATGACCCGAACAGGGGTAGCCTTATTAGAGAAAATCCTAGAATTACGCTCTTGCCAAATCCGATACACAACAGTAGCAAAGCCAAAAAGTAATAAACCATGCTTGAAGTTAGGGCCAGAGCTACAACAAAGGAAATCAGTTTTCGAAGACCAACTTCGAGTCATCCCTCTCCAGCCACAACGCCTGAGGGTAGTGACCAGAAGCTGAAAGGAAAACCTACATTGGAAGAAGAGGTGATGGAAGGTTTTCCTCTCAGTAGAACAGAGGACACAAAGGGGGTTCATTTCCATACCGAACATGAGAAGCCTATCAATAGTCCGAAGACCTTTGTGGAAAGCAAGCCAAAGAAGGAAAGAGTACCGAGGAGGCACCATGCTGTGCCACCCCATGTTATGCCACCCCACTGTTAAACCCACTTTGCGAATGGAACACCAAAAAGTAGAGGTTTTAATGTCCTTAGCCCTGGTGCCATCCCATAGGATATCATCCTGAGTAGCAGAGTTACATAACCTTGACATATCAAAAGAGTTCCGGAATTCAATAAGACCATTATGGTTGGATGAGGGGAGGACCCAGCAAGAGTTAAGGATGATTCGGCTGACTGAGGCAGCAGGACCAAGGCCAGAGTTAATAATCAAGGGGGAGTGAGTGGAAGTAGCGAGAGGATAATGACCAAGCCATGAGTCAAACCAAAGACTAGTACAAGCACCATTACCAATGGAATAGGAAATGTGCCTACATGCAATAGTTCGAAGATTGAGAACTTTCCTCCAAATCCAAGAACAATCCAAGGGAATGGGAAGAATCCAGAAAAATTTGTTTTTTAAATGGACAGCACGAACCCACTTAGCCCAGTAAGAAGAGGAGGGAGTAATGATCTGCCATAGATGCATCAGGATTTGAGCTTTGTTCCAATCTTCAAGATTCTTAATAGCCAACCCCCCTTCAGCAAAGGGAAGAGAGATTTTGCTCCAAGCAACTTTAGCGCCAAATTTATCCATAGAAGGACCTTTCTAGAGGAACCTGGACATGGAAGATTTCATGTCATTTATAGCAGAGGTGGGGAGAATAAAATGAGCAAACCAATAGGCTTGGATAGAGTGGATAACTGATTTGATCAATTGCAGTCTACCAGCATAAGAGAGGAATCTATTGGTCCACGAAGAAATTCTGGATTTAATCTTTTCAAGGAGAGGTTGGCAGTCCGCAAGACTAAGTTTAGTAGTGATCAAAGGAACACCAAGAAACTTTGTAGGGAATACACCCAACTGGAATCCCAGGCAAGACAGGATTTCATCGCTAGTGTCAGGAGGAACATGGGAAAGAAAGCACATACTCTTCGAGGCATTGATGCGCAGGCCAGACTGAGAAGAGAACTGATCGAGGAAAAGTTTGAGTGTACTAACAGAGCCAAAGTCACCCCGACAAAAAATGATAATATCATCAGAAAAACAGAGATGAGTGAGGGAGATGGCAGTCGTCTTCCAATGAAAATGAAAAGAGGGAAGCTTTGATGCTTTAGACAGCATAAGAGAAAGAACTTCCATGATAATGACAAAAAGATAAGGTGAAAGGGGGTCACCTTGCCTAAGCCCCTTACGTCCTTTGAAATAGCCACAGAGAACACCATTGACCTTGACAGAGAAGGTAGAAGAAGTAATGCAAGCTTTGACCCAGAACAAGAATTTTGGTGGAAAGTTAAAGAACCGAAGAGTTGCAAAAAGGAAATTCCAAGAAATGGAGTCAAAAGCTTTACTTAAATCAATTTTCAGAGCACATCTAGGAGGCCCAAAGGGTCTGTGATAATTTCTGAATAACTCTTGAGCAAGGAGGATGTTTGTCCCCTATCCTTCTACCTTTAATAAAAGCAGCTTGATTTGGCGAAATGATAGAAGGAAAAATACCCATGACACGCAAGGCAATGGTATGGCAACATGAGATTGGTCTGTAGTCATTCATGGAAGTAGGGTTTGTGGTTTTTGGAACAAGAGCAATGGCCGTAGCATTGGTACCTCTAAGAAGGCATCCTTGACGGAAAAAAGACTGAATGGCAGCAGTGAAGTCCGAGCCCACAATATCCCAAGTAAGGAGGAAGAAATTAACATTAAAACCGTCCGGGCCAGGACTCTTATTCTTTTTCATGTGCTTCAATGTATGAAGAATCTCCTCATCAGTAACGTCTCGTTCTAGCAACTGAGCTTGCTGAGATGATAGCTTGGAAGAAACTAGGTACTCCAGGTTCGGAAAAGCCGGACCCTCAGCAAGAGGAGGACTGCCCAACAGAGAACAGAAATGGTCAACTGCAATACTTTGGACAGCCGAGTGTCCAAAACACAAATCCCCCACAACATTTTCAATATAAAGTATTTTATTTTGGTTCTATCTGTTCTTAATTTTGTTATGAAAGAAGCCAGAATTCTTGTCCCCTTCCTTAAGCCATTGGATCCTAGACTTCTGCTTGAGAAGTTTTTCTTCACATACAAGATCAGCCCAAAGAGACGCCGTTTGAGATTGCTGAAGGGAAAGGAGGACAGGATCGGTAGGGTTCAAGGTGATAGCCTGTTGCGTAACATGAAGGAGAGCTCTAGATTTCTCAACATTAGAGGAGAGGTTACCATTAGCACGATTCAGAAAAATTAAGGCCTTCTTAACAGCCTTGAGCTTACCTGAAAGGATCTGCAGTGGGTCTCCAAATACGGTTATTAACCAAAGCTCTGTCCAAGTTTTTGTATGTCGGATTAGCTAACTGAGAGTCCCACGAAGTGAGGAGGGGACCAGAGGCTCCGAGGTCTACCAAAAACAAATCAGAAAGAAGGTCTTTGAAGTCTTGCATACCATAGTCCCAAGTGAGAACCCCACCTTCAATTTCGGACAGAGATTGTACAACATTGAAGTCACCCAACAGAGACCAAGGCTTATTAATATTCAGAGCAAGATCCCTAAGATCTTTCCACAAAATCTTCCTCTCAGTAGGAGTGTTAAGACCATAAACAATAGTGACAAAAAATTGTATATCAACACTAATAGATGAAACAAAACAGTAAATAAATTGAGAAGACTTAGATAGAATATTGACCTTCCAAAAGTTTGGGTCCCAACCAACCCAAATTCTACCATTAATATGAAAGTCATAATTAAAGTGCCATTCCCAGTGTTTACAAATAGATTTAGAAATAGCAATGGCTTTAGTGCTCTTGACCCTAGTCTCTATAAGACCAACAAAAGAGAGACTATGTTTATCAATGAGAGCATGGACACTAGCCTGCTTGGGAGACTTATTAATATCTCTAATATTCATAGAGCAAAAAGATAACATAAAATGGGAAAATTTTAAGTAGGGGACTTGTGGTTCCCCCCACCTTTAATCTTTTTCTTTGAAACTTGGCCTGTGTCAGCAGAACTTTTGGCCTTATGCTTTAGGTCACAAACATCCTTCTCATCAATTTGTCTTAATTTGATCACGAGGGGGTTAGGCGGAGGAGTGGTATCAGTATCCGAAAAACTATCCAAGGGAGAAATGAGGTTGAAACGATTTGGACTAGGCGCATCAGGGGAGGAGGAAGGGCCTGTAGGGGCTGGAGTACCAACAAGCTTGGGACCTTTAGCCACCAAAGTCCAGTTATCCGGAGGCAAGGCAAGAGGGGGAACAACCGGGATGTCAGAAGTTGCAGATGTAACCGACTGGTCAGGAACCAAAGGAGGAGGTTTAGGAACCCATTTGAAGTTAGCGGAAGGGCAACGAATAAGAGAGTGCCCAAAAGAATGATAATGAGAACAAAGTTGAGGCTTATTCTGGTACTCGACTTTAACAACAACTTTTTCTGACTTAGATTCCTCATCAAGAACCACAACATCCAGACTAGAGGGAAAAGCAGAGGAAGAAGAGATTTCAATGCACATCCTTGCAAAACTCATTGGTTCCAGCTTTTCAGTAACCTTATCCATAAAAAGTGGCTTCCTTATTCCACTAGCAAGGTAGCTCAAACCAGGGGCTGATAAATAAGACATGGGAATGTTGTGAAATTTTACCCAGACAGGGGTCTTAGTACAGGATTCAGATTGGAAGTCCATTCCCTCCTTCCAGTGTTTAAGACACAGTAGCTTATTAGAGATGTACCAGGGGACAAGAGCAAGGATATTGTCACGTTCAGCAGGGGAGGAGAACTTAAATACAAAAATCCTTTATCATGAAGGAAGATCTTCTGCAGGCCAAACTTATCCCAGAGCTTATGCACGCTCTCTTCAATAAGTTTAAACGGAAGCCGGGAATGAATGAAGCTACCAACCAAACATGAGTTCCAAAGACTATTTCCAAGCTGAAGGATATCGGACGGAGGTTTGATAGTAATGGATCCATTTTCACTAGAAGGAGGAGAAGGGGAAAGTACTCAAGGTTTAAACAGGACTTCGGGGGGGTCTTAGCCACAATAGAACTCCAGGTGGGTTTATTGACCAAGCCAGCTGGGCTAGAAATATGAGTCTGGTCAGCCAACAAAGAAAGGCCAGGGCCAGAACCAAGCACTCCTCCCTTAACCCCTAGCGCCCTAGGGGAGCCAGGACCATCTTCCAAACCACTGGCCACAGAAGGAACAGAGCCAGGGACTACATCAATAGACTCGGAGCCAGGGGCTCGAAGGGGACTTTTAACAAAAAGATCAAGCTCATTGACTTGTCTGATGGATTTACCTTTACTAGCAAAATCATTAATGTTTTGGACAGAGAAACCCTGTGCTAAAATGAAATCCATGAGGATGTTACTTTTTTCCGTTCATCTGCAGCATCAATCCTTCCTTGATGAGAGAGGAGCTGAGCCGCCTTAAAAATATCAGACATTGATGACCCGAGATGAGCCCCAATACTGTCATCTGCCACACTGTTAGCCTCCGAATCAGAGGGTGTATCAACACCGATCGGGACCTCAACTGGAAAAGGGGCTGATTCAGCCAAAGCTGATTCATCAATAAAGGGAGAGTTAGGTTTGGACACCCCAAACTCCACAAACAAGTCTCTAGAAACGCTGCTAACCGAGTTGCCAGCGGAGAGGTGAGAGTGGTCAACCATGGAAAGGGACCGAAAGGAATAAACGAAGAGAGAAAGAAGGAAGAAGGGAGAGAGAGAAAAAGGAAAGGAGCTAAAGACGGTTGGAACAAGGGGAGACAGAGCTAGAAGTGATAAGAGGGAGTGAAGAGGGAGTCGGTCGGAAGGGAGGAAATGAAAAAAGTAGGTAAAGGTCGGGAAATTTAGGTAGGAGCAAAATGGGGGCCGAATATGAAAATGTTAGAGAGAAGGCAGAGCAAAAAATCTAGAGAGAGAATCATATTGTCCCTGACTAAAGATTTTACTAGGCAGGAACTAGTGACACACATACATATTGAAAAATAAAATAAGACTAAAGAAAGATGAGATATAATTCCAAATCACACTATTAAAGCTAATCTCATAAAACAAATGCCACAATGGAAGACCCAAAATTATCGGTCCAAAAACTACAAAGGGAAAAACTAGAAATTAATGGGAAGAAAAAATAATAGGTTCAAGAATCCCAACCAAATTCAAAAATCTTCACTAAAGTCCTTGCTTCGTATGCGACAAACCTGGCCATATTGCTATGAAATGTCACTTTCACAAGGGACAAGATAATAATAATAACTCTCAACCTAAGTCCCAAGCGAACTTAGTTGAGTCCGATGACATTATTATTACTGTTGTCTCGGAAATAAACCTAGTAGACAATTTCACGGAATGGGTAGTAGATTATGGTTCCATTAGACACATTTGCGTGAATAAAGACGTAATTCTGAACTATGAACATGTGACTAATGGAGAAAAAGTGTTTATGGGGGATTCTCGAGCCACTAATGTTGCAGCGAAAGGGAAAGTTTTACTTAAATTAACTTCTGGGAAAATAATTGCTTTGCAAGATGTGCTTTATGTGCCTGATATTCATAGAAATCTTTTGTCTGGTTCTTTATTGAACAATGCTGACATTAAATTTGTGTTTGAGTCTGATAAACTTGTACTTACTCGTAATGGGGACTTTGTGGGGAAAGACTTTTGTAATGGGGGCTTATTTGTACTTGTGCTTATGCTGAATTGAATAATAAGAATGCTTCTTTTGCTTATATTTGCTGAATCTTTGGATATGTGGCATGCTAGATTAGGACATGTGAATGTGACATCTATTAAAAAATTGAAACAACTTGAGCTTATACCTAATCTTTCAAATACCGAGTTTAACAAATGCAAAATTTGTGTAGAAGCAAAACATGCTAAGAAACTTTTTAAAAATGTTGAAAGACAAACTGAACTTTTTGAGTTAATTCATAGTGAGTGATCTAGCTAATTTTAAAAATATTGTGAGTAGAGGTGGTAAGAAATATTATCTCTTTTGTGGATGACATGTCAAGATATACTCGAATTTATCTACTTTCCTCTAAAGATGAAGCGGAAGAAATGTTTATTAAATATAAAGTAGAAGTTGAAAATCAGTTAGAAAGAAAAATTAAAAGACTTAGATTCGATTGTGGAGGTGAATATGATTCAGGAAATCTTAAATTTTTTTGTGAATTAAATGGAATTATACATGAAACTTCTCCTCCTTATTCTCCACAGTCCAATGGAGTCTTGGAAAGGAAAAATAGAACACTTAAAGATATGATGAATGTTATGTTAATTAGTTTTGGTTTACCTTCTAATATGTGGGGAGAAGCTTGCCTTTCTGCAAATCATATTTTAAATAGAGTTCCACAAAAAAAGATAGACTCCACACCATATCATTTATGGAAGAATCATGCACCTAATTTGGGGTACCTTAAAGTGTGGGGGTGTCTAGCTAAAGTAGCTATACCATAATTTAAAAGGAATAAAATTGGACCTAAAATAATAGATTATACTTTTATTGGATATGCTTCTAATAATGCTGCTTACAGATTTTTGGTAATTAAAGATGCGACTAATAATTATCAAAATAATTCAATTTTGAAAATAAAGGATGCAAATTTTTTTGAAAATATATTTCCAATGAAAATAAGAGATGTGAGCAGTCCTTTTTCAATGAACATCTTAAAAGAAAAGATAAAGAATCTGTTGTAGAAATTCAAAATTTTGCATTCTTGTTACTAACCATGCAGGAGGGCATAATCGTCTTCCAGAGATAACCCTATAAGTCAAATCAATCCAACCCCGGAGATAACCCCATGAGATCAGTTCCAGTCCCGAAGATAACCCTGGGAGATCAGTTTCCAACCCCGGAGATAACTCCGGGAGATCTAGTTCCAACCCCGGAGATAACCCCGGGATGTGACGCCCCCAGATTCAGACCACACTTGTCTTAAATTTGGTTGTCACGTACTAACTCTAACAACAATTCAAAATCTCACACAACGGAATAATAGAATAAATTACATTGTTATAACATAATTATTTTAGTCCCAAAGTCTCACAACCATTACTAATATAATACAACTTAAATTAAACATAGCTTAATATAAATAACTTTTTCTACAACAGAATAATAGTACATTCCTAGTACTATAAAACTAACTACTCCAAAGCCTTCTCTTTATCCTTGTCCTTGCCAGAGGGTTCACCACGATCTGCCTTAACTGAAAGTTTTAAGGAAAGTAAGGATGAACAACAATTTTGCCCAGCAAGTAATATAGCAAAAGGGTAATCAATGTAGTTTTAAATTTCTCAAGGGTACAACAATAATGATAGTTCAAAGATAGTAAGAAGTATCAATGATTCTCAACAATAGTCTCTATGGACATGAAATATCAATAATATTCAATGATTAATCAATTCAAGATTTCAAAGTAATGAACAGTCACTAAGGACTATGAACTTCTCCTAGAATTAACAGTGATATTACTGATAATTCTACAAAACGAGTACAACAGGTGATCAGCCTAAAGTACCATATGTCATGCATAACATTTAATCTTTCTTATGTGCGCACGTCTGTTCCCCGATAAATATATAATTCCCCTACCAAGAGGGTTGTTCATCTTAGTTATAAGAGTCCGCACCAAGTTAATTTAGTTTGGATAACTTTCGATCAAATACCAATAGTCTAGCCATAGCAATGACTTAGACAATTTTCTTTCACAGTATATATATGAACAATTATTGTTCAAAATCAAGGTTTGTAAACAATTTCACTTCTAGATTACGAAGTATTATACTTTCAACGTTCCACTTGTACGATCAATAATAGCACATGTTCAAGTAATGCTAAAAAAAAGTAAGGTTCGAGTACTTGCCTCAAGCGTAGTTTACCAAAATATAGCTTATCAATACTCTTTTGAATCTTAACATAATATAGTTACGCGTATAGGATATTCATTAGTTACATATGCTCATACATGATATGTAAGTTTAAACGCACACGTAAACGTCTAACTTAGTCGTATACTCTACACATACTTCATCACATACTTATAGCACAAATAAGTTTACAAGACACCATGAAGTCAAACATTATAGTTTTTAATCATTACTTTTCATTTCGTAAATATCTTTTGGACTTAATGTAAGACCCCAACATTTTGAATAAAGAATAATTTTTCTCGAAATATATTTTTGAATATTGTGGTGTGGATATGATATAATGTTATAGTTGTGGGTAATATTTAAAATTTTTGCAAAGTAAGCAAGTTGTTATAAAATATTCGTTGTGTCGGAGAATATTCGATTGGTCGGAGAATATTCGTTTTAACAGAGAATATTCGTACGACGACACAATAATTTATGGACCCCACAACGGAAGTATTGTCGTAGTTAGAAAACGACATAAATATCTTTTTATAAAAAAATGGCAAAAGTTTTACCGTTAAACTGTTGAACTACCCGGTGGTAAAAGTACAGTAATACGCGTGGTTGCATAGTAGCACACGGTATTGATTATTGATGCTTATGTGAAAAGTCACTCAGTTATACTCAATTATTGCTACAGTAATTGCTGCATAGTATCTCACGTTATTTGATTCAATTATTGTCACAGTATTAATATTTTATATTATTAAATCAATAATTGAGACGACAAAGTTATTCATATTATTATTTGCAATATTGACGATGTCAGAAAGTTACATCGAGGAGAGGTTTGGTCACCTAATTGCGCCATGATAGAGAGAAATCCTTATCAAAAAGCCCCCTCTTTCCTGAGAATGATCTGGTTGTTAAATATTGTGAGTTATAATATTAATGATGAATAATTGTTAATAGATTAAAAATGTGTTTATTAAAAATAAATAATTTGTGGTAAATATTTATTCAATTTTTGATATAAATATAGGGATTGTTATGAGGCGTTTGTTGTAAGTTTGACTTAGTATTCCATGTGAAGATTTACTAATTTTATGGACCGTCGATGGTGGTTTTAATAGTAAATCAATCCGGACCATTGATGATGGTTTTAATAGTAAATCAATCTGGACCATTGATGGCGGTTTTAATAGTAAATTAATCTGGACCATTGATGGTGGTTTTAATAGTAAATCAATCTGAACCGTCGGTGGTGATTTCAAAAGTAAATCAATCTGGACCATCGGTGGTGGTTTTAAAAGTAAATCAATCTAGACTGTCGATGGTGGTTTTAAAAGTAAATCAATCTGGACCGTCAGTTGTGGTTTTAATAGTAATCAATATGAACCGTCCGTTCTAATAGTAAATCAATCTGGACCTTTCATGAATCAGTTACTATTTAGTCCATTCTCCTATAAATAGAAGCTTAATTCTTCTTTCATTCTCACCAATTCACTGAGATTTACAAGAGACGCTATAGAGAGAGAAACTATAGAGAGCAAGAAGAAGAGTATTCTGCTACTTCACTATTGCAGTATTCAGCCTTCTACTAAGGTAAGGGTATTATTTCTTTCGTATTCATAAGGAATACTATTTTTCGTATTCATCCTTTAATATATCAAAATAACCTGTCTAAGCGGATTACGTACCGTATGACAAGTGAAAATCCATTTGCAGTTTCGTATGTTATTTCTTTTTATATTCTTAAATCTAAACTTACTATGGTAAGTATTGCTTCGATAATCCTTGAAATTAGTGGAATATTCTTGAATTTTGCGCTTCATCCAGTATCGTTTTATTAGAATATTGATCTGAACTTTCTTATTAAATATCAATATTTTCACCCGGGATACTATTCACGAGTTACTATTCACCCAGTTACTATTCACTATAATATTATTCACTCGGGTATTTGGGGCACTTTTTGTAACAATCCGGAATTTCAAATTATAATTTTAAATATTTATTGGATTATATAAATATTTATTTGATATATTTATTATTGAAATTATTAAATAAATATTTTATTGATGTGATTGTTGTTATTAAATAAATATTTTATTGATATGATTGTTGTTAGTAAATATTTATGAATTATTAAAATTCTAAATTTATGTAATTTATAATTTAAAGAGTTGTAATATAATATGAGATGTTATATTGTTATTTTGATATGTTATATTGTTGTTTTGATTTAATAATTTAAGATGGTATGTTAAATTATTAAATAAAATTATAATGGGATTATAATTTTGTGATATTTGGATTAAGTGGGAAAATTTGTTTAGTATGTGGAAATTGGTTATTTAACTAATGTTGAATAAGGAGGTATAAATATGAGATTTTAAACTATAGTGTAAGTGGTTTATTAAAATAAAATTAAAGTAATTTTAATTGATTTAACCAAACAAGGTTTAAAATATTAAAGTCTTTAAATTTTAAAGGGTTTTGCCAAACAAAGCCTTATGACTTTTGGATTTTTAATGTTTGAATTTTTAAATAATATAAATAAAATAATAAATAAAATATAATTATAACTCATACGTTATATTTTGTAACTGATTAGGCTTATTATGGCCATATCAATTTTCTTTTACGTATTTGGCTTATCAGTTTGGTATTACGCATAAACTAGTTGCTAAGCCTGAGAAGAATACTGAGAAAATATAGAGGAACTTGATAGAGCTTGAGAGGATTTGAGAGAGACTTGTGAGATTTGGCTGCAATTAGCAAGGATTTCTTAGTAATTGAAGGTATGTTTTATGACTTTGATATTATATATGTATATATATGAGTACGACATAATTTAGATGTTCTGTGAATTCAAAATTTTAAATTGATGATTATACTACTGAGTACTTGTAGTTGTATGTGTTTATGATGATTAGAGTTTGTGTTTAAACAAGGAATTGTATGCTAATTTTGTTTAAAAAAGTAAGAAAAAATATTACAGTGAATATTTTTCATATGGCTTATGAAAGTACAAAATTCGATGGTCAATTTATATGATAATCTGTGAATTGAGGCTTGATTATGCTAGTTCATTAAGAAACGAAGAGAACGTAGTTTGAATGAAGTGATTTGGACAAGAATAGGGACCACAATGTTGATTTGTGTAAGGAATGTCAAAAAATGGAGTTTTGTGTAAAAACATGGAAATTAAGGAATTAAATTAGTTTAAATTGTTGTTAAATTATTCTATATTGATGAATATGTGAGGAAACATGTTTGTAATGATTCTATATCAATTGTTTGTGTTAAATTCACTGTTTTATGGGTGAAATTTGTGTTAGTTGGGCTAAAGTCGGCTACTGTTCATAGCCTTTACAGTTACTGTCGTCAGACCTGGTTATTCTTGCGGTGCCAAGGCAAAAACAGTAGCCTTGTTCTTACGGTCTAAACTTTGTATGTATGCACATTTGCGCCATACCTACCTCTGAGGCGGTGACTTCTGCTGCTGCTTCGTCTGCTTAGATTACAGGATAGCAACATACCTTAGTCTAATGATGTGTTAATGTAACAAACATGTAACAACAAGGTTAAAACAAAATCGTGTCATGTCATTGATAGTTTCAACTTTGTAAAAATGGTTAGTAAGTTACGAACGCGTTATGTTATGATTTAAAGTACACAATGAATAGTGAATGGGTGTTATGAAGCTAACACTTGTGGTTTCTGAGATAAACATTATAAGATATGGAAGGTGATTAATATAAAACCAATGAGTCTTAAGAAGACTTAAACATTTGATTGAACTTCAAGTTCGATTAAGGAGAAATGTAATATTGATTAATAAGAGTTAAAAATATGATTTGGATGCTAAAAGTCTTATGTAAGACCCTAACTTTTATGAATAAAGAATAATTTTTCTTGAAATATATTTTTGAATATTATGGTGTGGATTTAATATAATGTTATAGTTGTGGGTAATATTTACAAATTTTGCAAAGTAAGCAAGTGGTTATATAATATTCGATTGGTCGGAAAATATTCGTTTTAACTGGGAATATTCGATGCGACAAGACAATCATTGGTGGACCCCACAACGGAAGTATTGTTGTAGTAAGAAAATGATGAGAATTATCTTTTTATAAAAATAACTGGCGGAAGTGTTACCGTTAAAACCGTTGAACTACCGGTAGTAAAAGTACAAAGAATCTGGCGCGTGGTTGCATACTAGCACACGGTATTGGTTATTGATGTTTACGTGAGAAGTCACTCAGTTATACTCAATTATTACTACAATAATTGCTGCATCATATCTCTCATATTATTGATTCAATTATTATCACAATATCATCTGTATAATATGTTATATTATTAAATCAATAATTGAGACGGCAAAGTTATTCATAATATTATTTGTAATATTGACAATGTCTAGAAGTTCTGTCAAGGAGAGGTTTGGTCATCTAATTGCGCGCCAATAAGGAGAAATCCTTATCGGAAAGCCCCCTCTTTCCTGGGAATGACCTGGTTGTTAAATATTATGAATTATAATATTAATGATGAATAAGTTCGTGTTGATTAAAGATGAAATTGATAGTTCCATTGTGTTGGAATTATTAGTGTTAGTGGAAATCGACATTTATTTTGATATTAATTGATGTCTGGAAGTTATACTGACCAGTCGGGTAATTAACCGGATAAATGAGCAATTAATTTCTATTAATTCATATGATTATAACTATTTGTTCACACGTGTGTACTATTGATTCACATTCTTGTACTACTAGGGGAGTTGCTGCAAGATTGATAATACTTGCATGACTAAGTTAAAAATAGAGGTATAGATGGAGGTACTATACTGTAATTTGTATTTTCACATGATTATAACTATTGAGTCACATGATTGTACTATTAATTCACATTATTTACTATTAAGGGAGGTGGTGCAAGTTTGATAATACTTGTAGGACTAAATTAAAAATGAAAGAAAAGTTGAAGGTATTGTACTGAAATATGTTGAGCCCCAAAACGTGCAATTATCGAAACTATATTTTCCATTAAATAGAAGCTCATTCTTCCTTCATTTCTCACTAATTCACTAAAGCTATAGAGCAATTATTATAGAGAGAAATTATAGAGAGAAGGAAGAAGAGAAGTCTGCTACCTCACTATTCCAATATCCAGTTTCTTCTAAGGTAAGGGTTATTATTCTTTTGTATTCATGAAGAGAATTATTTTCTTTCAATACTTGTAAGAGCTGTTATTCCATTCTTTATTATTATGTTGGAATAACCTGTCTATGCGAAGTACCACATACATGGTGAAATTCTTATGTTATTCCATTCTTTATTATTCTGTTGGAATAACTCGTCTGCTTGATCTATCGCATGCCCGTGAATTCTGTTGTTATTCCATTCTTTATTATTATGTTGGAATATCACGTCTGCGTGCGGATTACGCATGACACGGTTCCATTCTTTATTATTACATTGGAATAACTTTTCTGCATGCGATCTATAGCATGCCCGGTGAATTTCGTTGTTATTCCATTCTTTATTATTATGTTGAAATATCCCGTCTACGCGGATTACGCATGACCCGATTCCATTCTTTATTATTACATTGGAATATCCGTTCATGCGGATTACGCATGACTCAGTTCCATTCTTTGTTATTCATTGGGAATAACCATTCATCATGTGATCTATCGCATGCATGGTGAATTCTTCTATTATTCCATTCTTTATTATTCTGTTAGAATAAACTGTCTATGTGGATTACCGCATGCATGATGAATGATCTCTTGTATTCATTCCTTATTAAATTGTGGAAATGATCTGTCTACGTGGATTACCGCATGGCAGGCAAAAATCCATTTGGAGTTTCGTAATTTTTCTGACCCTCAAAAATTCTGGAAAAATTTGAAATGATGATTTGTTGAGGTTTCTAGATTGTGTCCAAAAATGGCGATTTTTGGATGTATAGATTAGGAGTTATGAATTTTATGGGAAAAGACTATTTTAAAAGTAAACTCCTATAACTCCTTGTGGTTAACTCCAAAATTGGTGAAATTTTTATTGGGAGTACATGTATATAACAGGAGTATACCCTGTAAATTTTGGAATTATTGGACAAAAGTACAATTTATGATAAATGTCTAAATATTCGCAGCTTTTGGCTATATATGAAAAATAGTAAATGAATTTTAAAAATTCGAGAAAAATATATGTTCAATATGAGACTATATTCGCTAAATCCTTTAAAAGAAATATTTTTGGAACTGATTTGGTATTTTTCATGAAAATAAACTAGTTATGAGTAAATGAATTAAATATGTTATGTGAAGTAACAAAATTGAAAAATAGGATTTTATGGCTTGGGAATCCTATATAGGGTATATCTGATTTTTGATGAGGATTTGATCATTGGTGATGAAATCTTATGAGTATGGTATTTTGAATGATTAAATGCATTATTTGGTAAAGTGTAAACAATTGAAATAAATTGTTTATACGTTTAAGAAGTGATTAAAATATTGTTATAATATTAATAATATTAGATTATGAGTTTATTAAGTGATTGATAATATTTGGATAAATTTAAAGTCTTTAATATTTATCCTTGTTTTTGTTTGATTAATGCTTATATCATTATCATCATCCTCATGCTTATATTGTGATGAAAGTCATCTTTGGCTTACGTGCAAAGATGGACTGTTGATTATTGATTTTATAATTGTATATCTTTGGCTTACGTGTAAGGATGGACTGTTGATTATTGGTTTTACAGTTGTATATCTTTGGCTTACATGCAGAGATGAACTATTGATTGATGAGTATCTTTGGCTTAGATGCATAGATGAACTGTTTATTGGTATGATTATGACCAGGGATCATTCGGTATAATCATGACCCGTAATGTTATAGATGATGTGGTAAAAGTTCTCATTGGCCCGTAGTGCATTGATGTACAGTTATTGGTATGATTATAACCAGGGATTATTCGGTATAATCATGACCATTGATGATTACATGAATATCCTTGGTCAGAAAAGGTGGATGATTCGATGATGTGGATTATTTATTGTCGAGTCTTAGCAATAAAATATTGATTATACACTTTTAATTCGTAAAAGATAGTAGATATCATGCTCTACTTGACTCTTCTAAAATACAGTTGTATGTCTTTGGCCTGTAGTACAAAGATGAATTGTTAATGAATATCTTTGGTCAGTAGTGCAAAGATGAATTTATTAGTATGATTATATGGCGGGAATTTTGATTTGGTATAACCATGATTTTTGATGTTTGGTGAAGATAGGTGATGAAAATTATCTTAAATCTCCAGGTGCGAAGAGGAAGTTAGAATCACAATTATGGTTATGAGTTATTCATATGATTGTGGACATGAATTGTTGATTGATGTTACAGGGATAAAACATTATTGGTGGACTTTTAACATAGAGAAGATAATAGATCTGATGGTTTATTTGACTCTTCTAATGGATTGCTCGTTTCGCTGCAACTATGGTTGAAAAGTTTTATCATCTACCATATGTTCTAAATCTCTGATTTATTACTAATGAAGGCTATTAATGATGTAAATTATCTTTAGTCATGATATTCTTTACTGGGCTAGTTGTGCTCACTTTACAATTCCTTTCAGGTAATAAGAGTGTAGTTGTGTCGAGCGGGGCTAACAGGAGAATAGAACGGTGGTCTATAGCTGTTGAGGTTCTCCCTAAATAGTATGGAAATAATTTTATTGAGAACTTTAGATAAGTGTGTCATATTGTATACGTCATTTGATATTTAATTTTGGTGAATCGAATAGGGTGAGGTGAACCCAACTTTGGAAGGGTGTTTTTCCACTATCATACAAGATGTCTAATGACATACAACCTCGTGTTATCATAAGACAGGGTTGTGCACATCCACTTGCTGAGTATATCTACCCGCACTACCTATATAATCTTGGAGTTTGTTTGAAATATGATTCTCAATTGGAGACAATGGAGATAATTATAAGTCAAGAGAAGACTCACCATTGGAAATAAGATGATAGAAATCTTCTTATTTTTCTTTGGGGACTATTGGGTTAACCAAGGATAATTCTGTGGACATATGATATCTATCATAACCTTGACGCACGGCCTCCCATTTATGAAGGTTTCCTTGAGTATTTTCCAAAGATTTTAATTTCTAAAACAGTTATTGACTGTACTTTTATGTAAAGTACCATTGTAAGGTTGTGGTCGAGGCACCATGAGAGTTACATACATTTGTATTAAAACTCACAGTTTAACTGTGGTCGTATTCTGCACGACAGTTCAACAGTTGTATAAATAAAGTTTGTAAATGATTTTTATAGTGTGATATCTGGCGACTCAGAATGGGTCGTGTGAACCTATTTTGGGGGCGTCACATCTTATGTATGTGTTAGTGAGTTTTCAGATTTGTGTTATTTTGGGGGCGTAACTAAGATGATAATTGAATCTATGAGGTTAATGTATGTATCTAATTGATATGATAATCCTAATGGTATGTGTAGGATATTGGAGTACGCGAGTTGTAATTGTATAGTTTACGCAAGAGGCAAGTTCCCAAACCTTTGCTACTTTATTATTCAGCAAGGTTACTTTTCACTATCATGATATATACTTATGCAAGTGCTACTTTATTATTCAGCAAGGTTACTTTTCACTATCATGATATACTTATGCAAGTTCTCTATCTCTAATCTCTTGTTGAGCAATTTATTGTTATGCAAGTTCTTTAACCCTTATTTACTGTTGAGTAAGTTAATTAATCTTTATTTCTTTATTCCAAATGAGATTACCTTGGTTATTCAAAGTCTGTACTTTTGTTGTAAGAAATGTGTTTATTCAGCTACTAATAACTGTTGTTTGATCTTCGTTCTCCAATGTCATCGTACTATCTTACATTATTATACCGAACTCTAAGTTGCCTAGCGATTCTTTACCAATTCAACTAATCCTTAGTTGATGGATGTTCTAAACTCTAAATTACCCTTGAAGTCAACCCAAACCAAACTTCCTTTGGTCTGCTTATGTACTCACACAATTTTGAAAGTATGTTGTTAATGATATCATTTGTTCAATTTAGAAGTTGTTAATACTCTAGCTCTTATTGATTCATTGATATACCCTGTTCATGAAAATATTATAATCAAACTCTGGAATAGTTATTGGTCCCTATCTGATTCAACCAGTACTTGGTTGATGAGTGTTCTAAAAAACTAGAATTCCTTGAAGTTAATTCCCAACCAAACTTCCTTTGGTTTGGAACCTGATAATCTAGGTTGAGATGAACAACCCTATATTAGGGGATTATTTTAGAGCTACGCAATAGCGTTAAAATGTTTGTGCAATACATAGTACAAAGGGCTGATCACCTGGAGTACGGGATGATGGTCCATATAGTCGTTTAGACTGTTAAAGGTTACAGTAGAAACACCTGTTAACCTAGGACATATATGATGATTATAGTCTTTTAGACTGTTAAAGGTTAAAGTAGAAATACTTGAAAACCTAGAGTATAGTTCGTGGTCTTGTGACCCTCAGTGTATTCTTTGATGTTAATATCTATTGTTAATTTAACGTTCATTATTCTTTTGAACTCATAGTTGTTGAATTAAAGTTTATTGTTCCGGTAATAATACTTTACCATTGAAAGCTCAGTGAATTGTTATTCATAAAATGTTATTGTATATTCTTCTTGTGAGCAATTGTTTGCTCACTCTTGCACAAAACAATGCAGATGAAGTTAAGAAGTTTGAAGAGCTTTCTACAAGCAAGGGCAAGGACAAAGTGCTTGATTAGATGACAATGTTTAATTTATCTTTTATTTATGAATCTTATGTAATAGATTTAGTTATGATCATGTTTTAATTTTCCGCTGATGATTGTAATAAAGGTTAGATGACCTGGGATTTATTTTAGATTATGTAACCCTTTAATTAGAGATTGATTGTTTAAACTTTTGAGTTTAATTATATTCTTTGTTTATGAGTAGTTAGTTATGATTTAATTGGATAGTGAACACCAAATCTGTGGGATTGAAGTGCCCAGATTTGGGGGTATCACACTTTTAATATCGGGGTACTATTCACGAGTTACTATTCACCCAATTACTATTCACTCAAATATTGTTCACTTGGGCATTCGGGACACTTTTCATGTCGGGGTACTATTCCCGAAGTATTATTCACCGAAAAATTTATTTCCTTTCTGTCCAAATTATTTTTGATACATGGATATTATTCTTGAATTTTACTCCACAAAGCAGTATCATGTTGACAATTTGGATATTATTGAATTCTGGATAAATTAAATTATAAATCTTTAAAAACTTATCATTTGCTTGCTCTTAATTGAATTTTTATATCATTTTCATCATCCTCATGCTTATATTGTGATGAAAGTCATCTTTGGCTTACATGCATAGATGGACTATTGATTGGTATGATTATAACCAGGGATAATTCGGTATGATCATGACCATTGATGATTACACGAATATTCTTGGCCCGTAGTACAAGAATAATTTGTGGACGTGATACTAATGAATATCCTTGGCCCGTAGTGCAAGGATGATTCGATGATGTGATTTATTTATTAAGCTAAGTCCCAGCGATAAAGTTAATGATAAACTTTTTAAATCATAGAAGATAGTAGATATCATGCTCTACTTGACTCTTTTAATGGATTGCTTGTTCCGCTACAGTTAAACTTGTTGTCTATTATATTGTATCAGTTTAACATTATTGAAGGCTAATGATAACTTATTCAGCATTATCTTAGTCATAATATTTCTTACTGGGCTAGTTGAGCTCACCCTTTTACTTCTATTGTTCTCTTTAGGAAATGAGAATGTAGCCGGAACTAGTCGGGGAACGGAGTGATGGTCCGAGATGGTGTTATAGTAGTCCTCACTATTATATAAAATAGTGTGACAATAAATGTAATGAAGACTCCATTTGAGTTTGGATATTGTCTAGAAGACAATATTCGTGTAAAAACTCTCAGCTCATGTTGTATAATTAAGTTTATATTTGTATTCAGTACCATGTATTTGGCGAACCAAGATGGGTGATGTATACCTATTTTGGGGGCGTCACAGTTGGTAACAAAGCTTAGGGATATGATCCCTGGCTGAGATGTGAGACAAGAACTAGGAGGGGAGAGACGGAGAATTCCTTCGCTAGTATGACCTACCTAAGTTTATTTGGTATTTAATTGGTCGGTCAGAGTATAGGGATAATATGTGGCATGCCAATTAACCCTTGTTTTGTGGCAGTGTTTGAAAATGGCATCTGAAAATATCGAGATAAGCAATGAAGCACATGAGACCGTTGAGTCACCAACAATCAATATCCAGGATAATGTGCAACAGGAAGACAATAATCCTCAGGTAAACAACAACACCAGTCAAATGATGAACGATGGGGTGTTCAGAGGCTTTATGCAATTCATGCAACATTAGGCGAGAGTGGCTCTTGTTCAAAATGCAGGTGGAAACACTAGCAACTCTCGAATGGTCATTGCTAAGCAGTTCAAGGAGCTGGGACCACCAAAGTTTTTGGGAGAGCCAAAACCACTTAAGGCGGAGACGTGGATAAAGCAGATCACCAAGATATTTGATGTCTTGGGATGCTCCGAGGAGCAAAAGGTTCCCTTTTCCACCTTCATGTTGAGAGGAGAAGCGAGACACGGTGGACATCAAGAAAGCGTACTCGACTGCAAGACTCAAAATGTCTTGGGAAAAGTTCCAAGAACTATTCAACGACAAGTACTTTCCCGAAAGTATTCGTCACATGAAGGAGGTAGAGTTTATCAAGTTGGAGCAAAACAATATGACCGTGTCGCAGTACGAGGCTAAGTTCACCGAGTTGTCCTGGTTCGCATCCCATTTGGTTGATAATGAAGAGAGAATGACGTGAATGTTTCTACGAGGTTTGAGACCCGAAATACGTCAATACCTCATTTCTCACAAACTGTGTTTGTATTCAGATGTTGTAAATAGGGCTCAGTTATTGGAGCACGATAATGAGTCAACCCAACCAAGAGAGAGCAGCCGACAAGTCGATAATATCAGTGGTAGCAGTTATCGAGCGGTGACAACAAACGTGGAGGGAATCAACATGCCAGAAATGGTAACCACTTTGGTGGTAATCATGGCCAAGATAATAGAAGTGGAAATTTCAAGAAGAGGAGATTCAATAATGATGGAAAGACGTCAGCACCAACACCTGTTGTTAAGGAAGGAGAACGACCATCGGTTGTATATTACAAATACGGAGGAGAGGGACACATCAGTCCAAACTGTACGCAGCAGTCCAAAGCATGTTACAATTGTGGAAGAGAAGGTCACCTAGCCCGATTTTGTCGTGAACCAAAGTCAAGTCTAGCTGGGATAGAGGCATCAAAGGTCATCCCAGACAAGACAAAATCAGTAGTTCAAGGGAGAGCGTTTGTCGTAACCTCCCAAAAAGTGAGGAATCTGAACGAGGTGATCACGGGTAAGCTAATCATAAACTCTAGCGAAGTCTAAACCTTATTTGATACCGGTTCCACCCATTGTTTTATTTCTCCTACTTGCGCTCAATGTTTAAATTTGACTCTGGAGAAATTAGACTTTGATTTATCTGTTGAAACTCTATTGGGAGAAACCTTCATTACATCCACTGTTTATAAGTCTTGTTTGATTCAAATCGGTAACCGCACATTACCTGTCGATCTTATCTCTTTAAAAATACTTGCATTCGATGTGATTTTAGGAATTGATTGGTTAACTACTCATCATGATAAAATTGATTATTTTCGTAAGGTTGTTAGCTTTTATATTCCTAACCAACCTATTATGCGAATTCAAGCAACCAAACCATTAAAGTCAATCACTGTCATCTCAAGCCATAAAGCTATTCATTTATTGAAAAACGGATGTCAAGCTTTCTTAGCTTATGTCACGGATTTAAATAAAAATACGTCAGTCTTGAATGATATTTCTATTATTAATAAATTTCCTGACGTATTCCCTGAAGAACTTCCTGGCCTACCCCAGAGCGTGAAATTGAATTTTGTATCGACCTTGAACCCGGTACAAAACCCATTTCCAAAGCCCCATATCGATTGACTCCTATTGAACTTCAAGAGTTAAAGACCCAAATGCAGGAATTGTTAGACATCAGTTTCATTCGTCCTAGTACATCTCCTTGGGGTGCTCCTATTCTATTTGTGAAGAAGAAAGATTGAAGTATGCGACTTTGTATTGATTATCGGGAGTTGAATCATGTCACAATCAAAAATAGGTACGCGTTGCCACGTATTGATGACCTGTTTGACCAGTTACAAGGTGCCAAATTCTTTTCAAAGATCGATCTTCGTTCTGGATATCATCAGTTAAAGATTAAAACCGATGACATCCCAAAGACTTCTTTCAGAACTCGGTACGGGCATTACGAATTCCTAGTCATGTCTTTTGGATTGACTAATGCTCCTGCTGCCTTCATGGATATGATGAACCAAGTATTCAAGTTATATTTGGATCACTTTGTGGTCGTCTTTATTGATGACATCCTTATTTACTCCAAAAGCCGTGAAGATCATGAGCAACACTTGAGGCTGATACTCCAAAAGCTTTGTGAGAACAAGTTATATGCCAAGTTGAAGAAATGCGAGTTCTGGCTTGAGGAAGTAGTATTCCTTGGGCACGTAATATCAAATCATGGAATATCTGTTGACTCGGTAAAGATTGAAGCAATTCAAAGCTGGGAGCAACCTAAGTCAGTGACCGAATTACGTACCTTTCTCAGCTTAGCTGGTTATTATCGGAGATTCGTAGAAGAGTTTTCTCGAATCGCTACTCCATTAACTCAAATTGACGGAAAGATACAAAATCGGTTGGGCGAGGATTGTGAGAAGAGTTTTCAAGAACTCAAGAGGAGACTCATTTCAAGACTGTTCGACAATACCATCCGGTTCGGAGGATTTGTCATCTGATGATGCTTGAGTGCAAAGGTTTAGGATGTGTTCTCATGCAACATGGGAAAGTCATAGCCTATGCCTCACGAGAACTCAAAGAATATGAGAGAAATTATCCTACTCATGATCTAGAGTTGGCAGATGTCGTTTTTGCGCTTAAGATTTGGAGGCATTACTTGTATGGAGAGAAAGTGGAGATCTATACGGATCATAAAAGCCTCAAATATTTCTTCACTCAAAAGGAACTCAACATGCGGCAATGACAATGGCTTGAGCTGTTGAAAGATTACGATCATACCATTCAATACCATCCTGGAAAAGTGAACGTAGTAGCTGACGCATTGAGTAGAATATCATATGCGGGTACGAGTGCGATATTGTCAACGCAAAGGCCCATTTTGTATGACTTACAAAGCATGAAGATAGAGTTAAAGACCCTAGGGACCCATGTGATGATGGCGAATATACGAGTAGAACCGACTTTAATCGATAAAGTTAAAGCTACTCAAGCTACAGACCTGGAGCTAATACGTATGAAGAAGAAAGTGCAAGAAGAAGGTGCTAGTCCGGAAGCAAGAATCGATGAAGAAGGAATACTTCGAGTCAACTCCAGACTTTGTGTTCCTAACGATTCTAACTTGAAGTATAAAATCATGATGGAGGCGCACAACACACCATTTGCAATCTATCATGGGAGTACCAAAATGTATCGTGATCTTTGACATACATTTTGGTGGAGCAAAATGAAGAGAGAGAAATCGGGGTTTATCTCAAGGTGTCTAACTTGTCAACGAGTCAAGGCGGAGCATCAAGTGCCAAAAGGTCCATTGCAACCACTTGAAATTCTAGAATGGAAGCGGGAGCACATTACCATGGATTTCGTTACTGGTCTCCCAAAGGTTTCTCAAGGCATAGATGCGATTTGGGTCATTGTTGATAGATTGACCAAGTCTGCTCATTTCTTATCGATACGAGAAACTTATACACTTAAACGTCTTGCTCATATGTACATAAATGAGATCGTAAGATTGCATGGTATGCCAGTATCCATAGTTTCTGATCGAGACCCAAGATTCACTTCACGATTTTGGGTTAGTTTGCAAAAAGCTATGGGCACAGATTTACGATTCAGTTCGGCATATCATCCTCAAACGGACGTGTAGTCAGAGAGGACTATTCAAACTCTTGAGGATCTATTAAGACTCTGTGTCCTTGACTTCAAAGGAAGTTGGGACAAGTTCTTACCATTGGTGGAGTTTTTCTACAACAACAGTTATCAAGAAAGTATTGGTATGACTCCATTTGAGGCGTTGTATGGAAGAAAGTGTCGTTCTCCAGTATGCTGGGATGAGGTGGGTGAAGGAACATTGTTGGGACTGGAGTTGGTACGTATGACTACAAAAAGATTCAATTGATCCGACAACGTATAAAAACCTCACAAGATCGACAAAAGAGTTATGCTGATCTTCATCGAAAGGACGTGGAATTCAATATTGGAGATCATGTGTTGTTACGTGTTGCTCCATGGAAAGGAGGTACGAGATTTGGAAAGAGAGGAAAGCTTAATCCTCGATTCATTGGCCCATTTGTAATCCTCGATCGAGTAGGAACTGTGGCCTATAGACTCGCCTTACCGCCAAGTATGTCTCGTGTTCATAATGTTTTTCACATATCTATGTTATGTAAATATGTGAAAGACCCGAACCACATTATTGAATTAGAACCAGATGAGATAGCGGAAGATTTAACGTATGAAGAGGTACCTGATAAAATCTTGGATAAGAAGGATCATATTTTACGCTCCAAGGTTATACCTCAAGTTAAAGTTTTGTGGAGAAACCACGACGTGGAGGAAATGACCTGGGAGTTAGAATCTGAAATGAAATCAAGGTATCCTCACCTCTTCGACATATCAGGTACGTACCCTAATTTCGAGGACGAAATTTCATAAGAAGGGGAGGTTATAAGACCCCAACTTTTTGAATAAAGAATAATTTTTCTCGAAATATATTTTTGAATATTGTGGTGTGGATATGATATAATGTTATAGTTGTGGGTAATATTTGAAAATTTTGCAAAGTAAGCAAGTTGATATAAATATTCGTTGTGTCGGGGAATATTCGATTGGTCGGTGAATATTCGTTTTAACAGAGAATATTCGTACGACGGCACAATCATTGGTGGACCCCACAACGAAAGTATTGTCGTAGTTAGAAAATGACATAAATATCTTTTTATAAAAATAACGACAAAAGTTTTACAGTTATACTGTAGAACTACCCGGTTATAAAAGTACAGTAATACATGTGGTTGCATAGTAGCACGCGGTATTGATTATTGATACTTACGTGAGAAGTCACTCAGTTATACTCAATTATTGCTCTGATGAATTCACGATAGTATCTCACGTTATTTGATTCAATTATTGTCACAAAGTATTAATATTTTATATTATTAAATCAATAATTGAGACGACAAAAGTTATTTATATTATTATTTGCAATATTGACGATGTCTAGAAAGTTTTGTCGAGGAGAGGTTTGGTCACCTAATTGCGTGCCAATAGAGAGAAATCCTTATCGGAAAGCCCCCTCTTTCCTGGGAATGATTTGGTAGTTAAATATTGTGAGTTATAATATTAATGATGAATAATTGTTAATAGATTAAAAATGTATTTATTAAAAATAAATAATTTGTGGTAAATATTTATTCAATTTTTGATATAAATATAGGGATTGTTATGAGGCGTTTGTTGTAAGTTTGACTTAGTATTCCATGGGAAGATTTACTAATTTTATGAACCGTCGATGATGGTTTTAATAGATAACAAATCTGGACCATTGATGGTGGTTTAAATAGTTAGTCAATCTGGACCGTCGGTGGTGGTGGTTTTAAAAGTAAATCAATCTGGACCGTCGATGATGGTTTTAAAAGTAAATCAATCTAGACCGTCGGTGGTGGTTTGAAAAGTAAATCAATCTGGACCGTCGGTTGTGGTTTTAATAGTAATCAATATGAACCATCCGTTCTAATAGTAAATCAATCTGTACCGTTCATGAATCAGTTACTATTTAGTCCATTCTCCTATAAATAGAAGCTTAATTCTTCTTTCATTCTCACCAATTTACTGAGATTCACAAGAGACACTATAGAGAGAGAAACTATATAGAGAGCAAGAAGAAGAGTATTCTCGCTACTTCACTATTGCGATATCGATTCTTCTACTAAGGTAAGATGTATTATTTCTTTCAGTATTCATAAGGAATACTATTTTTCGTATTCATCCTTTAATATATCGGAATAACCTGTCTAAGCGGATTACGTACCGTATGACAGGTGAAAATCCATTTGCAGTTTTGTATGTTATTTCTTTTTATATTCTTAAATTTAAACTTACTATGGTAAGTATTGCTACGATAATCCTTGAAATTAGTGGAATATCCTTGACTTTTGCGCTTCATCCAGTATCGTTTTATTGGAACATTGATCTGAACTTTCTTATTAAATATCAATATTTTCACTCGGGGTACTATTCACGGGTTACTATTCACCCAGTTTATTCACTATAATATTATTCACTCGGGTATTCGGGACACTTTTCATGTCAGGCATGAGTTACTATTCACCCGATTACTATTCACTCAAATATTGTTCACTCGGGTATCGGGGCACTTTTCATGTTGGGGTACTATTCCTGAAGTACTATTCACGGGGTATTATTCATCGAAAAATTTATTTTTTTTCTGTCCAAATTATTTTTAATACATGGATATTATTCTTGAATTTTACTCCACAGAGCAGTATCATGTTAACAATTTGGACATTATTGAATTCTGGATAAATTAAATTATAAATCTTTAAAAATTTATCCTTTGCTTTCTCTTAATTGAATTCTTATATCATTGTCATCATCCTCATGCTTATATTGTGATGAAAGTCATCTTTGGCTTACATGTATAGATTGACTATTGATTGGTATGATTATGACCAGGGATAATTCTGTATGATCATAACCATTGATGATTACATAAATATTCTTGGCCCGTAGTGCAAGAATAATTTATGGACGTGATACTAATGAATATCCTTGGCCCGTAGTGCCGGGATGATTCGATGATGTGATTTATTTATTAAGCTAAGTCCCAAGGATAAACTTTTTAAATCATAGAAGATAGTAGATATCATGCTCTACTTGACTCTTCTAATGGATTGCTTGTTCCACTGTAGTTAAACTTGTTGTCTATTATATTGTATCAGTTTAACATTGTTGAAGGCTAATGATAACTTATTCAACATTATCTTAGTCATAATATTTCTTACTGTTGCCTCTTTTATAGTTCTAATAAAAGAGCTCTAACTCATGCAAGCATACATGGGTCAACAAGTAACACAAAGTAAGTAGAGTATCGATCCCACAGAGAAAGTTGTTAAATTTAACTATCATGCATCAAATAACTCACCAAATTTATATGCCTAGACTAATGACTAAAAGTGTTGAATTAAACTAATTGTGAATAACAACTGAAAAAAAAAATACAAATGGAATAAATATAATCTGGAAATAATGGGACCCTAACTTCATTTAATATTTCATCTAATTGCCACTATCATGCAAGAAATGTTCACATATCACAGGAAAATAGCCAAGAGCACGAATAGAGTTATAATCATTTTTCAATGCACTATAACCTACTTACACAACATCTACAGATGTTAGACTCTATGTAATCATCAATACAACCAAAATCACTATATGTCTATGTGAAATTACAATTATATTGATTTCAAGCTCAAGCCCTTATTCTAGCTCATACGGTGAAACAGTATGTCTATCTGGTTCACAAAATACGCAAGCCATATACAACAACCCCATATTCGCATGCTATCATGATTACAATCCATACCTATATGTTCATTGTCAATTCCATACAAGTACTGAGACGAATGGTGATCAAGCATTCATACATATAAAACAACCATGACAGATATTCCATATAATATGCAAAACAATCCTAGCATTTAAATGTGCAACCAAACTACATATTAAAATCCGTTAGAATCCCATAATGGAAATTAGTTCATGACTGAACCAAAAGCTATTATGGGATCAACGCTAAACATGATCCATAAACAAACAATTGAAATAAGATAGAACAATCAAACCCAATCGCTGAATAGAAATCAATGATCAACGTTTAAATCCTCATAGAAATCCAATAAACAATAATAAAAATCCACGATGACAGAGAATTCCAAGAAGAAGTAGAGAAATAGGCGTTAAGGCTTCGTTCTACGTTGGAATCTCTCCCAAGGTGTAAACCCTAGTTTCTATGATGAAAATACGCTTAAAGTTATCCAGTTATTCGTCTAACACCAGTCAGAATCGTTTAAAAACCAATTACATTTCATTTAATTAAAAATTAAAATTAAAACAAAATTCTGAAGATCAAAGATCGCTTGTGACCATGACGCTCTCTCTTTTATATGTCTCGTGGCATGAGAAGACTTCTGAATATACGCCTGTCCGACTAATCTCTCTGCATGGGCCATGGCGCTCCTACCCGCGGTAGCGTAACTTGCGATGAGATCATCGATTGTCAGCCGGGTATTTTCATGGTGGGTATGCGTTCTAAGATGTTATGTCACGCGACTTGCTCCCTGCAAGTTCTGGTTTTGGTTTTTTGGCTTTTGCTGCTGCTATCTACTCTTCCTCGCTTAATCCTCTTGTTTTCTTGGTCTCCATGCTTCATTGTACCTCCATGCCATGCACATCCCCGCTTGTGCCTTGCCTTCATGCATCCATTAGCCTCGTGCCCTCCAATACCACCAAAATCAAGCCGATTCCTGCACTTATTCACCAAAAGGAGTTGTAAGTAAATGCAATGCAAAATAATGTGAAATGCAACTAAAACACAATAAAATGTACTTGAGATGGGCATAATTCGCATGAATTGGTATTCAATAAGTAGGTAAAAATACCACTTATCAAATACCCCCAAACTTGAACTGTTGCTTGCCCTCAAGCAATGCATACTAATGAATAATGAAAATGCAACTACAAAAATGTACAACTACTCTATGATGCAAATTAGTCTCACATAATCCCTGCATATATGTAATTTCAAATTTTAAATTACCTTAGTGAATCATCGAGATCCAAGAATATGATTTCAAACCAAACTATAGACATAATATCATACACTCAGATAATTCATGAATGCTATAGAGATGCTGTGTGTGTGTGTGGTGTTCACCAAAACTGGATATAAGCAAAGAATACATATGCTACACTGCTCCAAACAGAAAATTATAGTCTAGATCAAGACTCATGTATACTCATGCAACACAGATTGTTTCAACATATCGACGCAAACTAAGGTTCAACAATGGGCTTATTGCTTTATTTCTACTCACGAGGGCGATTTCCGCACCTTTCCGCGGTGTTTATTGCTATTTCACTTTTCTTTTTCTCTTTTTTTATATATAGCGAGTGCGTTTTACGCTCCATCTCACTTCCCATTTGCATTTAAACGAGTGAGTTTTACGCTCCATCTCGTCCCAATAACAGGCATGCCCATGTGTTCCCAAAGTTTGAATGTCAATGTTTCAAATCTACATGCATGTTCCACATATTTCTCTTTTTACAACTACATGTTCTATCAAGTAGTGCAACACACGCTTCTTAAACCTACAAGTGATTGTAAACATATTCGTGCATACCGAAAGCATTTAAACAGCAACATGAATCTCATCGTGTAAAACATTATATCTAAGCTATGTTATCCAACATGTTCTAAAATCCTTCACAATTCACTATCATCATTGGTTAGGCAAGAATTTCTATTAAGCAAAAATATATGTGAGACATGCTCTAAAACATACTAACACAATCAACAATGAATAAAAATTAAAAATTATCTACAAGAAATTGAACTAAACACATAAACATGCAGAATTAAATAAAACTAAACTACTATGCTATGCTCCCCAATACCCCTAAACTTAAAATATTCAATGTCCCCATTGAATGAAGGTAAAGGGTACAGAAAAACTCCCCTAATGATCGACTTGACCACCCTCCTGTGGGTGGTGAATCAGTGGAGGATATGGCTTTGCTCATGATTGCCAAACCGCGGGCTACTCTAGCATTGTTTGTTCTTTTCTTGTGAATGCTTGCCAAGGCCCTTGTGAGTTAAGGGCAAGCGTTCCAAGATTGGCATACATGGCGTCGACTTTTGCGCTCTGACCGTCGAAGTTGTCGATCGCTAGGGAAAGGTGTGCTTTCGGGTGGATGGGTCGGCCTCACCTCATCAATTTGAGAAATTTCTTTGAGATGGTCTTTGGGAAGGTGGGGTGGATGATAAAACCCAATCCTCATGGGTATGTTTCACCACCTGTCCACTTCTTGAACTTGGCGATTGTGGCCGTAGTGATGTCGTGGCTCGATTTCTGCAGTTGCTTGTCATTCCACGGGACTCCCTATTGGATACAAAGTAGGGCTGCCACCGATGCATGCGGGATACTCCCAGTCATGCCCTCCCGCCAATAACGCAGCATGTTTTGATGAATTAAGTGGCCGATGTCGATATACTTGCCGGTGATAATGCCCCATAAAATGATCGCTCTCTCGGTAGGTACTTCATGCTTGTGAGGGGATGGAATTAATTTGGTGCAGATGAACAGATTCCAAGCTTGGGCATAACGATTAAAGGAGGACGCTGGAAAAGATTGAGGCTCTGTCGTCCCTGGTATATAATTCCATTTGGTTCCTGGGATGCACAAATCCGAAATTACTACGTCCAAGTCCGTCATCAAATGTGCACCTGTAACCCAATTCGTAGACCCAGTCGGTGGTGTATCAGTTATTCCAAACACTGCTCTGATGGCTGAGGGACGAAAATCCACTTGCACTTGGCGAACCAGCGTTATCCCTCCTTTCAGCTCCATCTCCTTTGCGTTCGCGTAGAACTCCCGAACAACTCCCATGGGAATAAGCATAGGCGTTGCAGCTAGGCTAACCCAGCCTCTTTCTCGCAGCATATTCCCTAGGTGTACATCTTTCTTATCAGGTTTAAATCCTCGTTCCTTCACACACAATTTCGTCAAGAGGTGATAATAATCCTGCTGAGCTTCCCGGCTGATAAATTTTTTGTGTTCCATGATATCCTCGTCGTGATCACTGGATGATGAGTCGGAGGATGAAGAGATGGAGATGGAGCGTATCCTTTTTGGTCCCATGAGCGGATGATAGGTAGAGAATATAGATGCTCGCTGCTTCTGATGAGAGTACCCCCAAACTTGCTTGTAACACTCCCATGAAAAGCCCTAGATTTATGCTAATGGAGAGAGAGCTGTGTATATGAGCGATGAAGAGAGTTGTATGATTATGGGAGAATAGAAGAATACGCTTATATTATGGCACGTGAGAGACCAAGTAGACCACTACTCGGATTCTTAAACTTAAAATTTTTCAACCCCTGTGTGGCTTGTGCGCATGAATTTTCTTATTATATTTGGTGGCGTGGTAGGCGTATGTGAGTAACTTTCTTGGAATTATGACTCTTTTGACTTCCGGTGACGCTGCACTTGCACACATGTGATATCTTGCATGAATGCACACTGTGTACGGCCAATTTATATATTAGTGATGAGTACAATTGAAAACACCTACGTGAACAAGAATGCATCATAAATTATTCATCAGGCATGGCGTAGAATTGATTTAACTACTACTCTACTAAAGGAATGAAAAGAAAGTAAGAGTGAAAATAATGGGTTGCCTCCCATCCAGCACTAAGTTATAGTCAATTAGCTTGACTGTCTCTGAATCTCATGTCGATGAGAGAATTGAGGTGACGTTCTGTTTGTCCACCTCGCCACCAAAGTAATGCTTCAATCGCTGGCCATTTACTTTAAAAGGCTTGTCTGGAAACTGATCATATACTTCAATTGCACCATGCAAAAAGACATTCTTCACTGTAAATGGACCTGACCATCTCGATTTCAGCTTTCTAGGAAAAAGTTAGTCTGGAATTATAGAGCAAAACCCTTTGTCCCGGTTCAAATGTCCTTTCGATGATCGAAAGTCATGCCATTTCTTCACTTTCTCCTTGTACAACTTCGAATTCTCATATATGTCTGTAATCTGAATTCATTTAACTCATTGAGCTGGAGTAGACGTTTCTCCCCTGCAGATGTCAAATAAAAATTGAGCTTCCATATTGCCCAATATGCCTTATGCTCTAGCTCCATAGGGAGGTGACAGGCCATACACGAGTTGAAAACGCGACATGCCTATGAGTTTTGTATCTTTGTTCGATAAGCCCATACGACATCATCTAACTTCAACGACCGATCCTTGGTGTGGGATTCACAACTTTTTCGAGATTATTTTTACTTCGCAATTTGACACTTGACTTGACCATTTGTTTTGCGGGTGATATATCTTTGTAGCAATGCGATGATTCACCCCATACTTAGCAACAAAAAGGTCAAAGCTACTATTCTGAGAAATATTATCTTTGTCACTAATGATAGCCCTTGGGGTCCCAAACCTCGTGAAAATGCTTATGTGTAGAAATCTGAGTATGACCTTGGCATCATTAGTCGGAAGAGCTGCAGCTTCAACCCATTTTGAGACATAGTCCCATCATGAGCAAGATGTAGAGATTTCCACAGGAAGAGGCGAAGGGTCCCATGAAATCAATCCCCATACATCGAAAATTTCTACTTGAGGATTGTATTCAACGACATTTCATTTCTTTTAGAGATGTTGCCCTTTCACGACGACATCTATCACACAATTTGGACAAAGCTGTATTCATCCTTGAAAATTGTTGGTCGGTGAGAATCAAACATAGCACTCTAGCCATTGTTCGTTTTCTCCATAGTAGTCCATCCATTTGTAGAATGACACTCTTGCAAAATCTCCTCGGTCTTGCTATATGGAATACACGCCGATCACTTGATCGAACCTTTATTTAAACAAGTATGGCTCATCCCATATATACCATTTGACATCGTGCATAAATTTCTTCTTTTGATAACCCACCAAGTCAGAAGGTACCATCTTACTTACCAGATAATTCGCGTAGTCTGCGAACCATGGCACTTCACTTTTCACTACAAACAACTGCTCATCTGGAAAGGAATCGTTGATCAGAACTTTGTTGTTTACTTCCCTGTCCGAATTCTCGAGTCGCGATAAGTGGTCCGCCACTTGGTTTTCGATCCCCTTCATCCTTGATTTCCAAATCAAATTCACAATAATAATAAAATCCATCTAATCAACCGAGGTTTTGCATCCTTCTTTGCCATTAAATATCGAATCGCCGCGTGATCCGTATACACTATCACCTTTGTGCTAATCAGGTATGCTCGGAACTTATCAAAGGCATATACCACTGCCAATAGTTCTTTCTCTGTGGTGGTATAGTTCAATTGTGCATCCGTTAGAGTCTTGCTGGCATAATAAATCACATGAAATATCTTTTCTTTTCGCTGCCCCAAAACAGCTCCTACGGTGTAATCACTGCCATCACACATCAATTCAAATGGCAAAGTCCAATCTGGTGCAGTAATCACTGGTGCTGAAATAAGTTTCCTCTTCAAGTTTTCAAATGCTGACATACAAGCTTCATCAAAGTTGAACTGTGCATCCTTCTCCAATAGACTGCATAGCGGTTTAGTTATTTTGGAGAAATCCTTAATGAATCTGCGGTAGAAACTGGCATGTCCCAGAAAACTGCGAACTCCTTTTACTAAAGTGGGTGGTGGCAAGTGCTCAATAGTTGCCAGCTTCGCCTTATCCACCTCAAGTCCCGTCTTTGAAACTTTGTGTCCCAATATGATTCCTTCTTGTACCATGAAGTGACATTTTTCCTAGTTTAGCACTAAGTTCGTTTCAACACATCTTTTCAAAACCATAACCAGATTTTCAAGGCATTGGTCAAATGAGTCCCCGAAGACTGAGAAATCATCCATAAATACCTCCACATTCTGTTCCACCATGTCTGAAAATATAGCCATCATGCATCTCGAAGCGTGGTGGCGCATTGCATAGTCCGAAAGACATCCTTACGAAAGCAAAAGTCTTTGTATGGACATGTGAAGGTAGTCTTTTCACGGTCTTCTAGAGCTATCATAATTTGATTGTAGCCTGAATATCCGTCCAGAAGGCAATAATACTCATGACCTGCTAACCTGTCCAACATCTGATCAATGAATGAGAGTGGGAAATGATCTTTCCTCATAGCTTTGTTGAGCTTGCGGTAATCCATGCAAACTCTCCACCTTGTTACTGTTCGTGTTGGAATTAACTCATTATTCTCATTGGTCACATTGTCATACCCTTTTTGGAACACATTGTCTTTGGGCTCACCCATGAACCGTCATCGAGATCGGATAAATTATTCCTACATCTAGCCATTTCAGCACCTCCTTCTTAACCACTTCTTTCATTATCGGATTAAGCCTCCTTTGTTTGCTCAATTGTTGGCTTGCTACCATCTTCCATCGAGGATCTTGTGCATGCAATAGGAAGGTTGATCCTTTGATATCTGCTATAGTCCATCCAATAATAGTGACTTGAGCCTGTCGAAGCACTTCGTAAGCATTTTTCCTCCCGACAAGATGTTAGTGCGGATCACGATAATCACGAGGTAATTTTGAATCGAACTTAAAAATGCATATCGGAGATGTTCGGGGAGTGGTTTTAACTCCAACTCTGGAGGTGACTCAAGAGATGGCTTTAACTTTTCTGAGGCTTCCCCAGCTGTTGTCAATGGCTCTGCAGGTAATCTAATTCTCCTGAATTGTGAGGCTGTAACCAGATATTGTACAGATTCATCGAATTCCTCATCCTCCACATTTAAACTCTCATTAGAGATATTCTTCAAAGGTTCATAGTCTACAAAACTCTGCACCTCATTCTTTGCGATCCGATCCACTAAATCAACCAGAGAACATTCTTCTTCATCTGTTGGGAACTTCATGGCTTTGAAGACGTTTAAGGTGACCTCCTGATCCTGAACGCGCATAGTGAGCTCCCCTTTCTGCATATCTATCAAAGTCTTGCCCGTGGCTAAGAATGGTCTCCCTAGTATAATTGGTATACTTCTGTCCTCTTCATAGTCTAGAATAATAAAGTCAGCCGGAAAAATTAATTTGTCCACCTTTATCTGTTATCTTCAACAATTCCTCGCGGATACGTGATGGATCTGTCACCTAGTCGTATTTGTAGTGATATTTTAAATCGGTCTTGGGCCTAGGCAAATCCCAACTGATTAAACACTGACAAGGGCATCAAGTTTATACTTGCCCCTAGATCACATAAACACTTGCTAAAGTTCATCTTCCCAATGGTGCACGAAATTGTGAAAATTTGCCGGATCTTTCGACTTTGGAGGTAATTTACATTTGGAGCCTTTGCATTGCATTCCTCTGTCAAGGCTACCATTTCAAACTCGTCTAATCTCCTCTTCCTTGACAATATACCTTTCATGAACTTTGCGTAACTCGGCATTTGTTCCAATGCCTCGGCGAATGGTATATTGATCTGCAGCTTTTTGAACACCTCCAGAAACTTACTGAACTGTTTATCTTCCTTCTGCTTAACTAACCTCTGCGGATATGGTACTTGAGGGTGCATTGGTTGTCTTTGGACTCTTGACCTTCTCTTACGAACTGCCTTGTTCTTCTCTTCTCTTTGAACCTTAGATTTTTTAACTTTTCTTCATCACCATCCATCCATTATTACGCCTCGCTGGTGACATGCTGATGTCCCCTTGTAACTCACGCGTGGGCGCGCGACTTGCAGTGTCTATCAAGTCTTTCCCAGATCTCAATGTGATTGCTTGACACTGCTCCTTCCCGTCTCTTCTAGGATTTGTCTCTGTGTTACTTGACAATGTACCCTGGGGCCTATTATTCAGCATGCTTGCCATCTGCCCCATCTGTGTCTCCAGATTCTTGATAGCCACTATTTGGCTTTTGATCATGACTTCAGTGTTTGCCATGTATTTCAACATCATCTCCTCCATCTCTGATTTCTTCTCACTGGGCGTAGTGCGGTTTGTTTGGGCGTGGTGTTGTTGTTGAGAAAATCCCGGTGGAAACGGTGGTTTTTGTGCAAACTGTGGTTGAAACTGTTGGTTTGGCTGAAACTGATGTTGTTGTTGTCCTTGGTTATTTGACTAACTAAAGTTTGGATGATTGCGGTTGTTGGGGTGGTATGTGTTCTGGAATTGACCTTGGTCTTTTCTGTAATTGCTCACATACTGTACTAACTCTGAGCTGATGGCACATTGATTCGTGGAGTGTGACCCCGCAAAAATCTCACAAACAAAGGCAACTGTTTTCACTTTGCTCTCTGCCAAAGTATCTATCTTCTTAGCCATAGCTACCATCTGTGCCGACAACTGTGTAATCGCATCTACCTCCAACACACATGCAACCTTGGGCTGTGGCATCCAAGCTGTAGGATTCTGATAATCATTTGCGGCCATAGTCTTAATAAGCGTATAGGCCTCGTCATAGCTCTTTGCCCACAATGCCCCTCCTGCGGCTGTATCCACAATTGGTCTCGACTGCCATCCTAACCCATTGTAAAAGGAATTTATCACCATCCAGTCTGGCATACCGTGATGCGGACATTTTCTGAGCATCTCTTTGTAACGTTCCCATGCCTCATATAAGGACTCGCCCTGCTGTTACTCGAACTGAGAGATAGCTATCCTCATCTTTGCAGTCTTAGCCAATGGGAAAAACTTGGCTAAGAATTTCTGCGCTATGTCCTCCCATGTGGTTATTGACCCTGACGGCAAAGAGTGTAACCAACTTCTAGCCTTATCTCTCAATGAAAATGGGAATAGTCGTAGTCTGATGGCATCCTCCGTCACACCGTTGTATCTAAATGTGTCGCAGATCTTTATGAAACTCAATAAGTGCTCATTCGGATCATCTGTAGCAGTACCCCCAAACTGAATTGAGTTTTGCACCATTTGAATAGTGTCGGGTTTGATCTCAAAGGTGTTGGCTGCTATCGCCGGTCTGACTATGCTAGAATCTAATCCGTTTATGTTCGGCATGGAATATTCCCTTAGAGCCCGATGCTCTTCTCTGTGCTCAATTCTCGGTTCTTCCGCCATACTAACTGTAGTATTCTCTAACCGCGCTTACAAATTTCTTCGCACACTTGCTTTCCAACCTCTTCCGTTGATGTTTTCCTGTGCTGGTGTTAATTCGGAATCAGAAGATCTTGTGTTCATATAAATCTACAAGTACCTGAAATTACAAATAAAACAAAAATAGAAATGAGAAACGATCAGAATTGTCTAAGTCGTACAATTTAGCTTTAAACTGATGATAATTATCTAAATTAACGCCTTTCCCCGGCAACGGCGCCAAAAACTTGTTGCCTCTTTTATAGTTCTAATAAAAGAGCTCTAACTCATGCAAGCATACACGGGTCAACAAGTAATACAGAGTAAGTAGAGTATCGATCCCACAGAGAAAGTTGTTAAATTTAACTATCATGCATCAATTAACTCACCAAATTTATATGCCTAGACTAATGACTAAAAGTGTTGAATTAAACTAATTGTGAATAACAACTGAAAATAAAAATACAAATGGAATAAATATAATCTGGAAATAATGGGACCCTAACTTCATTTAATATTTCATCTAATCGCCACTATCATGCAAGAAATGTTCACATATCACAGGAAAATAGCCAAGAGCACGAATAGAGTTATAACCATTTTTCAATGCACTATAACCTACTTACACAACATCTACAGATGTTAGACTCTATGTAATCACCAATACAACCAAAATCACTATATGTCTATGTGAAATTGCAATTATATTAATTTCAAGCTCAAGCCCTTATTCTAGCTCATACGGTGAAATAGTATATGTCTATCTGGTTCACAAAATACGCAAGCCATATACAACAGCCCCATATTCGCATGTTATCATGATTACAATCCATACCTATATGTTCATTGTCAATTCCATACAAGTACTGAGACGAATGGTGATCAAGCATTCATACATGTAAAACAACCATGACAGATATTCCATATAATATGCAAAACAATCCTAGCATTTAAATGTGCAACCAAACTACATATTAAAATCCGTTAGAATCCCATAATGGAAATTAGTTCATGACTGAACCAAAAGCCATTATGGGATCAACGCTAAACATGATCCATAAACAAACAATTGAAATAAGATAGAACAATCAAACCCAATCGCTGAATAGAAATCAATGATCAACATTTAAATCCTCATAGAAATCCAATAAACAATAATAAAAATCCACGATGACAGAGAATTCCAAGAAGAAGTAGAGAAGTAGGCGTTAAGGCTTCGTTCTACGTTAGAATCTCTCCCAAGGTGTAAACCCTAGTTTCTATGATGAAAATACGCTTAAAGTTATCCAGTTATTCTTCTGACACCAGTCAGAATCGTTTAAAAACCAATTACATTCATTTAATTAAAAATTAAAATTAAAACAAAATTACGATGATGATCGATATCGCGACGCTTGCCAAGACGCCTCTCTCCGGCTATGTCTCATGTCTGGTAGCGAAGACTTACTGAATATACGCCTGTCCCGGCCTAATCTCTGTAGGCGTAGGCTCCTACTCATGCGGTAGCGTAACTTGCGATAGATCATCGATTGTTCAGCCGGGTATTTTCATGGCGGCTGCGTTCCCAAGATGTTATGCCGCGCGACTTGCTCCCTGCAAGTTCTGGTTCTGGTTTTTTGGCTTTTGCTGCTGCTATCTACTCTTCCTCGCTTAATCCTCTTGTTTTCTTGGTCTCCATGCTTCATTGTACCTCCATGCCATGCACATCCCCGCTTGTGCCTTGCCTTCATGCATCCATTAGCCTCGTGCCCTCCAATACCACCAAAATCAAGCCGATTCCTGCACTTATTCACCAAAAGGAGTTGTAAGTAAATGCAATGCAAAATAACGTGAAATGCAACTAAAACACAATAAAATGTACTTGAGATGGGCATAATTCGCATGAATTGGTATTCAATAAGTAGGTAAAAATACCACTTATCACTTACTGGGCTAGTTGAGCTCACCCTTTTACTTCCATTGTTCTCTTCAGCAAATGAGAACGTAGCCGGAACTAGTCGGAGAACAGAGTGATGGTTCGAGATGGTGTTATAGTAGTCCTCACTATTCTATAAAATAGTTTGATAATAAATGTAATGAGGACTCCATTTGAGTTTGGATATTGTCTATAATACAATATTCGTGTAAAAACTCTCAGCTCATGTTGTATAATTAAGTTTGTATTTGTATTCAGTACCATGTATTTGGCGACCCAAGATGGGTGATGTCTACCTATTTTGGGGGTGTCACACTTAACATTTGAAAGTATATAATCCCCCATTAAACATTCAACTCTATCACCTAGCATGCTTCTTAACACATTGTATTAACTATCATGTACACATGTTAGAGGGCTTTACATAATCATATGACCACTTCAAGATCAACCTTATATGTTAGGGACTTTAGTTTAGGATTTTCACGAAATTAAGGCCAAATAGGGTCATGTAATCACCATGTAAACTAATAGCCTTATGTTCACATAAGGACATCACATATACTACACATGCTCATAAGTGTTTATATCATTTATTCATAGTTAGCATTGACTATCGCTTTAAAAACATACTTAAACTCATGCTTGGTCTACTACCATTATGTTTAACACATAAGATTCATGTTTAGAGACATAATGATCATAACCGTGTCATCTTAAATCTTCAGAACTTAAACTACTCATACTAATGTAATTTGGTTTGAAAAACATCCAAGTTTGCCTTTGAAATTATTTTAAACTTGAACAATGCAATTTTAACACATACAAGACAACTTTAAAGCTCTTTTTATGTGTAGTTAAGTCATGTTAACATCTTCACAAGATTCATCATGTAGTATTCATGCATATTTGCTTTGATATGTCAAGCTTTACCTTGAAAAAGTTCTCTAGCACAAAGCCTAACAAGTTGGTCATGAACAAAGGAACTATAAATCATATATCATGTTCATTTAGGTTCGAAACCAATTATGTGCGTATATTACTAAGCTCAAAACTTGTAGAACATGTGTTCCATCAAAGTTCATTTTCAACACTTTTAAGTTTTTGTTATAAATCTCTCACTAAATCATGTTGATCACTTCATAACTCATAAGGAGGCTTTGTACTACATGTTATACTTATTTTTAGGCATGTTCAAGTCATATCAATATGTTAGAATTAACCAGATTGAAAACAAAAATCAAATTCACATATTGGATTCCAAATGGTTTTGCATTTGCACCTAAGTATAAACTTAGAAGTAGCAATTGCGCCTCTACTGGACCAACTCCAGTAACATACTCTATTTTGCAAAGCATCAACCAACTTTGATTTTTCTCGGTTTAAACATGTTCAACAAATCCATCATTAAAGGTTCCATATATGTAAACATACTTCATAAACACATGATAGCATGCTAATTTATATTAATTGTCAGAGAATTCATGTAATTGATAAAAATTTGACAAAACCCAACTAAGAATAAAAGTTAGGATTTTTATCTCTTGAAGCCTGAATTGAATTTCTCAACACACTGATTATAATATCCTAATGCTCAGTAGCTCTTACACTCAAACCACACTTATCAGATAATTTTCACGCAACAACTGAGGAAGGTGAGCTTCCATTTATAGAGAATTGATTGGCCAGTTTCTAGCTTTGTACCAAGGTTTGATTCAAGGGAGAAAGGAAGAAAACACTGGACAAGAAAGAGTTGGCCAACTGCCATCCTCCATAGCCATCATCACTGCTATTCTAGCTTTAGCTACTGTTCATGTACTGTTTGTTCAACTGAGCTTCTCAATTCTTAGCAACGTGTTTAATTTGCTTAGTTTAGTTTATTTAATTTCCAAAAATGTAATTTTAATGTACAATTGTTACTATATTAGGAAAAATTAGGGATTATATATGTACTCACATCATATAATCCATATACATTAATCCACATAATTTAATATTTATAACATATGTGGACTCAATTTAATGGTCACTAATCATTTAATATCTTCTTCTACTATTTACTTACACACTGGTATAGAAAAATATATTTTAATAATACATATTTATTTACTCATATTTTAGAGTGAACATTTAATTATCTCATCACACATGCTGAGTTAACAAAACTTATTTAAATCAACTTTATGATTTAATTACTTTTACTATATAATTCTTGTATAGTATTAATCTCAATTAAATATCACACCTCATTTAATCTTATGAGTAATTATATGATACTACTACTCATATTTCCCCATATTACACATAGTGACATGAAATAATATTTAATAATAATGTTCACATAATAATAATGGTAACTGATCCATTATCTTTCTCATTCTCTATTAATACTAACAACTCATTATTGTAACTCATGCACTCAGTGGAATGTATTTTCCAAGTCTTGCTACCGACACAGCTGTGCTAGTTTACAATACAAGAGTGACATAACTGCGCCACTCTGAAAATTTCTCTAACTTAGTTACTATTACAAAAATTCCTATTCTCAATTAATTAATCCCTTTTTACTTAATAGATAATATCATTATTTATTATCTTGCCATACTAAACAATTATGTAAATTACTTCGTGGTTACGCCAAAGTACTTTCACAGAAGATATACTTTTATTTCTTAATGTCTGTTCTTTCCTATCTATTATCTTGACAAGAATTTCTTCATATGCCATATTCTTCTCTACTTGAATGGGCTCGTAAGAAATCACGTGTTTGTAGTTAGGCTTGTACGAACGCAACACAGAGATGTGAAACACGTTATGAATGTGCTCCAGCTCAAGTGGTAATGCAACTTTGTATGCCACTTTGCCCACTCGCTTCAGTATCTCGAATGGTCCTATGAACCTCAGACTCAATTTTCCTTTCTTACCGAATCGTATTTTTCCTTTCCAGGGAGATACTTTTAAGAAAACATGACTTCCGACTTCAAAGTCGCGGTTCTGTCGATGTGTGACAACCCGAGAAATTAGATAATTAATAAAAAAATTAATTGATTGATTAAAGGTTCAATGATAAGACCTAGACTGGAAATGGTATGTGGATTTAAAATTCTGTGAAGGATTTTTATGGATTTAAAAATTATTGGTGAAGAATTACAGGGGTTAAGTGTATGAGTGTATAGGTGTACATATATATATATATATATATATATATATATATATATATATATATATATATATATATATATATATATATATATATATCAAGCTAAATCTATAGGAGGTATATATATATAGAATGAACAGCATGCAATTTGAATCATGATATACCTTATATATATATATATATATATATATATATATATATATATATATATATATATATATATATATAATCAGAGGTTACCATATATATATATATATTAATGAATAAGCGTTGAAGCATGTTAATAGATATATATATATATATATATATATATATTAAAGAATCATAGTGAGTAATATATATATATATATATATATATAAGAATAAAGTTTCAATAGAAATTTTTAGGTTTATATATATATATATATATATATATCATATATCTCAATTGTAAATCAAAATTTCATTAACAAATTCAACTAATCAAACGGTATAATAAAATTTTAAAATAGATTGTAAATACAATAAGAAAATGGATTGCAATTACAGTAGCAAAATAATTGTTTTGTATTCAAAAATAGTTCAATAATTACTTTTGAGAAGAAAAATATGATGAATAAAATTTTAAGATTTTGCTCTCAAACACTTTTGTAATTCCAGTCACGTTCTCTCGTTCTTCTTCCGCCTCCTTCTTTTGTTCTCGCTTTATTCCCACAACTCATCAAGCGTAAAGAGGTATAACTAGGTTTTAGCTATTTAATTATTAATTAATTTGTTTTATTAATTCTATTAGGATTTTAAAATTACACAATTATAATTTAGACCCAATTAATTAAAACACCCAATTTAATGTAATATTACTTATTATGGTCCAAATAAATTAAATAGAATCTGACCCAAACATAAGGAAAGCCCAATTAAATATTTTAAAGCTTACTTAATTATTTTATTATTATTTTATTGGGTATTACATCACCTTCCCCTTAAAAAGGATTCCATCCCCGGAATCAAAAGAACAGAACGTACCTAATTTTCAAAAAGATGTGGATATTCCGCTCGAATAGACTCCTCCATCTCCCAAGTAGCTTCCCGCTCCGAATGGTTTTTCCACAAGACTTTAACAAAAGGAATTGTCTTCCTCCTCATAATCCGTTCTTGACGATCTAGAATCGCCTCGGCTTGTTCCTCACAAGTAAGATCTTCTTGAATCTTATGTAACGGGTATTGCACAACATGAAGCGGATGATAGTTATATTTCCTTAACACCGAAACATGAAAGATATTATGTACATGAGATAACTATGGAGGCAAAGCCACTCGATATGCCACCTCTCCAACTCTCTCAAGGACTTCAAAAGGGCCAATGAAAAGCGGACTAAGCTTCCCTTTCAATCCAAACCTTCGAACACCTTTCCATGGAGAAACTTTCAAAAACACGTGTTCACCAGGCGTGAATTCAAGAGCCCTCCTATGAATATCAGCATAACTCTTTTGCCGCGATCGAGCTTCTTTCAATTTTTCTTTAGCCACTGCTAACTTCTCCGTAGTAATCCTAACCAAATCGGGTCCTTCTATTACCCTTTCTCCAACCTCATCCCAACAAGTCAGAGCTCAACACTTCTTACCATACAAGGCTTCAAAAGGAGCCATACCAATACTAGCTTGCCAACTGTTATTATATGCGAACTCCACCAAACTCAAATAATCATCCCAGTTTCCTGTCCACTCTAAAGCACAAGATAGCAACATGTCTTCTAATGTCTGAATAGTTCTCTCTGATTGTCCATCTGTCTGAGGGTGAAAAGCAGTACTATAGTTGAGTCGCGTTCCCCAAGCTCGTTGAAATCCTTTCCAAAATCGAGAAGTAAATCGCGGATCCCGATCCAAAACAATAGAAATTAGTGTCCCATGAAGCCTAACAATCTAACATTGAAAAATATCTGCTAACTTATTCACCAAAAAATCCTCATGAATAGCCAGAAAATGCGCCGATTTGGGCAAACGATCCACTACCACCCAAATGGCATCATTCTTTTTAAGAGTCCTCGGTAATCCAACCACAAAGTCCATCAAAATGTCATCCCATTTCCAGACAGGAATCTCTAATTGTTGCAACAAACCACCAGGCCGCTGATGCTCAATTTTCACTTGCTGACAAGTTAGACATTTACTCACAAATTCAGCCACATCCCTTTTCATTCCGCTCCACCAGAAATTCTCATTCAGATCCTTGTACATCTTTGTAGACCCCGGATGAATAGAAAATGGCGAACTATGAGCTTCAATCAACACTGCCTCACGAATCATTGGATCCACTGGAACACATAACCGTTTACCAAACCATATCATACCTTGCTCATCAATGCGAAACTCTGGCTACCTACCTTCATCCATATTTTGTGCTACAGCCCACAACTCACCATCCTCCTTTTGAGCTTCTTTGATACGCAAAATAAGAGAAGATTCCACTCTCATACCTGCTACCAACCCATCAAAACCTCTAGCATATAGCTCCAAACCCACACACTCCATATCTGAGATAAGTTGAGTTTGTGTAACCAAGGCAGCTACACTCCTTGAACTTTTCCGACTAAGAGCATCTGCAACCACATTAGCCTTACCGGGGTGATACTGAATCCTAGCATCATAATCCTTGAGAATCTCCAACCAACGCCTCTGTCTCATGTTAATCTCCTTTTGAGTAAAAATATATTTAAGGCTCTTGTGGTCGGTGAAAATGTCACAAGTCTCTCCATATAAATAGTGCCTCTAAATCTTTAGGGCAAAAATAACTGCTACTAACTCCAAGTCGTGGGTAGGGTAATTTACCTCATAAGGTTTAAGTTGTCTAGAAGCATAAGTAATTACCTTACCATGTTGCATCAAAACACACCCTAATCCCTTCTTGGAAGCATCACTGTAAATCTGATAACCTCATATCCCCGAAGATAATGTAAGCACTGGAGTCGACACAAGCCTCTTCTTAAGCTCCTCAAAACTTTTCTCACGTTCCTCATTCCACACAAACTTTGTACCCTTCTTCATCAACTGAGTTAATGGCAAAGCTAATAAAGAGAAACCTTCCACAAATCGCCTGTAGTACCCTGCCAAACCCAAGAAACTCCTTACTTCAGTTACCGTGGTAGGTCTTGGTCAATTAGTGATAGCCTCAACCTTCGCAGGATCCACCTTAATACCTTCAGCAGACACGACGTGACCCAAAAATGCTACTTGTTCTAACCAAAACTGGCATTTGGAGAATTTAGCATATAACTTATTCTTCTGCAGAACCCCCAAAACAGTACGAAGATGCTCTTCATGCTCCTCCTTAGACTTGGAATACACCAAAATGTCATCAATGAAGACAATGACAAATTGGTCCAAATACTTGCTAAAAACCCGATTCATCATATCCATAAACACTTAGGAGCATTAGTCGACCTAAAAGACATCACTAAAACTCATGGTGCCCATACCTAGTCACTGAAAAGCTATTTTGGAATGTCCTCTTCCTCACCCTCAATTGATGGTACCCCAGGCCTCAAATCTATCTTTGGGAAGAACTTTTCCCTTTGAGTCGATCAAAAGGTCATCTATCGGTGGCAATGGATATCATTCACGATAGTGATCCGATTTAGCTCCTATAATCTATACACAATCTCATAGATCCATCCTTCTTCTTCACAAACAAGACTGGAGCACCCCATGGCGATACGCTCGGTCTAATGAATCCACGATCTAACAACTCCTGCAATTGTTCCTTTAACTCCTTTAACTCTAATGGAGCCATCCTATAGGGTGCCTTAGAGATAGGTTCCGCTCCCGGAATGAGCTCAATAGTAAACTCAACTTCTCTTAGCAATGGCAATCCTGATAGATCCTTAGGAAATACCTCAGGAAATTCTCGCACAACTGGATAGTCATCAAGTTGGGGCTCATCCCTCGAGGTATCCTTCACATAAGCCAAATAACAATCACGTCCCTCAGCAATCATTTTGCTCGCCTTCAAAGCTGAGATCAACTTTACGGAGCGGATCAAGAGCATTCTCCTTAAATAGCACTCTGCCTTAAATAGCACTCTTTTATCAAAATGGCGTATTTTTTTGGAGGAATAGCGGTGGCATTTTTGTAAATACAATGCCATAGTATTTACAAAAATGCCACCAGCGTCCCTCAAAACTACGTCGTTTTGATAAAAAGTGCTATTTAAGTGAATCTATTTAAGAGAAGTGCTCTTGATCTCTCCGTTCTCATATATATATATATTAATGAATAAGCAGCGAGAAGCGAGTTTAATAGATATATATATATATATATATATATATATATATATATATATATATATTAAAGAATCGGCCAGTGAGTAATATATATATATATATATAAGAATAAAGCTTCGCCGAAATTTTTAGGTTTATATATATATATATATATATCATATATCTCAATTGTAAATCAAAATTTCATTAACAAATTAAACTAATCAAACGGTATAATAAAATTTTAAAATAGATTGCAAATACAATAAGAAAATGAATTGCAATTACAGTAGCAAAATAATTGTTTTGTATTCAAAAATAGTTCAATAATTACCTTTGAGAAGAAGAATATGATGAATAAAATTTTAAGATTTTGCTCTCAAACCCTTTTGTAATTCCAGTCACGTTCTCTCGTTCTTCTTCCGCCTCCTTCTTTTGTTCTCGTTTTATTCCCACAACTCATCAGGCGTAAAGAGGTATAACTAGGTTTTAGCTATTTAATTATTAATTAATTTGTTTTATTAATTCTATTAGGATTTTAAAATTACACAATTATAATTTAGACCCAATTTAATGTAATATTACTTATTATGGTCCAAATAAATTAAATAGAATCTGACCCAAACATAAAGAAAGCCCAATTAAATATTTTAAAGCTTACTTAATTATTTTATTGGGTATTACATAGAGAATAACTGTTATTGGATATTCACGTCCGTAGAAGCTATTGACAATACAGATAATTCCTATCTATTGTCGAATTGTGTTGAGATATGTCTTAGCTAATTATTCTGGCTAGACGAATATTTGTTAGAACTTAATAGGTTCGAGAAGAGAATTCAATTAATATTGACAAATCAATGCCAATTATTTCGGCTAGATTGAGAAGTGACTAAATATTGAAATCATAATATTTCGTTGTTAAATCAAATTCTGATTATAAGACTGAGAAGAACAACCTTTTATACAAAGGGAACATTTTTGGTCGTATATTCGGCCTTTTCTTGTGGCGATGTAAGTATTATGCATAATATAGGGTACAAGAGGTTGGTCATTTCTAAGTACTTGCAGAGGGGTATGACTTAATCTTTATGGTTATCTAATACACCTGGATATATCAAAGTATATTTTTGATAGTTACTCGAGAAGAGAAGTTCTAGATCCTTTTGTGATCACTCAGCATAACTCTGGAAGATATTTCCATCCTATATTTGGGTATATCAAAGTAAATCTTTGATAGTTACTCGAGAAGATAATTTCAAGATCATTTGAGATCATTCAGCTTAAACTTTGGAGAACACTTCTAAATTGTTATTCATTAGAATATCGTAGAAACTTTGAAAGCATTATACTCTTTCATTATCAAATTATTGTGTTGCATAGAATGCGAGAAGACTTGTTAGTAAATAACGATTTGTTCAGCTATTTCAAAGTTCCCCGAACTTTATTTTCATTCTATCAAAATAGATAGTCTGTTGTTCTGATTCTTATACTTTTATTGTATATCTTAACTTGCGGGGTAAATTTGTTGCTCACCCTTGCTAAATAAAACTTTTCAGCTAGGGACGAAGTGGCAGGGGTGCTGTGAAGGACAAGGGCAAAGGCATTGTAATAAATTAGTTATGAATAGTATTATTATGTTATATTTGTAAACCCTTTTTATATATCTAAAGGGTATGTTTGTAATGTTAAGGTTAGAGAACCTGAGACTAATGTATTAACTTTATAAGTTAATGTGGTGTAATATTCTATTCATCAATGAATGGGTAGTTAGATGCTTATTATATTGTGGATAGTGAGCACCAAACTCGGGGGTCAGGTAACCCGGATTTGGGGGTGTCACAGGTTGGTATCAAAGCTGTAGGTTATAAACCTTAAGTGGGGTGGGGAAAACCCTAGGATTATAACCATAAGCGAGATAGAGAATACTCATTTAAAGTACTAAGTGAGGGATTGTCGAAGTGTATCAATAGTGAGATAGGTTGACACATAGTGTGAGAATTTCGTACTGGTAAAGTACTAATCAAGTTGTTTAAACTGATTGTAGGATGTCGGGAGAAAATGAGATGAGTACGGAGATTCCAGCGGTTGTTGCACCAGTGCCAGTAGCCGAGGTGCCAGCGCAAAGCGATTCAGTTGAGGAAGTGGGAAAAGATGAACATATGGTTAATCTTGGGAGTGATCATGATGATTATCCCAAGATGTATCTGAGTGGTGATGAGGAGGCCGAGTCTGAAGAAGCTAAGGTGGAGAAAGGGAATAAGACCAAAGTTGGAGAGAAAGATCAAGAATCTGCAGAAGTCCAGGAACTCCAGAGTAAAGTATTTCTCTTGGAGGAGTTGTGGAAGACGGAGCGAGTGTTACGCGAAATGACTGAAGAACGGAACGAGCCGGGTGGAAAGGATGAAGACTGAAGGTGGTGGATCGTCTGAAGGAACAATCAAGCAACAGAAAGGCAAGAATAAGATAAAGAGGGACAACGACAGCGATAATTCTGAAAATTCAAACCCGAAGAAGAAGCAAGTCTGTAGTAAGTGTGGAAAGACTCAAATGGGAGAATGCATGATGTGGAGGAACGTTTGTTTCAATTGTAAGCAGGAAGAAAATATTTCCCTACATTGTCTTAAGCTGAATACGAGGAAGTGTTTTTCATGTGGGAGAATGGGTCATGGACTCAACAAGTGTCCTAACAAAAAGAAGACTGATGAAGAGAGTGGACGGTAGATAGCTTAAGTTTAAACGATAGTATTTTTTTTGATAATGTGTTATATTAACGGTTGTAATATCGAGAACGATGTTTGAACATATGTAAATATTTATGTTTGTATGAATGAAATCTTTATTTTCTATATGAATATAAGATTAAGATTAATTTGTGAGTTCTTAAAACTCATACTTATGATAAGTTCATGACTCATAATTATATGAAATGTTTTGAACCCCTCAGCGAATGGACACCAAAGGTCTGACTAGGATAAGTTCATACACTCTGTGGTAAGTTCTGAACTCATAAGTGTGGTAAGTTTGACGAACTGGGAAGAGTTATATGTGAATGGAGAATTGCAACTTTTTGTAAAGTTGTGCATGTTAATCCTAAAATTATTTAAAAAGAGATAGTAATATGTGTTAAGTACTAAATGTACTATGTTCTATTTGAATAAATATGCGATTATATGAGAAATATGTGTTGAATTCTTATTGTATTAAGAATTTGTGTAGAGAAAGAGAATTAATATAAGATTTTTATTTAAATCAGATCAAGCCACCTAGCCGCCAAGATAGAATCAAAATCAAAGAGAAGAGCAGTCGGTGAATCATGAAGAAGGTTAAGCTGACCCGATGCAGAATTTCATAGATATGCTAGCCCAAGCTATGGGAGATAGAGCTCAACCAGTAAGAGGAAGAACGAGAAATCAGCCAGCCGATAGATTGGCTAACTTCAAAGATTTTAAAGCGGTAGGACCGCCTGAATTCAAAGAAACCACGTATCCGATTAAAGCCCAAACTTGGGTAAAAGAAATGGAGAAAGCATTCGTTATTGCACGTGTGGCAGAAGAGCAAAAGATAGCTTTTGCAACATATTTGATGAATGGATAAGCCAATTACTGGTGGGAGACTAATCAAGCGAGAACTGGTACAGCTGTGGTTACTTGGACAAGATTCAAGGAGTTTTTCTTTGAGAACTACTTTTCGCCGAGTATGCAATCCAGAATGGAGGTCAAATTTCTAGAATTGAAGCAGTAGAACATGTCAGTTTCGGAATATGCTGCCAAATTCAACGTGTTGGCGAGATTTGCACCTCATCAGGTGGACACAGAGGCGAGAAAAGTGAGAAGATTTGAGAATGGACTGAAGCCGGGGATATACAACAAGGTAGCGGTATTGCAGATCAATACGTTCGCGACTTTGTTAGAGAAGGCGTTAATTGCTGAAGGAGGGAGCGAAGCTGCATCTCGATTTCATCAAGAGAAGAAGAAGAAGAAGACCAATGACGAAGGAAGCAGTGGTGGTAGTAACCCTAACAAAAGAAAGTGGAGCGAGGATACCCAGTCGGATAATAGGACAGAAGAGAATAGGGAAGGGAGAGAGCCATGTATGACTTGTGGGAAGAACCATTTTGGAGTTTGTTTGAAGAAGAAGGGAGTTTGTTACAACTGCGGACAAGAGGGGCACATGTCGCCCAATTGTCCCAATCCGAAGAAGATACAAGGTTGCTTTTTGCGTGTGGATCGACTGATCATCTGGTTCGGAACTGTCCGAAGAGAAATGCAGAGAAGGAAAGTGGCAACAAGGGACCCGGTAGTGGAACCTTGGCAATTCAAGGATCTGCTCAGCCAGGAAGACCATCGGCCCGTGCATTCAATATAACGGTGCAAAATGCACTGGCTGTCAAGGAGGTAGCGGCAGGTAACGATTTTGTTTAGAAATTTAATTACGCCAGTAATATTGAGTTAGATAATTATTGTGAATTGTTTTCTTTTATGGATCCAAGTCACATGTTAGAATATAAGACACAATTTAATATTGTGTTGATAAGAATGAATTGATGATACAACTTTAAAAGATTATAGAGAATAAGAAAGCGGTGATTCCGAGGACGGAATCCTTTTAAAGAGGGGTGAATGTGATAACCCGGGATTTCGAATAATTCAAATTTTTACGAATAATTTTTTTTATTTAATATTAATATTGATTATCAATTTTGTGCTGAGTATCTGTGATACGAGTCTCTAGATGTGGTTAATTTGTATATTGACTGAGAAAATAAGAGTAGAGTTATGTTTAACGAAGAATAGAAACCCTAACCCTAAGTCCGGATAGGGATTCAATTAAAACTATAATTAAAATATTTATATTGAAGAGTACGTGTTTGTACTGTATAGAATGTTGAGCAGTGATTGGTCGGGTAGGGTACAATATTTGTAAACCCTAATAAGGGATTGGAAACCCTAATATCAAGATTAGAAACCCTAACCTGTAGTTAGGAACCCTAATCAAAAGTCGAGAAACCCTAATTTTTAATTCAGGAATCCTTAACCCTAATTAGGAAACCCTAATCCTAATTAGTAAGCCCTAAAGTGAATAGTAAACTTTAATGTGTTTAGTAACCTTTAATATAATTAGGAAACACTTATTATATTTTAGAAATCTTACTTTTCTATTTTAAAACCCTAATTTTAAAAAACCTAGAAGCTAAGGTTGTAAAACCTAATGGTTAAACCCTAAAGGTTTGGCAAGTTACCTATATGCCATTAAAATTTCATGTCCAGTGTCCAAAATACCCTTTACTTAGATTATAAGTTAAGATATTTGCAAAATCTAGTGAGTCATCACTTTGGATAAGACCATGTGCTGAAATTCAATACAAATCTGGTCCATATCTTGCCACCTTGCACACTTGGATTCATTGCATCTAAGATATAATGATTTAGGAGAGAGAAAGTTCACAAAATAAGCTAATTAGCTATCTAACACCAACTCTTTCTCTCACCTAAACCCACAAAATCCCTAAGTGTTTCAGTCACTAACCAAGCCTTTAGATCACCAAAATCAGTTAAGGAGAGCAAGGATCAGAGATTTAACCAAAAAGGTATACAACACTAAACCTACTTTGATCTTGTATGCAAAGAAAGATTTTGTGTTTATGTGTTTAGATTCATGCTAGAAGGTGTTTTAAGATGATCTATGATGATACATCATAGATCCATGGCATCAAAAGGCTTTAAAATGGAGTTTTTGAAAAACTGTCCAAGAACACAAAAGGTGGCCTGACAACCGAATGTCAGTGGCCCTAGATTCTTTTATGTTTTTGATTTTTGTTGTTTTAAAGTTTTAATCTGCAGCTGGTTATGTGGTCTTTGGTCTGGAAGTGGAATCACAGCCATCCCATGTCCAGATCGTGAGTTATTAACAGTCAAAACCCGTTGACCGAGATTGACCGGGTGAATTCTGGGTAATCCAGAAAGCCATGAACAGGGTCTGATAAGTTTTTCTAAGGCCTTGATGTGTTAGTTGTTAAGTTGTTTGTTGATTTTGTTGTATGCATGATGTAGCCTGTAATATGGACTTTAGATCCTTGACTTTAATATCCCAAAAACAGTCAACATAATCGAAGTAATGGGTGGTCAAACTAGACCACTTGACATTGACTTGCAGTTTCTGGAAAGCTGTATTTGGTGATTGTTATGTTGTTTGACTGACCTGTTGATGTATATGTGTTCTATGACATGTGTACTATAGACTGGAACCTTAAAAACACTTAAACGATAACCAGAACTAGGTTAGAATCGAACTTCAAAATGGGTAGTCAAAGCTGTCTGGGTTTCTGGGTAACCCAGAAAGCCCAGAAAGCTTCTGACATCCACTTTGAAGCTCTGGATTGTGCAGATATGATATTGTTTGGCTTAGATGATGATTGATTTGTGTAGTGCTACATAAACACTACATAATCAATGTTTAAACATGCCCAAAACATGTTCAGGCTGAGAATTAAGAGTGGTCAAACCGAGCACCTTGAACACTGACTTGTCAGTGTTCTTGAGCTCAAGAACACCTAGCACGACAGAAAAGTGTTGCTATAGCATATAGCGACGGTTTCTATTTGTTTTATTTTCTGAATTTTCAAAAAATATTTAAAAAATAGAAATAAATTCTAAAAATTACTAAAAATGGTTTAAAAATTATTTTAAATTATGAAAATTAACTTTTAATTATTTGGGATATTTTTCATTAATATTTATAATTATTTGAGTATTAATGATATTTAATTTATTTAATTATTGTATTAAATAAATTTGAGAAAAATGATTTTAATATTATAAAAATCATTATAAATAAGAATAAAGTGTTTAAAAATATTTTGAGTTATAAAATGTAACTTTTAATATTTTTGGAGAATTTTCATTAATAATTTAATATTAATGATATTATATTTATTTAATTATAAAAATTAAATAAATGAATTAAAAATGATTTTATTGATTTAAAATCATTTAAAAATGAGAAAAATGATTTAAAAATATTTTAAGTTATAATTAATGACTTTTAATATTTTGATAAGGATTTTATTAATATTTAAATATTAATGGTGATGGTTTAAAAATAATTTTAATTATTTTAAAAATTATTTAAATAGAATATTGATGATTTAAAAATATTTTAAGTTATTAACAATAACTTTAATATTTTGACAAGTATGTCATTAATATTTTAATATTATTAAATATTAATGATAATGAAATTAATTAGTATTTAAATCATTTAAAAATGATTACGGTGTTTGAAAAATTATTATAAATTATAATAATTATTAGAAAATTATTAAAGGCTTCGAATAATATTATAAAAGATATATGACTTATCTAAAATAATATTGAAGCTTTGAGACCGAGTTTAAATGACAATAAATGTGTAAATTGTCGGATAGGGTGACCAAGACACCAAGATGAGACCGAAGTCCAACCAGACCAAACTAGTTAGACTTGATAAGTGTTTATATAAGTATTAAACACTGATGTAGCTATGTGGTAATGTGCCTAGGAGAAAGACTGACTGTAAATTTCAGTGTTGCGTGTTATGGAATATTGTGCTAATTGTGAGACCGATATTGTGATTCTCTTTCAAACGTAGATAAGTTTATTTGAGTAGCAGTAATCAACGGAGAAGGTAAGTTTCCTAACTCAACCTTGAGTTATATCTGTTTAATTACTATGGTGGTTAATTATTGTTAATTAGACCACGTCCAAGAATTTATTGTTGATTATTCGTAGTTAGTGTATGTTTATTAATTCAAACTGAATTAATGATTCCGAGAATATACTTAGAGAATAACTGTTATTGGATATTCACGTCCGTAGAAGCTATTGACAGTATAGATAATTCCTATCTATTGTCGAATTGTGTTGAGATATGTCTTAGCTAATTATTCTGGCTAGACGAATATTTGTTAGAACTTAATAGGTTCGAGAAGAGAATTCAATTAATATTGACAAATCAATGCCAATTATTTCGGCTAGATTGAGAAGTGACTAAATATTGAAATCATAGTATTTTGTTGTTAAATCAAATTCTGATTATAAGACTTAGAAGAACAACCTTTTATACAAAGGGAACATTTTTGGTCGTATATTCGGCCTTTGCGCGCGTGTAAGTATTATGCATAATATAGGGTACAAAGAGTTGACCGCTCTAAGTACTTGCAGAGGGGTATGACTTAATCTTTATGGTTATCTGATACACCTGGGTATATCAAAGTATATCTTTGATAGTTACTCGAGATGAGAAGTTCTAGATCCTTTTGTGATCACTCAGCATAACTCTGGAAGATATTTACATCCTATATTTGGGTATATCAAATTAAATCTTTGATAGTTACTCGAGAAGATAATTTCAAGATCATTTGAGATCATTCAGCTTAAACTTTGGAGAACACTTCTAAATTGTTATTCATTAGAATATCGTAGAAACTTTGAAAGCGTTATACTCTTTCATTATCAAATTATTGTGTTGCATAGAATGCGAGAAGACTTGTTAGTAAATAATGATTTGTTCAGCTATTTCAAAGTTCCCCGAACTTTGTTTTCATTCTATCAAAATAGATAGTCTGTTGTTCTGATTCTTATACTTTCATTGTATATCTTAACTTGCGGGGCAAATTTGTTGCTCACCCTTGCTAAATAAAACTTTTCAGCTAGGGACGAAGTGGCAGGAGGTGCTGTGAAGGACGAGGGCAAAGGCATTGTAATAAATTAGTTATGAATAGTATTATTATTATGTTATGTTTATAAACCCTTTTTGTATATCTAAAGGGTATATTTGTAATGTTAAGGTTAGAGAAACTGGGACTAATGTATTAACTTTATAAGTTAATGTGGTGTAATATTCTATTCATCAATGAATGGGTGGTTAGATGCTTATTATATTATGGATCGTGAGCACCAAACTCGGGGGTCAGGTAACCCGAATTTTGGGGTGTCACACTTGTCATATATTCAGAAGAAGAATGCATATATCTAGCTAGCCAATTTAAATTACATAGGACACAGATTCCTATACTCATTATATGTGGCAAGAAAAACAAATCATGGGGCATTGCAGATTTTTAGCTAGCATATTACATGAATGGAAAAACTTATTCACGCCGGCAATTTACCAGCACGACAACTGCAGATTTTTAGATTTTTATAATTCTATTGTAATTAGGATTCCTTTTTAATTAAGATTTCTTTTTAATTAGAATTTCTTTTTCAAATTGACTTCTGTTAGGGTTATAGTTTATAAATTCCTATTAGGATTTGAATTGTTTTGAGTAGTATAAATAGAGGTCCTAGTTGATGTAATCAAACACATTATTCATTATTCTTATTCAATATATTTGTGAGTTTATTCTCTACTTTTGGTTCTTTGAAGAATTCCTAAGAATAAGTAATTCTTAGTTATTTCTTTGAGATTCAATTTGACTTATCATACAATAATTTATAGTTGTGTGTGGTGTCTTCTACCGCATCAATCGTCGATTGTACTGAGGTTATCGCTTTAATATAAGCGAGGGTTCAAGGTGTCATTGGTGTCCATTCAACGTAGATTCTGAACGCGAGCAGTTGTACCAAGATTACCGTCTAAAGTATAGACGAGGGGTTAAGGTGTTGCAAGCAATTCACCCAACAATTGTGCCAGAAACGATCCGGGCGATGACCACCTTCATGCAAGCATCTTTGTGGAGTCTATCAATTACTGTTGCCCAAGCCTAACGCAAACACACATTGAAATTTGGTGCACTATCTCAGAACGCATGACAGTAGCAATTGTAAATTTCTACTTTTACTTTTCTACACACGCGACAATAATGCCAAAGACACGTACGAGCGAAAATCAAGATAGCTCCTGTTACAATCCAAACTCCAATTTTTCCTCAATTTCTACAGCAATTCACCAAACCCAAAAGCTATAAACTTACTACAACATTGCTAAGCATAGATATAACACTTCTAACAACAAAACAACCAAATTTTTAAGGATTAAAACTATGTTTTTGTTGTTTTCTCCATTTTCAACACATTTGGTGAATTCAATCGCCAAATCTTTGTTTCTTAACTAATTTACACCATTAAAATTGTGTTGTTTTCGTTTCTTGATATACTAACACAATTCACAACCAATTTACAAATTATAATAAGGATTAAACATAAAATTTAGAACTCAATTAAGCCATTTCATATATATATAACACTGTTACTTAATTTTCTTCTTACAACCTAATTTTCATGAATTTGATTACTCATACAGCTTCTATATAACAATTATCAGATTTCACATATATATAATCAACACCTTAACCCTATTCCAACAAAATTCTAATTCACAGAAGAAAAAAAAATAGATATTGCAAAGAAGAATTTGGAATTAGGATAGATTATACCTTTAATCCTCTGTTGTATTTTAGCAATAAATGGTGACAAGGTTTTAGCAATTCTTTTTCTTCCTCTTCATAGCAAAACCCTCAATTTCTTCTCTAACCCTCTAACAATTTTCTCTGTGTTTCTCTGTTTCTCCGTTCTTCCTAGCCTTAGGATAATACGCATAAAAAAACAAACTGATATAGGCCTTTCCCCACGTACTCTTCAGTTAAAAAAAATAAAGCGCCTATCAGTTATGTTATGCCAAAGGCCATAAGGCCATGTTTGGCTACACACAAAACTCCCCATTCTAATTTATTTTTATATTTTCCTATCATATAGTTTCCTTGTCACACTTTTATTTAATTAAGTTTAATAACTTACAATTACAATTATAATTTCCATTATAATTATATTTATGCTTAACAAATTATTACATATCTAATTTAATTATAAAATTAAACTAGAATATTATTTAATTTAATTTAATTATTTTCTTAAATATTAAACAATTCATTTAATTTAATTATTTCATTAAATTAAATCTTTAAATAATAAAATTACCATTCATTAATTTAGTTAACATACACACTTAACTAAATTATTACACCACAATTTCATCAATTATTTATTTATCTCAATAGATAAATTAATTAAAATATTTATTTCATTCAATAAATATTTAAAATTAATTACAAAATTCTCGTTCGTTACACTACTCCACCAAATCCCTCATACACATTATCTTCTTCTTCATTCCATTGGTTTAATTCATTGAGAAAAGCCCAAATTTGGTCACCAATTTCCTTATAAATGGAGCCATTCTCATTCACAGACTTTTTGCTAAGTTCTCTATTAAACTTCAAAGTTGTGTGTGAGTGTGGTTGGGTTGAGCATACACAATCTGCAAATTGAAGCTAGAGTTAGAATTTCAACTTCATAGAAGTTAATATCCATTTACATGTTCTTAAATTCAAGTTTTACAAGTTCTTAGGAAATGCTAAAATACTTGTTTTGAGTCAAAAAATTTATGATTGAAAGCATGATATAATCTGTCAATTGATGCTAAACATTGTTAATATGGTTGAATATGAAATCATCAAAAGTTAAACGGAGTAATTTGGTCAAGTAATGAATTCGTAGTGAAGAGAATCGCTAAATATGTTAAACTTTGGAAAAATGACATGAATCTTGAATTTGATTCTTAAATTTGGTTGTTTATGTGATTGGAGTTGTTAGAATCATGCTAGGGGTGTTTAGAAGTAAATTTATATCAATTGGGTATCGTTATATTGTTGTTTGGTTGAGATTTTGGCATGTTGGTTCGTAGCAGTGGATTGGAATTTCAAATTACGATGTGTCTAACTCTGGTTAGTGCTGACCCCGTGAGTCACCCGCCCGACAGGGGTTAGGCGATGTAAAAAAAAGGCGCCCGTGGGTTAGGCGAAGAAGTTAGAGTACTATTTTTGTTGTTCCACACAAGGAATCCTAAATTGGCGTAACCTAACTTAACTTAAGGAGCATACATAATCTTTAAACATGTATCAATACGTATTAGTGGGCTTGGGGATTGAGTTATAATCTTTTGAAAGAAAAGCTAAAAGACTAAAACCATGTTTGGTTTTTCCTTACGACTTTTTGAAACTTAACATTTTGAGCATATGTTTGCAACTTAGTTAGTTTTATAAATGGGTATAAAATGTGAATTCAATTTACTTTTTGCATGTTTGGACGTTTGCCATGAGATTTTAAGATTTAAAAACCAATTAAGTTGAAAACTCTACGACTTATATTGTGAACTTTTGAACAATTATAATAGGATACTTTTTTCCTCTAGAGATAACCAACATGTTTGTACATCTAGCTAGACACGTTATAAACTATGCAAGCGTGAACTAAAAGAGTTTCTAAGTAGAGAGCTATACTAGTTACGTACAAATAAATCTAATACATGCGAGCATGCATAGAAAAAGGTTGTTTGGCAATGTTGTGTGATTTAAATGAATGTTATGGTTAGTAATTGATATAATGAGCTCTCTTAACTTGGTAAGATGGAAATTTATAAGTAAAATTAACATTTGTCGAAAGTAAATAATAAAGACCAAACCTAGCTTAAAGGTTCTTTAACATAAATATGTGAAGCAACTTAAACTAGAATACGTGACATAAGTGATATTTCACGTATACAAATAAAAGGTGAATATATGGTATTAAAGATTGCCAAAATAGTCTTAAAGATTTTCAAAAGTAAGAATAGATTTGGAAACACATTGATAGACAAAGATATTTCTCTCTCTAGATTTTTCTCTGCCCTCTCTCTAGACTTTTCAAATCTTCTCCTGCCCCTAGGACTTACCTAACTTTTCTGGCTCTCACCTAACTTTCTCGGCTCCTTCTCTCTCTCTCTCCTCCTCCGTCCTCCCTCTCTGTTCTTTCTACTCCCTACTCCCTTCTCCCCTCTTGTTCTTTTGCTCCTTCCTAATTAGACTCCCCTCCTCCTTTCTCACATTATGGTTAGCCAATCTCATCTATCAGATGATAACACTGAAAGTAGTCAGTCTCATGACTTATTTGCTAAATATGGGGTCTCTAACCCAAACTCGTCGCCTGCTCCTTCTCACTTGGCTTTCAGCAGTGATGGCATGGCAGAGTTAGACTGTAACCCTATCCCTCTGGCTCTTAGTCAGAGTTCGGAGGAATCCATTATTTTGGACATTGTTCGTGAGGTAAATATTGGTCCAGCTCAGGGCGATAATGCAAAAGAAATCTTTCTTGTTGCCCAGCATTTCTCTCTCAAGTATCGTGATGAAGCGTTGTTTGAACGCAAGAAAAATCTCCATCTTATGGAATTCCTCTCTGCATATGGTGTCCCTCTTACTGTTGTTCAAGATTTTGTAAAGGAAGAGAAATTATATGATTTTGGTAATGTCTGGAAGGTGTTCATTCAAAGTCCTCCTCCTTCTGCTCTAGCTGGAGGAGAGACTACTAAAGCTGGTCTCTTAAACCATGGAATAGGGATGGAGATTGGGGCTCCCCTGAACTCTAAGGCGCAAGCCCCATCTATTGCTGAAGAAGGTGAAATCTTACCAGGTCCGGCTTCTGGTCTGGCTAAAACTTGGATTAATGTGGTCTCACAGAATGTTGGGAAGTCCTCAAGATCTCTCTCTTTTCACCCTCCTTATAACTTCTAATGGTGACATCCTTGTCCAACCCCCTGATGAGTTACTTGTACGTGGGAACAGATTTTGTCCTCAAGCTTAGTTAGATACTTTCTCCACTCAACTCTTCCTTACAAGGTTGTTGAACCAATAACTAGAAGAGTTTGGGGTAACCTTGGCTTATCAAAGATTTTCCTTCACAGTAAGGGTTACTACATCTTCAAGTTCAACTCTGTTGCTGATCGTGATAACATCCTTGCCTTTGGGCCATGGCATTTCGCCTCTAAATCTATTGTGCTCCAGAAATGGCAGGAGGGGGTCGAGTTCTCTAAATCAGATTGTGACACTTATCCTATTTGGGTAAAGCTAAGCCAGATCTCATTGTCCTACTGCTCTGATGAAGGTATTAGCTACCTTGCTAGTGCTATTGGGAAACCTTTGTTTTTGGATGAGATGACCTCAAAGAATGAGTACATGACCTTTGCTCGAGTTTGTATTAAAATTTTTGCTTCATCCTCCTTCCCTACCTCTATTAAAGATATTGTGATCAACTCGGAGAATCATGAGAAGATGTCTGTCAATGTTGATGTGGAATACCAAAGCCGCCCCCTTCCTGTCCTTCCTGTCAAGTTTTTGGACATTCTCCTCTTAAATGTCCTAAGGCAAATTTCAAATGGGTTCCCAAATCCCCTTCTACTGGAAATACCATTCTGACCTCTTCTGTTGGCCTAGGTGTCATCCCTGGTCCTTCCTCAGCTACCATCTCTAACCCTATCTCTCTGCCTAGGCCATCTTCTAATGATTGGATTACTGTGACCCGAGGTATCAAAGCTGGAAATGACTCTGCTAACTTGTCCCTTCCATTGGGTACTACTACTATGGTAACTACAAATTCCTTTTCCCCTATAGCCTTTGATTCTGGTCCTCAAGAAAAGACAGATTCTGAATCTCCTGCTGCCCACAATCCTCTTCTCTCCAAGCTGAAGGTTATCAATAAGAAGGAAGGGAAGGATCTAAAGAAAAAATAGAACTTTACAAATGAAAATCCTCAAGCTGCTAAGAAGAGGAAAGGAAAAGGGAAAGCTGGGCACACCCCTCAATAATCTTATGTTAGCTTCCTATAATATTAGAGGTTTAAATAAAAAGCCTAAACAGGCTTATGTTAAGCAACTTATTAGTGATAATCATATATCTTTTGTTGGCCTCCTTGAGACTAGGGTCAAAGCGCATCAGGCCACTAGAATAGCTAGGAAAATTTGTCACAATTGGTCTTGGTTTTTTAACTATGACTATCATAGCAATGGGAGAATCTGGGTTGGATGGAACCCTTCTGTTTGGAAAGTGGACATCCTTTTTGTTTCATCCTAGATCATTCACTGTAGAGCCAATAATATCCTGAACATTGATAACTCTTTTCTGGTATCCTTTGTTTATGGTTTAAACTATTACATTGAGAGAAGTGACCTTTGGAGAGATCTAATAACTCACTCCTCTACTGACAGTTGGTGTATTCTGGGAGATTTTAATGTCATCAAAGCCTTAATGAAACTAACCAAGAAAAAGTTATATGAGATACATGTATGAAGGATTTCTTGGAGTGCTTTCAATCTCTTGAAGGTGAGGATATTCGAGGTGTTGGCCCTCTGTACACTTGGTAGAACTGTCAACTGGCTAAACTCATCCATAAAAAACTAGATAGAGCCCTTGGGAATGTTTCTTGGTTTTCAAAGTTTCCAAATGCTCAAGCTATTTTTGCTCCTCGAGGACTTTCTGATCATGCCTTAGTCCTCCTCAACTCTGGTATTAACTCTTTCCAGTCTAGAAAGCAGTTTCAGTTCTTTAATAACCTGATGTTACTTGATGGGTTTAACGACTGTGTCCGGCTTGCATGGGGACAGACTACCCTGGGCAGCCCCTTCTTTATTTTCTCAGAAAAGCTAAAAAGGACGAAGAGAGCTCTTTTCAATCTCAACGCTTCTGCTGGCAACGTCTCCACCTCTATTAGGGATGCACATGACAGTTTGCATCTTGTCTAAACCTTGCTTTTAAATTCTCCTCTAGAACCTGCTCTTCTAGGCCAGGAAAAGAGCAGCCTACAACATCTCTGGAACGTCTTAGACAGAGAGGAATCCTTCCTTCAGCAAAAGTCTCGAGCTACTTGGTTTTCCCTAGGTGATAAGAATTCTAGTTACTTCTCAAATATTGTGAAGAATAGGTGGAACTCTAACAAAATCCTTTAAATCCTTGACTCTGATGGGATCATGGTGACTGGTCAAGCTAAGGTAGAAAAAGTTGTTGTAAACTACTTCAAGGACCTTTTTGGTTCTTTTAATGACACTACCTATACTGGGATTAAGGACTTTGGTGTACTGCCAACCAACTTTGTCTCTCCAAACCAAGCAACTACTTTGGCTGCTACAGTCACTAATATGGAAGTATACAAGGTGCTAAGCTCCATGAAGAGGAACAAAAGTCCAGGGACTGATCAATTCAACGTAAATTTTTTCATCTCTTGCTGGGAGATTGTTGGTGAAGACTTCACCAAGGCTGTCCAGTTCTTCTTCATCTTTTGTAAGATGCCCAAAGGCATTAACTCCACTGCTTTGGCCTTGGTCCCAAAAATTGCAAATCCTTCCTCCATGGCTGATTTCAAACCTATCGCATACTGCAATACCTTGTACAAGTGCATTACTAAGATCCTGGACAATCGACTCAAAGAAGTCCTTCCATCTCTTATAGACAAGGCACGGTCTGCTTTCATCAAGGGCAGAAACATTAGTGACAATGTCCTTATTGCCTAGGAACTTCTCAGAAACTACCACTGTGACGCCCCCAAAATAGGTATACATCACCCATCTTGAGTCGCCAAATACATGGTACAAAATTCAAATACAACTTAGTTATACAACAGACGTGTAAAATACGACAAAATACATGCTGTGAGTTTTAATATAAATATTGTCATCTAGACAATATCCACACTCAATTTAGTCCTCATTACATTTATTATCACACTATCTAACAGAATAGTAAGGACTACTAATGCTATAATCTCGGATCACATTACTGGTTCCCTAACTAGTCCCGCCACGTTCTCATTTCACGAAAAGAACGGTGAAAGAAAGGGTGAGCTCAACTAGCCCAAGAAGAAATATTATGACTAAGATAATGCGAGAATAAATTATCATTAGTCTTCAACGATGATAAACCGATAAAATATAATAGACATCAAGTTTAAGCTATGACGGAACATGCAATCCATTAAAAGAGTCAGTAGAAAATAAAATCTACTATCTTTTATGATTTAAAAGGTTTTCATCACTTTTATATTTGGGACTCGACAATAAATAATCCACATCATCCCTGCACTACGGCCAAGGATATTCATTAGTATCACAACCACAAATTATTCGTGCACTACGGGCCAAGGATATTCGTGTATTCATCAATGATCATGATCATGCCAACAACTGTCCACCAATGCACTACGGGCCAATGAGGACTTTTACCACATCATTTGTAACATTACGGTCATGATTACACCGAATAATCCCTGGTCATAATCATACCAAGTCCATCTATGCACTACAGGCCGCATATGACTTTCAAAATAATATAAACATGATGATGATGACAATGATATAAGAATTCAATAAAAACAAGTTCAAGAAATAATTTATTCAGGAACTAATAATATCCAAATTGTCAACATGATACTTCTTTGTAAAGTAAAATTCAAGAATGCTCAGAAGAATATTTCCATGAAAAGATACTAGATGAAGCGCAAATATCAAGGATATTCCACTAATTTCATGGAGTATAAAAATCAAAACTTTAACCAACTGAGTATAATAAAGAATGGAATAACAACAGAAATCACCATGCATGCGGTGGCTCATGCATGTGAGTTATTCCAACAGAATAATAAATAACGGAACTGTGTCGAATTGAAATTGCACCGTGAGGATGTTCCAACAGAATAATATAGACGGAACCAGGTCCGGCGTAAAAATGCACAGACAGGATATTCCAACAAAATAATAAAGACGGAACCAGGTCCAGCGTAAAACGCACAGACAGGATATTCCAACAGAATAAAAAAGACGGAACCAGGTCCGGCGTAAAATGTACAGATAGGATATTCCAACAAAATAATAACGAATGGAATAAAAAAAGAATTTCACCAAGTATAGGGTAGCCCGCGTATATAGGTTATTCCAACAGAATAATAAAGAATGGAATAACAGAAGTTCTCTTCATGAATACAAAAGAAATAATACCCCTTATCGTAAAAGAAGAGAATTCCGGCTGGTAGGGCGAGGATATTCTTGAAGAAAACTTGCACTACACTCAAAGCTTTTTAAAACTCTAAGAAATACGCTCAAGATTATAAAAGAGAATTCTCTAAAATTTCTGGTGTGATTTTAATTCTAACTAAGCATCCTATTTATAGGAGAATGAAAAGGATACTATTTGAATTTTTCACGGACTGCACAGTAGAAATTCGGATGAAATAATTTTCAGAATCACGGGCGAAAGGAAATTTTAGACGCAACCTAATTAATCACATGTGCACTCATCAATTCAACGACAATGATTATATATATATATATATATATATATATATTATATACATACTCACATGCAGGCAAGTTATATATATATATATATAACTATAACATCATTTTGGTTTCTCCCAAAAATAAAATGTGGCCCCTTTATCATATATATATATACAATTCCCTTACATTTACGTAAGCTTTCCTCCCTTCCATTTCCATTCTTCAAAATCATCCCACATGTGGACCCAAAATGTGGCCCCCCTTTATTATATAAAATAATTTTCTATTGATTATTTTGAAAAATGGGTAAATGGGGATCCAAATAATAAGCAAAATTTACAACAACTACTTCATAAAAATCGCCTCAATATTTTTAACAATATTTATCATCATTATTATAATTCACAATATTAATCGACCAGGTCGTTCCTAGGAAAGAGGGGGCTTTCAATAAGGATTTCTCCTATCAGTGCGCAATTAGGTGACCAAACCTCTCCTCGATGAACTTCTAGACATCGTTAATATTGCAAATAATAATATTAATAACTTTGTCATCTCAATTATTGATTTAATAATATATAAAATATCGACAATAATTGAATCAAACAACGTGAGATACTATGCAACAACTACTGTAGCAATAATTGAACAAAACTGAGTGACTTCTCACGTAAGCATCAATAATCAATACCGTGTACTACTATGCAACCACGCGTATTACTGTACTTTTACTACCGAGTAGTTCAACAATTAATGATAAAACTTCCGTCGTTATTTTCATAAAATATTTTTGTCGTTTTCTCAAACTGACAATAATTCCATCGTGGGGTCCACCAATGATTGTGCCGTCGTACGAATATTACCTGTTAAAACGAATATTCTCCGACCAATCGAATATTATATAACAACTTGCGTACTTTGCAAAATTTATGAATATTACCCACAACTATAACATTATATCAAATTCATTCCATAATATTCAAAAATGATAATTATAGAAAATTCAAGAATGCTCAGAAGAATATTTCCATGAAAAGATACTGGATGAAGCGCAAATATCAAGGATATTCCACTAATTTCATGGAGTATAAAAATCAAAACTTTAACCAACTGAGTATAATAAAGAATGGAATAACAAAAGAAATCACCATGCATGCGGTGCCAGATGTATAAAAGTTATTCAACAGAATAATAAATAACGGAACCGGTCGGTGAAATTACATGCAAGCAGGATGTTCCAATAGAATAATATAGACGGAACCGGTCGGCGTAAAATGCATGATATATGATATTCCAATGAGAATAATTAAGGCGGAATCAGTCCAACGTAAAAACGCATGATGAGGATATTCATATTCCGAGAATAAAAAGAGCGGAACCGGTCCGTAAAAAAATGTGAGACAGGATATTCCAACAAAATAATAACGAATGGAATAACAAAAGAATTTCACCAAGTATAGGGTAGCAGCGTATCTGAGTTATTCAATGTAATAATAAAGAATGGAATAACAGAAATTCTCTTCATGAATACAAAAGAAATAATACCCCTTCGTAAAAGAAGAGTATTCCAGCTAGTAGGGCGAGGATATTCTTGAAGAAAACTTGCACTACACTCAAAGCTTCTTAAAACTCTAAGAAATACGCTCAAGATTATAGAAGAGAATTCTCTAAAATTTCTAGTGTGATTTCAATTCTAACTAAGCATCCTATTTATAGGATAATGAAAAGGATACTATTTGAATTTTTCACGGACTGCACAGTAGAAATTCGGACGAAATAATTTTTAGAATCACGGGCGAAAAGAAATTTTAGACGTAACCTAATTAATCACATGTGCACTCCTCAATTCAACAACAATGATTATATATATATATATATATATATATATATATATATTATATACATAGTCATATGCAGAGCAAGTTATATATATATATATATATATATATATATATATATATATATATATATATATATATATATATATAACTATAACATCATTTGGTTTTCCCCAAAACAAACATGTGGCCCCTTTATCATATATATATATATATATATATATATATATACACACACAATTTCCTTACATTTACGTAAAGCTTCCCCCATTTCCATTCTTCAAAATCATCCCACATGTGGACCCAAAATGTGGCCCCCCTTTATTATATAAAATAATTTTCTACCGATTATTTTGAAAAATGGGTAAATGGGGATCCAAATAATAAGCAAAATTTACAACAACTACTTCATAAAAATCGCCTCAATATTTTTAACAATATTTATCATCATTATTATAATTCACAATATTAATCGACCAGGTCGTTCCTAGGAAAGAGGGGGCTTTCCAATAAGGATTTCTCCATATTGGCGCGCAATTAGGTGACCAAACCTCTCCTTGACAGAACTTCTAGACATCATTAATATTGCAAATAATAATATTAATAACTTTGTCGTCTCAATTATTGATTTAATAATATATAAAATATCGACAATAATTGAATCAAATAACGTGAGATACTATGCAACAACTACTGTAGCAATAATTGAACAAAACTGAGTAACTTCTCACATAAGCATAAATAATCAATACCGTGTGTTACTATGTAACCACGCCAGACATCTTATTACTTTACTACCGAAAGTAGTTCAACGATTAACGATAAAACTTCCATTTGTTATTTTCATAAAAAATATTTTTGTCGTTTTCTCAATCGACAATAATAATTCCGCTGTGGGGTCTACCAATGATTGTCTTAAGTCGTGCATTTAATATTACTGTTAAAAGCGAATATTCTCAGACCAATCGAATATTATATAACAACTTGCGTACTTTGCAAAATTTATGAATATTACCCACAACTATAACATTATATCAAATTCATTCCATAATATTCAAAAATGATAATTATAGAAAATTCATCTTTATTCATAAAAGTTGGGGTCTTACAACCACAGACCCTCTGGCCCTTCAAGATGTGCTTTGAAAATAGACTTAAGGAAGGCTTTTGACACAGTAAGGTGGGAATTCCTGTTTGATATCCTTTCAACTTATAAATTCCCTACCATCTTTATTGCTTGGATAAGGGCATGTGTTTCCACCCCCATGTTCTTTATCAAAATCAATAGGACCTTAGCTGGCTATTTTCCTAGCTCTCAGGGGCTTCGACAAGGTGACCCTCTTTCCCCTTATCTCTTTGTGCTCATTATGGAAATGTTATCCTTAAAGCTTTCTTGGGGCTCAATGGAACCCAACTTCAAATTCCACTAGAGAGCTAAAGAGTTAATGTTAACCCATCTACTCTCTGCTGATGACATTCTTATCTTCTCACATGCTAGCATTCCTTCTATATCCATCATCTCCTCTTGTATTCAATCCTTTTCACTCTTTTCTGGCTTGATCCCCAATATCCATAAAAGCCACTATTTTTTAGCAAACATTGACCCTGCTACTTCAAGCACACTCTCTCTTCTTGGCTTCCAGCTTGGACTCCTTCCTACAAAATATTTGGGTGTGCCCTTGATATCCTCTAAACTCTCATTCCATGACTGCATTCCTTTAATTCATAGACTTACCTAGCGAGCTTCCTCTTGGACTTCAAAAGTCTTAGTTTATTCTGGTAGACTACAACTGATCAAGTCTGTTCTCTTTTCCATTCAATCTTTTTGGAGTTCTCATTTCTTGCTCCCAAAAGCTATTATTAGATCAATCTAGTCATTTCTCTGCAGATTCTTATGGAAGGGTTCATCTCTTGCAAAACATGGAGCCAAAGTAGCATGGTCTGATATTTCCCTTCCAACCTCTGAAGGAGGGCTAGGTCTAAAAAGTCTTTTAGACTAGAACAAATCTCTCCTCCTTCTGCACTTAATGAAGATTATTCAATTCCACTCATCCTCACTATGGGCTGCTTGGGCAAAAATCACAATTCTCAAGGACCGGTCCATTTGGCAAATCCCAATCCCTCCAGACTACTCTTGGACATGGAGGCAGGTACTAAAACTGAGACCTTTGGAATCATATAGTCTATCGTGTGGGTAGGGGTGACATGACCAATCTCTGGTATGATCCTTGGGTTCAAGGTAAGGCTATCAACCCAAGTCCCACTCTGTTAGGGAACTCGGGTATCCCTTCTACTGCTAAAGAGTAACACATCTCCACTGCTATATCCTGGATTCTCCCTCGCAGCAACCACCATGAGGTCATTCTTTTTCGCAGGCAGATTGAGGCCCTTCCTCCCCCCTCAACTCATGTCGACCGCATCCTTTGGGACACCTTGGACATATCCAGTATAAAAGCTAAACACATCTGGAGTTTCATCTGTGCTAAGAAGCAGCCAGTTACATGGGGGTCTATCCCTTGGAATAAATTTCATGTTCCTAGGTACTCCTTCATACTTTGGCTTAGGATTCTGAGGAGCTTACCCACAAATGATAGAACTATCCGAATTATGGGCAGAAGTTTAATTTGTCAGCTTTACCATACACACACTTTTGAGCACCTGTTCTTTTTATGTGATTACTCCAACTTTATCTTCAGATATACTATGGATTTGGGTCAGTTGAACAATATTTCAAATAATTGGGATGATATCTTGGACTACATTTCCACCTTCCAAGGAACAACTGTTTCCAGAAATATATTATGCCTATCTCTTGAAGTTTCTCTCTACAAAATTTGGGAGGTCCAAAATGGTCAACTCCATAGGAACACCGTACTCCCCCCATAAGCTTTGGCGAAGGATATCAACAATATTATTAAATCTCGATTGTCAACCTGTAAATCTTTTTTAAAAGCTTTAAATTTTTGTCAATATTTTTGTAATTGGCTATTGTAACTGCTTTTGGTTACGGTCCATGTTTTGGACTTGTTTTTAGCCTCTTGGGCTGGCTCTTGGCGAGTTGCTGAGCTGGTATGGATTGTCTAGACTATCTGTTGGTCAGAGTATAAATGTGATTGGGTCTGCTGCTGGTTTGCTGCGGTTGTGAGGTGCTGGGTTTGGGCTGGCTCCTAGCAAAGTGCTAGTGAGGTGCTTGTTTGGTTAGGTGCTGGTAGCGGTGAGGTGCTGGTATGGTTTAGGCAAGGTGGGCCTAGTACTTTCTGTTGGGTGAGGTGCTGGTTTGGTGAGGTGAGGCTGGTATGGTTTGGGCGAGGTGGGGCTGGTACTTTTTGTAGCATCCCCGAATCCGGTATACTATTTCTATCACTATTGCGGAAGATATAAACATAAATTGTTTATACATTAAACCTTTACACATCATTCCCCAAGGTCTACAACCTTAACTTAATACATACCTTCAATATCTTAGAAGATTTACAATACTATTTTCATCCGAAAATTTAATAAATTTAACTACAACATAAAGAAACTTTGCACTTTGTCTTTGCCTCCGCCCTTATTCAAGCCTTCATCTTAATCGAAAATTTTATCATGATATAGCAAGGGTGAGCAACAAATTTGCCCAAAGAAGTTTTATATACAAAGGAGATATATCATGATTGAAAAGAATGGATAAGCTTTCAAGTTTTCAACAATATAATAATTGTGAAATAACATGAATTAATTTTTCAACGATTGAATGACTGAACCAATAATAATGGATGTCAACAATTAACATGAACAAGTTTAACTGAAACATATGGTAATGAAGGTGATCACTTTTCATACCGATGAACATATACAACATGCACAATGTGCGTAATCAATAATTTATCGACGTGGTATAATCAACAATAATTAACCACTAACATGCTTTGAATTAACAACTCAAGTTGAGTTAGGAAACTTGCACAATAATTAGAAGTTCAAGTTTAGGAACTTGCCTGTACCGTTGATTACCGCTAAGCAATCAATTTAATCTCTTATAAAAGACCTATCATTAATAAGATCGATCCTCCGATTAGCATAATACATTTTATCCCACAACACTATTACTCAAATAATAAATTAGCTAACATTTAGCCACATAATTAAACATTAAATAATTCTTTAACTCATTGGTAATATTATTATCCCTTAATAATATTACTATCACTTATCCATTAACTTAAACTTTTGCCTAATATTCTTTTTATAGAATATTTATCATTTACAAATATTATTAATCATTTAATAATATTTAAATCCTTTTACTAATATTATTAATCATTTAATAATATTGTAATCACCTTCTAATATTATTAATCATGTAATAATATTTTACTTGTTTCATAAATAATAAAGGTCTCACACATTTTAAGATGCAAATATTTTACACCTTGAAACTTAAACCATTTAAATTTCATTTTCGTAAATATCTTTTACCTCTACTCAGAATTTGAGTTTAAAGCAATTTAATGTATAGCTTTTATAGTAAAAATCAATTTACTATATTATTTCTTCACTTTAACTAACTTTTACTTGGTTTGTCCGTTCATGAGTCAACACCCACTATTGCCTCATATATAAACATTTTATCTCACTAGCACATTCGCTTTATTTTTTCATTTTACGATTATTCGCATTTTTGCTTCAAGACACGTAAATCTCAAATTTCAAAACTTCATTTTGAGCAATCGAAAACCTCAAAATATCATTTTTATGATTAATACAATATTTCAAAGGTTTTACATTCTTTGTTCCACCACAAAATAATTTTTATAGGCAACTATATATATATATATATATATATATATATATATATATATATATATATATATATATTTCGCTTAAATATGTAATTTATATTTATTACATATTTTATTGCTTTATTTATGCCTCGAAAGAAAGTTTATTCGGCATAAAATATTACTTATAGTCAAATTTCGCACCATAAGACTTTATTAGATTATTATAACTTATTATTTCTCTATCATATGCCCAAACACATAATATACTTCATTGAATATCAATTTCAACAATTACATTGAAAATATCATAAATCTCTTATTAAATCTCCCGTCAAATATTATTAATTATGTAATAATATTTTACGCTAAGGTTACTAACCTTTTAATAACATTCCAGTCACATACTACTAATAATATCTCAATACCATATTATTAGTCACATAAAAATAATTTATGTCATTAATCACATAAATAAACAATTATTTCAATTGTTTTCCTTTTTAATAAATAACTTGCTTAAGCATTCTAAAATGCTATAAACATTACAACACTTTAAACCCGACCCAAAGCTTCATTACAAACTTGCATAAACCATGCTCACGGGTCTCACTTCATACATCGCATTTTTCCTATTTTTGGACACTTTTGATTTTCGAAATATTTTACCCAGCCTCACTAAAATAGCCATAACTCTCGCGTTTTAAAACATTTTTGAGCGATTCTTGAGCCCACGCGAAGATAACTTCCAGGGCTACAACTTTTGTCTCACAACAGTTTTCCAAAATCAGAACACAACAGTCCAACAATTTACATCAAGAAGGCTGTTCGGAAATTGAGGAACAGTTTTGCTACGCACCTTCCGAACGCCATAACTACCTCATCCGGAGTCGGAATTAGTCCGTTCCGGAGTCTATGGAAAGCTAAAACAGAGTACTACAACATACCAAAAGCCCAGAATTTTTAAAGCAAAAAAACTGGACGAAATTGCCCCTGACATTGGCTGCCCCGAAACTGTCCATTTTTGGTTATAAAAAAACGGAACTGTTTTCACCAAATCAGTCACTACCCCATGTAAACTCAACATTTTTGAGTACTACCACTTGGGTTAACTACTTAACACATATATCTAACATCCCTTTTTGACGGATGGCAAAAAGAAGTCATAGATTTAAAACGGTGAAATTTCAAAGTATATAGAAATTTTGAGTTTCTAAACTAGAAAAAATTTATTTTTCTCTTCTTTTGGTTTCAAACCAAATCAACACCCAAAATAGCTAAATCCATACATGAATCTATATAAATCACATATATCTTAGGGTTTTAACTCCCAAATCAAAAAACCCAAATCATCAATTACAAAAGATAAAGGAATAAAGCTTAGAGAGAGAAAAATTTTACCTTCTTCTTCTTCTCTTCCATCTTCAATGGAGATCCTCTTCTCTCCTACCCATATAAGGGGCTGCCGAAGCCTCTCCTTCTTCTTTCCATGCATGGCTTCGGCCTCTTCTCCTCTCTCTCTCTCACGGGTTTTTTTTTTTTTTGCCGTTCTTCTCTTTCTCTCTCTTTTCTTTTTTTTCTTTCTTGCTCTTTTTCTTTCTACTTTTTCTTATATTTTCTTTTCTTCCTTATCCTTATCTACTCCTTCTCTTCTTTTCTTTTCTTGACCGGCCACTTGGCCTAGAATTGTCACATGTTGGCTAATTTAATTGTTTTCAATAAATTATTTTATTAAAAGACCACAATGCCCATACTTAATATGCTAGGCTAGATTGTTAATTTAATCGCCCTTAATCACTTTATCTACAAGTCTCATACTTAATTAATTAATTGGGCTTGTTTAAATGATATAACATCATTAGTCCATTAAATATAATTCTCTTGGACTCTAAATAAATTATTGGCTATAATATCATTATAGTCCATTACTTTAATTCTAATCCATTTTACCCTTATCATTAAATTAGGGTGTACATGCACTCAAGTGAAATAAAAATTCTTATTTAAGTACATTTAATATCTTAACCTAATTAGATTTGCTATAATTATGCTATAAAATTAATTAACTGAGATGTATAAAATAAATCTCTTATAATTGGTATATATTCTAAATACCATAATTCTCTCATCTCATAACCTTTAAGTTATTAAATCTTTCATTCCTAATTTATAATTAGGATCACATTAGTTTCTTTTATTTGTTTATATAATAAACAAATATAAACTATCACATAATCTTCATATTCCTTTACTCACCTATTCGAACAAAATAATTTAATAAATTGTGACATGTTCCACAATTCTCTTAAATTAGGTCACTAATATAAAAATAAAATATTAGGACCACTAAATAACGATAACCATTTAGGTTATTTAATTATCACACCTAATATATATATTAGGTTACATAACTTAATTCTTACTTCACTCTTATATACAAAATAAATGTATTCACATTATATAATGTATATTTATTTAATCATACACATAATTCAGTATAATCATAACATATTTCACTTCTCATTGCTAATCATTATTAACTAACGACTTTATACTTATTTAAATTCTTATTTGCCACCAAAGCCTAACACTCAAGCTATGTTAATTACTAACATAGTTTTAATCTTGATCATTATATCATTAACTTAATTCATCATTCCTCTTGCTAAAATATATATAGCACTTTACTAAGTATATATATATTTCTATACATATCTCATCTTCGTTTAACCTCATAAGATCTCTTCATGGAAATCTTATTTCCAATAATAAAATTTCCATATGTACTTATATAACATTTCTTAGACTATTCAGTTCACATCGAACTTACAGGTATCGTAATACCTTATTCTTGATATTCCTCCAAGTACATATTAATTCATTTCTAGGGTTTAGAAATTTTGTAATCCCATATTTTCTCTATTCTCATTCGAATAGCAAACCATATAGGTTTTACTTGAAAATTTTAAATAAATCCTCAAATTCTCATCTAGGTTTTATTCTTTAACCTTTATTCTAATCATTTAAGATTTTAGAAATTTTCGGGTTATCACACTTTTTGTTGGGTGAAGTCTTTGGTTTGGCGAGAAAGGGCAAGCGGTGAGGTCTTTGGGCTCGCTTTATTGTGCAAGCGATTCTCGTTTCTATTGTGCTCCATCTGAGGGTCTTGGCCTCGCTCAGTTGGCAGCTTTCTTTTGGCTCTTTTAGCTCTCGTTCTTGATCATTTTGGATGTTCTGTTTCATTTGTTAGGGTTTTAGGCTTACTGATTGCTTCATTTTATATGCATATTTTATGTTAGTACCTTGTTCTTTCGTTTAGTTGTTGGTCTTTAGTTGATTATCTTGGGGGTTGTCCCATGAGGTTCTTTCTAAAGCTTCTGGGGTATGCCCCTTTACGATTGTTTATTCTCTATTCTCTTCAATATACAAACAAACTTAGCAAAACAAAATAAGAACAATATGAATTATACATCTATGAGTTTTACGGTGTATAGTATACATGAGTATAGATACGTGTGATAAATGCATATAAATATGTATGACAAAGTGTGTTTGACTATTGAATACCTATACATACATAAATAGGGTAATATAGTTCATTGAGGTGATCTTACGCTTTAAGGGGTAATCAACGCAAGTCTCTAACCTTAAACTTCCTACATCATTGCAAGTTCCCTAGTCTCATTCTTATAATTGAATACAGGTATCTAGATCTTGTTTCTTGTTATGAAACTTTGAATTATCGTTATATCAAACATACTCCCATTGAACAAATATCTACATTCGTATGATTATTATTGAACAAATCTTGATTTATAATTACGAGAATTGAACTTATTGTTCATAAAGTTTGTCTAAGCTATTTGATTCGGCTAGACTAACATCACGAGCTAGAAAGCTATCCAAACCAATTGACTTGGTGCGGACTCTTATTGACTAAGATGAACAACCCTTCTTGAAGGGGGAACTATATAATTGTCGGGAGACCGATGTGCGCATATGAGTATGATTAAATGTTATTCATAACGTAGGGTACTTTAGGTTGATCACCTGTTGTACTCGTTTATATTGGATTTGCAGTATAATACTATTAATTCTAGCAAGAGTTCTTAGTCCTTAGTGACTGCTCAGTGTTCATTCTTATTGAACCTTGAAAGGAATAAATTTTGAAATCTTGTTGATATCCTTCAGTCTATAGCGACACTTATTGAGAACTTTTGATACTTCTTATTATCCTTGAACTATCATATACTGTTATACCTTTGAGATTCAAACATTATAACTGCGTATTCTTATTGTTATATTATTTGCTGGGCAAACTTGTTGCTTATTCTTGCTTCACTAAAAACATTACAGTTAAGGCAGAACAAGGCGATACTTCAGGAAAGGACAAAGGAAAGGGTAAGGCTACAGAATAGCTTAGTCCTTTAAGTGAAGAAGAATTAATATTATTATTATGCTTATAATGATGTATTAAGGATGATTAAATTTATGTTTAAGTTTAATCACCGGAATGTTGTAGTAACGGTCACGATACCTCGGGACGTGAATATTATATTATATCAATGTAAATTATTCTATTATTATGTTATTAATGATTTTAGTATGATATTAGAACTATCACGTGACGAACCAAATCGAGATATGAGTGTCTGAATTTGGGGGTGTCACATTATCACATATTAAATCACTATATATGTGACACCCCCAAAATAGGTATACTTCACCTATTCTGAGTTGCCAAATACATGGTACAGAATACAAATACAATCTTAAATATACAACATGAGCTGTGAGTTTTAATATAAATATTGTCTTCTAGACAGTATTCAAACTCAAAATAAGTCCTCAATACATTTATTAACACACTATTTCATAGAATAGTGAGGACTACTAATGCTATCATCTGGACCGTCACTCCGTTCCCCGACTAGTCCCTGCTACATTCTCATTTCCTGAAGAGAACAATGAAAGTAAAAGGGTGAGCACAACTAGCCCAGTAAGAAATATTATGACTAAGATAATGCAGAATAAATTATCGTTAGCCTTCAACAAAGATGTTAAGCGATACAATACAACAAACATCAAGTTTAGCTGCAGTGAATAAGCAATCCATTAAAAGAGTCAAGTAGAGAATAAAATCTACTATCTTCTACGATTTAAAAGGTTTTCATCACTTTTATCTTCGAGACTCGACTTAATAAATAAACCACATCATCCCCGCTTTTGACTACTACCAAGGATATTCATTAGTATCACAACCACAAATTATCCATGCACTACGGGTCAAGGATATTTGTGTATTCATCAATGGTCATGATCATGCCAACAACTGTCCACTAATGCACTACGGGCCAATGAGGACTTTTACCACATCAGTTGTAACATTACGGTCATGATTATACCGAATAATCCCTGGTCATAATCATACCAAGTCCATCTATGCACTACATGCCACAGATGACTTTCAACATAATATAAACATGAGGATGATGACAATGATATAAGAATTTAATAAAACAAGTTCATGAATTAATTTATCCAGGAACCAATAACGTCGAAATTGCCAACATGATACTTCTTTGTGGAGTAAAATTCAAGAATGCTCAGAAGAATATTTTCATGAAAAGATACTGGATGAATCGCAAATATCAAAGATATTCCACAAATTTCATGGAGTATAAAAGCCAAAACTTTAACCAACTGAGTTTAATAAAGAATGGAATAACAAAAGAAATCACCAGGCATGCGATAGACCCTCGCGATGTGTTATTCCAACAAAATAATAAATAACGGAACGGTGTCATGCAGAACGTTATGCATGTGATATTCCAAGAATAATAAATAATGGAACTAGTGGAACCCGGTCATGCGTAAGCGCATGCATGACAGGATATTCCAGCGGAAAAATAAATAATGGAACGGTCATGCGTAAGCGCACGCAGGCGAGGATGTTCCAATGAGAATAATAAAGAATGGAATAATAGAAGAATTTCACCATGTATACGGTACTTGCATGTACATGCAGGTTATTCTAACATAATAATAAAGAATGGAATAATATGAAGAATTTCACCAAGTATAGGGTAGTCAGATATCAAAAGTTATTCCAATGTAATAATAAAGAATGGAATAACATAAGTTCTCTTCATGAATACAAAAGAAATAATACCCCTTACCTTAGAAGAAACCGGATATAGGAGTAGTGAAGTAGCGAGAATACTTTCTTTTCTTTTCTCTATAGTTTCTCTCTCTAGAGTTTCAAAGTGAATTCGTAAGAAATAATGAAGGAATGAGCTTTTATTTATAGGAGAATGGGTGAATAGTAACTAATTCATGAACGGTCCATATTGATTTACTTTTAAACGGATTTCATCCATATTAATTTACTATAATTATTAATAAAATATTCTAATAAAACAAAATCTTTTAAATAAAATATAATATATTCTATTATAATCTAATAAAAGCGAATAACTTTATAAAAGTATTACATTTTATATAAAAAGATTTTACCATGCAAACAATATGCAGGTACTATGCAAACACTATGCATAATAGAATATTATATATTCTATTTATAGTCTAATAAAACGAATAACTTTATAAAAGTATTATGTTTTATATAAAAATATTTTACTATGCAAACACTATGCAGACACTATGCAAACACTATGCATAATAGAATATTATATATTCTATTTATAGTCTAATAAAACGAATAACTTTATAAAAGTATTACATTTTATATAAAAGTTTTACATTTTATTACATTTATAATAATAATAAAATAAAACTTATCACCTTTATTATAATTCACAATATTAATCGACTAGGTTGTTCCCAGAAAAGAGGGGGCTTTCCAATAAGGATTTCTCCCTATTGACGCGCAATTAGGTGACCAAACCTCTCCTTGGTAGAACTTCTAGACATCGTTAATATTGCAAATAATAATATTAATAACTTTGTTATCTCAATTATTGATTTAATAATATATAAAATATCAACAATAATTGAATCAAATAACGTGAGATACTATGCAACAATTACTATAGCAATAATTGAACAAAACTGAGTTACTTCTCACGTAAGCATCAATAATCAATACTGTGTGCTACTATGCAACCACACGTATTACTGTACTTTTACTACCGAATAGTTCAACAGTTTTAACGGTTAAACTTCCGCCGTTATTTTCATAAAAATATTTTTGTCGTTTTCTCAATCCGACAATAATTTCGTTATGGGGTCCACCAATGATTGTACCATCGTACGGATATTCTCCGACAAAAAGAATATTCTCCGACAAAAAGAATATTCCCTGACCAATCGAATATTATACAACAACTTGCATATTTTTCAAAATTTATAAATATTACCCACAACTATAACATTATCTCAAATCCACACCATAATTTTGAAAAAAAATATTTCGAAAAAATTAAATTTTTATTCATAAAATTTGGGATTTTATAATATAGCACAAAGTTTTAAATGTTAATAATGTATATAGATACTACTTCCGAATAACTCAAATAAAACCTAGAAAAACTTTAAAATAAAAGCATTGAGCACAATAAAACACACACACACACACACTTTATGAATAGAAAATCAATAAGATGCGGTAACCGTGTTTTCACGAAAGTCGGGGAGTGCCTAACACCTTCCCCTAGCTTAAACAAGCCTCCGAACTCTATGAATCTCGGGTTTTCAGACCAATCCTACGTATTCGCATATTGGACCATATTACGAAAACCTTCAAAATTCGGATGAGTTGGTACATCCATTTAAACCATATCGATTAACTAGCGACTCTGTCTCATTCGGTCCAATCATCAACATCAATAAAAATCAAACTTTGGTAAAATAAGTCGACTAAATGTCGGTCTTTTCCAAAAACCTCATCCTTTAAACAAATCAATCTACGCATCAAAATAGAAAGGGTATAAACAAATCAAATTGAGAAAAAAAAGAAAACGAAAAAACCATTCAACGAATTTTTTTTCGGCATCGACAGTATATTTATATGTACAACATGGGGTTTGCAAGGTAGAGATCATTGAGCAAGTGTGAGTCTGCAAGCCTTAGTCATATTGTAGTCCTTATTATTGAGAGCAGTAAAAAGGTTGGGCTCTTGTTCTATAAATTGTGTTGGCTTTTGTGTGCATAACTTAATTTATAGACTGTGTGCTTGTGTGTGATAATTGTTGATTGTAGACCTGGTAAACGGCCAGGCCCGGCTCAAACGGGTTGGGCCTGGCCCAAACGGGTCGGGCGAGTGACGGATCGGGCCAAAAACGGGCGGGCCAAAAAGGTCCGATTTTTACTGGGCCAAAATTTTGTAGCCCAAAGCCCAGCCTGTGGGCCGAGACCAATTTATGCCTATTTTATGCTATTTTTTTTGGTTTGACTCAAACGACTGGGTCGATGGCGGGCTGAGCCAAAAACGGGCGGGCCAAAAAGGCCCAAATTTTATTGGGCTAAAAAACTACAGCCCAAAGCCTAGCCTGTGGGCTTGAGCCATGTTTGCCAAGTCTAGTTAATTGCTTAGTGTGAACCAGTGCATCACAAGAAGGACAAAGATGCCAAAAATTTGATATCAGATTGTAGAGCACACCAGCTGAGTAGAAAAATTAGACTTTTCTACCTTTAGCAATATTAGAGCTATAGACTATAGACTGTGAGCGTAAACTATTTTCAGTCGTAAGACATGCGTTCCAAAATAGAAAAGTTGGACAAAAAATGAACAACATTAACAAAACTTTTATACTTCCTCCGTTCCAAATTAATTGCTCAGTTTTGACTTTTAAAAGTCAAATTGACCATTTTTAAAACTAATCTTTTTACTATTTTTGCTAAAATATAGGTGAAGAGATTATAACCAAAAAAAAGTATATACAATTTATTACTAATCCAAAATTTTAAATTTTAGAAATATATTTATATATGCTTAATTATTAATTCTAAAAATAGCCAATTTGACTTAAAAAGGTCAAAATTGAGCAATTAATTTGGGACGGAGGGAGTATTATTTATTATACGCTGAATTAGAAACACATTATGAATAATTATGGCAAAATTTATGAAATACCCACCGTAGTTGGAAGGTTTTACTAATTACACAATTGAACTTTTAATTTTTCAAATTACCCCACTAAACTAATTATTATTTTGAAATTGGATCATTCTATTAAAAAAAAATAAACAGACATTAATTTTTTATTTACAAAACTAATGAATTACACACTACAATTGACATGTTTTCTTGATTACACTATTAAACTTTTAATTTTTTAAATTACAACATTAAACTAATTAAAAATGATTATTTTAAATATTTTAAAAATAATTAATATTCTCGGTAAAAATATTAGAAACTTTAATTTTTTCCATAAAATGAGTAAAGTTTCATAAAATATAGATTCAAAAAATTAAAGTTTTATGAAACCTTACTCATTTTAAAAAATTAAAAAGTTCTATTTTTTATTTTGTAAATAAAGTTTTATTTTGAATTTATATTTTATAAAATTTTACTCATTTTTTTAAAAATATGAAAATATTTCCAATTTTTTTCTTAAAAATAATATTTATTTATAAAACTTATTAATTTCTTTTTGAAAAGAATTGAATCATTTTTTTTATTTATCTTTTCTGCTTTTTTATTTTTATTTTTATTTTTAATTTTTTTAAAATTTCTAATATTAAGAACAACGAGGTCATTCTGTTAAAAAAAATTAAGTAGACATTAATTTAATTTAAAATCACTTTAATTTTTTTGAATCTATATTTTATGAAACTTTACGCATTTTATGAAAAAAGGTTTCTAATATTTTTTTTACTAAAAATAATAATAATTTCTAAAAATATTTAAAATAATCATTTTTAATTAGTTTAATGAGGCAATTTAAAAAATTAAAAGTGTAATGGTGTAATCAATAAAATGTGTCAACTACAGTGAGTTAGTTTTATAGATAAGAAATTAACGCGTGTTTTTTTTAACAGAATAATCCAATTTCAAAATAATAATTAGTTTAGTGAGATAATTTAAAAAATTAAAAGTTCAATGTCAATAAATCCTTCCAACAATAGGTATTTTATTAATTTTGCCGAATAATTATTAACATTCTATAGACAAAATAAAAAATTGACCCATTAATTTAGGCCATAGTTTATTTTCAATTAATAATATATCATAAATTTTGAGCGCTAATTGCATCCTTTGCATCTTTTTCATCAAAATAATTTGCATCTAAATTCTAATGCAGAATTTTTAAATTATTTTGATACTCAAACGTAATTTTAATAAAAAATAAATTTTGAGATGAAAATTGATTTTAACTTTTGAGAGCATCTCGATCAATTTTTTCAATTATTTTGAGATAGTCAAATACGTGAGTCACATAAAAAAAAATTATATCCAATAAACTTATAGTCAAACACGGAGTCACATAAAAAAAAATTATATCTAGACTTTTCAATCTCAGTAATTAAATCTGTAACCTCGTTTTTTTTCAAAAACACTAGGTGGACAAGTTTTATAGACAGGAAAATTGGACAGATTCTAATTTTTTTTTATTTGTGACTATTAAAAAATATATAATATTTATTTTAACAAATTTTTTTATAAAATATAGTGTCCTATTTTTCTGTCCATCGCCTGTCCCTTTTTTTATCTCTTTAAAATATTTATGAAAGGTTAAAAATATTTATTTTTCTCTTTTCTCTCTCCTGAAGTTTTATGTCTGAAATCGCTGTTCTTCTCAAACAATTTTGTGGGCACACTTGGAAGACTAAGTAATCAAATTTTGCAGAAAAATGCAAGACAACATTCGCAATCTCCCAATTGACATAGCTTTTGCTCGTCTAGGCGGTAATACTTATCTCCATATATGTATATATATACATACATAAACATATCTGTATATGCAAATGATTAGATTGATTTGAATAATAGTTTCATTTGATTTTGATTATAGAATGGCTGGTCGATCGAAAGCGAATTCCATCCGATTGGCGCAAAAAGCTGGCGGCGGTCAGAGCCAAGATTATCACGGCGTTTTCGGTGTTGCCCAAGGACATGGATCCTTATTTTCAAACCCTAGACCCTGAAGGTTCGTTTTTTAATGCTCCATAGATTTTCCTTCTAGTTGGTTACAAATTATATATACATTTCTACTTCTATACAACCTCTACTCCAAATTGTAAGTTGTAACATCATTATTGACTTTTGAAGTCAATTTGCGACATTTTCATTCATTAAAACTTAGGAAACAATAGATCTTAGAATAAGCAATACTTGTTAGATAATTTACAGTATTCATCGTTATATTGGCTAAAATTAAAGGAATCAGTGTCAATTTTGAATTTGAAAATGCTTAAGTTGACTCCAAAATAAAAATATTATATTTTGTTAATGAGGGAATAGTATTTTTTAGATTATTAAGTAACATGTTAGATGAGTTCCTAATATGCTAATTACTTATATTTTTGGCACATTGAATACTATCATGTATTAATACTGCATTTTGGGGTTCTATTTGAAAAAAATTTAAGTTTTTCTTAAATTTATCTCTCTGAGTTTCACTGTAGTTTGCTCATTAGTAAATGGCAGTTGATTTATTTTTAAGTTGTTTACTGAATTTTATGGACTTTAATCAGTATTCATTTGCCGTTGAACTCCTTTTTACATCTAAAATTACTACTTTTCAAGATGTTAGCAAAATCTTCATTACCATTATAAAAAAAATTACTTCTCAATATGAAGTTAAATCAACCAATTCTTTCTCTCTCATTTATTTGTTAGTTATTAGTTTAATTTTGGGGTACACTGAAACAAACTTTTGTTAATTTCTACGTAGCTTTTTAGGAACCAAATTTACATATAGAAGCATGTAAAAAGAAGTACACTCACATAAATGAAGTGATAAATAAATTTACGAAGGCTATTTGCACCAAACACCTGATAAGTAAAATGTAGAGTATTTGCTCTGAATCAATGGAAACTGGAGCTTCAGTAGGACTGACTATATTAAGTGAGAACTTGGCTTGCTCGTAAAGAAGAGGGAGAGAGGGTTCCATAATAAGTTTGAATTGAATGTTTAACTGAATTCACCTTATAAATGTGTGTGAAAGGAAGGGCGTAGGTATTTGGTCCGGAGTTCAGGATAGCGTGGATGTGTATAGGTGTTCAAGAATGATGTCTAAAATAACATATAAACATACAACATTTCAGCTCTGTCAAAAATGGATTACAAATAATTTAGATTTCACGCCACATGGAAATAGATAATTCAAGCAAATAATGTAGATTTGGGTGCTGGTCTTTAAATAGACTGAATCGAAAGTAGACACAGGATTACATTTTCTAGTACTTGAAAGTGGGAGGTTTGTTTGTTTAAGTCAAGATTACATTTCCATACATACACGTATGATATCTGACACATTTTTTTTTGTTCCCTAGGGATTGATTACTTGGAAGCCAAGAAAATATATGATATTCTTCAAAAGTCAACTCCAGAAAACCGTAATATATTTGGTCGGCTTTCAGGTGCTACTGTAAGAGCCGCAAAGACTGTCTATTTTTTCCCCTCTTACCATATATGTCAAAGTCATTGGTAACTAACCATATCTGAACTTTTAATAGGGAGTTTGGGAGTCGATTGTGCGAGCCTTTGAGAAGGATTATATATATCTTGGTGAGGCTGCTCAGATAATGGTCCAAAATGTTAATTATGAAATGTAGGTCTGCAACTTATTCTTGTATTGGTTAATCCAAGAAATCACATTAATAATCGGTTTTCTGGTAATGTTGTGACTGATCTACTGTGTTTCATATTTGAAGCCTATATCAAAAGAAGCAGGTTCAAAAGACTCAACAGCAACTAGCTGAGCTAGAGCGCAAGGAAGCTGATATCAAAAGAAGTGCAGTGCTTTCAGCAGCTAAATATGCAGAGGCTTGTCAAGAGCTAGGGTTGCAGGTTAAGCATTTTGGAAACTCTACTGAGCATCACAATGTGATTGTGGTGTGATGATTTCTTCCACAACAAACAAATCATAGTTTTCCTTATTTATGTGATTTGCAGGGAATAAACGTGAAGTTGGAACTCTTAGAGACTGCAAAAGGATCACTTCCAAAGACATTTAGCAGGATATTGAAAGTTCTAAATGGTGACTCTGTGTCACAGTCTATTGAGTTTTACGTGAACTTTGTTAGAGATGCTCATACCGATAAAGATGTAAGATTATTTTAAAATTGTCTTACCATGTGACATTGTTAAATACAGCAAAAGCATTGTGTACATTTTTGTATGCAGTAAACTGAGTTGTGATGCATTGCTTTATAAACTTAGTCGTTTGGTCTGATTGCAGAAGGCTTCTATAACTGTGTTAGCCAATCTGAATAACATCCGCGAAAATCCCCCATCTCCAAATGTTTCTGTGGGCTCTGAAGTCCTTGATTCAGTATATGTTCAAGCCAGCCTTAATGAATCAAAGCACATGAGTGGGGATATGAACATTGCTGGAGACGGTATCATTTGGGATATTACCTTGGACAGCTTTCAGATTGATTGGGATATTGGTACTGTTGAGGAAACAGAAGATAATAGTAATGAATTGGCTTCGTATGAAATTGTCAATGCCAGTGATATTGGACAGAGCTCTTCATCAGATGGTGCTGTAAAAGCAGATCAGGCCATGTTAAATAAAGAGGAAAGCATGGTCCAGGATGTCTCTGTGTCAGATATCTCTTGGGATATCTGTGTGGAGAATCCTCAAATCGATGTAATTGAAGATTCTGGATTGTCAGTCTCAGAGCCCCATGCATCTAGGCTAGATACTTCAACTCAAATCCAGAAGAACGCTGATGAGAGGAGCCAGTTTCTGGAGACAGAATACAGGAGTAAGGTCCTTGACGATCTTTTTGAGGTATATTCTCATTGTTGGCAATGTGTTGGATTAAGCCATATTGCTGCAAAGTTTTTCATTTCTCCTGTTTTGGTTTGATGTCTATATATTTTATAGAAAAATATGTATAAAAATGTGTATATATTCAAGGAACTAATAGTTTTTTATTGATAATTTTTCATCAGATCAAAGACTTTTTAACCATTCGATATATAAATGTCATTTTGTCTTCAGATTAAGGCGTTTCTGCATCAAAGATTCGTTGAATTGACGAATGGAGAAACTTTGTCTTTACAACATCAAGTTCAGGCAGTAGCTCCGTTTGTTTTGCAGCAATACACATCCGATGTGATTCATACTATGCTATCTGATATTTCTGCAGCAATTTCCTTACTGACAAATAGAAAAACACGGGACCTAATCATGATTCTCAACTCAAAAAGGTGCTACCGAGTCTTTTATTTCCCTCCATTATTTGTATCTGACATTCTTATCTATGGTTTGCAACTTCCAAAAAGTCAGAACAACAGAATTGAGCTATTTAATCCCCAATGAAAAAAATACTGCTTCAAGTACTGAAATTATTCTTTGTGGGTGGTATCGTTTATACCTAGAGTTGGTTACATATCAAAATACCAAAGCCTTTTCAGCGCTTTACTTTTGTCATGCGATTTTCACATAATAGTACAGCATCTCAATCAACCCTGAAAATTTGTTGTTGATCTTTTTTGAGTTGTAACAAATGTATCATTTTGTGGCGGTTCGTTAGAAGTTTTGTCCTGTAGCTACTAGATAGCAGTCAAATCAGTTTGCTTGAGTTTACTTGCCATCTCTAGTCATCACTGCATGTTCTAGTGCTTTAGTTTGTGCACCATAATTTCTCATGTCTTCATCTTTTAGTAACTGCTATCAATATTGAGTATTGACTAAAATGAATATTTGGTTCTAGATTTCTGGATCGACTGGTGTTTACATTAGAGGAAAAGAAGCACCATGAAGTGAAGCTGAAAGAGGGACTGAAGGACTTGTATGTGAGACGCATGGAGCTCCAAAATTCCTTTTCTTCATTTTGGCCGAAGCAAGTGAGTCCCTTGAGTTCATAGTTAGACAATTTTAAGTTTTGCTTCTCGATAGTACAACTATAATAATAATAATAATAATAATAATCCCTCTGTTCACCAAATGATGGCACAAGTTCAAAAAAAAATGTCGACCAAAGGATGACACAAGTACAAAAGTCGAGGGTAAAATGTAGTACAAAGTCTATTTTATCCTCTAAAGTGTATTTACGTGATGTCCACTAGTTACTAAAAAAAATGGTTTGTTAGTGTAATTGAGTAGGGTATTTCTGTGGATGAAAATCGGAACTCAGTTTATACTCTGCTCTAATTTTATATCCTTAATTTGTCAAAAAGTTTCTGTGTCATCCTTTGGCAGATGGAGGCGGTAATAGTTAAGAAATTACATCAACATTCCTTAACTTATGAATTTTGTAGAAATACATCTCACGAATTCCATTTGTGATCATAACGGACAAGCTGCAATCGCTAAATAATTTTTTCTTAGCTTCATAATCATTTTAATTGTTGTTTTATGTTTACCGAGTCATGCATCCATTACACCCAACTTAATGGTTATGATGTACATCTTATGTGAATGTTACTCTGGTGATCTCCTACCCGGTGTGGTGTTGTGATCTACTTTCCAAGATAGATGTCTTGTAATTAATTTTTATTTTATTTTATGTTTTTATGAGAAAATGAAAATGGAAGACATAATTGTCAAGTAACGTAGAAAAAGAAACTCCCCTCTGCTCCCTTCTCTCCTCTTTCTTAATATAATGTCTTATGTTTGCTAATTTAATTGCAGGAAGCAGCTCTAACAAAGACAAGGGAGCTGAAGAAGCTTTGTGAGACCTCGCTTTCATCCATGTTTGATGGAAGACCTGTCAATATTATTGGTGAGATCAATACCCTGTTGAATAGTAGTGCTGGTGCCTGAAACTTTTGAGTTACTTATAAACGCAACATTCTATTTTTGTCAAGAATAGAAAAGGAATGGTTTATATGTAGATTAGAGCTTTTATCTTTTGTAAACAATGTTTACTAAAATGTCTTTTATTTGATCTGGGAGATTACCTGGAGTCTTTGTCCTTCTCTCTGTATCAAATTTAAGTCTACTAATGCTATTCTCATCATTTGGTAATCTCATTTACATATGGAAACTGGATTTTGTTGATGAGTAATGATTATTGACAAGGAATTTTTCTGGATGATTATTTTGGAGTTGATGTTGATGTCAATAGATAGGAATGGTTTATCAACAGAAAAGGAATGGTTTACATGGAGATTAGATCTTTTACTTTTTGTTGATTTGAGTATAGATGTTCTAACTGATTTCATTCTATACATCTTCACCATGGATGAGGTATCATTGTCCATTGAGGGTTTCTTCTTTTTTTTTTCTTTTTTTTTTTGGGTAGGAGATTGATATTTTCACATTATCCCCTTTTACATTACTTTGATATCAATAGTACTATGGTGACTAAAGAATGGTTACACAAAAAAGATACAAAATGATATGTAGAATTGTGATCGGTTGCAATCATTGGACCTACTCATCTATGGTAGATCATCTACTAATTATATTTTGACACCATTTTGTATGCTATTTTTTGTAAGAGTTCTTTGCAAGTGTAACAATACTCATGTAGCAAGTGAAATTCAGTTTAGTATTAAATTTAGAGTCTTGCTATACTTATAAAGAATTCTTACAAAAATTAATTTACAAACTTCTGCGTCAAAGTTTTATTAATGGATGATTTACTATACATGAGCGGTTCCAGTGATTAACTAACTAAAATTATACACATTATTATTTTTTTTTTTTTTTGCAACCATTCTTTAGTCACGGTAGTATTATGGAATTTATGCTCCCATTTAATGTAGCAAGTGAAATTCAGTTTAGTATTAGAATCATGCTCCCGTTTAATTTTTAACAAGTGAAAATCATAATAGTAGTGGACAAAAGCATGTGACACAAAGTAGAAAAAGTGTGTAGTTTCGCTATTTTGCTAAATTTAGACTGTATTAAAAGAAAAAAAGGAATTACAAAGCCTCATGGGGAAATCTAATCAGAGTATAGCATAGACATCATAGGACAAGCCGTTGTCGAGACTATAAAAGATTACAGACATTTTGCCCAACAAGCAAACCAGAAGCATTACAATTAAACATAAGGAATCCATAAGAACAGGCATTAAGCCCAGCCAAGCAAGGAAGCCAATAACTGCCCAGCATCACCAACCTCCCCCAATTGCATAGATGCAGCCAGCACAGCAAGCACAGCTCGCCCGAGCATGCAACAACAGACCCAACAACCTGCAACAATAAATCTCAGCAGCTCGCCCGAGACCCATAGAACCCCACCCCAGCCCAGCCAACAGTACCGAGCATCAGCAGCTCGCCCTATGGCCCAGCACAGCAGGCACAGCTCGCCCGAGACCCAGCACAGCAAGCCTAGCAAGCCATCGAAAGAGCTGCAACAACAAATTAAAACTCGGCAGCAGCAACAGCAAAAAAGCACTCTTGGACACAACCCACCAGCCAGCCCTGCTACCCAAAACAGAGCACTAGCAGAGCACTAGCAGGCCTCACGAACCCAATCATAACAGCAAACCAATAGTGCCCCAAATGGACTAGCAGCAACGGCAGCCGTGGCAAGAATAGCAGCAGCAGTCAGCTGCAGCGGCGCAGTGCCCATGTAATAGCAGAAAAAACTCAGCCGGGTCAGGAGAACCCAGCCCACCAAAACTCATCAGTTAGAACAGCAGCGGTGCTAGTACCATCCAACCTGTGCAAACCTAGAACCCAACCACAACAGCAGAAGCCCTTAGGATATGCCACATAAAACCAGACCAGTGTTGAACATAGCTTTGAAGCCACTAGAAGCATAGCTGAAACCTGCAACAACAGCAGTAGCAGACCACAAGCAATCCCAAGACGAGTAAGAGTTACAACACAAAAGATCTATAGCATAGTCTAGACTTGATTTTTTTAAATTTAGCATTAGAATGAAGCCCACACTTTATCAAATGAATAATATCACGAATGAGAATCCGAGCAGGGATGGAAGTAAATGAGAAAATCCTAGCATTTCTTTCGGTCCAGATTCTATATACCACAGCAGCAAACCCAAAATGGAGGAGGCTATAGTGAAAATTAGTGCAGGAGCGGCTAGAGATAAAGCTAGTAATAGAAGCCCAACTCCTACTAAACCCTCTCCAACCGCACATCCTAAGGACAACTACCAGAATCTGAAAAGAGAAGGAGCATTCAAAGAATAAATGGTTGAAGGTTTTCCTATCATTCGAGCAAAGCACAGACATAGGGTTGATATCAAGGCCAAATTGAGTCAATTTGTCAAGGGTCTGAAGCCCCTTATGAAAGGCAAGCTAGAGAATAAAAGATTGCTGGGGGGCTCAATTGTTGGATAAAATCTAATTACGCACAACACGCAAGTATACGTGGTCAACAAGTAATACAGTGAAAGTAGAGTATCGTTCCCACGCGGAATTAGTTAACAAGAATTACCAAGTACTAACCTATAACCGATTTAATCTTATTTAAACGAATGAATTTCAAATTATATAATTAAACTACTATTAAATTCCACTAGTTAAATTAAGATTACGGAGATTTAAGATCACAACTTCACTTATTGCTTCATTTAAGTTAACACACTTCTCATCAATTATTCTCTATCCTGAATTGTTAATCAAGAACACTAAAGTAGATAAAACCACCTCTCGATGCATAATACCCATACTCACTTAAATCCACAGATGATAGAATTAAGCAAGACACCCTAATTAACTAATCCACTATATCTCTATGTGAATTACAATTATAAAGGATTTAAAGCACAAGTTCTCTATAAGATTACATATGGCGTAAAGGCATATCTCTATCCTAAACACGAATCATGAATTCCATCTATGCAGAAATCATAAACACATGCTATTATGATCAGATCTAAATCTAAACTTCATCTCTCGAGTTCATATAGATTATCACAAGAATTGATGATGGTCAATCAATTAAACAATTAAGTCCAAATCACAATAGGCGATCCTCTGATAGAACATAATAATTGATAGCGAATCATATTAAAATAAACTACACAATAAGATCCATTGTAATCTCAAACAAAGAATTAGTTCATTGAATTAAAACTAAGAATCCACACTTGAATACACATTAAAAGATAAGAATAAAAGAAGATGAAAAGATAGAATCTATTGTCTGTAGATTTGATGCTCTCTCCTTGCTCCTACTTTGAATCTTCAATGGTCTCCAAGTCACTTCAATCTCCAAATCTCATAAGAACTAGAGTTTTGGTCCTAATCTATTCTAATCTAATCTAATGGAATCCTCCTTTTCCTCCCTAATCCTTGTGATTCTCCTCTTTTTATATGCCTCTTTACATGTCTTTAAGTCCTCTTGGAAGTCCTTGAGTCAATCGGATCGAAACAATCCTTCTTGGACTCAAATTTGGACAAAATTCACTTTTTCTACGCGTACCCCCTCCCCGACGGGGGTTTAGCCTTGTAAAGGGCCCGCCCCGGCGGGCTATGGTTCTGTTTTCCAGCTGGTATGCCCGCCATGGAGGACATTTTGTGAAGGGAAAGCCCACCTCAGCGGGGGTCACTTTTCTACTCTGACGTCTTTTGGTAAAACGACCATAACTTTTGATCAGGAAGGAGTTACGGGGCCTGCCACCTATCAAATCGAAGCTATTGACGAGCTCTACAACTTTCATTCTTTGAGAATTGAGAAATTTTGGCCTGAAAAAGATCGAAATCGAGCTTGAAATATATGCTGTGTAAATTGCAAGCATGACAACTCTTAACATTGATCTTCGTTGATAAAAAGGCCATAACTCTCGCATCCGAACTCCGATTGGGATGATTCAAGATGTTCCGGAAAGCTAAAAAGAAGCTCTACAGTATAATCCAAGTTCCAAGCCAAGAACATGCATCCAACTTGGTGTTAAAAGCCCTGCAATCTTCCATTTTTGTATTTACTTGTATATTTTAGTCCAAAAGATGTCCGAATTGCTTTTCCTTGCTTCGTCATGCCAATGTTATGTCATAGCCTACAAAATAACATAAAATGTATGAAAAGTAACTAAGAAACATAGGTTTAAGCAAATAATTCAAGTAATAGATATCGGATAAGTAGGTATAAAACCTACTTATCAACAATCTTATGCCAAACCAAGCTATGCCAAGACACGGTAGGCCCAGTCATTCGAATAGAATTCCAGATAGTAGTAACCTTTACATCTTTAGCCATGGTACCATCCCAGAGAAGACCATCACGGTTTGCTGAGTTGCAAGGTCTAGAGTAGTCAAAAGAATTCCGAAAAGCAATGACATCCTGATGATTCAAAGCAGGTAACACCCACCTAGAGTTTTGTATAATGCTATTCACACAGGCATGAGGACCAAGCCCTGAGTTGACAATCAGAGACGAGTGAACAGAATTTGTCAGAGGAGATTGACCAATCCATGGGTCAAACCATAGGCTAGTATTAGCTCCATTACCTATGTCATAAGATATGTGCCTACGGGCAAGATCCCTGCATTGTAACACTTTCCTCCAGATCCAAGAGCAATCAGGAGGAATAGGAATAGCCCAGAAAGATTTAGTCTTTAATAGAGTAACATGAACCCATTTAGCCCAAAGAGATGGAGAAAGGGGATTGATGACGTTCCAAAGATGCAACAAGATAAGCGATTTATTCCATTCCGCAAGGTTTTTTATTGCAAGACTGCTCAGCATAAGGAAGACATATCTTTGTCCAAGCAACTTTAGAGCCATATTTGTCCATGGATGGGCCCTTCCATAAGAATCTAGACATGGAACACTGAAGATCTTTCAAAACCGCTGCAGGAAGAATGAAGTGAGCCGACCAATAAGCTTGAGAGGCATGAACAACTAACTTTATAAGTTACATACGACCGACGTAAGAAAGAAACTTATTGGTCCAAGAGAAAATTTTGGCTTTGACCCTTTCAAGGAGGGGGCGACACTCCGCAAGGCTAAGTTTCGAGGTGATCAAGGGAACCCCCAAGAATTTTGCAGGGAACACCCTTAAGAAAAAATCCAAAAGGCTAAGGATAAGATCCGATTGGGCAGGAAGGACATGGGAGAGAAAACACATACTCTTCGAGGCATTGATGTGGAGGCCCGAGCCCAAGGAGAATTGGTCGAGATAAGTCTTAATATTATTGACATAATCAATATCACCATGACAGAAGATAAGAATGTCATCTGCAAAGCAAAGATGGGTGAGGGATAGAGGCGCAGATCACCAATGAAACTTGAAAGAAGCCTGCTTTGAAGTCTGGGAAAGCATAAGAGAAAAGACTTCCATAATAATGACAAAAAGGTAGGGGGATAATGGGTCACCTTGTCTAAGACCTTTAGCCCCTTTGAAGTAACCACATAAAGCCCCATTAACCTTAACAGAGAAACTGGAAGTGGAGATGCAAGCCTTGATCCAAAAAATAAATTTGGGAGGGAACTTGAAAATTTTAAGAGTAGCCCACAAAAAATCCCAAGAAAAAGAGTCAAAAGCCTTACTGAGATCAATCTTCATAGCACACCTAGCCGGGCCAGAGGGTCTGTGATAATTTTTGAAAAGTTCTTGAGCAAGAAGAATGTTATCATCAATTCTCCGTCTCGGAACAAAAGCGGATTGGAAAGGAGAAGTAATGGAAGGGAGAATAACCTTAAGCCTAGACACAATGAGCTTCGAAATGCACTTATAAGTTGTATTGCAACAAGAAATGGGTCTATAATCATTCATAGAGGAGGGGTTCAGAACTTTCGGCACAAGAGCAATGGTCGTGGCGTTTGACCCCCTAAGCAGACATCCCTGACTGAAAAAGGAATGGATAGCAGCAGTAAAAACCTCCCCAACAATGTCCCAAGCATGGAGGAAGAAATTAACATTAAACCCATCAAGGCCAAGACTCTTGTTCTTCTTCATGTGCTTAAGGGTGGACAAAATCTCCTCATTCGACACATCTCTTTCGAGTAGAAGAGCTTGTTGTGAGGACACAAGCTTGGCCCCAAGAGAACCAGGGATAGTGATAGAAGAGCAATCAACAGGAGAAGGCGTACCAAAAAGATCATAGAAGTGGTCAACTGCAACACGTTGAACAACCAAGTGCCTAAAACACAATTCACCCTCAGTATTCTTAGTTGCTAAAATCTTATTCGTGTTCCACCTTTGCTTTACTTGGTTATGGAAGTAACCCGTATTCTTATCACCTTCCTTCAACCATTGAATTCTAGATTTTTGCTTAACAAGTTTCTCTTCAAGGAGGAGAGCAGCCCAAAGAGAATCAGTTTGAGATCTCTGAAGAAGAAGGAGAGAAGGATCACCCGAATTTAGAGAGATGGTATGCTGAGTAGCGTGCAAGCAGTCCCTGGCCAGTTGTGAACATTAGAGATCAGATTTCCATTGCGCTTATTAAGGTCCTTTAGAGCAAATTTAACAGCAGATAGCTTCCCTGCCAGAATCTGTAGCGGGTCACCCGAGCAAGGAGTGAGCCAAGCAATCCGAACCACCTCATGATAATTTTCCAAACCCATCATGAAATTAAAGAACTGGAAAGGCTTAGGAATGTGGGGAAAAGAAATACCAGACTGAACCACCACATTGCCGTGATTATAGAGGTCACGAGGACAGAAAAGAGCTTGGGAGTTAGGATACGAATCCAACCAGAGGTTATTAACCAAAGCACGATCAAGCTTTTTGTAAGTTGGGTTTGCTATTTGAGAATCCCACCAGGTGAGAAGAGGGCCAATAGCACAGACGTCCATCAAGAGAAGGTCATTAAGCCAATCCTTAAAGTCTTGCATACCATAGTCCCAAGAACAGGCACCTCCATCAATTTCAGTCAAGGATTTAACCACATTGAAGTCCCCAAGAAGAGTCCACAGTTTATCAATCGAGCCAACAATAGCTCTCAAATCATTCCAAAGAAATTTCCTTTCACTAGGGGTATTGAGCCCATAAATAACAGTAACAAAGCTATTAAAACTAAAATTGACAGAAGAAACAGAACAATGGATAAATTGTGCAGACTTTGCAATTACATTGACATTCCAGATATTTGGGTCCCAACCAACCCAAATTCTTCCATTCAAATGATACTCATAATTAAAGTGCCACTTCCAATTCTTACAAATAGCTTTAGAGACAATATTGGCCTTAGGTGACTTGACCCTTGTTTCAACCAGGCCAACAAAAGAGATACTATGCTTACAAATAAGATCATGGACGCTAGTTTGCTTAGGAGACATATTTACACCTCTAATATTCATAGAGAAAAAATTTACCATAAAACGGGGAATGAAGTTAAGCTGGGGACTTCTTGCTCCCCCCTCCTTTGATCTTTTTCTTAGAGGCTTGACCAACATCAAGAGAGCCTACAACTTTGTGTTTAAGATCCCTAACTTCCTTCTCATCAATCAGTTTAAGTTTACCCACAAGGGGGTTAGGAGAAGGAGTGACATCCGTGTCCGTAACCTTAACTTAATACATGGATTCATAAGCTACACGACTTATAATGTCATTTGCATCAAATACTATTATAATTTTTATCCTGCACCATATCCCAATTCTGGAATTTGTCTTTGTCTTTGCCTGTATCCGAAGTTTTCTTCTTAATCTAAAATGTTTATCATGATATAACAAGGGTGAGCAACAAGTTTACCCAACAAGTTTTAAATACAGATGAAGATATATCAGGATTGAAAGAATGAAAGAATGAATAATAAGTGGATAAAATTTTAATAATATAATAATTATGAAAGAACATGAATCAATTTCCATAACTAAATGACTGAATCAATAACGTTGAATAAACAAAAAATGAACATGAACAAATTTAACTGAACCAAATGGTAATGAAGGTGATCAGTCTCTCATACCCGATGAACATATACAACATGAACAACATATGAATCAATAATTCATATATGTGATATAATCAACAATGATTAATCACGAACATGCCTTGAAATAACAACTCGAGTTCGAGTTAGGAAACTTGCAATAAAAGATAATATTTAATAACAATCTTAGATGTTGAATAATCAACAATAATTATCCACTACTATGCTTGAAAAACAAAAACTCGAGTTTGAGTTAGAGAACTTGTATGTACCGTCGATTACTACTACACAATCTAATTAAATATATTTATTGTAAAGACCTATCATTGTTAAGATTGATCTTTCAATCAACATATCATATTATACCTCATAATACAACTACTTGTAAGAAAATTAGCTAACACTTAACCACACAATCAAATATTAGATTACTCCTTAAAACATTATTCTTATTATTATCGTACTTTTATAATTTTTCAATCACTTTATCATATACATTATGATTTAACACTTACTCTTTCATTTTATCAGTTCTTCTTTAAAGTCTAATAAGTCAAATACTAATCCAGCAACCTGGATTATTGAAACCGACCAATCTAGCAACCTGGATTATCTAAACATATCAATCTAGCAACCCAGATTGCAATCCAGCAAACCAGATTGCCAATCCAGCAAACCAAATTACAATCCACCAAACTGGATTCCAATTCCAGTAACCAGATTGCCAATCCAGCAAACCAAATTGCAATCCAACAAACTGGATTCCAATCCAGTAGATTGGACGGTCAATCCAGCAAATCAAATTGCAATCCAGCAAATTGGATTCAACTGATTTTCAATCCAGCAAGCTAGATTCATTAATTCATTTCACGAAAATACCAAATCAACTTATTATTTTTCTATCCTTTGGCCAAACATATATACATATATCCATACACAAAAAGAATTTTTCTGTAATTTTTCAACTCCCTTTAATATTTTTCAAAAATCATTTTTAGTTTGTAGCTTAAGAAATTAGCCCTATCATTCTCAACTGCAGAAACTCCCATCTCTTGACATAATCTTACACATGTTAACGTGAAACTCCAGTTTAAATTTCATGGCCATCAGAGTTATACAACTCCAGTTATAGTTGTTTTCGTCAAAAAATCCCAAAAATTGAAATGAACATAACTTGGTCAATTTAAGTCGGAATGAGCTCATTTTTGGACAGTAGCAACTTTATATCATATATTTTTATATACAAAAAGGGTGGAATTTATTTCATTAATTAAGTTGCCGAAACGTGCCTTGAAAAATCTGGGGTAGTAGGTTTTTGGAATATTCACTTTTTTGTACTTTGCTAAAAATAGTCCATACGGAAATCTACAACTCCCTTTTCAGTGATTCCACTTGAAAATGTAAGATAACTTATCATATTATCATCCCAAATTTTCTCAGAATTTTTGAATGTCAGAAAAATGATGAAACTACCCCTAGCATAAACTGACCGAAAACAGTCTTATTTCCTTTCTAAAAATGAAATTATTTTGGGTAAAATAGCCACTATGGCTTATGTACTCAACATTTTTGAGTGCTGCCACTTAGTTTTAGTAGGTAACTTACATATCTAGCACTCCTCTTTGATGGATCGTAAAAAGAAGGTGTAGATCAAAAATGGTGGAAATCCAAAGTACGTAAAAATTATGGTTTCCTAAACTAGAAAAATTACTTTTCTTTTCTTTTGATTTCCAAACAAATCAACACCCAAAATGGGTAGAACTGTTTAAAAACACTTATCAATAAGTAGATACTAAGTTTTTGAGTTTAGAAACATAGATTCTTATTTCATCCAAACAAATTAATTAGAAGGAATAACTAGTTTATAGATAGATTTTTTACCTTTGCTTGATTTCCTTCTCCTTCTTGCTAAGCTTTGATTATGGAGCTTTGATGACTTACCAAAAACTCTCCTTTCTCTCCTCTATGTGGTTGCCGTTCCTCCTCCTCCTCTCTCTCTAGTTCTTTTTGTTAGAAAATAAGAGATGGAAGAAATAAGTTAGATACTTGTTTGTTGTAGATTAATGTATAGATATATTTTGTATATCTATATTTACTCCCCACATTCTCTCTTGATTTCTCTCTCTCACTTAATCATCACATTGATATATGTGGGAGAGTAGTATGTAAGGTGGTTCCTTAAAACATTTGATACCTAGTTAGTATGGGTAAATATCTTTTGCACATGTGCTGCTTATAATTGATGATATGCAATCCCCTTTTCTTCTCCTCAAAAATCCGGCCATGTGGCCTTATTTTCACCAAGTCTTGCTTTCTTTTAATGTAATATCTAATATCTCAAATGTCTAAAGTGCCCTCCCTTCCATTGAGCTAAGCTTGGGCCATTTTTATTTGATGTCTTGGGCTATAAAATTAGTTTCTTGGGCCATGGAAAATTAACATATTTCAATGTCTTCAATTTTATCCTACCCTAATTATTTAATTAGGGTTTTCATTTCTTAAATTATAATTTAAATCCTTATTCATGTACACTTAATTTCGTAATCCAATTAGACTTGCTATAATTAGGTTATAAAATTAATTAATTGATATATATAAAATAAATAGCTTAGAATTAATATATATTTTAAATACTATTATTCTCCCATAACATAACCTAGTTATTCAATTTTTTATTCCTAATATATAATTAAGTTACCTTAGTTTCTTTTATTTGTTTATATAATAAACAAATAAAAATAAACACATAATATTCATATTCACCTACTCACATATTCACACAAATTAATTTAGTAGGTGGAGACATTATCCACAAATCTCTTAGATTAGGTCACTAGTATATAATTAAATACTAGGACCACTAAATAAAGATAACCATTTAGGTTATTTAATTCTAATACCTAATTTATAATTAGGTTATGTAACTTTCTATTTAAATTTTCTTTATATAATAAATAAATACATATACTTAATATATTTATTTATTTAATCACATAAGTCAAAAAGCATTTATCCTTATCATTCATCTTGCTAAAATATATAGCACATCACTATACACACACACACACACACACATTCACTTTATCCTTATAATATCTCTTCATTGAAATTTATTTCCTTAATAAATTTCCCACATTCATAATCTATTTTTTTCTTTTTAAAATTTCAATCATTCTTATAATTTCTTTCATTAATTCAAATAAAGATGAAGGTAATATAATACCTTATTCTTAACATACTTCCAAATATAATTTCATTATAGGTTTTGAATTTTGTAACCCTTATTTTCTCATTTCTATTCAAATAGATATAGGTTTTTTTTTTAAAATTGTTCCTCTATTTTCACTCTAGGTTTTATTCTTTAACCTTTAATTTAATAATTCAAGATCTTCTAAATTTTCAGGATGTCACAATGACCATGTTTATAGCTGGAGGTCTGTGATTTATGTTGTGTTGTTAACTTTCCATCTTTGCCCGCCCTTGGTTATCTTTGGGGTTGAAGTGGCTTTTGGCTGTCCCTCGGAGCTGTCTCCAGGGTTTGACTACTGCCAACTTTTCTTTTCTTTAGGGATGATTTCCAAAGTTGATTTGATGTTCCACGGGGCTATCTCTTGTTAGAGTTTATGCCCTAGAGGCCAATTATTTGATATAATTGCTTAACGTTTTGATATTATATTTGATTGAATAAATATATGATTTTATTATGGATTTATTTACTGCGTAATATAATTGTTAACATAATAAAATTCCTTAGAATAGTGATACAAATTATATAGTTTCAAGTATGTGACTTGAACATGAGATTATATATTACCATTAGTATCGGTGTTCTTAAATGTCCCTAAGTCGAGTATCATTGTTGATGGGACAACAATGATGCATTGAGACTAGTATGTGGATCGATTGATGACCAAATCTCATTGGTCATAAATATATGAGATATTAAGTCAATGCATAGGTACATGTTTGAGAACGATGTCTTTGGACGGACCCACCATGAGAATTCTATATGGAGCATTATGCGAAGTGTCATTAGCAATTCTCATAGTGACAATGATGTAATGGTCCTCCGACCTGAAATCGCTATATTACTACACGAGAATTTATGTTCTTTGATATCATCAAATGTCACCTTTAATAGGGTGGACTATAAAGGTGATTATTGGGTTCATCATTAATCGTGTGAGAAATATGAGTGATCTAGATGGAATTTAACCATCCTATATATTATGGGTGATATCCATAGGCCTCTTGATTGAGTAGGACTATGAAATGCATGGCCATGCTCAAATAGTGATTTGTTTCATATAGTCTACTCATTGATCAAGAAAACTCAGATTAAATTATGAAGAGTATGACACATTCCATGACTCGAGTTTAATCTAGGATATTAAGGTTAAAAGGATTAAATTACATTGAAACATTGGTCACAAAAAGGTTGCATCGAATCATCGATCTTATTATTACTTGGGTAGCGAGTGATGCATTACTAGATGTCAGCTCATCATTTTATAATTTTATAATATGATTTTAAAATTATTGCCAATGTAATAATAACCTATAGTGGTCACACACATAGAACGTTATTTAAAAGGGAATTAATTTAAATTTTAAGGATTTAAATATATTAATATGATTAATAGTATTTAAATCACAATTTAAATTAAAAGGATTATTGTATATATGTATATTAATTAAGTAAGACTTAATTAAGAGATATATATATATAAATTCGGATTTTATAAAATTAGGTTTTGATTTGATTAATTCCTTTTAACTACTATATATATGATATATAGCGACTACTTAGGGTAAGATATCATAATTGAAAAACCTGGCCCGCTCTTAGAGAGAGACTAGAGAGAAAAGCAGATTCAAAATCCATTCCTTTTGGTGGCTAGTACTGCAAGTCCTTCTTATTGCGAGAATCGTTCGACCGGTTAAATGCGGCGTTCGATGTGGATCTAGTAGAGCGCTTAATCGGTTTGTATTGCGTTGGAGATTCGAGGCTTGATCGGTTTGATTCTCGTTTTTTATATATCGGTATAATCTCTAAACCTCTGAATTAATTGATTTTCGCATGGATCCTGTTTTAGGGTTTCAAAAATTGTTTTAAAATTTTAATTTCCGCTGTGCGTTTCTGTGCCGAAGCCCAACATCTCTGTGGTTGATGGTTGTTGTAACCTCTTCTCAGGGTTGTCTCCGGGATGTAAAAAGACACTTTTGCCTTCCTGCAGAGTTAGTATTAGGAAAACAAAATTTTGAGTGTCTACAAATGTCCCTCTTTATCATGTTTATACAATGCAATGGAATGAAAATGATAGAGATTTACTAGACACTTGAAATATGACAAGATAAATTTAATGATGTAATGCAATGAACGGTATGATGAATGAAAAAATGTTTTCGTAAATCGCACTTCGCACATCGCATCACAAATCACTCTACCATTATCGGTTATTGTTGATGCCTATGTTGGGGCTAATTCCAAAGGTTGTCTTTCATCAGTGTTGATGATGCCTATGCTGGTGTTGACTGCAACAGTTTGATTTTTGTCGTGTTTCCGATGCTTGTTTGATGAATATAATTTGAGATGTTTTCTACATCTACTGGGGATGATGTTCTAAAATCACCGGACCTTCGGTCTACACTAGTAGTTTACAATGGTGCCTACCCTGCTGGTAGTTAACAACGGTGCCTACCCTGCTGGTAGTTGACAACGGTGCCTACCTTGCTGGTAGTTGACAACAGTTTGCCTCATCGGGTTGATTCCGATGACTACCCTACTGGTAGTTTACAATGGTGAAATTTTTCTCGAATCTGGGCATTTAATGTGCATGCATATTTAACTCTACTAGGGATGTATGCTAAAAATTTTAATGGAGATGTGCGTTATTTCACATGTGCAGACCATGCTTGATGTGATGATCTAAATTTATCCTTAGGAGTCTATTAGGTTGATGCACATGCGTAATTGAATTGACTAGATGGAGAAAAATACCTCACCCTTTCTGAGGAGATTTAGAGTTTCTTTTAGCTGTTAGGCAAGCCCATATTCTTGTGCTTTTTATTCGACAGTCATTTGTCTTGATGACACAGGGGTGCCTTTGAAGTCTTTAGAGGTGCGACCCGTTCTTTCCTTTGCTTGATTTGAACTTGATTGTAGAGGGTCTCGACTTGTGAGGACTTGGCGCAGGTTGACATGTTTGATTTCATTTGCTAGGCCTTTCATTTGTCGTTGAGCATTTGTTTTGGAGTTAAGGACTCTATTGAGAATTTTTCCCTTCTTTTGTCGGGGCAAGCTTATGTCGTCATAATTTCTTTCAGGAGTTCTCCCCTTTTTTTTGATGAGAGTCTTGTTCCCGCCTTATATTCCTTTCATGTCTTGGAATCGAAAAATGCCCCAGCACTTTTGCACATTGTTACCGGGGATTCATATAAGAAACTCTCTTTGTTGACCAAGTCTAGAGTGAGCAATATCCTGCACATCAAACGAATAACTGAATGCGCAAAAGTTTAATGACTTGGGCCATCATGATTAGTATAATCTTGTGAATGAGGCATTTGAAGTTAAAGTTTATGAAATTGAATGAGTTATGAAATCGTAAGAAAAATTTTTAAGCATCCTTGGTCATTGTTCAAGGGTAGGATTAGATTCAAAAGACTTATCTCCCTTTACTAGAGATACTTTATCTTCGCTCTAGACGTTATTCTTTGCAGAATTGATTTCATATGACACGCTCACTATGAGTGACGCAAATCTTAGTAGTGGTTTCATTTCCATGACTTTTAAATGATCTCTTTTCCAAGATTCTAAATTTCTCTCGCTTAACTTGTCTCATTTTCTTAAGCTATTTAAAGTTACCCATTTAGCGAGTGTTGGGCCAGTGACTACCAAACCAAACGGCTTTAGGGCACTAGGTGTAAAGACACCCCTTCGGATTTACTTTCTTGAGTATCAAATGCCACACTTCGAGATAACTCAGGCAGTATACTCTATTTTCTTCTTGCTTGACTTTGACATGTCTATTTTCTTAGGCTTAAATTACCTATTTAGCAAGTGTTGGGCCGGTGACTTCCAAACCTGATAGCTTTAGGGCACCAGGTATAAAGACACCCCTCAAGCTTAATTACTCGAGTAACCTAGACCACGATTCGGATCTACCCAGGTCTCACCTTCTTTTTCCTCGTAATGCTGATTTTCTTAGGCACTAAGTTACCCATGTAATGAGCGTTGGGCCGGTACCAAACTAAATGGTTTTAGGGCACCAGGTGTAAAGACACCCCTCAGGCTTAATAACTCGAGTAACCTAGGCCATGATTCGAGACATTAGGCTGGATACCTATCTTTTATCCTCTCATTAATTGTCATTGTTTTCGCCATAGCTTCATACCCCACAACTAAGAGTCAGGGCAACTGCAAAGTGCAGACATGCATATGAGGTCAAGTCTGTTCCAAAAAGTGCTTTGAACTAGGATGTCATGTCTAATCAAAAGGGTCGAATAGTTTTAATTCTCTAATCGTTCCCATGATTCTTGCTCCACGAACACTTATTAACATTAATCCAACTCATAACAAGTTAAATAAAAATTTCTTTTTTTTTGAAACCTTTTCCTAATATTCTAACGTGAGATTTATCTTAACATGTTTATCATCTCTAGTGGATATAAATGGATATTGAAAGCACATAAAGAGATGAAAGAGTCGTACCTCACATGTGGGTCGTTGTATTCTGAGAAAAGTATAATTGGAAAAGAGACCCACTGATCTTACTAGATCGTCATGCAAATGTCATGAGGGAAGCTTCGATGATGATGGACCATGCTGATGGTGCTGACTGATGCATTTTCCTTTTTAGGATGACCGATACATGCCCTAGTGTTGAGTTGTCGCTGTTTCTGACATTGCCCCATTCTTATTTATTGTAAGGGTCCCAATATCGGGTTATCACCGATTCTCCTAACCCACATGCTGAACATGTATTGGATATTGCCTTTTATGCTTGAATGCCTCAATCATTGTTTTTGACTTGTTGTTGCAATTGGCTTTGATGATTTTCTTCTTCTAATTTGATGAAGGTTTCAGATTAAGGGTGTCAGCTCTTTGAAGGTCCTTGCTGATGATCATGGTTGATATATCGTTCTGTCATTATTTCAACTTTGATGATTGATGTCGAGAGGTCTTCAGACTCCACTGAATTGGACCTAATAGCTCAGCTTGGTTTATGATGTGATGGCTTCAACCAGGTTTGGTTTGATCTGTAAGGTTTAATCTGTGGCCTTTTTCTTAGGGAACAGGTCGTTAGATATGAGATAGAATTTTTCATGACGGTCACCCATGTACTTCTGTAGGTCAGAGGAGATCAAGTCTTCTCACACTTCAGGAGTGATGAGTTGTTGAAGGTTTGCATCTTATGATGATTTCTATTTCATTACTGTAACTGGATGTGATGAACGAGACTTTTGTAATTATTTTTTTAAAATATTTATCGAATTAAATAAATAATTTATTAATTTATTTATTGAGTTAAATAAATATTTGATGGAACTGTGGTAGATTAATTTAATTAAATGTGCTACATTTAATTAAATGTTCATAGATATATGTATGCATGCATTACTTTAACGTATGTCTACAGTAGAGTTAAAAATGCATGATCATTCAATGCCTAGACTCGTGAAAATATTTCGCCAGAGTCTCCTTTTTAAAAAGGACTATCCACATACACGTAGGCATGACTAGGTGGCCATTCAGTAGCACACCAACTCAAAGTCATAAACATCCTATATTCATGAAAAAACATCAAAGTCATATCCATAAGGGTAACCTAATTACTAGGATTACTTTACTTCAAAATCTTTGCTCATTTGTCCTCAAATAGGATAAAAAAAATAGTAGAAAAAGGTGCCAAATTGAATGTTTGAAAAGTTAATTTTTTCCACATCAATATGTTCAGCATGGTAAAATACTAATATTTACTGCATTGAATAATTTTTATCAAGTCATATGAGCATGCATATTCACTACTATGTGTTTTGAAGCATTTTGTATGATATCTCACTTTCCAACAGTCAAAACTGGAAAAGAAAATATGTAAACGTTACCAGGATAGTGTAGATCGATTGTACGGTGACAACTTTTGCAGAAAACTGCCCGAACTCAGTAGATCTGAAGAGGAAATCTCGGATTCTCTGTGCGGCTTCAACTTGAAAATAACTTGTGAAATGGAAAGCTAAGTGAGATATAGCCCACGGGTGGTCATGGGTCAACTTCATGATGGCATGTGGTCTACTATGGCTACCTTGGGTTATTGTCCTACCCCTCCGGGTTCGATCAAATTTGAGTTGCAAAGGAGGTCCCACAAGCTAAAAAGTCAAATCAAGAAAAAATATGCTACGTGATTAAGCGAAAAAGGCTGAAATCCTGACTTCAAAGACCAAACTGCAGGTCTACATATCAATCATTGGTATTCACCCAGATACAAGGTTCACAAATTCGATGATCAAAGCTATTGAAAGCTGCCCTTGTCAACGCATCGCGAAGGTCCGATGCCATCAACATGGGGTTATAAGTGCAATCAAAAGCATACATCTCGTCAGAAATCCATCCCCAGCAGAGATTTCAGACATCTTAAGCCGTTGAGAACTATTTCAACGAAGATCAGGCAACCCTAATATTACCAGCCGTTGGCGATAGCTCCAACGAAGCATCGAAAAAGGGTCCAATGATACAAGCCATTAAAAGCTATTTCAACAAGAATCTTTCTGAGATCAATCTTTATAGCACACCTGGCCGGGCCAGAGGGTCTGTGATAATTTATGAAAAGTTCTTGAGCAAGAAGAATGTTATAACCAATTCTCCATCCCGAAACAAAAGCAGTTTGGAAAGGAGAAATGATGGAGGGTAGAATAACCTTAAGCCTAGACGCAATGAGCTTCGAAATGCACTTATAAGTTGTATTGCAGCAAGAGATGGGTCTGTAATCATTCATAGAGGAGGGGTTCAGAACTTTAGGCACAAGAGCAATGGCCGTGGCGTTTGACCCCCTAAGCAGACATCCCTGATTGAAAAAGGAACGGATAGCCGCAGTAAAAACCTCCCCAACAATGTCCCAAGCATGGAGGAAGAAATTAACATTAAACCCATCAGGGCCAGGGAACAAGCTTGGCCCCAAGAGAATCAGGGATAGGGATAACGGAGTAATCTGCAGGAGAAGGCATACCAAAAAGATCATATAAGTGATTAACTGCAACACGTTGAACAGCCAAGTGCCCAAAACACAATTTACCCTCCGTATTCTCAATTGCTAAAATCTTATTCGTGTTCCACCTTTGCTTTACTTGGTTATGTAAGTAACCCATATTCTTATCACCTTCCTTCAACCATTGAATTCTAGATTTTTGCTTAACAAGTTTCTTTTCAAGGAGGAGAGCAACCCAAAGAGAATCAGTTTGAGATATCTGAAGAAGAAGGAGAGAAGAATCGCCTGGATTGAGAGAGATGGCATGCTGAGTAGCGTGCAAGCAGCCCTGGTCCGCTTCACATTTGAGATCATATTTCCATTTTGCTTATTAAGATCCTTTAAAGCAAATTTAACAGCAGAGAGCTTCCCTGCTAGAATCTGTAGCAGGTCAGTTGAGCAAGGAGTGAGCCAAGCAATCCGAACCACCTCATGATAATTTTCCAAACCCATCATAAAATTAAAGAACTAGAAAGGCTTAGGAATGTGGGGCAAGGAAATACCAGACTGATCGACCACAGGGCAGTGATCAGAGAGGTCACGAGGGCAGAAAAGAGCTTGGGAGTTGGGATAGGAATCCAACCATAGGTAATTAACCAAAGCACGATCAAGCTTCTTGTAAGTTGGGTTTGCTATTTGAGAATCCCACCAGGTGAGAAGAGGGCCAATAGCACGGAGGTCCATCAAGAGAAGGTCATCAAGCCAATCCTTAAAGTCTTGCATACCATAGTCCCAAGAACAGGCACCTCCATCAATTTCAGTCAAGGATTTAACCACATTGAAGTCCCCAAGAAGAGTCCACGGTTTATCAATCGAGCCAGCAATAGCTCTCAAATCATTCCAAAGAAATTTCCTTTCACTAGGGTTATTGAGCCCATAAACAACATTAACAAAGCTATTAAAACTAAAATTGACAGAAGAAACAGAACAATGGATAAATTGTGTAGACTTTGTAATTACATTGACATTCTAGATATTTGGGTCCCAACCAACCCAAATTCTTCCATTCACATGATACTCATAATTAAAGTGCCACTGCCAATTCCTACAAATATCTTTAGAGATTGAATTGGCCTTAGGTGACTTGACCCTTGTTTCAACTAGGCCACAAAAGATATACTATGCTTACAAATGAGATCATGGACGCTAGTATGCTTAGGAGACATATTTATACCTCTAATATTCATAGAGCAAAAATATATCATAAAACAAGGAAAGAAGTTAAGCTGGGGACTTCTTGCTCCCCCTCCTTTGATCTATTTCTTAGAGGCTTGACCAATATCAAGACATCCTACAACTTTGTGTTTGAGATCCCTAACTTCCTTCTTGCTCCCCCTCCTATTGTTGCATGCTTGTGATGCTGGTTAGGTGGTTTGGTGCTTATCTTGGCTGTATCTATGCAACTGGGGGAGGTTGGTGATGCTGGGCAATTATTGGCTTTCTTGCTTGGCTGGGCTTAATGCCTGTTCTCCTGGATTACTTATGTTTAATTGTAATGTTTCTGGTTTGCTTGTTGGGCAAAATGCCTATAATCTTTTATAGTCTCGACATCATAGGGCTTGTCCTATGATGTCTATGCTATACTCTGAGTAGGTTTCTCCCATGAGGTTTTGTAATTCCTTTTTTCTTTTAATACAGTCTAAATTTAACAAATAAAATAAAATTATACGCTCCAGGGTTATACCTCAAGTCAAAGTTTTGTGGAGAAACAACGATGTTGAGGAAATGACCTGTGAGTTAGAATCTGAAATGAAATCAAGGTATTTCACCTCTTCTACATACCAGGTACGTACCCCAATTTCGAGGACAAAATTTCATAAGAAGGGGAGGTTGTAAGGCCCCAACTTTAATGAATAAAGATTATTTTTTCTCAAAATATATTTTTGAATATTATGGTGTGAATTTGATATAATGTTATAGTTGTGGGTAATATTTATAAATTTTGCAAAGTAAGCAAGTTGTTATAAAATATTCAATTGGTCGGGGAATATTCGTTTTAACAGGGAATATTCGTACGACGGTAAAATCATTTGTGGACCCCACAACGAAAGTATTGTCGGAGTTAGAAAATGACAGAAATATCTTTTTATAAAATTAACGGCAAAAGTTTTACCGTTAAACTGTTGAAATACCCGGTGGTAAAAGTACAGTAATACGCGTGGTTGCATAGTAGCACGCAGTATTGTACAATATCTTTGATTATTGATGCTTACGTGAGAAGTCACTTAGTTTTATTCATTTATTGCCACGGTAATTGCTGTATAGTATCTCTCATATTATTGTCACAATATCATCTGCACAATATTTTATATTATTAAATCAATAATTGAGACGACAAAGTTATTCATATTATTATTTGCATTATTGACGATGTCTAGAAAGTTCTGTCGAGGAAAGGGGTTTGGTCACCTAATTGCGCGCCAATAGGGAGAAATCCTTATCGAAAAGCCCCCTCTTTTCTAGAAATGATCTAGTTGTTAATATTGTGAGTTATAATGTGAGCCCCCAAAACAGGTATACATCACCCATCTTGGGTCGCCAGATAAACATGGTATAGAAATCAAATACAACTTAATTATACAACAGTCGGGTAATATACGACAAAACATAGCTGAGAGTTTAAACAAGAATATTTCCTTCTAGACAATATCCACTCTCAATGGAGTCCTTATTACATTTATTATCACACTATTTCACCGAATAGTGAGGACTACTAATGCCATCATCTGGACCGTCACTCCGTTTCCCGACTAGTCCCAGCTATATTCTCATTTCCTGAAGAGAACAAGGAAAGAAAAGGGTGAGCTCAACTAGCCCAGTAAGAAATATTATGACTAAGATAATGCAGAATAAATTATCCTTAGCCTTCAACAGTATAACAACTGATAGAATACAATAGACAACAAGTTTTAGATCAACAACTACAGCGGAAATAAACAATCCATTAGAAGAGTCAAGTAGAGCATAAAATCTACTATCTTCTATGATTTAAAAAGTTTTTCATCAACTTTATCGCTGAGACTCAGCTTAATAAATAAAATCGAATCATCCTTGCACCATGGCCAAGGATATTCATGTAATCATCAATGGTCATGATTATACCAAATAATCCCTGGTCATAATTATACAAACAACTGTCCATCAATGAACTACAGGCCAATGAAGACTTTTACCAGATCATTCGTCACATTTTGTGGTCATGATTATACCAAATAATCCCTGGTCATAATCATACCAAGTCCATCTATGCACGTAAGCCAAAGATGACTTTAATCACAATATAAGCACGAGGATGATGACAATGACATAATAATTCAATAAAACAAGTTCAAGGATAAATTTTAAAGATTTATAATTTAATTTGTCCAGAAATCAATAATGTCCAAATTGTCAACATGATACTACTTGGTAGAGTAAAATTCAAGAATAATATTCATGTACCAAAAATATTTTGGACAGAAAAGAAAAATAATTTTTGGGTGAATAGTACCCCGTGAATAGTACCCCAACACGAAAAATGTCCCGAATACCCGAGTGAAGTATACTAGAGTGAATAGTAATCAGGTGAATAGTAACCCGTGAATAGTAACTCGTGAATAGTACTCCGGCACGAAAAGTGTCCCGAATACCTGAGTGAATAATACTAGAGTGAATAGTAACTGGGTGAATAGTAACCCATGAATAGTAACTCGTAAAAGAAAAATACCAAAGAAAATGATATTCCATGGCGAGTACAAAAGAAATGATATCTCATACGAGTATAATAGAATATCTGAAAGCTATGCAAATGGATTTTCACCGCCATGCGGTAATCCACGTAGACAGATCATTTCCATAATTTAATAAAGAATGAATACTAAGGATCATTCACCATGCATGCGGTAATCCACATAGACAGGTTATTCCAAAAGAATAATAAAGAATGGAATAACAGAAGAATTCACCAGGCATGCGATAGACCGCATAGGTAGGTTATTCCAACAAAATAATAAATAATGGAACCAGGTCATGCGTAATCCGCACAGACATGATATTCCAATAGAATAATAAAGAATGGAACCAGGTCATGCATAATCCGCACAGACAGGATATTCCAACAGAATAATAAAGAATGGAATAACAACAGAATTCACCTGGCATGCGATAGACCGCACAGACAGATTATTCCAACATAATAATAAAGAATGGAACCAGGTCATGCATAATCCGCACAGACAGGATATTCCAACAGAATAATAAAGAATGGAATAACAATAGAATTCACCAGGCATGCGATAGACTGCATAGACAGGTTATTCCAACAGAATAATAAAGAATGGAATAACAGAAGAATTTCACCATGTATGCGGTACTTCGCATAGACAGGTTATTCCAACATAATAATAAAGAATGGAATAACAACCCTTACGAGTATTGGAAGAAAATAACTCTCTTCATGAATACGAAAGAATAATATCCCTTACCTTAGAAGAAGACTGGATACTGGAATAGTGAGGTAGCTGACTTCTCTTCTTCTTTCTCTCTATAATTTCTTTCTATAATAATTGCTCTATAACTTTAGTGAATTGGTGAGAAATGAAGGAAAATGGGCTTCTATTTATAGGAAAATATAGTTTCGATAATTGCACGTTTTGGGGCTCAAAATATTACAGTATAATACCTTCCTCTTTTTCTTCATTTTTAATTTAGTCCTGCAAGTATTATCAAACTTGTACCACCTCCCCTAATAGTAAATAATGTGAATCAATAGTTCAATCATGTGAATCAATAGTTATAATCATGTAAAAATACGAATTACAGTCTAGTACCTTCAACTATACCTCCGTTTTTAACTTAGTCATGCAAGTATTATCAATCTTGCACCACCTCCCCTAATAGTACAAGAATGTGAATCAATAGTATACACATGTGAACAAATAGTTATAATCATGTGAATTAATAGCAATTAATTGCTCATTTATCCGGTTAAATACCTGATTGGTCAATATAGCCTCCAGACATCAATTATTATCGAAATAAATGTCGATTTTCACTAACACTAATAATTCCAACACAATGGAACTATCAATTTCATCTTTAATCAACACGAAATTATTCATCATTAATATTATAATTCATAATATTGAACAACTAGGTCGTTCCCAGGAAAGAGGGGGCTTTCTGATAAGGATTTCTCCTTATTATCGCGCAATTAGGTGACCAAACCTCTCATTGACAGAACTTCTAGACATTGTCAATATTGCAAATAATAATATGAATAACTTTGCCGTCTCAATTATTGATTTAATAATATAACATATTATCACGAGATGATCTTTGTGACAATAATTGAATCAATAATATGAGAGATATGATCGACAATTCTTTGTAGCAATAATTGAGTATAAGCGAGTGATTCTTATGTAAGCATCAATAATCCATACTGGTGTGCTACTATGCAACCACAGCGTATTCTTTGTACTTTTACTACCGGGTAGTTCAACAGTTTTAACGATAACTCTTTCGCCGTTATTTTTATAAAAAGATAATTCTGTCGTTTTCTTCTACAACAATACTTCCATTGTGGGGTCCACCAATGATTGTGCCGTCGTACGAATATTCTCTGATAAAACGAATATTCCCCGACCAATCGAATATTATATAACCACTTGCTTACTTTGCAAAATTTATAAATATTACCCACAACTATAACATTATATCAAATCCATACCATAATATTCAAAAAAATATTTCGAGAAATTTAAAACATTATTCATAAAATTTGGGGTCTCACAATCTCCCCTCCTTATGAAATTTCGCCCTCGAAATTTACGTACGATACTGGTATCTTAGAAGAGATGAGGATACCTTGACTTCATTTGATTCTAACTCTTGAGGTATAACCTTTGAGTGTTGAATACGATCCTTCTTATCCATGATTTTAACACGTATCTCCTCATGCGTTAAATCTTCTGCTATCTCGTCTAGTTCTAATTTAATAATGTGGTTCGGGTCGTCCACATAATTACGTAACATCGATACGTGAAAAACGTTATGAACACGCGACATACTTGGTGGTAAAACGAGTCTATAGGCCACAGTTCCTACTCGATCAAGGATTTCAAATGGGCCAATAAAATTGAGGGTTGAGATTTCCTCTCTTCATCGATTCTTGCTTCTAGAATAACGCCCTCTTGAACTTTCTTTTTCACATTCATCAGCTCTGAGTATGTAGCTTGAGCGACTTTAACTTTATCGATTAAAGTCGATTCTAATCGTATATTTGTTATCTTCACGTGGGTCTCTAGAGTCTTTAACTCTATCTTCGTCATTTGTTATACAAAATGGGTTTTTGTGTTAACAACATCGCTTTTCATAAACGCATCGATCTTCTACTCACGCGCGTCATTACCACGTTTGCTCTTCCACAATGATATTGAATGGTATAGTCGTAATCTTCAACAGCTCGAGCCAACATCTTTGGCGCATTATACGTTCGTTTTGGTTAAAGAAATATTTAAGGGTTAAAGAAATGGATTTTGTATTGGGGTCAACACAAAATTTGATTTCACGCTCTAGAGGTAGGCTAAGAAGTCTTCAGGAATACGTCAGGAAATTTATTAACGATAGAAAAAAAAATTGTGACTCTCATCCCAAGACTTGGATAGCATGTCACATTGATACCTATTAACTTGCCACCGTTATTCACGACTTCCCCCACAGAAAGTCTGGTTCGGTGCATTCCACACAAGGAAGTCAACAACGAAAGTTCCGGGGCTCTTTACTTATGGCTTGATATGACAATGATTGACTTTAGTGGTTTGGTTGCTTGAATTCACATAATAGGTTGGTTAGGACTATGAAAGCTAACAACCTTATGAAAAGCATGATGAGTAGTTAACCAATCGATTCCTAAAATCACATCAAGGGCAAGTATTTTCAAAGAGATAAGATCGACAGGTAACGTGAAAGTTTTGATTTGAATCAAATAAGATTTATAAACAGTGGAGGTAACAAAGGTTTCTCCTAACGGAGTTTCAATCGATAAGTCAAAGTCTAATTTCTCCGGAGTCAAATTTAAAAGTTGAGCACAAGCAAGAGAGATAAAATAATGGGTAGAACCGGTATCTAATAAGGTATAGACTTCGCATGAATTTATAATTAACTAACCCATGCTAACTTCATTCGGGTTACTTGCTTTTTGAGAAGTCACGAAAACTCTCTTCCTGAAACCACCGACTTTGTTTTGTCCGTATCCGCCTTTGGTGCCATCGTCCCAGCTGGATTTGATTTCGTTACAGGACAAAATCGAGCTATGTGACCTTCTTTTCCACAACTAAAACATACCTTGGAAGGCTGTGAACAATTTGGACTTATGTGTCCCTCCTCTCCGCATCTATAGCATCTAACTGACGGTCGTTCTCCTCCCCTAGAATTTGTTGCTGGTGTTGGTGCTGCTGCCGACGTCTTCCCATCATCGTTAAATCTTCTCTTCTTGAATTTTCCACTTCTATTATCTTGGCCATGATTACCACCGAAGTGGTTACCATTCTTGGCATGATAATTTCCTCCACGTTGGTTATCATTGTTAGATGGTGCGTTGCCCCAGTATGATTATTATCGTGTTGTTGGTCATTGCCTTTTGGTTGTCTTTGACTCATTATCGCGCTCAATAAGCGAGCCCTATTCACAACATCTGAATATAAACAAAATTTGTGAGAAATTAGGTATTGACGTATATCGGGTTTCAAACCTCTTAGAAACATTCGCGTCATTTGCTCCTCATTATCGACCAAATGAGATGCAAACCAAGGATAACTCATAAATTTAGCCTCGTATTGCGACACGGTCATATTGTTTTGCTCAAACTTGATAAACTCCACCTCTTTCATGTGACGAATACTTTCAGAAAAGTACTTTCATTGGAACAGCTCTTGGAACTTCTCCCAAGATATCTTCTTGAGTCGTTAAATTTGGAGTACGTTTTCTGATTTGCACCAAGATAATCGCCTCTTCACGCAACATAAAAGTGGCGAAGGAAACCTTTTGCTCCTCGGAGCATCCTAAGACATCAAATATCTTGGTGATCTGCTTTAACCACGTCTCCGCCTTAAGTGGTTCTAGCTTTCCCAAAAACTCCGGTGGTCCCAGCTCCTTGAACTGCTTAGCGGTGACCGACCGTGGGTTGCCATTATTTCCACCTATATTTTGAACATGAGTCTCTCTTACCTGATGTTGCATGAATTGCATAAAGCCTCTGAACATCCCATCGTTCATCATTTGATCGTTGTTGTTTACATGAGGATTATTGTCTTCTTGTTGCACATTATCTTGGGTATTAATCTGTGGTGACTCAACGGTCTCCTGTGCTTCATTGCTTATCTCAACATTTTTGGATGCCATTTTCAAATACTGCCACAAAACAAGGGTTAATTAACATATCACATATTATCCCTATACTACGTGACCAATTAAATACCAAATAAACTTAGGTAGGTCATACTAGCGAAGGAATTCCCCGTCTCTCTCCTCCTAGTTCTTATCTCACATCTCAGCCAGGGATCATATCCCTAAGCTTTGATACCAACTGTGACGCCCCCAAAACAGGTATACATCACCCATCTTGGGTGGCCAGATAAACATGGTACAGAAATAAAATACAACTTAATTATACAACAATCGGGTGATATACGACAAAACATAGCTGAGACTTTAAACAAGAATATTGCCTTCTAGACAATATCCACTCTCAATGGAGTCCTTATTACATTTATTATCACACTATTTCACAGAATAGTGAAGACTACTAATGTTATCATCTGGACCGTCACTCCGTTCCCCGACTAGTCCCAGCTATATTCTCATTTCCTGAAGAGAACAATGAAAGAAAGGGTGAGCTCAACTAGCCCAGTAAGAAATATTATGACTAAGATAATGCAGAATAAATTATCCTTAGCCTTCAACAGTATAACAACTGATAGAATACAATAGACAACAAGTTTTAGATCAACAAATGCAGCGAAAATAAGCAATCCATTAGAAGAGTCAAGTAGAGCATAAAATCTACTATCTTCTATGATTTAAAAAGTTTTTCATCAACTTTATCATTTGAGACTCGACAATAAATAAAATCATATCATCCGCACGCACCGGCCAAGGATATTCATGTAATCATCAATGGTCATGATTATACCGAATAATCCCGGTCATAATTAAACCAACAACTGTCCATCAATGAACTACAGGCCAATGAGGACTTTTACCACATCATTCGTCACATTATGGTCATGATTATACCGAATAATCCCTGGTCATAATCATACCAAGTCCATCTATGCACGTAAGCCAAAGATGACTTTAATCACAATATAAGCATGAGGATGATGACAATGACATAATAATTCAATAAAACAAGTTCAAGGATAAATTTTAAAGATTTATAATTTAATTTATCCAGAAATCAATAATGTCCAAATTGTCAACATGATACTGCTTTGTAAAGTAAAATTCAAGAATAATATTCATGTACCAAAAATAATTTAGACAGAAAAGAAATATATTTTTCGGGTGAATAGTACCCTGTGAATAGTACTTCGGGAATAGTACCCCGTGAATAGTACCCCGACACGAAAAATGTCCCGAATACCCGAGTGAATGATACTAGAGTGAATAGTAATTGGGTGAATAGTAACCCCATGAATAGTAATGAATAGTACCGCACGAAAAGTGCCCCGAATACCGAAAGTGAATAATACTAGAGTGAATAGTAACTGGGTGAATAGTAACCCATGAATAGTAACTCGTAAAAGAAAAATACCAAAGAAAATGATATTCCATGACGAGTACAAAAGAAAAGATATCTCATACGAGTATAATAGAATATACAAAACTGCAAATGGATTTTCACCTGCTATGCGGTAATCCACATAGACAGATCATTTCCACAATTTAATAAAGAATGAATACGAAGGATCATTCACCATGCATGCGGTAATCCACATAGACAGGTTATTCCAACAGAATAATAAAGAATGGAATAACAGAAGAATTCACTAGGCATGCGATAGACCGCATAGATAGGTTATTCCAACAGAATAATAAAGAATGGAAACAGGTCATGCGTAATCCGGACAGACAGGATATTCCAACAGAATAATAAAGAATGGAACCAAGTTAGGCATAATTCGCACATATATGATATTCCAACAAAATAATAAAGAATGGAATAACAACATAATTCACCAGGTATGCGATAGACCGCATAGACAGATTATTCTAACATAATAATAAAGAATGGAACTAGGTCATGCGTAATCCGCACAGAAAGGATATTCCAACAGAATAATAAAGAATGGAATAACAATATAATTCACCAAGCATGCGATAGACCGCACAGACAGGTTATTCCAACAGAATAATAAAGAATGGAATAACAGAAGAATTTCACCATGTATGCGGTACTTCGTATAAACAGGTTATTCCAACATAATAATAAAGAATGGAATAACAACCCTTACGAGTATTGAAAGAAAATAACTCTCTTCATGAATACGAAAGAATAATACCCCTTACCTTAGAAGAAAGCTGGATCTTTGGAATAGTGAGGTATGAGACTTCTCTTCTTCTTCTCTCTATAATTTCTTTCTATAATAATTGCTCTATAACTTTAGTGAATTGGTGAGAAATGAAGGAAGAATGAGCTTTTATTTATAGGAAAATATAATTTCGATAATTGCACATTTTGGGGCTCAAAATATTACAGTATAATACCTTCCTCTTTTTCTTCATTTTTAATTTAGTCCTGCAAGTATTATCAAACTTGCACCACCTCCTCTAATAGTAAATAATGTGAATCAATAGTTCAATCATGTGAATCAATAGTTATAATCATGTGAAAATATGAATTACAGTATAGTACCTTCAACTATATCTCCATTTTTAACTTAGTAATGCAAGTATTATCAATCTTGCCCCACCTCCCCTAATAGTACAAGAATGTGAATCAATAGTACACACATGTGAATAAATAGTTATAATCATGTGAATTAATAGCACTTAATTGCTCATTTATCCGATTAAATACCCGATTGGTCAATATAACCTCCAGACATCAATTATTATCGAAATAAATGTCGATTTTCAATAACACTAATAATTCCAACACAATGGAACTATCAATTTCATCTTTAATCAACACAAACTTATTCATCATTAATATTATAATTCACAATATTTAACAACCAGGTCGTTCCCAGGAAAGAGGGGGCTTTCTGATAAGGATTTCTCCTTATTATCGCGCAATTAGGTGACCAAACCTCTCCTTGATAGAACTTCTAGACATTGTCAATATTGCAAATAATAATATGAATAACGTTGCCATCTCAATTATTGATTTAATAATATAACATATTATGCAGATGATACTGTGACAATAATTGAATCAATAATATGAGAGAGATATGATGCGACAATTCTTTGTAGCAATAATTGAGTATAAGCGAGTGACTTCTTATGTAAGCATCAATAATCAATACCATGTGCTACTATGCAACCATGCGTATTCTTTGTACTTTTTACTAGGGTAGTTCAACGGTTTTAACGGTAACACTTCGCCGTTATTTTTATAAAAGATAATTCTATCATTTTTCCGACTACGACAATACTTACATTGTGGGGTCCACCAATGATTGTGCCATCATACAAATATTCACGATAAAGCGAATATTCCCCAGACCAATCGAATATTATATAACCACTTGCTTACTTTGCAAAATTTATAAATATTACCCACAACTATAACATTATATCAAATCCACACCATAATATTCAAAAAAATATTTTGAGAAATTTAAATCTTTATTCATAAAATTTGGGGTCTCACATATAATATTAATGATGAATAAGTTTGTGTTGATTAAAGATGTTTGTTAATTTAGTTTTCTTTAATTCTTCCGTGACCCAATTACCTTCAAAGGAGGTAATTCTATGATTTGCTGCTTTTGTTATTATTGACCAAACGAGTAATTAATTGGATAAATGAGCAATTAATCTAATCTCCGCAGCCCGATACCAGAGCGGTTTGCTACCCGACTTCCGTCAGGGGTACCGTGGCGACCATTAACATTCCTACCTTAACAAATGTTGCAAGCGGGAGTCGAACTGAGGATGTCCGGGTTTATGGCTCATCCCCAGTCGTCCTTGAACTGCTGCGCCAAATATTTGTGGTTTTTCTTCAAGCACCCTATTAGTTGACCCGTGGGTCGAAAACTCCGCATAACAAATAAAAAAAAAATAAAAATAAATGAGCAATTAATTGCTATTAGTTCACATGCAAATTACTGTTGATTCACATTCATGAAACTATTGGTTCACATACATGTACTATTAGGGGAGGTTGTGCAAGATTGATAATACTTGAAGGACTAAATTAGAAATAGAGGTAAAGATGAAGGTACTATACTATAATAATTTGAGCCCCCTAAACCTGCAATTATTGAAACTATGTTTTCCTATAAATAGAAGTTCATTTCTTCTTTCATTCTCACCAATTCACTAAGACTCGCTGCTCTATAGAGAGAGAAACTATAGCGAGGAAGAAGAAGAGTATTCTGCTACTTCACTATTGTAGTATCTAGTCTTCTACTAAGGTAAGGGGTATTATTTATTTCATATTCGCTTACCATATTATTTTTCGTATTCGTAAGGAATATTATTTTCGTTCAATATTCGTAAGGAATATTATTTTCGTTCAATATTCGTAAGGGATATTATCTTCATTCAATATTCGTAAGGAATATTATTTTCGTTCAACAGTCGTAAGGGATATTATTTTTGCTTAATATTCGTATGAAATAATATTTTCTTCCATACTTTGTAGTATATAAGTAATATTATTTCGTTTCATATTCCTAATTCTACACTTATTTTGTTAAAGTATTGCTTCTATACTCCGTGAAATTAGTAGAATATCCTTGAAATTTGCGCTTCATCTAGTATCGTTCGCAAGGATATTTTTTTGAACATTCTTGTTAAATTTTAAGCTTTTTATGCCAAAATACTATTCACAGGGTACTATTCACAAAGTACTATTCATAAAGTACTATTCACGGGGTACTATTCACAAAGTACTATTCCCGAAGTACTATTTGTAACGCCCCAAAATCTGGTCTATTTTCACATCCGGATTTCGTACGTCACGATCCCATCTTCTTCAAACCATACATCATTATATAGCTAAATATAACAACATACATCCTCAAATCCCAGGTTCAAAAACCTTAAAACCCCTTTCATTACAAATAATGATATTTACATTATTCTTTACATCTTGTACAAGTGACTTTTATCCGCCACCAAGGATACATAATCATTCATTAAACTATTCTATAGTTTAATTCTATCATTCTATATTACAAGTCTTCGCTTGATCATCACACACATTCATATAATGAATGGTACTTCTTCTGGATACCGATCAACTTGATCTTTTCGGAATCCTTAAGTTCTTTCTAACATCGTTCGCTGAAAATATTTTTATTTAAAACAAGTGTGAGCATTCAATTGCCCAGCAAGTCATAACAATTGAACAAACAACTTTAAGAATTTAAACATTCTTGTAAGACTTCAATAACCGAACAAAGGTTATGAAGCAGCTTGAATAATAGGAATAATCTGGATTCCTATCATTTTAAAACATTAGTTAACGCACTTTGAAATACTTTCATTCTACTCTCTTTCATACACATTTTATCTAGCTAGAATCAATAGCACAGACTTAACAATAACGGTTCATGTATAAACAGAACATGATCATATTGAATAGTTCAATCATAGACAGAACTTCTCAAGTTCAACATCTGAGAAGTTTAGAAACTAGCATTCATTTAAAATATGAATGAAGTTAGGAAAACTTACCTTACGCACAGCTACAACTTATAGTTTTCTATTTGAATCGCTCATTCAATTCTATGTAGCACATAAGGAAATAACACATATACCAATTAGTCATATACTCGACTTACGCATTGGTTTACTTTACTTTACTTCTTAGGATTCACGTTCTTGTTCTTATAAACTAAGTTTACGTGACCAACTTCCTTTATCGGTTAACGGCTTCATGACATACGGAGATGTCTTACTTAATACGTTCATCATCTTTAATGATTTACATTTTTATCTTCTTCTTATAACTCTCCTAGGACTCAGCACACATTGTGTCTTTGCTAGTAGTCCATATGGTACTCTGAGTGGTTTCCCACAAACAACCAACAAATAAGTTCCCGTCTCATCTACACTGCCCATAACAGTGAGTTAGATCGGTTGCCAGTTTTGTATATACCTTTGCTCTCTGAAGGAATTATTTAGCCCAGCACCCATATGTCAACCATCAAAGGTTACGATTGTACTAGAACCTAAATTCATCTTAACTTACCCAAACTATTAAACTATAGTGTTCGTTAAGTCAATTTCTTATTCCTTATGGCTTTCTGACAAATAAATGTCATACCTCAGGATTCATTCTTTATCGTCTAAGTCATACAATCTTTTGTATACTCAGGATGATCATTCAATATTCATTCTACGCATTTATAGCGTTAAGCATTTTACGTTACCTTATTCTTATCTTACAACATCCAATTCATTCGACTCGGAACGTCATCCAAGTTATAAACATTAACTCGGCTTCTTTTACGTTATACGTACTTGTCTTTGATTTAACTTCTTCACCGTTCCCAGGCTTAATCATTGGTCTTCGTTATCCTACGGTCAAACCATACACGGAGTGTAGGTTTTACCCATTTAATATTTGCGTACACTCAACCTTCACGTCGGTTAAAGTGTTCAACGCTTACATTTCATTCTAACATTCTCAGCCGACTCATATTCGGCTTTCATTAATCTTTTTACCGTTCGCTACGACTTTCTTGATAATTCATATCTTACTTACTACACCCGTCAACGTCTAAGTCATACAACCAATGTATACTTAGAACGTTCGCCCAACGTGAATACGATTCACGAGGATCGTTTACGTATTCAACATTTACGTTACTTGCCTCTTAATTCTATTCAACCTTCATCCAAGGTTTTAATTACTTTCAATCGTTATTCATCCCATGAACCCTATGTTCATTATTCTTTCTTAATGTCAAAGTCATACGGTTCGTTGTATGCTAAGACCGATCGTTCATCGCAACAGCGTTGCGTTCACAGCGTCTAAACACTTTACATTCATCTCTCATGACCATGACATAACATCAAAATGTTATTCATTACCCTAGTTAATAACTCTAATTATTATACGAAATCATAAAACTCTCGGAACTCACTTTTTCTAACCCTTAGATTTTAAGTCCACAGGCGAAAACTTCATTTTTACCATAATTGAAATATTATTGAATATTCCATTACGTCTTAGGATACTATCATAATGCGTTTCTCGGAAATTCAAAACAAATCTCCGAGCAGAAATGGATGAATAGTGCCTATTTCGTCTTTTTCCCCAGAAATATTTTTGTTCCCGGAAAAATTTTATTTTCGTCTTGAAAATTCTTACTCGTTCAGTCTAGCTTGTAGCCAGAATCCTCCCGATTAATAATCATCCTAGGTTATAGAATGATTAATAAACACATAGCACAAAATAGTATTAATAAAAATTCATTTTATTAATAACTAATTCTTTAAACTTAAATTCTGGACAATCCAATTTTTCGGGTTGTCACACTATTCATGGGGTACTATTCACTCAGGTACTATTCACCCGGGGTACTATTCTTGACAAAAATTTATTTCTTTTCTGTCCAAATCATTTTTGATAAAATATTATTCTTGAATTTTACTCCACAAAGCAGTATCATGCTGACAATTTGGACATTATTGAATTTTGGAGAAATTAAATTATAAATCTTTAAAAATTTATCATTTGCTTTCTTTTAACTAAATTCTTGTATCATTATCATCATCCTCATGCTTATATTGTGATGAAAGTCATCTTTGGCCCGTAGTGCTTAGATGGACTGTGGATTGGTATGATTATAACCAGGGATTATTCGGTATAATCATGACCCGTAATGTTACAAATGATATGGTAAAAGTCATCATTGGCCCGTAGTGCATCGATGGATAGTTGTTGGCATGATCATGACCATTGATGATTACACGAATATCCTTGGCCCGTAGTGCATGGATAATTCGTGGACGTGATACTAATGAATATCCTTGGCCCATAGTGCGTGGATAATTCAGTGATATGGATTATTTATTGAGTTGAGTCTTATCGATAAAATTGATGATAAACTTTTTAAATCATAGAAGATGGTAGATATCATGCTCTACTTGACTCTTCTAATGGATTACTTTTTTCGCTGCAGTTAAACTTGTTGTTTATTAGTTTAACACCGTTGAAGGCTAACGATAATTTATTTTGCATTATCTTAGTCATAATATTTCTTACTGGGCTAGTTGAGCTCACCCTTTTGCTTTTGTTGTTCTCATCAGGAAATGAGAACGTAGCCGGGACTAATCGGGGAACGGAGTGATGATCCGAGATGGTGGCTATATTAGTCCTCACTATTCTATTAAATAATGTGATAATAAATGTAATGAGGACTCCATTTGAGTTTGGATATTGTCCACAAGATAAAATTCGTGTAAAAACTCTCAGCTACGTTTTGTCGTATTGTATAAATAAAGTTTGTATTTGATTTCTTTACTATGTATTTGGCAACTCAGAATGGGTGACGTATACCTATTTTAGGGGCGTCACAAATACTTTTGATATTTGTCTTGAGAATTTGGTCATGGTTTTAAAACGCTGCGTGGAAACCAACCTTGAGCTGAACTGGGAAAAGTGCCACTTTATGGTCAAAGAGGGAATTATTCTTGGGCATAAAGTCTCTGCAAAGGGGTTGGAAGTTGACCGGGCAAACCTGGATACAATTGAAAATCTTCCACCGTCGACCTTAGTTAAGGGAATCCGCAGTTTTCTTGGGCATGCCAGATTTTACCGCAGGTTTATTAAGGATTTCTCTAAGATTGCAAAACCACTATGAAATCTATTAGAGAAAGATGAAGTTTTTAGTTTTGATGAGGAGTGTATGACAACGTTTGAAGAAGAAATTGACTACATCGCCCGTGATCATAGCACCAGATTGGACAATGCCGTTTGAGTTAATGTGTGATGCGAGCGATTAAGCGGTAGGGGCTATTTTGCGATAACACCGAGAGAAGATATTTCATGCCATATATTATACAAGTAAAACCCTCATGGATGGTCAATTGAACTATAAAACCACCGAGAAGGAACAATGGTTGTGTACGCCTTGATAAATTCAGAGCATATTTGGTAGGAACAAAGGTGGTGGTATACACGGTTCACTCAGCGATTCGTTATCTGATCTCAAAGAAGGATGCAAAAGCCTAGGCTTATTAGATGGATTCTATTCCTTCAAGAATTTGATTTGGAAATCAAGGATAGGAAGGGAACAGAAAATCAAGTGGCTAATCATCTCTCGAGGTTGAAAAATTCGGACAAGGACAGGACATATAAGTGTTTGATCAATGAGTTATTTCTGGATGAACAACTATTTGGAGTTAATTCTAAATTTCCATGGAATGCGGATTTTGCTAACTACTTGGTGAGCAAGATCCTTCC